>JAPDVU010000004.1:104650819-105850819 GCA_026230045.1 Corynorhinus townsendii | reverse complement strand
CCAGCCGGGTGTGGCTCAGCGGTTGAGCATCGACCCAGGAACTAAGAGGTCACTGGTTCGATGCCCAGTCAGGGCACATGCCCGGGTTGCGGGCTTGATCCCAGTGTGGGACGTGCAGGAGGCAGCCAATCAATGATTCTCTTTCATCATTGATGTTTCTATCTCTCTCTCTCCCTCTCCCTTCCTCTCTGAAATCAATAAAAAAAAAAAATAAAAAAAAATAAAAAAAAAAGAGAACTCTAACTTCCTTCCACCCTTTTAACCTGGACTTAGGCTCAGACCAATCTGATGCAGGTTTGCAGCACTCCAAGCAGCCAGGTGTCTAAGTGACAACACACCCAACCCAACCTCCCTCCTGTCTCCCCCCCGGGACCTATGATACCACTTCATGCAAAGCCACCTGTGACAGCTTTAAACAAGGGACACTGCTGGGACGCTGAGACACACGTGAGCTTTACCTCAGCGGCTGCTGGATGCAGAGTGATGGCCACAGATATTAGACCCGACCTGGGGCCGTTTGGGGAAGAACCAAAAGGTGGTGAGAACAAGAAAGTGCCTGGCTCAGTTTTAATGTCATTCCGTCTAGACTCAGAACCTAAAGGGGGCAGGGAGAAAAAAAGAAAGGAAGGAAGGGAGGGAGACAGACAGGGAAAACGGAATGTTAATGTTTTTCAAAACCAAAACGTGAGCTTTAGCAGATCAGCACAATGCCAGAAAAGGCCACGCTAAGTCTCCTACCTTTCCCGGCACTGCTGGGGAGAATTGGAATGATGGGGGATGGCACAGGCTCTGGGGGCTCCTCTTTGACCAAGGACAAATCAGGGTATCTACTCACTTCCATCCCCACCACACTCTCAGGAGAGGATGAGGGGACAAAGCTGTCAGGAGTGTCCCGATCAGCACTGTGATCCTGCATCCTACAAGAAAAATTAATGCGACACATCAACATGGGCCCCTTCCACCAGTGGGACGGTGAGGTTCTGTGGACATGGCAGTGGCATGAGAAGCTAGAGGTTACCAAGGAAACTGGGGTTGGAGGACAAGTGTGGTCTCAGGCTAAACAGTGTGGGACACCCCATGAACCTGATGTCACCACTCCTCCCCCGGGAGATGCTGCCTGCTAAAGGAGACCCAAGCACAGCTTCCAGACCGAGTCCCTGGGGAAGCCGGCATGGGTGGACTGCTGCCCGGGGTGCCCACGCACACCAAAGGCCGCCGCCCCCAGCTGGTCTGTCGCAGACTTCGATTTCTGGCAGAGGTACAGGAGAAAAAGGAGACCTGGGTTCTCAGTCTGAACAAGTCATTTCTCTGCTTTGGTCCACAGCTGCCTCATGAGTAAAGTAAGAGACTTGGACTAAGTGATGCCTCATCAAGTAGAAGGTAGTTCTCAAATCTTCCAATAGAGAGAGGGACCTGATGAAGCACGTGGGCACCTGAGGATCGAGTAGGGACCTGGCCGTCCCGTTAGATTCCTGGGACTAAAGAACTGACACAAGGAAGCCACAAAACTGTCCAGGAAAGTCCTGAAATAAGCACCTCTGATGCCTGTGACTTGCTTCTACTTCAGACTCTGCGAGCATCAATAAACCAAATCAATCACCTTCACAGCTTGTAAAGGACAATGATCTTTTGAAATATTTGACACAGAAATTCCCTTTGTCGTAATGTCTATCTGATTTTTATTTAACTGCCTATTATGAGAGATTTCAACAATTCACAAACCAATTTTGTTTAATAGCAAGAATGCTTTATAAACTTCAAATTCTGAAAATTATTCAACAAATTTTGCCCCTTAAATGTTTTTACAGGGTATTCTTAAGACATCATTATGCATACGGACATACATTACACAAATATGGAATAACTACAAAATGTTGTGACAAAAAGAGCTCCTGCCTTAACTCCTCCTGGTTATTGTGAGGTGGTGTGGGCAGTGACGCTGGCACGTCGACGGTCTTTGGGCCTTGAGCAATGGCTCTGGCCAGCAAGTCATCCTGGGCTCGGAACGGCAGATGGAACGGTTTAGGTCCGAGGCTTTTGGTAACTGGAAATGCAAACACACAGAGCCATGAATACATTTAGTCAGAACTGCTGAGTGGGAAGAACATCACGGCCCTTCCCCATCCGCTGGCAAAGGCACACTCCTCAAGGGGTCCCAGCGAGGTCCCCGTCATACCTTCATGGCTCACTAACACTCCGGCTTTTCCAGCAAGCTCTTCAGTTGTTGCAAAGCCATTTGCCATCTTCTGACAGGCCATAGGAGGTGGTGTAGGAGGAAGAGAGGCAGGGGGTGTTGGAGGATTACTTAAATTATTCTGCTGCAGGAGACCAAAAAATTTTAAATTACATGCTACTGAGCAAATAAGCCATGACCTTGTAAAATATAGTTCTGTGAATTCTTCGCACACAGGAGCAAGGCTACAGAAATGTCATCAAGGTGACTCTTCCTCCCTAACTCACACCAAGAAGAAAAACAAATGTCCAAGGCCAAGAGGCTTTCTAGTGGAACAAACACTCATGACAGTGTGAACATGCTATCATCCACTTACTTGGCCCAGCCTGAGCGCTCAGCTTTGATAGTAAGAAGCGAATTTACATTATGCCTGATTCAAACCTATACAACTCTTTTCAAGGTGTAGCCGGTGAAGGACAGTTTTAAAATTCAAGCAATGAATTGTAAAAAGTTCTCAAAAATTCCTTTATTAAAATTCTCATTAAGATATGCCCCAGTTCTATAAAAAATTGAGAATTTGTGGCCCTAATTCTATCATTGCAACTCACATCCTAGATATTAGAATCTGGATTATCCAAAATCTCTAAGCAAAAGCAGGAGCAATAATACTAAAATGACTAAGTCATTCACAAATATAGTTCTTCCTCCAAACATTTCTCCCTGCTTCACCTTTTTCACCAATTTGTCATTTACTTTTTATTTTTATTGATTTCAGAGAGGAAGGGAGAGGAAGAGAGAGGTAGAAACATCAATGATGAGAGGGAATCATTGACTGGCTGCCTCCTGCACATTGGACCGAGCCCGCAACCCAGGCATGTGCCCTTGACCGGAATCGAACCTGGGACCCTTCCACCCGCAGGCCAACGCTCTATCCACTGAGCCAAACTGGTGAGAGCTGTCATTTACTTTGATTGTGGGAATCTACCAATAACAACATGCAAATCAAGTGCAAGGTGAAATGCTAATGTGACAGAGACCCAGGGTTTCATGAAGACGAAGTCGTGCTGGAGAACAGCCTACAGCAGAACAGAAGGCATTTACGAGAGGCAGGCCAGCTCTCGCTGAAGAGAAAGCCAGCACCAGCATAAACGAGCGCCACCAGAAAGCAGGCAGAATAGTAAAGTGAGAAGAGAAGCCCTTAGGAAAGCTGGCAATACTATCAAACATTGTTGCAAAAAAGATGTGTTTTTGCAGAAGTTAGATGTAAAATGAAGAGTGTCTAATAAGGCTATTATAAAACTTGGTTTAAAAAATAACACCAAAAGATAAACTTGATTAGGTTTGCTATTTTAGTAGTCTGAGCATTAATGCATAATTGCAATTAGTACCTAATTAAATAAAATACATTTTAAAACATTTTTCATTTAATTTTTCAGGGTAAATTCCTAACTATATTTTTAATCCTCATTATTTACTATTAATTTAGATTTGTTTTAAGAGTTAATAAAGGTTATAGGGAAATACATGATGGGACAAAAGTAGGTTCACAGTTACTCATGTGGAAAATAATTCCATAATTGATAAGCAATAATACAAGAATAAGCTATTTTGCATACCCACAACTGTAAACCTACTTTTGCCCCACCCTATATTTTCTCCACCATGGAAATACGTAATGGATATTTTTCACAATTTTTAATCTTTCCTATACAAAAATCTCAAATGTTCATATCAGAAACACTTCACCAGAAAAATGTTAACCTTGTAGCTAAACTGAAGTTTAAATGGAACTTGGAAGATTAGATGTAAACTAGACGGGGAAAATGAGACAAGCTCTGCCAATGCTGCTACGTATCCAGCGAGGAAGCGAGGTGACACCTTGGCAAAGAAACATACCTTGTAGATCAACTGAGAATAGTAATCCGAAACCCCGTCAAGGGTAGCACTGCCAAAAGTTCCTAGAAGTCGATTCCCACTATTAAATTGGCCACTGCCATAAGGAAGAAAGTGCGCAAAGTTCACTCCAATGATTGGTTCCATTAGAGGGAGCAGAGAGAGCTGCTATTAAAAAACACATTTAAGAGTAATGTACACGGCAAACAAAACAGGGCGATTCTCAACTTTTCTAAGACCCGAGGCAACTTAGTTAAACAGGCTTGAGAAAAATAAGACTTAAAAATTTCAAGTATCAAAATGCTGGAATAAGTGAGAGACTGCTGAATCTTTAAGATCTACTTTAAAATAAGCTCCACTCTGGTCTGTTTTAAGGAGATGCTGCCAGGCATCTAACAAGGAAACTACGTCCTTATCTTTGCTCAGCAAGAGTCATGGTGTGAACCAGGCCGGATGCCCAGTGGCACCTCTCAGAGGCCACGCCCCGTCTCGGTGATGATTACAAGGTCCAAGAGCAGCGCTGACTGGGGTAGACCAGCAGCTGCACTTCTTCGTGTTCAGGCTCACAAGTATGTGGACAGAGTGCCTCTGGTGCTGAGCTGCTGCCCTGACCATCACCTGCCAATGCACTTATACTGTGCACTCTGGGGCCAATAGGACAAGCTGCAGTTTTGCAAACAGGAACTCACTGGGTTCCTTGCTGAGATATATTTTATCCCTGTAACTCTCTACTTTAGGGCTAAAAATGCATTTGATATTCTCACATCCTGGAATTGTTACAGGGGCTACTAAGAAAGGCTCACCTGTTTTAGGTGGGTAAAGGTGTCGCTGGTAGAAAACACAGCTTGCTTCTCCTCCTCATCCTTTCTCCTTTTCTTTGAGCGAGGAGCTGCCTTCTCCCCTGTCCTTTGGGTCCGTTTGCCTCGTGGTTTCTTGGTTTCACCTCCTCCATCTACTTTTGGCAGCTGGTTGTTGCCACTTCCAAAACCACCTTGTGTGTGAGCTCCCAGAGTTTGCTAATGTAATTGGAAAAGTTAAGAAGTAAGTGGACTGTTCACATGTGGATTTGCAGTTCACGCTAATCCCTGACACACATTCCTAACATGAGGAGTAAAATTCAGGAGGGGAGACAGTGGCATCGAATGCTCTGTTTTCTGAAAATATCATCCCTTTCTTCAAACATTCTCAAGTGTGGAAGTCAGTGAGCTGCAAAGCTGGAGGTAAGAGCAGAACTCCTAAGTTGGCTCCTTTCTCTTCCAGAGGAAGCACTGCTACAGCCTGGCATGGAGCACAGCCATGCCGAGCCGAGCTGAGCCGACAGACCAGAGCTCCAGTCCCTGCTGTGGCCTGCACACAGGGTCTGGCTGAGTTTTCCTGGGGTCCCTGCAGCGTTGGTTAAGTACAAGGCCAGCAGGACAATGGCAGGCTCCAGAGAAGCATTACCTTGCACACCTCTAGTTGAGAACTGGCCTCAGATCAATAAACAACCAACACTGGTCATTCAGATCAGCTCCCAATCACGCATTTGACTCACTACCTATTGCTGTTTACTTAGAGCCGATGAAAAAGAACATAGGTGACAGCAAACAAACCTTTCTTTACTTTTGTCTTTATAATTAACAAGTGAGAATAAATCAGTCCTTGAAGAGGTTTTTAAGGTAGTGCTATTGATACCTAAAAATACAGGAGTTTTTTTTAAGGGTCATTATTTCTAAATTTGCTATAGGTAACTATAGCTGCTGAACTTCTTTTAATGAGTCTTTGAGGTTTTTAAAGATTATAGTTTCCAGTCATAATCTAAATGGCTTAGAGCAGTGGTCGGCAAACTCATTAGTCAACAGAGCCAAATATCAACAGTACGATGATTGAAATTTCTTTTTGAGAGCAAAATTTTTGAAACTTAAACTTCTTCTAACGCCACTTCTTCAAAATAGACCCGCCCAGGCCGTGGTATTTTGTGGAAGAGCCACACTCAAGGGGCCAAAGAGCCGCATGTGGCTTGCGAGACGCAGTTTGCCGACCACGGGCTTAGAGCACGGACAGCAAATTTTTCTGCAAAGCGCCAAAAGTTACATTTTAGCCTTTGGGGGCCATTCAACACCTGTCCCAACTACTCAGTTCTCGGCCCAATACTGCAAAGGCAGCCATGGATAATCCATCAATGACAAGCTTGCCTGTGTCCCAATAAAACTTAAATTCATGGACACTGAACCTTCAATCTGGTGTAATTTTCACATGTTGAGAAATATTACTCATTAGATTTTTTTTCAACTATTTAAAAATGTCTAAGCCATTCTTTGCTCACACAAAGAAGAGTTGGAAGCAGGCTCAGACTGCCCACCCGACTGGCTGGAGCCGAGGTTCTCAAAGGACAATCACCACCGCAGAGTGTGCACCACCTGAATGGGTTGGAAATGCATGTCTCTGGCCTCACCCACACCTACTGAATCAGATACCTGGGAGTGAGGGCTCCAGGCAATGCTGACACATTAGTTCACGGAACCTCAGTTCTAGAGCCGTCCTCTGCATATGTATAGGAATTATTTGGAATCTTATGAGAACATATTGGTAGGTCTGTGTCGGACATGGGATTCTGCATTTCTGAAAAAGCTCTGAGTGAGGTCACACTGCTGATCCCAAGGACTGCAGAGCGCAGAGGAAGTGCCTAAGATTGCTCACTGGCTTATAAGAAAGTAATATGTAATCGCTTATGTAAGTGGGAGTGGCTAGGCACAGACATTATCTCTAATCCTCACAACTACCCCTTAGAAACCTGATGTTACTACATTTCAAAGAATACATTTAACTATAGAAGAACACAAAAATAATCGGAAGGTGTGTCTGAGATTTAAAAAGTCAACATTTTGCCCTAGCAGGTTTGGCTCAGTGGAGCGATGGCCTGCAGGCTGAAGGGTCCTGGGTTCAATTCCAGTCAAGGACTCATACCTAGGTTGCAGGCTGGATCCTTGACCCTAGTCAGGGTGCATGTGGGAGGCAACCAATCAATGTATCTCTCTCACATTGATGTTTCTGTCTCTCCCTCTCCCTTCCACTCCCTAAAAATCAATGGAAAAATATCCTCGGGTAAGGATTAAAAAACAAAACAAACAAAAACAGTCAACATTTTAATGTAGGTTTGTAATCTTTTATAGGTGCCTACATGTATTTTGTTAAAAATACAACAGATTGAAAAATAAAATAAAATAAAAAAAACACAACAGATTGCACTTTGCTCTCGTTTGGTTGCTGCTTTTTAAACTTGACAGGCTCCCCATGACATTGAACATTCTTACATGGCAAAATGAAATGGCTGCATAAAGCCCTGTGTGTCATTCAGACTTGGAGACATTAAATAATGATTTAACCAATAGCTGCTATAGTGAGTCTAGGTTGTTTTCTTTCTCTCATTTTTCTCTGTTAGTAGAGACAGGACCTTAGCTATTCATGTAGTTACATCTTTGCACACATTAGAATCTTACATTCCTGATGCCAGATTCCTAAATGTGCAATTGTGCGTCAAAGGTATGAACCTTTTATAAAATATTACAAGCACTGTTTGTGCTTTAGCTTCTGCAATCCTTGTGGCAATCCCACACAACAGGGGATGTAAATCCTGTTTTACAGGTGAGGAGAGCAAGGTACAGAAAGAAAGGCTGCTTCCCAGGACCCCTGGGAAATGCTGAGACAAGGACTTCCTCCAAGTGGAAGTGGTGGGACCCCCCACACTCCGACGAGGAGGGTGTCCCTCTCCTCACTAATCCCAATTATGCAGAGAAAACAGTGTGGAAAAGCACTGGGTCTATCCAACTACTGCCACAATGATTTTGCCTTACATGGGACTACAAAGTACCTGAATTTCATCATCTGCAAAGTGGGAATAATGGTATGTCAGGACAAGTGCTCAGCATGGTAACTGTGTGCCTGCTCCTGCAACCCCCCACGTGAACATGCGAATGTGATAGAACCCAAGCATTTATATATACATGATTAATCTCACCCCTTCCTCTACCTAATCGCCATTATTAGGACTTCACTTCACTACCCAAGTGCTGACTCCTTGCTAAGCACTGTATCAGGCACTGAGGACAAAGTGCGCAGAAGCAGGCGTGCCCATTGGGAAGCCGGTTGCAGTGGGGGAGGGCACCACAGACAAGGCAACATGAGCACAGGGGCATCAAGATGTGTTTGAGAAAGGCACCTGGAGAAGACGGTTCCAGAATGGAGTTCTCAAAGGAAAAAGATATTGGCTGGATGTAAACACCAAGGGGAGCTGCTGGTGATACAGCACGTGGGAGGGTGAGGACATAAGGGCACTCAGGCTCTGCAATATTTCACTGTCCCAAGGGGCAGCAGGTAGCTGGAGACTGGGCATCTCTGCTAGTGATAAAGAAGCTGAGAAAGTATTACCACTAACTGAAATTTACAAAAATTACATCTATCTATCACTCAACAGCCACCCTTTACTGAACAGTCAAATAAGAGAAAGGAAACAACACTTGCCTAAAACTAGGCTCTGTACCATTAGATACCACCGTAAAAAATGGAAACACAATGTGAGCAGCACTGTGGGAAAGCTTATGAATACATAGGAACATATTACAGCTTCTGAAAGACAAAGAAGCAAAACTGTTCCTGTGACCCAGGAACCCTAGTTTGAGAACCATTTCATGGAAGTTCATCAAAACGCGGGGGCTGAAATCTTGTAAAAATGTATTTATACGGCCCTTCATAAAAGGGAAAAAATAAAAAACAAAAGCACACCAAAGAGCAAACTACTGATACATGGAAAAAGACAAAGGTAAACTAGCACCTGTGAAATATGTAGGACTGCATTTGTGTAACATTACGTGTTAATCCATGCGACACGGGGGCTGCCCAAGAGCCCAGGAAGTCACAGTGTGGGAGCCCTTGTGTATGTCAAAGGTCATGGAAAACACACTTTCCCAGGAAGATACATAGACATTTCCTTTTTGCTTTCGTTAGAGCTGCCTGATGTGGGAAATCAGCTGACAGGCCCAGGTTACATCTGAAAAGCATCACCCTGTCTCTGAGTTTTGAAAAACAAAGTACACAAATCATTACTTAACATATATTTGTCTATGTCAAAACGTGGGATCCGTGAAGGCAAAGACAAGAAAATAAAGCAGTCCTGTCGAGTCGGAAGGCTGCGCGAGGATTGGCATGGGGGGCCCCGCTCGGCTACCCCACCACGGAAACAACAGGAGACAGCTGCCCGGGCAGGACTCACTCACCAGTCCTTTGGCTGGGTTCTGCCTCTCCGCCAGCTTGCTGTCCTTTGTGCTGTTGTCTTGTGGGCAACCAGTACCTTCAGGTTTCAGGGTCCCAAGGGCAGCAGCCTTCTTGTTTTTCAGCAAGTGCTTCAGAAGCTCATTGCCCAAATCTCCTTTGGCAGCAGGGGGAGGGCTCTGCCCTGAGGAGATGGGACAGACCACAGCCGTTTCTGCTGTCTGACTCCCAGCTGTCTGACTCCCAGCCGGTCCCTCTGAAGGAGGCCCCTCAGGGCCTGGGCACTGTTGGGGCTTGGCCATCTCTGGTTTGACCTTTTCAACTGTGGCAGGAGTGCTCGCGGACCGCGTGTCCACCCCTGCAGTGGCGGACGTCTGCTGATGTGGGGTTCCTTGTGAGAACTCCTCGTGGGGCAAGCTGTTTTCCAGGTCTGTACACTGCTGGCCTGCAGCCGGGCTTAGAACCAATGAGCCAGCTGCTTCCCCTGGCCTGGGCTCTCCTTGCAGAGGAAGCTCGCTGGGCGTGGGGACTGTGGGTGTGGAGGTAGTTTCAGGGACACTCGGGGTTGGTGGAGCAGTTATGTCTGAGTGCGGAGTGGACGGTGCCTTGGTGGATTCCACGTCATCATCTTTCTTCTTTTTTCTTGTTCTTTTCTTCTTCCCCTTTTCCTCTGGGATGATATCAGAATACAATTGAATGAGAGACTGGGCCGATCCGGGGTAACTTTGTCCATGGGTTAAGGCAGGGTCTTGGCCACAGGGGAGACTGCTGTTGGCTCCTGGCGATGCTGTGGGCAAGGCAGGTGTGAAAGGAGCCCTCACAGGGGACTGCTGGAAGCTGGCCGCGGGAAGACTGCTGTGCGCCTGCTTACCAGGGTGGAAGGTTAGGCTCCCGCCAGGAATTGACAGTGAGTCAGGGACCAACGAGGGGGGTCCTATCTGTCTTCGCTCGTTGGTCTGCATGAAAGTTGGGGTGGGGGGTGAATTAACAGACCCTTGTGGCATGCTTTGCTGCTGCAAAACCTGGCCCACCTGCTGCTGCTGTTGAGGAGACTGCTGAAGAGGCCGTGGGGGCTGCAAGAAGTCACAAGGCAAGTCAGGGCCGTAGAACGGGGCCTGGGGCATGGCTGTCCTTGCGCTCAACTCCGGGCCAGACAGGCCATGCTGCTCTAGCTCCATCCTCTGCTGCAGGGCTCTCTGGCGGTCCACCTCCTGCATGAGCTGGATTCGCTGCCTCTCCTGCTGTTCTCGGAGACGCTCTTTCCGTTCTCGTTCTTGAAAACTTTCACTAAAGGGGTTGTTGTCATCAAACTCCACCCGTGGAGGCGGGCCACTCTGTGGATTTGCACTGGGCACTGTCCCTGGGGCTGATGTGCAAGTTTTCATTGGTAATTGGGCAACTGGAGGCTGGACCCGGGGAGGGTTAAGGGGGACGTGAGCAGGGGCACTGGGAGGCTGCCATCCGGGTAAGCTGGGCATCCTCACTGGGCTGGTGTGGCCAGGAATGACAGCTGAGTGCTGCAGTGGCTGGGCCACCAGGGGGAAGGTGGGCTGGCCCATGGTGGGTGGGGCAGCTCCGGGAATGAGGGGCGGCACCCTGGGCATGGCAGCGGGCGGGGCCATTGCATGCTGCTGCTGCTGCTGCTGCTGCTGCTGCTTGATCCGATAATCCTCCATCAGCTCCGCGTGCTCCTTCTGCTGCTTCCGGATCTGGAAGAAGAGTTAAATCTCACTCATGATGGTGCTGCAGGTGCCCAAAGGCTCTGAGGGTTATACCGAAGGCAGTTCGATCTTAATACAGGCAAAAATATTTGGCTTAGGCAAAGGGCAAAATCACAAAAAGTTGGATTGTGATTTCTATCTAAACTAAAGATTGCCAATCTTTTTTAACAATAGAATTTTTCTATCATCTGTAAAATTTCTTTACTTATGAAATACCAAAAACAAATTCAACCCATTTTCTGAAATGAATAGTAAGAAAACCTTACTGTGAAAGTCAAACTATTTAAACTGCACAAAACAATAAAAACTCCACAGGAATTCGTTAACTGTGACACCTTAGAAGTGACATTACTACACAAGTTTAGAGTAACTGTGAGATTTAACTCAAACTTGCCATTGAAACATGTCACAATTTCACTCTTTCAATATACAAAATGCTCGACATGTTAGGGGAACTACTGGCATGTGTTCCACACCCTCCCCTAGAGGTTGAAAAGACTGGATTGGAAAACTCTGCATTTAACAGATAACGTGCTCAAGCGATGACTTCTGAAATCTGCACAGGCCCAAGGTAACGTTCTGAATAGCTCCTAGCGGCGCCCTGACTGACTGGTGTCAGTTACTTCATTCCAAAATCCTCTGTGCCCCAGTGCAAGATGCCATAGTCTCAGCCCAAGAAAGACACTGCCCGAGTCCTGAGGGCGCACAGCCTCCTTTAGGGAGTTGGGAGGGAGAGGCTCTGGGTAACATTTGCATCCTTCAAAACCACTCCAGTTTTGGATGTATGTATATTATACCACTAGTTCTAACAGTTTCCCTGGCCAACTGGCACATTCTCTGCACGTGATGGTTCTGACCTGCTCTCCAGTAGCTGTGTAACTTCTAACTTATTTTCTTATCTTTTCTGACCAGTTTACTGTCATTGGATTGGGGAAGCAGTATGATAGACATCAAACACCTCAGTACCTGGAAAATAGAAGGTGGTGGTCCCTGCCTTTCCCAGGACATTTAAAAATACTTCAGAGAACACTGTCAGCAAACGCTTACCTTACTGAGACACAATGGGTTGTTGACAACTATACAGTAACAGATGACATGCCCATTTTCCAAGTTCAGTATTAGCTTCTAAACAGGATTTGATGCATGGATATAAAATTAGGCCCTTAGCATAGAGAAGTGATAGAAATACACCGAAGGCAATGAAAATGCTAAAATTACTTTATAAGAAATACCCTTAAAAAAACATTTACTTGCATAAGCACAAACCCAGAGAGTAAATTTAAAGAGAAAAGAAACCTCTCACTCTAGATTAGCACCAGTGTAGCTTGCATATAAGTCATTTGAGTCGAAACCCCTAATTCAATAGTCCGTGTGAGTGAGCATGTGCCTACCTCTGCGAGGACTCAGAGCCTTCGTGTGTGCCATGGTTTAACACTCACGTCTTCGGAAGGTGGTAAGAGAAGGCTGTTTACCAGAGTGTTCATTACACAGAAAACACTCCGATTTGTCAGCCTGAATGCCTCCCTTTCTATATTAACATTTAGATTACTTTTCAATTTTATTTAAAAGTTAAAATAGACAGTTAGAAGCCAAGGTGACTTTTTGGGTGTATAATTGCATTAATGTTAGTTAACGCACAGAGACATTGGTGTAGCTATCACCACAATCAAGATACAGAAAATTCCTTCATGTGAGCCACCCTTTAACAATCACACCTTCCTCCCTCATCCCTTAGCCCTGGAAACCTATAGTGTCCATTTTTATCACTCTGTCATTCTAAGAATGTCATACAAATAGAGTAGCCTACAACATTTGGGGATTAGCTTCTTTTACTCAGTATAATGTTCTCGAGATCCATTCAAGTAATTCTGTGTAGTACTCCACTGTATGGATACACAACACTCTGTCCAACAATTCACCACTGAAGGATACCTGGGTTTCCAGGTTTTGGTGACTATGAATAGAGCTCTTATAAATATTTGTGTACAAGCTTTTGTGTGAATCCAAGTTTTTAATTCACTTAAATACCTAGGAGTGGGCTCTTAGCTCATCTTGAACAGTTACTGTTTAATTTTAAATAAAAAGTTAAAGTTTTACTTCTTTTTAAGTATAACTGTTACTTCAATCTTTTTGAGAAATATCTGGTTTGTAATGGAAGATAACAGCAGAATGGTTTCATTTTTTAGGAAGGAGTACTTTTCATAAAATATACCAATGTATTTTAGAAATATTAATAAAAATACTATGAAAATGAATCACCAGAATGACTCAAATGCTGTATCTGAAATTTTGCTAGAAACCAGGGAACTGAAGACAATGGGCAAGCAAAGGTCAACTCCAAGGGAACAAATACTTCTGGTGCCCAATTCTTGTTCCCGCCTGAACCAGGGTTCCCCGTGAGCTCTGCTCAGTGGAGCTGAGGACCCCAAGGGATTTCTTAGGTGGGAAAGTACCTGGATTTCCCTGGCTGTCCCAGGGTCCATACCAGAGTGTGGAAGTGGTTCCTCTAGGTCAAGGTTATGAATTAATCTCTTCAGTGGCACTTATAAATATGTGCTGTGTGAACACTATTTCAGGGACAGGACTGGCTATCATTTCCTAGGTTAGTGAGAGGCCCGCGAGCTGCTCCTGCGTCTGTCCTGCGTCCACTCGCTAACGCCTGCCCTGCTGTGCAGACCGGCCATTACCTGCTCCAGCTGCTTCTGAACCATGCTCTGCTGCTCAGTCACGTGCTTGAGTTGCTCTGCGTCCTCTTCTGGGAACTCACGCCCGGCCTTCTTGGCGGTGCGCTGCTTGGCCGAGAGGGCCTTCTTGGATTTTCTGTGTGCACCGATTTGTTCTTCGAGGTATTTCTGCTGCATCTGAAGCAGCTGCTGGGTCTCCTGAAGCCACTCTTCGTACTGCTTACGTTGGGAGTCATCTGAGGGGATAATGAAAAATTCAGCTCTGTTAATTTTCTAGAGTCCAATATAAAAGTTACATTAAATCCATTTTTGTAAGGAAATGCACTTTACCATGACCTTGTAGTAGGTATTCTGAAAACATGATACTAAACTTTAGACCATTAGGTAACTAACTATAAAGTAGGAGATTTTAGGAAAATATTTATTTGAGAAAACCAAAGAATGCATGTTTTTAGTTCACAGGCTACCTTCATACTTATCAAGACTATAAATCCAGTCTCTGAAAGCAGATGACTTTTATCTAACAGATAAAAACAATCTACTGAACTACCAAGTTCTCTAAGCCATGTGTGTATTTCATTAAGTCACATTTACAGACTTTGAAGAGACAAAGTAAGACACATGTATCCTACTGAAGTCCAAAGCATAGGTTAGGTACCCTTTCCCATGTTAATCTCCCTATGTTTATAAGGGTTGCCCTATTTCTCACTAGTGAAAACACGTCCTAAACTGGGAGGGAGGGGACCTAGAATGCCTTAGAAAGGACAAATCTGAAGTCTGTTTTATAAAGGAAATCTCTAAGTCAAAAACATAGGTAACTTAGGAATTTTATAATTTAGTTCTTGTATAAGAAAGCAAAGTAAAATTTTTAATTAACCAAGTAGAATCTCGACTACTTTTATGACTGTCATTGATATTGCCCCAAATAATTATATCTCTTCATCTTGTAACAACAGTCCCTTTATTCTTTAAGGGCACTTCACGTCACTGATTCCAAGTTAAAAAAAAAAAAAAAAAAAAGTCATCTCATGGTAGTGAAATTCAGAATACACCTTTTTTTGACTAATTATAAGACAAAGAAATGAGTAAGTACAATTCCAGGAAGGAAATTCGCTGAAAAATTACATCAGGATAACAATATTGTCATACAGAATGCAACCAAAGCCAATCAATGGGCACAGTAAAGCCAGAAAAAGCCAGTTGGGTACAGCAGTTTGTTTTTAATGCGAAATGTGTTCAAATTATGATAATAATTAATGCAGGGGAATTTTAACGGGTCAGACTTTGGGTTTGTTCCTAAACCCAGAAGTCCCAGTACATGTATGAACTTGAAATCTAGTCTAAATTTGAAGGGCATTTTTTAAGAACAGGCTTTTTCAACAAGGTTTCAGAAGTTCTGCTTCTGGTAGAATGAGACCTACCGCAAGGAAAGCCTTTCTGGTTTCTGGAACCAGGAGAGCAGAGGTGAGCAAAATGAAAAATAATGGTGAAAAAAAAAAGTTAGCTAAACAGTCTGAAGATTTCAGAAAGGTTCAGTTTGGGGAGAACTTTAAATACTATCCTGAACCACCTTGGGACCCCTGGAGATAACTCAAAAGGACTCAGTGGCATCCTGCATCCTTGCCCTTCACACCATGCTGCTAACCCAAATGATTCCTAAGCACATTTCCTATGTTGTTCCCATTTAGTGTCCTTGTCACAGAGGCAGACAGTCATTAGAGCAAGAAAAGGCTAAATTCTAGTTGTAAAGTGCCCAATCTACATATAAAACAAACAAAAAACCCAGCAACAATATTGAAGAGAATGGGAAAGGTGATTTTTCTGTATTTAAATATTTACCTAACTATAATTCTTCATGCATAGAGGGAAAAAAGCAATGAAAATACATGCCTTGAGGAAAAGATACCAAATAAGGTTTCATAAAAGATGAGGGCACTCAGACTTAAAAACACACCTACACTAACTCCACGTTTTTAGAACACAGAGCGCAAACAAGCAATCCCCAGAGAACAGGTGACTTATTAGATTTATACTTACTGACAAAGCCTGGACCAAAATTTGGAGGATTAGGCCTAGAAAGCTGATGTGTTATACTGCCATCCTAAAATAAGTAAAATTTACAAATAGGTTTATTCCACATTTCAGTTAAAGGGGGGAAAACTTTTTTTAAAAAAAAAGAGAAAGAAATGGAAGGCGGGGGGGAGGGGGAACCTTTAATTTGCTAAGACATCTTTAAAGCTCTCCTTTTCATAAAAAGTAGATGAGTTGAGTGGTGAAAACCTATTTTCTGAAAATTTTAATTATCTCTGAACTGTTTCATTTCATAGATTTCAGTTGAAAAGCATGTGTAAGGTAAGGGATGACCCATCGGAAATGCAAAGTAGGGCAAATCAAATACTGTTAGCACATAGCTAGAGATCATGTAAAACTCCATGTTTTAATGAAATCCACCTGGTTTCTTCTGCAATTAAGACATAAACATGGGCTCTGGATTGACTAAATCCCACTTCACAGCACACACTTCTTCATTAACAAAAACCGACATCCCTAACATGTACAAGTAATTGAAAATATTAGTCTCATTTTTAAATTAAATGTCTTGTTTCTTCCAGGGTGACTGAATAAACAGTTTTTAATTTCACAATTCCCTGGCAACAATCTAATACGTTAACTTTGAGAAAATATTTACCAGTCGTTACAAGTTGTTAGACATGAGCTATACACAAGGTAACCATTGTAAAAGACACTAGCAGCCAGAATGTGCTATTTGTAACCCTTACACTGCAAGGCTGGGGACCATTTGACAGGTGGGGAAAATGCAGGTCACAGAACGTATACAAATTTTGCACAGGAAATTTAGAGTGACTTTGCACAGGAAATTAGAGTGGAACTGAGTTTTTATAAAAACTCATCTATGAAGCCTATGCTTTTTCCACTGCCTGAGATGCGAAATGCTCTCTCCTCTTTTAATAATAAAAAGAACATAGTTATCAGCATAATAAAGTTGAAGCACAAATTGCTCGGCAGGAAAAGATTCCACGAAGACATTTAGTAGGTCACTTAACAGGTAGTGTTTGTTTTTTTTTAATCTAGGCAGATACTTGAAAAAAAAATTGAAGAAAACTCTGTATGAGATGAGCAGGTCTACTTTCCCTAACATCGTTTGACACTCAAATTTATACTTCAAGCTGATTATCATGAATGGTGAATATTTAACAGACTAAATTATTCCAAGGAATAAATAGCAGAACACAACTGTATCTAAATAGAATGATTACAATCAGTATTTTCTACTGTTTATAATAGATTTACATTTTTAAAAATAACGAATCCAAAATGCAGAACATGAAAATGTCTTTGTGGAGTCCAAAATAAAAAGTGAAGAGATTAGCCAGAGAACATATATGCATAGCCCATGGACATGGACAGGGACAGCTATGTGGGGAAGGCCAGGGTGTAGGGGTTGGATGGAGAAGAGCAAAGGAAGGGGGCGTGGGGACATCTGTAATAGTGTCAACAATAAAAACAAATACATGTAGAATCAGAAACCCTAAGCATTTGGTTGCCCTCCAAGTGACTTTCTAACCTTAAATATATGGTTCTTTTCAGAAACTGTGGTCAATTTCAGTCTTAATAATAAAGTCTTTATTCCTGCTGAGCAGGTATCTAAGCTCCTATGACTTCCTAGAAGTGGCCTCGCTGGGCAGAAGAGGTCTGTTGGGAACAGGACAGTGTGGTTCTGGTGACAATACCTGAGGAATGGCCTGTGGCAGGAGAGTCTGGCCGTCACCTGTTTGTGCTCCAGTCACCGACTGGCCCATAAAGGGGAACCTGTGAAGGGAAGCACTAGGCGTCAAATGACAAGCATGGACACCTACACTTATTTTAAGTGCTTAACAATGTGCTCTTCCAGGGAAGAAAGAATGGCAATGTCCTCCTCATGATGAACATCTATGAAGGCCCAGTCTTCTGTGTGCCGACCCCACGTCACCTCCCCACCCTCTGAAGTGCAGCCTCTTCCTGCCGTCCTGACGCATGACGAAAGCAAGAGGCCGAGGCCCAGTTGCTTTCCCCAGGATCACCAGTGAGCCGTGGTACGCAGGCCACGCCAGAGTTGTTTCACTTCCTACTACACGCTTCATCAGGCCCGAAAATAAAATTCATTGAACTCTTTTGGGTAAAAAAATCTAATGAAGAAATAGTTTTATTATATACATTCTAAGAAAATTCTTTCTTCTTCAATCTTTATTTTTAAAAATGCCTTTTCTGAACTAAAAAAAGTAAAGATAATAGGTAACTTAGCTATTCTAAACTAAAGATGCACCTCTCAAGAAGTTTCACACATTTTCTATACCTAATGTTAAAGCAAATTAAAAATTGGTCATAGACCAAGAAAAAGCCTACAAGGTTAAACATATTTGGCCATCCCAGCCAGTGTAGCTCAGTGATTGAGCATCAACCCATGAACGAGAAGGTCACCAGTTCAATTCCGGGTCAAGGCACATGCCTGGGTTGTGGGTTCAATCTCTAATGCAGGAGGCAGCCGGTTGACGTTTCTCTCTCATTTATGTTTCTAACTCTCTATCCCTCTCCCTTCCTCTTTAAATAAATAAAAAGATATTTTTTAAAAATTGGCCAATATATTTTGTTGTTGTTAATCATCACCTGAGGATATTTTTCCATTGATTCTTAGAGCAAAAGGGAGGAGGAGGAGAGGCAGAGAGACACACACATTGATGTGAGAGGGCTGGAGACTGAGCCTGCAACCAAGGCACATGCCCTTGACTGGAACTGAACCCAGAACCCTTCTATCTGTAGGCCGATGCTCTATCCACTGAGCAAAACCGGCTAGGGCTGGTCAATATTTTGATTCACCGATCACCCCTGCACCCACTACAGCCTGGGCAGGAATGATCTCTTAATCCAAATAGCACTCACTGTCGGTCACCCTCAGTAGCATATCAAACTATGTTGAGGGACTAACACCTCCACTTCTTCTAAGCACTCAGTAGAATAGCACACTATGCCTAACACATGGCTAATACCTCTGATTCATAGATGTATAAGGTATGATGCTGAACCAGCAGGGATTCTAATTCTGAGGCCCATCTTTTAAACTAAATGCTAAAGAAGTTTAGCATTTCCTTCTATTTTGACTATAAACAGCAAGCTACAGTATTATTAGCAGTAGTGTGACTTTGTCACCAACAGAACTCACATTACTTTCATAACAAAAGATGTTGCACATACTAATATTCCAATTCATCGTTACTTTGAAATTATGGTAATTATTAGACCTACTGCTAAATTTGTTAAAGTATTAAGAAGCACATATGCCAACGTTTTAAAATTTAAATAACTATGTTTCAAATATGACTAATTTCTTTTGTAGTATGTTTTTGGTTTTGTACATAAAACGTTGAGTCAAAAGGTTTATGACATAAAAAAGAAAACTATGATAATTTGTTTGAATAATGCTGTGTGACAGTGCAAATCTCTACTTTGATCTCAACAATACTT
Organism: Corynorhinus townsendii; assembly: GCA_026230045.1. Lineage (NCBI taxonomy): Eukaryota > Metazoa > Chordata > Mammalia > Chiroptera > Vespertilionidae > Corynorhinus > Corynorhinus townsendii. The sequence goes on along the minus strand of JAPDVU010000004.1, from coordinate 105,831,581 downwards.
CTTACCCATTTCCAAACTATCTCAACAAATGAAAAGAACTACTCCTTTAAGGACTCCTAATTAATCGGTTATTAAATTCATGTAGATTTTACATTCAATTCCATAATCATTCTTTTCATAAAAGTTGCTCAACAAGAAAATGAGGCTAACTTGAGGCTTTATCCTCACTATTGACAGAGGCTATGAACCAGAGATCTCCATAAGAGAGGACCAGCGCCATCTGCAGATATTCTGACTTAATAGGTCTGTGTTGGATTAATGCAAATGCTTTTTTTTTAAATTGCCATGTAATTCTGACAGTGGTCCATGATAAAAACTTAAGATATAGCCCTGGCTGGCATGGCTCATGGGTTAGAGCACTGGCCCGCAAACAGAAAGGTCTGGGGTTTGAATCCCCATTCAAGGGCACATACCTCAGTTGTGGGTTTGCTCCCCATCCCTGGTTGGGGTGCATGCAGGAGGCAACCATCCATGTGTCTCTTTCACATCGATGTTTCTCTCTCTGCCCGCCCCCCCCTCTGAAAAAGCAATGGAAAAAGATGTCCTCAGGTGAGGATTAACAAAACAAACAAACAAACAAACAAAGAGATACTGCCCTGAAGTTAATATCCCTTAGCTGGCACAAGTACTCTTAATTCCATAAGTTCATGTGGTCAAACAACTCTTACAGTTTTCTTTAATGCATAATTTCCATTTTCTGCTAATGGTGAAAAGATATACAAATTATCCCACTGCTAACTTTCCAATGCCCTCTTTTCTATTCCTCTTGCCGTTTCTTTCTGATTTTAGTTTGGGGACTTTCACTTTAGAGCTTGGCTCTCAGTCACTTCATTGAAATGTCCCATGCTTTTCTCTGCATTGTTCCTTTGATGGTACAAAAAATATTCACAGGCTTAAAGAAACCATCGTCTTATCTCCACAGTTTGACTACTATTTTCCTGCTTATCCTCTCATCTTTGTTTAGGATGAAAGATCTAGGTCCCAAGAAACTCTTAGTCAGGTATTCTAAAGGTATTTAAAGAAACACACACTTAGAGATACTGCTTTATCTTACAAGCCTTTCTATCATGTTTTATTACGTTTACCCTGAAACTAAAGGAAATTGATCATATCCAGCTAATATCACAATATAAATACTGTTCATTCCTAAAACACAGTGGGGGTTTTCTTATATATTTGAGTTTTGAAGTGAGAGGGAAAGAAACATTGATTGGCTGCCGCCGCCCCCCCACCCCCCACCCCCACTGGGGATCAAGCCCGCAAGTCAGGCATATGCCTTAACCGGGAGCTCAACCACTGAGTCACACTGGCCGGGCTAGAACATAGCGTTTTTAGGTACTGTATATTCTTTGTAGGAACTAGTAATAATTTCATGCACTTGATGTAAAGTAAGAATGAGGAACACTTTCACCTACCTGTTCATGACCATTGGTGGCATGCCCATATTGTTTTGTGCCATTACTTTATTGATGCCTTTAAGGGCCACCATTTTAGCTTTCATTATAGGATCTGTAATTGCATCAAAATCTAAAGAAGAAATATATTTTAAAGTTACTAATTTCATAGTACTTGATTCAAGTTACACTTACCTGTCACAAATATTATGTAATTTAGACAGGCTTTTATTCCTTATTATTTAATAAGCATTATCACAGGTTTCTAGACTAGGTAAGGAATGATGAGATGCAAAGAATCTTAACCGAATTTAATGGCATCTCAGTGACCCATCATTGAAGCAAGCTTGGATACCTTAGTCCTGCAGGAATGAAAATGGAAAGCTTGTCAAATTTAAGGGGAATTACAGCAATAATCTAAAAGTTGTGAGATTCTTTTCATCCAAACTTTCACATGCTAATCAAAACTGCTTCAATATTAATGTCATGAGAATTTACAGCTATTTCCAATACTATGGAATTCCACTAAATAAGTTATCACCCTTTGAGAGAAAAATGTATCCATTCTTGAGGACATAGCCTTGCAAATAAAGATAGGCTACTGAAAAAAAACCTCTTTGCATAGAAGTGAAAAAGAGATGGGACAATGTGCTAATTTTTACTCTTAGAGACACTCAGGTAATTTTACTATATTGATGTTTATGCGTCTCCACCCCAAACTAGTAAGCAATTGGAAACAAGTTAAAGAGCTTTATATAACAAAAAATGCCAAGCAATGGAAAAACCAAGATGGCAGCATACATAAACACCTAAACTGCTGCCTCGCACAACAATTTCAAAACTACAACTAAAAGACAAAGCGTCGATCTTCCAAAACCACGGGAAAGCTGGCTGAGTGGAAGTTCTACAACTAGAAGGAAAGAGAAAAGAGCATTGAGACGTGCACAAGGGCTGAAAAGCTGAGGTAGGGAGGCGACTGGGTGCACTGCTTTTTTCAACCCGAAGGGAGACAAGCTCCCGATTACTCTGAACTCCAGTCTCTGGGGAGACGCTGGGGACCCAAACTCCTACGGGGAGAAGCTGGACTGTCTGCCATCGGGTCAGAAAGTGAGGGTGACTTTATTGCAGAGGTGCGCCCAGCAATCATTGTTTACTGGGCTGGGGCGCGGGACGTGGGTACTTGGAAAGGCGGAAACACAGAGACTGGCAGCCATTGCTGTTTGCCATGCCCTCGCCTAGTTACTCCCTGAGACCTCGCCCCGCACAACCTACAAACCCACCCAAGCTCCAAGCAGCGGCTTTTGCATATAAATGGCCTGCCCAATCGCAGCTTAACCCAACAAACTGCAGCTCTGGTCAGACAGCTCCAAAGCCTCCAAACCCCAAGCAAAGAGGAGAAAACTGTAGTTCTCGCTGTAGCTCCTGCTGGGTGGCCTCAGACAGTAGCTGACCTGCACTCCATTGGAGATCCAGAAGCTAGTGTATCTAGTGGTCAGTGTGAGACGACACCCGATTTCAACTCCTCACATCCATAAGTGACACATTCAAGAGGCAGACTCAGTGAGCACCAAAGCCCCACTGAAGCAAGTCCTGCCACATAAGTGTGTCTCCAGCGCAGTAGTTCTTCCATTACAGACACAGCGGGTCCTCACAGCCAATTGGCCTGGAGCTCAATTCCTCCCAGTGACACTAACAACAACCAAGACTTAACTACAACAAGGCTGTACACACAGTCCACAAAGGGGTGCACCAAGGGTGTCCACCTCAGGTAACTGGGAGACCTTCCCACTGGCCCATATAGGACACCTAGCACACAAAGCCACCCTACCAACTCAGGGAAGCAGCGAAAATGCGGAGACAAAGAAACAGATCACAAACAAAAGAAATGGAGGAAAACAAATGACTGGATATTAAGAGTTCAAAACCACGGTAATAAGGTTTTTCAAGAATTTCCTAGAAAAGGCCGATAAATTCAATGAGACCCTCCAGGATATGAAAAAGGACCAACTAGAAATTAAACATACACTGACTGAAATAAAAAATATTATACAGAGACCCAACAGCAGACTACAGAAACACAAGACTCAAGTCAAAGACGTGAAATACAAAGAAGCAAAAAACACTCAACCGGGAAAGCAAAAAGAAAAAAGAATCCAAAAATTTGAAGATAGTATAAGGAGCCTCTGTGACAACTTCAAGCATACCAACATCAGAATTATGGGGGGTGCCAGAAGAAGAGAGCAAGATATTGAAAACCTATTTGAAGAAATAATGACTGAAAACTTCCCTCACCTGGTGAAAGAAATAGGCTTACAAGTCCAGGAAGCACACAGAACCCCAAACAAAAGGCATCCAAAGAGGACCACACCAAGACACATCGTAATTAAAATGCCAAGGGCAAAAGACAAAGAGAGAATATTAAAAGCAGCAAGAGAAAAACAGTTAATTACCTATAAGGGAGCACCCATAAGATTGTCAGCTGATTTCTCAACAGAAACTATGCAGGCCAGACGGGAGTGGCAAGAAATATTCAAAGTGATGAGTACCAAGAACCTACAACCAAGATTACTCTACACCCTGCAAAGTTATCATTCAGAATTGAAGGTCAGATAAAGAGCTTCACAGACAAGAAAAAGCTAAAGGAGTTCATCACCACCAAACCAGTATTATATGAAATGCTGGAAGGTAAAGATAAAAATTATGAACAACAAATACATATCTATCAACAAGTGAATCTAAAAATCAAGTGAATTAAAAATCTGAGGAACAGAATAAACTGGTGAATATAATAGAATCAGGGGCATAGAATGGGAGTGGATTGATAATTCTCAGGGGGAAAGGGGTGTGGGGGATATGGGAAGAGACTGGACAAAAATCGTACACCTATGGATGAGGACAGTGGGAAGGAGGTAAGAGCAGCGGGTGGGGTGGGAACCGGGTGGAGGGGATCTATGGGGGGGGGGGGGGCAGGGAGGAAGGAGAAACAATTGTAATAATCTGAACAATAAAGATTTTAAAAAATAAATTAAAACAAACAAACAAAAAACCTGCCAAGCATTTATAGTACACAAATGGACATTAAGGAGTTTGTTTCTATCATAATTTCTTTAAATTAAACACCTCTGAAAATAAATGGTTAGAAGAAAGGAACAAGAAGACTTGTTTCTGTTAAACAATAACATAAGTAGGACTAAGAAGGTCAAGCTCAGAGTTCTGAACCTCTTAATTGACCCGGGAGGAATCTAAACTCTTCATCACTATGTGACCTTCAGTGCTCTAGTCCACATGTATTGTTAACACTGAAATCTTACAAGCACACCGCACACCACCCTGACGCCCAGTGTGACGCCCACTGAAACCAAAGGCCATTCCTACCGATGTTGGGGAAGAAGGGTTCCGACCGCTGCCGGATCATGGCCTGCATCTGTCTCTGCTGCTGCTGCTCCTGCCTCTCTTGGTCCAGAAGGTCCTGCAGCAGCAGAGGCTGTTCGTCCAGGAGGAGGGGTCTCTCTCTGCTCTGCGGGGTGAGTGTCGGAGGGACCACCAGTGGCGGGGGTCCAGACTGACTGGATAGGGGCACAGTTTGATCTGTAGGTTTTCCTGTCCCAAAACCATGATTAACTGCCGACTGACCCTGAAGGAATCCCGGATTTACCTGCACACTCTGAGGAAAAGCGTGGTTTACCCTAGAGACTACTGTTACATTAGAATTCATGGTATTATCCAAAACATGGCCAGACGGTGTCATCAGTGGAGGAGGCAAACTTGGCATGTGACTGGATGTTGAGGCTGGCAACGTTGGTGGTGGAGACCCCAACGGCTCCATGTCTGGAGTATCCGACTTTTCATTAGCAAGTAAACTGGAAAGAACCGGAGTTGACCCAGTTACGCCACAAGAGTTGGCTGTGTCTTCAGCAGACAGCTGAGTGGGTCCATGAGCAGCACCTGTGCAGGAACCAGCAGTTTCACGAAGAGCTCTTTTGTCAGGTAGGTCTGCATCACAGGACTGCAGAGGGGCCTGGTCTCCAACATGCAAGTCTGTGTGAGTAGCAGCATGGGAGCAGGGAGTGTCAGCGTGATCTTTACCCTCGTCACTTTTTTCACTTTCACATTTGGTTTCCCCTTTAGAATTTGGAGATAGTACTTCTGTTTTTATCTCACTGGTGACAGTGGATTTTTTCCATGGGGAATGTTTATCAGAAGAAACCACAGTTTTATCTTCTTGCTCCTTTTTTTTTGGTTCAATAGATACACACTGATTATCTAACTTATCATCAATTGGGACATTAAGGTCTAGTTCTGCATTAAACATGCTTTTCTTATCTCCTAGGTCAAGTTCTGGATCTGTATATGCAATGATATCAAATTCTCCTGACCTTAAGAGGTCATCCAGGTTGGGATCATTAGCTTCCAAATTACCTAAAGTATCCAATTCATCTCCCTTACCATCTTCTGTATCTAGATTTAAATTTTCAAGATCTTCATCATCCAAGTCTTTGACCTCAACCCCCTCAAGATCTTTAACATCTAGCTCTTTTACAGATGGGTCATCAGAATCAAGTTTTTCTTCAAGACCATCAGAAGACTGGGAAGTTACCTGTAAATTATCAGACGTTGTTTCAACTGGTGTAGATGTTGACAAAGAGGCCTCTGAAAACTCCCCACCGAAGGGATGACTCAGGGACCTCATGACCATAGATGAATGGACAGAAAGACCTTGCTCTGGCTGAGAGGTTGGCACCTGTTCCAAACTTGGATGCACAGGCAGCTGATTAGGTAGACCCTGGGAAGGTCGTTTCATGGGGTCTGTGTGTCTAGGGCCCGGAAAGTCCGGCCGGGGAATAAAGTTCCCTTGTCTTGGATGAGAAGGTGCCTCTAGAATGTTGCCAGGTGCACTGAAGGGCAGCCGTGGCCGTCCATCTGGGGTCCTGTGCCGCAGCTCGATGAAAGCTTGGCCGAGTATGTGATGCTGGGGGGCGGGCAGACCTGGTGGTGGGAAATGCTGAGGCAGACCAACTGGATTACTCATTGGTGGGTTATTTAAAGGCCTGGGCATATCTACAGACATTGATCTTCTCAGCTGTGGAGGAATTCCAGGTCCTTGTATTTGCTGAGGAGGCACAAGGAAGCGTTCCTGACTTGACAGGGTACCATGACTACCTCCTGGAAATCCAAATCTGAAAGAAAAGGGAGCAAATAGTAAACAGTAAGTATTACATTAAATTTAGAGTTAAGTTGAGGAAAGGAAATGCGTTAGATTAAACTCAGACACAAATGTTGCCAAATACAGTGACTTAGGAAAGACAAAATTATCAAGATTAGAAAGTACTCATAAAGCATCTGTATGTACATAAATTTTTGCTAAGTGAACCCAAAATGAACACTGTATCTGAGTCCATTTCTTTTTTTCTGCATTTAGGGAGTTCTATGGGGGAAACTGGGGAGGTGGGTGGCTGCTTGAATGAAGGTTGGAAATCTCGAGAATTGTACTCGAGAGACTTACTGGCCTCTGTACATAGAAGACAAAGGCAGAAGCCTGATGACAACTGGGTGGACTATCCTATCTTTGTGAAAGGAATGAAGACAGGAGGCAGAAAGAGACAGAGACTAAAAGGCATCATCTTTAAAGATTTAACAAATGAGTAAATTATCTATACTGTACCTCATTTTAGAGAGAAGAAAAATATGAAATAGCACAGGCATGCATTAAATTGAGGAAGAAAAAAGGAAAGTAAGGGTAAGACTGTAACATGGGGGTCAGTATTAGACTAAAAAATATGTCTGATAAAACTAAGAGAGTCATCTTAAAGAACTCACTCCTCACTATACCTGGGCATATGTTTGGCTTTGATCTTGCCACTAGCCACTTCAAAAACAAACAAACAAAAATCCCACTGACTTCATAACTCCATCTCACCATGAAAAGTTCCAGAAGGAGAACATCCATTTCATGTGGAAATCTCCACAAATATTCACAATGTAAACTAAAAAAAAAAAAGTTGGGGGAGATGAGCATTCTCACTCATCCTGTCGCAGAAGGCTCTGCCTGAATACAGTGGTTACACTTTATAGAGATTTGAGGATGTGATAAATTACATCTTATGGCTGTAATGTAATGCTAACAGAGTCAATACTTAAAAACAAAGGGGTATTTAGGGTCCTCATTAAAAGTTAAAATAAATCCAGTGGGATCAATAAATTTAAATCATTTGAATAAATTATTTGCAAGGAAGTCCAACTGCAAAACTGGTGAGGTTTGGGGTGGAGGTAGGGAAAAAACACATTTGACTATCCATACAAAACCATTTCCTGAGGGTGCCCAAAGACTAGATTTAGTTTTAAAACTTCTAAGGAAAGCACACAATACTCTGTGTTGAAAGACTTCTCTAAAGTTTTAATTAATTAATTTATTTTGTTAATCCTCAGCTTAGGATATTTTTTCCCATTGATTTTTAGAGTGTGGGAGGGAGAAAGACAGAGAAACATCCACATGAGAGAGAGACACTGATTGGTTGCCTCCCACACAAGGGGGATTGAACCTGCAACCAAAATACTGGCCCTTGACAGGAATCAAACCTGGGACCCTTCAGCGTGTGGGCCAACGCTCTAACCACTGAACCAAAGTGGCTAGGGCTATGGTTTTGTTTGTTGTTTTTTTCCTACATAATTCATTCTAGTCCTTCCTGACCTCAAGATTCTAGAAATAGGGACTATTTTTGAATAAAAATCTTCTTTCTAAAGGTAACAAGAGGAAATGAGGAAGTAATTTAAAAAAAATGTTTAAATGAAAATGGCATTTTGGGGGGTATTTTTCTATCATGAAAAAATTATACAATGCAAAAAAATCCAAGCAAGCCCTGACAGGTGTGGCTCTGCTGGTTGAGCATTGTCCTGTGCACCAGAAGGTTATGGGTTCAATCCCTGGTCAGGGCACATGACCAGTTTGTGGGTTTAATCCCTGGTCAGGGTGTGTACGGGAGGTAACTGATAGATGTTACTCTCACATCGATGTTTTTTCTTCTCTCTCTCCCTCCCTTCCTCTCTCTCTCTCAAAGCAATAAAAACTTGTATTTTTAAAAACCCAAGCAATATAAAAATATAAGGTATAAAATATCAACTTAATTAAAATTTTCCCAATTATCACTATCAACTTGTTGGGTATCATTCAAGATACTTATCTATGCAATTATGTAGTTTTATACAAATGAAATTATGTTGCATAGTCTATTTTTTCCATCCAATAAATCATAAAGATCTTTCTTCTCAATTATTAAAGCACTTCATTTTAATGGCTGTCTTATGTTCTGTAACACAGATATACCATAATATATTTAACCTTTTTTTCCTGAGCCTTATGCTCCTCAACCTCTAAAGTGAGTGTAACTGAACCTTTGTAAGGGTTTTATTAAACACCTGAAGTGCAAAGGTCAGTGCTTCACACAAAGTAATAAAGTTAACCCCTGCTTTACTCGCCACTATTACAGGGGGATATTTAGGTATGTCCTACCCTTTTTGCTATTTATAACCAGTGACTGAAAGAATGACTTTGTATAGATTTCCTTGGACACCCTGCACCACTGTGTCTGTAAATTTCTAAGTGAAACTTCCTGTAAGTAAATGGTATTGTATTGCCAAAGTGTCCATGGTTGAGCCAACTGACACATCCATGGAACTTTATCAGATTACCCATGTTTCCTATTATTAATCTTTAAATATTTTCCAATCTAAAGAAAACCCCAGTTTGTTGGTTTTTTTAATCTATGACTTCTCGTTAGTGGAAATAACATTGGTTATATCTCAAAGGGATATAACCAGTAAAAAGCAGTAACAACTTCTTAATTACGAGTAACTTCTAACAGCGATTTAAATCTGGCAGGAAATTAAACACATTACCTAAATCCATGAGGTCTCATTCCCATACCAGTAACTTCAGGAGGATAGGGTCCACGTGGGTCCTTTGGGAAGACAGCGTATCTAGGTCCCAGCGGAGGGACAGCAGGTGGCCTGATGCTCCCAGGATAGGGGGGCGGAGGCCTGGAGAAAGCCTGGCTGACACTCTCAGGCTGCCAGTGCTGCAGGGGACTGGGATGAGGCCCGGAGGCTGCATCCTGGGAACCTTTCTCCTGTCGACCTGCCATCTTCTTCTGCTGTTGCTGCTGCAGAATGATTTCACGTAACTTCTGCCGCTGAAGGAAAGAAACAAAAATCACTGGGATTTCTGGTTACTAAGGGCTTTCTGGTAACTAATGCTTCCAATATATGACTATGGTAATGTTTAAAATATTTTTTTAAATACATATTTTTAAAATTTATTTCAGTGAGGAAGGGAAAGGGGAAGAGAGATAGAAACATCAATGATGAGGATCACTGATTGGCTACCTCCTGCATGCACCACACTGGGGATTGAGCCCGAAACATGGACATGTGCCCTGACTGGGAATCGAACCATGACCTCCTGGTTCATAGGTCAACGCTCAACCACTGAGCCACACCGGCCAGCTAGTGTTTAAAACATCTTAATGTTTTGCCCTAGATGGGTAGCTCAGTTGATTGGAGCATCATTCCAATATGCCAAGGTTGCGGGTTCAATCTCTGGTCAGGGCAAGACATCAAACAATGAATGCATAAATAAGTGGACCAACAAATCCATGTTTCTCTCTCTCTTTAAAGTTTTATGAAACACTAATTATACTTAACTATTCAATAGTTATAAAACAGATTACTTGGGGCCTTTTCCTTGCCTGACAACTATCACAAAACTTAAAAGATTTCTAACAATTCCGCTAAAAATTCATAAATATTGAAAATATAATAAATCCAGATGAACTGGTATTAATTTCACCACTTCCATTTTTTATTTGCAATATAGAAGATAAACTTTAACATCTGTTAAAGTTTGATGAAATGAATAGCTTTTTCAAATACTATACTTAAAACATCAAAGAACATACAATGTGTTTACCTGTCTCAATTTCTCTGTATCTGCTTGGGACATATTGATGGTGTTGTGTGTGTCAGTGACTCCTGAGGTTGGCACCGGGCCAGGAAGTTGGGAGACACTGGAGAACTGCTGGCCTTGAGAATTCATGGGGGTGTTGGAAGGAGCACTGAAGCTCCCCTCAGACCCAGGCCGGGGCTCATCGGCAGCATCAGGAGCCATTTGACTTGCTCCAAAAGCATCAGCCTGAGGCCTTGGAGTCACTGGGGGCTGGTCGTAGGGATCCCGAGCAGCAGAAGGGGAGACACGGCTGAATGTGTCTGCGAGGCCAGGTCCCGGCGGCACAGATGTTTGGGAACAGGCTTCGGGTGTTCTCACCACAGGGCCAGGTAAGGCTGTGCCTCGATTCTGTGCTGCCTGCAGGAACGAATCCTGACTTGGCATGAGGACAGGTCTTGTCACTGAGGACCGAGCAAAACCCTCTGAAACCCTTGGCCTTGGTGCTGCTGGTGGCTGAGAGTAAAAAACAGAGACATCAGGTCTTGGTGTTCCCGGAGCATGAGCATATGGGTCAGAGTGCCTCTGAGTAGTTGCAGATGTAACAAACAAGTCTGCTTGTGTAGGAGGCCTTGGGGTTGGTGGCTGCTGACTATAGGGATCAATCGTCGGGGGCCGAGGAGTTCCAGGAGGCTGTGAATAAGGGTCTGGATTGGAGGGAGATGGTCCTGAGGGTTGGGAATATGGATCCTGAGATGTTGGCCTAGATATGGTTCCAGGCTGGGGAAAAGCCCTTGAGGGGTGGGTGAAAGACTCGTTCATTGCAGGACGTGGGGTGAGGGGAGGCTGGCTATATGGATCACTCGATTGGTTATGAGAAAAGTTATCTGCAGGTCTTGGTGTCAAGGCAGGCCTTTCATAAGGGTCGACGGATAGCCGCCTTGGTGGATGTGGCACTGGTCCATAAGGGTCCTGGGAGGGCGGAGGCAGGTGCATGGGAGCCTTAAAAGGTCCAGGACCACTATCAAGGGGTGCAGGAGTCAACAAGGGTCGTGTATATGGGTCAGGGATCCGCTGTCTTTGAAACACATCTGCCCTAGGAGATGGTTTCATGAAGTGATCATTGGTTCCAGCTGCTAGAGGACCTTTCCCAGTTTGTTCTGGAACTATAGGAGCCCGGGGCAGGCCCAAGGATTTGGGAAACTGGTCTGTTGTCACAGGCCTGGGCGTGTCTGGAGGCTTTGCATAGGGGTCACTACTTGTCGAGGAGGAAGAGCAGAAATCTCGGATGGGAGATGGCCTGTTTGCTGCGCCCTCACCCATTTGAGGGGGCCTCGGTGCTGACGATAAAGATACACAGCTTTCCACCAGTGCAGAATTCCTTCTGGAAAAGCTGTGGCCCCCAGGAGGTGGTCTTGGGGTACCAACCATTTTTGCATAAGGATCCACTGGAGATGGTGGTCGGGAGTTAGAAGATCCAGGTGAGAACACCTGCGGGGAAGGCAGCTGAGAAGTCTGAGGCTGTGAAGGACTCTCCTGGAGGGGAACTCGGGAGGGAGTGGGAGGAGGAGGAGGAGCCTGTGGCTTTACAAACACATCGTCTGCAGATGAGGAAGTTGGGGTGCTGGGGAGCTGCTTTGTAAACAGGTCTTTATGGAATGACTGTGCAGGAGACATGTTTCCAGAGCCAGGCTGGGTGGTCAGGGGGCTCTGTATCCCACTGCTCGGTGTGTCCGAGCGTGACAATGCCAGCAGAGGCTGTGAACCAAACTGCTGCTGCTGCTGCTGCTGCTGCTGCTGCTCGCTCTTCACCTGCTCCAGCTTCTGGGTGGCTTCAATCTTCGCCTGCTGCTTACTCTTCTGGCGCATTTGCTATTGGGTGGGGACAGAGAAAGCAATCATGTGGGTAAGGAAGAACATAGCTGTCATGGGGGGGAGAAGCTGTTCTCTTTCTCTTGAAATTAATTCTTAGTTCTGTTGAAAGTGAATGTGTTTAATATCTGCAGTGCCAAGTGGCGCCCACCTTATATTCAGTCTCCTAGCAGGAAACATTATTCACCAGTCTACCTAACTCATGCCCAGGACAGCACATCATTCTCAGCAGCTCAATGAACTTCCCAAAGCAGCTAACATATATTTTACTGAGAAAGGAAAGTCTACTTTTAACCAAACTTTTATGTTCTAATAAAAACTGTGTTCTGAGATGACATAAATAGCTCTCTTTAAGCAAAAAAGCAATTTTGTTTGATTTGTTTTTAAATGCAATTTTGAAAAAATCCACATACCTGTCTAAATTTCCATTCCTGTTCATGTTCTGATTCTCTTTGCTTTAACGGATCTTTAAAGAGATCTGAGTCAAGCCGAGAGCTGGGGTCGCTACTGTCCGGCTGCTGCTGCCTCTTCAGGGAGTCATTTGACATCTGCACTTTATTGATGCGCAATGCAGCGCGGTTGTCTCTAGCTTTTTGCTTTGAAAAAAGGATCAGACAAGCATCTGTCAGTTAATGTTAACAAATTTTAAGACATAAAGGTAAAATGAAACTATGTTGATCTTTATCATATAAAAGCAAGAAAAGGTCTAGTTAAATAGTTGAAACAGCCCTAGCCAGTTTTCTCAGTGGTTAGAACATGGGCCCACACACTTGAAGGGTTAAGGGCATGTCCCTCGGCTGCAGGCTCAATCCCAGCCCGTCGGGGTGGTTGCGGGAGGCAACCAGTCAATGTGTCTCTCTCACATCGATGTTTCTCTCTGTCTCTCCCCTTCCCTTCAACTCTAAAATCAATGGGAAAAATATCTCGGGTGAGGATTAACAATAAACAAACTACCTAATTAACTAACTAAATAAATAGTTGAAACATAACCCTTTAGAATTTACAGCCTTCTGGGTGAAAGGACTGGACACAACCCCACCTTCGCCCTTCCAGAATGGGTGTTACCATCCCTAACCTGAATCAGGCTAGAGAACCCAGGCGTAATCTAGTGTTGACTTAACAATGGAAGAATTTATATCTTGCTTAATTTAGAGAAAAGGAAAATATCAAATCAATCTCCAAATTTAAAACCTGGAATTTGAAGTTTAACACAAAAGAAAACCCATCTCAATGCTATCACTACCTCTGACAGTCCAAGTTTAGGCATTACCAACACATCAAAAATATTTCTGCCCAGCCGGGGTGGCTCAGTGGTTAAGCACAGACCAATGAACCAGAAGGTCATGGTTAGATTCCCAATCAGGGCACATGCCAGGTTGTGGGCTCAATCCCCAGTGTGGGGCATGCAGGAGGTAGCCAATCAATGAATCTCTCTCATCATTGATATTTCTCTCTCTCCCTCTCTCTCTTCCTTCCTCTCTGAATCAATAATATATTTAAAAACAATAATAATTTCTGCTCCATCCAAATAATTATCACTGACAATGTATGTGCTAAAGATGAAGTTGGAAATTAACTGCTTATATTTTTCAAAGCAATAACGTCGACTTAATATGCTTTAAAATGAAAGCAAAGTCTAGGATCCAGCTGACAATCTCAATTTGGCTCCTGGGAAATAACAATTCGTCATCTGAACTATGAATCTTATAAATACCCTAATGACTCTGGCAAAGCACATGTTTCAAAAGTTCCTGAAAGGTGTCTGGATATGTCCCTTTCAAGTTCCAGGATGATTTTCTACAGGACCTACCAAGAAAGAGCTTATTATGAAAGAAACAATAGAAGAATGAAATCTCAAAATTTAGTACTCTTTTGAAGAGCTAAAGCATGTTTAATTTAAAAATGAATTGAACATGCTCCTAAAATAACTGAGTTCAATCTTCAATATCCTGGTGCTGTTAGGTTGCTTCTAAAAATGTCACACTTTAAAAAAAGGAAAATAAATAAGTCACACGCAAAACTAAAGAGTTAGAAAATCCCTATGGAAAACAAAGCTATTTATGTGTTGCACAACTATAAAGATGTTTTCTGCAATGGAAAATCATTTTAGCAACCTAAGACAATAAAAATAAGGCTCGGGATTATGTTCAAGGATGTAATGCAGAGGTTTCAATACCACATATGGTGCTCTTTCCTGGGAGCTTGCTTTTCTCCACAGCTTAGCAATCTGTTTCACTCTAGTGGTCCAGTCTGCAACAGAAGAATACAGCAGGTACATTTATGGAGCCCACAATAAGGACGTGTCACAATAAAAAAGCTATGAACTCCTGACAGTAAAATGTTTTTTGGCCAGATTTTCATAATTTAAGTTCTTTGTACAGTACAAGTTCATGGCACATAGTAGGCTAAAAATATACTTTCTGAATAAAGTGTTGCCTTATTAACAATCTCACATGAGAGTTGGGAAGTTTTTAAATCTAAAGGGCTAAGCAGCCAAGTTAAAATTTAAGTATTAGAAACTCCCTCAATCCTGTAAGATGCTATCAGAACCAAAGCTAAGAGTTTTATAAAATATCTGTACTCAAGAGAAGGCTATCAATTTGACCAAAAGGAAGTGTATTAGAAACGAGCATCTCAACAGCATCTGTGCACAACAAGACATGGAAAGTCATGATTTCAAGCTATTTCTATGAAATTAATTGTCAGGACAGTATACTAGTATAAAATGAAGTTTAGGTAAGATGAACAGTTAATGGTTAATTTAGAAACAATTTAGTCTATATTAAAAGAAATGAAGAAAAGAGGGAGGAAGAGAGGGAGAGGGAGAGGGAGAAGGAGAGGGAGAGGGAGAAAGTTTCAAAAAAGGCACTGAAAGTAAATGGAAATCAGCTGACAGATCAGCAGCTTTAACCTGCTATTTCATAAGGTTCTAGAGTCACATAATAAAATCATTAAAGAAAATTAAACAAACAAACTATGGCTCTGCTCTCAGGACAATTTACACTGACACAAAAGGACTTGCTATAACCAGATGTGGTCATCTGTAGGCAGCAGATATGGTTAGATGCACATGAAGAATATATGTATTGCATTAACAGACATCCCTGCACTGAAACTTGTGGATTACTGTTAGGGAAGGTGGCGTTTATTTCTATACACATAATAAATCAAGTACCACAAGCAGAATGAACTGAAAGGGCACCTGAGCAGACTAGGTCATCCATTAGCAAGTGCACTTGCAGGTGGGCAGCTGCTCGGTTATCTAACAGAGCAGTGTGCTGACAGCCGGGAAGCTATTGCAAGACAGTGTATGCGAGACCTTTCCAATTCTGGTTTGTCCGGAAACATGAACTCAAGACAATACTAGCACTTGCTTACAAATATTCTACAAGTTGGTTTCATTAATCCAAATGATTCATCCTCTAGTCCAGTGGTTCTCAACCTTTCTAATGCTGCGACCCTTTAATACAGTTCCTCATGTTGTGGTGACCCCCAACCATAAGATTATTTTCGTTGCTACTTCATAACTGTAATTTTGCTACTGTTCTGAATCGTAATGTAAATATCTGTGTTTTCCGAAGGTCTTAGGCTCTACAGCAGCGGTTCTTAACCTGTGGGTCGCGACTGCTAGCAGGGTCGCCTAAGAACATCGGAAAACACAGATATGTACATTACGATTCAGAACAGTAGCAAAATTACAGTTATGAAGTAGCAACGAAAATAATCTTATGGTTGGGGGTCACCACAACATGAGGAACTGTATTAAAGGGTCGCAGCATTAGAAAGGTTGAGAACCACTCCTCTAGTCCATCAGAATTTCCAAAAGGGGTACCACTGTATCATCTTCAATTTTTGTTCAAACAGACTGGACACTTGGGGGGAAGGGAATATAATACTGAGTTCATTTTGATGGGAACAACATTTAGAATGGAGTCTGATACAGCCTAACTTTAACACTTACTTTTTTTTTAACTGACTTAACACTTTAAAAAAATGTTATTGATTTCAGAGTGAGAAAGGAAGAGTAAGAGATAGATAGAAACATCAATGATGAGAAAATGATTAGCTGCCTCCTCCACACCTCACACTGGTGATCAAGTACAAAACCAGGGCATGTGCCCTGACCGGGAATAGAACCACGACCTCCTGGTTCCAGGTCGATGCTCCATCACTGAGCCACACCGGCCAGGCTAACTTAACACTTGTGGTTAAATGATGATATTCTGTTCTAGGAAATTTTCTGTACAGTTACACATATAACACAACGCTGACTTTATGTATTTATAGTCTTTAAGAAAGGAAAAAAAGATCATTTCATTCATTAAAATTAGCTTAAGGGAAATATGCAAATGGCCACAGGGCCTAGGACTAAGAAAATGCAAGATGTTTCTACATATCTAGGAACTAGGACTATCAGGTTGAGCATAGTTATACTAGATGAAAATTAGTGATGACACATGAGCGCTCTACTGTAGTAAAAAGAACACAAACAAAACAAAGATTGTCTTACACATGTGGAAGTTGGTAACATAGATAGCAATCATATACCCAAGCATACCAGGGAACTCGTCCTTCAGGTTGGGGAAGTTAATGTTTGTGTAGAGAACTGGCGCAACGGTGGCCATCTCCCCCAGAGCCTCCTCCTTCTCCCACTTAAGTGTGCTTCTCTGAGCATTGGACATCGTATCACTCTCCCCTTCCACAGGGGGAGCCGAGGAGGTCCAAGAGCTGTGAGGGTCACTGGCCATTGGATTAAATGCTGGGTTCTTATCCCTGGCAAATAATATACAACGTTACTTCATAAACATAACTTTCAAGTATAGTTTCATCAAAACTTATTATAAAATAGCTTAAATGAGATCATAATAAACGTTTAACAAACATTAATATCATGCACAATAACAGACTACCATTCATAGAACAAAAATTATTTAAGTTTCCACAGGAAGTGAAGGCTTTTAAATACCTGGTGTAAGGGGATTGTGCTATAGCAGAGAAAGTTCCCAGTCCACTTCCAGGAGGCAAAGAGTTGTGTGGGAGGTGAGGACTGGGCCCAATAAGGCCGTTCATGAGTGGTATCCGTGAAAAAACATCTTAAAGGAAAATAATAATTCAGTCTGCATAATATTCATAAATAATAAAAAAGCAACAGAAATATTTCTAGATAAAAACTTATATTGTTATTTAATAGTAAGTTGGATATGGGTAATTTTTTCAATATTATCCTATAAAATATTGCTTAAAGAATGATTGGTCATAAATTTTTTGAAATCTGGTCTCTAAAATTCTGTTTACTTGGTTATAGTTTACTGGAAATAGTACATGTTTTGTAGTCTGACTGCTGTAGGCTTGAATCTTAATTCTGCTACTTGTTAGAAGCAGAATCAATGGCTGTTTCTGTAAATGGAGTATTCTGTGATTGACGCAATGTATGGCCATTCTCAGCACTCATGCGCAGTGACTGCTCAGTGCATATCAGCGCTACAAAAAGAATAAATCTAGGAAGTTTTATCAGATACTCTTTCTCTTCTTCATTCAAAAATTTATAAATAGACATTCTTCTAATTTACTTATTCCCATTAATACAAAAAACCATGTATGATTCTTAAATTGGCACTTTCTCTGAAACAGTTTGGAACAAGTAGTATTTATTTCATCTCCCATCATCGATTAGATCATTACTGATAAAAATATACTCATTCTGGTTTTGGCCTAATTTTCATTACTTGTGGTTTCAGCTCTCAAATGCATTTTAGTTCTTATTCCCATGCTTCCAATACCATATCATCTAAAGGGGCTGGCCTGGGGGAAGGGCCACTGGAGTGGGGGGGAGGTTGGCCGGCCCCCCTGCCCTCAATCGGGGTGGGAGAGGCCCATCAGGGGCTGATAGTAGGCAAACCTTATGTTTCCCCTCTAACTCTCCTCAGCATGTTACTCCAACCTTACTAGTGATCTTCTGTCCTTATCTAAGCAGTTTTCTAGCAAAAAAACACACAAAACCTCCCAATTCAGAGTCACACTCTAAAGTAACAACTACATGACCTCTGTTGTCACAGCACTCAGAACACACTGGGAAATACTCACATCACAACTAGAATATAGTCCCCATGTGAACACTTGGCACACTTGGTGTTATGACAGAGACCCCAACCTGATGATTTGACCATCAGGTTAAAAGAAAAAATAGCCCAGCGCAGTGTCTTGTTGTGTGATGTGCTTTCACCTAAACTACGTCTAAAGCACACAGAGCTCCCATTCCTACCTGAGGATTCTGAGGCTGATCGCTGGCAGGTTTTAGGATTTTGTCTCAAGGACTTCTAGGTTAGGGCTTATCCTACTAA
Source organism: Corynorhinus townsendii (assembly GCA_026230045.1). Classification (NCBI taxonomy): domain Eukaryota; kingdom Metazoa; phylum Chordata; class Mammalia; order Chiroptera; family Vespertilionidae; genus Corynorhinus; species Corynorhinus townsendii. The sequence goes on along the minus strand of JAPDVU010000004.1, from coordinate 105,813,039 downwards.
ACTGCACATTGTGGATCAGGCCCCCACAATGACAAGGGTCTGGAGAAACTTAAAGTTCACACCAAGATTAGTTTAAAGAGTGAGATTTAATTCAAAGCAGAATGCTAACTTTCTTTTCTTTCTTTTTTTCCCAAATCCTCACCCGAAGGTATTTTTCCATTGATTTTTAGGAAGAGTGGAAGAGAGAGAGAAAGATGAAGAGAAACATCGACATGAGAGAGACACATGGATTGGTTGCCTCCTGCATGTGCCCCGACCAGGGCCTGGGCCTGGGCCTGAGGAAGAGCCTGCAACGGAGGTATGTGGCCTTGACAGGAATCGAACCTGGGACTCTTATCCACTGAGCTAAACTGGCTAGGGCTAACTCTATTTTCAACTTCGGCAAAAAGCTCCATTATGTAATTAGGATTAAAAAAAAGGCGTTGTTATTGGAAAAGAGAATGTGATTCACCCCCTAGCTATCTGTCAGCATGGAACCTTTTGAGGTAACAGCAGCTATCTGTATATATAAAAAGCTAGAGACCACAACGCCATAAGGACTACAATGACCAGTCGCTATGACACCCACTGCAGCCAGCAAACTGGCCAGATCAGGGGTTGGGGCCAGCCGGCTAGCCTCCCTCGGACCCTCCCCCCAGCCATCCCAGCCCCTGATCAGCCTCTCCCACCCCGATGAGGGTGGGGGGGCCTGCTAACCACCTCCTGTGGCCCTTCCCCCAGACTGGCCCCACCTCCAATTGGCTGACAGCCCCCCTCCCCCACGGCTGGCCCCACCCGATTGTCACTGCCAACCTCCTGCAGTCCCTCACCCCAGATGGGCCCCCCACCACCCCGATCAGCTCGCAGCCCCTTCCCCCAGTCAGCTCTGCCCCCCATCAGCTCCCCAACTCCGATAAGGGGCAGGGCCAGCCGGCCAACCACCCATGGCCCATCCCCCAGGCCACTGGCCCCCAATAGGCCCCCCATCCCATTTGGGGGTGGGGCCAGCCAGCCCATTGCCCATGGCCAGCCCCACCCCCAATCAGCCCCCACCACCCTGATCAGCCCACGGCTCCTCCCCGCAGCCAGCTCCAGCCCCGATTGCCCACACACACACCAATTGGGGGTGGAGCTGGCCAGCCCACTGCCCACAGCAGGCCCCACCCCCAATCAGCCCCTCCACCCCAATTGGGGGCGGGCCCTGCCGGCCAATCACCATCAGCCCCTTCCCCCACCTGGACTGGCCCTGATTGAGCCCAGATCAGAGCCGGCAGGCCAGCCAACCTCCTGACCTCTCCTCCTCCCAACAGGCCCAGCCCTGATCCACCCCAATTGGGGCTGGTTTGGCCAGACCCCGCCATAGCACGAATTCATGCACTGGGCCTCTAGTTACTCATGAAGCAATCTGCTCCATAACTGGCACTGTCCTTCAAGCCTCTGTGCATCCACTATTGGGTCCTCACAACCCCACGGAAAGGGCTATTACACACAGCTCATTTAAGCAAGAAGATCCCTCCCCCAGAAGTCACATTAACTTGTTCAAGGGCACATAAGTCAATGCAAAGCATTTTTATTCTAATTAAGAAGTGGTCTCCCCCACCACCCTCAAGTCTACCATACCACCCAACCGGTCATATTAGTGTATAAAAATAATCTGTTTTCAAGATGTGAATGGTAAGAATTGATGAACTGCTTAACTTTTCACCTACTATCTCTCAAATCTTGAAATGCCCTTTCTTCGCCATCCCATGAAATATCTTTCCAGCACTCTCACCATTTTACAACTAGTCTCTAATGACCATCATTTGATGTCTCAATCTGGTTTGTTGGTTTTTTCACCTTCACCTAACCCTTAAAAAGGAGAAACATATAATTGCATATCTAATAAAATTTGAGTGAGTTAAGCATGTAACTCACTACATTTAATTTTTTTTTAAGTTCAATATTCTGTACTCTACAGGCAATGCTGTACTAAGTCCTGTTAAAGAATTATCTTTTCCTCCCACAACTTCAATTCTGCCTTTCAATTAGTATTGCAGACTGATCTACATGGAACCCAAGTTTTCACTCAGTCCCAACCCTAATAAACTCATCAGCACAACTCTTCTTTGCCTCAAATTCAGTTCCCATATTCACAAGAGCTACACTGCCAAACTTGTGAGGTCATTTCATAGCTGTGCAGTCTTCAGTGGCTCAGAGACATGGGGAAGAAGGCCACCACCTGTCCTTACCATTTCTCACAGCTGCCTACATGCCATCTACCTCCAAGGTGCTTTTTTCCAGCCTTGCCTCCTTAAACACCACCCACTAACTTCTCCTCCCTGCGCTGTTAGTTGTTGCCTCAAGACTAGACATTAGGGTTATAAAGTCCTACGGGTGGGCAGCCTTACTCATTGTTGTATTCCACACAAACACCCCTGCAAAAAAAGTCACCTCCTCAAAACCTCCTAAATGAGGCTGCAGAGTGAACTGTTTAAATGATTTAAATACCTTTTATAAGAAACACATCTTTAATCTGATTTCTAAAGTACATACTTTCAGTTTCAGAATACACAGAGCTAGATCTTTTTCATATATTGAAAAGAGAAATACTGAAGAGCTGTTACTGTAAACATTAGGAACGCATAGGGGACAATTAAGGTAAGAAGCACTTTCAATGAGTGTTTTATCCATATGTGCACAAATTTAGCCCAGCAAAAATCAAGGTACAGTTATAAAGAAGCTAAACTGGCAGAAACTGAGATATTTTAATTATGTGCATTATGGAATTTTTAATGCATACACAAAATTGACAGTAAAGATAACATTCAACCATTTGTACATTTTGGCAAATATAACAGTGTAATATTTTTTATGAAGTTTCATTATATTATTCAACTCAGCATGTAACGACGAGACAGTGGTAATAAAGGGGATGTAGAAAAATGACCAACTCCTTTCTGAAGGGGATTCCCTATCTGCAACTCTCTCTCCTAGCCACTACCACAACCTCTCCTTCTAGGCCAGTGGTTCTCAACCTTTCTCATGCCGCGACCCTTTAATACAGTTCCTCATGTTGTGGTGACCCCCAACCATAAAATTATTTTCGTTGCTACTTCATAACTCTAATTTTGCTACTGTTCTGAATCGTAATGTAAATATCTGTTTTTTCCGAAGGTCTTAGGCTCTACAGCAGCGGTTCTCAACCTGTGGGAGCCACAGGTTGAGGAACCGCTAGCAGGGTTGCTAAGACCATCAGAAAACACAGATATTTACGTTACGATTCATAACAGTAGCAAAATTACAGTTATGAAGTAGCAACAGAAATAATTTTATGGTTGGGGGTCCACAACATGAGGAGCTGTATTAAAGGGTCGCGGCATGAGAAAGGTTGAGAACCACTGTTCTAGGCTGTCCTATTTCAGCTCCCCAAAGAGGGAGAAATGAAAGCCTTAAACTTACTGTATCTGGCAGCCAGTTATAAGACAGTATAAAAAAAACTGATCAAACAAAATAGGCCAATTTTCACAGAATTAAGAATTCCATGGTTGACATGGGCAGAAAGGTCAGTGGTTTCCTCTGAACGCATGTACTAAGCACACACTCTGTGGCAGGGTACACAGTGATGATGACAGTTATGACCTCAGGGAGCTCACAATCGAGAGAGAAAACCGTAATACCCACGGGTCCGTTGTGCTGGCAGCACTACTAAAAATGGAAAGCATGGTGCCAGGTGTAGAGATGACAGTGAAAAACTTAGACCAGTTCAATGAATACGAGGCAGCCAGGTGAGGGGAAGTAGTTCTCCCAACACAGATGCAAGGTCTGAGGGAAGGTGGGCTAAGATGTGGGGAGGGAAGAGGGAGACACTGCAACACTGTCCCCACTGCCAACAGAGTGAGCAAAGGAACTTTGGTCATAAAGCAGATCATGAATTTCCAGAGAGTTTCAGTGAAGTAGATGTGTAACTGAGATAAATTCAGAGATCAGTCTTTTCCATTGTCACAAGAGGGCTTTCTCCTATCAGTTTGTATATGTTTTTACTAAGAGACAGGGTCTGCTTTAATGAACCCATGCACTCACGCACAGAGAACCACACTTTTTGGGGTGACATACCCTGATTGTGTAGGGGTATCAGCTGTGGTGCAGGGGGAGGGGGAGGCTGTGGTAATGGAGTTGGCTGAGGAGTCACAGGACTGAGCACAGCAGTAAACAAGTCTTCAACATCCTTTCCTCGAAGCTCTAGAAAATACAATTATAATGATAATATGATTAAAAGTCTATAAAAGCCTTATAGGGATTGCTACTTTTGGAAACTGAAAAATGTGAACACAATTACCTGGAATTTTATATAACTTTCCAAGAATTGCTCCTAGGATAGATTAAATAAAAATATTAATAGTTACCATTTTAATATACTGATATAAAATAGCATTTCATAGAAATCTTCAAAATAGAAGTTAAAATTATAAATAAGCATGCAGAAATCTTTGAAAATCATATTTACTCATGTCTTTTAGAAAGCCTAGCTGTAGGGCAAATATTTTACCATCTGTGACCATTTTGTCTAGTTCAGGACTAAGGATTCCATCCAGCTGCTCCTCACTTAAAGGTCGTGAACTCTGATTGACACTTGGCTGAGACACAGAGGAAGGGTCATCGGCGACAGGGCCAATATCTATTCCAGCTGGAGGAACAAGGCAAAGAAATTAAAAAGTGAATTCTGAATACATACACAAAATGCATTTCACTATTTACCTGCATGAATACACAACAGTATCATTAAAACTGAGCAATGAAAAGCCTGAAATCTGAATTAATCAAGATTCTTATATCAATCTGGATAGTCAAAATTAATAAAAATTAGGCACAATGTATTTGTAAACTGGTGCCACTTTAAGTTATAGTTTAATAAAAATAAATATATTTCCTGGTTAATAAAGGAACACTTCTGGTTGTAAACTGCTAATTTCTACAGAAAATAAGATAGGAGTCTAAAAGAATATTCTATATACAATATCCACTACACAAATAATAGCTTTAACTTGGAAATGGTAGTTCCTAATGCATAGTTTAACTATCATATGCAGGAGGAATACGTTTCACATAAAATTAATGAGGAGCTCTAAAATTCTTATTCAGTGTTTAGTAAACACTAGCCTTGAGAATTTCAGCTGTAGATCATAATTTTGAAATATTCTGGGGTCAAAATACAAAATATAGATTGTGTTTATTACATAATGTGTTCTACTCTCATAAAAACTGGTTTTTAAAGCAATATCCACATTTAAAAGTAGTCTATCATCTAATTTCTTTACCATGCTTTCTCAATATTACTATTTCATAAAGTATAATTTAGTCTGCTCTTCTTATTTTATTTTATATTAGAAATTCTATAACATTTGGGTAAAATTATAAATTACATAGTAACAAAAATAAAAAAAAATTACTGAGAAAGTCACCCAAAGCACAGTACAGCTGTACCATGCTTTAGCTGCACGCATAAAGGGGAAAGCAAAGATGGATTAGTGACAATTAGCACTATCACAAATACGCATGCACCTACAGGCCATGGCAGCGGAAATCACTATAAAAAAGTCTACTCTAGTCAGCCGTCATCCACTGCTCAGGTTCTTACCAAATGGAAAAGGTGAGTTGTCAACCTGGAAAGTGCATAAATCAAGACCTACAAGACCCAAACCAAATAAAATGGATGATTATCACAGGAGCGGAGGCAAGGGACAACACAAACAAAAGAGCAAGAAACAGGAGCCTTGAATGCCATAAGCCTTCAATGTGATGCCATTAGAAAGACAAAAGAAATTAACTAACTGGCTGTTTCCCCTCCTAAAGCAGGAAAGCCGAGGTAGATCAAATTATATGATTGAGGTCTTTGATAATGACTCAAAAATAAAAGTTTTTCTAAGTTTTAGAGAAAAGGCTAAACTTGTTCCACACACACGCAACCTCTCTCTCATGCCCTAAAACAGACACTGGACAAACAGCAGTCAATATACCTGAATGATCAACTGATTTTGCAAGGTCATCTGAAATTATTCCAAGAATGTCATCCTCTGTGTTCAGGACTTCGGATATATCAGCTAAGGTGTCATCAGCAGTACCTAAATATAGGAAGTGTATTTTTAATGTCTTGACATTTACCCAGACATTAAATTATAAAACACCCTGCTTCATCCAATCATTTACTACATATCCCAAGTACAGCAGATGCTGAGTAAGTGCAAGAATCATAAAACATTAAGATCGTTAATTCTAAAATAAAAGATATTTTTCATAGAAAAGATACTCCAATGTTTTGAATAACAAGATATTAAAAATTAGGACCATTTTTATTTTGTGGCTAATTTAAAATGAACAATAAAATAAAGATCTATAGGCAATAAAAGTGAAGTAAAATACTATAAGAAACAAAGCAAAAAAAAAAAATCACTCAGAAAGTGACATCTCTAAAAATAACATCTGAAAAATAAAACACAGAAGATAAATAAAATATGAAAGGCAAACCCATTATTTAGAAATTCCCTGTATAAGCCAGAAACCATCTGGATCCAGTCTGCCCCCGCCCCCACCTAACATTGATAATTCATTCCCTTCTTTATTCATTGAGTACCCACAGAACTGGGGTTGTAGACTGTGTTAATAGACATGTTCCATCCACTGGGAATACAGAATTGTAGAAAACCAATTACATTCCCTCACAGAGCTTACTTTCTGAGGGAGTTAGACAAGAAATTACATCAGTATAAGTGCCATAAAGTCTTTAAAAATAAGGAGACAGGACTAAGACACAGATGTGTATTAAATTAACTGGTCAGTAAAGACCCTTTTTTAAAAAATATATATATTTTATTGACTTTTTACAGAGAGGAAGGGAGAGAGATAGAGAGTTAGAAACATCGATTAGCTGCCTCCTGCACGCCCCCCTACTGGGGATGTGCCCGCAACCCAGGTACATGCCCTTGACCAGAATCGAACCTGGGACCTTTCAGTCCGCAGGCTGATGCTCTATCCACTGAGCCAAACTGGTTTCAGCAGTAAAGACCTTTTAAAGGACATGACCACACATGTCCAAATGTGTGTAAATTTTTAAAAAAAGGAGACATTAAGACCAGAGCAGGTAAGATTTTGCCAACAGAGGGAGCCAGTGTGGTTGTTGTAAGAAAGACAGCTAAGTATGTGTGGTTTTACAAGTCACAGTGAAGACTGAGCTTTTCTCTGAAATATGATGTGTAATGGACAGTTGTTGGAAGGCTGGGGGCCAGGAGATATGAAGAGAGTGGCTGCAGGGCCTACTCTGAAGACAGAGTTGACTGTGTGGGTGTATTAGAGGTAGTATGGGAGTTAACAAAAAGTCAAGGGGGACTCCAAAGGTTTCTCACCTAACAAGTAGAAAAATACTTAGGCTATCTTTAGTAATTATATTAGTCATTTAAGTTAGGGAACATGATTTTTTAAACACATATTTCCCAAATAGAATTCATATATATGTGAGAATTTCTCAAAGTGAAAGAAAATATAAATTTTGTTTGCCCAAATATTCATAAATTTATGAGAAATAAAATTATTTCAATAATATATTCTCTAGAGAACAGTACACTTGAAAAAAATTTTTGGATAATTCCTTCAGGAGTCATTTAATGTGAGTGACTGTTTTAGACCAATGGAATTCTATACACAAATGATAACGAGCACTTTTTAAAAGGCCATGTTTTAAAAGTCTGCCCCTACCTCAACAGATTTTATATCTTACCAGCAAATTATTAGAATTGATGTCATGGACTATATTAAATTAAATGCAAAAAAAAAAGAAAGCCATTATTTGTAAGTTTCCCATTGTAAAGACAAAGAGTAATTCAACTGCAAAGAATATTACGTTTCATCTAAGTTTTGAAACATTTATCTTATTCTAGTCCTCATGTTTGGTTTTATCATTAAACCATTTCTCTTCAGCAGTTTTGTGGAAAAAACAACTTCAAATAAAGAGGAAAAAGAACAAGTGGTAACTTCTTTCATGTCACAATACAGCTTCTGTCCAATTTCAGTCCTCTTCTCCACAAAAATTCAAGTGCAAATAAAAAATCAAGTGCAAATAACTTCTGTTTAAGTCTTTTATTCCCTAGTCATGATTTTTACGGTAAGACATAACTTCCATAGTTAGGGTATTCCTGTAAGGACCCACAGATCTTTCACTACACATTATTTTAACAACACATTCACATGGATAAGAGCAGATCAGTACTTAACAGAATGAAAGTCAAGGTAAAATAATCTGCTAAAATCAACCAACAAAAGCATGGCCTTCAGTACACCAGTGGGAGAGACGGGACGTGTGCAGGCATACAGAGGGGCTGAGATGCTTCTATAATTCAGTCAAGAAAAGTTACAACCAAAATACAAAAGCCTGCATTTTGATCCAGGATAATGCCAAGTTAATAAAGCTGTAATGACTTAATGTATCAAGTGGTCTTTCAGTGAAAAACTGCCTTAAGAGTATTTTCCAAATTGAGTTTATAAAACTAACTGAGCAACAAATGTAATCAATGGCTTGTCAGAAGAACATTAATTTATAATTGTTAGTAAATCTAGGGGGTACCTCTGAGCATCATGACATCATGGGAACAGAGATGTTGGCAAGTAATCCCCACTTCACAGAACCATCTCCCTTCTCCAACAAAGATTTATTTGGCCCAAGGTGTCAGCAGTGAGAAACTGATCTAAGGATATGGATTTCACTGATTAACACAGTCTAGAAGCCAGGTCACTAATACAGCATTCTTGTCTTCTCCTGATTTCTTTGGGTTGTGTAAGTAACAAAATCTATCTTACTTAAATAGAAGATTATTATATTTATAACTCATGGCCAAATTACACCCCCTTACATTTACCCACAGCAAAGTGTAAACCTAACATTTTCCTTTGCAACTTCTTGATTTTGGTGGTAGTTACACAGATAAATTTATTTGCCAGATATTATACATCTGCTCACTTAAAAAAGTTACACTTACTAAATACGTCACATCTCAATAAAAATGATTTAAAAACTGTATATAAGGCCAAACCAAAGCATTTCAGAGGTTTAATTAAAAGGAAAATGTCACATGATAAAATTTCCACATACCATGAGTTCCAGGTTTTGCTGGAGTTGAGGATGAACTAAGTAGTGGGTCTAAGGAAGGATCCAAGAAATGTGTGTTCACGTTTGCTTTATATGAAAGCTGAGCTGTGTCTTCTGATAGATTATCTAAATTTAGCTTGTTTTGTCTACTTGTATCTAGAAGATCTTTTCCAAAGAAAGCTTCCTAGATAAAATAAAGCGCATATGAAAATGATTGACTTAGTTATAAAATTCTAACATGACAACAGATAATTCCGTTACCCTTTTGGACAAGAAGGCAGAAATAACAGACAAGCTTGGTATTTAACAACATAAAAATCGAATACAGAAATACATAAATGACATAGAAATATCCTGTTAATTCTTTTATATAGGTTTCCCTTATTTTAAAAGTACAATTTTCTGCAGCATATTAGATACAAATGAATTTATGCAAACAACAGCACACAATTCTGTCCAATGTGTTCTAGCGACAGCAGTTTAATCATTCAATAATTCCAGATTTAGGCTACAATTAAATTTAAAGATTGATAAATTTAAAATACTATTGGTACCTACTTTGTATAAGAGAAACTCAAGCTTCATGAATATTATTATTATTTAGAGGTTACTTGCAGAGGATAGCACAGGGTCTGATCTACACTGTTAAAACGTGCAAACTTCCGATTAATAACCTCATGCTGATTCATGAACACATTAAAGACTGAATGCATTATAAATCTGAAAGGCGTTTTTGTAGCCATTCTAATCTTACTATGTGCACAAAATTTATTTCTCTTAAAAGGCTTTTGGCTTTTTCTTTACTCCTCTGACACTTCTCCATTTCGATATAAGTTCTCTACTCTAAAGACCAAGGTCTCATACTGAGTATAGCTACAAAACTTCTGAAGGACCAATCAAAATAATAAAATTAAAGGAAACACTTAGGACCTCCCCCCCCCCCCCACTTTCACTTACTTTAACCCAGCAAGTCTGCCTTGGCCTATTTTCTACAATGTGGTCTACCTGGAAAAGGGACCCTCTCTACTTGTCAACATTTAACACATTCTCGCTAAAGATGCATACACACAAAAAGGTTCACTGCAGCATTTTTAATACCAAAACAGTGAAAACTGCCTGATGTCTGTCAAAAGGCACATGACTAAATAAATTATAGACACCCACACAATACAGCAATTGTTAAAAAGGATATAGAGCCATGTTGTCAAAGAAAAGCTCTAAAATACAGTATCAAAAGAAAGCAAGTTAAGTGACATTCCAGCTAACCATAAAATACAAACCAAGACTATTAGGACTGTGTAAAAATAAACTATAAAAGAAGTTATGACCGGACAAACACCAGAGTATTAACAATGCTAAGTGGATGGAAAAGGGATGGGGGGGGGGGGGTAGGTGAAGTCTGGTAGAGGTAATAGTATACTAGATTCAAATTTCTGCACATTTTTTAAATGAACGAGTTGTTTCACTATGAAAAAAAAATTGAAAATCCATAAAGCTAGGTCACTGGCTTTGTTTCTCATACCAAAATTGTTTTTATCAGTAGGAAAAATGCTGAGTGACAGAAAGCACCTTAGAGTTTTAGAGTTAATTTATTTAATGACTTTAGTATAAATTTGAGAAATCTGAGACCATAATTAGCAAAATTTTTTCTTTAAGTGACTCAAGATGACATGGATCTTCTCCAGGTCACATGGCACCACAGCTACTTAGTAGTCTGCATAAATATTTCTATTGGATAGATCATACAATTAGTAATATTTTATTGTGACACTGTTGTAAATAATAAAATTAAATTGGCCCGGCTTGCTGGGTTAAATCAGTTGTTGAGTGTCAACCGATGAACCAGAAGGTCAAGGTTCGATTCCCGATTAGGGCACATGCCCAGGTTGTAGGCTCAATCCCCAGTGTGGGGTGTCCAGGAGGCAGCCGATCAATGATTCTCTCTCATCACTGATGTTTCTCTCTCTCCCTCTCCCTTTGTCCCTGAAATTAATAAAATATATTTAAAATTGGGGGAAAAATTGTTACTGAATTCCTAGTGGGTTTTTGTCACTATGTATTCTGCCCACCCACCTTGGATGAGGGGGAAATACAACTGTTATCACAAGATGTTCAAGAAACAGCACCATTACAAAGGCTTCCTTTACTCCTTCACATACAAAAAAACAAAAACAACCAATTAACTATTACTATGTGTACCAGAGGAAGTACACTGGTCACCAGAGGAAACAACCCAGCTCAGTAGATAAAGATCACAGCAGGAATCAGATCCCTTTGCTAATGTATGAAATAGTCAGTTTCCATACTTTCATAAACTGCTCAAGGAAGCTTCCTATATATAGATTACACTGCACACAGGAGGAGCAGCAGGAAGAGGAGAGGAAGAGGTGGAGCAGGGGTAGGAGAAAGAAGAGGAGGAGGAGGAGGAGGGAGAGCAGGAGGAGGAGGAGCAGCAGCAGGAAGAGGACTTCACATGCTTAATTTTTATTTAATCTCTCATTTCTGTGTTGTATGACCACAATTTACAGATGAGACTACTGGCCCCACACAGATGTTAAACAGAACAAGATCACATAGAACCAGTAGCAGTAGTATTAAAATCCCAGACTCCCAAAGGCTTAGCTATTTAAAATGGACACAGCCCTGAAGATATTAGTTGTTTAACAAAAACTGACACTCGTAAATATTACTATGTACATAAGTGACTAAGCTTAAAAGTCTTATTTATTAAACACAGGAGACTTTTCACTTAAATAATTATTTTATTTTTGTGCTTCTTATACACGAGGAAGAATGAACAGGCTCAGGAATGGGAAAGCAGCTCGTGGCCAAGCCAGATGGTCAATCTCAGTCCTACTCCTCCAATCCAGGGCTCTTTCCCACACAGCACATAGCCCTGAACTCTCTGGTACTTTGTGCTTACAAAATAGTATTTTTCCTATAGTCTACATCTATCAAACATCACTTCTTTCTATTGATGGAAATTTTTCTAATGTATATATTAAAACACAATAACAATTCTGTTTAAATCTTTGGTTCACTAAGCCTCTAGAAGCAATCAATGATTATTAAAGCTGTAACTAGGGAAAACCAAGATGGCGGCACAGGTAATCACCTATACTTGCTGCCTCTCACAACCACATCAAAACCACAACTAAACGGCAGAACTACCACCACCCAGAAACTCGGGAAAGCTGGCTGAGTGGAAGTTCCACAACTAGAGAGGTGAAGAAAGCGCACTGAGATGGACGGGTAAGAGGTGCGGAGGCGGGGAAAGTGCTAGCACCTGGATGTGCTGCTCTTTAAACTGGGAGGGAGATACAAGCTCCCGCTTACTCTGAACTCCAGTTCCAGGCAAGACTCTGGGGGACCCAGGCACATATGGGGTGAAACTGGTCTGTCTGGCATCAGGACAGGAACACAAGGGCAGTTTACTTTTTGAAGTGCTCACAGCGATCACTGTTCCTGCATGGAGGCACGGGACACGGGAGAACAGAGGACTTTTCTCTGGTTCAGGGCAACCACTGCTGTTTGCTCCACCCTGGTGATTCCCAGAGAGCCCTCCCCACACTATTTATAACCCCACCCAAGCTATGCGCATCTGCTTTTGCATATGAACAGCCTGTCCTTTCGCCTAAACTGCAGCTGGGTCAGAAAGCCCCAGAGATTCAAAAAGAAGGCCCACTGCCTGGCAGCAACAGTGGCCTTGCTTCACAGCCAGGCCTCGTCTGGGCATTTCCAAACCTCAAAGAGGAGGGATTTGCAAGTGTCTCTGTAGCTCCTCCTGGGCGACCCCAGACAGTGTTTGAACTTGCACCTCCTTGGAGATCCAAGAGCCAGTGTACCCAGTGAGACCATACCCAGATTATAACTCTTCACATCCATAAGAGACACACTCAAGAGGCAGACTCAGTGAGCACCAAAGCCCCACTGAAGCAAGTCCTGTTCCATAAGGGTGTCTCCTGTGCAACAGATCTTCCAGTGTAGACACAGCCGATCATCATAGCCAACTGGCCTGGAGGTCAATTCCTCCCAGTGATACCAACAGCAAACAAGGCTTAACTACAACAAGACTGTGCACAGCCCACAAAGGGGTGCACCAAGAGTGTCCACCTCAGGTGACTGGGGAGGCTGAGCCACTGGGCCCTATAGGACACCGAGCACACAAAGCCACTCTATCAACTCAGGGAGAAACAAACACAGGGAAGCAACCAAAACGCAGAGACAAAGAACCAAGTCACAAATGAAAGAAATGGAGGAAAGCAAAATACTGGATATACATACAGTTCAAAACCACGGTTATAAGGCTACTCAAGAATCTTCTAGAAACCTCTAAGAAATTTAGTGAGACCCTCAAGGATATGAAAAAGGACCAATCAGAAATTAAGCATACACTGACTGAAATAAAGAATATACAGAGATCCAACAGCAGACTAGAGGATCCCAAGAATCAAGTCAAAGATTTGAAATACAGAGAAGCAAAAAACACCCAGCTGAAAAAGCAAAAAGCAAAAAGAATCCAAAATTATGAAGATAGTATAAGGAGCCGCTGGGACAACTTCAAGCCTACCAACATCAGAATTATGGGGGTAGCAGAAGAAGAGAGCGAGCAAGATATTGAAAATCTATTAGAAGAAATGACAGAAAACTTCCCCCACCTGGTGAAAGAAATAGACTTACAAGTCCAGGAAGTGCAGAGAACCCCAAACAAGAGGAATCCAAAGAGGACCACACCAAGACACATCATAATTAAAATGCCAAGAGCAAAAGACAAAGAGAGAATATTAAAAGCAGCAAGAGAAAAACAGTTAGTTACCTACAAGGGAGTACCCATATGACTGTCAGCTGATTTCTAAACAGAAACTATGCAGGCCAGAAGGGAGTGGCAAGAAATATACAAAGTGATGAATAGCAAGAACCTACAACCAAGATTACTCTACCCAACAGAGCTATCATTCAGAATTGAAGGTCAGATAAAGAGCTTCACAGACAAGAAAAAGCTAAAGGAGTTCAACACCACCAAACCAGGATTGTATGAAATGCTGAAGGGTATTCTCTAAGAAGAGGAAGAAAAAGGTAAAGATAAAAATTATGAACAACAAAGTGACAACAAATACAATATCTATCAACAAGTGAATCTAAAAATCAAGTGAATAAAAAATCTTATGAATAGAATAAACTGGTGAATATAATAGAATCAGGGGCATAGAAAGGGAGTGGACTGACAATTCTTGGGGTGAAGGGGGTGTGGGAGGTGCAGGAAGAGATTGGACAAAAATCTTACACTTATGGACGAGGAGAGTGTGGGGAGGGGTAAGGACATGGGGTGGGGTGGGAACTGGGTGGAGGGGAGCTATGGGGTGAAAAAGAGGAACACCTGTAATAATCTGAACAATAAAGTTTATTTTTTAAAAAAAAGCTGTAACGGGCTGCTGAATGCCCATCTTCACTCAGGCAACATCATTACTGTCACTCAGTGATGTTCAGCCATGTGCTGCAAGAAGTTTTAAAACATGCCACAGCTCATTATTTAGGCTGAGGCTCTGACCTCTTTTCCCTTAGACTGTCAAATGACAACAGCCAACATAACAATAGCCATCCAGTGTGAATGAATCTAAATTATACTTCTTTTTTGTCAGTTCGGATAAAATGTATTTTTTGGTGTGTGGCAGAATTTTGATAATTTGTTTATGTGTGCCATGTGATGAAAAAGATCGACAATCGCTGCTGTAACCTGTACTAGCAAAGGGAGATGTCCACAGGACCTGGGCGTGGGCAGCACATAGGTGTGGCTGCTTTGCAAGAATGAGCTTTTCTCAGACAAGTAAAAAATTTAACAAAACCAAACAACCTATATTTCAAAACTCAATACATTACATTTCTTTCAATAACAAACTATGTAATATAATGTGAAGTAAAATATTACTTGTAAATAGGCAGGGAAAGTTTCCTCGAGCTTGTTTTTCCTTTTCCGGTACCTCTTCTTTATTTTTTCAGTGTTTTCAGTAACAGAAACAGATTCATCAACAAGAGTATCTGGTAACTGCTCACTCCAACCTGAAAACAGGAGTCACATTTAAGAATGCATGGTATTTAAAATTTCCAGACAGATCCATCCAAAGTATTTGTATAGCTTACGAATATACACAGCTCCATTTAACAAACAAGCGTTTTCTTCTGATGTATAATTGACATGCAACACTGTATAAGTTTAAGGTGTACAGCGTAATGACCTGACAAACAAGCCTTTCACAAGTGTATCGCAAAGCAACTGTACCAATGTAAGTAAATTTTAAGCATTATAAAATCTCATTTCATGTCTATTTAGTATCAGCATGTTTCCTACTATCTCTTAATGAGCATTTCCCTGCTTGCAAAGCACAGCTTGTTTTTAGAATCTCAGCATTTTGTTAAAAAAAGAAAAGTTAAAATGAAAAGGCTTGGTGCTCATGAGTATGGGGAAATGGCTACTAGTACACTACTAATTTAAGAAGTATAACCTTTGTTCATAGTTTACTGGGAATATCCAACCAAAGTCTTTTGAGAAATGTGTGTCATTCAATCCAGCAACTTCAAGGGTTTTATTGCAAATTAGGTATTTGTAATACATACACATTGTGATAATATATGACTATGAAATATACTTATCAATATCTGATGAATGGTCCATCTTAACTCAGAAATGGAAATTAAACAAAATTTGGACTGTGAAAAATTAGCCAAGAACAAGTATGCTACTTAAAGCAGGTGAGCAACAATGACATCACCTCCGCTTCTTAGGGCAAATGGCATCTCCCTTCTGAAAATCAATGTGGGCACTTTTGTTGTTAGACTACATAGGTAGAGTGACTCTTCTAAAAAAGACTATAAACAGTGGATAAACACTTATTTTTAAAAATTTTAATGCACTAGTAATCTAGCCAGAAAATGAATCCTCAAAGACCAAATATTAAGGTAAAACAGGAATCACAGAAATTAGCAAAGAAATAAAACTCTCTGAAAATTAAAAATCTACTGATCTTGAACTCTATCATTTTCAGGGCCTTAGTAGGAATGGGGAATAGAAGACTAAGTTTAAGTCTTCTCCTCAAAGTGGAGATTAACCAGAGGTGTTTTGTATGAAGGTGGGACCCTGAAGGACTCCATGCTCAGGTTGGTTTAACAAAAATAAACCCCTCCCCCACCTCCACCAACAGCAAAGAAAACTGCTTGTCATCTTGTAATAGAATTTGGTGCTGGATAGAAAAGCAAGAAACAAAAACCTTCCCTGAGAATTCACAAAATCAATATAGCCCTAATGTGTAAGAAACTTGAATTTACACAACATAGGTGAACCAACAAACACTTCAATCTAAGAACTTAGCTCAAAGAAGTCCTGGTGTGGTATCACCTCATGCTCCTGGAATTGACATATAAAAATAGTCTCTGAAAGAACCCACCTTCAATTCAGTTCTCAGACAGTTCAAAGAATATTCCAAAGAAGATGAACTCACAGTACAGTAAAATCAATATACATGCATGTGGGCCCATGTATCTCACATAATAAACACAGGGATGAGCCAGCAGATGCAGAGTAGAACCAGATAGCTGATATTCTAAGCTAATTAGATACACACAGAAATGAATGTTGGCTGATGCTAGAATGAGAAACTACTGAAATATCAAAAAGGCAGTTTAGAAAAGGGTGAAAATGCAAATAAATTAAAACAATGGGTGATACAGGTGAAGGAATAGAATACTGAACTAAAAGAATTAAAATTAGAGGAGAAAATAAAGAGATCAAAAACACAAAATAGTTTCATTGATCATGTCACATTTCTTAATTAGGACTAATTACAGCCATGTTGAGTCATATTAGAAACTTCTTTAAAGTCAAGAACTCTGCGTGGAGCACATGCTGAACACAGTAATTTTTCTTCCCCTATCCTATGTAAAGCATTTAAAATATATAAGCGTACAGATCATGACCATCATGATTACGACGTCTTTATCAGAATTAATTCTTATGGCTTAAGCAATGATTCAGTTTCCTTTGACTCTCTTGTTAAAAATTGCTGGGTACACTATTATTTTCAACTGCACAGTCTAAAACTTTCCACTTTCATGCCAAGCAGCTAAGGCAGTCAGAGAAAGGTCTCTTGTGCAAAGGCCTGAAAGTACCTGATACATAACTAAGTGATTCAGTCTTTACATTATCTATACTTAACACATGCAAGAAAGAAACTTATTTTAACAATCTCAAAGTAATTTATTCTACTAGATTCAAATCATTTCCTTATCAAACCTAATTTCTGTATTACTGGTATGAACTGGACAAGGTGCTCAAATCCTTTGATCATAAGCTGCAATAACACTGTAGCATTATTTAGTATAGCTCTTTCCAGGAGCAACGGCAACACAAACAAAATCCATACCTTCATCTCTGCTAGGTAACTGTTCAGAAATAGAGCCCGAGGAATCTTTCCTGATCACAGATCTTTTGGCTTTTCCTTGCCCGGTCCGACTTCTTTGCCGTACCATAAATCCACCGATACCTATCCCCAAAGAAATTGTATAACCTCATAAATAGTTAATTTATCCCTATACATCCACAAGAAGAAGGGTGAAATTGCTTAGTCTTACATAATGAAGCATTGTACAGATTCAACAGGGCTAATTTAAATAATTAATCTCATTTAATGCAAAACTATAAGATTCTGGAAATAAGCAAATAAAAAGGTTAAAGCCTTATCACTAACCAACCAAAACAGCACATGCGAGGACAGCAAGATTGCACACCTTCCCTCTTCTACACAATGCCAGAGTAAATATTCTTTGTCTATAACTCACATATTATCACTTACTAGTAAATGGTCTCTTAGCTGAGGGAGAAAAGACACAATAATATACTAGATGATGCAAACAAAATCCAAATGATTTCAGGGGTACCATGTCTAGTCACTCCTAAGACCCTTAGACGCCAAGACACACATGGTTCTATAGGTAAAGGCATGGAATCTGGAGCCAGATTCTGAAATTCTGGTCACTACTTACTTAACTTTTCAGACTCCTCACTGGTAAAATAGTGATAATGTACAGTACCTCCTCATACATATAAGGATGAAATAAATTAACAGATAGAAAGTGCTTGGAATAGTGCCTAACACACAGTCAATGCTTTTGTCATGTGACCCAAAAGTCTAAAGCATACTTTGTGACCTAATGAGCCACTCAGAGGGATGGACAACTTCCATGTGAGGCAGAGAGAGAAAAAACAATTTTTTTTAAAAGTGTACTTATAAGCCTCACTAAAGGCCCAGTGCATGAATTAGTGCACGGATGGGGTCCAGCCAGCTGGGGCAGCTACAGTAGGCCAGGGGAAGGGGATGCGGGAGGTTGGCCAGCAGGGAAAGAACCGTAGGAGGGCGGCAGGGCATGTCCGCCTGTCTCACTCAGTCCCGATCAGCTGCTCAGTCACAATTAGCCGGACCCCAGAAGCAAGCTAACCTACAGGTAGGAGTGTCTGCCCCTGGTGGTCAGTGCACATCATAGCGAGCAGCTGAGCGGACCTAGCATATCATTAGCATATTACGCTTTGATTGGTTGAATGGACAGCCCGACACTTAGCATATTAGGATTTTATTATATAGGATAAGTGAAGGCGCTCCCCCCCACCCCATTTGATTTTTCTTAACATAACTGAGCTTTGGATCAGAGCATGCAGCATGGCTCACACCTGGTCTGTATGGTTTCCGCTTCCTCTTTCTGACACCCTCTGTTCCTTCCACACCCTTGGCTTCCCCATCCACGGCTTCCCGTTCAGGACTAGATTCTGACTTTCCATCACAGTCCATAAGTTCTCCTTCTGGAAAAAAGTAAATATATAATGAAAAGTGGGAAACCTACCAAATACATGATTCCTATGTAACAGGAAACACAAAGCAAAGTGGCTGCCAAGCCCTGCTCCATGCATCCCAGAGTATAAAAGGTGTAGGAGAGATGAAGAAGTCCCAAGTTGGCCATAGAACTCATGCAACTTAAGGCAATATGTCAGAAAATGCAACTAGTCTCCACCACACTCCTCATACATGCTGAGCACTCCTGCATAGGGCCTTTGTCTGTGTGCTCTACCTCAGGTAATCCAGTGGCTCACTCACTCAACCCTTCAAGCTCTGCTCAAACACTGCTCTCCGTTCACCTGATCCTGCACCCCTACCTATGCACCCCTACTTCCACTTACTCTATTTTTTCCACAGCAGTTACCAAACACAATATAATTAACTTATTTATTATTATATATTTCAACAGTCTTTCCTCCTAACATAAAATGTAAGTTCCACAAGAAGAGAATTTTATCTGTTCTGTTCATTGATATGACTTCCGACATCTGGCACACAGGAGGCTTTCAATAAGTACTGTTCAGTGGTGAGATGTTGTAGAACAAAAATAATAATTACTTTATTTCTCAATCAGCGGAAAAGACATTACCACCCTAAAAACAAGCAAGCCTGTGGTCATCTGCTTCAAAGATAAGCAAAAATATAACTCATATTGAATTTAATACTACTAAAATTATATTGTCATCTCAAGAATTCAGCTAAGAAAATCTTTTCTTTAAAAATATTTTATTTACTTCCGAAAGGACGGGTGAGGAAGAGAGAGAGAGAAGCATCAATGATGAGAGAGAATCATTGACCAGCTGCCTTGGCTCCTGCACGCCCCCTACTAGAAATTGAGCCAGAAACCTGGGCATGTGCCCTGAACTGGAATTGAACCGTGAACTACTGGTTCATAGTACGATGCTCAACCACTGAGCTATGCCGGCTGGGTGAAAAATCTTGACATTAGATCAGGAAAATGTTTATAAATGTATACTTAAAGATTAAAAATGGTGTTTCCATTTCTAGAATAGGATGCATGATCACATTTTGCTTTAACGTAACCATGGCGCCCAAGTTTACGGCCTCAAGAAGGTTTATGCTGCCCTCTGAACATTCCCACCCGTGATCCTCTGCACACAATGCTTGGGGAGGTCCTGAAGCTCTGTGCTAAAGGAAACATGAAAAGGGAGGGAACCTGCAAAGGTGGGTCCAGTAAGACCACCCACTTGGAAAGATCAGGTGTCATATCCAGGGTTATCTGAATCAGTGGGATTTACCTTAAAAGAAGTCATTCTTTAAATATTTGGCTATTTTATCTACTTTAATTCTTACAAACATACTGCACAAAAAATAAATTATTATTACCTCGACTATCATCCAATTCTCCATCCCGTGAATGCTCAGACTGGATGTCTGGAGGGGTCTGCAGGACGGCCACGCTGTTCTGATTTATAATCTTCAATTTCAACTTTGGCTTTGACCGCTTTCTTCTTGGAGCTGTAGCTATGAGACTCTGTAACTGAGTCAACCCTGATTCAGTCAAGCACACACCATCCTGGGTGTAGGTCTTGGGTGGATCTAAAATTGTTATATCCAAGAATACAAATTAAAACTCTGGCTTTAATTCTGATTGATAAGTTAATTCAAGATACAAAAGACGACCCTTGCCAGTTTGGCTTAGTGCAGTGGTCGGCAGACTCATTAGTCAACAGAGCCAAATATCAACAGTACAAGGATTGAAATTTCTTTTGAGAGCCAAATTTTTTAAACTTAAACTTCTTCTAACGCACTTCTTCAAAATAGACTCGCCCAGGCCGTGGTATTTTGTGGAAGAGCCACACTCAAGGGGCCAAAGAGCCGTATGTGGCTCAGGAGCCGCAGTTTGCCGACCACGAGCTTAGTGGATAGAGTTTTGGCCTGCAGACAGAAGAGTCCCAGGTTCGATTCTGGTCAGGGGCACATACCTTGGCTGTAGGCTCCTCCCTGGCCCAGGCCCTGGTTGGGGCTGGTGCAGGAGGCAACCAATTGATGTGTCTCTCTCACATCAATGTTTCTCTCTGCCTTTCCCTCTCTCTTCCACTGTCCCTAAAAATCAATGTAAAAAATATCCTCAGGTGAGGATTAACAGCAACAACAAAAAAGATGGAAACAAAATACCCAATGTGACTTCTACAGAGCAATTATCTACTAAATGCATGAATAATTAGCTAAGAGTACTTAATTAAAAGTAAGAGTTATTGCCCTGGCCAGTTGTTCAGTGGTTAGAGCATCAGCTTCCAGAACAAAGGGTCATGGGTTCGATTCCTGGTCAAGAGCATGAAGGTTCGATCCCCAGCCCCAATCAGGGCTTGAGCAGGAGGCAACCAATCGATGTGTTTCTCTCACTCAATATTTCCCCCCATCCTTCCACTCTCTCTAAAAATCAATGGAAAAAATATCCTCATTACCTGAGTAAGGATTAATAAAAAAATAAAGAAGTAACTGGCAAAACTACAAGTTATAGCAAAAAAGATTGCAAGTTTTTTAAAAAAAATTATATTTATTGATTTCAGAGCGGAAGGGAGAGAGATAGAAACATCAATGATGAGAGAGAATCATTGATCGGCTGCCTCCTGCATGCCTCCTACTGGGGATCGAGCCCACAACCTGGGCATGTGCCCTTGGCCAGAATCGAACTTGGGACCCTTTAGTCTGCAGGCTAATGCCCTAGCCACTGAGCCAAACCGGCTAAGGCTTTTTTTTCAAATGGTCTTCCTGGCCCTGTCTGATGTGGCTCAGTTGGTTGGGCATCATCTCATGCACCAAAAGGTTGCTGGTTCAATTCCCAGTCAGGGCACATGCTTGGGTTTTGGGCTCAATCTCCAGTAGTGGGCACTGCAGGAGGCAGCCAATCGATGTTTTGATCTCACTTCAATGTTTGTTTCTCCCTCTCCCTTTCTATCTTCCTGGCATTTCTTTGTTCATGTATCAATGTAAGGATTTAGAAAGAAAGCAACGAAGCCAAAAGGAAGCTTCAGCCTCTAGGTGTGAGTCTTTTCCTGGGAAATCCGTCAGACTAAAAGATGAGGACCAATTTATACAGAGAAACAAGAATACTGCAGAAGCCCATCTGGAAAGCAAAGTACCAATATAATCACTTACAGGGAGAGATATAAATAAGGAGAAATCCTGCAATATTTTTTAAACCCACAAAATTGCCATTCATTAGGACAATTTCTGAACTATCCAAATATTTTTGTACTGGTAATAACAAATGAAGTACACAAAAAGAATGAGAGCTTCATAAAAGTATATTAATCACCATTCTAGGCTGATATAGTACAGAAAAAAAAATAGCAATAGAATTAATGCTGAAGGAATCTGTTAACTAGGTCTTATTTTCTGCTGATAACTAAGCAGGTAATATATCAATGAAAACAGCAAATATGGACTTAATGGTTATTTCACTGCCAACTGAGGAGATTTATAGGAATACTGTCCCACTAAAGCTAATAAGATGAGCATTTATGTATCAATTATAGAAATGATTACTGCCCGGCCGTGGTGACTTAGTGGTTGAGCATCGACCTATGAACCATGAAGTCATGGTTCGATTCCCGGTCAGGGCACATGCCCAGGTTGTGAGCTCGATCCACAGTAGGGGGCAGGCAGGAGGCAGCTAATTAATGATTCTCTCTCATCATTGATGTTTCTATCTCTCTTTCCCTCTAACTTCCTCTCTGAAATCAATAAAAACATTTTTTTTTAAAAGGAAGAAATGATTACCAACATTAGGGAATTTAGACTAGCACCCATATGAAAGGTAGGTTTCATGTATATGTGGAAAGTCAGTTAAATCAATAATTATGCATTTATATCTTTTTGTAAACAACAGCCAAATAAAGCATTTAGACCTTACCTAGCTCCTTCACTTTTGTGACGATCTGTGCTACAAGTGAGGAGTCACAGCAGTCTGAGGAAGGCACTGAAGTGAGAGAAAAAAAGTCATGAGATTTTCTTTTTGGAAAAGGTGAAATATATTCCGATTAAAAATACTAAAATTTCTATTTCTGTAACCATTTTACTAAAATAAATGCATGAAAACTAAATAGTGTCTAAAAGTTGTCTTTAAAACAAGCAGTTGAGCCCTGGCTGGAGTTGTCCAGTGGTTAGAGCATCGACCTGCACACTGAAGAGTCACTGGCTGGATTCTCGGTCATGTACCTGGGTCTCAGGTTCACTCCCCGGCCCCTATTGGGCATGTGCGGGGAGGCAACATCTTGATGTGTCTCTTTCACATTGCTGTTTTTCTCTCTCCTCCCTCTGTTCCTCCCTTCCACTTCTCTGTCTCTGAAAAGCAATGTAAAAAATATCCTCTGGTGAGGATTAACAAAAAAATTAAAATTAAAATTAATGAAACAAGCAGGTGAAGAAAATGCACACATAAAAAGAAAAAACTGGCAAAAATAAAGAACCAAGGTACTAGGATTTCTACATACTGCTAACAACCACAAGGTTATAAGCTTTAAATGCAAAATTACATTTTATAGCTAAAATATATGCTTATTTTACTTTATGGAAGCAAACTGTTTTAATATATTAAGTTGGGATGGTAAGAATTATTTACAACAAAAATAACTTAATTTTCATAAAATATTTGTTAAAACATAGTTTCACAAAAGGAAACAGAATTGGTGTCAACCACTCACTGGTTCTAAACAGCAAAGCACAGAGTTGTAGCCGAGCAGACCTGCTGTCTAAACCATTCTCTTACCATTTGATGTCAGCATATAGGGTCTGCACATGCTACAGTCAAAACCAGTGTCTGCCACATTTTCCACTTCCTCTTCAGTATTTAAGTTTTGACAAATTGCATGCATCCATCTAAAAAGACCATATTTGTACACTTTAAAAAAAGGAACAGAATGGTTTTCTTTTAAAAATAGGGGTTGACAGTCTCCACACTTAAATCCCTAATCTTCAAATGCTCCCCCTGTCTAGACCAAAGTTATCCTTTCCTCCTAACCTTGCCTACTGACCCACATTTTTAAAGCTGAGAAGGAAAGAAAAAGGAATGAAATCAAGTACTAGGAAGAGATAATGGTTTGATGGTCATACCCTAAAGATCTGGGAAGTTCGTTGTGGCAAATAAGTGCATGGAATTCAGAGACTGCAAACTGTAGAGTGAGTGAGTGAGTGTGTTTGTGTGTATGTGTGTTTCACGTGGGGCACCTACCGTGGGATATACACAGCTCATGCAAATGAAACTGAACAGTCACTGGGAAATAAAAGGAGCTGTCTTGCCTTAGAAGAAGGAATTGTGGGCAGAGTCCTGAGAATCCTGCAGTGCTGATGAGATACTACTAATATCACATGTAGCGTTAACTGCTCACAGAGCATAGTGTACCATTAAAACCAAGACAACAGTCTTGATTTTGAAGCTGCACACAGACCACAGAGGGAAAACACATAGATACTTAATGTCTAGAGCATTAAGAAAAAGTGGCTTAAGGAAAACAGAATGTGTGAGGTGCTTTGAAAAATCTAACATTCAGAAACTATCTGAGAAAAAAGCATATATGCAGGCAATAATTTGGCTGCATTGATTTTCAAGAGTTTTATCAACCCTCAAAAAGCCCTACTAGTAACTTAAAATCTTTAGTCTGGAACTGAGAAGACAAAACTGGAAACTTCTGTGGGTTTCTAGCTTATTAAAAATCTGGAAAGCAAAGGTGTTGTTTCTTAAATTTAAAAGTTATTTTCTAATTTCCTTCTACTAAGTTTATGAGAGAAGAGCTTGCAAACGATGGGGGATAACCCGCCAGCACAATACCTATCACATTGTCTGCACTGCAGAATAAGGTCTTCCTCCCGGTAGTTTCGGTAGCAGATGGGGCAGGAAGACAGGCTTGCACAGGGGGCACACTGCGTGTAGTTGTTCTGCCACTCACACCTCAGACCTGCAGACGTGGCTCCACAGTGTCTGCACCAAACACACCTGAAAGCCAAACCCCACCACAAGTCACAATTTTACTTATTCAGTTACTGTAATTCAAGAAGCTACACATGAACAGAGTAGACAGAAATTATTCAATGTGAATTTGAAAAATTTGATTAGTGATAGCTATCATGGTAAACATGTTATTATGCAATTAAGAAGACATGGCTAATTTTAAAAAGCTGAAGTAGCGTAAACCCTAGAGTACCATTTACACTTCCAGCCTCCTTTGGGAACCGTCTGCAAGGGAGGGTCCAGGCAGTATGTGTGGTAACTGATGTCACAGTCATCGCACAGCAGAAGTCTCCCTGGGTCCGTGGCCTTCCCGCAGGCCTCACACACAGTGCACTCGAGGCACCGCCAACCTTTGCTGAGAACCACTTTAGTGATCTGGAAAAGAAACAGTCACCACGTGGTTTATACATAACCTACACAATGCGCATGACCAAATACACCATGTAACTGAACATGGTGCTTATGTACCTAAGAGTAGAAAAGAGGCAAAACTAACATTTATTGAGTTCCAACATTGGCCCAAGATGGAGGTGGACACATTCATATACTTTGAGGAGTCCCCCGACTGGACAGAATAAAAGAAAACAATAAATATTTTAACATCTTAATGCTTTTTTCCATCCATATAACTACCCTGTGCAGTGGCTTTTATGTCCATTTTACAGATGTGGTGACTGGATTTTACAGAAATCAAGTAAACTGCCCTTATTGTTAATACTAGAGGCCCAGTGCATGAAATTCGTGCGGGGGTGGGGAGAAGCCCTCAGCCCGGCCTGTACCCTCTCCAATCCGGGAACCCTCAGGTCTGACTGCCTCTCACAATCCGGGACCGCTGGCTCCTGACCGCTTGCCTGCCTGCCTGCCCGATTGTCCCTAACTTCTCCCCTACCAGCCTAATTGCCCTAACCGTCTCTGCCTCACCCGGAACCCAGGATTCCCTACTCCGGCTGGTCACAGGAACCCAGGACCCCAGGCTTCCAACCCTCTGGCCAGCCATAGGCACCCAGGAGATGGGTCGGCTTTGCCCGGGCCAGCTGCAGCTGCAGGGGACCATGGGTGGGTGGCTTCGCCCAGGCCACAAGCGCGGCCACAGGCAACCAGGGCCGCGGAGCAGGCAGCTTGTCCCTCTCCCAGACCACAGGTGCAGGCACAGCCGCTGGCACCTGGGACCACGAGGTGGGAAGCTTGTCCCTCTCCTGGGCTGCAGGCGCAGCCGCTGGCACCCGGGACCGCAAGGCAGACAGCTCATCCCTCTCCTGGGCTGCAGCCTGGCTAGTCCCCATTCCTCTCTCCCCAGTGTTAAGCGTCTGAGCTGTGGGGGAGTGATGACCATTTGCATATTAGCTCTTTATTATATAGGATAGGATTTAAAATGTATCGACATAGTTTCCACTATGACATTCCATGAATTCATGCTTCTGAAACTTGTGTACACTGTAAAGGCACTTGTAGTATTAGTCAACATAAAAATGCAGAAAAAAGTTAAATGTGAGTACCCAAGAACATTTTATATCTTAGAGGACTAGGACTTTGGAATTTCACATTCACTCCTGTTTATTCTCTCAGGTAACTTTGAGAATCTCTAGAAAAGTTTTTGAATCCCTATACTTGAGAATCTCTAGAAAAGTTTTTGAATCCCTATACTTCTGAAAAAACTCCTCAAAGCAGTCACAGCATGTAATAGTAAGAATTTAGAATCAACTTAAAGCCTAGAGTCTATTGACAAAAAAGATCACAAAGGGCCTGTGTTAGTATAATGAAATAACAAGCAATCAAGACAATAAAACTCAAATCACAAGGAATAAGAAAGTCTAAAGCTACTAAAGAGAAAAATAAGTTAAATAAAGGTACAACTATCAAAATGGCATCAGACTTGCCCAGCCAGAGTGGTTCAGTGGTTGAAAGTCCATATATGAAACAGGAGGTCACAGTTTGATTCAGTCAGGGCACATGCCCAATCACATCCTCGATCCCCAGTAAAGGGTGTGCAGGAGACAGCCAATCGATGATTCTCTCTCATCACTGATGTTCCTATATCTCTCTCCCTTTCCCTTCCTCCCTCTGAAATCAATAAATAACCATATTTTTTTAATGGCATAAAACTTTATTTCAGCAGCCAAAGTTGGAAACTTTCATTCTATGGGAAAATACTTTACAAGGTACAATTCTTACCCAAGTAAACCAGTAATCAAGTGTGAAAGTAGAATACCTTTCAGGCATCCAAGGACTCAAAATTCAGTTCCCAAATAACCCACCTAATGAAGTTACTTAAAGGTACGAGAAACAAAATGGTTTGTGTACCAAGAAAAGGGAAGATATGGGCTCCAGAAAGCAATGACCCCAATGAAGGAAAGCTTAAGGAAGACAGCTGAACAAGGCCTAGATTGGAACAGGGGTGTGCAGGGAGGGGCAACACTCTTCCCAGAAAAGCAGGTACCTGCCAAAATAATCGGATATGATCTAGCTTCTATAGCAGCTAAAAACAAATGGCAACACAAGCTGATGGGGAATCATGGATTCATGCATTTTCTTCTTGCTATTAAAAACTCCATGAAAAACAAAAGGAAGTCACGGTATGCTACTCAGATGTTCAGTGAACACTTACTGAGTCATAGCCAACACTGTTTATTAACTAAATGCAGTAACAGAACTACATTGGGGAATGCCAGGAGAAGGCAAGGAGTGTATTTTAAAAGCTAAGTTAGCATTCATTTCATTCACAGCAGAAAGTCACAGTATCTAAGTCAGATAAAGCAGCAGCACCAGCATTCAATTTAAAGCTACAGAGTTCATTCACTACCAAGACCTGCAGATAAGAAGTGTCCACCTGTGGAGAACAGGATTCAGTAGTGGAGTTGGAGCAAGAGGGGGTGGGTCAGTCATTGTGAGGCTTTTAAAGCCATTTGATACTTTTAAGCATGTGTACTCATTACTTTGATTAGTCTACCAATTCATGTAAATTAGTCTTACATTATCTTATTTACCAAATGGAGAAAAGAACCCTGGGTAGGAAGAGCAGGGTGGCTTAGAGCAGTGGCCAGCAAATTTCTGTAAAGGGTCAGACAGTGGATATTCTAGACTTTGTGGGCATGTGGCCTGCTGAACTCCACAACTGTGCCATTGCAGTGAGAAGCCAACTACAGACAGGTGTAAACAAAAGCATGTCTGCATTCCAATGGAACTTCATTTACAGAAGCAGTTGGTGGGCCGGATTTGGCCTGTGTGCCATGGTTTACCAATCCCTGGTGCAAAAGAAAAACAAAGTGGAAGATAAGACCCAAGGTACTTAGTGGTAGAAAAAAGTTTTTTATATTATAGCTTTACTCCTGCTAAGTTCTCCTCTTTCACAGACAACTATGCTGTGGTTCTTTACAGCCAAACCCTCAAATTACTCAGTTTATAGTCACTCTCCAGCACACTAAATCTGATTTCTATGCCCATCACCACTGAAAATGCTCAAGCCAGTTAAGATCTCCTGACTCCCAAATGTAGTTGACATGTTAGTGTGTACTGGACCTCTCTGCAGTATTTCAACATATGAACATCCCCCATTCCCCAAAATCCCCTCTTAGTTCAGATTCCAGGGCTCTCCTATCTGGTCTAGTCTTCATTTCTAAAAGCTCTTTCAGGTATGATGTCATGCAGGGCCCCCACCATGTCTAATGGCGTGATGCATGTGTTTTATAGTCTATAATGCATATCTGCTTCAACTACAGTTAAGATAACTGGGATGGGTGAGAAGAACCAAGATGGCGGCATAGATAAACACCTAAACTGCTGCCATGCACAAGAATTTCAAAACTACAACTAAAAGACAAAACGTCTATCACCCAGAACCACGGGAAAGCTGGCTGAGTGGAAGTTCTACAACTAGAAGGAAAGAGAAAAGAGCATTGAGATGGGCACAAGCGCTGAAAAGCTGAGGTACAGAGGCGCGCGATCCGGGCTGGCGGTGGGTGACTGGGTGCGCTGCTTTTTTCAACCCAAAGGGTGCAAGCTCCCAATTACTCTAAACTCCAGTTTCTGGGGAAACGCGGGGGACCCAAACTCCTACGGGGAGAAGCTGGACTGTCAGCCATCGGGTCGGAAAGTGACGGTGGCTTTCTTGCAGAGGTGCGCGCAGCAATCATTGTTTACTGCACTGGGGCGCAGGATGCGAGGACTTGGAAACACGGAGACACAGAGCCGGCTAACTAGCAGCCATCGCTGTTTGCCACACCCTAGCCTAGTGACTCCCTGAGACCCCGCCCTGCACAACCTACAAACCCACCCAAGCTCCACGCAGCAGCTTTTGCATATAAAATGGCCTGCCCTATTGCAGCTTCACCTAACAAACTGCAGCTCTGGTCAGACAGCTCCAAAACCTCCAAACCCCAAGCAAAGAGGAGAAAACTGTAGTTCTCGTTGTAGCTCCTGCTGGGTGGCCTCAGACAGTAGCTGACCTGCACCCCATTGGAGATCCAGAAGCTAGTGTATCTAGTGTCAGTGTGAGACGACACCAGATTTCAACTACTTACATCCATAAGTGACACATTCAAGAGACAGACTCAGTGAGCACCAAAGCCCCACTAAAACAAGTCCTGCCCCATAAGCGTATCTCCAGCACAGCAGTTCTTCCATTATAGACACAGCGAGTCCTCACAGCCAACTGGCCTGGAGACCAATTCCTCCCAGTGTACCAATAGCAATAAGGCTTAACTACACACCAAGACTTTGCACTCAATCCACAAAGGGGTGTACCAAAAGTGTCCACCTCAGGTGATAGGCTGAACCACTGGTCACCTACCACAAAAAACCATTCCATCAACATACGGAAGCAGCAAAATGTGGAGACAAAGAAATATGTCACGAATGAAAGAAATGGAGGAAAGCAAACTACTGGACATAGAGTTCAAAATCACATTTATACGGTTACTCAAGAATCTTCTAAAAACCGCTGAGAAACTTGATGAGAACTCTGAGGAGCTTAGTGATACCTTCAAGGACCTTAATGAGAATGCCAAAAAAATGGAAAAGGACCAGTCAGAAATTAATCATACACTGTCTGAAATAAAGAATATACAGAAATTCAACTGTAGATCAAAGGACCCCAAAAATCAAACCAAAGATCTGAAATATGAGAAAACAAAAAACACCCAACCAGAAAAACAAAAAGAAAAAAGAATCCAAAAATATGAAGATAGTGTAAGGAGCCTCCGGGACAACTTTAAGCGTACCAACATCCGAATTATTGGGGTGCCAGAGGAAGAGAGAGAGCAAGATACTGAAAACCTATTAGAAGAAATAACGACAGAAAACTTTCCCTACCTGGTGAAAGAAATAGACTTACAAGTCCAGGAAGCGCAGAGAACCCCCAACAAGAGGAATCCAAAGAGGACCACACCAAGACACATCATAATTAAAATGCCAAGAGCAAAAGGCAAAGAGAGAATCTTGAAAGCAGCAAGAGAAAAACAGTTACCTACAAGGGAGTACCCATATGACTGTCAGCTGATTTCTCAACAGAAACTATGCAGGCCAGAAGGGAGTGACAAGAAATATTCGAAGTGATGAACAGCAAGAACCTACAACCAAGATTACTCTACCCAGCAAAGCTATCATTCAGAATTGAAGGTCAGATAAAGAGCTTCACAGACAAGAAAAAGCTAAAGGAGTTCATCACCACCAAACCAGGATTATATGAAATGCTGAAGGGTATTCATTAAGAGGAAGAAGAAGAAAAAGGTAAAGATAAAATCTATGAAAAACAAAATGACAACAAATACATACCTACCAAGAAATGAATCTAAAAATCAAAAGAATAAAAAATCTGAAGAACAGAATGGACTGATGAATATAACAGAATCAGGGACAAAGAAAGGAGTGGACTGACAATTCTCAGGGGAAACCGGGTGTGAGGGGTGCGGGAAGAGATTGGACAAAAATCTTACACCTATGGGTGAAGACAGTGGCGGGGGTAAGGGCATGGGGTGGTGTGGGGAATCAGATGGAAGGGAGCTATGGGGGGGGGGGGGGGAAGGAATACCTGTAATAATCTGAACAATAAAGATTTATTTTTTTAAAAAAAGGTAACTGGGATGAGACCTTGCTCCCATCATAAAATACTAGAAAACTGGACAAAATGTATGAAGCATTCATTTTCAGATACTGGACAAAATGCAGTCCAGAACTGTGGTTTCTGAGGGGAGTGGGACAAGTAAGGTGAGACCTACGATATTCTGCCTGTAGACATTTTCCAGGGTGCTTCCAAGGGAAGGAGAAACCCAGCAGAGTATGATGGTCTCACCAAGCTTAGCACACATGATGGAGCTCAGGGAGGCTGAGGCAACTGCAGGACAAAGGACTGGACAGGAAGGAGCAGTCTACACAGCATTTCCCTGAGGCCTTTTGCTGAAGACATTTATGAAGCCAAACAGAGTCCCACGACCAGGGCAACAGCTCCTGGGAATGTGTAAGTTGAACATTAATAGAGCCCACACAATGTTGGAAAACATGTGGAACTTAACTAGTCAGAGTGGTGAATGGGGGGGAGGGAAGGGTATGACCAAGTGGCAAGGAAGAATAAACTAGCACTACCACGACCATCGCAAAAGTGTCATTTGGGGAAACCGAGTGGGTCTGGGAGTCAGAATTATTTTCATAATTATACTAAGACTTTGTCTTTTCCATGTTAATCCACTCTGACGCTTTATAGAGACTGTATTATGTACACAACAGCATTACAATGACACCATCCAGCTGTGCCTGTATAATTTTGTTTTTTAAAATTCCCAGTTAATTTCTAAAATAAAATATTCAAGTTATTATCCTCATAAACAAAAACTCTGTGGTAATATTTAAGAGTGTTAATGGTTCTAAAACCAAAACGTTTAAGAATGCACATTTCATTATGAAGGTTCTCTAGAATGACACCAGAAAGCTTAAAAAGAAGCTTCAAAAGTTTAAAACTTATCCACAAATAACTGCCACCACAAAAACTAAATACAATTTAAAGAAACAAAATCCAGACTCCCTACAATATACTATTTTAATTCACAATGTCCACAATCAAACAAAAATTACTACATGTTATAAAAGCAGAACAATTAGTTAATACAGTGAGAAATGCCAGGTAAATATATACAAAGATTTGAAGAAAAAAATTTTAACTACAAAATAATAAACTATAAAATGGAGCTGAGATTAAAGAATACAATTCTCTGAAAAACCCACTGGATGGGCTTTAAGTAGATTACACACTTCCTAACAACGCTGAGTTTTGGGAAATGTAATACAAACTATACATACTAAAGCACAGAGAAAAACTGGGGGGAAAACCAACAGTGTCAGTAATCTGGGGGAAATGTTATGCAATTTCACACACACACACACACACACACACACACACCCCTGAAATTCTAGAAACGGGAAGGAAACCTAAAAAATTTTTGAAGAAAAATGGCTAAGAATGACCCAAACTGATTAAAAATAACAACCTACTGATCCAAGAAGCCTAACAGACAGACTCTGTATATGGTTAGGGTTAAGGGGAGAGATCCAGGAGGACTAATACTTTACTAACTACTCTAGATACTTTCAACTTTTATAATAAACAGAATGCATCAACTAAACCTCATGCCTTAGAAATAATAGTATAAAGCACATTTTAAAATAAAAATTACTTTTTCAAGACAATAGCAGGATAATCACTACAATTCAAAGACAATAGATTTATAGAGTCAATTTCTTCAGGTTAACACTTCAAAGGCAATATTGAAAGTATTTAAGTATTGGTCCATACGTACAATTATCCTGACAATATTTGATTAATTATAAGAATTGGAAGCAGTATACTATCCAAATCAAATAAAATGTAACTGCATTTTTTGTTACATCATTTAAATGTAAGCATATTTACCTTAATACTGACACAGTATGGATGGTAACACTGCCCACATTGAGAACAGGCCAGTAATCTTCCCTCTGCTCCTTGGCCAAAACTGCCACAAACTACGCACATATCCTGAAATTAAGTACACATGAACATAAGAATGTACTAAAATTTTATAATTCTATAGTATAATTCTTAGCTTGCACAGCTCTGGAGCTAGATATCAGATTACGTCAGTGCACATGAGATAAAGCAGAAGTGGGCAAGGAGGATTCAGAAGTGGAAAACTGGAAATAGCTAAGTTCAAACCTGATGCAAAGTGAACTTGTCACTACTAGAAAACAGCACAACCGTATTGTGCATGGAGTTTTCTTCTTCATCCTTATTCGATGAAATATCAGCAGCAGACACCTAGAAAAAGCAAGAAAGATAAAATATCATGACCAAGTAATGTTTATCCCAGGAACACAAGATAGCTTTAGCACACAAAAATCCAACTGATGTAATTCAGCTTATCAGCGAATAAGCCACAGGATTATTTGTAAAATGCAGAAAAGGCATTTGAAGAATCCAACATCCACTTCCAATTAAAAAAAAAAACAAAAACTCAACAAATTGTGAATAGATAGTAGCTTCCTCAAACTGATTTAGGATGTCTATTAAGAAAACTAGAGCTAACACCATATATTATGACCAAAGATTAAATGCTAACTCCCCAAGATTAAAAAAAAAGATTACCTGATTTCATCCCATCTACCCAACACTATACTAAAGGTAACAGCAAATGTAATAAAGAATAAAAATGAAATGACATAGAACTTTATTTGCAGACATAATTGTGTATGCACAAAATCTACAAATGAATTCTACATGCAATTAGAAGCAATAAGGGAGTTTTAGTTAAGGTTGTAGGAAACAAAATCAATATACAAAAATAAATATTGTCTCCAGATAGTTAACAACCACAATATGAAATTGAAACAACACTACCATTTACATTAACATAAAAAATATGGAAGACTTCACATGAATCTGAGAAATGGTATGAGAAACCTATATGTTAAAAACTAAATAACAGCATTGAAGAGAAATTCAAGACCTAAAAAATGGAGAGATACACGAAGTACATGGGTTAAAAGGCTCAATAGGGTTAAAATGACAATTTCCCCTACACTGATCTGTTCTTTGAATGCAAACCCAACCAAGATCCCACCAGACTTATTTGTAGAAATTGACAAACTAATCCTATAATTCACACAAAAATATGAAGGAGTTAGAATAGTCAAAACAACTTTGAAAAAGTAGAATATTAGAAGACTAATGGTGTCTAATTTCAAGAGTAGTTATAAAGTAGAAGTAATCAAAACAGCCCAGTATTGGATTGCCTAAAGATAGAGAAAATTTAGAGATTCCAAAATTAGATCCACAAATATACAGATAACTAATTTCAAGAATGATACAAAGGCAATTCAGAAAATGGTACTAAAACAACTGGATTTTCAGTATGCCAAAAAGTAAACTTTGATCCATACTCACACGAGCCATAAAAATTAACTCAAATTAGAACTAAGTGCAAAATCTAATATCACAAAACTGCTATAAGAGCCCTAACCAGTTTGGCTCAGTGGATAAGAGCGTCGGCCTGCGGACTGAAGGTTCCCAGGTTCGATTCTGGTCAAGGGCATGTACCTTGGTTGCGGGCACATCTCCAGTAGGGGGTGTGCAGGAGGCAGCTGATCGATGTTTCTAACTCTCTATCCCTCTCCCTTCCTCTCTATAAAAATCAATAATATATATATATATATATTTTTTTTTTTAAGGAATTGTTATAAGAAAACACTGAATACATTTCTAATTTGGGTCATACTAATAGTTCTCAGACACCAAAAGCACAATCCACGGAAGAAAATATATTGGACTTCGTCAAAATTAAAGCATCTCTTTACAAGACATAGGTATGAAAAGAAATGAACTTGCTTTGTTAAAACAGGACCAGAATCCATGTTTCTTTACTCCTTTAGTAGTAAAATTAAACAATCCCACCTGACCCCTGAACTTAAAATGACAATTAGAATTTGAAAAACAGGATTTTAGGGAATAGTTACTGCAGGAAATATTACCAGCCAAATAGTTGTTGTTGTTGTCTTCAATATACATTTAACTAAAGCCTCATCAAGTGTCAACAAACAAATATTTATCAATCTTATAATGTCAAATTAGTCATAAAATCTTCCACATTTTAGAGTCTGTACTAACCTGCAACATCTCTCATTTCTTCTGTACATCTTTTTATATAACACTGAGAACAGCTACAACCAAAACTTAAAATGCCAACAGAATTTTTTCAAGTAAACAAGAATATGACAAGAGTTTGCCCTTTTTTAAATAATAAAGAAAATATCCAATTTGGATTTGGGAGGAGGGTTAGCATAGAAAGAACAGTGTCAAAAAAGAAGGCAAGAAAAAGGATTAGAAAGTAGAAAGCCTGACCGGAAGTGTTTAAGCAAAAACACAGTAAAGTAACAATGTTAGCCCATATATGTGACTCTTAACATCTACATAATTGCTATCCAGGAGATTACCATCACCAGTCGATGTGTAAAGGATTTCAGCGAACGTAAAGGAGGAGAGCCTTACCCCAGGGAGCACAACTGTCCCCATTCCACTTTTCAATTTGGACCTGCCTCTGCCGCCGCGGCCCGACAGGCCTGCACCTCGAGGTCTCCGCTTTCCTGGGAACCCCGACCCACGGCCCTACACAACAGATAAGGAAAGGTCAGCATTCTGCTCAAGCCCCAAAGAATTAAAAAAACTAAGTGGGAGGCAAAACAGCTTATTAAAATGTTACACATATAGTTGCTTCTTTCTTTTATTTTGATCAGATAAATATTGAGACTTCAGGATTATTATTTGTATCTTTTAATATGTATTATTTTTTAAAAAAACATAAAGCGCCTACAACCTCAGAGTCAAACTTCAGGTCTGTCAGTTACAAATGCCCTACATCTGCAAACCCTGGCCTTATTTTTCCATTGCCTAACCCTGCATTCCAGATGGCTAGAACATCCACAGCCCACCCAAGTATTTCCATGTGCAACACTTGTAATCAATATACAGAAAGTATAAGGAGCGACTCTGACTACCTGATCTTTCAGTAATCATAGTAAGAGCTAACCTGTTTACAAGACTTTCTAGGACTATCTTAGCATGTTTTACTCTCAACAATCTTATAAGGTCAGTCCTATTTTATTATCCCCATTTAAAAGATACAGTGTACTGAGGAATGAAAGGTGAAGTAACTTATTGAAAGCCACAGACTTAGCAAGTCTGGTTCTTAACCGCTATTCTGAACTGCCACATTGCATGAAAGCTAATTTTTGCTAGTAAACAATAATATTTCTCCTAGCCATTAAAATTGTCAACTTCTCTTACTATTCAATAGTTGTCTGTATGAACTGAACATGGGTGCCTTATTCTACTATAGTATTTAGAGTGCAGTTTAGTTATAGATTTTAAAATTATGCCTGGCTGGTATGACTCAGTGGTTGAGCATCGACCTATGAACCAGGAGATCACGGTTTAATTCCCTATCAGAGCATATGCCTGATTTGCAGGCTCAATCCCCAGTAGGAGGCAGCCAATCAATGATTCTCTCTCATCATTGATGTTTTCTCTCTCCCTCTCTCTTCCTCTCTCTGAAATCAATAAAAATATATTTTTAAAAATATTAAAATACTCAGGAAAATACTTTGCTATTTTTTCCCTAACAAGTTAAACAGTATTTATGTTCAACTGATCTCACTAATCACAGTTTGAAATGCTGCACTCATTACCAATTTAGCAGAACAGTTTCCAAGTCAATAATTAATTATTATATTGTGAGCATAAGACACATACATATGAACAAAAGGGGAGGAAGAATCTTTCTTCCTTCAGTTTTAATAAATCCTTCCAATTTTCAAACTGCCCCTCCTTGTCCTCTTAAATTGCTGTCCTCTAGATCTCTGAGCTTCTTTGAACAAGGGGTAGTAGGGCCGACTTGGATAGTTTCTTTTTGTTCTTTTGTCAATAGATATGAAACAATTTTTAAAACTTAAGTCAAAGATTAAATGAAGACTATAATAATCTCACAATTTATTTTTTCCCAACATCCAATGACACAGGTGAGAATTGGTGTTATTTGCTTCAGAATCGTCAAACAAGTCATCTTTTATACTCTTAAAACAAATACTTACACTTTCAACATCTTGCATGATATCAGAATGAGTTAAAAAAATAATTCTTCCAATGCTGATAGAAAATTACAAAGTGGAATCTACAACTCCTTTGAAATCCTTGATTTATCTAAATTAAACACCCTTATTCCAGAATTACATCAAATGTAGAAGATATAGAAAAACTTTGTTCTCTAGTCAGTAAAATAGTTCAACTTTTCAGATGATTAACCATTTTCAAATTAATTTTTACCTTTCAAAATGCATCAGACGAAACTTACTTCAAGAACTAGGAAGTCACCCAATGACATGGAAAAGGTCCTATAATTTTGACGTTAACACAGCCAATGATATCTGCAGCGACTCTGGTATTTCTTCTCCACTATTACATTAACAGCTTAGTGTAGTTTTTCTTTTGTAAGCAACAAAATTTTATATCATGAAAAAATGACCAATAACTAATTACTTCATAGTCTCTGTGACAAGGATTTCACCCATACTGCTAATTACAACATAAAAGGAAGAAACCATGGAAAAGGGAATTAAAAATTTACACTTAAAATGACAGATGCAAAATTACAATTTAATTTCCTCCTAATTCATATTTTTAAGTGCAAGCATGTTGTCTCTTCATTATTAAAATTTTTAGGTTAAAGACGTGGTTCTGAAAGCTGAACTAGTTAGAAAAGAAAGGCTCAATTCTGAACTTGGATAAAACCAGAAAGAAATGATACATGAATGTAAATGCAATTTTATTTACCACTTTGATGCTCCAAATGGCACTGCCAGGAAGCTGCCTGGGTTTAAAAATTTCCCGACCTTCTGAAATGTCTGGGGACCAGGAAGGTGGGCTCACTGTATTATGGGTACTCCAAGCCCCCTAGGATATGGCAGGTGAGAAAACAGATGTGTAAAACTCAGCAACATAAAAGGTCAAAGCCAGCAACTAAGGAATTTTAGAACAGCAAAAACAAATGCAGACGTGTGGAAATTTAGGACAAATTGCTTCAAGTTAGGGAAAATAAGCTTATCACTTACAGTGACTTTATACTTAAATGTTTGCAGCTACAAATTACATTAAATATTTTATTCTGGTTGAAAAATTAGCACAATGAAACATTAAAAATTAAGGCTTATATGAAATCAACACTGACTTATGCATTGCAATTATAATACCAACTATAAATAAAAGGCAATCAAACTCTAAAATTAGCACTATAAGAAACTATTTGGGGATTACTTTCTTCTAACAACATCAATTAC
Source organism: Corynorhinus townsendii (assembly GCA_026230045.1). NCBI lineage: Eukaryota > Metazoa > Chordata > Mammalia > Chiroptera > Vespertilionidae > Corynorhinus > Corynorhinus townsendii. The sequence goes on along the minus strand of JAPDVU010000004.1, from coordinate 105,774,746 downwards.
TCCACTGGAAAGGAGAATAGATAACCTTAAAGAATGTCATGTAACCCATTGCTATAACAACCCAACCAGTAGGCAAAAAATGCAATCAGAAAATGCAATAAAAAATGATCAATCAATAGACACGTTCACTTTAAATTGTGAAAAGTTAGTTTGTAACCTTCAGATGCAAATACTATTATAATTCTAGCATCTTATTACTCTTCCTTCAATGACCATTCGTTGTGAGTTTTGGTTTTTAGTTAAGGGACTATTATACTTAGATTACATCCTAAGGATTAAGTTGAAAACTGAAAATGTTAAAGCAATTGTCCTAAATTTGCAAATTAAAATGCCTAAAGTATCTGATTATTTATACGAGAAATAGTAACTTATTAGAATAGTTACAATAAAACTAAGACATTTTACTACCAAATAACTACATTCAGCAATAATCTGAACTAATCTGATGAAAACGCTAAGCAGCATGAAGAAAAATGTTTACTCCATAAAGATAACATGTTAAAGGAAAACACTAAATGTCAAACAATAAAGAACCTATTTTGAATTAGGTAATTCAACAATGCTTAAGACAACACAGTACTTACCAGGTTTCTAGAATATTATCAAACTAACGCATAGTAGCCTATTAATCACATAAAAATACCATTGGGAATTTAAATAATCAACCAAAAAGAAGAGCTTGACTATCCTCTGTGGAGCAGATAGTTAATGGGAAAACAGTATTTAAGGAAAAACCACAGAGGAAGACTGTTTGCACTTTTAATCAATCTACCTACCTCCCCTCCCCTCCCCTCAAGCTCAGCTAACTGCTACACTGATCTCACTCACTTTCCCGCTATCAGATCCACTTCATGCAGACCTGTCTTCTTTCCTACTGGGCCCGGGTCTTTGGTAACCTGCTGTCACTGAAAGCCCTTTCTCTATGCTTATTTTACTCAAACCCAACATCCACAGAGCTCTGCTGGGTTCGGAGCAGCCCCCTGTGAATGGTTCCCTGCCGTCGCTGCCAAACTTGGACCTGCCTCAGGCACGTTCTTCCTCCACCTGCCCTCCAAAGCCCTGCCTTTCCCAAGGCTGGAGCTGGACAAGTTTCCTCGCTACACAGTCTTAACCTGAATGGTCTTGGCATTGAGGGCTGGAAACCCCCTGTTGGATTTGTTGTCTCACAAGTTCACATGTTCTGAGAGCACCAAGTTGGTATGATTTCCAAGTTCCCTCTTAGCATTTCCATTTTCTCATATAAAATGTCTTAAGTTTACCATGTCTAAACTCTCTCCCTTCACCAGTCCCCTCTCAGACTCTAACTAACCCCTTTTAGAAATGGCTTGGGAGTCATGAAATACATTCTTTTCCCTACTCACTCTCCCCACTCCCTCCTCAATCCTTTCCCCCACCACTCCTTCAATCCAAACCACTGGTAAATCCGGTTCACTTTATCCTCCAGTCTCTCCTCTGATCATTCTGCTTCTCGGTCCCCAACTGCCTGGCCCAATCCCACTCCAAAAGGCCTCGACTTTTTAAAATATACTTTATTGATTTTTTACAGAGAGGAAGGAAGAGGGATAGAGAGTTAGAAACATCGATGAGAGAGAAACATCGATCAGCTGCCTCCTGCACACCCCCCACTGGGGATGTGCCCGCAACCAAGGTACATGCCCTTGACCGGAATCGAACCCAGGACCCTTCAGTCTGCAGGCCGATGCTCTATCCACTGAGCCAAACTGGTTTCGGCAGGCCTCGACTTTTTTAGCCTCTTCTTTGCCTGCATCTCCACAAGCCTTTATACATGCAACAGCCAGAAAGACTTTTCAAAAATTCAAATCTGATCAAGCAAGTCACTACTGTTGTAAACCCTTCAACAGTTCTGGGTGCACTTCAAATCCAACCTTATCCACTGCCTCTCTCCAACCTCGGCTTGTAGCACTGTCCTGCTGCCCACCCACCTTGGCTACCCAGGCTTCCCGGCTGTCCTTCAAACATGCCTTGCTCTGCATCCCACAGAGCCCTGCTAACTCAGAACAATTCCAACTCTGATGGCTGCTTCTTCTGATTCCTCAGGGATGGCCTTAATTTTGCTCATCAGCAAGGCCCTTCCTCAAGCACTCAAATGAACCATCATTTCCCTTATCACACCTTTGTATCTTCTCATTGGTCACAATTTGAGCTCATATATTGTATTGCTTATAATTATTTAATGGTAGAGAGTAGAGGCCAGAGATGTGTGAATTAGTGCTCAATAGTTTCACTGGTTTTTCTCTGAGGATATCTGGCTAATGTACATCGTAAATTCCTTTTGGTAGATTGTTTAAGGTTATGTCAATAGGCAGCTCTTAAAACATATCATAAAAAGTCATACTCGATAATGTTATATTATCCATCATAATTTAAAAGTTGCCTTTGATGCCAAAACTATTATCATTCTAAAAAGCATTCATGTTTCATAAAATATGGACAAAATGAGGGTTCTATAGATGAAGACTGTTTGGATGTCATTTCAGGGATGATTGGAAAACCACCCAACTGCTATGAAGAACTTATATAATAAAAGCTTGGGTAATTACATTATGAATTTTAATAAGTATGTTATAAGACATTGGAAGACAAATGGTTGCAATTTTATAAGAACAGAAAAAAAATTATGATATACTTAGATATTTTGACAAAGGAGAAATTATCTAATATATTCCTTAGACCTTAAAACTGAAATTTAGCTGCAATTATTAACTTTAGTTATAAATTATCCTTCAGATTTCAGCTTTGATCAAAAACAACAGACCAGAGGAAGTTAGTGCTCCCTGTCGACTGCAATGTCGTTGCACTTAATTTACACTAACTAAACTTGCATTTATTTGTTGCCATTGGCGTATAAAGCTTGATGAGAAGAGACCATGCTCTTTATCTTCACTGCTATGTTAAACACTGTTTAGCATTTATTGAACATCTACTTTTTTCTCCTACTTATTACCTTTTTTGCATGCATAAATGCACCGAAAAACACTGTAGTATGATATGAACCATACTAATTCACCCACCAGTTATAGCCTAGAATCTTGAATTTCCTCATCTATAAAAAAAATTAATCTATCGTTACTCTGTTACTCTTTACAACGTATCTACAAAATGAATTAAAATAGAAAGGGTTCAAAATGCAGACAGCAGGAAGCTTTCAGCTGTAAAGAAAGCAAAATAGAACCAACTTGTTATTAAATCTTATAGAAACTTCTGAAAAATACTAGTTGGCAGAGATTACATTGATTCCAACAATAATTATTGAATCCATAACCTATTTAGAGTTGTATTAATCTTTCTGCTTTGAGGCCAATTTCTCAGGTAAATTTATCAACCTAGTACAGTGGTTGGCAAAGCACAGCTCGCGAGCCACATGCAGCTCTTAGGCCCCTTGAGTGTGGCTCTTCCACAAAATACCACGGCCTGGCGAGTCTATTTTGAAGAAGTGGCATTAGAAGAAGTTTAAGTTTAAAAAATTTGTCTCTCAAAAGAAATTTCAATCGTTGTACTGTTGATATTTGGCTCTGTTGACAAATGAGTTTGCCGACCATTGACCTAGTAAAGTATACAGCTGCTACAAGGACTGTGGCACAGGGAAATGGGGACAGCAATGGCAGTGGAGGATCAGCTATTCTGGGCCACTTTCTGTTAGAAGTCTAATCCTGTTGCTGGTTGTGAAATATGATCAATGCCATGATTAGAGCCTAAACTACTGAAATCAGTTTTAGGAATGGCCACAGAGGGTTTGGTGTCTCCTGGGCAGACTGCACATCTCCAAATCCTGAAAGTCAACCTGGGGCTACCTTCTCCAAGCATGCTATGCAAAACCAAAACAAAACAGAACCAAGGAAGCATAAAAGGATGAGTCTGGCTTAGAGAAAGTGAAAATGATGAAGAGTAGAAAAGAAAACTAGTAAGAGAAACAGAAAACGTAAGTATTTATAATGTCTTTTGGGTACATACATTCACTCATATACATTACAGCCCCAGCAGCAAAACACCTCCAAGCATTCTTTTCACATAAGTAAGTCTCATATACAAAATGGAGGTCGACATCAAACAGAACAAGAAATTTAGTCCTAGAGAGAATCCAAGATGGCGGCATAGGTAAACACCTAAACTGCTGCCTCGCGCAACAATTTCAAAAATTCAACTAAAAGACAAAACGTCTATCACTCAGAACCACGGGAAAGCTGGCTGAGTGGAAGTTCTACAACTAGAAGGAAAGGGAAAAGAGCATCGAGACGTGCACGAGCGCTGAAAAGCTGAGGTACGGAGGCGCGTCATCCGGGCTGGCGGCGGGCGTTGCTTTTTTCAACCCAAAGGGAGACAAGCCCCCAATTACTCTGAAATCCAGTTTCTGGGGAGACGCGGGGGACCCAAACTCCTACGGGGAGAAGCTGGACTGTCTGCCAGTGAGGGGGGCTTACTTGCAGAGCTGCGCGCAGGAATAATTGTTTACTGCACTGGGGCACGGGACTCCGGGATGCCCTTGGGGACACAGAGCCGGCTAACTAGCAGCCATTGCTGTTTGCCACGCCCTAGCCTAGTGACGCCCTGAGGCCCCGCCCTGCACAACCTACAAACCCACCCAAGCTCCAAGCAGCAGCGTTAGCAGAAGAAAGCCCCGCCCTATCGCAGCTTAACCTAGCAAACTTGCAGCCTGGGTCAGACAGCTCCAAAACCTCCAAACCCCAAGCAAAGAGGAGAAAACTGTAGCTCTCACTGTAGCTCCTGCTGGATGGCCTCAGACAGTAGCTGACCTGCACCCCATTGGAGATCCAGAAGCCAGTGTACCTAGTGGTCAGAGTGAGACACCAGATTTCAACTCCTCACATCCATAAGTGACACATTCAAAGGCAGACTCAGTGAGCACCAAAGCCCCACTGAAACAAGTCCTGCCCCATAAGTGTGTCTTCAGTGCAGCAGTTCTTCCATTATAGACACAGTGAGTGCTCACAGCTAATTGGCCTGGAGGTCAATTCCTCCCAGTATACCAACAGCAATTAAGGCTTTAACTGCACCAAGTCTTTGCACTCAGCCCACAAAGGGGTGTACCAAGAGTGTCCACATCAGGTGATTGGGGAGGCTGAGCTACTACCCCCTATAGGTCACCTACCACACAAAGCTACTCCATCAACACAGGGAAGCAGCCAAAATGAGGAGACAAAGAAACATGTCACGAATGAAAGAAACGGAGGAAAGCAAACTACTGGATGACATAGAGTTCAGAACCACATTTATAAGGTTACTCAAGAATCTTCTTAAAACCGCTGAGAAACTTGATGAGACCTTCAAGGAGCTTAATGAGAATGCCAAAAAAATGGAAAAGGATCAGTCAGAAATGAAGCATACACTGTCTGAAATAAAGAATATACAGAAACTCAACTGTAGATCAACGTACCCCAAGAATCAAACCAAAGATCTGAAATATGTGGAAACAAGAAACATCCAACCAGAAAAACAAAAAGAAAAAAGAATCCAAAAATATGAAGATAGTGTAAGGAGCCTCTGGGACAACTTTAAGCGAACCAACATCCGAATTTTTGGGGTGCCGGAAGAAGGGAGAGAGCAAAATATTGAAAACCTATTAGAAGAAATAATGACAGAAAATTTTCCCTGCCTGGTGAAAGAAATAGATGTACAAGTCCAGGAAGCACACAGAACCCCATACAAGAGGAATCCAAAGAGGACCACACCAAGACACATCATAATTAAAATGCCAAGGGCAAAAGACAAAGAGAGAATATTAAAAGCAGCAAGAGAAAAACAGTTAATTACCTACAAGGGAGTACCCATACGACTGTCAGCTGATTTCTCAACAGAAACTATGCAGGCCAGAAGGGAGTGGCAAGAAATATTCAAAGTGATGAACAGCAAGAACCTACAGCCAAGATTACTCTACCCAGCAAAGCTATCATTCAGAGTTGAAGGTCAGATAAAGAGCTTCACAGACAAGAAAAAGCTAAAGGAGTTCATCACCACCAAACCAGGATTACATGAAATGCTGAAGGGTATTCTTTAAGGAGAGGAAGAAGAAGAAAAAGGTAAAGATAAAAATTATGAACAACAAAATGACATCAAATACATACCTACCAACAAATGAATCTAAAAATCAAGTGAATAAAAAATCTGAAGAACAGAATGGACTGGTGAATATAATAGAATCAGGGACATAGAAAGGGAGTGAACTGACGATTCTCAGGGGAAGCAGGTGTGAGGGGTGCGGGAAGAGATTGGACAAAAATCTTACTCCTATGGATGAAGACAATGGCGGGGGTAAGGGCATGGGGTGGGGTGGGGAATCAGGTGGAGGGGAGCTATGGGGGAAAAATAGAGGAACACCTGTAATAATCCGAACAATAAAGATTTATTTAAAAAATAAAAAAAAAAAAAAAGAAATTTAGTCCTGAATTGACGCATACCATAAAAGCAAAGAAACAGAATGTGAATTTGGCTGGTGCTAGCAAGTGGCTTTGTTTTGTTTTTATATGTTTTTATTGATTTTGAGAAAGAAGGGAGAGGGAGGGAGAGAGAGAGAGAAACACCAATGATGAGAGAGAATCATCATTGATTCTCCTGCACACCCTCTACTGGAGATTGAACCCACGACTTGGGCATGTGCCCTGACTGGGAATCAAACCAGTGACCTCTTGGTTCCTGGGTCAACACTCAACCACTGAGTCACACCAGCTGGGCACTAGCAGTGGTTTTGGTAATGGCTTCAGAAATGTCACGATCGGCTTAAGGGCACTAAGAGGGAAAGTCTGATGCTTCTAATTTGTATGTGTGTTGGTTGACACCCCAAAGAGTTGGACATTTTTTAGGGTTAAAACTACATTTTAATTTCTCAATGGTTTAGAGTAGTGCTTCTAGGACTTTAGCCAGCATGGGGATCTTCGTAAAATACACATTTCACTCAAGTTAAAGTGGCCTCTGAGAGTCTGCCAGGCGATATTGATGTTCCAGGTCTGAAGGTCACACTTTAAGAAGCAAGGGTTGAGTCTTCAATTTTCCTAGAAAACAGGCCTGGCCTGCAAGTCTTGAGTTTTTCCTATCGCCTACCCTGCTGGCCCACAGTACCCTGCGTTCTTCTCTACTCTAGCACACATCACACACAGTATAAAAATCTGTTGCGTCAGCCTATGAATGAGGAGATCACGGTTCGATTCCCGGTCAGGGCACATGCCTGGGTTGCAGGCTTGATCCCCAGTGTGGGGCATGCAGGAAGCAGCCTATCAATGATTCTCTCTCATCATTGATGTTTGTCTCTCTCTCCCTCTCCCTTCCTCTCTGAAATCAATAAATATATATATATATATATATATTTTTTTTTTTTTAAAAGAAACCTACTACATATTTTATTTACTGAGAGCAGTGTTTGACTCGGTCAGGGCCACAGTTTGTTTCATTTGCACATATTTGTACAAGTGATTATTAGTCAACCTGACTGGTTATAGGACCACTGTTCCAGCTACATTTAATATGTGATTATTCTCGTCTCCATTTTCACAGAATAACAACTGTAGTAATCTACTATTCAAGAAAGAAAACAGGGCAGCACAACCATTTTCTGTGTATCAGGTGCTTTATGTGTGTTTTCGTTTAACTATAACAGAACCATATGATGTAGTTTTACAGATGAAGCAACAACACAATTCACAAGGTGACTTGTTTAGTGTCACAGACAATAATGGAAGAATAAGGGTTTGCATCCAAGCAACTGCACTATGGAAATGTTCATGCTCAATTTTATATTAACCAATCTTTCCTAGACCAATTAGTCATAGTAAAAGCCTATGTAAGTAATACAAAATACTTCGTAGAAATCACTTTCTAAAAAGACAGCATACTGCCACTTAGCCACAAGGAGGTGTGCTTGGCCTGTTATCTTGAACACTTCGAGGCTTGGTGCATGAAATTCATGCATGGGGGGTGGGGGAGGGGGTCCTCTCTCAGCCCGGCCTGCACCCTCTCACAATCCGGGTCCCCTCGGTGGATTGGGCCTAAACTGGCAGGCGGGCATCCCTCTCGCAATCTGGAACCGCAGGCTCCTAACCTACTGGCCTGCCTGCCTGCCTGCCTGATCACCCCTAATCACTCTGCCTGACTGCCTGATTGCCCCTAACTACTCACCTGCCTGCCTTATCACCCCTAACTGCCTCTGCCTCATCCCCCGCCACCGCGGCTTTGTCGGAAGGATGTCCAGAAGGACATCCCAAAGGTTGTTCGGCTGTCCGGTCTAATTAGCATATTACACTTTTATTATTATAGATGATCTCCTCTTCCCTTTGAACTACCACATATGAGACCAAACTGGAATAGTGAAGGAAAAGTAAAGGGGGAGCGGGGAAGGCTAGGCAGACTTTGATAACGGATAGCAACTAGCAAATTATAAGCCCAGAAAGAAAGCAGGATTTAGGCAATCCAGCTTAAAAACTGGTTTAGTCTCCACCTTCCATAAAGAGCCCTGGGAAGAAATACTTTGTTTCTAAGTCCTACAGGCAGGTTCAAGCACTTGCCATCTTAACCTTGAAGCTTCCTAGGCCACATAGGCCACTTCCACCACTTTCACTCTTACAGGAATAGAACATGAAACTGACTTGTCACTTGAAACACTTATTTAAAAATGTTATCGCAGTATACAAGTATGTTATAAAATTTCATGGTTCACAATAAAATTACTTAATGTAATGAAAAATAAGAAATCCAGTTCACAATATAATAGGAACACAGTTTTGATCTAATAAAGAACTCTTTTTGGAACCCTACTACACTGAAAAAATTTCACCTTCTCTATGAGAAACTCAACAAGTATCAGTCCTAGAACTTAGCGAAATTCCTAAATTTTCCATATTGATGTTAGCAACAAAAAGTGGTGGAAAGGCAAAATCAAAACTTAAAAAATTCTTAGAATTTAAGAGTTTTTAAAATAAAATTTAAATATTAGTAAATATTTCAAGAAAACATTTTATAGCTTAAATAAACACTCAATACTATCATGAAAGCAATTAGTAGATAAATGTCTAAAGTAGATCACAGTTGTGTGATTACATTAAATATTTCCCTACAAAATAAGATGCTACATACAGGGTAAATAACAGATAAGCTAAGGTGACTAATATCTCAGAATTCCCAAATTAGAATGCATTATGTACAACTGTGGGATAAGAGAATAGAAACTGAAAAACACATTTCATATAATGAAATAATTTTCCATCTTATTTTCCACCACTGATTAAGGAACATTTCTTATAGTATTATGTTTAATGCATAAAAATAATAAAAACAATGAATGACACAGTTCTGTAATTCAGGATTCCACTAACAGGGTTAAGGTGAAATAACTCTCAGAGGCTGTGTTTTATGTTTAAAAATCTCCCCAAATGATTAAAATATAAGGGCAATAACCACTTTTCTAAACCCAATGTGGATATACCTACAAAAACATTGAAAAACTGAATAATAAAGTATATATGAATGTATAACTTCAATAAAGGATGACAGAAAAACCAACTGGTTCATTGGGACAATCAGTATGAAACCAAGTCCAATTTGCTGCCTGTCATTGCGCCCAATGATTTCCTTCTCCCACTACCTTATCAAGTCTAAATTTTTCCTTCTCATCTTGGTGAAATCCTGTGTCTGAAATGAGAAAGAAAACAACAACAAAAAAGAATGTTTTTCTATTTACAACCATCAAAAAAATTTATGTTGCTACTCCTGGAGTTAGTAAGATTTGGAAGCATACATTAGCCATATATTTGAAACATCTCATGAAGAAAACATATTACTCACTAAATAACAGCTAAAATCTCCCACATAAAAGTCACAATATAAAACACTAAAGTTAAATTACTAACCTCTTGCAAAGGGAAAAAAACGCCATTTGATAATGGACTCCCAATATTCGAGAAATCGATTCCATTCCGTGTCCTGACATCTAACTAAGATTAGTGACATATATATACCATACCCCATTATCACTACACACATACTCGTGTGTATTACATATATGCACATTTATAAATGTCCTCATATATGTATTGATGTGAATATGAGGTATATAGGTATATGAATATACTGACTAGAGGCCCGGTGCACGAAATTCATGCGGTTCCCCTCACCCCAGCCTGCAACCTCTCCAACTGGGGACCCCTTGGGGGATGTCTGACTGCTGGTTTAGGCCCGATTCCACAGGGATTGGGCCTAAACTGGCAGGCGGACATCCCTCTCGCAATCTGGCACTGCTGGCTCCCAACCACTCACCTGCCTGACTGCCTGATCGCCCCTAACCCCTCTGCCTGCCTGCCTGATTGCCCTTAACATCTCTGCCTGCCTGCCCGCCCACCCCTAACTGCCTCTGCCTGCCTATCTGATCACCCCCAACTGCCCTCCCCTGCCGGCCTGATCTCACCCCCAACTGCCCTCCCCTGCCGGCCTGATCTCACCCCCAACTGCCCTCCCCTGCCGGCCTGATCTTGCCCCAAACTGCCCTCTCTGTCTCGGCCTCCACCACCATGGCTTTGTCCAGAAGGAAGTCGGACATCTGAAAGATGGCCAGTCGACCCGGTCCAATTAGCATATTACCCTTTTAGTAGTATAGATAGATTATATAGGATAGGATTGCTTAAATGGAGGGGAAAAGTCTTTTTCAGCAGGAGGAGATGCTCTTGGCAGACAAAAATACATAATCCCTATATGTGGACTGATAGCCAGCCATATGCACTATACTGCCCAACCGGTCACTAAAAAATTGGACCACTTTCTTATACCTTACACCAAACAGCTGTTGCCCTTAAAACCCCTCCTCAGCTCCCACCTTAGGTTCTGCCTTCACAGTTCACCCAGATTAGGCTCTAATTGGTTGGTTTCTATGCCAGTCAGCATCTCCAGGCCTGATCAGAGAGGTAGGGCTAATCAGCAGCCCCTGTGGGGGCCCAGAGAGAAAGAGGCACGGCTGCTGGCCAGGCCCAGAGAGAAGCCAAGGACTGATCAACAGATGCCACGGAGGCTACAGTAGATCAGACTCTGCTTTTCTCTCCAGGCCTCATCTGCAGCCCCTTCGGCAGTCAGTGCTGGGTCACCACGGCAACCCAGCACTGACTGCAGGACTGACTTCTGGCCTGTCGAGCCTTTGGTCATTTTGGACATTACAGACCCTGGATTTTTATATATTAGGATAATCTATATTGAAAATACAGAGGGATTTGTTGCTACAACAAATGGTTTTGTTATGTTTTAAAATGTGTCCCGTGAGCAATTGGAGGAAGTATAATATTCCTACTTCAGTCCCTAAAAATAGTGAGAGCAGCCCACCTGGTGTGGCTCAGTGATTGAGCATCAACCCATGGTCAGGGCACAACCCTGGTCAGGGCACATACCCAGGTTGCATACCCAGTAGGGGGCGTGCAGGAGGCAGCCAATTGATGATTCTCATCATTGATGTTTCTATCTCTCCCTCTCCCTTCCTCTCTGAAATCAATTAATATATATTTTTTATGTATTTATATATGTAAAATATATATTTTTAATAGTGAAAGCATAGCAAAATCTTTGGTTTATCAATTTTAAATTCATTTAGTATTTCTTTTAATTTCACCAGTAATTCTGGAACTGAAATTTTCACATTTATTAAAATGCTTTGCTGTGCATTGTGCATTAAGGTAACCACTAGTCATGAGGCTATAAAGCACTTCTAATGTAGTTAGTCTAAAACCAGAGCTAGAACACTGAGCCTGAAAAGTGAATGGAAAATATCTCATTAATAATTTTCATGTAGATTAAAAGCTAAAATATATTGGGTTAAATAAAACCTTAAAGTTTACCTCACCTGCTTCTTTTTATTGGGACTACTCAAAAAATTGAAATTAGACTAAAGCTTGAATATTTCTATTATACAGCACAGGTTTACCCTTCCACTGTAACTCCAGAAAACATTTGGTCATCCAATCAATAACTGTCACATCAATTTACAACTTATAGATTTTCTTGGTGTCTAATCAAAGAATTCATTTAATTTCTAAGTGAATTCTTGGAAAAGTTCATGTACTCTTAGGAAATGGTTAAGGTAAATAAAGATTTGACCACTATAAAACAATTTTAATTGATGAAACACAATTTTCTCGTTAGAATGGCATTCACTATACTGGTCAAAACCACAGAACTGATGAAATTTAACAAAATATGGAAATGACACTGATATTAACAATAAAATTTTAAAAATGTGGAAACCAAAGAATCTTGCTTATATTACAACAACTGCTATGACAATCCATCTCATTTTATAGCCAGTCTCCACTGCCAAGAGTATGCAAAATAAGCACTAAATAAAATAAAAAGTATAACACAGGAATGCCTGATATTAAAGAAATTCATGTGATAGAATAATGGACTTCCAATATAAGGCTGTACACATTCCTGTTCATGTATACACAATCCCAGTACCTAAGCAATGATTTAAAAAATGAAAGTGCTACCTGTTCTATACAAGGCATCTGTGCACAAGTTTGTCAGTGTATTACAGAGCTAGAACTCAGCAATGGAGGCTGTTTGCTGCCCAACCACAACCAATACAAGGGAGAGGTAAAACATGGCCAACAAAACACACATGAGATTAGCAGCAAATTATGAAGCAGTAGTGAGATTAATAGGAGGCAAGACACTACCAGACTGGGGGGGTAAAAAGAGGACACAGGAGAAGCAATAGCAAATACGGGGACATGGCCCATATAAAATAGGATAAACCTGGAAAAAGAGAAACACACACACACAATTTCAGAACATACGTCAACAGAAAAATAATCCTAATGGTTTCTCAGTTGGAACAGAAGTCTCTAAATAAGAAGAAATACTGTATTTATTTATTTATGAATAAAGAATATAAAGAATTTACATTCTTAAAGAATGTAAATTATCTGGACCAAAATTAAATGTGAGAACCAAATTTCCATTGCTAAGATCTTCACAGAGCCAAAATTACATAATTACTATATCACTATTCAAGAAACAAAAAGGACAAGAACACAAGAGAAGACTAAGGAGCAGGAAAACTGGTTTGAGAATAAAAATCTCTCTTGGTTTATAACTGCAATGTGCCGTATTTACAGAATAAAAATATATCTGGGCTTTATTTAGAGGAGACTAATTCTCACATTAAAATAAAATACAATTTTATTTTGCTACTAATCTTATAATTCCAAAATAGATGACCAAGATACCATTCCTATAAAAAGCCAAAATTTTGATCAATGTAAGTCATGAGACTTGAAAATTCAAATTATCATTTTGACTAAACACTTCTGCACTATTTGATATCTGGCCATTTTATAAAAACTTAAGTAGGAATTTTGTAGAATAAATCAATCTTAGATATGGTGTCTTCACTTTGCATGTAGTTTAGCTTAAGTGCCACTTAGTAGAGCCCACATTACCTAAAACAATTAATTTCAGAAGGAGCCCCTTTCAATTCCTAAAGATCAACAATACAATTCTAAGATTTTTTCCATGAAACCACTGATGTAAGTCCTAAGTAGAAATGTCAGCTGCACTATACCCAAAACTTTACTGTTTCTTTTAAAGGGCTCTATTGTAACTGCAAAATAGAACTTTAAAAAAAACTTAAGTGTTTTATATTAGAAGCTGTAATCAAATAGGTTACATTTATATGTTGCAAATGAGATTGCTTCAAGTTTACTGCTTCATTAACAGCATTTTTTTTAAATGGCCAATATACCTGTTAACACTACATTAAGTTCAACCTGAAGGCAAAAAATATTGGCCTTCAAAGCCACACATACACCTTTTTGTTTTATAGAAATGCTCCAACATGGTTTATCAACATCATTAAAATCACCCTACCTGTTTAGAACGAGGTCTACCAGGAGAAAATTTTCTTTTGGTAATAGCTGGTTTACCCATGCCAATTTTTGGAGTGACTGAAAAGTAAGTGGTTGGCAGGATATTTCCAACAGAAGCACTAAGCGCTGAAGGGTAACTGTGCAGCATGTCGTGGGAAGGCAAGTCGGAGGAACAAGGCGGAGAGGAAGACACATGGGCCTTGCTAATGTCCACTGCCGATGGAAACGATAACTCCGTCTCAGACAGTGATTTTATAGATTTGTCTTGGCATAAACCATCCTTCACACAACTCTCAACTGCAGGAGTCGTTTCAAAGTCCATGAAGGCAGTGGAAGATTGAGAACTAATTTTTTTTCCCATTTCTTCTTGTACCCTTTCTGCAGCTAACAGTTCCATAGGGCACACAGTACTTTCCTCACAGGGGGACACCAAGGTTTCTGGTGGAACGGTGATGGAGTCGAGGATTGAATTTGGAGGCCTGGATTCCTCAGCGGATGCCACCATTTTAGGTTCCTCTAACAACTGCAGCTCCTCTTGTGCAATGGCCGGGTGTGCAAGGACATCAGCGTTTCCCATCACATCCATTTTGTTTTCATTTCGATCTTCATCACAAGTATGCATCACTTTAGAAGACATTTCCACTTTTTCATTATCAACTGCATGAGAAATCCGATTTTCCAATTCAGGATGCATTTGATCTTGAGATGATTCTATAAAAGTTGAAATATTTATGTTAATGTACACATGAATTTTTAAATTTCTAACTAGGAGTAGTTGTAAGACATGAATGTCTTATATGTCTGTAGCTTTGTGGCTTAAAAATAATAGGCTTGGGCAGAATTAATTGCAGGTCAGACAAGAAAACCTACAAAAACATTACATTAAATAGAATCCCCAAGGTGTAAGGTATTTCTGGTAAGAATATTAAAATAGAATTTCTATTACACGTATAGGTGTTTTATAAATTGAGCACTTACAAAACTATTTAAAACTTTGTAGGTGAAGTTATACTCATTTAACAACTAGGAAATGAAGTTCAGTGGTGTATGTAAGGTCTCCAAGTTAAAGTGAAGACTAGTCTAGAATATAAGGCTATTATGCAACAGCAGGCAACCAGACGCAAACAAAGCTCTGTAGACTCAAATGTGTAATGACCACAGACAGAAAAGATTTTGCTCAGCTGTACTTGCTAACCTACTCAAGGCATATGTTAATAAACATAATTAGATGTCAGAAATATCTCTAGTTGTTGACTAGTAAATTTTAAATCAGGGGAATAGTGTTGGACCATTAACCCAATCTTACTTAACAGTAATTTTAGTGGTCCAATCAACATGAGCCCTAAGTGCCCTATCAAGTAAGACCACTGACAATAAAAAGCACTTAGTATTTCAAATACTATCATGGTACTTTCTAAATTCCATTAACAGAGACACTAATTCTTCCTTTATGATTTACCATGGTAACTGAAATTTATCTACATCCTTATATCAAAATGAAATCTCACTTCTCATTTCCAGTTTATTGGAAGACTATAGTTGAGAATAAAGAAAAAACATTAAATAACAAATCTGATTGTACCTTTTTAAAGTATTTTTTAATATATTTTTATTGATTTCAGAGCAGAAGCAAGAGGGAGAGAAGGACAGAAACATCAATGAGAATCACTGATTGGCTGCCTCCTGCACACACCCCATTGTGGATCAAGCCCACAATGTGGGCATGTGCCCTTGACCAGAATCAAACCCAGGATCCTTCAGTCCGCAGGCCAATGCTCTATCCATTAAGCAAAACCAGCCAAGGCTGTACTTAATATTTTTAAGCACAAAAAATGCTTCAAAAATACTTAATACAAAATTGAACACACATGAAGAGTAAATGGTTAAGGGTTTAAACCAAAAGTAGCATCATTTGAGTGACTCAAATGAAAAAACCTTATCGTAATGCTATAGGAAGCCTAAGTCATACGCTAACAGAAGGCAGACAGCCTCAAGACACACTGGCAAAGAGGAGCCTATATGTAACACACATAGAGACCACAATATATTCCTACTGTTCTATGCTAGGAAGTATTAAGATAGAAATATAAACACACATAAATATAAAGACAGGTAGTTTTATACAACAATTTTAACTTGCCTAAATAATTAACACTTGATTTAGCAATTCTTTTTAGAGAATGTAAGCAGTAGTAAATAATTATTTGGGATGATTAATTTTAAAAGTCAATAGACAATGACCAATCTGTATAAAAACCATAAAGGCATGGTTATGGTTATAATGGGATCAAACAGACCATAGGAACATGCCACTTACCAGAAGTGAGAAGCCCATGTGTATCCAGACCTTCTGGCAGATTGCTCTTCTGCTTTTCTCCAGCATGGATCAGAACTGCTGTGAATAACACATGCATGGAATCTCCAGCAAGGAGTCAAATTTCCCAAACCCTGCTCTTTCCAAGTAACTTAACTTTTTTTTATCCTATTGCCAGATGCCAATTTCCAATATAAGCACAAAACACCATACTATATTTCTTAGTAAGCAGGGTGTGAAGATGGGTATGAAAAAGAATGAGGATTCTAAATATGCACTATAGGGGGGTGGGTGATGGGAGGGGGTGTCCCTCAGCCCAGCCTGCACCCTCTCCAATCTCAGACCCCTCAGGGGATGTCTGGCTGCCCATTTAGGCCCTCCAGGATCGGGCCTAAACAGGCAGCCGGACATCCCTCTCACAATCCAGGATTGCTGGCTCCCAACTGCTCACCTGCCTGCCCGTAACGGCTTCTGCCTGAAAGCCTGATCACCCCCTAACCACTCCCCTGCCAGCCTGATTGATGCCTAACCGCTCCCCTGCCTGCCTGAATGCCCCTAACTGCTCTCCCCTGCAGGCCTGGTCACCCCTTACTGTCCTCCCCTGCAGGCCTGGTCGCCCCCAACTGCCCTCCCTTGCAGGCCTGGTCCCTCCCAACTGCCCTTCCCTGCTGGCCATCTTGTGGTGGCCATCTTGTGTGTTGGAGTGATGGTCAATTTGCAAATTACTCTTGTATTAGATAGAACAGAGGCCTGGTGCATGGGCGGGGGCCAGCTGGTTTGCTCTGAAGGGTGTCCTGGATCAGGGTGGGGGTTCCCTTGGGGCGTAGGGCGGCCCTGGAATCTGGGATTTATCTTCTATAATTGAAACTTTGTAGCCTTCAGCGGAGGCCTGGGCCGGCCAGGGCATGCAAGAAGCTTGGCTTCCTCCATTGCCAGGGGAAACCCAAGCCTCCTGTTCTCTCCTTGGCTGCAGCCATCCAGGTTGGGTTAATTTGCATACTCACTCCTGATTGGCTGGTGGGTGTGGCTTGTGGGTGTAGCAGAGGTACAGTCAATTTATTACTTTTAATAGATTATTAGATTAGATAGGATGAGACTTATTGTTATAGCCTTTTGTCCTATTTATTGACTTTACATACCTTTTAATAAGTTGTTAAATATAGTTAATCTCAAAAAAATCTCAATAATTATATTCAATCTATAAAATGCACAATTTTACATAAACTACCACAAACTATCAAATGAGCCCAAGATTTAAGTGTAAGAAGTAGTTTTTCCCTCAATCTGGTCTCAATAATTTCAGATCCTCAAGTACATTAGTATTATCAATTTTGCAAAAAGCTTAATTGAAATAACTAAAACATCCCTCAATAGGATTGCTAAGATGACCTAAAATAAATTTTTCATTATCTCAGCATGGAATATCTCACAATCAGGAACGGCTCTAGTTAGTAATTAACAAGTATAACTCAGAAGTAGAAAATAACAAATTACTTTTTTGGGTTTTTATTACAAACTAAGGCCCAATGCACAAAATTCGTGCAAGGGGCTTTCCCTCCCCCTTGCCCCCCCCTGCCCCCGCCCCCACAGCTTCATCCGGAAGGTTGTCAGAAAGGATGTCCAATCTAATTAGATATAATGCTTTTATTATTATAGATGACTTTTTAATGAAAATCAATTGATTCCTAAACAAAGAATTTATTTGTGATTAATTCTAGATTACAACTCAACTACTTATATATCCGTATCCTTTCCCCTATTGATTTCTATCTAAGTTTATTTTACTAAAAGCTCCTCTCTAAACAGTTTCCTAAGCAGTATGTATGTCTTGGCTAATTTTTATTTAGGGTACTAAAATTTCAGCAGACATTCACATATTCACTGTACACACATTTTCTCCAGAATACAGACTATATCCATTGTGGAAAACACTCTTACCATCTGGAACAATTCCAGGTGTAGACTCTTGACTGCTGGCATCTTTATTAACTGCTTGCTCTAGAAACACCACAGGGTCTTCAGAGCCTTCAACTTCCATTTCATTGTTATAATCTTAACAGAAATTTATTTATTCTTTAGGTCAGAATGACTTTTCCTGTTTTTGTTTTTGTTGTTGTTAACTAAGTTAACAGTTACTATGTTGCTTTAGTGAGGGTAAATTATCACCAAAAATATCATAAACTCTTCTTCATATTTTACTATTTGAACCCAATATATATTTATATATTTTAAAACATGGGAAGTAGCCTGGCCAGCATGGCTCAGTGGTTGAGCATCAACCTATGAACCAGGAAGTCACAGTTCAATTCCTGGTCAGATCATATGCCGGGGTTGCAGGCTTTATCCCCAGTTTTGGGGCATGCAGGAGGCAACCAATCAATGATTCTCTCCCATCATTGATGTTTCTATCTCTCTTCCCCTCTTCCCTTTCTCTGATATCAATAAAAAATATATTTTGAAAAGATAAATAAACAAAATAAAAACATGGATAGCATAATGAATTAAGAGGTAACTGGTGCCCAGCCAGTGTAGCTCAGTGGTTGAGCATCGATCCATGAACCAAGAGGCTGAGGTTTGATTCCGGTCAGGGCACATGGCTGGGTAGTGGGCTCGATCCCCAGTATGGGGTGTGTATGAGGCAGCCAATAAATAATTCTTTCTCATTTTTATCCTTCTCTCCCTCTCCCCTTCCTCTCTCTGAAATCAATGAAAAAAAAACCTGACATTTTATTATTTTAAAAGGATATTCCACAACTGTATACTGATGCATACAGGAATAATGAGTAATTAAGATGCATCTATTTAATACCTTTGCAGATAATAACAGAGACTTTTATAGAGGTTGTCACACAAACTGATGAAAATGAAAAACAATGGCAAGAAGGTCTGTTTCTTCACCATCTAAGAATCTTGTAATAATATTTATAGCTAACAGTACACTACTAAAATACCTGAGCAAAATTTGGAACTCTAGAAGTGAAAATTAACATTTAAGAACGAAAATATAAAACTAAAACTTGTTTAGGGTGAAAATAACCCAGATGTTGAAGCGTAAATTAAGTTCTATTATCAAATCTGGAGGAACCTGCACTGTTGGCTCAAAGATATGCTTGGAGTAAAGCACAACAGTCCTGGATTCGAACATCAGGAGAACAACTGTGAGAAGCTAGATGAGATGTCAGCCATCAGACTCAGGTATCAGGGTCACATGTGTATTTAAAGGCTGAGAAATTAAGAATAAGATGGGACCTGGCACACAGAAGTCACTCATTATTACTAAAGCAGTATATTGGTGGCTGGCTGGGGCCAGTGTACCTGCAGTGATGTCGGCCATCTCCACACCATCACCTGGCTGCAGCGCATCCACCTCAGCTGCTTCTAAGTGCTTGCAATATGTGCAGATATACTCTTCTTTGAACTGAGAATCCAGTTCCTGATCCGATGGTTTGTCACATTCTAAGTGAATCCACCTGCAGTGATAAATATTTTTAAATAAAATGTTCTAGTTTGAAGTCGTTCATAACATAGGGCAAAGAGAAACAATTGCTGAAAAACTGGGCAAAGGAGAGGTTGAGGATGAGAGAGAGAGAGAGAGAGAGAGAGAGAGAGAGAGAGAGAGAGAGAGGGAGGGAGGTTATAGGGGTTGGCAACTGGAGAAGGTCCTATTTAAGGAATGGGTATTTCTGCATGTCATGAGAGGTGCTGACATACTTTTACTTCCATATTGCCAAACTATTTCCTCTTCAGTTCCCTCTCTTAATGCTCATTTCTGGTCTTGTCTTATCTTTTGCCCATTCAGTTCCTTACGCCTTTCAGATTCATGAAAACGTGACTTAACTGCACCTACAGCAGCACTCAGTACTAAGAGGAACATTAGAGTGATAAAGCTCAGAGCACAGATACAGGCAGAGAATGATCACACAGAGGAACTAACAAAACACTTCCATGGGCAAATGTCTTCTTACCTTTTGCACATATTACAGTGAAGCATGTCTTTCTGCAGTTCTGGGTTGTAGCACTTCCCACAGAAAGGACACAAGTTGTCCTGCTGCTGGTAACAACTGTCACACACCAGACAATTGTGGTGCCACTGAGAGCTAGACCGTGTGCCACACTCTACACATATTCTGCAATTCTAAATGCCAGGAGAAATGAAAACAAAACCAGGGTGTTATGCATATATATTACAGTCCTTGTATAAACCATTTTGAACTCAATGAAACATTTATAGATTATACATTAAACTTTCATTTTCATGATGCTAATTTAGGGTATATATTTTTGAAAAAGCAATTTGTTTTGAGCCTCAGATAAGACATCACTCAATTTGAGCTAAAACCTCCAAGAAAATGAAAATATAGAGGATGGAGACATCCAAGTAAACATAAATAAGAAGGGGGGAAAGCCCAAGAGCTACTCAAATTTAAAAACAAACAAACAAAAAAACATATTTCAGAATCAGGAAGTAGCTTGTGTGGAATAAGTCTGCTAAATCCCCATTGCAGAATGCAAATTGGTGCTGCTAGGGTGTTCCATTTGCTATGGGCAGCTTAGACAAGGATTCGCACTAAAGAAGTATCACCACCCATTCCAAATGACTTGGTGTCTAAACTTGTAGAAATAATCACTCCACATCAAAATCCAACTATGGCTTCTTGTATTTTCTGAACAGAATGGCACTATTCTTTTCAAACTAGAGCTTTTTACAAAGTGCCAGCCTGCGAAGGCTAGCCCAAACCCTCCTTTGTGCCTGTGAGTTAGTCTGCCTTAAAGCCCTGGGCGCAAGACTGCGGAGCTCTCATTACCTACCATGGCTTTCTGATCTAAAACACCAACAAAAGGAGCTGTATCTTTTTGAGTTGCTGGGCTGACATGAAAAGACTTGCTCACCAAAAATGAGAAACTAGCATGAGCCATAAATCTGCTGAAGTCTTACAGGTATCATATGAATGCACTAATATTAATGCAAGAATCCTGAATAATATTACAAATAGACTCCAGTAGCAAATAGGAAAATAATAAGCCACATCCAAGTGGATTTTATGCAAGGATGGTGAAATGCAAGGACGGTTAAATATTAGAAATCCGCTCTGACTGGTTTGGCTCAGTGGATGAGAGAGCGTCGGCCTGCGGACTCAAGGGTCCCAGGTTCGATTCCGGTCAAGGGCATGTATCTGGGTTGCGGGCACATCCCCTAGTAGGAGGTGTGCAGGAGGCAGCTGATCGATGTTTCTCTCTCATAAATGTTTCTGGCTCTCTATCCCTCTCCCTTCCTCTCTGTAAAAAAAAAATCAATAAAAAAAATATATTAAATATTAGAAATCCGCCTGGCAGGTGTGGCTCAAGTTTCTTGAGCATCATCCCATGTACCAAGGGGTCGCCAGTTGATTCCCGGTAAGGGCACATGCCCAGTTTGTGGGCTCAAACCCTGGTAGGTGGCATGCAGGAGGCAGCCAATTGATGTTTCTTTCATCAATGTTTCTTTCCGTCTCTCTCCTTCTCCTTTCCTATCTCTCTCTTAAAAAACAAACAAACAAAAAACAATAAAAGCATATTTGTTTAAAAAGAAAATCTATTAATAAAATTTAACACATTCTTAGGGTCTGAGAAGAATAATTTCAATAGATTCTGAAAAGCCCTTGGAAAAAAATCCAAAACCCATTCCTAATTAAAGAACTCTTAAGAAAATAAAAATGAATGGGTATTTCCTTAATGTGATACACATACATATGTCAACTCTAAAGCCAACATTTTATTTAACTGGGGAACCCTAGAGGTATTCCCCCACTGAAGCAAGGATGTCTACTATATCCACTACCATTTAACATGATTCTGAAGTCAATGTAAACATTGAAACAAAAACCAAGGCAAAGTAATAAGAAATGAAACTGTATTGTAGATGTCAAGATAATATACTTTGAAAATCCTAGAGAACTGATCATAAATTCAATAAAAGAACTTTAAAAAGTAGCATGATATAAAACAAGCAACAAAAAATCAAAAGAATACACACACAAATAATAACCAGTTAAAAGGTACAATAAATGAGAAAAGCTCACTTATAACAGCAACAAAATGGATAAAATATTTAAGAATGAACTAAAGAAATGCCTAAAACCTATATAAAGAGAATTACAAGCACTATTAGAAGACGCTGAACTAGACCTGCACAAACACAAAGACATACCTGTTCATGGTTAGGATGTCTTATCATCAAGATGTCATTTCTCCCCTAAATCAATTAAAAATTTTAAAGTGATCCCAATAAAAACTCCAATGATGTTTTTATGTAGTTAGATCTAAGTTGACATAGAGTTCATAAGGAAAAATAAACAAAAGAACAGCCAGGAAATACATGAAATTAAAAATTTCTGAAGGGGGACCAATACTTCCTCCACACACTGCAAAGCCTCTAGAATTGGTAACAGAAAGATCCATGGAACAGACTAGCAATTCCAAAAATAAACCCCAACCTAATCTAGAACTCCAATCTGGAATCTCAAGTGGATGGGGCAAAGAGTCTTTTTAATGTCTGGTTCGTGTACCAGTGGTCAGCAAACTGCGGCTCTTTGGCCCCTTGAGTGTGGCTCTGCCACCAAATACCACGGCCTGGGCGAGTCTATTTTGAAGAAGTGGCGTTAAAAGAAGTTTAAGTTTAAAAAATTTGCCTCTCAAAAGAAATTTCAATCGTTGTACTGTTGACATTTGGCTCTGTTGACTAATGAGTTTGCAGAACACTGGCATAGCCAACTGGAAAATGATACTTCAAATCATACACGAGCAGCAACGAACTAGAGCTAAAAGTAAAAAATAAAGTGATGCAAAAACTGGAATATGAACTCTTCACCCTAGCTGGTTTTATTCAGTGGCTAGAGCGCTGGCCCACAAACTAAAGGATCTCGGGTTCAATTCTGATCAAGGGCACATACCTTAGTTGCAGGCTCAATCCCTAGCTCCAGTCAGAGCATGTGTGGGAGGCAACCAATCCATGTGTCTCTCTCACATTGATGGTTCTCTCTCTGTGTGTTTCTCTTTCTCCCTTCCACTCTCTCTAAAAATTTATGGGAAAAATAACCTCGGTGAAGATTAACAACAACAAAAAAAGAACTCTTCCATAACCTCAGTGTAAGGAAGGACAATTCTAACTCAAAAAATCCAGAAGTAATAGAAAATTGATAAATCTGGCTATATTGTGTGGCAAAAAATAACATAAGTAAAATCAGAAGGGAAATTTACTAACTGAAAGGAAATATTTGCAACATATAACACAGATAAAGACCTTATATCCCCAATATATAAAGAACACTTAAATTGGGGGGTAAAAAAAAAAATCTTCAAGGATAACAGGCAACACTCATACAGAAGGTAAAAATTACCCTTACACACATAAGAAAATTAACTTCATTCAAAAGAGAAATGAAAATTAAACTACATTGATATACCATTTTTCACCATAAAATGGGCAAAAATTCAAAAGCTGAACATGACACTCTGGTTGGCCAGAATATAGAAAAAGTTGTTCTTTCACACATTACTTTCCTGTGGTAATGTGAACTGCCATTAGCCCCTGGGGAAGGAATTTGACATTATCTCTGTCAATTCCTTGAGCATTCACCCCTGAGCCAGTAATCCCACTTCTAGGAATTTGTCCTAGAAATCTTCTCTCAAAAATTCAAAAAACCTTAAACACAAAGTTACTGCCTTTCAGAACCATTTGTTATGTAAATATGGACAACTGCCTAATATCCAAGCATACATAGGCCATTGAATAAACGATGGTGCAGATAAGAAAGTGGGGGAGGAGAAGGAAGAGGGAAATCTATCAAATGATAAATGACTTGAAGACTTTTTTTAAGTGAAAAAAGCAACATGCAAAAGAGCACATATAATATGCTACCTTCGGTATAAAATGAAAATGTCTGCTTATCATTATAAAAATAATGCAGGAAGGGCAAATCAGAAAGCAAACTAGTAAATGTGGTGGAAGTGGTTCAGGAGTAAATGACAATTCTGAGTAGAACTTTTGAAGGCATGCTAGTATTCTATATACTTTTAAAAATGGAAATTGTAAGAAAAGGGACATAAAATCTATCACTGAAAGCAAACTGAAGGTTTCTTTGTTGCATTGATCAACTGAGTAAATGTGTGTGTGTTGATGTAACCCAGGATTCTTATTACAGAAGAACAGACAAACAAGAATGGGAGAAGGCAAAAAGCTCAGTAGGAAGGATCGGTGCTGGAGTTACTCGAGTACATTATTTATAAATTGTGTGAGTATAAAATTATGTTTATGTGTGTACATGTATGTGTACATATGTATCTGAAGTGCCCACATGCATTAATTTCTGACCCATCTGCTGAAAGGGCAAACCTAGTGCCCGTTCTCCACTACAGGCTCCTGACCTAGAGGAGATGGCTGATTCCAGGGCTGGGGCAGGGGAAGTGTAAGAGGAACTTGAATATCTTATTAGCCAAAATGTTAAGGAGCTGCTTACAAGGGCATGGGACCCAGTTGGAAGAGGCTGCTAAGGGGAAATATGGAACAATCTGAGCACAAAACAAATTAACTACAACAATTAACTAAAGCATTATTTTACACACAAAGGGTAAAAACTACATCAGGCAATGGGTCCTAAAACCTTGGCGGAAATTTTGATGAGGAGTAGGGTATTCACATAATCTTAAGAGTGTCCCCTCACAAGGCTTTATTCGATACACGGGAGAAAAGAAAACGGGGGAGAAATCTGCTGGCAGCTTGATGAGATTATCAGATTGACATCACCTATGAGGAGAAATGAGTGTGAGGTGCGCAAGCTGTGATACCCGAGAAGGGCACTCATCATCTTTGCAGTATTTGGGCCAAGAATTCCTAACTCTACATAATCATGAGGAAATACAGGCAAAGACAAAATGATGAAAGTTCTATTTGGGAAAAACAAACAGGTATGTGGGAGAAAACTATTCTTCAAAAATTTCAACCTCAAAAAACACAAAGAAGAGCTTGGGAAATTTTCCAGATTAATGGAATCAAAAGAGACATGACAACTAAATAGGATACCTAACCCAGACTAGATCTTGGACCCTGCTTGGGAAGGGAGAAAATGTTATGTGGGACCTTAGATTAAGTGACAAATTGAAACATGGATGGTAGATTGGATGAAAATACTACACTGATGTAAACATATGAAGTAGGTAACAGTGTTGATTATGTAAGACTATCCCTTTTATTAGGAAATACACACTTAAGTATTTAGGGGTAAAGGAAGCACAGTGTATGTAACTTACCCTCAAATGGTTCAGGCAAAAAATATTGGGAGGAGGAGTGTTGGTAAGGAGGGAGAAGAAAGCAAACTAGTAAATGTGGTGGAAGTGGTTCAGGAGTAAATGACAATTCTAAGGAGAACTTTTGAAGGCATGCTAGTATTCTATATACTTTTAAAAATTGAAATCATAAGAAAAGGGGCATAAAATCTATCACTGAAAGCAAACTGAAGGTTTCTTGTTGCACTAAACAACTGACACTATTACTGAAACCCCAACCATAGGTGAATCTAGATAAATGGCATATGGGTCTTTTTATTTTTCAAACTTTTAAAGTTTGAAATTATTTTCCAATAAAAGTTTTTTTAAATGTATAAATACCAACACGCAAGCATTCTTGAAAGAGAAACAGGGAAAAGAAACAAACCTGACCATGACTGGTCTACAGCAAAGTTCCTGACAAGATCACCCACACTCCAGTGAGCAGCCTCACTGCCCTGAAGACCCCGTGAAGGCCCCAGTGTCTCCAGTCTCCAGACGCACAGTGTTGGGCAGGTACGAGGCCTTCAAATGTTAAATTCTGACTAAAGATCATAGAGATGCATGGAAGAATTTAACAGGAGAGGACCATTTTCAGACTGCTCAGAGGATAAGCCTTCCTACTACAAAAAGCTCCATGCAGATTCCGTGGGTACCTGGATACTCTTTTTAGGCATTATGCTGGTCACTTTATAGGCACATCTCCCTAAATCCAACATCCCTGTGAGCTAAGTCCTATTAACGTTCTCTACATGAGGAAAATTGGCTCAGGAAAGTAAAATAATTGCCCCAAATCCTGCATTTAGTAACCAGAAAAGCTGATATTTGACACCACAACCTAACCTCTTATCCACATTATAATAAATCCATAGAACAGATTTTTTTTTAAACACAACAAGCCAATCCGATTCCCAGCACAGTTATAAATGATTCTGTCACTGAGAAAGAGACTAGCAGAATATGACAGAGAGCAAATTAGTAAGAGACCAGGACAAAGGGAATCTGAGAACAACCTTGGGAAGTAAACCTGAAATTCTGAAGACATTTTCCAAGATAATGAAAACCATGACAAAGAAGATAATGAAGTAAGAGCAGGAAACAAAATTATCTAGATGTTACTAAATAGTATTAAGAGACTATAAAGAAGGTAGTTTTTTTAAAGGCAAAGTTAACCAACACTTCTCTAGACCTGAAGACTGAAAGCTACACTAATTAGTGTAGAACCACAGATGCATCCTGGAAGGAAATACAAAGAAATGAGAACAACAACAAAAAGATACTAACTCTTTTAAGCACCAAAAAAGGATTATAGCTAGGTAACTTAAAAAAGAAAGAAAAAATAAAAACTTTTCTTCTGAGATAAGCTGGAAAAACTCTTGGGGGGGGGGGGGGGGAGAAGGGGGAGTTTCCCAAGTATAAAAAAGAATAAGGTGTAACAAAATTATACCAAACCAAATTCTTGTGATAGTCTGAAGACAACAGTATTCTTTCAAAATACAGTATTTCAAAAAATTTACAATTCTTTTTTAGAGGAGAACAAGGATGCCAGAGGATTAGAGGTGAAATGAGACTGGAATTTAGAGAGATGATATACACACACATATATACACATACACATTTTATTTATTTTTTGCAAAGAAAAAGTGACACAGTTTATATTAATCTGAGTTAACTTAACCAAGATAAAAAGAGAGAAAAAAGAAAGGATTCTCATTCAAAGGGAAGTGAGAGAAGAAAAACAATACTTTCAACATTGTAACTTAACATTCATAAAATAAGATTCTGAATTGCAAATCATTGCAGGAAATAGAATTAGTTTGTTTTAAAATAGTCAAGCATCTCAATCACAACCATTAATCTCAAATAGTTAGCTCTATTAAACCTTTCAGAAGAAACATTTAAAATTACAACAAAGGGTCCAAAATAAAAAATAAAAAAAGATGTGAAAAGATCATTCAATTGGTAAACTAAAACCCCCTGTGGCCATATTGTCAAGCAAAGTATCTGGTGAAAAATACAAGTGTTACACAGGATACAAAGGCAGTTTTACATTGATAAAAGGCATAATATATGTATCAACAATGGCCTGACCTACTTGCTCAGTAACAGCCACAAAATAAGTTTCTTAAAAAAAAAAAAAACAAGTAGAAATTGATATGAAAAAGAATAGAGATCAATTTTATATACATCTTTATATGCTGTTGAATCAGCTAACCAAAAAATAAGGACTGAAATGAAATTAAAAACAAATACTACACCTTAAAAAAGTCTCTATTACAAGTATCAAAATATTTGCCAAAAAACGCACACTGGTTGATTAAATACAATTAGGGCAGAAATGAACATGCTTAAAGCACAACCTAAAAAATATTAGGTCAAATGTATATAAATACAGGTAAGGTTAAAAATATAACGACTTTGGGGACAACTAAAACTATAACTAAAGGTAAATTTATAGTTACATATCCTTTTCCTTTGAAAGATTGAAGAAAACAAATTACGACTCAACTTCCTAGTTGAGAGCAGTAAGAAGGTAAGCAGAGGCGCTGTGGCGAAGATCAAGTGTGAACGTACGCTCTGTCCGACGGCAGGTTTTCCTTGGACGGTGATCCAGCCGGAGAGAACCAACCACACCACCGCGTCCAGCAAACGCCAGGGACCGGAATCGCCGACGGGCGACCGCAGCTCCGACACTCAGCCCCTCCCCTCCCCGGCGGGCACACACCGGGCAGTTAAATGGAGACGACCCCTCCCTTCCCTCCAGTGCCCACCCACGGAACTCCCCGCCCGCCGCCCACGGCCAGAGAACCCAGGTGAGTTGCCGTCAGGTCCAGGCGCCGATCCTCACCTGGCCCAGGGGTGCGGCGCAGGTGCTTGGCTTGCTCTGCGCCTCCTCCCACTCCCTCTCCCGCACTCCATCCCGGGATTCTCCCGGCGGGCTCGTCCCCCTAGACAGGACCCCCGCCCCCGAAGAATAAAATGCCCTTACCCTTACCCCTACCCTCTGGGCCAGCGTCTCGCTCCCTCCCTCAGGTCTCCACACTTTTCCACCTCCGGAAGGAGCTTCCGCCTGGAAGCCGCCTCCGCCTGGAAGCCTTCCCCGGGCCTGGGATCCAGGGACCACCTCGGCCACCCAGCCACCCCACTGGGGGAAGGGAAACCTACACACGCCGACTGGGAGGGCGAATGTAAGGACCAGGACAGGGGTCCAGAAACGCATTTCTGAGTCAAGAGGACAAGAATGGGAGGCTGCAGATAGTAAAATCGCGGTACAAAGGCGGAGATGCTTGGCGGTCACCGGTACCTGCACCGGAGCCCTAAGCTGAAGATCCACAGAATAGCAGAGGATTCTTATCTCCATTCACAGCACGTGGCAACAGCAACACCCGCAAACAGCACGCCAGTAACTCACAATGAGGAACTGCTGTTCCATATTTAAGCAACCATTGGATCAGTACCCACCATGGTGCACCTGTGAACGAAGCTTCTCAGAGCTACCCAGTGACACCTGATTACATCTAAAGCTCAAGGGCTGCCTGCTGGCGGTCTCAGGTCTCATTTCTCTGAATCAGGAAACACGGTCACCACATATCAATACTATTTTTATAGAAATACCTATACAAAAGGCATTCTCAGTACCAACATTACTAAAGCCAAAGAAGTCTAATGTGCTGACTGTACCTGAGATAGTATCTGTCTACTAAACCGAGACTTGGCTGTTTTGTTTCTATGCAAAACTATTTGTTATATTAAATGAATATTTACTCTGTAAATTCTATTTAGTTTTATTTTTAAAGTCATTGTAATTACTGTAGGTAAAAGAAGTTGATTACTAGCTTCGTGTCTGTTCTATAAAATTAAGATTATAATTTTTAAAACTCAGCATGAGGGGAGTGCAGACACTTGAGTCTCCAGGTTTTTACCATTTACATCAAAGTACAACATGAAAATGAGACTCAACAATATTTCTTAATAATTCTAGAGAGCAAAGCCCTGCTACTCAGTACAGTATGACAGCCCAGGGAGATGGATAATGTGCAGGATAAAACATTACACTGACATTACAGGAGACCTGAGTTCTAGTTCCTATTCTGCCTTTACAAAACAGTAAAGGTGGACAATTTAGGCTCTCACCGGCTCCTAATCCAGAATTTATTAAACTATACAGATTTCCAAAGAAGCATGTGAACTACTTTTATGATTGATTCAGCCTAGAGAACATTCAAAGAAAGGTCACAGTAAATATCTTTGTAAATATCTCCTAAAACCGGGGGGGGGGGGGGGGGGGGAGACCAGTCGGTTGGTAAATAAAGGTGGGCACACAGTGTAATATACAAATCTTATATCGTAGAAAAATGTACACTTGAAACCAATATGATCCTATTAACCAATGTCTCCCCAATAAATTTAATTTAAAAAATTAATGGAAGTAAAGGAGTTATTCTTACCTTCTACTTTAAATATTTAGTGCTTCCATGGACAAATATTTGTTTATCTGATACTATACTAATTCTCCCCATAAGTAGAGTTGTCAGCCAACCTATAGGTTTATGGAGACAGAACCTCAGGAAGCTTAAAGAGACCAGCATGGAACACTCAGCGTCATAAAGATGCAAATACCAAAACAGATGTTTGAGAATCACTGACTCAAAGAATATCCAGAAAGAATTAAAAATAACTGCAGAAAGACTGATTGTGTTAAATGGAAATGATTTGACTGAATGTGGTATGTATGATCAATAACGATGTGTACTATGCAATACCAAGCATAGTATCTTAAGTGATGAAAAAATGGAAAAAAATGTCTATAGATCTTGTCTGACACTTAAAATCCAAGAGAAACTTTAAACAACACCGAAAAAAATTAAGATCTAAGTCAATCATCACTTACTAAAACCACCACGGGGGAGGCACAATATGCATATACATATGCATATGTAATGATTCTAAATATTTAATACAAGTGTTACATACATACATACATGTACATATGAAAATGACTATAAAACCACCTAGAAACTTCCCTATAGAAATTTAATGTATTTTATCTCTGGATTTTAAATTTCAAAAATATATCTCTGTTTCAGTATCCTCATATGGGGATACTACCTATTTCAGACTTTCTGGGAAGATTAAAGATAAATCATTTAAAAAATTTTTAAGCCATAAATAACTATACGTATTAACAGATTCAGCAGCATTTTATAACAGTCTAAAGTTGTAAACAACCCCAATGTTCACCAACAAGCAATTCAATAAACAAATTGTGGTATCTCCACTACTTGGCAACTATATGGGTGAATCTCAAAATAATTATATTGAGTTTAAAAGCCAGAACAAAAAAGAGATTATATACTATATAATGTTCTTTATATAGAACTCTGGAAAATGCAAACTAATGTACGGTAAAGAAAGAAGATTGCCTGGAAGATAAGGGTGGTGACTGGTGAACAGCTAGAGGGACTCACAGGGGCACCAGAAAACTTTTAAGGGAGATGAGTATGTTTATTATCTTGAAGGTGATAATGGTTTCATAAAGGTATATATGTGTCAAATTATAGACTTTAAATATGTACAGTTTATTGTATATCAATTATGCATCAACAGAACTGTTTACTTTAAAGCTGATGGCAGTGTATATAAATTTGCATAAGTATCCGGTTTGTCTGCTCTATATATTTAAAAAACATACAGATGCTGATATTTTTCTTAAAAAAATAAACAACTTACTTTGCATTTCCAGCCATTGGTTGGTACTGATTTCATAACTGGTTGAAGACAAAAAGTATGATACCCTTTGTCACACGTATCACACACTAGCATCTTGCTATCTTCTCCCGATTGTCTAAAAAATAAGATAGCATTAATGATGCCTGACCTTTAAACTTATGTTTATAACATAAGTAATCATCTAAAGAATCAACTCTGGGATTGCCCAGTTCATAAACACCTCAGTGTCTGTTTTGTCCATGTGCAGATAATGACAAAGGCAACCCCTGGATGTGACAGCATTCGTCCCAAGCTCCCTAAAGGCTTTTCCTATTGAAGCTCACCTAGGGTGAACCTGCTTTAGTCATTTGGGGATTCCGCAGAGAAGGAGGGGTTAAGGCAAGATGCCTGACTCTGATCCTGAAGTATCACATACTATCCTCTCTTGGGAAGGAGCTAAAACTGATAGTTGATGCTGAAGGAACACCCTTAAGCACAGTGAACTGGGAAGACACAGTCATAATAAGAGGAGGGTCAAATTTTACATCAGACCTATCTTTATATTCAACTGCTGTTTTTCTAGCTATGTGACTCCTGAATAACTTAGACTTGAGTTCTGTTAGTTTCAGATTTATAATATGAAATTACCAAAGGTTACTCTGAGAATTAAATATAATTCTGGTTGAAGAGCTTAGGATACTCATTAAGCAGTATGTACTAAATAAATAGGTATAAGAATAACAATCTTATAATTATTAAGAACTATACTAAAAATAAGTATCTGCCTTGATTCTTGGCTATTAGTCACTCTCAGATACTAAGAATTTAACTCAAGAGGAGGGGAAAGAAAAACTGGGGAATGCAAAAAGAGTGGAGAGAGGAAATGCTGAATTAAACCTGGGGATAAATAGAAGTAAAACGGAAGATGGGTTAGTTGGTCTTCAGTTATTTCTTATTTAGCTTAACAAATTCTACATATAAAATTGCATATTTTATCTCTTCAGCTACATGGAAAGACCTCATAGGAAAAGTACTCTTTCTTCAAGTTCTCATATTCCCTCCCAAGAAACTAGGCACAGATACAAGGTACCAAATAAATGTTTACTGATAGGTTCTTTAATTTTTACCAAAATATAACAGCATTTGGTCCTACTTATTCCACATAATTCTGAGATACTGATGCTTTAAGAAATTAAATTATGAATAATACAGACTGGTGGGCATACTTTCTCCTAGTTACAAAAGTCCTCAGCTTGTAAATAATTTAAAGGCTACTATAGATGCAGGTAACAGCCCCAATTCATAATGCTAATTAGTAGCATGTGAAAATATCACAGAAAAGACTGGAGAAATGACCTAAGGATGGAATAGAACAAATAGGAAAAGATCACCCCATTGCAATGTTTAAATGCCATATGATCTTTTGTTTCAGTATTATGCTTACTAGGATCTACTGACCATAACTGTCTTTCAGAGATATCCAGATTTTTTTAAAAAACAATGATCTTAGTATAATTGTTCTTCCTGGAAAGAAAGGTGACTCACTTTCGGTAGTTAGGTTTATTTTCCTACTAAATCCCCTCCCCAGTCTCACTCTGAAGAAGTTGCTTTAGTTTTCTAATATTTATTTAAATTGTTAATATCACTCATTTAAAAAAATTGTTGGCAAATTTAAATCAGCTTTCTAGGCAACCAGAGGAATTTAAATTATTAAAATTACTTTTGTTTAGCCTTTGTTTCAAAGTAATATAAATGTTAAATACATCTAGCATTTATTTCTTAAATTAAGACATGATGAAGGCGATGTGAATGAATATAGCCGCAGTCTGAACAACCTTTAGCACATCACACAAAACTCTTGTACCTACAAATAGGGTCTCTCACAAACTCAATACACACCTGTGAGTTGAAATTAAAACTTACTTGCAGTTCTGGCACACTTTGCACTCAGGACATTGCCAACCTGCACGTTTTAATGGAGTAACCGCTATATCCAGGCACATTCCATGATAGTGCTGACCACAAGTAGTACAAAAGAACTGATCTAACAGGTCTCCCGGGCTGTCGCACACTGCACAGTTTGCATCTTCCTTTGCTATAATTAACAGTAAAACAATGAAATTGTTGTATAAGAATTTGATAATTTTCTGACTTTACAGTTTAAAAATCACTTTAAAGGAATTTGCATGGTAAATCTTTCAGACACTTTTAAGTTATCCACATTGAAGTGATATCCAATCAGAATATGGTTTCCATAGAAACAATGCCATATATTTAATCTAAATGTAATCACATTCAGTTTAATCATCTGGTTTTGCAATTTGTGCCTATGTGTACTTGAGACCAAGCAGTTCTGATGTAGTCTTATATCCCTAGTACCAGTGACAATGCTGGGTGCCTACTTAATGCTTCATATATGCTGCTGAAAGAACCAAACCAGGAAAGTATCAACTGAGACGTTGGTAATGTAAAAAATACAAAAACATTTTATTTGGATGTTAAATATATCCTGAAATTAATAAAATTAGAGACAAAATATTAAGAAATGTTAATATCCATTAGATTAAGATGCTTCTTAAGCATAAACAAGACTAATTTTTATTTTAATCAAATAAATTTTTTTAATTCTGAAAAATATTGTATTAGGGAGAACATTATAGATGGAGAACATTATAGATTGTATTCATACCCAAATACAATACTTCATTCACTATTTCGATATTCATCTATATTAATGGCAAGCTATTTTAAAAAGCATTAAATTCTATATAATTATGGACATCATCTACCTCCTAAATGTGGATCAAAAGAAATGTCACTTTTTAACAGTTCTTTTACCACTAAAACAAAAATATAACTGTAAGAATAAACTGCCTTGCCAAGTACATAGTTAAATTAATTCACATTACAAAATAAGGGAATACTGTTTTCTAAAATCATAGCAATCTGATATAGCTCCTACATAATAAAAGCCTAATATGCTAAGTAAGTGGCCAACAGTTCATATGACCAGTCGCTATGACATGCACTGACCACCAGGGGGCAGGCACTCCACTGGTAGGTCAGCTTGCTGCTGGGGTCCGGCTGACCGGGACTGGGCTAAATGGGCTGGACACACCTGGAGCCCTCCCACAGTCTCTCCCCAGCCCCGACCATGCACTTGTGGGGTTCCTCGGCCTGGCCTGCGTCCTCTCGCAATCCGGGACCCCTCGGGGGATGTCAGAAAGCCTGTTTTGGTCCAATCCCCGCAGGCCAGGCTGAGGGACCCCAACGGTGCATGAATCCGTGCACCATGCCTCCAGAGTGTACACACACACACACACACACACACACACACCATTATGCCTATATCGGACACTTAGGGCCTCAACTAAATGGTCTGATTAGCTGATTACCCTATGATTGTTTTAAATCGTATATATAATTTTTTTTCTCTTTTGTATTTTGAAGGTTTGGTCAGTCCTCTCTGACTATAAGCCCTTTCTACCTTCTTTCGTTCCCAGTCAAGCATCTTGAAACCAAGTAATAATCTATTCCATTTCCTTATACCAGTCAGCAAACTGGTTTTATAGGCCATAGAAGTCTCTGGTGTAGACACTTTTTGTTTTCATTTTAGAGGCCTTTTAAAATGGTAAAAAACCATTTGTAGCCTGAGTGCAGTACACAAATGAGCCCTGGGACTGAGATGTACCTGGCCCCCCAAGTTGGACGCCCTGGTGGCTCCACACCCACCATTCATCTGAAGCTACTTTAATGAGGTTACCAATGACCTGTGAACTCCCAGGGTCACTTTTTGAACCTTACCTTATTTGTACTTTGCAGCATTTATATTACTATCTAAGTCTACCCTGAAGTAAGATTTACCTTCCCTTGGCTTCTAGGATGGCCCCTTTCTCCTGTTTTCTCCATAAGGTCCCCATGCCTCCATCTCTTCCTCTGGGTTGGCTTTTGTGCCTCTCACTCCCTCTAAATGCTGCTGTCTAGTAGGATTGCATCCTGTTCTTTCTTTTCTAATTCCCATGCCTTCTCTTTGTGATCACATCAACGCCCATGATTCCAATTCCCCAATGGTTATCACCAGCCCCAAACTTCTTTCTAAGCCCCAACACACTATTTGCAAGTCTTCCTGAATCTCAATAACAAGATGTTCTAAAAATATTCACTCAATGCCTCTAAAATAAAACATCTAAAAAATCTACCCTCCCCCCCTCTTCTCTCAACCAGCATTAGTATCACTATTGACACTTTAACTCTTCCCTGACCCAACACAGCCACTGGACACCAACTCTTGTTGAGTCAACTTTCCCTGTCCCTGTCCTTCTATTTGTACATCTGGGTCCTTGCACTCCCTGCTGTGGTCACTGCAATGCGTTCTGAATGAAATCCCTGCATATGGCTCTGATTGCTCCCTAAATAATCGATGCATCTAACTGGTTATGCCCTGCTGAAATTAAAACTGCACCAGTACTTCCTTTTCACCTAAAAGTGAAAAAATAAAAACTTCCTAGTATGAGACAAAAAAGAAAAACACAAAACAAAAAAACATTTCCTCCCTTTCCAACTGACTCTCAGGACCACTCACCAATTCCTGGTCACATCAAGCAGTTTGCTGTGCACATAACATACACTGAGTGGCCAGATTATTATGATCTCTGATCACATAATAATCTGGCCACTCGGTGTATATTCTATATAATAAAAGGCTAATATGCAAATTGTCCCCTCAACCAGGAGTTTGACCAGCAGGCAGGCTGGACAACCGCCCATGTCCCCTCCCCCTGGCCAGGCTGGCTGGACCCCACCCATGCACGAATTCATGCACCAGGCCTCTAATACACACACACACACACACACACACATACACACACTGAGTGGCCAGATTATTATGCGTTCAGAGATCATAATAATCTGGCCACTCAATGTATGCTGTTGCCCAGTGCCGTGTGCTTGGACACCTTCTATTCCCTCTGCATGAAATGTGGTGCCCTGAGCCCATTCCAAAGAGACCTTCCAAACTCTGCTCAAACATTGTCCCCAAATATAAAATATTACCACTCCTTAGCAACTATGTGTATACTTGTTGAATATTCCTTTCTCCATATGCTTAGAAGAAACTGTTCTATAATTAATTATAACACAATACTGTGCGCTCCCTTGAAGGGCAGGGACCTTGTCTTTTTGACTTTGCATCCTCAACTGCCTAGCACAAATAAAGTCTTATTAAACATATAGTTTAAGTAAATTAACTTGCTTCTAAAGTCACTTTTAAAAGAATGTTTGATTGATAGGCATTAATTTAAAAATGGAAATGTCATAAATTAGTTCATTTTTTAATGGTGAATTGTTTTTCTTAATACTAAAATGGAGTGCCAATATTTACTCATTCAAGCTATGGACGTTTGAAAACTAGTCTTAGATATTTGCTACCCTCAGAACATATAGAAATTGGAGCAAGCACTGGACTCTGATGATCAGATACTCAATTCATCTTTCTATTGTAATTTGCCAGGAATACTGTCCAAAGTGCTTCCGTGGAACTTCCTAGAGTTTGACTCTGACACTTCCACTTACCACAGCAGCCACCAGCCAATGTGGATTCCAAAAACATACTAGGGGGAAATGTCTAATATCGCAAATATTTTTTATTGATTACATGATGAAATATTACTATTTTGTATATACTATTTAACTTGACTACTAGAAAAATGGCAATTACTTCTGTTGCTCACACAATATTTCTGTTACACAGTGAGCGCTGTTTTATATAGCAAAGCCCATTTGACACCTAGATACATATGTGTCACTATGGCAGAGATAACTTCTTCATTCTATTACAGATTCCAGCAGTTCCTTAATGACAATGCTGTCATATTGTTTGGTTAGTGTGGATCATTAGTAGTAAATTAAACAAAGAAAACATCCACAGGATACACTGGGTCCAGAAACATTTACTTTATGATATCTAAAAATAATAACAGCAAAAAAGTGCTACATAAAGAAATAGCATTAATTCCAACCACTGCCCAATCCAGGAGAAGATACATGCAGAAACCCTAGCACCACCTGTGACAGATCATGCATAAGAAGATGATACTACTGGGCAGCTTGAGTGTCTTGTCTCATGTAAGTATATGTACAGAGACATACAAATGTGTCTGCACACCACAGAGATATTAAATTTGAAGCAATAATCCAAGAACCATGTGAGATTTTTCTTGAAGCAGCTGGAAAGCAAAAGAGATTGGGTGTAAGACTAAAGTTAATTTGAGAGGACAGGAGTGAAGTCCAGGTCAGTGTGGCTCTCCAAAGGCCATGCGTTTCACTCATCAACACTGACTCCCAGTGGGAGAGCAAAGAAGGTAGAGAACATCTGAGCATGTACAAAAGCACAGGCATAGAATGAGAAGGGTAAATGATTGGCGGGGAGGGGGAGAAAAAGCGGGAGAAGCAGAAAGATAAACTTTGGACAAGGTCACTTTCTAAGTGACAGCTGTGTCAAGAAAAGATGGAGGAAAAGGCAAAAACAATAAGCTCAAAGTAGAAGGGAGCTTATCATGGATCCTTCAACTTGGTCAAATTGGAAGGTGAGACTATACTGCTTACCAGTGTCTAGAAGCACGTAAGAATAAACATGCTGGTATAAATAACGAGTGAGAAATGTCAAAGTGACGTCAGATAGCATCAGTTTAAGAAGGACTACATCAGCGTGGCTTCTGCTGGCACGACAGCACCGACCATCGACACCGTCACTGCTGGCAGAACACTGTGCCAGGTGGCTGGCCCACCACAGGGCATCTTTAGAAAGAAAACGTAAATCATGGATGCTGTCCAGAGAGGCTGGCCCTTACAGTAGGTAGGCAGGTAAATAAGAAAGAAAGGTCAGGGGACTGACAGAATACAAAGCAGCACGACTTGGTGTCCAGAAATACAAGCACTAGCAAGAAATGAAGTTTGGAGTTAAAAGCTTAACTAAAGTAAAAGTAGTGAAAAGCTGAGTGGTGGCAATAAATACACTGGAGAGGGGAGAGGACAAAGAGACACAGAGAGAGAGAGAGAGAAAGAGAGAGACAGACAGAGAGAGGGAGAGAATTCCCACGTTTAAACATTGCAAAGGGTCACACTGCAGACAGAATCACATCAAACCCTGCCCTGTGTGACCTAGCCTGTGTTCATCAGGGTGTTGCCTCTACTATCCTCCTAGCAGACACTATGGTCCAGGCACAATGACCAGCGACTGTCCACAGCTATGCCAAGCTCTTTCCTCAGGCCTGTGCAGTGTTGCTCCATCTTACACTACACCTAACATCTGCCTGAATGCTCTCCCCCCTGGTCCTGCATGGCTGGCTCCCTGCGTTCAGCTTTCCCTGGGAGGCAGCACACTCCTCAGGAAGCACGCTGGCCGTGTCTCCACGACAAGCATTCAGTGGAAATTTTCCAGACAAGGTTCATGTACATCATCATCATGACAATAATGCTGGAGGTATGGCCAGCATCTATCCATGACACAGAGCACCCTGCAACTGCTTTCTACTGAAAGTCCTGGCCTTGCTCGCTGACACTGTCTTTGTTGGGATTTCTTTCTAATGGTGTCCGTGTCTTTGTTAGATTTGTCAACTTCCATAAAAAATGTCAATCTTACTCCTAACTCAGCTAACTATACTCTAACAAACTGCTCTACACTTAGCCATCAGTATTCAATGTATATATATATATATATATATATATATATATATATATATAACTTGAGCTTTAAATGAGAACTATAATCACTACCTTTTTGTAAAGCAATTAATATAGACAAGGTCCGAAGCCACATGATATTCACTGACAAGTGTCTTTTCACTTATCCCCCATTTTTGAGACATAAAAGTTATGTATTTTGTACTATGACACACAATTACAACAACAAGAAAGATTTTATGAAGACTATTGCAGAGTCTTATATATTATAGAAAGACATTGTATCTCCAATATTCTCTATATTCTTGGATTAAGACGGATGGTCAGGAAGCTATGTATTTAGACTGCATTTTTCAAAATCCCCAAGAAACTAAATTTTCTCGGTTGGGCTTTGATTTTATACCACTAGCTTATTTTGAGGTCTGTTATAAAAAACTGCCCTGTGGGATTTGTTTCTTACACTACAAGGCAGCTACTTGGAGACAATTTTAACACTGCAGTATATCGTGTACATACAGTCTCAGTATCAAGTGAATTCTTGTCATACTGCTATGAACCAGGTAACTCTTCGTGTTGATTGCTGGAAAGCTCTGGAGCCATATTTGTAGTTTAGGTTTAGGAAGTGTGTGTTTACTTGGGTCCTGGCCTCACCGTTACCTTCGTGTTTATCCTACCCGTATTTTACAATGGCCAAATTTCCTTGCTTATTTTTAGTTTTATTTTATCCTACCATTCATGTATTTTTATGCGTCTCCATAAGTCTATTTTGGAACAAGGAACAGTACCAAGAATCTCAGAATATCTTTTGGTTTTATGTTGCCAGCATGAACCTTTCACTCTAGGGATGAAAAATGATGGCAAATCATCTCACCGCCGTTCTGACACGTCATTACTTTACAAAACAATTTATGATCTCTCACACATAAATGAGGTCTACGCTGTTAGAACACAGTCTGCAGCATAGAGCAGTACAGCCATTAGGCAACAAACACCTAACATCAGAAACACAGTCACAGAAAAGTTTACACACTGTTTACTGAGCTCTAAAACATGACTAAGTACAAAAGGCTGAGTAAAATTCAGATTCTTAAATACATACGCAATTGTTTTGTCCCATTGGCAAAGTGTAACGAACCACCCAGAATGCAATCAACTCTAACAACTGGCATCAAAAGCTTGTGCACCTGGTGAAGTAATTCACTGCATGAGGTCTTACAATAACAACACCCGGGAGAGTGGCTGTGCATGAACGTTCTTTTTCTCCCAGATTTTAGTGTGTAATCCAAAACATTCTTAAAACTTTAAATCCCTCCTCAGCCTAAATACAATTTGACATTTCTGTTTGCCTTACCTATAATTTACACCTGTATGGTGATTATACATGTAGACACAAAATAATTTTAACTGAATATAAAATTATGGTACTAAACAAAGATAAAAAATAATGATTATGAAATCTAACTGTACTTGAGAATAAATACTTCAGTTTATGCCTCATAAATATAGGTAGCTATATTTATGTTTCACAGAGGTGAAAAAGGTAGGGAAAAGCCTTTATTGACATTGCTAAGAAATAAGTAAAGCTAACAATTAGGTTAAAAAGATTGAATAAAGCATTTCACGAGGAGATTGGAAATTCAATTTAAGAGGGGAAAAAGATCCCGAAGTATACATGCTCTTTGGAAATTCATAGAAATAAAAAGGTAAGATCTCTGTTTCATGACAAAGACAGCAAAGAATCATAACTTTCTGTACAACATGAAATTCAAACATGTAAATGTTTTTCACTTAAATAAAAAAATACTGTCTGGAAGAGAAAGGAGAAAGCGCAAGTGTGGTTGCAGCGAACAGAGAGGACTCAGAAGCTGCAGGGACAGGTTCCACAAGGAACAGGCCAGTCTCGAGCCCAAAGGTCTGCGGCGACCCTGTCAATAGGGTACCTCTGCAAGAACGCCTGAGTTGGAGATTTTCAACCTTTTTCATCTCATGGCACATAAACTAATTACTAAAATTCTGGGGCACAACAAAAAGTGTATTTTTGCCTGACCAAAAAAAAAGGTATGGTTTTGATTCGTTCATACTGGACGGTTAGTGTTGTGTTGGCTGTTATTACTTTTTTTTATCTGACAATCTAAGGGAAAAGAGGTCAGTGCTCCGACTCAGTAGTCATATATTGCATGTTTTAAAAGTCCTTGTGCACACAGTTGAAAAATTACAGTCAATCATCTTCTAATTTTCCAGCTGGGTGCTGGGTGGTTTTTAGTGTAAAAAACATGGAATACTGATTAACTTTTTAAAGGACGTACTTTATAGTGCATATTAAAATACTATATATTCAGTATTTCTATTTTTTGACAGTGTTTTAAAAAAATTTTTAAATAGGAAAACCATGTAAATAACATTTGAATTGCTGAGGAAGTAACTTTTTGGCTTTAACTTCAAGGACACTGTTGATAACAGATTTCCCCCAAACACCTCTGGCAAGGATCCCTCAGATTATCAAGATATTATAATGTTATCTTCTAATCCAAGCAGAGTAAACTCGGGGAAGTGACCACATGCAATGCTGTGAGTACACTGGCTCACATCTAGGAATGTGTCTAAGTAAGTGCGCTACTTACATCTTTCAGGAGCTTGGTCGATGTGCTCTGGACAAAGAAGGAAGAAGTGGCTGACATCCTGGAAGGTGCCCGCCCCCACAGCACAAGGGTAATGGTATGTCTGTGTACATTTCTCTTCACAGCATTTGATAGTGGCTCCAAGGTGCTTACAAAATGCACATCGCTGAAGGGGGAAAAAGGGAAAGGAATTTCTTCATAAAACCTGGTAGAGGAACATTCAAATGCGGGGCTAGGAAAGTATTAAAAACCTTTGTAAATCACTCGTAAAACTAAAGTTTACAAAAGTTAGCATTTCGCTTTTCCCACTGACTTTGTACAAATAAATTTAAAAATAAAATCAGTAGTATGGTTAAAAAGGCAGGTTTCAAGTTGAGCACTATTTTCTTAAATGTTTAAATCCCATAAAAAACAAGTAAAAACGAATATACAGTATAAAACATCTTTCACCTTGCCTAAAAATCAATAGGAAGTAAACTAGTCAATCACAGAATAGGTTAATGAGGGACAACTATATTGTTCAAGGCAACAGATGGACACATTTCACTGTGGTAATTCATTTTAAGTTTCTTAGTAAATGCTAAGAGTGTAAAGAAAAATTAGGTCATGAGTATCTCCTCTCCCCACTCCCACCAATTTCAATCTGCTGCTACTCTCTTACAAGCAGTAAGAGCAAAGATATAAGGCCCCCATGATCAACAAAGTAAGTCTAGGGCAACTGAGTGTGTAAGAAGTCAATTGGGATGATCAATCTTCAATGCTTTACTTCCTTAACTCACCTTTCCCTAAGAATGCCTTGCTATCCGCCCAAGCCCATTTTGGACATCATTTCTTTTGTGGAGCTTTTGCTGGGAGGCCTGCACTGTATAGTGTAAAACCTCCCTCTGTGTAGAAGAGGCTAGGCTGTCCTTGTTACATTAACCTCTGCGTAAGCATTTATGCCATTTGCATGGTGATTTGTCTTTTCCTCCTATTCCAACATCCCTGAGTAAAAACTGGCTGTCCTAGCTTTGTTCACGTAGCACCATGAATGCTGCTGACAGAGAAAGGCCAGGCATATATATCCTAAGTGGATCTCACTCTCAGGACTCTCATTTGTGAGAGCGGCTCACCAATAGCACAGCTGGAATACCTAAAGCCCAACAGGATGATATTCGGGAAAACCAAGCCTCAAGGAACCACAGACATCTTCGTATGCCAATGTTGACTCTACATTTCAACATTTATGTGTAAACCTACATAAGATAGCACATGCCATCAAAATCTCATAACTTCAGGTCCTCCAATTCAAATCAGTATGAGAAAGCTTAGCACTTCCTGGTGTGTCTGCTACAACTGAGTGCAGCCAACAGACCACAGCAGTTTTTAACTTACTCATAGACTCCAGCTGTATCTGTGCCATTTTAATTTTATACTAGAGGCCCAATGCACAAAATTCGTGCAAGAGTAGGCCTTCCTTCCCCCAACTGCTGCCGGCACCAGCTTCCCTCCGGCTGCCAATAGGCACCCAGGACCCGGGCTTCCCTTGCAGCCCCGCTTACTCTGGAAGGACGTGTGGTCTAATTAGCATATTATACTTTTATTATTATAGATAAAATCCACAGATCCACAGACTAATGCACATTTTCGTTCTTTTCTCTACTCGAGGGCGTTACAGCATTAAAAACACAGAGAAGTTCAGCCGGTGTGGCTTAGTGATTGAGCATCGTTCCATGAACCAAGATGTCAGAATGTCTCTAAAAATCAATGGAAAAATATCCTCGGGTGAGGATTAACAATAACAACAAAAATGTATGTAATAAAAAACTCAAATAACTCAAAGTATCTTTATATCACTGTGGTAAAAGGTGATGGCAAAAAGCAATAATATTAAATCTCATTTTTTATCTACTAGCTTTGAATGTTTTGTAAGTGAATATTCAAGTAAATTTAATTGTACTGGACAAAAAGCTGTTCCTAAAGTAATAACTAAAATTTCTATTAGTAGTTCATCTCATGGTAAAATTCCTGAACATGCAATGAACCTAAAGCAGTCATATTTTTGGGCAAAAAAAAAAAATTTTTTAATTTAAAGTTATCAAGACTGCATTATAAAATGTACAAAAGCCTCCATTAATCAAAAAAAAGGGGGGATAGTAGGATAATATCATGTAAGGAAAAATATCCTATAAGTGAATTACATCTAGAAAATTTTTACTTTACCAAATTAAGTTTCATTTGCAATGCTAACAGCAAGATGGCCATTAAAAACACACATGGTGTCTAAATAAGACAAAGAAAAATCGTTTGGGCAAAAATAAAAAGGATCCCAAATCAATTATATAGAAAAGATTCCTTTATTAACTTTTGGTCAAGAATATGTTTGTGTATTTTCAGAAAACAACTCCAAGACCAGGTGGATTCCTGCAACAGAGAGGAATCGACAGGT
The DNA here is from genome assembly GCA_026230045.1 of Corynorhinus townsendii. Classification (NCBI taxonomy): domain Eukaryota; kingdom Metazoa; phylum Chordata; class Mammalia; order Chiroptera; family Vespertilionidae; genus Corynorhinus; species Corynorhinus townsendii. The sequence continues at coordinate 105,730,829 of JAPDVU010000004.1, read as the reverse complement.
GTGCTCCAACCACGAAGACAAGAGGAAAAAACAGTCCAGAGATGGAAGACGCTGACAACGCCTTGCCACGCAAGCAGTCAGCAGCTGTGCACCGCTGCAGGTTGCCTAGGACCAAACCAGAGAGGGTCGGACCTACATTGCCACCATGTGCTCACCATCCAGATATCACTTCTGACATGTACACATAAGGAACTGTTGGACATGGAAATTGGGACACAGAACTGTTGGACATTGAAATAGGGACTCAAACATTTTTTTTTTGTTATTATATGTTTATTTCTAGTCTGCAGAGGCAAAATTTTTTAAAGGAAAGAAATGGGAAAAATAGATACAGAGGCAAAGAAGCACTGAACAGACTGTCAAACTACATCAGGAAGGCAGGGGAGGTTGGGTGAGGGGGGCTGTAAGGGATCAACCGAAGGACTTGTACGCATGCATATAAGCACAACCAATGGATACAAGACACGGGGGGGGGGGGGGGTAGGGGAGGCCGGGGCGAGGTCAGTGGGGGGAAAAAAAAGGAGACATATGTACTACTATTTGTAATACTTCAAACAATAAAAAAATAATAAAAAAAATAAACAGTAAAAAAAAAGCAGTAATATTAAATCTCACTTTTTATCTACTAGCTTTGAATGTTTTGTATTAGTATAGTTATTTTGGATTCTTTTAAATTGATGCACAAAATAAACAATATTCTTTCTTTTTCTTTTAACTTTTTCAGTTAGAGGAAAAATTCATTAAAATTAAAAGAAACTATGAATTAGGGAATAAACAAAAATTTTATACATATATTATAAAATGCTACTGAAAACAAAAAACATTGAATCTTATCTCATATTCTCATATCATACAAGTAATTTAACTATAAAATGGATAAATAACCTAAAGGTAACTTGGGAATATGTAAAGCTTTTTTTTAATATAAGGCATAATGAGCATAACCCATAAAAGAAAAAACTTACAAGCTGGCAAATGACAAACTTCATCAAAATTAAGCCCTTTGCTCTACAGAAAACACTAAGAAAATGAAAACAAGTTGCAAACTAGGCAGAAATATTTATAAAATGCATCTCTAAAAAACAACTTGTATGAAGAATATATAAAGAATTCTGACAACTCAACATAAGAAGACAAATCAGTTGGAACAGGGTAGGGGTAGGGGCAGAGATTTGAACAAACACTTCACTAAAGATACACAACAGCCCTAACTGGTTTGGCTCAGTGGATAGAGCATCGGCCTGTGGGCTCAAGGGTCCCAGGTTCGATTCTGGTCAAGGGCATGTACCTTGGTTGCGGGCACATCCCCAGTGGGGAGTGTGCAGGAGGCAGCTGATAGATGTTTCTCTCTCATCAATGTTTCTTAACTCTCTATCCCTCTCCCTTCCTCTCTGTAAAAAATCAATAAAATATATAAATATATATTTTAAAAGGATACACAATAGCAAGTAAGTACATAAGATGTTCAATCTCGTTAGTCATCAGGAAGCAAAAAAGAAGCCCACAAGAAGATATCACTGAACTAGAACTGCAAAAATTCAGAAACACTGACAATTATCCAGTGCTAGCAACACCACAGAGCAAATGCACCTCTCACTACTGACTGGTGGAAATGGAAAGGTGTACAAGCAAAGTTAAACATATACTTCCAAACAAACAATGCTGCATCCATGTACATAGCAGCTTTATAAATAATAGCCAAGAAAAACTACCAGCTGGTGAATGACCATTATGCTAAGTACATGCTGTACGATTCCATTTCAGTATCAGCCTAGAAAATGCAAAACTGCAGGAAGAGGAACAGGTCAGTGATGGCCAGGAGCTGGGGGGGAGGGGGGACGACTAGAGGGGGAACGACTCTAAGCAAGGGCAATGCTTCTGCACGGCCCTCCTTCCCCACCCATCTCTGTCCCCAGTCCTGTGGGATCTCACCCTTCCTCCCCTCCATCTAACTTGGTGGGCCCTGCTCTGCCCCTCCTCCTGTCACCTCCTGTCTGCAGCCTCCCCCTTTTTCCTCCAGGGGCAGAGCTCCCCAAAGGCTGTGCTGGGTGGGGCTGTGCAGGCCCTGCAGTGGTGTGGAGATGTATGGAGCAAGCCCAGGCAGGGCCTGGGAGGAGAGCTGGGGTGACAGGTCACAGGGAGGAGGAGGGAGGGACATGGAGCCTGTCCCATGGGAGATGCACCCAGCTCCTCGGCTACCCTCAGCCAGCAGCTTTTCTGGGATCCTGCACAGCTGTCGCCCTCTGCCCCTAGCTGCCTCCAGCTTCCTTTCAAGTTTTGGACTCGGTTTCTCTGACTCAGCCCCATCCCCCTCTCTGCTGAATCCCAGGGAACCTGAGGCAGGTGCACCTGGCCAGTCACCCCATAATGATGCTATCCACTCTCCTGGAGTAATTAGTGAAACATAACAAATAAAAAGAAGCAGCTGTGAAGATTATAAACTGTGCACTGAGAACGCCACAGGCTGCGGAGGGCTGCGCAGTCCACAGCTCTCAGATCACGCGTAGCAGCCTCCCATGCCACCCAGTCCCTCCTGGCTCTTGCCCCTGGCCACCTCCGCTGGGGGCTCGGGCCAAACCCTGGGAGCTTCCCGACAGCTCTCACCTCACACCACACTTTCCAGTCCAGCCCACCAGTACCAGCAGCAAGCTAGCCTAGGTCGGAGTGTCTGCCCATTGGTAGTCAGTGTGTATCATAGCAACTGGTCAAGCAGTCAAACTCCCAGTGGAATTTGCAATCGAGGGAACAATTTGCATATTAGGCTTTTATTATATGTGATGTTTACACTAGTCAAAAGAAAGCTGGAGTGGCTATATTAATATTAAACAAAATAGATTTCAGAGTTAAATACAGGCTTTTTCTATTGAAGTATCTTTACCAGTATCGTTCCTCTGTAGTTATTTTATACTAGAGGCCCGGTGCATGAAAATTCATGCACTGGAGGGGAGAGGGGAGAAGGTGACCTCGCAATCAGGGGAAGGTGACACCCCATCACACCTCTGCTGCTGCCACTGCCGGCAGCGAAAGCCTCAGCCAGCCCTGGTTACCTGAGCCTCGGGCAGCCCTGGGTGGCTGGCAGCCACCCTCTGAGGCTTGCCTGCGCCTCAGGCCAGCCCTGGGCAGCTGGGCAGCCACCATCCAAGGCTTGCCTGTGCCTCGGGCCAGCCCTGGGCAGCTGGGGGGCTGAGGGGAGTGGGGGACTCTGGAGCCAGGCGCCCCAGTGGGGCTGAGGGGACTGGGTGCTGCCATCTTGTGGCTGTGGGTGCTGCCATCTTTGAGGGCATGGCAGTCAATTAGCATATTCCCTCCTTATTAGATAGGATAACCACTAGAGCATTATCACAGCCTCTCTATGATGGAGAATAATTCAATGTTGTACACTAAAAAGTACCTACTACAGTCCTATAGAAAGGAATATACTGGAATTGAGATACAATCCAACTTAAGTACTAAGCAAAAGGGTTAACATAACAGGCCTGAGACTACTAACCTTACCAAGGCCTGCTTGCCAGCTGGCACCCTCAGTTCCCCAAGTGAAAGGGCAATTTTCTGCAACTAGACTAAGTTTGCCAACAGTGTGGCTTTCCCTCTGGTAAGGTCAGGCCCAGGGTGCCTATGTGGGCAGGCCCCAGTAAAGACCTTGAAACTCTTGGTGCAGGATCATCACACACATGTAGCTACACTTTCCTTGCTGCAAGAAGAGGGTGCTCTATGTGACCCCTCATGGGAGGGAGAGCACCTAAGCAAGCTTGCACCTGAATTCTTCCAGAGTCTGCCAGTGTCTTTTCCCACTGAGCTGCTCACGAAATCACTTAAGTCTCAGCCATAATCACAACTCTATGAGTCCCTTGGATTCCTCCTGGGAACTTCCAACCTGGACAGTCTTATAGACCCAGCACTACACTGTGAATATTTGCCTTTCCTGTTAAAAAACTATAGCAGAAAAGGAAGAATATATACTTTGACAAATTTTTAAAATTTACATTACAGATCACTAGGATTATCCTAATATATAAAAACCCTGGGTCCATCACATCCACAACGAGCGGGAGGCTCGACCAACCGGAAGTCGGTCCTGCAGTCAGCGCTGGCTTGCGGTGGCGCTGTGACCCAGCATGACTGCTGAGGGGCCTGAAGAGAGAAGCAGGGTCTGATCTGTAGCCTCTGTGGCAGCTGTTGATCAGCACTTGCCTCTCTCTTTCTTTCCAGGCCTGGTCAGCAGCCGAGCCTCCATTTCTCTCCAGGCCTCCAACAGGGCTGCTGATCAGGCCCTGTTGATAGGCCCAGAGACACTGAATGGCATAGAAGCCAACCAATCAGAACCAAATCTGGGTGAATTTCGAGGCGCCAATGGCTGCCTAGGAGGTGGAACTTTTGACACTGACTGGAATAGAAACCGACCAATTAGAACCAAATTGGCTGGCAAAGGAGGGCAGTTGGGGGCCATCAAGCCGGCAGGGGAGGGCAGCTGGGGGGGGCCAGGCTTGCAGAAGAGGGCAGTTGGGGGTGATAGGGTTGGCAAGGGAGCAGTTAGGTGTTAATCAGGATGGCAGGCAGAAGTGTTTAGGGGCAATCAGGCAGAAGCAGTTAGGGGCAATCAGGCAGGCAGGCGAGCGGTAGCCAGCAGTCCCGGATTGTGAAAGGGATGTCCGACTGCCGGTTTAGGCCCTGAGGTTGTCCCAAATTGGAGAGGGTGCAGGCTGGGCTGAGGGACAACACCCATCTCCCCCCAGTGCACGTTTTTCGTGCACCGGGCCTCTAGTATTAAAACAGTATTAGACAATAGTGATAATAGTTTTTCGTGCACCGGGACTCTAGTATTAAAATAAAACAGTATTAGACAATAGGTACTTGCTGATCACCTACCGTAAAGAGGCAGACCAATGTTTTAAATCTTATTGGACCTACTTTCAGTTGGTTAGAGAAGGAGCGTGGATATAGACTTTTTACTGTACTATATACTGCTTTTAATTTTTTTTAACTAAAAGCACACTTACATTACATTGCTTACTTACATTCTTAATGTGCACTATCATCTTATTATAGAAAAACTATCTTTTTGCAGTCTACAAAAAGAACGCAATATATAAAAACAAAAACAAAAACTTATAACTCTTCTCTCAGAACTAAGTTGGCTTTACACAAAGACACCTGGCACAAAGTCAGTATATGATGGATTTCAATATGGGTTTGTGGTGTTAGGGTGAGGGTAAATATAAGAAATTATCAAACTCTAAGGGAAATAATATAAGCAATTTTTAATTATTTTTAATAGAGTATGACACTACATTTGATTCAGAAATAGTTAAAAGGACAGAAATATGTGTTAGAGGTTGATGAGTTATTTCTTTTCGGAGGGGAATGAGGGGGGGTGCAGGAAAAAGAGGCTTTAGATAAAGAAATGACCAAACATATGTAGCGTGCAGAATTAAACTAATCCTTTGGTAATATGCAAACTACCTAGATTTCCAAGATGTTGGTAGCACACCCAAGCTCCAAAGAGGAAATTAAAAGAGAAACATCATTACCTTTCCTGAACACAGGTTTATAGTTTTAGCATATTTTTCCACCTAGAAAAAGATAAATAATGTTCCCCCTGGAAAAACTGAAAAGCTATCTGAGGGAAATTCCAGAAAAACTGAACTACTTGATAAAGAATGCCATTTAACAATTGAGGAAATTATATTAAATATATTAACTTGAAAAGAATAACTATATTATTAGTCAAACCAGGATTTCTCAACCTCAGCACTATTGGCATTCTAAGCTAGATAATTAATTCTTTGTTGTGGAAGGCTGTCCTGTGTATCTCAGCACTTTTAGCAGCAGCCACTAGGTGACAGCACCTTCCTCTCCATTCCAGCGAATGCATTTCATTGGCAAATTCCAGTCATGCATACATTCATCCCATAAATGACTCTCTTGTGTTCCAGGTACTCTATTAGATGTTAGAGATAAAATGATAAACCTAAACAGATATTATCCATGCCCTCATGGTGCTTACAGCCCTAGTAGGGGGACCAAAGAAATAAAGACACACACAAACAATGTAAGTGTACAAATGTTTCTAAGTGACAAAAGGAGAGCTACCTGTTCCAATGAAAATGTATAATAAGGATGCAAGCTCAAATATTTATTATTAAAAAACTAGAGGCCCAATGCATGAAATCGTGCAAGGGGCTCGGCCCTCGCAGCCTTGGCGGCTGCCCCTGACCCTCACAACCCCAGCTTCATCCAGAAGGTCGTTCAGCTGTCCAGTCTAATTAGCATGTTACACTTTTATTATTATATATTATTATAGATGTGCACATTCAAAAAGTTAACAGAGCCTGGCCGGTGTGGCTCAGTGGTTGAGCGTCAATTTATGAACCAGATCGTCATAATTCGATTCCTGGTCAGGGCACCTGCCTGGGGTTTAGGGCTCGATCCCCAGTAGGTAGCATGCAGAAGAGGCAGCAGATCAATGCAATGATTCTTTCTTATCACTGATGTTTCTCTCTCTCTCTCAGCCTCTTCCTTCCTCTCTGAAATCAATAAAAACATGTATTTTTTTAAATTGAGAGAGTACTGTAACCCTCCATTTGAGCTCTATACCTTGTTCTCATACTTCTTAGATAAAATGGCCTCTTGATTTCAATTGCTACCAATTGGGGGGAAAGAGGAATCCTCATAAAAATAAGGAGTTCTAAATAGAAGTCGTGCATTATCATCAACCACTATTTTTCCCCAGTTTAAATTTAGAAAATATATTTTCACCTTCTGTAATCAGAAAGTACTTTTTTTCTTTCTAACAAATGGATTTAAAACATACCAAAAACCTTTAAAAATATTTTAAACAACCCTAGCTGGTTTGGCTCAGTGGATAGAGCATCGGCCTGTGGACTGAAGGGTCCCAGGTTTGATTCCAGTCAAGGGCATGTACCTTGATTGCAAGAGCAATCCCTGGCCCTGATCAGAGCATGTGTAGGAGGCAACCAATCAATGTGTCTCTCTTACATCCATGTTTCTCTCTCTGTGTGTGTGTCTCTCCCTCCCTTCCACTCTCTCTAAAAACTCGACGGAAAAATGTCCTCGGTGAGGATTAACAATATAAATAAATAAATAAGTTAATTTAAAAAATACTTTAAACAGATCAGGAATTTCTGTGTCCAAGATTTTTTTAATGACAAATGTCAGAATATTTTTTCATTGTTTGTTTTTACAAACTTCTCTTGTAATAAAATAACAATAGAAATACTCCCAAATATTCATTTTTTATAATTCTCACCTGAGGATATTTTTTCCATTGATTTTAAGAGTGGGTGGAAGGAAACGGGGAGAGGGAGAGAAGAAAGAGAGACATCAATGTGAGAAACACACATTGATTGGCTGGCTCCCGCATACCCCGACCTGTACCAGCCCTTGACACGGAAGCTAACCCTCAACCCTTCGGTGCAGAGGGTGATGCCTAACCACTCAGCAATGCCAGCTAGGGCCCAAATATTCATTTTTGAAATGCTCAACACCAGCACACTTATTTGAAAACTCATTATGTTCTCATTGTTGATTTCACATTTATCTTAAAGATGCAGATGACATACCAGGCATGACATTCAGACACATGTCATCATAATGAAAAATCAATAAATTTAGAACATCTGTCTTTTGGTAAAAATAAAAATGTAGTCTAAATTCAACAGCACTTTCACATACTCTGCCCCGAGGAACCTGTTGAAGTATTAAAGATTTTCACTGTCCCCAACCCCTTATCCCCATCACTTGTAAAAATTTGCTGTTTTAGACATTGTTTGGACAATTACAAATTTGTAAACTTGTGTAAAATGAACCACAGTGGCAATCTCTTTTAATAGTCTAAACTCTGGACTTCATACTTATAACTATGAATGAATGATTCCATGGATGATCTTTAGTACTATTCATTTAGGCTACAAATATTTCTTGAGGAACAACCAAAACAGAAAAAGATTCTGTGAGAAGGGCACTAGTATTCTAGTGAGATTACAGAAACCAGATTGCAAGTAAATACACATTACTAGTATGTCAGATGGCAATACATGAAAGGAGAAACAATAGCCCGGCGGCGATTCAGCAGCTGAGCATCGACCTATGAACCAGGAGGTCACAGTTCAATTACCGATCAGGGCACAAGCCCGGGTTATGGGCTCGATCCTCAATAAGGGGCATGGCATGCAAGAGGCAGTTGAACAATGATTCTCTTTCATCATTAATGTTCCTATCTCTCTCTCCCTCTTCCTTCCTCTCTGAAAGCAACTAAAAAAATAAAATAAATTAGTTAAAATGTATTTAAAATTTTTAAACAGGGGAGAAACAATAAAGCAGGGATATTATGGGAGGAGGTGATACTTGAAATTTTTGATAGGGAGCCCAGCAAAGTCCTCACTGATAAGGTAACTTGAATAAGTATCTAAAGGAAATGAGAGAGCAAGCCACACATGTATCGAAGAAGAGTATTCAACAGAGAAAGAACAAGAAGTGCAAAGGCCCTGAGGTGAGAGATGTCTGGCATACTTGAAGAAGTCCACGGACGGAGTCAAGTGTGACTGAAGGAAGCAGGTAAGGGGAGGAGTGCTACTGGGTGATGTCTTCGAAGTACTAGGGGGAGGGGAGGGGGGCACTGAGCCATGTTGGTTAGTTAGGACTAGCTTTTATTCTACGAATGAAATGGGAAGCCACTGAAGAATGTTAGGTAAAGAAGAGATGTGTCTGACTTGCACTATTTATGTCAGTCCAGACTCGTGAGTACTTAGTTTATTCTGTGGATGAAAACCCGCTGCGGTCATGTTTTGTTGTTGCTCCAAGAAGCTCTGTGGAACTCACTCAGGCTGATGCCTTGCTCTCCATAAGTGCCCATCTTTCTATCCATTCCTGACACCCTCGTGCCTTGTCACATTTTCCCTGCACCAGGAACTACTTTACTTCTCAAGGAGAACAGTAGTTAGAAGCCAAGGTCTGGGCACTAGGGGTGCTCCCTGCTCCGGGGTCCCAGCTTCCGGGCCTCACAGGACAGAGCTAGGAAATTTGTGTAGCATGCCAACTCAGTCATATGCACACATGTATTGTTCAGTACATGTCTGTGTAAACAGTCAACACCATGAGTTTACATCAATCCTTCTGATTCCTTTCCAACACCACAAAATTCAGGCTAGCATCTCCCTATTTGTAGCTCCTTTCTCCAACACTGGAAAACCTAGCTCTCGTTACCTACCACATATCTACGTATTGTTCGCTTATGGTATATCCGTAAAGCAGTTTCAGAGTTGCTAACCCACATCTGTGAGAAACTCATTTAATTCGCTGGATTATACCACATCCGTGCAGTTCTTTGTCATTAGTTTTACAGTTATCCATTCAAGATACTGTTTCCCAGCCTAGCCAGCATGGCTCAGTGGTTGATAGTCAACCTATGAACCAGGAGGTTCGATTCCCGGTCAGGGCACGCAACCGGGTTACAGATTCGATCCCTAGTGCAGGGCATGCAGGAGGCAGCCGATCAATGACTCTCTTATCACTGATGTTTCTATCCTTCTCTCCCTCTCCTTTTTTCTCTGAAATCAGTAAAAATATATATTTTTTAAAAGTTACTGTTTTCCAGTTACTTAGATTAGCTCTTTTTTTTCCTATCCCTCTAAGTGTAAATTTTGCTATTCTTGTTGGTTCCCCATATCCTAGATCAATGGTTGGCAAACTCATTAGTCAACAGAGCCAAATATCAACAGTACAACAATTGAAATTTCTTTTGAGAGCCAAATTTTTTAAACTTAAACTTCTTCTAACGCCACTTCTTCAAAATAGACTCGCCCAGGCCGTGGTATTTTGTGAAAGAGCCACACTCAAGAGGCCAAAGAGCCGCATGTGGCTCACGAGCTGCAGTTTGCCAACCACTGTCCTAGATGGTTGTAATTACTTATTTAGGGGTATGTGAGACATTCCTACGGCTCTAAGTTAGAGCTTTACAAAAAGATATACCTGAGAAGTGTCTGTCTGCTATGCCAATCCATTCCCTCTTCTTTATACCCCTTTCCTGCCCATACCCACTGGGAACCAAGCTTCAGTTCTGGTTTATCCTATCTGTATACCTTTCCCATAAATGAGCATATGCATGTATATTTCCCTATATCTTATTCTTTATTGCACAAAGGGTTGCACACCGTAAATGGTCTTTTGCACTTTTTTTTCACTCAAAGGTACATGCTGGAAACCACTGTGCATCAGCTTAAACAGCTGTTCCTGTTGTTGTTTTCAGCTACGCCATATTCCACTGTATGATCCGAACCATAATTTACTCAACCATCCTATTATATGTGGTCATTTAGGTTGTTTCCAACATTCTAAATCAAACAATGCTACAACTATTAACTTTTAATAGTGTTTGCATTAATGCAGGCATGTTTTCAGTGTAGATTCCTAAAAACATCACAGGATAAGTGCATATGTAGCTTGTTAGATATAGGCAAACTTTCTTCCAGAAAATTTTACCAGTTTGTATTCCCACCCACAAAGTATAGAGTGCCCATTTCCCACAGTCTCATCAACAAATGTGTTGTTATATGCTTAAATTTTTTATCAGTGAGACAAACTCTTCTTAGGAGAGAAAAAAAATTTAAAAGTTCTAGCTAACTGGTCTATCCTGTGCCTATTTTATAAAGGAGAAAACAAACGCATAAAAATGGCAACAGAAGACTAATGCTACCCTGCTTTGACTGAATGCAGTAGAGAAGTAAGGGTTTGACAAAGCTGCTCCCGGTTCCTTTCTGACCTCATCTCTCCATCTATTCCCAGCATTCTACTTGCTTGGGCCCAGTCCACATCAATGCCTAGATGAAGTGAGAATGAATGCAGCCCGGCTGGTGTGGCTCAGTGGTTGAGCTTCAACCTGTGAAACAGGAGGTCATGGTTTGATTCCAGGTCAGGGGTCAGGGCACATGCCCAGGTTGTGGGCTCGATCCCCATTAGGGGGTGTGCAGGAGGCAGCTGATCAATGATTCTCTCTCATCATTAATGTTTCATCTCTCTCTCTCTCGCCCCCTTTTTCTCTAAATCAATAAAAATATATTAAGGTGGGGAAGGAAGAAGAAGGAATACAGGTTTCTCATGGCCCTGATTCCTCTGTCAGGGGTAAGGCATAGCCTTAATCTCTAAATTCCATCTAAATATTAATCAGTATGCATTTAAAGAACAAGAATGGTATCTTCTGTTCAAAACAGACAGGGTGAGGCAATCTTTCCTTTACCCTCTTAGCGAATACAGCTAGGAAATATGTGTATACACACTAACCCAGGTATATGCACATCTCTACATTTCTGTACCTGTATAAATATTAAAGAGTTCATATTGATTCCTTCAATTCCAATCCAACATCAAAATGTTTATTTTAGCCTTTGTTCATTGCCTTTCCTATACTACAGGCAGACCTTGTTTTACTGTGCTTCACAAAATATGTTGAGTTTTCCACACATTGAAGGCAAGACCCTCCACCAGCAAGATTACAATTCCCTTCATTGTGATACTTGCTTTCAGCAGTGGTCTGGAACCAATCCCACTATTTTCTCCAAGATATGCCTATACTCTTCAATGTCACAAAACTACTTCTGAGTTCACAGAAAAAATAGCTCTCACTGATCTATCATAGTCTTGATCTGGCCACCTAAGTATTTTCAGACAGTAGAATTTACTATTATGCATCACACTGTCCAAACTTTGATAACATAGCACTCAAAAGTAATGTCACATTACCAAAACAAGCACTCTTACTTGACTAATCAATCTTGAGGTAAGAGTTACTTATCCATGTAAATCAGATCACTGTGATAATCTGAGTAAAGCAAATGTTATAATGATTGAACTATTACTTGAATCTAAGTCCTTACACTTGGAAGTTTTAATTATAGTCAACCTATCAAAGACCCTATAATTTCTATGGTCAAAATCCATTTTTAATATTTCTTTGGAAGAGCTGTTCACTTTGCCGAAATATACTTGTCAAAAACCAAAGAAAATTTGTAGGCAGCAAAGCAATTTCATTTCACAGGGAGGGGAATGTTGCATTTATTTATCTACTTGTTTCACAATGAAAGCCCTGAAAGACAGCAGACTACGGACATGATGTTACCTGGGGACAGTGCCAACTTAGCTGAAAAGAAGTATTTTAATCAATTTTTAAAACATCAAACACCAGGGCGCTAGTATACATTGTGGACTAAAGACCTGTCAAATCTCATCTCTATTAGTTTAAATCTTCACCAAATAATTTTGTCTTAAAAAGTAACCACATGGCCTGGTGACAAGCGTGGCTCAGTGGCTGAGCATCAACCTATGAACCAGGAGGTCACGGTTCAATTCTCGGTCAGGGCAAATGCCCAGGTTGTGGGCTCGATCCCCCGTATGGGGCATGCAGGAGGCAGCCAATCAATGATTCTCATCATTGATGTTTCTATCTCTCTCCCCTTCTCCCTTCCTTTCTGAAATCAATAAAAATATATTTTAAAAAAATATAACCACATGGATTTATAAGTTTAGTCACTAACTCTCATTTCTAAACATTTTAAACTTCTGTTTTAAATGTAAAATATGTATCTTAAAAAGTTACATTTATTATATAACTTAACATACTATGTTTCAGGGGTTTGCATAAACAACTCTTGGATATAAATTAACAATTTCCTATTTTAAGGGTTTTTGCATTGCAGTAATCATTTAATAAATAATTCTTATAAGTGAGATTCTATGTTGACTACAGGAAATGTATAAAGTTGTGCTTAAATGTCTGTTTCTTCTACTTACCTCTGTGCTCCCTGAGACAACAGCTTTGTCCACATTCACTGATAATGGTTCTTCCATCTGGCACACTCCCAGTGACCACTCCACACAGCGGTGATGAGCCCAACAAGTGCCTAAGGTCATTAAAGTGAAAAGGAGCATAGGAATAACATTAACAATGGGAACACTAATAAAGAAAGACATAAAACCCCCAAATCCACTCCTAAGCGCAAATCACAAAAAGGCACTAAAGCAGCCCTTCTCAAAACATGGTCCTGTACCAACTGGGAACTTGTCAGAAATACAACATTTCAGACCCCAACAAACACCCATGGAACAAAAACTCTTGCAGTGGTGCCAGAAATCAATGTTTCAGCAAGCCCTCCAGGTGACTTTGATGAACACAAAAGACTGAGAATCACTGAATTAGAAGTTATTTCTCCAACAACAACAAAAAAATCAGTTTTTAGTCATTTTATTGAAATAATAGAGGCCCAGTGCACGAATTTGTGCACCAGTGGGGATCCTCAGCCTGGACTGTGGGATCAGGCCGAAACCAACTCTCCGACATCCCCCGAGGGGTCCCAGATTGCGGGAGGACACAGACCAGGCAGAGGGACCCCACCAATGCACGACTGGGGCCAGGGAAGGATGTGGGCGGTTGGCCAGCTGGGGAGGGATCGCAGGAGGGCTCCAGGGCGTGTCCAGCACATCTCACTCAGTCCCAATCAGCTGGACCCCAGCAGCAAGCTAACCAATTGGTCGGAGCATCTGCCCCCTGGTGGTCAGTGCACGCCATAGCAACTGGTCAACCAGTCAACTGTCTGTCCCCTCTTGGTCAGTGCAATGTTAGAGTGAGTGGTTGAGCAGCCTTAGCATATCATTAGCATATTACTCTTTGATTGGTTGAATGGAGAGACACTTAGTATATTAGGCTTTTATTTTTTTTTTAATATATTTTATTGATTTTTTTACAGAGAGGAAGGAAGAGGGATAGAGAGTTAGAAACATCGATCAGCTGCCTCCTGCACACCCCCTTCTGGGGATGTGCCCACAACCTAGGTACATGCCCTTGACCGGAATCGAACCCAGGACCCTTCAGTCCGCAGGCCAACGCTCTATCCACTGAGCCAAACCAGTTTCGGCGAGTATATTAGGCTTTTATTAAATAGGACTAGAGGCCGGTGCATGAGTTCGTGCACAGGTGGGGTCCCTCGGCCTGGCCGGTGATTGGGACTGTCTCGCCCAGTCCCAATAGGGGCAGATAGGGGCTGGCCGGCCATGGGGAGGGACTGCAGGAGGTTGGCCACCAGTGGGAGGTTGGCTGTGGGAGTGCACTGACCACCACGGGACAGCTCCTGATTGAGTGTCTGCCCCCTGGTGGTCAGTGCACATCATAGCTATTGGCCAGTCATCTAGTTGTAACGGTCACTTAGGCTTTTATATAGGTTACTGGAAGGTATTTTACTTGGACTCTTACACATCTATATATATATATATATATATATATATATATATATATATATATATGTATATGTATAAAAGCTTAAGCAACCGACCATCCGACTGGCACCTATGATGTGCAATGGCCACCAGGGGCAGACACTCCAACCAGTAGCTATGACGTGCACTGACCACTAGGGGGCAGACACTCAGCGCAGGAGCTGCTGAGCTGCAGTGACTTGGCAGCTGGAGTTCTCGGATGACGCAGCCGGAACCAGAGAGGCAGGAGCCCGATTCCAGGACCCCTCAGGGGATATTGGAGAGCCAGTTTTGGCCTGATCACCAAAGGCCAGGCCAAGGGACCCCACCTTGTGCATGAATCCATGCACCGGGCCTCCAGTAAAATATAAAGGACATAATTTAATACTTTGTTAATGACAAACAGTCTATATGGCAAATAGGCTACAATATATCAGTACACCTCTATTTTGCTCTATCCCACACCCACCAAGAGTCCACATCATCACTAATAACAGCTCATCATTAAATTCTCTATCACAGAGCACTTGAACCACTATCAATATGCAGTTCATCTATGGAATGAACTTTACTTAAAACTCCAGCAGTACCATCTCATGAGTACATATTACTGTCTACACTAATAAAAGAGAAATATGCAAATTGACCATCACTTTGCATCACCCACCAGCCAATCAGGAGTGAGTATGCAAATTAACCTGACAAAGCTGGCAGCAGCCCCACCCCCCAGCTGCTCCGTGCCTCTGGGCAGCATGCATGCAGGTGTAGAGCGGCCGGGCAGGGCAGGAGGTGGAGGGAGCTACAAGAGCAGCGCTCCGGCTGGAGCGAAAACTAAAGGCGACGGCCAGAATCAAGGCCTGGGTCCCAGGTGCGGGAGGAAAACCAGTGCCAGCAGCCAGGGAAAGGAAGGCCTATTGCATGAATCTTCGTGCAACAGGCCTCCAGTTCTGTTACAATGGGATACCCACACAGCTAAGAACTAATGTTCTTTACCCCTACAGTAAATATACCACAGTGCCATGTTCCCCAAGTTCTCACAGATCCCTTTAAAATGTCCTCTGTCTTCAACTGTCAGATCAACATGGCATTGCTGCCTACATAAAAGTAAATGCAGCCTTGACCAGTTTGGCTCAGTGGATAGAGCATCAGCCTGCAGACTGAAGGGTCCCAGGTTCCATTCCGGTCAAAGGCATGTACTTTGGTTGCAGGTACATCCCCAGTAGGAGGTGTGTAGGAGGCAGCTGATCAATGTCTCTCTCTCATCAATGTTTCTAACTCTCTACCCCTCTCCCTTCTTCTCTGTAAAAAATCAATAAAATAATTTTTTTAAAGGAAATGCAAATATTTATGAAAGCATCTAGTCCAGGGTCAGCTCTATGCAGATGCTAACTAAATTAGCTCAACATAATTAGACAATGTATTTTACCTAAATAGGATACTTAGCCCTGGCCAATTTGGCTCAATGGATGGAGCGGCAGTCTGCGGACTGAAGGGTCCTGGGTTCAGTTCTGGTCAAGGGCACATGCATGGGTTGATGGCTCAGTCCCCAGTGTAGGGCTTGCAGGAGGCAACTGATCAGTGATTCTCTCTAATCACTGATGTTTCTATCTCTCTCTTCCTCTCTCTTCCTCTCGGAAATCAATAAAATATTTAATAAATAAATAAATAGGATACTTAACAATGACGTTTTTTACAATGTGATCATAATTATTTCTAGATGAAAGGTATTTACTATGAAGTTGGTAATTCACTAAAATCAAGATGCTTAAAGAATCAAGAGGTAGTTATGATTGAAGACCAGCTCCTACCTGTGGGATCAAATAAGGCTTGGACATCAATGGCGTCGGGAAGACCGACAAGACTGAGCTCATCCCATAACTGAATAACCTGGTCATCAGAAGCAGTCTGCGTGCTCACACTCACACACGATACTGTACTCTGCTGAGGAGACCGTTCTCTGGGGAAATAAAATAAAACCGATGTGAAAGTGATAACAACCAAAATGTTTCATTTTATAAGTTAAATACCACATATTGCCGCCAGGTCATCTTTATTTATGAGGCATAAGCTGTCATAAAACAACTTTTAGAACACATCTGTATTACTCATAGTGTAAAACGTTTGTCATGTAAGCAACAACTAAAAAGTCTCTAAATCAGTAGAAAATGTAAAAATCACAGTTTCACATTTATTTTGCCATTCTATAACTATTTTTTTTAAACTTGAGCTCTAAAATTCTTATCAGGAGCTAAATTTTATCATATAAAGTGAATATTCTCTTTGGTCTTTCTTTAAAGCTTATAAAACTTAACTCATTCAAATCAGAAATTTAATTTGCTTTTTTGTAAGTGAGGACTACAACCGCAGAGCTGGCAGTTGTTTACGTAAAGAAAGGTTATTTCTCAGGGGAAATGAGAATGCACTAAGTGTGAAGAGGGAGGCTTGGGAGCAGAATGTGTCAGCTGGAGCTGCTTATGGTCCCCTCGACAAATCTCGGCAGCTGGTCCGCCTCAGGATGTTGCAGGTTCTCTCTATCAAGACTGCACCTCACAAGTCAGAAGTAAAAAGGCAAAAGCAAAATAGCCACCAGTGGGTTGAGGACAAGGAAGGAGATGATGTAACAGCAAAAACCACAGTATACAAATGAACACTGAATAAGGTATACAATAAATGGGAGATTTCAGACTTCTAAGGCCCTTAAACTTCAGGTATTAAGATAATTACGTAAATAACGACTGCTATTGCATTTAAACATGAAGCATGGGTACCCAGGTAGCTGTCAGTAAAACGCTCATGTCTCCTGATGGCACAGTATTTGACCTACCATCTGGATTAAATGCTATGGAATTACGCACTATTGAATATAGATCACAACTCACTGCACTTCTGTCTGCTGGGTATTTATCATGATTCCTATTAAGAGAATATCAGTACAATGACCAGGGTACTAAACTTTTATACCTGGAATCATTGAAAGAAAAAAAAGTATTAACATATTTCAATAAGTACGTTTAAATATCAAACCACATAAAAATAACCAATATGTTTTATGTTCAGCATTAGAAATTCACAGACTTAACTTTTTTAGAAAGTTTAGCACACTATGCTATCTTTATAAATTCTCATTTTTCTAAATGTCCACAGAAAATGAGAACAAACTCTTTCCTATAAATATAATCTCCATTCCTACAAATATAGTCTTTATTATTAATCATTATTATTTTATTGGGCGGGGGAAAGACTAATAGCCCATTTATAATGACTAATGTACCGTTTTTGACATATTTCCTTTGTACCAGTATTTTATGGGAGGATGGATATAAAAACCAATGGGATGGCTAACCAGTCTATTACTAACCAGTTCCTAACCCGAGGCTTAATCAAATTTCCCCTTCAGGTTTGCAACCAGTTTGTACATATGCACCCAATCAGTAAGATGCCAATGTCAACCCTAAAGATGACAGCAACCCTCCTAAGGAAAGAGCATCAAGAGAAGCCAGATGAAGAACATACCCCCAAAATTTTAAGTCTAAACAAAAGGAAAGAAGAAATAAACCCTTCATTATATAATCTTCTATGTAGCAAATCAAGAATGAAGAACTATTTAAAAACCTCCTTAACAAATTAAAAAAACAACAACCAACTAGCTGTTCGTCTAATTTACAGCCCATTAGTAACATATTCTGTAAATATTTAAAATCACTACCAACCTAAATTAAAATTGTTTACTCTTAAATAATTTCCAAATTTTATAAATGTGCTTTATTCCTAAGATCCACTAACTGGCTTATTACCATCCTATCTAATAAAAGAGTAATGTGCAAATTAACCATCACTCTGCTACATCCACAAGCCACGCCCACCAGCCAGTCAGGAGAGAATATGCAAATAAACCCAAACAAGATGACTGCAGCCACAGAGGTTTCCCTGGCAATGGAGGAAGCCAAGCTTTCCACCTGCCCTTGCCAGCCCAGGCCTCCACTCAATGCTACAAAGTTAATTATAGAAGATAAAGCCCAACAGAAATGGCAGCAGCCACAGAGCTAGAGAGAGGAGGAGGCCAGGGTTGCCCACAGCAATGGAGGAAGCCAAGCTTCTGCAGCCCTGGCCTGCTTTGGCCTCCACTTAAGGCTACAAAGTTTCAATTATAGAAGATACATAAATCCCAACAGAAATGGCTCCCGCCACGGAGGAGCAGAAGGCTGGCTTGGCTCCACTCCAGGCTACAAAGTTTCAATTGTAGAAGATAAATAAATCCCAGATCCCAGGGCCTCCACTGTGGCCGGCCTGTGAACCACCGCAGGCCCCTCGCCCAGGCAGCCCCACACCCCAAGGGAACCCCCACCCTGATGCGGGACACCCTTCAAGGCAAACCAGCTGGCCCCCACCCATGCACCAGGCCTCTATCCTATCTAATAAAAGAGTAATATGCAGATTGACCATCACTCTAACACACAAGATGGCTGCCCCCATGTGGACACAAGATGGTCACCACAAGATGGCCAGCAGGGGAGGGCAGTTGTGGGCGATCAGGCCTGCAGAGGAGGGCAGTTGGGAGGGACCAGGCCTGCAAGGGAGGGGCAGTTGGGGGCGATCAAGCCTGCTGGGGAGGGCAGTTAGGGGTGACCTGACTGGCAGAGGAGAGAAGTTGGGGGTGACTGGGTCTGCAGGTAAGGGGAGTTGGGGGGGAAGGCCTGCAGAGGAGAACAGTTGGGGGGTACCAGGCCTGCAGGGGAGGGCAGTTAGGGGCAATCAGGCTGGCATGGAAGGGCAGTTAGGCGTCAATCAGGCTAGCAGGGAGTGGTTAGGGGGTGATCAGGCTGGTAGGCAGAAGCGGTTAGGGGCAATCAGGAAGGCAGGCAGGTGAGCAGTTGGGAGCCAGCAGGCCTGGATTGTGAGAGGGATGTCCCAGATTGGAGAGGGTGCAGGCTGCGCTGAGGGACACCCCCTCTCCCCCCACCCATGCATGAATTTCGTGCACCGGGCCTCTAGTTACTTAATAACTTGGTAAACACTAAGTGTGTATAAAGACTTTCATTAAACCAAAAAAGGCTATTTTTACATAATAAACATCTTAGCTCATAAACATTTTCACTAAAAATTAGCTTATAAAATAAGTACGTTATTGAAGCCCAACTGTATTCCCCAGAACAGGTGTTGATATAATTGCCATTATTCAAAGCAGAACATGAAGATATAAGATATAACCTGGTCCAATCCATAATTTGTATTATTGATGGATGTTGTAATGGGGGATGAGTATAAAAACCAATGGAATGGATAATCAGTCTATTACTGACCAGTCCTAACCAGCAGCTCAATCAAATTTACCTGTCATGTTTTAAGAGGCTAATGACAACCTTGAGGACAGCAGCCCTTCTTAGGATTACAGCAGTCCTCTTTAGGATAAAACCACTCATTTTATCACAATGGGAAAGCTTGTATATGATTAAAATATCAGGACTCCAGATATAGTACTACTAAACTTCCTTAAACTGTTCCACCTTAAATTCTTTTAAAAGATTGTCTCTTGTGATTGTTTCATTTCCTACTTCAGGTCTTCAAGGCCTTGGCAGCAGTCCAAAAGAAGGAACCAATCAAATAGGTACAACACAACAATGCCTTAGAACTTAACTCTGGAGAGAAGCCAGACAAGCACTTGGAGGATGACATCATCACCCTCCAGGGACAGAACTGGTAAGCCTTCCAAGCTAAATTAATTTTACACTTTCTCGTGGACCTCAGAAAATTCTGTTCTCTCGACCACCAAAACCAAATCCAAAGATTAATAAAATGGCCTTTAACCAAAACTCTACAACATATAAAGAAATTTTTAACTCAGAAAGCAAACGTATTAGACAAAAGTTTTTAATATAAATATATAGATATACAAATATTTTTGTTTCGTTTTTTTAAAAAATAACATCTTTAACTTCAGAAAGGGCATTCTCAGCATATAATTACTACTTAGAAAGAAAGCAAGTCCATATTATACTGTGATAAGAGTTTACAAGACAGTTCAACATTCTCTGAACCATAAAAATAAATCAATAAATGGCACATAAAGAACATTAGTGAAAAACACTTTGATTTTGCTGTTCTCTTATTACATTCTTACAAACCATTAAAAACTTACTTAGAGGAAGGAAAGACTTCATTAATTTTTTTACCTTCTTTTCCATTTACATTATGTTCTTTAAAGTTCTCTTCCACAAGTTAACTTTTGTGATCACATTGATTTTGTTAATCTACAGTTAAGATAGCAAATTTTTAAAAATAAGAAATTTTGAGAAAAGGAGTGTTTGTTGGGTTAATGCTGAGTCATAGAGCACACTATGAAAGTTGAAAACATGAGAAACTTTTCAGTAACACCATTTATACAGTCACAAACAATGCAATAAAGAGAAGTTATATAGTCATAATGCATTCCAGCCACTTAAATTAAAATTGCTTACTTTTGCCCTAGCCAATTTGGCTCAGTGGTTGGAACATCGGCCCTTGGACTGAAGAGTCCCAGGTTCGATTCCAATCAAGGGCACATACCTTGGCTGCAGGCTGGATTCCCCTGATCCCAGTAGGGGTGCATGCAGGAGGCAACCAATTGATGTGTCTCTCTCACATCCATGTTTCTCTCTGTCTCTCCCACTCCCTTCCACTCTCTCTAAAAATTAATGGAAAAAATATGTCCTCAGGTGAGGCTTAACAAAACAAAAACAAAAAATTGCTTACTTTCTCTGTCCTCTCTGTTTTCGTGGTGCTGAGTTCTGAATTTTCTCACAGGTCCCATTGCTGTTGTCATCAATGTCCTTCTTGCTAGAAGGTTGGTTTTTCCACGGCAAGATAAATCCAGGCGTTACTCTAAATTGTCTTAAGTCTCCTTGTCCTAAGGAACTTTTTTCACCACAGTAACAAAAAGCACAGAGCTGTTCACTGGTAGAAATGAAAGTAAGGGAGACAGAGAAAGAGAAATTTAATTTTTCAAAGTAACAGCTACAGATAGCTGTGCTTTAAAATTAAATATTATGTTTTCAGTAAGACATTTTTAAACGCTAGTATATCTGCAGCAGTGGTCGGCACACCGCGGCTCGTGAACGACATGTGGCTCTTTGGCCCCTTGAGTGTGGCTCTTCCACAAAATACCACGGCCTGGGCGAGTCTATTTTGAAGAAGTGGCATTAGAAGAAGTTTAAGTTTAAAAAATTTGGCTCTCAAAAGAAATTTCAATTGTTGTATTGTTGATATTTGGCTCTTGTTGACTAATGAGTTTGCCAACCACTGGTCTACAGCGTAAGAGCAATTAAGTTTAATAACAACTAACACATTTGCAATTCTACTTTTCCACGGTATGATTTTTTAAAAATAACAAACATACCAAATCAAAAAATTATAGTTTGTACTTAGAAACACTTTTTTCTTTTAAGTCTGATTCAAGAAACTCAAAGTATTAACAAGAATAAAGAAAGTAAAGCTAAGACTGGGGAAAAGGATAGGGTTTAATGGCCACACAATTACATATCAGCTCTGTAAAATAAGTGGCGACAGAGTTTTTATTTAACCACCTGATAGGACGTTCTTTATGCACGATATATTACCACACACACAGACACAGGGAGAGATATGAAAACATAAATGTAAGTGGTTTCTGGGCTGGACAGTTAAGGAAGGGAGTAGTGAAAAGGGTTCGACAGGAATGGGAAAGGATGAAGAAGGGGAGCAAGGACTGGGAAAGCAGAAACTGTTTCCTAGGATACACTGTAATGACAGGTACCTGACATTATGCAAATTATGAAAACTATGTAACACAAAGAATGAACCCTAGTGTAAACTACGCACTTCAGTTAGTAATAATGTGTCACAGCTGGTGTATCAGTTGTAACAAATGTACCACACTAATGAACAATGCTAACAATAGGGAAAATAGAGGCAGGAGAAGGTTGGCACCAGGAACTCTCTACCATCCACTTGATTTTTCTGTATACCTGAAATTGTCCTAAACAATAAAATCTATTAATTTTTTTAAAGAAACTATTTTAAAAGTTAAAGAACAAGAACAATATATGCTTGTGGAATGTATGCTTAATGAGGGACCTTAGAAAGAATAGAATGAAAAGTACTATCTCTCTTGGATATATTTCTTTTCACTACTCATTTACAACAGTTCCAACCCAAATCTTTCTTCCCAGGAATCAAAGTTTCCGCCATCACCTCTGCCATATCTATCCCACGAACTTCATAATGTCTTGCATTAACAAGTGATAGAAATAATCTCTTTTAGGTAATTTTTTATTTGAAGATCTAATTGGCTTTATTAAATGATTCATGAATCAGGCAGTATCCCATCTAGCAACTAGAAGGGGCTCTCAATTTTTTTTAATGTAAGTTAAATTCATATCGGGTCTCTCTCAACTAATTTCCTTTTATTTATGAAAGTTGCCTATTTACGTTTTTCCAATATTACCTAATTTCAATTTAATGATAAATGTGTTGCCCCTGGATACATACACATACACACAATTAAATGTCTACTTTCAGAGAAGTAGAGTCAAATACAAAAAAAAAATTTTTTTCTTACCTAAAAGATACTACCACCAGTATCCTTTGCCAGTGTCTTGTTAATTTTATAACTTTCTGTAATTCTCTCTGCACTATTAAGCTGACATTTCTCTCCGCATACCCCATTTCTGGCATGTCTCTCTCCCCTGGAAACATTAGCTATGAGCAGCAACAGTCCGGCTGACACCAGCCTCACTGACAACACTGATTAGAAAGCCAAGCAATACTTTTAAAGTATTGATAGAAAATAACTATTTAAAACCATCACTCAAATGTAAAAATGTTGCTTTGGCCAGTGTGCTAAATGGTTAGAGCACTGGCCCATGCACCAAAGTGTCATGGGTTCAATTCCTGGTCAAGGGCACATACCTGGGTTGCAGATTCGATCCCTGGCTCTGGTCAGGGTGCATCTGGGAGGCAACCAATTTGATGTGTCCCTCTCATATCCAGATTCTCTCTTTCTGTCCCTCTCCTTTCTTTCTCTCCCACTACCCTTCCCCTTCTACTGTCTCTAAAAACCAATGGGAAAATAGGTCAGAATTAACAAAAACAACAACAACAAAAGTGAAGGTGTAATAAAATCATTCCTAGGCTTATAAGACCTCAGAAATTTTACCAGACAATAGGCCCACATGAAAATATTTTTAGAGAAGTACTCAAATTATTGAAGCATTAAGAAAGGTTATAAGAGATGTAGAAAGAAAGTTGAACATCTCAGAGTAATTTGTTAACTTTGGGGGGTCACAGGGGCAACCCCTGGTCTCCACTTCGGATTTAGAAAGCTGCAGAGCGTTGCTCCCTCCTTGCCACCAACACTCGCCAGACAATCTACAAATTCACTTTTGTTGACCCCATCAGACTGCAGGAGTTGCAGGGCCACCAATTCACCTGCAACTGAAGGACAGGCATTTCCATACAGAGATAAGATACAAGCACCTCCTGCATCTGGGGAAGAGGCCCCCTTATGTCTTATAAGAAGAATTCAGCAAAAAAATTTAAGAAACTGATGAAGGCTGAGTGTCAGAATGTAAAACATCCATGACCTACAGACACAAGAAGAATCTGTCTGTGGACCTCCCAGGTGCCCATGTGCATGGGGAAGGGTCCCAAGGATGGCCATTCATGGTACTAGCTGGGGGAGGGGAATCTGGGAAGTCACAAAGACCCACCCAGATTGTCTCTCCCATTTTTCCTGGGAAACAAAAACCTTAAGCTGGTGGGAGGACAGCAAAAATCACCATGCTGCAATGGTGATGACCAACTGTGGATGGAGGAATAGAATTAGAGGGAGGGACTTTTAACCCTGGACAAGGAGCAAGACCTGGACCCAGGTCTCCCACAGCTGGGGCAATGGCAGGACCACTGAGAATACCAATCCCTGAAACTGAAGGGCACTGTGCCTACCTAAGAATCAAGTTGAATCGGAACACAACAAGCATTCTTCCTACCCACTCTCCAGTGGAACTCTCACATATCACTAGTGGGAGCACAAAACAGTACAGTGCACAAGGAAACACGGTGTTTTCCTTTAAAATGATCTCTCTCCCAGGCATTTGCCCAGATGAAATAAAAACCCTATGTTCACACCAAAACCTAGAAGAGACTATTTACACCAATTTTATTCATAACTGCCAACAAATGGAAACTGCCCAAATACTCTTTACTGAGAAATGTGTAAAAAACCACTGTGGTAGGCAACTCCACAAAACAGAACCGTACTCAGCAATAGAAAGAGAACTACAACATATGCAATCACACAGATAAACCTTGAATGCATCATGCTAAGAAAAAGGATAGATACTTGATGGTTCCACTCACATGATGTATTTGCACAGACAAAACGATAGGGACAGCGAATAGGTGAGTGGCTGCTGAGGGCAGAAGCCAGGGTCAGGGTGACAACAACGGGCTTCAGAGAAGTTTTGGTATGATGGAGCTGTTCTGTTGTTTTGTTTGTTGTTGTTGCTGTATTGATTTCAGAGAGAAAGGGAGAGGGAAGAGAGAGATAGAAGTGTCTTCTTGCACGCTCCCGCCTGGGGTTGAGCCCAAAACCCAGGCATGTGCCCCTGACCAGAATCGAACCTGGGACCCTTCAGTCCACAGGCCAACGCTCTATCCACTGAGCCAAACCAGCTAGGGCTGGAACTGTTCTTTACCTTCTGGTGGTAGGGGTTATAGAACTGAAAATGAAATGCCACAGATGGCAGAGATATGAAAATATAAGACTTTTAAAAAATCAATCAAAACTGTAAGTTTCAAATCCTTTCAAAGTTAAATTCAATGAAGAATTATGAAGTCTGAGCCTTAAGTTAAGGGAAACCATCTTAAAAGCAAAATATAATGTATAATCAATAGGAAAAAAATTATCAATCCAATAGAATACAGAAAAAAGCCCTGCCTTCATTTAAATAACTCACCTTTAATACCTTGGCAGGGCCAGACCAACTGATTTCCCAGGCCTCATATGGCTCTTGGGCCAGACATTCCCCACCTCTGCACTACAGTATTGCTTGGTTCTATACCTGAGCCCACAGATACCACTCCCCGCAACTACACAGAGAGGCATTAGCCTGAAATGTAAAGCTACTAAATAATAAAATGCCATCCAGATTCATATTCTAAGCTGTACTCTACTGTTGCTCATCTCCAACCAGCTACACTCATCCTCTAACCTGATTTTGGCTTCTACACCAACTGAGACCAGGGAGCTCGCAGACTCTTCAGACACAGAACGTTGCAGGGCTGGGGCCAGCCGCTTGCTGCCATCCGCCTCCGCCTCAGCATCCTCTTCTGCTGACTGTTCTTTGATTTCTGCTGCATAGTGAACAAGAGAATAGAGAGTCATTTTTGCATTTACATTAATCTTCGGTGAATTTACCTATAAAGCATGTGTTACAAAGAAAAAAGAATAACACAATTACAATACTTCACTAACAGAGGAAAAGTTTATGTACATGATTAACGGCATTGCTTATATATTTATTCTCTACTGCAATAGGACAAATAATGTAAAACATGCCATGCTTTTTCGTTGTCCTCAAATTACAATTCACTCTAAGAAGTTTCCTCCTAGTAGGAACTGTTATAAATCTGATGTTCAGGATTATAGCAGTTTGTCTATGGAACAAATGTATTTCAAAGTAACTCATTAAAAAAAAACTTCCTTCGCAATTCATAAATTGAGATTATGACCAATTCGAAACAATCATTATGCCCTCTAATTATCAGCCACTCTAAAAGCTAAATAATTAAAAGAACACACCTTCACTCTATTGCCTTTTCAACTATCCTCAAGACTTCATCCTAAACACCTCACATGCATGTACTTTCTAAGGAGGCAACGTAACTGCTGCAAGGATTTTCTAACACGATCACCCTGCATATCATTCTGCTCTGCAAACAGAAGTCTTTGGCTTAGACCTCTAATTTCACTCAGGTCTCTCTGCACCCCTACACACATACACACACACCCTCAAGCTCCTCCTCTGTGCCTGTCCTCCTTCACCACCAAACTTTATGAAATGGGCCTCTGGAGTGACTGCACCCATGCTCTGTACCACAGCAACCGGTCTCTCCACCACCCAGGGCAGCAGAACCAGTAATCGAAAATTCACCTGACACCGACTGCCTCCTCCTCAGCGAGATACTCTTCTGCCTTTGTAAGCAGGGGGTACACAACAGATTACCGTAGGCTCTGGTGTCATAAAGACCAGGTCCCAGACCTGGCCGGCGTGGCTCAGTGGTTGAGCATAGACTTAGGAATCAGAAGGTCACAGTTCGATTCCCTGTCAGGGCACATGCCTGGGTTGCTGGCTTGGTCCCCAGTGTGGTGTGTGCAGGAGGCAGCTGATCAATAATTCTCTTATCATTGATGTTTCTCTCCCCTTCTCCTCCACTCCCTTCCTCTCTCTGAAGTCAATAAAAACATTTTAAAAAGAAAAGATCTGGTCCCAGGTACCAGCTCTACCAACTACTAACTATAGGTACAGTCATCTGTCTCAGCCTCGATCTACTTGCCCATAAGTTAGAAGATGCTAATGAAGAGGAACTGGTCTAACGTCTGTCCCTGCAGATGGTTTCTCTCAGACCTCAAAATGTGGGTACAGCCCTCTCTACATGTGCTCTTCTGTGAGGCACTTAATTACTATCCAGGTCTCAACAGTCTCCTCTGGATTCCTAAATCAACATCTCTGACCCTGTTTCCTCTCCTGAGTTCCAGATCTAATTTCCACTGCACACGAGACACACCCAGCGGCTGGAATACTGACCCTCACACCACATTGGATCTCTAATTTCTGGGTTAGCACTTCAATCTGCTACTTTTGGGACTATCAGAGTCTTCTAGATTAAAAATTAATGTTAGGGAAATATTTTGACAAATGAATAATTTGGAGAACTACTAATTGTTTGGTTAGAAAAAGGACAAATAATTATAAATCCTGTCAAATAATAAAACCAATGATAAGATGAGGCATCAAACAAGATGGTTTTGTTTTTCCTATTTAAAAGAACATGTTTCTTTTTAAAATTGAAAAAGTCAGTCATAAGTTACATTTTTGTGGAGTCTATCAGTCATGGCGCCTGCCACAAAATGGATGTAGAGTACCGAAAATAGAAACAACCAACATAAAGTACACTCCATCAAAAGTTATAAAAAGATCTCCAAATTTTACTACATGAAAATTTTAAATTTACATACAACAAAGCCCTCCCATGAACAAAATGAAAAACATGCACAGATTGGAAGAAAATAAATGTAATCTGTATCCCCTAAACAGTATTCAAATCCAGAGTATGTAAGGTATTCCACAGATGAATAAGTCACATAACCAACAGAAAAATGGACAAAGAACAAAACCCATACTTCATTCTCATACACTATATTTCTCAAGGTTTGTTTTGTTTTGAATAATATTTTTTATTGATTTCAGAGAGGGAGAGATAGAAACATCAATGATGAGAATTACTAATCAGCCGCCCCCTGCACATCCCCCCACTGTGGATCCAGCCCGCAACCTGGGCATGCGCCCCAAAGACCAGGAATCAAACTGTGACCTCTGGGTTCACAGGTCAATGCTCAACCACTGAGCAACACCAGCCGGTCTCCCAATGTTTTTTGCAGCCAAGCCTGACAAGTTCTCACCATGAGAAAATGGCCATGCAGCTTCTACCTCCCCTGAAAGGACTAATTGTTCCCCCCTTACCCATGCACTGGAACATGGACATATCAGCCACCTAGGTGTGGCACCGCAGGTGAGAGCAATGCGCCAAGGGAGGACAGAGACACAAGATGGGAGGAACATGGGACCACAGACAACCAGAGGGAACAAAGATGCCCCATCAGTAGGGACCTCTCACTCTCAGAAATATTACACAAGAGAGAGTTGTTTTGTTTAAGCCACCGGGGTCTCTGTCACAGCAGTTTAACCCATGTCCTAACTAACACAGAAACTGATATCAGGAGTGGGGAAATGCCACAACAAAAACTTCAAATAGGTGGTTTGGTGACCAGGCAATGAGAACTGTGACACTGAAGTTTAGAAATCAAATAACTCTTCTTATGCTGTATCAAAATATATGATAGATCTTGGACCTGCAATGACATGGAAAGAAGAGCGGGTATCTACAGAGCCTGCAGATCTAGGGAAAAGCATCTGGAAAGAGCCAGGATTTGTATTGCCGGCCCTCAGTGCTTTTACAACCAAAGATACAAAGCAATACAGAACTGCTAGAGAGACTCTCTCTGTCCATTACATGCAAAGTCTTACACAATGACCACATGTAAAATCCCTGTATGGGAGCATTTCACTTCTACTCAGTGATGCCCAGAGCATACATGGGATACGCTTTCTGGCACCATTTCTATTACTAGATAAGGAGAAAGAGTCAGAGTTCAGAGAAAAGATGAGAAATGTAAATGAGGACGAAGACTGTCTCAGAAGCTTGTAGGACTGACCCCAAGGGACCAGGGTCACAGGCCATTACCGTCCCCTGGGAACACTGTTCTAGAGCAACTCCGTTTAGCCTCCACCCCTAACCTAGTCCCCTCCACAGGGGGTGGCCTGCCTACTCACTGCCACGCACAGCCTCTAGTGAGAATTTTTCTTCCCCTCAAAAAGAAAGTACATAACAAAACTTTTAACATTCTTAGGGTTTTGTTTGTTTGTTTGTTTGTTTTGCTTGCAACCAAAGAGAAGCAAGTAGGAGGGCAATGTGTCTGTCTCTCTCTCTCTCAAATTAGACCTAGAAGGAAGCGGGCAAGGTTAAACATGAATGTTAATGGTAGGTTGGTAGTTTTCAAGTACACAACCTTCTGAAATTAGGTTCACTACATTTCACAGGGAAGAAAAACAGACTCTTAACTATAGGCTTTCCCCCCCCCCTTAGAAATGGGAGCAGGAAGGAATAAGCCTGAATTACAGAGAGAACAACATAAGACAGGCTCCAGGGGTCCATCCTGTTCTCTCTCTTCCCCTCTGCCCATGACCCTAACCCATATATACTAAAGAAACAGCAGGGACAGTGGGTTTGGTTTGGATTTTGTTGTTTTGGTCCTTTGTCTTTAAGGAATAAGGAAGACTCTTATACCTGCTTATTAGAGAGCTGTTCCAGGCACAAAATAGAAAAAGGCACCCATAAAGAACCTATCTTTTTTAACTGTCACTCTTCATCTAATGGAATAAGTTGGGTCTTACTGTCCATCAATGTCAAAGCAGGACAACTACATACGTGTTTGTGTCCCTCTCTTCTCCTGGTCCAAGTCTTCAGAAGATGTCAGTGTGTCAGCAAGATGTGGAACATAGTGCTCTAGATGAAAGGACTATCAACCAGCGGCTACTGAGGAAACAGTTCTGATGCTAGTTGCCAGTTACCAGTTTATTACTGAAAATGTACTCTTGAACACCATCCTGGGCTGGTGCCTAAGGCAAGGAACTCCACCTCTGAGGGTGCTGGAAGAGGGTGATTTATCCTCAGCCCCTACCAGCACTTAATCTGGAACGACTACATGGCACATGTGTGGGGTTAACGACACTAAAGAACCCATCAGATAGGGGGTTCCTAAGAGAAGCTGACAGCCAGTGCCCGTCACTCAAAGGCACTGCTTTGTGCTTGGCAATTCTTTGGGGAAACAAATGTAAATGGGATACGATGGTAAACCAGATCTGAAGTTGCCATTCCACCTCTGACAACTTTTACTTGATCCTAAATAGTTGGTTCTATGACAAAAAAAGATTTTTAAATGAATAGCAAAGGCTATTTGTTGGGGTACTTAAAATCAGAGCCTTGGAATTGAATGGTCCAGAATTTGCATCCTAGCTGAGTCATTTGCTAGCAATGTGACATTGGCAAGTTACTTAACCGCATCTCAAGTTCAGTGTGCTAATCATTTAAAAGGTAGCTAAGTACCCATCTGGTGTGGCTCAGTGGTTGAACATCGACCTATGAACCAGGAGGTCGTGGTTCGATTCCCAGTCAGGGCACATGCCCTGGTTGCAGACTCAGTCCCCAGTGGGGGTGTGCAGGAGGCAGCTGATCAGTGAGTCTCTCATCATTGATGTTTCTCTCTCTCTCCCCCTCTCCCTTCCTCTCTAAAATCAATAAAAATGTATTTTAAAAAATAAAAGGTAGCTAATTAATACCATCTAGTATAAAAATGTCTTTAGGATCAGAAAAGACAAAACATGCAAAGACTTAGCCCCCTGCCTGAAGCATACAGTAAGTGTGGTTCTGTGGTTGCTATTCCGATTATCCACATTCACACACACTATTCTAACTACGTATTAACTTTCCCATCTAGTTGGATAATACCCCCCAGACATGAAACACATGACATCAGATCCCACATTATGAAACTGTGTTGTGAAAAGTAATAGGAATGAAAACTTATTCAGCATCTCCAGGCCTCGTGCTAGGGAGTTAATAAGTCACTGCTTTAGAACGATGTTTCACCAAACAAAATAACTATTGACATACATTTTATTCAAATGGTAGCCAGTACAGAAACAGAATCGGGATCCTTACCTGTAAGGAGTCTAGTCAAGGAGACAGCAAATGGTAATGCCAAGATGCAGTAATTGTCGAGGTGGAAGTACGAGGTAGGATGAGAGGTAAGGGAAGAGATGAGGAGTGCAGCTGAGAAAGGAATGAGGAGCCCAGCTAAGAGTTCTCTCACTTCACCCCTTTTAAATAATAATAATATCTAACATAATATCCTAATTTAAATGATAAGGAAACTAAAGTCTGAAAGAAGAACAAGAAGCTCAAGATCACTGGCTAACAGCAAGCAAAGCTGGGAGTCAAAGCCAGAGAGCACTCTTTCCACCGTCACACAAGAAAGCAAGGTACTAAGGCACCTGGCACAGCACCTGGCTGGAGTGCAGGAGCTTTACGGCTAAGAGAAATGTTCACTTTCTACTAAGGCTGTGTTATTGAGGAACATTTGTTGAATATGAGATGAAATATGAAAATACAGAGTTTCTCTATTTTTTTAAGCACTACTGAGTAAGATTATAGAGAAAACACCTCACAGCCAAGTTCACAGAAATAAAACATTTTGATTTGGGACAATGATGAAATTACTTCCCTCAAAGGTTAAATAATTTATTTGAAAAGGCTGCATGTACCCTATTAATATATTCAGCACGCTTACCAACATGACAGCGTGGTAGACTACAAGATGTCAAAAATAGGCCAGCGCCCAATTATGGCCTCCCTCATAAGCACACAGTATATGCTCTCAAAGCACCGTATCTTTTAATGAATTTCTAAAATGCATTTAATCAAGTGTTCTAGATCTTGGAGAGAGAAGTTACATCTTTATTTTTAGTAACCTTTGAGATTTGGAGTTCTAAACAGCCATTTCATTGTGAATGTGTGCACAAGCAGAGCTGGTATAGCCATACCTGTGTCTCGACACCAACAGGAAGCAGGTAATTTCTTATCACATTCAGTGTTTGCAGATATTTTAAAATATCATTTACCTTCATCTCTACTTCTAAATTACAGTAATTGTTAAATTAGATTTTATAATTATGGGTAATTAAAAATCACATTACAAAATTACAAATTTGGCTTTTTACTATTTTGATCTTACCTATATATATAAAAGCCTAAGCAACCATTACGACCAGTCGACCAGTTACTATGACACACATTGACCATCAGGGGGCAGACGCTCAATGCAGGAGCTGCCCCTGATGGTCAGTGCGCTCCCATAGCCAACTTCCCATGGCTGGCCAATCTCCCGCAGTCCCTCCCTCTGGGAGAAGGCAGGAAGAGATTAACCAAAGATCTTACATGCATACTAGCGACCTGGTGCATGGATTTGTGCACCGGTGGGGTCCCTCAGCCTGGCCTGTGGGGATTGGGCCAAAACGGGCAATCCAACATCCCCCAAGGGGTCCCAGATTGCAAGAGGACGCAGACCAGGCTGAGGGACCCCCCCCACCCCAAGCCTCTAGTAAATACATAAAAATGTGGCCCCATTAGTGTGGGTCAGTGCTTGAATGTCCATCTATGAACCAGGAGGTCACCAATTCGATTCCTTGTCAGGGCATATGTCCGGTTTGTGGGCTCAATCCCCAGTAGGGGACCTGCAGGAGGGAGCCAATCGCTGTTTCTCTCTTTCCATCCATTTCCCTTCCTATCTCTCTAAAATCAATAAAAACATTTGAAAAAATAAAAAAAATGAATAAAAATGTGAAAGATTGGTTTTCTCTAAGACATAACAATTTTTTTATGGGCACTTTTTTTTTTTTTAAGTCCTCACCCAAGGAAATGCTTTGTAATGGCTTTTAGAGACACAGGAAGAGAGAGGGGAAAAGGGAGAGGGTGAAGGAGAGGAAGAGGAAAGGAAGAGGTGAGGGGAGGGGAACATTGATGCAAGAGTAAAACATCAATTGGTTGCCTCCTGCACTGGCCCTGACCAGGGATGGAACCCACAATGTGGATATATGTCCTTGTAATATACACCTTTACCATCTAATCAAACTTGCAACCTTTCAGTGGACAGGACAACACTTAACCAACTGAGTCACATGGGCCAGGGGTAGAACTTAACACTTATAGCTACCTATTCTCTTTACTAGAGTACTAGAGGCCCGGTGCACGAAAGTCATGCACGGGGGTGGGGGGGAAGCCTCAACCCGGCCTGCACCCTCTCCAATCCGGGACCCTGGCTCCTAAATGCTCACCTGCCTGCCTGCCTGATTGCTCCTAACCACCTCTGCCTGCTGGCCTGCCTGATGTCCCTAACTGGCTCTACCTGCCAGCCTGATCGCCCCTAACCACCTCTGCCTTGGCCCCTGTCACCATGGCTTTGTCTGGAAGGACGTCTGGAAGAGGTCCAGAAGATGTCTAGACTAATTAGCATATTACCCTTTTATTATAGATACTTATCCATAGTTTTATAAAATTTCAGAAACATGCATTACTGTTATAATTTTAATGTGATTATTTTTAAACAAAGGATTAAGAATAAGGGTCCAACCCTTATCAAGAGCCCAGAACACACTGACATTAATTAAAATAGTAATTGTTAAAAGTCAACTGCTCTCTGGATGTCTAATTTAGTTATTAAAATACTTCCTTTAGTTTTTCTATATAACTTATTAAAATATATTTTTAATGGATAATCATTGGTTTTTTTGGTTTTTGTTCTTAGTTTTTGTTAATCCTTCTCACCCAAGGATGTTTTTTCATTGATTTTTTTTTTTTTTTAGAGTGGAAGGAAAGGGGAGAGACACAGAGAGAGAAACATCAATGTGAGAGAGGCACATTAATTGGCTGCCTCCTACACGCGCCCCCAACTGGGGCAGGGGATTGGGCCTGCAACCAAGGTATGTGCCCTTGTCTGGAATCAAACCGGGGTCCCTTCAGTATAAGGAACGACACTCTAACCACTGAGCAAAACCAGCCGGATAATCATTGTTGGCAATTAATTTGAAAAACTAAAACCAACAAATTGCAATATACATCTTTACCATCTAATACCAGCTTATTTACAGAAATCTTAGAAATATCTTTACTTAGGTCTCAAAATTCAGTGTAAATAATATGAAATGAGTATTTAAAGAAATATCATCAGGGCTAACTTTCAATAAAAGTACTATATCCTAGGCAATACTGAAGTGCCTAACATGCACTAACTCATGTAAACTTCACAACACTTATGAAGACAGCTGCCAGGTCTGGGATTTCACACAAGCTAACAAGTCAGGGTTACTGTTCATAGATGCTGGCAAAAGACATAAGTCTCCGGATCAAAAACAAAGGACTGCATTACTCACTCCAGCAGCATGAGCATGAGGCTATCAGTTCCCTTTTGGCCCCCAAGTCTCAAAGGGGCGAAACCATGAGCCCAGATAAATGCTAGCACTGGTGGTGAAATGCATTACTAGGAAGGAAGGAACAAAGAGCATGGGGAACCCACTGCTTTTATGATAAGCACTAAACAAGCCTGCACTTTGTCCCAGAAGGAGACATTCATTGCCTCATTCATTCAGGCTGCTCAATGCAGACACAATTCTGAGAAGTGGCCCAGATAAGGAGCAGCCAAGGCCTCCATTCCTGGCCTGCTCAGCAAGAGATGTAGGGTGGGAGAGACACCTCCAACAGTCGATACTATGATCATCTCCATATTACAGATGAGGAAGCAAGTAAGAGGCAAGAGGAACTTTGCTCAAGAACACAATTAGCAGCCCTGGCCTGGTGGCTCAGTTGGTTGAAGTGTCGTACAGTACAACAAAAGATTTCAGGTTCAATTCCTGGTCAGGTCACATGCCTGGGTTGCAGGTTTGATCCCAAGTAGGGGGCATTAGAGAAGCAACCGATCAATGTTTCTCTCACATCGGTGTTTCTCTCTCTCTCTCTCCCTTCCTCTCTCTCTAAAAATCAATATAAACATGTCCTCACCCAACCTGTGGGGTCAGTGGTTGAGTATTGACCCATAAACCAGGAGGTCAGGGTTCAACTCCCAGTCAGGGTTCAATTCCCGGTCAGGGCACAAGCCCAGGTTGAGGGCTTGATCCCCAGTAGGGGCTGCGCAGGAGGCAGCCCATCAATGATTCTCATCATTGATGTTCCTATCTCTCTCCCTCTCCCTTCCTCTCTCTGAAATCAATTTAAAAAATATATCCTCGGGCCCTAACCAGTTTGGCTCAGTGGATAGAGCCTCAGCTTGCGGACTAAAAGGTCCCAGGTTCAATTCCAGTCAAGGGCATGTACCTGGGTTGAGGGCACATCCCCAGTAGGAGGTGTGCAAGAGGCAGCTGATCGATGTTTCTCTCTCATCGAGTTAAACACCCATGTTTAACTCTCTATCCCTCTCCCTTCCTCTCTGTAAAAAAGCAATAAAAAATATTTTTAAAAAAATTTTTAAATATATCCTCGGATGAGGATTAAAGAAACAAATAATTTGTTAATTAAGTAAATAACTTGTTTATGTTGGTGAGCACAAGAGACTTGGCTGGAAAGTTGTAGAGAGGACATTCTGAGAAAAGGGAAGTGTGTGGAAGGCCGCCTGCCCTGTTTATCGGAATTCCAACTTAGGGGGAGACTAAGGGGAGTGTCAAAGGCGGCACCCCTAATTATTCCTTGACCTTTCCAAACAAGCCTGTGCACAGGCAGACCCCCAGGTGTTTACTGGAATCCTTATGCTCAATCCCTGGATGCCCTTGCCTAGAGGACAATGTAAACACGTGTTCTACCAAGATTTCACACCCTGCTGATTGCATCTAAAGATAAAAATTCCAATAAAACCCTCATGAGGCAGGCAATGGAGGCTGTTCTGGCCACTAGAGTCAGAGGCCCCTTAGTCCTCTCTTTCACAGTCAAACTGTGTCTGAGTAATCTGTTCATCTGTCAATCAGGGGCTACTGGTCAGCCCTGGCAAGGTGGTGCCCCATGTGAGGACTAAGGAATGCAAGGAGAGGAGGCGGAACCCTTGAAAACAAGAGGGAGGAAATGAAAGCAACTGTGCAGTAAATCACTGGAGCCTGCTTGGGATTTCAAGTTCGAGGGAATTGTTTTTCAGCAGATGTTCCACAATAGGACAGCAACTGTCCACCAAGTAACATATCTCTGTTACTTAAAAAGTAATAAACAAATAATTCATTAATTAAACTTAAAATTAAGTCTACTAACAAGTGGTAAAGAATACAAGACAAAGCTCCTGGGAAAAAGCAGTGAGGAAGGGGAGCCTAGTACTCAGAGCTGCATTCCCCATGGGGGTGTCAGCAACAGACGGGTAGAGGATCCTAGAGATCTACAACCATCTGGGAATGGGGCTTCAGGGAGGGCAAGAACCCCAATGGCTGGACATTAAAAGTAAGAGTGACCTTGGAATAAATCAGTCCTTGCAAAGACTGCTGTGCAGCTTTGAGTCAATGCTTAGAACAGAGAATATAGCCATGACACTGAACTGGGTGGTCCCAGATCTCACAAGTGCCCTTAGATCCCTGGAAAATTTAAAAAAACAAAAACAGAACAAAACTATCTTTGGCAGGAGAATAAAATCAATCAATATATTTCTACAAAAAAGCTGTCAAACACATTGTCCAGCACACAAGCACAGATAATCAGTTATACGAGGAGTTAACACAACATGAACAAGAATGAGCAGAAACAACTGAAGCAGAGCCACAGGAATTTAGATATTGGAACAATCGAGCACAAACTTTAAAACCACCTGTATTGACTATGTTAAAGGTAATAAAACCCACACATTAAATTTTTCAAGAGAGACTAGAAAGTATAAAAAGTAATGCTGCAAATTTCAAAAAGAATAACAAGAGAAATTTTTAAGTATAATTGGGCTCAACTGGTATATGTAACAACAGATTAGACAAAGCAAGACAAGTGTAAGTGAGCTAGCAGGTCTAAGATGATCTGTCTAGAATACAAGACAGAGGTCCAAAAATAATTTAAAAAATACAAAAAGTGGATAAATGGCAACAAATACAGTGATACAGTATGATGAGCATTTAATTAGAGAGAAGGAAGAATGGTACAAAAGCAGTATTGGAATATATAATAGCTGAGAATGTCCAAAAACAAATGAAGACTTCAAGAAACCTCAAATACCAAAATGAAAAAACAATAAAAATATAAATTAATAACAAAAACAAAAAAGAAAACCTGCACAAATACTTAGAAATTTTAAAGACTCTCTCAAGCACCTGGCAAATCAAAGGGGAGATCAAAGCTGCAACTGAAAACCACTCAGAAAATAAAGCTAGTAAGAATAATATCCAAACCGAAAGGAAAACTTCATAAGTCATATTAAAAGAAAAAACTCACCAGCCTTAAGCAATTTATTTTTTCGTTTAGTAATTAAGGAAGATGAATAAACCAAACATTACTCAATAAGCTGAAAAGGACATCCACAAAAATTTCTTACAGCTCACGTGATACAAACAGTGACTTTAGCAAGATTGCAGAGTACAAGGCAAACATACAAAAATAAATCATAGCTTTATAATCGGAAAGCAGTTTTTAAACGTGTATTATTTCTGCCCTAGCTGGTTTGGCTCAATGGATAAGAGCATCAGCCTGTGGACTGAAGGTCCCAGGTTTGATTCCGGTCAAGGGAACATACCCAGGTTGTGGGCTCGATCCCCAGTAGGGGGTGTGCAGGAGGCAACTAATGAATGATTCTCTCTCATCACTGATGTTTTTCTCTCTCTCTCTCTCTCCCTCTCCCTTTCTCTCTGAAATCAATGAAAAAAAATGTATTTTTAAAAGTGTATCATTTCTGCCTGGCCAGTGTGGCTCAATAGTTGAGTGTTAACACATGAACCAAGAGGTCATGATTCGATTCCTGGTCATGGTACATGCTCAGGTTGTGGGCTTGATCCCCAGTAGGTAGGCATGCAGGAAGCAGCCAATCGATGATTATCTCTCATCATTGATGTTTCCTATCTCTTTCTCCCTCTCCCTTCCCTTCCTCTCTGAAATTAATAAAAAACTATTTTTTTAAACCAATAAGCTTCTAGCCAGATTAAGAAAAAAAACAGAGTATACAAATTATTAACATCAAAAATTAAAGAGGGTACATCACTACAGACCCCATGGACATTAGAATAATAATAAAGGAATACTATGAACAACTAACTCTATGCCCATAATTTGATAACCTAGATGAAAAGGACCAATTACTTGTAAGACATAACTTGCCAATACTCACCACAAGAAAGACATAATCTGAATAGGATTATATCTGTTAAAGAAATTGAATCAATAATTAATATCTTCCAAAACAGAAAGCACCAAACTCAGATGGTTTCACTGGTGAATTCTACTAAATACTGAAGGAAGATTTTATACCAATTCTGTACAATGTCTTATGGAAGACAGAGGCAGAGGGACTACTTCCTAACTCATTCTATGAGGCCAGTATACCCTAATATCAAAGAGAAGAAACAAAGATTTTACAAGGAAAAAAAAACTACATACCAATATCTCTCATGAACATAGGATACAAAAATCCTCAACAAAGTATTAGCAAATCAAACCCAACAAAGTATAAAAAGAATTATACACCATGACCAAGTGGGATTTATCCCAAGTATGCAAGGCTGGTTCAATATATAAAGATCAATTACTATAATCCATTGCATCAATAGGCTAAAATGAAAAATCAGAGCATCATATCAACAGATTCAGAAAAAACATTTGCTAAAATCTATTCATGATTAACACACATACACACCTCTCAGTAAACTAGGAATAAAAGGGAACTTCATCAACTTGATAAAGAATTTCCACAAAAAAGAAATCTGGAGCCAACATCATATTTAATGGTGAGAAACTAGAAGCTTTCCTAGTAAGATCAGGAGGAAGGACTGTACTGAAAGTTTTTGGCTATTGCAATAAGGAAATAAAAGGCATGCTGGTTGGGAAGAAGGAAATAAAACTGTCTTTGTTTGCAGAACATCTCTGTAGAAAATCTTAAAGAATCAACAAAAAACCTCCTGGAACTAATAAGCTATTATAGAAAAGTTTCAGGATACAAAGGTTAATATACAAAAGTCAATCACTTTCTTATACACCAGCAATAAACAAGTGGAAACTGAAATTTTAAAAATATGTAACATTAACAGTAGCACCTCCCCCTCAAAATGAAATACCATTCCACCTTCATTGACTAGTCGACTCAATATTGTCAGGATGTCAGTTCCTTCCTATTTTAACTATATAATATTCAGTGCAATACTAATCAAAATCCCAGCAAGTTATTTTGTGGGTACCAACAAAGTGATTCTAAAGTTTACATAGAAACCCAGAATAGCCAACACAAGGTTGAGTGTAGAGAGCGCCTGGGAAGGCACATGAGCATTTCTTTAATTATTGTCAGCTGAATCCAGTGGCGTTGGCAGAGCCATGTCCTGGAAATATGCCTTGCCAGAGGCAGGAGTGTTGTCAGCTTGACCTTCAGCCCAGGTGCCAGAGGGTGGGTTTTGTTATCTAAATCCAGCCAAGCACCAGGAATGAATATGACTCGGGCCCACCCAAGACTGCACCTAATCTCCTTTGTCTTGACTTTTAGTAAAACTTCCTGGTTTTTGCTGTATAAAATAAACACGCTGTATTGGCTCTGGGTCCCTGTCTCTCTGTCAGAGGACAGTGGTCCCACCAGGCCCCAGCTTTTTCCTTCCATCTCTGTGTCTGTCTCTTTCTTTCATTTTCTCAATCCCAGCAGCCCCTACTCAGGAACCGGACACCACTCTCTAGCCACGCTAGATGTGGAAAAGAGAGAAATATTTATAGTTGAGGAAGACCAAAGAGAGAGGACTGACAGTACCTGATGACAAAATCTCTATGAAGCTACAGTAATCAAGATACAGTGGTACTGATGAGAATTAGACAAGCAGATCAATGGAACAAAATGGAGAGCCCAGAAACAGACCTACTAAATATAGCTGACTGATCTCCGAGAAAGGAGCAAAGGCAATACAATGGAGAAAAGATGGTCTTTTCTACAAATAGTGCTGGACATCTATGCACACAAAAATGAATCTAGACACAGACCTCACCCTTCACAGAAATTAACTCAAAATGAATCAGAGACCCAACTCTGAAAGGCAAACCTATAAATCTCTTAGAAGATAACAAGAGGAGAAAATCTACATGACCTTGGATGTGGCAAGGAATTTTTAGATACAACACCAAAGGCATGATAAATAAAAGGAACAACTGATAAATTAGATTTCATTAAAATTAAAAATTTCTGCTCTGTGAAAAACACTGCCAAGGGAAATAGGAGAAAATATTTGCAAAAGACATAGCTGATAAAGGTCTGTTATGCAAAATATAAAAGAACTTTTAAAGCTCAACAATAAGAAAAAAACCACCTTGATTTAAAAATTGGCCAAAGACTTTTAAAGACACCTCACCAGAGAAGACATATAGGTGGCAAATAAGCATATGAAAAAGATGTCCTTTTCTTTACTATTTTCCTTGTCCTGTGTGTTCACTAAATAAATTGGGTAAAGACCACATTTTATGTTATCAGGGAAATGTAAATTTAAAAACAAGACACCATTCATTACACCTATTAGAATGGTCAAACCCAGAACACTGACAACTCCAAGTGCTGACAAGAATGGAGCAACAGGAACTCTCCCTCACTGCTGGTGGGAATGCAACATGGTACAACCACCTGGAGACAGTTTGGTGGTTTTTTACAAAACTAAACATACTCTCACCATATGATCCAGCAATCATGCTCCTTGGTATTATCCAAAGAAGCTGAAAACTTATGTCCACACAAAAACCTGCACACAAATGTTTATAGCAGCTTTAATTCATAACTGCCAAAACTTGGAAGCAACCAAGATGGCCTTCAGTAGGTAATGGATAAACAAACTGTTGTATGTAGATACAACAGAATATTATTCATCAATAAAAAGAAATAAGCTATCAAGCTATGAAAAGAACCTTAAATGCATATTACTAAAGTGAAAGGAGCCAATCTGAAAAGTCTACAAACTAGGTAAAACCATGGAGACAGTAAAAAGAACAGTGATTGCCAAGGGTCGGAGGAGAGGAAGGAATAAAGTAGGCAGAACAAAGGACCTTTTTTTAGTATATTTTTATTGATTTCAGAGAGGAAGGGAGAGGGAGCGAGAGATAGAAACAACAATGAGAGAGAATCACTGATCAGCTGCCTCCTGCACACCCCCTACTGGGGATCGAGCCGGCAATCCAGGCTAGGCATGTGCCCTTGACCAGAATTGAACCTGGGACCCTTCAGTCCACAGGTCGACGCTCTATCCACTAAGCCAAACTGACTAGGGCAGAACAGAGTACTTTAGGACAGTGAAATTACTCAGCAAGACACTATAATGATGGATACCTGTCATTGTATATTTGTGCAAATCCATAGAATGTACATCACCAAGAATGAACCTTAGAATAAACTACAGACTTAGGGTAATAATGATGTGTCAACACAGGTTCAACTCTAACAATGTATTGTGCTGGTGGAGGGTGCTGATGATTGGGGAGGCTATGCATGTGTAAAGGTAAGAGGTATATGAAATATCTCTGTACCTTCCACTCAATATTACTGCGAACCGTAACTGCTCTAAAAACTAAAGTCTATTTTAAAAAATTAAGCTAAGAAAGTATCAATGTGAGTGGGTGCTCATAAGCATGTGTATACATTCACATCTATGTATTTACTAGTATATCACTAAAATGAAATATCTATTTCTCCACACAAAAGAACAACATGATATTCATCTTCAGAGCCTAGATTTTTATCTCTAATCCTATTCTTCCACTAAAAAGAACTAGGAGTCTTGGGATATAGAGAATGAGGGATAGGCCTGAAAAAAATGCTGTTACCAAAGAGCAATGTTTGCATGTTTTGAGATGTATCAAAAAAGACTCAGAAGCCAGTTGAGACTCCCACTAGCTACACTCTGACAATAATTATAACTAACTAAAAGAAGTTTATGAAGCCCTAATTATACAATAATTCTCAAAGAAAAGTGGAATTCCTCTTCTCAAGTAACTAGAGCACTGCATCCAAGTTTATTTTATTCATAAAGGAGAGTGCAGAGACTGGTAACAACCACCACCACCAAAAGAAAGACTGGATTTTCTTACCAATAAAACATAACGCATTGAGCCATAGGACGGATGTCTTGCTACTTTCCCAATAACCACTAGTTCTCAACACTCACATCCCACACACCCCTACAGAATGCTCATTTTCATAAATACTCTTCTGTTACTGCAAATCATTAAAGAAATGTGTCAAGACATGGATTTTACAGGAATAAGAGGCCTTCCAATAAACCCAGCGCCTTGAGACATGCACAGAGAAGTTCAAACCTTATAGCCAACTCGAGCATGCTTTCAAATTGCCTAGAAATGTACGGACTCTTCTCTTTGCTTGGGTGTCTTTGCAGGTTGGTAGTTTTAACAATTGTTCTTTGTCCTTTCTTTACTATTCTCCTTGTCCTGTGTGTTCACTAAAAGAACTGGGCAAAGGCCAAGGACAAAGACAGAGCAAAAACTAACGCACTTGGCTTTATTTAACTTCATTATAAAAGGCCAGGATGAGAAATAGATCATCCTGCTGCTGTTAAAATCTTTCACTAAACTGTATTTGCCTTGACATCCCATAGGAGATAGTGTGAGGAGGTAAGTTTATTTGTGAGGCTTCAGGTAAGAAAAAATTAAGTTCCAGAATATTAGTTTCGTGGTGACGCTCCAAGCACAGAAGACAAACGTCAAATGCCTGAGAAAAGACTGTGCTTGGTGCACTCTGAGAATAGCAAGGAGACCAATGTGCATGTGGCCCAGGGAGCAAGAGTGGAAGATGGGGTTGGATACGCAGCCAGGGTCAGGTTAGTAGAGTGTGAAGATCATGGTAGGGACTTTGGATTTTATTTTAAGTATCACTGGCAAAGAAGAGAAGCAGAAGACTCTTAACTTTGGGATTGAAAAGATCAGTCTGCCTATTATGTGAAGAACAAGACTAGACTGGGGCTATAGTAAAAGCTGTCAGAGCAGTTAGGAAGTTCTTGCAGCCCTCCACATGAGAAGTGGTGATGGCCAAGTACTGGAGGGACAGCAGTGAAGGAAATGAAAATGTTTTAAGTGAGGCTATATTGTGAAAGCAAAACCCAGAGGACTTTCCAATGGGCTTCATACAGTAATCACATGCTGCCAAACAACACACAAGAGAAATGTGTGCTTAGGCAACATCTTCACTGTGTGAGCATCACAGAGTGCACCTACACCAACCTGGTTGGTAAAGCCTACTACTGTAACTGTATGTGTATACTTTGACTCGACCGACAGCATGGTAGGAGTGTTCACATCACATCACCACAACATGCGAGTAACTGTTGCATTACAACATTATGACGGCCCTGGCATCACTAAACAATAGGAATTTTTCAGCGACAGTATAGTATTATTAGACCACTGTTGTATGTGCCGTGTGTCATTGTCAAAAACATTGTTATGTGGCCCATGATTGTATTTTTATTTCTTAAGACTTTTAGAAGGAGGAAGGGAGAAAGAGGAAGAGATTTGAAGGGAGAGAGAAGAAGAGAGAGAAATATCAATGTAAGAGCAGAACATCAATCCAGTCCGGCCAGTGCGACTCAGTGGTTGAGCATGGACCCATGCAACAAGAGGTCACCTGTTTGATTCCTAGTTAGGGCACATGCCTGGGTTGCAGGCTTGATCCCCAGCAGGGTGCGTGCAGGCAGCAGCCAAAAGATGTTGGTGTTTCTCATCAATATTTCTATTTCTCTCTCCCTCGCCCTTCCTCGCTCTCTAAAGTCAATAAAAACAAATTTAAAAAACAAACAAAAAATGATCTGGCTGCGTCCTGCACTCCCCCTACCAGGGATCAAGCTCACAACCCAGGAATATGCCCTGACTGGGAATCAAACCAGCCCCCTCTTGGTGCAAGAGACAATGCTCAACCAACT
Source organism: Corynorhinus townsendii (assembly GCA_026230045.1). NCBI lineage: Eukaryota > Metazoa > Chordata > Mammalia > Chiroptera > Vespertilionidae > Corynorhinus > Corynorhinus townsendii. The sequence continues at coordinate 105,687,060 of JAPDVU010000004.1, read as the reverse complement.
GAGTCATACCCAGCCATGGCTCCATTATAATCTTTTTTATTTTTCCATTGTTTTTTTTTTTTAGAGAAAATAGACGGGGGGGGGGGGGGGGGGAGGCGGACGGGGGAAGAGAGAGACACATCAATTGGTTGCCTCTTGCACACACCCCAACCAGAGCTAGGGATCAAACCCACAACCCTTTGGTCCCTAGGCCGACGCTCTAATCATGGAGCCAAAGAGGCCAGGGCTCCATCATAATCTCATGGGACCACTGTTGTATGTGCTGTCTGTCATTGACCAAAACACTGTTATGTGGCCCATGACTGTATGTTTAGCCTGAACAATACATGATGTCACTTATTGAGGCGAAAACACTGAGAGAGGTTTTGGGATGATAATACATAGTTCCACAGAAGACACATTAACTTTGAGATCTTCTTTACACATATTAAAAATGGTAAGGCCCTGGATGTTTTAGCTCAGTAAATAGAGCGTTGGCCTACAGACTGAAGGTTCCGGTCAAGGGCACATGCCCGGGTTGTGGGCTCGATCCCCAATGGGGGACATACAGGAGGCAGCTGGTCAGTGATTCTCTCATCGTTGATGTTTTTCTCTCCCCCTCTCCCTTCCTCTCTCTAAAATCAATTTTTTTTTTCTAAAATCAATTTTTTTAAAAAATTTTTTTAAAGAGATGGTAAGAAAGAAGCTAAAGATATAGGTTGTGTTCGAAGCAAGAAAAGAGGTAATTTTTAGAGTCACCAGCATATAGACAATATTTAAAGTAACTAAAATGAATGAGACCACCTAATGTATGCAAGGATGAGCAAAAGAGAGGGAAGAGAGACCAGAGAGGAAGGAAAAAGGCAAGAGGATGTGGTATCCTGAAAGTGTGGGTTTGTGGTTTTGTTTTGTTTCTTATTGTTTTCAAAGAGGAAGGGTGAGGAAGAGACAGAAACATCAAGATGAGAGAGAGAATCATTGATCGGCTGCCTCCTGCCACACTCTCTACTGGGGATCGAGCCCAAAACCCTGGCATGTGCCCTGACTAGGAATCCTCCTGGTTCATGGGTCAATGCTCAACCACTGCACCACACTAGCCAGGCCTGAAAGTCTTTAAAAAAAATAAATAAAGCGGTCCAGTCCTGAAGGTGGCTAGCTGCAGGAAATGGTACTGAGTAGTGAAGGTGAGCGTGGCAATATGACATCCTTGGTGACATTGACAAGAACCATGTCAGCAGAATAGGAGGAAGAAAACCGACAGAAGTAGGCTCATGAGAAAATGGTCAAAAATAAGTTGCAGAAATGTTTGCTATAAAAATGAGCAAAGAAGCAATATAGTAGCTCAAAAGGATGTTTGATCAAGGGAAGTTATTTGTGCTCAAATGGCTCATGGTAATGATCCATTGGGAGAAGAATTCATGATGCCAAGGAAAACTGAAGGCCCGTAACAAATGTAAGGGGACAGACTCCAGGACACAAGTGTTAAGATCAGCCTTACTTCATCCCATTCTGACAATAGGGAAGGTGGAATGTATAGGTAGAGATGCAAGCAGGAAAGATTTGACAGGAGTGAATGTGTATTTTCTTTCCTGGTTGCTTCTATTTTTTTTTTTCATTGAAGTAATAAGCAAGATCATGGATTGAAGAATAAAAACAATGGGAGGACATGTTAGAAAGTTGAAGAAGAGTTAAAGTGGTTAAAGAATCATCACTGATAACAGGAGAAAGAATGTTTAAGTAAAAGTGGGATGAGTGGAAGGCAGCAATCATGACCTACTGGTGATTTAAAGTCATAAATTTAAAATTAAACTAGTTGGCAAGTTTATGGTTTTTTTCTGTCGAAAAGTACAGAATTTGGGTTTTGTTATGAAGGCAAAGCAGTGGGAGAACAGCCAAGGAGTTCAGGGTACATAAGAGAATGACTACAGGGATAAGTCAGAGAATCTGACCTGGAAAAGGATGGTAACAAACCCTGTTGGTAAGATCACCAGATTGGAGGACTCGACATGGCTGGTGTGGACATTAGGAGACAGTGAGCTAGGAAAAGAAGAGGCAGGAAGTATTTACAGGGAACAATTGTTGAAAGTGAGATTTTGGAAGTGAAACAGTAAGTGATACAATGACAAAGGCAAAAGCATGACCATAAGAACAAGTGGCTGGGATGGGCTGGAGAATAAGATTGTTTAGGGCATCAAAGAGCTAAGGGTCTGGGTATTGAATAGATTATTAAAATTGGCAACAGGAGCCCTGGCCAGCATGGCTCAGTTAGTTGGGTGTTGCCTCTTTCACTGAAAGGTTGCCAGTTCAATTCTGGATGAAGGCACATGCCCAGGTTGCGGACTCAACCCCCAGAAGGGGGCGTGCAGGAGGCAGGCTATCCATGTTTCTCTCGAATTGATGTTTCTATCTCTCTCTCCATCTCCCTCTCTCTCTCTCTGAAATCAATAAAAACATATGTTTTAAAATTGACAATGGGAGCCCTAGCCGGTTTGGCTCAGTGGATAGAGCGTCGGCCTACAGACTGAAAGGTCCCGGGTTCGATTCTGTCAAGGGCACATGCACAGGTTGCAAGTTCAGTCCCCAGTGTGGGGCTTGGAGGAGGCAGCTGATGAAGGATTCTCTCTCATCACTGATGTTTCTGTATCTCTCTTCCTCTCTGAAATCAATAAAAAATAAATTAAAAAAATTAGCCCTAACCGGTTTAGCTCAGTGGATAGAGTGTCAGTCAGCCTGCGGACTGAAGGGTCCCAGGTTCGATTCCGGTCAAGGGCATGTACCTTGGTTGCGGGCACATCCCCAGTAGGAGGTGTGCAGGAGGCAGCTGATCAATGCTTCTCTCTCATTGATGTTTCTAACTCTATCCATCTCCCTTCCTCTCTGTAAAAAAAAAAAAAAATCAATAAAATATATAAAGAAATAAAAATTATAAAAAATTAAATAAATTAAATAAAATTGGCAATGGGAAAAGCAGAGAAGAGTAGGAAGGCAGGTGCTCAACTGTCAGAGAATGCAGGTGAGTTCTCAGAAGGCTGCTAATAAGTGCAACCCGAGGGACCTGTGGGCCACTCTGAAATATCACTTAGAATTTCGAAGATTTTCACTAGGAAGTAACTGTATACAGTACAGAAAAAATTAAATTAAGGGGGGAAAGTCATACAAAAAATAACTAGTGGAAAACTTATATAAATCCAAGTTTGAAATCATCCTATATATTAAAGATGTAATATGCAAATAGTTGTTATGCCAGGAAGCATAACGACCGACCACATAATGACCAGATCACGGATCAGCAGGAGGGTGGGGCAGCAAGCTACAAGCGGGCAGCAGAGAGCTACAGGAGGGGGCAGGGCTGCAAGCTTTGAGGGGAAGGTGCAGGGGGTTGGGGGGAGCTACAGGAGGGTGGGGCACTGGGCAGAGAGCTACTGGAGGGAGGTAGCAAGCTACTGGCACATGGATTCGTGAACAGGGCTACTAATCCTATCTAATAAAGAGGAAATATGGTAATTGACCCTCATGCTGTTGCAAAGATGGTGACGCCCACAGCCAAAATGGAGGGAATATGCTAATGACTGTCCGACCCTCAAAGATGGTGGAGCCCACAGCCACAAGATGGCAGCGTCCAGTCCTCTCAGCCCCACTGGGGCAGCAGGCACGTGGCACGGCTGGGCCCACCAACCAGGCGGGTCCGGCCGCTGAACGTGCCTGCCTCTGGAATCCCCCAGTTCCCTCAGCCCCCTAGCCACCCAGGGCCGCCTTAGGCTCAGGTAACCAGGGTCAGCTGAGGCTTGTACTGCCGGCAGTGACAGCAGCAGAGATGTGATGGGGTGTCGCCTTCCCGATTGCCAAGTCGCCTCCTGCCTGAGGGCTCCCAACTGTGAGAGGGGGCAGGCCAGGCTGAGGGACCCCCCCACACACACTCCAGTGCATGAATTTTCATGCACCGGGCCTCTAGTATGGTAATAAATGTCCACCAAAAAGTGAAATGCAGAATCCTGATCATCCAAGCTTCACTTCTGTCACTCTACCTAACCAGACCCTGGTGGAAAAAGAGATGAAGATTTACAGAATATTTGAAAGCTTTCTTAAGAATTGTAGCTATATTAATAGCAACACATTTGACACCAAAAATATTGTATGGAAAATTATATTTTAAAAGATATAGCACTTTTTAACTTTTCTCTAAAAACTGCATGATATTCTATAAGCATCAAGAAGGCATTCAACTTCAGAGAAAAAGCCTGACACCATATCTAAATTCTATTCAATGGCTGCTAAAAACATTGCCAGTGAGAAACCATCTCACACAAACATCCTCTGAATACAGCATGGAACCTCATCCCTTTGGCAACTTATAAAACAACCAACCTTGTCTAAATTTTGGAAACTACTTTGGGCAACCTACTCTATTCTACCTTTTGCAGACACACAATGCACATTAGCTTACTGAAAACACCTAAGAGTCCAGCAGACAAGACTATAATACATTTGGTCTCATGTAACCTAGCACTGCACAATATTACTAACTATGGAACTTTTATTCTCCCCACAACACACAATAACACAATCAGCTTTAAACAAACACTACAGGTTCGTAAGCCAAAAATATACTATGAGCTGTCATCCTACTGGCCTAGACTTACTCTTTATTCCAGTTTTAATTTCCTTTAATAAAATATTTCTCTACAGGAGAGAAACCAAGATGGCGGCATAGGTAAACACCTGAACTTGCTGCTTCGTACAACCACTTCAAAACTACAACTAAAAGACAAAACGGACGTTATCCAGAACCACAGGAAGGCTGGCTAAGTGGAAATTCTACAACTACAAGGAAAAGAAAAGCACACTGAGACTCAGAGGAGCTGCGGAAGTAAAGTGCAGAGGTACAGAGGTGCGTGTGGAGAGGGCTGGCAACTGAGTACGCGGCTGGCTTTTTCAATCCACAAGGAGACACAAGCTCCCAGCTGCTCTGGCAGCAGGTGGAACTTGAGGGCGGCTTTCTCTCAGAGGTGCTTGCAGCGATTACCAAGGACACTGAGACACAGGGGCCTATTAGGGCAGGGCTGATGGGAAACCAATGCTGTCCGCTCTGCTCTGAGACTCCGCCCCGAGATTCCGCCCCATCCAAGCTGTGTCCAGAGGCTTTTGCATATGAATGGCCTGGTCCTTTGAAATCTAAACTTACCTAACAAACTGCAGTTGAGTCAGAGAGACTCAGAACATCCAAAAGAAGGCCCAAGGCCCCACAGCAGCTTACATTGCTTCACAGCTGGGCCGCAACTGGGCACCTTCAAAACCCAAACAAAGAAGAGGAATCTGTAGATCTCTCCATAGCTCCTGCTGGGTGGCCTCAGGCAGAGGCTAAATTAGCACCTCCTGGGAGATCCAAGAGCCAGTGTAGCCAGGGGTCAGAGTAGGACCATCCAGATTACAACTCCTCAGATCCATAAGGGACATGCTCAGGGGGCAGACTCAGTGAGCACCAAAACCCCACTAAAGCAAGTCCTGCCTCATAAGGATGTCTCCAGCACAGAAGTCCTCCCATTGTAGACACAACTGATCCTCACAGCCAATTGGCCTGGAGGTCAATTCCTCCCAGTGATACCAACAACAATCAAGACTTAACTACAAGACTGTGCACACAGCCTACAAAGGGGTGCACCAAGAGTGTCCACCTCAGGTGACTGGGGAGGCTGAGCCACTGGGCCCTATAGGACACCTAGCACACAAAGCCACTCTATCAACTCAGGGAAGCAGCCAAAATACGAAGACAAAGAAACAGGTCACAAATGAAAGAAATGGAGGAAAGCAGATGACTAGATATAGAATTCAAAACCATGGTTATAAGGTTTTTCAAGAATTTCCTAGAAAAGGCCGATAAATTTAGTGAGACCCTCGAGGATATGAAAAAGGACTAACTAGAAATTAAGCATACACTGACTGAAATAAAGAATAATATACTGAGATCCAACAGCAGACTAGAGGATCGTAAGAATCAAGTCAAAGATTTGAAATACAAAGAAGCAAAAAAAACACCCAACTGGAAAAGCAAAAGGAAAAAAGAATCTAAAAATATGAAGATAGTGTAAGAAGCCTCTGGGACAACTTCAAGCGTACCAACATTCGAATTATGGGGGGCGCCAGAAGAGGAGAGAGAACAAGATACAGAAAACCTATTTGAAGAAATAATGACAGCTATTGAAAGAAATAGACTTACAAGTCCAGGAAGTGCACAGAACCCCAAACAAAAGGAATCCAAAGAGGACCACACCAAGACACATCATAATTAAAATGCCAAAGAGTAAAAGACAAAGAGAGAATATTAAAAGCAGCAAGAGAAAAACAGTTACCTACAAGGGAGCACCCATACAATTGTCAGCTGTTTTCTCAACAGAAACTATGCAGGCCAGACAGGAGTGGCAAGAAATATTCAAAGTGATGAACAGCAAGAACCTACAACCAAGATTACTCTACCCAGCAAAGCTATCATTCAGAATTAAAGGTCAGATAAAGAGCTTCACAGATAAGAAAAAGCTAAAGGAGTTCATTACCGCCAAACCAGTATTATATGAAATGCTGAAAGGTATTCTTTAAGAGGAAGAAGAAGAAAAAGGTAAAGATAAAAATTATGAACAACAAATACATGTCAAGTGAATCTAAAAATCAAGTGAATAAAAAATCTGATGAACAGAATAAACTGGTGAATATAATAGAATCAGGGGCATAGAACGGGAATGGACTGACAATCCTCGCGGGGGGGAAGGGTGTGCCGGGTGTAGGAAGAGACTGGACAAAAATCATACGCCTATGGATGAAGACAGTGGAGGTGGGGGGAGGGGCAAGGGGTGGGGTGGGAACCAGGTGGAGGGGAGCTATGGGGGGGGGGGGACAAGTGTAATAATCTGAACAATAAAGATTTCATTTAAAAAAAAATTTTCTCTACAGATATTAAATAATTTCTACTAAATCAGGACTGTAGGGAAAAAAAAGAGTAATCCGTTTTTTCACTTCATCAGGACTTATCAATCAAACTATTTCAGTACAGGAAATTTCAGAACTCAGTATACAGACAAATGTTAATTGTGCAAAATTATTATGTGCATTTTCATGATTTTTATTAAGTTCCAATACCTGTTTCCACAATATTTTCTGTTTCTGTTGTCTCCAGACCATCCATGCTGTCCTCATCTTCCACTGCATTTTTTCCTCTACTTCGAGGCCTACAAAGAAATAAATACATATAGTTAAATATTAAATTTTAAGTCTTAGAATTAAACTCAATGTAAAGCACCAATTTACACAAAATAAAATAAACATTTCTAACATTTTACTATATTAAATAGTAATATAATACTTTACAGTCATTTCCCCCTCAAATCCTAATGTGCCTTTTACTTGCATGTGAGGACAGGCCCTGATTACTACGTTTGTGCCATCATAACTCACTTTCTCAATTACTCTGCATTTTAGGCTTTGTTCCTCGTTTAGCTAATCTTCAGATGCTGCCCTCTGTCAATAGTCTCTGAGCACCTAATGGGTTCCTTTCAAAGTTCATACACCAGGTTATACCACTACATCTAATATTAAGGAGTGATGCCCAGACAGGTATATTTTTAACAAAACAATGCATACCCTTCAACCACTCAAAGAGAAAAAATTCTAAGTAGTAAGCAAGATTTAGTCATATTAACCTTACAAGTGTGACAAAATCTAACTTATAAACACTTCAGTGAAGTAAACATAAGAGCTGTGGTATCCCGACGGGTAGCTCAGTGGTTGAGCATCCACTCATGCACCAAGAGGTCGCTGGTTCGATTTCCTGTCAGGGCACATGCCCAGGTTGCGGGATTGATCACCAGTGAGAGGTAGAGGAGGTATAGGAGGCAACTGGTCGATGTTGATGTTTCTCTCTCATGGATGTTTCTCTCTCTCTCTCTTTTCTCCCTCCCCCTTCTCTCTCTTTTAAAAATCAATAAAAACATTTTTTAAAAGTGTTGTGGTAAAGTGGGATTCTTTGACCCAAGCTATTAAAAAAAAAACACCACACTAATGTCTTTAAATTTTTTCATGTCTTGTAAGTAAGGGATAGAAATGAGTCAAAAAATTAAAACAAATAAAATAAAAAACATGACATTACATAGTTTAAAAACTTGGAAATAGGCAAAGCAGAATTCAGATTTTAGCACATTATTACTTAAAACGAAAAAATACAAATAAACGCAGTATTTAGTTGAGAAGCATTAAGAGAATAAAAAATAAGAAATAAAGCATTGATACGGAAAAATGAAGCAAAAGCCTGTTTTAAACAATAGGAAATCCATTTAAATCTTATTTAGTACACTCAACAATTAAAAACAAATAAAGGAGATATAATAATTTTTAAATAAGAATTTTTCAGAGTTAAAGTGATCAAAGTCCAAATGGTTTTATAAATGAATTATTGCACACTGTCAAGAGGTGATCTCTACCCCAAAAATACAATTAAAAAGAAACACCTGAACCAAAACCCTAATAAATATAGCAAAAAATATATAGATTAAAAAAAGTATTGCCCTAGCCAGTGTGACTCAATTGGTTGAGCATCATCCCATGCACCACATGGTCCCTGGGGTTCCATTCCCCATCAAGGCAGGCACATACACAGGTTGTGGGCTCGATCCCCAGTAGGGGGCATGTAGGAGACAAACAAGCATCGATGTTTCTCTCCCTCTCCTTTCCTCTCTCACAAATTAACAAAAACGTATTTTTAAAAACCTAAAAATATGAGTAAGTATAATCAAAATACAAGCATGATTTAATATTAGAAATTTGTCAATATATCACACAAGGTCCAACAGCCAAAACAGCATCATTTCAAATTTCATGAGGGGAGGGGAGAAAGAGGCAGAACTAAATAATGAGACTTCAAAAACTTAATGTCCATATTAATCTTATAAATTAAAACTAATCTGAGTTACTAAAATAATATAGGAGAGACTTCTACTTAAAGCCACCTGGAAGTAAGATTCAAAATTACCCTCAAGCCTTCAACAACTAGAAAACCAGACAAAATATAAGAAACAGCCATTATCAGACAATGGACAACAGGCAGGGACAGGACTGGAGTCTCTGAACAAAGGGAAATAAACAAGGTGAACAAAAGTTGTCTGCATGGAGTTAATTTAAACTACACCAGAGAGTGGCACTCAGAGAAGGGCAGTTGTGCTAAAAAGGGGTGACAAATCATCAGTCCAGGAGGCTAAAACTATGGGACAGAATTTCTGTGCTGTGGAGTGGAAAGAGCTCTCCAGAACCCTGCATGAGGTTACCTGTGAGTTTTTATCTGCATACCAATCTGTATAATTGTGCTGTAAAACCCCATAAGGCTGAACAAGAACACCTTCAGAAAAAAAGGATGATTATAGAAAAGTTGCAATACAAGCAAGCCCCAGAGTTCACAGAGTGCTAAGAAAGACCTCATTGACCATGTATTCAGTAGAGACCACAGTGGAACACATCTTCAGGAGTAAGGCTAACAAATGCTATTCTAGACCTACAAGAGCTGACAAATATGTCTCAATAGAACCCAAATGATCCACAACTAACTTCCCTGACAGGCAAGAAAAAAAGTTCAACACTTATGAAAGCATTACAAAATCTAGCTCTTAGCAACCACAAAATCACAATATGTGGCATCCAATAACATTTTACGAAGCAAAAAGATTGTCAGCCATAATCAGAATAAAAATCAAAGAATAAAAACAAAACAAAAATGATAAAAGGGACAAGACTGGACATTAAACCAGCTATATCAATATGCCTCATACGCTTAAGAATGTAATAAGAAATGAGTATGAAGAGAGAAATAGAGATACTAAATATAAACAAAATGGAACTCATAGAGGTACATTAAATAATAACCTCAGCATTGTTCAATGCAGCTAAATGGTTAGAGCATCAGCCCTCATACCTAAGGGTCTCAGATTCAATTCCCAGTCAAGGGCACATACCTGGGTTTCGGGTTTGCTCCCTGCCTTATGGGGGTGCATGAGGGAGGCAATCAATTGATGTCCCTCTCTCATATCAATGTTTGTTTCTCTCCTGCTTTCTCTCTACCTTTCTCTCCCTCTCTCCCTCCTTTCCTACCTTCCAATCAACAACAAAAAGATAAAATCTAATAAAAACTTCACTTTGAAAGATCAACATCTGATTAGAAACAGCAAAAAGAAAAAAAAAAAGAGATAAATGACCTTAAAGACATAGCCAGAAAAAAAAAGAAATCTATTCAAAATTAAAGGACAAACAGCTACAGATGGCTTTACTGGTTAATTCTATTCAACACTTAAGAAATAATACTAATCCTATACTATCTTCAGGATGTAGAGTGCCCAGGGCTCTGGCACAAAATCTCTTCTCCACATACAAAGGCTCATTCCCTGGGCAATCTCACCCAGTCTCTTGACATTTATGCTGTTATTGGCCCAAATTCCTCCACTCCCTACCTGTCCACTGTTAACTCATATTTAACTGTCTACCCAACAGCTCCACTTGGATTCAAACAAGCATTTCTAAGTTAACATGTCAAAAAACAAATCTGATTCCACACTTGCTCTTTTTCCAGTGTTTCCTATCTCAGTAAAGAGTGACACCTATCACCCAAGTAGCTCAGCTTCATAATTTTAGATTCCTCTCTCTCATGCCCCATATATCAATGACATCAGCAAATCCTGTCAGCTCTACCTTCAAGATATGTTCCAGTTACACTGTCAACAGCTTAATGTCACCATGGGTTTTTTGTTACTATTACAATTGGGAATTATATAACTCACCTTTACTGAACATTTAGTATGTAAGAGACACTCTTACTACCATCTCTATTTACATATGAAAAAAGTGAAGCTCAGAGAAGATAAATGGCTATGCCCAAATTTAATGGCTCTTGCTCCATGGCAACATTCTTAACCACTGACTATACTGCAATTAGTGGCCCCCGTTTCCACTCTTACTGGCCTACAGGCTCTCCGAACAATTATCAATGATAATTTAAAGCCTTAAATTCAATCAGATCACTCTTCCTTCCTCTCAGTGGCTACTCATCACACCTAGAAAAAATCCTCCATGGCCTACTTGATGTGTCCATCTTGGTTCCCTCTGAGGTCATATATGAGCACACTCCTCCTTCCACACCATGGCCCTGCTGTATTGCCCTTTCATGAACACACCTAAGGTGTTCCACTTTAAAGCCTTTGCATATTTACCTGTTGTTTTACCAACCTGTCTCTTCAACTAAAATGCAATCTCCACGAGTGTTAGAACTCTGTTCTATTCACTACCGCACTTTCAACGCCTAACAGTACCAGCCGTATCACAGGCACTCAAAACAGGCTTTGCTGAATGAACACAATGCTTCTACAACTCGGGAGGAAAATACACATTTAATAACAACAATTGAGATAGCTACCTAACCATTCTAAAGATGCAAATTATAGCCCAGCTGGTGTGGCTCAGAGATTGGGCGTTGACCTAGGAACCAAGAGGTCACCGGTTGATTTCTAGTTAGAGCACATGTCTGGGTTGCAGGTTTGATCCCCAGTAGGGGGTGTGCAGGAGGCAGCCGATCATGATGTTTCCATCTCAATGTTTCATTCTCTCTATCCCTCTCCCTTCCTCTGTCTATAAAATTCAATAAAAACATATTTTAAAATAAAGTAAAATAAAGATGCAAATATACTTCTGCTTTCCACTGAGCAGAGAAATAAAATTTCATATGGGGTCAAACTTTGTTTATTTTATTTATTTAATCCTCACCAGAGGATATGTTTATTGATTTAGAGAGAGAGAAAGGGCATGGGGGTGGGGGTGGGAAGAGAAATATCAATGTGAGAGAGGAACATGAATCAGTTGCCTCCCGTAAGCATCCTGACCACGGATCAAACCTGCAACTTTTTTGGTATACAGGACAATGTTCCAAATGAGCCACCCAGCCAAGTTTGACTGGGGTCAAACTTCAAAAGTAAGCCATGTAACATAATACTAAATGTTTGTCATTAAGGTAAATAAAGAAAAAATAAGAACTTTTAACACCACAAGGGAATAGACAAAACTGTCATCATCGACAAACATCACCACCAAACATCTATTAGAAAACACAGGTTAATTAACTGAAAAGTGAAGAGTTCTCAAAGATTGTCAGATCAACACAGTAACAAAAACATCAACAACTTTCCTTTCCTGTACTTCATTGTGAACAAACAGCAGCAATAATCAACTCCAATGCAATGAAACAATCAAGTTACTAGGGATCACTTCAATAAAAAATATAATAAACCTTATTCATAAACATAAAGAAAAAAATAAGTAAACAGAGAAAACCTAATATAAAAAGGAACAAAGGATTCAAATAAGCCATGTGTAGACAAAATTATTCAACCTAGAAATATGACAAAGTGTTCAACTTCACCAAGTAATCAGGGAATTCAAACAGTGAGATATTAAGTGAAAAATACTAACACAACCCAGGGACAGTGGGAACATAGACGAGACGAAGACTCGCACATTACAGCTGCAGGGGTGTGAATAATGTAGCATATACTGGAAGGCAATTTAGCAATACGTACCAAATATAAGATATTCACACCATTTGTTCTGTCAGTTTCATGTCTAGAACTCTACCCAACTTCACGTGCATAAATATCTAGATTATATATATATATATATATGGACGATCGCTATAGAACAAACAACATAAAAGCTGGTTGAGGGGATACTGAAATAAAGTATGTGCTAGCCATTCAATGATTTTCAGTCATTATTAATACAAAAAGGAAGACCTATTTGTACTAATAAAGACCTCTAAAGACTAAGACATAGTTGAATGAGAAAAAGTGCACTACAGAATGTACATGATTCCATTAAAGTTTTATAAGTGTACACACATGTATAAATAAGCATTTGTTTTATAACCATGTGTATTTACACACAAAAAATACACAGCAAAATAGTTAGAATGACAGGCACTAAACTGGTAACAGTGTTCTCTGGAGCCATGAGGGAAAACCAAGGGCCAAGGAAGGACCTTTCAACTCCTGGCAAGTTCTTTATAAAGAGCATATATCCTATCTAATAAAGACAGAATATGCAAATTGACTGTCACTCAGTGACAAAGATGACGATGCCCACAGCCAATAAGGAGGGAATATACAAATAGACGCGACAAAGATGGCAGGGGCCAGGCAGGCCTCTGGGCAGTGCATATGCAGGTGCGGAGCAGCCAGGGTGGGGCAGGACTCTGGCTTTTAGGGGAGGGGGGAGGTGGAGGCAGCTACAGGAGGGTGGCAGGGCCAGAGCGAAGGCGGAAGGTGGCAGCCAGAGGGAAGGCCTGGGTCCTGGGTGCCGGAGGGAAGCCAGTGCCAGCAGCCAGGGGAAGGAAGACCTATTCTTGCACGAATCTTCATGCATCGGGCCTCTAGTTCATCTATAATTTAGTAAGTGGGGGAAGGGTTAAAAGATGTTTTTTCTTGGGAACCACTGATAGAGTGCTTTATCTTTTATGCTCTAGTACAGTGGTCAGCAAACTCATTAGTCAACAGAGCCAAATATCAACAGCACAACGATTAAAATTTCTTTTGAGAGCACAATTTTTTAAACTTAAACTTCTTCTAACACCACTTCTTCAAAAGAGACTCGCCCAGGCCATGGTATTTTGTGGAAGAGCCACACTCAAGGGGCCAAAGAGCCACATGTGGCTCGTGAGCCACAGTTTGCCGACCACTGCTCTAGAATAAAATTAGATTATTTCTAATCTCACTCTATAGAGCAAACCTTCCAAAATAATGTATCTCATGACAGTCCTTAGGAGTCATATGCAAAAATAAAGGAATTGCCCTAACCGGTTTGGCTGAGTGGATAGAGCGTCAGCCTGCAGACTGAAAGGTCCCAGGTTCGATTCCAGTCAATGGCATGTACCTTGGTTGTGGGTATATCCCCAGTAGGAGGTGTGCAGGAGGCAGCTGATTGATGTTTCTCTCTCATCAATGTTTCTAACTCTCTATCCCTCTCCTTTCCTCTCTGTAAAAGAAAATCAATAAAATATATTTAAAAAATAATAATAAAGGGCCCTGACTGGTTTGGCTCAGTGGATAGAGCGTCAGCCTGCAGACTGAAAGGTCCCAGGTTCGATTCCAATCAATGGCATGTACCTTGGTTGTGGGCACATCCCCAGTAGGGGGTGTGCAAGAGGCAGTTGATTGATGTTTCTCTCTCATCTATGTTTCTAACTCTCTCTCCCTCTCCCTTCCTCTCTGCAAAAAATCAATAAAATATATTTTTTTTAAATGTGTACCTTTAAAAAAAATTAAAAAATAAAGGAATAGTTTATAGTGTTTGGGGTTTGTTTATAAAAATGGTTAGAAATGCCTCTGTGATTAAAAGCCTATGGCCTGATTTTTCAACCTGTGATACTTCTAACCATTAGGAGACCACATAATAACAAACCACCAGGAAACTGAAAAATTGTGCCAATCATTCAGATTATTAAAAAAAAAAATCCCTGTGACTATTTTGTTCAATAATTTGATATCTACCTTATGTATGAACATATGTATATACAATACATATCTACACAATAAAAACTAAGTCACTACATTATTGTTCTATGGTCAGAATGTAACTTGCCCCTTAAGCCACCTAAAACATGTCACTTACTGAATATTAAATAATTTTTCTTAAAAATATTAGTAATGCAGTACTGTTTTTTAAAGAGAAAAAACAATATTCTCAATAGAAAAACAAAGAATAATAAATAATATGACCAGCAATTTTAAAAATTGAAATGGATTTTAAACACGAAATATTCAACCTCACTAACAATTTTAGAAATGGAAATTAAAGCAAGGAGATATCATTTTACAAATCAAATGAGCAAAGGGTGGTAACGCCCTCATCTGAGCATGTTACAGGAAAACAGATGCTAGAGTATGAGTGTAAATTGGACAACCAGACAGACAATATCCTAAATACAGAGCATATAGAATGCTACTCTTATTTAGTCTCTTGAGTCAGAAAGGTTTTAGAGGAAAATCATCCAGTATTATAAAGACTGAAATGTTATGCAAGTAATTGTCAGGGTAAATTTATGTAGCAATAAGAACATTATAGGCAAAACAAAGAAAAACATCAAGAGTTTTGCAACTACATAGCTAATAATAATCACAGCAACTCAAAATAGGTATAATAATTAAATGACATCATCCCTCCTACATTGTAAGTACAGTCGGATACATTTACAGCTGATAATTACATACAGAGTGTCAACAGATATGACTGTTTAGCTAAATTTAGGTTTTACAAAGACTTGAACATTTGGAGTGAGGAGGAATTATGTATCATAATTACCATAAATAAAACTTCCTAATAAATACCTAACGATATTGTTTTATTATTGTTTTATTTTTACCACTCTGCAACTGAAGAAGTTACAGTAGTATATAGAATTTTCAATAATAAACAGTTGTTAAGTTTGAGCATTTGTTAAGAATGACAGTTCAAAACACAGAAATGCAAAGCACAAGGAAGAGATCCATGCAGAGATCAATTTTTCAGAAGGGCCTTGAATTAAAAAATGACCAACTAAACTCACATCTACTTTGCTTACCTGAAATTTCCTTTAAAGTAAGACTTCTTGCAGGGAGGGTTACGTGGGAACTGTACTTTCTGCGCACTTCTTATAAACCTAAAACTGTCCTAAAAAATTAAATCTATTTTTTTTTAATGTATTGAGCCATTTTTTAAAAACTTCCTTATTTGCAGTTCGGGCTCCTGTCAGGTGCTTTCCTCAGACCCCCGGGAATTTGGATTCGGCCGCCCCACCCCTCTGTGGCTCCCTGCAGCCCCTGCCCCACTTGGCTCTCCCCAGCCGCCCGCCTGTCAGGAGGCTTCCGGGACTCCCTGCTGCGGGCAGCGTGGTCCTGGGGCAGGGGGTGGGAGTGTGGGGAGCAGCTCCAGTCAAGTTTAGTAAACCCCAGGTCGGCATCAGGATTCAGCTGTGGAGGAGTCTGCCTGGGCGGGACAAAATTGCGCTAGAGCCAGAATCCCACCCCATGGCCCCACCCACCCTGTGAACAGTCATGATGTGACGGCGTCCCAGATAATTTGCATATTCCTCTATTATATATATACATATAGATGGGAAATGGTGACGTAACCATGAAAACGATGTGCGCTGAGTCCAACCTAACCCAAGGACTGTCTGTATATATAATCTATATATATAAAAGCCTAAGCAAGTGTTAAGAAAGTTGCCCAAATGACTGGCCGACCGGTCGCTATGACGCTCACAGACCACCAGGGGGCAGATGCTCAACACAGGAGCTGCCCCATGGTGGTCAGTGCGCTCCCACAGCCAACCTCCCGCAGCCAGCCAACTTCCCGTGGTCCCTCCCCGCGATTGGCCCCAATTGCCACCCAGGTCAAGGGACCCCACCTGTGCATGAATTCATGCACCGGGCTTCTAGTTATATATAAAATTACATACAGAAGGAATGCAAAATTTCACAATTTTTAAGTTAAAAGGGAATTTCCCTCCACTCCAAATATCCCACCTTCCTCCAAGCCTTAATTCCAGACTCCTAAAAGGTCCTTGACTCTGTCTCCTCCTCTTGTCCCAAGGCCTATGGACTTAGTGCTATGGTGTTCTACCTTAGCATCTCTTCTTTTAGAGATGCCTTTCACTGTTATTTAAACTGTGATTTCTTAATTAACGATTAAAACAATGGGGCTTTTTTGTTTTTCTTTTCTTTTTACTTCTTGCTCCCTATTGGACTGTTAAGTACCCTAAGGAAAAAATGCCTCTTTTGTGCTTCCCACCCTGCCCAGTACCTGCCAGACTCTTCTTGTACAAAGTGGATATTAAGGTGTTTAATTTTTGTACCCATTTCTAAATTTACTTCTGCATTTACCGGGATATCACTTCCCAGTCTCATGTTCCTTAACCAGTTAACATGAAACAATAATGATGAACCATGAAACACAATTTACAAACTCAAGTTCCAATATTTCCTTCACTCTGAAACAAAAACTTGCTTTACCATACTAAGTCAGAAGTCCTGGGTTTGGGGGGGATTGCATCTTAATTTTCTGTGTTCTATTTTCAACTTCAAAAAACTCTTTCTTGAACTCCTTTCTTCCATAGCCTAGCTTCTAGAAAGAACTTTGTATTGTGTTTCCCTCCTTGCTCATCTACCCTTCACCCCTCTAGCCAAGGCCTTCATAACACAAGCAAAACATCTTCCAAGGCCACTCCTTGAGTGACTTCTAAACTCCATCTTCCTATTCTTTCAGTTGAACCAGTTTCCCCCAAACATTTCACAGAAGTCATGTGAAAATAAAAACCTAGCCCAGTCAGTGTGGTTCAGTGGCTGAGCATCAAACCCAGAGGTCACAGGTTCCATTCCAGGTATGCCCAGGGTTTCCAGCTCAATCCCAGTAGGGGGCATGCAGGAGGCAGCCGATCTATGTTTTTCTCTCATCTTTCTATCTCTCTATCCTCTCCCTTCCTCTCTGAAATCAATAAAAAAAAAAATTTTTTTTAACTAGTCACATGCTGAGTATTGATAATTTAAATCTAAGCTTGTATCAAAAATAACCTGAAGGGAAAGGAAGGAAGGAAGGAAGGAAGGAAGGAAGGAAGGAAGGAAGGAAGGAAGGAAGGAAGGGGAGGGGAGGGGAGGAGAGGGGAGGGGAGGGGAGGGGAGGGGAGGGGAGGGGCACAGAAGAAACATAACTAATTATAAGGCTGTTAAAACTAGGTGATGGGAACATGAGGGGATTTGATATAAAAATATCTCTACTTTTATTTGTATATAATATTCCATGAAAAAAGTTTCTAGAAATATTTACTTGATCGAACTGTATGACTAAAAGTACACCTAAAGCAGTATCATAGAGTCTTAATATCGGCAGGATTTATTCAATTTGATACCCAGTGAATGAAACCCTCCTAAAGGTCCCAGACAAGAAATCCAACCTCTACTTAAATCAATGCACAGCATATAATGACAACGCCTAGATGGAGATACAAGTATGAGTAATAGAAACTCATTAAAACTTGAAAACTGGTCCTGGCCAGCTTGAGGGAGACAACCAATCGATGTATCTCTCTCACATAGATGTTTCTCTCTCTCTCTCTCCTCTCTCTCTCTCTCTCTCTCTCTCTCTCTCTCTCTCCCCCCCCCCCCTTCCACTCTCTTTAAAAAAATCAATGGGGGGAAAATATCCTTGGTTAAAGATTAAAAAAACAACATGTGTGTATGGGAAATAAACAGTAGAGTGTCTCAAGTACAGTGAATACAAACCAATAGATTAGCTGAGAGAGGAGAGAGTGCTTATGATCGGTGAAGACTTCACAAAGAAGGATGGGTCAGATTTCAGACTGAAAGTGAGGAGAGGGAGGAGAGAGAAGTAATTCAAGTAGGAAGAATGCCTTGAGCAGGTAGAGGTGAGGGTAAAAGTCTGCCACACCCAGAAGAAAACAAATAAAATGGACCCAGGACATGGGAAGGACTTGAATGCCACACTAAGGTGTTTGAACATAATTCAGCAGATAGGTCCTAAACATTTTACAGCAAAAAAAAAATCAGAATCAATTACACATTGGAAGAAATAGCCCTGTCAATTTAATAATCCAGATTAGAAAATAAGACCTGAAAGAAGTGTTCAATGGACAGCTTCTTCTGTGATAAAGAAGCCTAAACAGTCAGCTCAAGTCTTGTTCGATTTTTATTTCAAGCCAAAATATGATTGTTTGTTTATTCAACAAATATTGGAGTGCTGGCTGTGTGCTGGGAACCATTCTGGGAATCCAATCATTCTTATGTAGTAGTCCAGTTCCATAACAAAAGCAGTGGTTCTCAACTTGAGAAGGGGGACATTTTTTTAAACACACACACAATTGGCAATGTCTGAAGACATCGGGTTGGTGGAGCCTGGGAATGCTGCCAAACATCCCTCAAGGCACCCCACACAAGGAAGCGGCCAGCCCCAAACTTCAACAGTGCCGAGATGAGCAGCCCTGCTCCAGAGCAGCATTACTTGGCAATGAACGTGTTCTTTCCACATTTACTGGTTTTCTTTTATGTTCAGACAGCTAAAATTATGATTGATTCAACTGTAAACTTATGGAGGGCAAGGAGGTACTTACATTCCCAACCAATCTTCAATGCTCTTTTATAGAATTTTTTTAAAATCACAAATTCCCTGAACTGGCAGGAAAATAGATAAATAGGTATCCTATCTAATAAAGAGGGAATATGCTAATTGACTGTCACATCCTCACAAATATGGCGGTGCCCACAGCCAATAAGGAGGGAATAGTCTAAATGACTGCCATGCCCTCAAAGATGGCAGCATCCACAGCCACAAGATGGCCGCACCCAGTCCCCTCAGCCCCGCCAGGGCAACAGGCATGTGACATGGCCAGGCCCGCCCCCAGGTGAGTCCAGCCACTCAGCACGCCTGCTTCTGGAGTCCCCTAGTCCCCTCAGCCCCCAGCCGCCCAGGGTCAGCCTGAGGGACGACCAAACGACTGAACAAGCAGGCTGCGTGGGGTGACCTGGCGGCAGGGAGGTTAGTGAGGGACGACCAAACAACTGAACAGCAAGCTGCATGGGGTGACCAGGCCGATAGAAGCACCATGAAAAGGGTGACCAGGCTGGCAGAGGGGGCAGTTGGGGGCAACCTGGGGGTTGGGGGGAACAGTAAGAGGCAACCAGGCCGGCTGGTGGGGGGGGGGCAGTTGGGGGTGACCAGGCTTGGGGGAGCCCAGTTCAGGGCGATTAGGTTGGCAGGGGGAGCAGTGAGGGGTGATTAGGCCTGCAGGTGGAGGGGGGCAGCTGGGGGCGACCAGTTAGGGGTGACCAGGCAGACAGGTGAGCGGATAGGAGACAGCGGTCCAGGATTGTGAGAGGGATCCCAGATTGGAGAGGGTGCAGGCTGGGCTGAGGGGACCCTTCCTACCCATGCATGAATTTCATGCACTGGGCCTCTAGTATTCATATATTATTGTTAGGAGCATAAATTGGTACAATTATGCCATAGTAATATTTGTGAATATTAAAAGTCTTTAAAATCTACATATCTTTTGGCCCAGGAATTCCACTTAGGAATTTATCATGAGTAAATAATCAAGTGCATAAAGGTGCAAGAGCTGTCACGATGTTCACCCCCACACTGTTTCTAACTCTCAAAGACTAGGGGAAAAATCCTCCTTGTCCAACAAGAAAAGACTATTTAGATGAGTCATTTCTCAAAGCAAGGTGATGCTCTGCAGCTACTAAACTCCTGTAGCACCATGGTTATTGACATGGATATCTTTATATGACCGCCCTCCTTAAGTGTACAAATATAAACAATACTAAAGGCCCAGTGCACGACATTCTGGCGGGGGGGGGGGGGGGAGGTCGTCCCCTCAGCCCAGCCTGCACCCTCTTGCAGTCCAGGACCCCTCGAGGGATGTCCACCTGCAGTCAGACATCCCTCTCGCCACCACTGCGCTCGCCAGCCATGAGCCCGGCTTCTGGCTGAGTGGCGCTCCCCCTGTGGGAGCACAATGACCACCAGGGGGAAACTCCTGTGTTGAGCATCTGCCCCGGTGGTCAGTGCGCATCATAGCAACCAGTTGTTCTCCCATTAAGTCGATTTGCGTAGTAGGGTTTTATTATATAGGATGATTCATAGACCTTATTTATATAGTTTTATACTATGTATTTTCTATTTTCTAATTCTTTCCTACATATGTGCAAATGTAAAAATTATATACCACTAAGTGTTTGCAAATCTAAAGATGCTAGGACAAAATATTTCTATTTTCTTTTGTTGATGAATATTTGTAATTTAGCTATATTAATTTTTATATAAACATTTAAGGCCTATTTATAATTAAATGGCAGCCTTATAAAACCCAAGAAACCTTGTATGGACCTGAGGGGAAAACATTTTCAGTAGAAATGCTACAACACTCCCCCCATCTTTTCTCTCTCTCTCTCTCTCTCTCTCTCACACACACACACACACACACACACACAAACAGTTCAATGATCAAACCGAATCATCAGCTAGACTGGGGATGTCATTTTGACAGGCTGGGCAGCGATTGGACCAGAGATCCTAGCAAAGATGGTGCTGATACAAGGCTAAGGAGGCCCGGAAAGCCTGAGAAAGGAGGGACTACATGGCAGGTGGCATGGGAATGGTCTGTGTTGGGTGATAAGAAAGGCAATATGGAGGGAGGGCTGTGGGGATGAGCTCCAGAGGCAGGATGCTTAGGTTCCGTTCCATCTCACCTTGACCTCATTAGAAACATCACCTTGAGCAACTTTTCCTGCGCATTTGCTCCTCTGTATAAGGGGGATGAGAGCATACTGAAAACAGGGCCAGGCACTGTGATTAAGGGTTAGCATCCTCGTTACTCCTCTGACTCTGACATGAAGTTGTGCCTTTGGGACAGCAGTGGTGACTTCTCAACTATCAACCACTTATTTTTAAAAACAGCCTTGTCAGGTGCCTAGGGTCTGTATAGAACAAAAGCCAGAGGACTCTAGAAGGAAGCCTGAGGCAGTGTGTATATGTTGAAGATGGGGGGGGGGGGGGGCAAGCAAGGAGTAACACCAGGAGAGAACATCAGATCTGCAGAGGCACACCAGGAACAGGGCACTGTAAGTCACTGCACAGTGCTGCCAGAGAGATCTCCATAAAACAGTGTCTATGTCACTGGATAAAACCTTTCAGTGTCTCTCCGTGGCCTTCGGAGTTAAATCAGAACTGTTCCTTAAACTGACTTAAAATCCATACTACCTCTGCCCTAGCTGGTTTGGCTCGGTGAAGAGAGCATGAGCCTGTGGACTGAAGGGTCCCGAGTTTGATTCCAGTCAAAGGCACATGCCCGGGGTTGCAGGCTCAATCCCCAGTGTGGACGTGTAGGAGGCAGCCAATCAAAGATTCTCTCTCATCATTGATGTTTCTATCTCTCTCCCTCTCCCTTCCTCTCTGAAATCAATAAAAATATATATATTTTTTTAGAAAAATCCATACTACCTCTTACGCCAAGCACACTGGGCTCTGGCCACACTAAATATCCTCAGTGCAAACTCACTCTGTGCTCAGTTTTTGCACATGCAGCCCCTCTGCCTGGGAAGTAACTTCTGCCTCCTCCAGAAGCAAACTGCGATCCAACCTCCAAAACTCAGCTTAGGATCAACTTCAGGGCCCTGTCCTGACCTTCGTCCCAAGGGACTGTTGTGTGCTCCCACTTCGTGCTCACGATAGCCTGGCCACACTGAGCTGTACACCATCAGCTGTGACTCCGTGTAGGGATCCGGCCTTCACTGAGTTTCCAGATACTGTTCAGCACAATGACTGATGCATAAACTGCTACACAGCAAGCAACCAAAGAATATGGGGTGGGGGTTGTCTTCTAGATCAGCGGTTGCCGACCTTCCAGACCTCACGGACCATCAGTGGCCCGTGGACCACTGGTTGGCGACTGCTATTCTAGATAACAAAATGAAGGAATAGCAGAACTAGAACATCATCATTTTACAACATTTTGCAACCCAAAAAGATCAACAGATCTAGGCACTGACCAACAGCAGTTGGCATCACAAAAAGCGACAGCCAGACTCTAGGTGCCTCCCAAGGAAGAAGGCACTGCAGCGAGAAGCAGTGGGAAACTGCTTCAACAACTAAATTGCAAGTAAAAAAGGAGGGTGGTAACCTATAGATTAAGAGACTTAATCACAAGGTGTGGGCCTTATTCAAATCCAGATTCAAGCAAACTGTTTTGTTTTGTTTTTTTTAAAACAGATACCTACTTAATCTGAACACTGAATATTTGATACTATGGATTTAACTGATAAATAATTTTTAGGTAATGATGGCAGTATTAGTTTTCTTTTTAGAGATGCATTCTCAAATATTTATAAATGAAATTATATTATGCCTGAAATCTGTTTCAAAATAACACATGAGAGAAGTGGGTAACAGTATCAATGCAACAAGATTGGCCATGTGTTGATCATAGTTAAGCTGGTGATGGATACTCAAGAGTTTCATTAGCCTATTCTCTACCCATTTGTATATGGGCAAATTTTCTGTGACAGTTACAAAAACAGGTGGGAAGGGAAAAGGAGTGATCATAGTGACTATGACTACTGAATATCAAAGCAGATGGAGAGAAGGAAAAAAGATCACAAATGTAGGTGGCAGCAACCAGAACAAAACTATTTTAATGCAAAAAAGACCTCTGCTGGTGAAAAGCCACCAAGAGAAGGGAGATGCAGGACACAGCAGAATGCAGAGGTGAAGGGAAGCCGCATGCTTGCAGGACTTGCAGCCAAGCGTTGCAAGCACAGACCCTGCAGCAAGAGAACACTGGGTTCAAACCCTGTTTCCCAGACTCACTCTGTGTCTTCCTTTTCTCAGATGTTACAGAAGGAACAAAGGATAACAACAGTCTTTACTTGGAAGACTTTAGTACCAAGTAAATGAGTTAATATGTTTATAATGTCCAGTTCTCCTAAAACAGTACTGCCTAGAAGTTCTCAATAAACGTAACTATTCCCTCCCCACTACCCCTTCCTCCACTTTAGAGAGGCCCCAAGAAGTGAAGTGACTTGAGAACCATATTCTAGGCTGGGTACTTAATGGCAAAGACTGACTGGCTGCCTATTCACCCAACGCAACTCCTAGGCATGCAGCTACATTTCTCAACTTCCCTTTCATGTGTCTGACTTCCAGGTAACACAATGTGGATAAAAGTGATGAATACCTCCTTTAGAACTCCCAGGCCCTGTCCCAAACCTCCATGCAGATGTGCACCTTCTCCCTCCCCCATCTGCTAGGCGACATTCATGCCTAGGGCAATCTTGGAAGTCCTGTGAAGACAGCAGAGATATAAACTGTCATTGTCCTAACCCCTGAAATCTCAGGGTTTATCCCTGAGTGACTGTGACCGCAGGTAACTTTTTGTGGAACCATCACTATAATCATTCCTCCTTATCTTACAAAGGGGGACAATGAGGCATGGAGGGAGTCATAGTCACACAATTACTAAGTAATACTTCCAGGATTGAACCAGAACAGGGTTTTCACAGAGCTCAGGCTCTTACATGTCTTCTAAGACCATCAGACCAGTAAGTGCAACCAGGATTTTGGATTTACAGTGGACACATTTAATACAGAATTTTGTTCTATATTCCTAAAAAAAAAAAAAAATCATCACATTAATCTCTCAAAGGGGTAAGTACAGAACATATCTTTGGTTATCTTAAATCAAAAAGATATAAATAGGACCCCAAAAGTTTAAGTGGGCTTTATAATAGACAAGAGGCACATAAGAATATTTTTTAAATACCATGTATATTAAAGAGACCATGCTTCCTTACCATTGCAAATAATGATAGAGTGCAAGTTTTAGTCTTTTAATCCAACTTTTCCTGTTTGATTTTTCTTGAGCCATCCCTATTTATTGACAATTATATTGCATTATTTGATTGTATTGTCATTTTTAAAAATAGGATTCAATAAATGGGAATCATCACTATTTCAATCATCGCTGAACTGCACCTACATTATTAACCAAGATGTACCTATGAAAAGAAGTACAAGAGTCTATTGTTAAGCAAAAGAAAGTTATAGAAAGTGTTTACAACATAATTCCATTTGTTTTCAAAAAATATATTTACCTAGTCTATATTTTTTACTATGCATATTTATCTCCTATCTACAAATGAAAAATATCTGGAAGGAAACACATGACAGTTTTTAGTGATTACCTGAGGTGAATAGAGAGCTCAGCTTGTGATTTATACCTTTAGTTTGAACTTATGATGAGCACGTGTACTTACAGAATAAAAAATACTTTCACACAGCCATTGTGGCTCAGTGGTTGAACGTCAAACTATGAACCAAGAGGTCACAGTTCAACTTCCAGTCAGGGCACATGCCGGGGTTTTGGACTTGATCCCCAGTGGGGGCTTGCAGGAGGCAGCCGATCCATGATTCTCTCTCATTATTAATGTTTCTATCTCTCTCCCTCTCCTTCTCCCTTCCTCTCTGAAATCAATAAAAATATGTTTAAACTTTTTTTTAAAAAGAAACATTTTAAAATAAAGACCTATCTATGACTTATAGTAAGATAAAATGATCAAACTCCCCAAATCCCACATTATCGTAATATACAGTGAAGCATCTTGGTTGGAATAAAAAATTGTATCCCTTTTTATATATATATATATATATATATATATATATATATATATATATATATATATTTCTGATCAGTTTCACACATATGTACAGATATATATGTGTGTTTAGATATCTGAGTAAATCTATTTAAAACACACAAAAAAAGTATATTTTAAATAGATTCTGATGACAGTTAATCAAGCATGTTCCTTTTTGTGAAACTGGATTCTAACCTGAGGAGTACCTGGGGTTGTTAAAAACAGGAAAAACAGTATGTTAGAATTTTAAAACAGTTCTCATTTGGCTTTCCAAGTTTACAATGTTTTGGGGGCTATTTTAGTCTTTAGGCCTTCTTCAAATATTTCAGACCCTTCGAGAGAAAAGAGCAATTCAAAATCAAATATCCATTTGTCAAGGACCTTACTGTGTCATAAGCACTATTTTAAAATTATCTCATTCATCAAAACAGTGTTTGTCAAGAGCCCAGAGGTAGTTATTAAACAGTTTTTATTTTTTTAATATATTTTTATTGATTTCAAAGAAGAGAGAGGGAGAGATAGAAACATCAGTGATGAAAATCATTGATTGGCTGCCTCCTGCATGCCCAACACTGGGGATCAAGCCCTGACTGGGCATGTGCCCTGACCAGGAATCGAACTGTGACTTCCTTCTTCATAAATCAATGCTCAACCACTGAGCCACACCAGCCTGGCAAAAACAATGTTTTATTACCCCTGTTAATAGAATTGGGGGAGAGGGAGACTATAGTAAAGATAATCCCAAATAAGAAGCATTCAAAATAAATAATATTTGGCTTGTTTCAGTTTGAGAAACTTTCTGATAGCTTGAAAATTTAAAGTCAAGGTGTATGAAAATAAAGCTACACTATGAAAAAAAAAAAAGGATGATTCCACAAAAGGCATATTTGTAATATGGTATATTTAAAATATTTATAATAAGGTCCCGATCCTGCTGCCTTGTCCAATAACTGGACCTTGAACTGATGCATGACCTTCAACTCTGCTTCCCTGCATGAATCAGTTCACTTGTGCAGCCTTCCTTGAGTTAGGGCTTCTTCCTATATAAACTGAAAAAATTAAATTAATTCACTTGAACCTCATGAAATTGTCAGTATTTGACTATTTTATCCTTAAAAAAAAAAAAGGCAACTTCATGTGGTTCAACCTAACCCAGCCTCTTTGATTCTAGTGGTTATTTGAAAAAAGAACGAAATTTTACATGCGTCCTTTCTATCTCCATTCTGCTTCCCTCTACCCAAAAAACATGGTTAAGGATTGGCAGCTTTAAAATTTTAAGGTTGTATTACAAGTCAGAAGACAAAGCCACTGTCCTGGTTATTAAAATTGGCTGCCATCACTCAAACTGTTGCACTAAAAAGAAGTATAATAAGATCTCATGTGAGTTTTAATCTGAAAGAGAAGTAAACTCATAAAAATAAAGATGAGAAAGCAAGACAAAGCCCAAATATAAGAAATAGAGAGGACTCTGATTTATCTAAAGAAATCTAATAAAGAGGTTCACATCTTAAAATGAGTGATTCCTACTTTCCTTATTAGATTTTAATGGGAATTAATGATTACTGAGTTAAATACACATCATACACTAAAAGTGATGGACAAATAGATATTAATATTAACAGCTGAGAAACCATCCCGACCAGAACACTGAGGGTGGTCCAGAGGTCCAGGAGCATCTATGGGGAAATTCAGAACTAAGTGAAAAAACACAAGATGCAGATTCGTGCGCAAAGTGGGATCGCATTTTCTTGTTTTAAAAACAGTGTATCCTACAACATGTGCATTTATTTCTTACCAAAAAATTGGTAGGGTAGACCCTAAACTATTAACAATGACTCCCTGAGAGAAGAAGAAGGCAGAACTGGAGAGAGAAAAAGGAAGAATTCTAGCTAAGTGTGCCTGTTTAAATTTAAATTAATTAAAATTAGACAGTATTAAAATTCAGTTTCTAAATTCTGCCAGCTCCATTTCCAGTGGCTATCACACCTAACAACACAGATATGGAACATTTACATCACTACAGACAGATCTGCTGGACAGCTCTAGTCTAAAACACAACAGGAAGCCTGACAGAAACTTTAAAAGAAGATTAAGACAATGAAGAAAATCTACCCCTCCACCACTCTTGAAAACTGAAAATACAACAAAAAGCAGAAATTAGACACAAAGCACCTCAAGAAGCATAGCATCTTCGGGTGATGTCTATCTGGACTAGGTTAACAAACCTATATGCTATTTGGGTACTGAGGGGAACCCGGAAGTAAGCATTTTATAACCATCTACTGAAAACATTAAGTGACTTTTCTCATCAGAAAAAATTATCTTCAATGACCTCTCCTTGACAACAATGGTATTCATGGGCTTAAAAAGTAATAAAATTGAGGACGTTTTAATTTATAATTC
Organism: Corynorhinus townsendii; assembly: GCA_026230045.1. NCBI lineage: Eukaryota > Metazoa > Chordata > Mammalia > Chiroptera > Vespertilionidae > Corynorhinus > Corynorhinus townsendii. The sequence continues at coordinate 105,659,425 of JAPDVU010000004.1, read as the reverse complement.
AGATATATGAACCTAGATAGGATTTTATCTGAATTGGTTCATAATTTTAAAAATTACTAAAAACTTGTCATCGAAGCCCTGTCCGAATGCCCTGGGGGTGAGGGGTGGGGGCTGTAGAGGCCCAGGAGCAACCGATGTTTCTTTCACATCAATGTTTTCCTTCCCCTCTCTCTTCCTCTCTCTCTCTCTCTCTTCCCATAAACTCAATGTTTAAAAAAAATTTTAAGCCTTGTAATCACAGGCTCTAGCCCTGAATAGGTCCAAACAAATGAAATGAGCCTGCTTTAACAACTGCATTAATAAAAACTGCCTATACTTTTATGCATTTTAATGGATGCATTAAATTCATTAAATTTTTCACTTTAGAAATTCATTTATAAAACTACCGATTTGAGTTGATGTGTGTCCCCAAAACTCCTATCCATTTGAGAAATGTGACCTTATTTGAAAACAGGGTCTTTTCAGATCAAGTTAAGATAAGGTCATACTGGAACAGGATGGGCAGTACCCTTACAAGAAGAAATTTGCCCTCGCCTGTTTGGCTCAGTGGATAGAGCTTTGGCCTGTGGACTGAAGGGTGGCAGGTTCGATTCCAGTCAAGGGCATATGCCTGGGTTGTGGGCTCAATTCCCAGTAGGGGATAAGCAGGAAGCAGCTGATCAATGAGTCTCTCTCATCACTGATGTTTCTGTCTCCCTTCCTCTCTGAAATCAATAAAAATATGTTTTTTAAAAAGAAGAAATAGAAGAGGAAATTTGGACCCAGAGAGACATACAGACACCCAGGGACAAGGACATGTGACAATATAAATAGAGGCAGATATTGGAGTAATGCAGCTGCAAGTCAAGAAACACCAAGGATTGCCAGCAACTGTCAGAAGCTGGGAGACAGGCTCAGGACAGATTTTCCCTAAGCCTCCAAAGAAAGCAACCTTGCCCACACCTGGATTCCCGGTGTTTAGACTGCAGACCTGTGAGACAATGAATTTCTGTTGTTTCAAGCCATCCAATTTCTGGTACTCTGTTCCAATGCCCTACAAAACTAATGACGCCCCTCTTCCTCCATGTAACCAGCAGGTCCATCAACAGGTGTCTGGATGCTCCGTCATAGATTCATTCATTCTGCCTTTCCTATGCAAGTGCAATTGGAGATGGAAGAAAACCTAGTTCCTGATACCAGAATAGATCCTTCTCCCTGTGACAAGCTGAGGATATTCCATCTCACACTCAAGAGATTATCCAAGAAAATCATTTAGTAGAGGAGGAAAATATAAAGAATAAAAGCTTGCCAAAACCGGTTTGGCTCAGTGGATAGGGCGTCGGCCTGTGGACTGAAGGGTCCTGGGTTCGATTCCGGTCAAGGGCATGTACCTGGGTTGCGGGCACATCCCCAGTAGGGGGTGTGCAGGAGGCAGCTGATCGATGTTTCTAGCTCTCTATCCCTCTTCCTTCCTCTCTGTAAAAAATCAATAAAATATATTTTAAAAAAAGAATAAAAGCTTGCCTTAATACTCACAGTAGCACCATTTTAGAAATTAAAGGACTGCAATATGGAGACATCCATCTGTATATGTGCTTACATACCTACCAGCAGCATGTGCTCTGGGTCTTGAAGTCAACCCCTCACTCCAAATGCACACACCCCCTCCCCCGTTTATCTTTAATGACCAGCACCCCTGCCACTGTCCCCCTCCCATCTATAATAATAAAGACGTAATATGCTCATTAGACCAGATGGTCTTCTGGATGAAGCTGGGGCTACAGCCCAGGGATCAAGGCAGCTGCCATGGCTTCGAAGATTTCGTGCATTGTGGCCTCTAGTAAATCTATCAATAAGCCACAGCCATACCTACCTCTCAATGTCCATACTTCCTGGACCCTGCTTCCTCTGACACTTGTACTTTCTCTTCAGAGCCCAGCTTCTTTAGGGAGTCTCATCAGACTTGCTATACATTCTCATCTGATTCACCACTGAACCTTCTGCCATCTGGTTAACAAACCCACTGTTTTACGGATACTCAATGGACTGTCAGATCAATCAGAAATGGTGAGCTGTCTTCACCTTCCCCCAGAGCCATCTTCAGAACAACCCACTCTGTTCCTGCTACAAATCTCTGTCTCCTGATTCTCTGGCTGGTCCTTCTCAGTCTTCCTGACAATGTTTCTTTTGAAAACTCGTGGAAATACTCTCTTTTCACTAGAGAGGTTCTTCTTCCCTCAATGTCTGCCTTTTCACTGTCTGTTAGCTCTTGAGTTCACTCCCACAATCCACATATCCAAATACCCAGTGGCCACCTTCATCTGAATGTAACACGAGCATCTGCAATTGAACAGATCCCAAAGTAAACTTGGCATCATCTGGCTTTGACCTAAATTTGTTCCATATGCCTAACTTCAATCATTTCAGTTTTCTTTTTCTAAATATCTCCTATTAATCCTACACCTGAAACCTCCTCAATCTACTGCCTCATCATCATCCCCAAAACTGTCTTATTTCAGGTTCTCATTCCTCTCACCTGCTAACACCCAACAACTTCCAAACTTCCCCTGTTTATCCTTCATACTAGTGCCAGGCAGGTATTCTGAAAAGGCAAATCTGCTGCCACTCCCCTGCTTTCATCCTTCGGTAGTTACATACTCTAAGTCTCAGGGACAGAAATACAGCCTTCTTAGTAGAGCACAAAGGACCCTCACAACTCAGTCTATGCCCACCGGGTGAACCTCATTCACCTTCTCTCCTCCACATGTTATATATTTATCACATTTATCCCTTTATCGGCCCTTTCAAAATTCTTGGCCTTTACATGCGCTGTTCCCTCTGCCTAAAACACCTTTGGAGAGTCTTTATAGGCTTCAGTTTTAAGTGTGACCTCATCCAGGAAAGCACCGAGTAAGCCTCAGGGGACATTAAGGGGCTTCTCTTTTCAGCACTCAGAGCATATACCTATCTCCACCTGGTCCACCCTTGCCCCATCACCCAAGTGTAGAATTTATGGACAGGCACCTCATCTTACTATTCCCCATGCTGCTAATGCCTAGCAGAGTACCTGACAGAGCAGCAGGTGCAAAACCAGTACAGAATCAATGTCACACACATGGATTCACACACAAAACAAGTTTTATTTTTTAAATATATTTTTACTGATTTCAGAGAGGAAGGGAGAGAGCAAGAATCATTGATCGGCTGCCTCCTGCACACCCCCTACTGGGGATCAAGCCCACAACCCAGGCATGTGCCCTTGACTGGAATCAAACCCGGGACCCTTCAGTCTGCAGGCTGACGCTCTATCCACTGAGCCAAACCAGCTAGGGCCAAAACAAGTTTTAGCACATTAATGACTTAAGACAAACATGAAGCTAGTCAACTCTACTAAAGAGGCTTTAATACATTGGTATTTATATACACACACATACCCATAGATATATGACATCATGTCTGATTCCACATACCAGGTGTACCAGTTAATAATGCGGATTTTGTAATCAAAGAAAACACGATAATTTCAAGAGAAACATCAAAAGTGCTTTATTCAAAGCAATGTCCATCGCTAGCTACACATTTCCCCCATCTTTCAGATAATTTGTGGATACCGTCCCAATAGAACTTTTCTTATTTTGAAGGAAACCATTCAGAGACCTCATTTTCCACTTCTTCGTACATTTTGAAGTGCTGCTCAGAAAGTGCATGTGCCATCGATTGGAACAAGTGGTCATCTGAAGGAGCAAGGTCTGGTGAATACAGCGGGTGGGTTCATACTTCCCAGGCAAGATCTTTTAACATGTCTTTAACTGGCTTTGAAGTGTTTGATGGTGTGTCATCGTGAAGCAAAATTACTTTGCTATGTCTTCTGGAACATTCTGGTCGTTTTACGATTAAAGCGTGGTTCAAATTGATTATTTATTGTCGGTAGTGATCAATATTAATGGTTTCATCTGGTTTTAGAAGCTCATAATACACCACACCTTCCTGATCCCATCAAACACAGAGCATTGTCTTCTTTCCGAAGTGATTTGGCGTTACAGTCGATGTTGGTAGTTGACCTGGATCAATCCATGATTTTGTGCATTTGGGATTCCCAAAATAAATCCACTTTTCATTGCCAGTCACAATTCGATGCAAAAAAAGACTTTCTTTCGTGCCGTTGAAGCAACATTTTACTGATGACTTTTCGGTTTTCCATTTGTCTTTCGTTCAGTTGATGTAGCACCCATTTTCCTTCCTTTAAAATCTTTCCCATTGCTTCTAAATGATTGGAAATTGTTTGCTGAGCAACGTTTAATCTTTCTGCAAGTTGTTTTTGAGTTTGGCACACACCTTCATCCAATAATGCTTGTAATTGTTAGTCTTCAAACTTTTTCGGTTGACCTGGACGTTGTCTTTCACATTGAAATCATCACTTTTAAAGTGTTTAAACCAGCGTTCACAGTACCCTGAGATGGAGCATGTTCACCATAAGCTTCCTGAAGTATTCAGCAGCACTTTTCTTCAAAATAATGAATTATAACTTCCACAAATGCTCTTTTTTTTTGGCACAAAATTCAACATTTTTAAGTGTAAAAGTATCTATGATGTTAACACCTTCAGCAAATTTGACATGTGAAGTTTTGAAGCTTGTTAATACAACAAAATAGCATACATATAGAATCGCATATATATCAACATATGCGTAATTCCATCTACTGAAAAAATTCCACATTATTAATCAGTACACCTGGTAACAGGTTCATTTCCCCAACCGAGCACAACCCTATAATAATTAATTGCTTGCTGCTATGTATACTGCTCACACTGAGTTCAAATAAGCTAATTTAATCATCCCAATCATATAAATTCAGGTGCCCACAGAAATAAGGACAGGAAATTTCTCTGGAAATAAATGTTATATTAGTTGTAATGGTAGGACAGTGTTATATGCTAAATTGTGTCCCCCCCAAAATTCATGTTAAAGCCTTCAACCCCGCCCTCCCCTCGCCCAGTATTTGGAGATAGGGCTTTAAAAATGTAGTTGAGTTAATAAAATCAGGTTGTTAGGGTAGGCCCTAATCCAACATAACTGCTATCCTTATAAGTAGAGAACACGGAAGGATGACCAGGAAAGGTCACAAAGAGAAGGCGGCCATTTGTGGGCCAAGGAGAGAAGCCAAAGAAACCGAACCTGCCAACACCTTGATCTTGGACTTTCAGGCTCCAGAACTGTGAGAAGGTGAGTTTTTGTTGCTTAAGCCACCCAGTCTATGGTACTTTCCTATGCCTCCCAAACTGACTTTTATTTTTAATATACTTTTATTTCAGAAAGAAAGGGAGATGGAGCGATAGAAACATCAATGATGAGAATCATTGATCAGCTGCCTCCTGTGTGGCCCCTATTAGGAATGGAGCCCACAAGCTGGACAAGTGCTCTGATGGGAAATTAAACCATGACCTCCTGGTTCACAGGGGTACACTCAACCACCACTGAGGCACACCAGCAGGGCTTTTTTCTTCTTTTTTTTTTAATGCTTTTATTGATTTTAGAGAGGGATAGAGAGGAAGAGATAGAAACATTACTAAGAGAGAAACATCAGTAGGCTGCCTCCTGCACACACCCCCTACTGGGGATCGAGCCCACAACCTAGGCATGCGCCCTGACCAGGAATCAAACCAGCAACCATTTGGTGTACAGGATGACACCCAACCAACTGAGCCACACCAGTCAGGGCCATGGAATATCTTTTAAATCAGCAGAGGTTATGTGAACAATGGGATTATGGACATTTTCATTTTCTTCTTTATGTCAATCTGTATTTAAAAACCTTAAAAAGTGTTATTAAACTAATGATATAATTGAATATCCTAGACATCAGAGTTTACAATACTCTGGCCACACCGCATCTTACTATTTCTAATTTGAAACAAAATAATATAATGAGATAAAATAAGATTCATTTTTATTTTCACCAGCTCAGTTGGTGGAGGCAGGCTCCGAGGAAGAGCACTGCTATTAAACACTTCTCTAGAGCCTGGGAGCATGGCTCAGTGGTTGAGTGTTCACCTTGAACCAGGAGGTCACGGTTCAATTCCCGGTCAGGGCACATGCCTGGGTCATGGGCTCAATCCCCAGGTGTGGGATTTCACACTCATTGCGTACATGTTTTCGTACCTCTGTAATTAATTTTAGAGCTCCTCAAAAGAACTATAGAATGAAGAGGAAGTAAAGAGATCAGTGTCCCAAGACCTGGAAAATTCTGGATTTTCCACTTATATAAGTTAACAAATAAAAGGATTGTAGATTTGGGCGGGGGGGGGGGGGGGGGGCCTGGATTAAGTTATATGTGTGAAATTGCTGTGAAGAGTGCCTGGCACACAGTGGATAGTGGATACTAAATAAATGTTAATGAAACATGAATACTCATTTACAAACCTTTACAGAGTTAAGCAGACCCAAAAGTTTTTATTGTTTTAAATTTTTTTTAGCAATTGGATAGATTAGCTGAACAGTTTTCCATGGGGGAACCACTTCATCTGCCGTCAATCAGTGATACCTGGCATATCTAAACCAACATCAAAATGCTGACACTAGTCAGAGGAACTCAGCACTTACTGCTGCAGACTGACTCCCTCTAGAGTCCCACAAGCCAGATTAGAAAGGGACACCTATCTTCTGATACTCAGAGCTTTGTATTTGGTCAGTGCTCTCATTTCTCCAAAGGTCTTCTCAAGACTCAGATTCCACTCACTCTACCCATTCTTCTATACCACATATTGCTTAACACTCAGAATAGAAGAATAGACATTCTGCCGAAACCAGTTTGGCTCAGTGGATAGAGCGTCGGCCTGCGGACTGAAGGGTCCCGGGTTCAATTTCAGTCAAGGGCATGTACCTTGGTTGCGGGCACATCCCCAGTAGGGGGTGTGCAGGAGGCAGCTGATCGATGTTTCTCTCTCATTGATGTTTCTAGCTCTCTATCCCTCTTCCTTCCTCTCTATAAAAAATCAACAAAAATATATTTTAAAAAAATAAGAAGAATAGACATTCTGAGGCTTCCTTACAACATCATCTTTTAGAGTAGTGAGTGGGCTTCAGAGTGGAGTGCACACATGAGACACTCAAATCTCATCACTATAACTAGAAAACACTAGAACTGAGGACTAAGGAAAAAAAAAGGAACATTAAATTTAGCTCTCCTAAAATTTAGTAATCCATACCTAATATAAGGTATCCTTATCCTATATAATGAAAGGCTAATATGCAAATCAAACCAAACAGCGGAATGACCAGTCGCTATGACGTGCACTGACCACCAGGGGGCAGACGCTCAATGCAGGAGCTGCCCCCTGGTGGTCAGTGCGCTCCCATAGGGGGAGCGCCGCTCAGCCACACTCTGCGGTACTGGAAGCCTCTCCTACCTCCACGCAACACTAATGATATCTGACTGCAAGAGGGCACAGGCAGGGCTGAGGAGACCCTCCCCTCCCCAGTGCACGAATTTAGTGCACCGAGCCTCTAGTACCTAATATAAGAACAGATGTACAGGGTGGGGAAAAGTAGGTTTACAGTTGTTCATATGGAAAATAATAATTAATAAATTAATTATAATATAATAAATTACACAAGAATAAACTGTTTCGTGTATTCACAACTGTAAACCTACTTTTTCCCACCCCTGCATACAATTTATTCATAAATAAAAGTAAAAAGGATACAAATGTTGAAGTCACAGATTCAAATTCTTACTAATGGAGACATGATTCAAACATAACATTGAGCCCAACCAGCGTGGCTTAGTGGTTGAGTGTCAACCTATGAACCAGGAGGTCACGGTTCATTTCCCAGTCAGGGCCCAGGCCCAGATTGCAGGCTCGATCCCTAGTATGGGGCGTGAAGGAGGCAGCAGATCAATTATTCTCTCTCATAACTGATGTTTCTCTCTCTCTCTCTCTCTTTCCCTCCCTCCCTCTCCCTTCCTCTCTGAAATCAATAAAAATTTATTTTAAGAAAAAAACGTAAGTTTGAAGACAACTGCATTAGAGCCACAATTACATAGTTAATTTTGGTTCAATACCCCATGAGAACTCTGACAAACAGAACATTGTGTTTTTATTAACACTGAACACTTTACAAATAGGCCAAGCAAATTCCCGCCTCTGTGCCACCTATCCTTAAGTTGTTCCTTCTGTCCGGACATCCACTAACACACAACTCCTACCCTTTTTGGCAAATTTCTATTCATCTTACCAAGAAGTCTTTACAGAGCTGCATAGCGACAGGTCGATAGTAACCACTCTATAAATCTAAGGCATTGAGTTTGTAAGTAAAATTATAATACAGGCCTACTATAAGGAAAAATTTAGGTACCTTTCTCTTGCTCTAAGATAACTACATTAAGAATAAAACTATCCTATTTATTATTATACCCGCCCCCCTCTGCACCTTCTGGAAAAACCCTCATGCAGACAAATTTTGATCAGAAGGAATACATTGTATATACAGTGCATGCTAAAACCCATTTTCCACTTAAATCTTCCCCCCAAAAGTATCCTGCACAAAAGGACATAGTGAATGTGTGTTTATTTGGAACCCTATTACCCTAGATACCCAACAACTACTTGAACAACGTTGTCACTCTGTTCACATATGGCACAGACACTAAACCAGTGACTGGCTTGGAGAATCTCCTGTTTTTACACATACTACTGGGAATGTAGAAATTATTCTAATACCCTACCAAAAGTATATCAAAATGAACACTTTGAAGAAAGAGAACTAAATAGATATTTACTTGCCTCTCTTGGCTATGCCTTGATAAGTCACCATGCAGGAAGTGTCAGTGAGTGTGTGCCACCTATCCGTGCCCATGCATTCTATTTCCATCAGAACTGGCACCTGGAAAGGGCTCAGAGCGCTCCCAAGACTGTGGAAATGATCCAAATTCATACACTCACAATTGCTTCTTCAACAGTGAAGTCTGGTGTTAGAGAGAACAGCTTTTTAAAAGATACCTTCCATATTATCTCACAGCTGCTTCACAATGACCCTACTTCCCCACTTGTAACTCACCCAGTTAGTTATCAGTCATCAACCTCTAGTCCAAGGCAAAATGAAAGGCTATGGAACTGTCATCATTCCCCTTAAGTGGCTTAAAGGCACTGAGCTTAGCATTCAGCATGCATTATCTTCTTGAAAGCTCAGGGTTTAATTAACTTGCCTAAAGTCACATCAGAATCACCAAATTGCACAACTCCAGGAAGCGGTACCGGCATTGTACTTTTGGCAAATGCTGCCCTAGCACAGAATGAATGGTGCTGTGCAGGGAAGTGGTCTGGGTCAGACAGCTAGTAAACCATGACGCTGAAGCCCCAAAACTCTGTTGTGTCTGGTAAGAAAGAACACACTCCCAACCTTAAAGCCACATTGCCCCCATCTTGAAAGTGAAGCTTGAACAATTAATCACACAATAAAACAAAAATCTCTAGTTATATAATAACACAGTTATGGTCCTTGCGGGCGAAGGAAGAAAGGGAAAGAGGAAAGGAAATAAGGTCAACAGATAATGACTATGGAAGACAGAAGCAAGAAGCAAGACATACACATCTTCGGTGCAAGGAGACAATAACTGAGTGGTCTAAGGGGAACAGAGAAATTGGGGCAGAAGGGGTTGGTTCCCTCCCACCCCCACCCCACTGCTATCCTTACAAGACCACAAGCATAGTTTTCTAAAGAATGACTAGCCAGCATTCAGGCTAAAATGACACTTGCACCCAGAGTAGGAAAAACTATAAATTATGCATGGGACTCAGCGTTCATCTGCTCCTACTTGTAGCTTCAAAAGGATTCATTTATTTCAAAATTTAAAAACTGATCTCAGAGTAAAAAACCTCATTGAAATATATGGCTTACAAATATTTAGAATCTATTATAACAAGAGCTTATTTTCTTAAGATGCAAAAAAAAATTTAAAGATCAATTTAAGGGGGAGAGAGGTGACCAACCCAACAGAAAATTGGGCAATGACATATATTACCCAACCAAGAGCCACCCCACCTCACAACCCGATCTTGCGGTCAGGGGCCACCTCCCATTATAAGGCCTAAGAGGAACAGATGTTTGCTTTCTGACCTCTCTAGCACCTACCACATGACATGAGCACTTGACCAGCCATAGCCAATAGGGCCCAAGGACAAACCTGCTGCGGCTTCCAGGAAAGGTTTTTGTTCTCTGAACAAATGTACTTCGCCTCCACTGGCTGTTGTCACGTGACTACTGGAACTGTGACCTATCGCTTCTCTGTTTTCTACATCCCACAAGTCCTTTCAGCTCCACCTTCAAAACATGCAGAACTGAAACCAGTTTGGCTCAGTGGCTAGAGCGTCAGCCTGCGGACTGAAAGGTCCCAGGTTCGGTTCTGGTCAAGGGCTTGTACCTGGGTTGTGGGCACATCCCCAGTAGGGGGCGTGCAGGAGGCAGCTGATCGATGTTTCTATCTCTCTCCCTTCCTCTCTGTAAAAAAAAAATCAATAAAATATATTTTAAAAAAAAACACATGCAGAACTGCTTTGACTCCTTTTTCCAAATCATCTCTTCCTGCCTGCTTGCAATATTCTCCAACCACCATGCCTGCTTCCGCCTTCATCCTCCTCATTCAAGTCTCAACACAGCAGCCAGCATGAACTTTTGAGAGCCTTCATCAGATAAGGTCAGTCCTTTGCTCAAAGGCCCTCAGAGAGATCTCATCTCCCCAGGATAAAAGCCCAATGCGCTCCTGACGTCCTAGGAGGCCCTGCTCTTCCACGGCCCACACTCAGCTCCGCCACACTGGCACTCCTCTGCCTGGTTGGAGCACACACTCCTGCCTCAGGGCCTGCACACTCACTACCCCTCTGTCTGAAATGCTCTTCCCCACACATCTGCCCTTATCCTCTCTTACCACCTTTAAGATGCGACTCAAATGTCACCTCAGTGAGGCCTTCCCTGATCACCCCATTTAATATTGCCCAACTCAGCCTCACAGTCCCCTTCACTGCTTTATTTTTTCTGTGGAAATCCATTCCACCTACTTGTCTGTCTCCTCTCTCGCCCCCCCACCGAAAGTAAGCTCCCCAACGGCAATACACTCAGCCTGTGATCTGTTTTGCTCAGTGTTGTTATTTCTCACTCTTACAGACTACTGCCTGGGACACGGTGGGTGCTGAATAATTATTTTACTGAATTCATGGAGCAACCATCAACAGCACGCTGAAGATGAAAGACCAGGAGAAGAGGAGTATCTGGGTCCTTGGTAATTTCATTCAGCCACTGAATTATATCTGGACCTCTGATCACATGAGGTAAAATTCTACCCATCACTTCAGACATAGTAAATTAAGGTTTGTATTATTTGAAGCCAAAAGGTACCTGATACAGGACATAGACAGGTGGTTTGATTAAAAAAAAAAAAAAGCTATTGGCAAGTATAGCCAATTTACCTCAATCATGAGGCATGTAAATTAAAATAACCATGAAATAATGTCACACAGAAAAAACCATAAAAGATTAACTGATGTATATCCCATTCAACATGACGAAAACACTAGCTGTATTTAGTTATTTTTTAAATTTTATACATAAACATATACCATTCATAAGAGTTGTTATTCCATCCCATGCATTGAGTGCTAGACAGGATGTTCATTCTTGGCCAATAATGTGAAAACAGCAGTTAACTCTGAAGAAGAACTTCCTGCACACCTGGCTATATGCTATCCATCCACTTTTACGTGCATTATTTACTGCCCCAGCACACCCACAAAAGAGGTACTATTTTTAACTTATCCCATTTTAAAGTTGACCCAAATCAAGTAGCTACTAAGTGATGAGGTTAAAATTTGAACCTAGTCAGTTTTAATGACCAGACCCAACATACTACCAGCCCGATCAGCCAAGAGGCAGAGCATTCTCCAGACTGAATGGGTCTGTAACACATTTACTCCATCCATCAGTGCCCTGTTTTCTGCCATTTATTGTGTTTGGGTTTCAACCCAACAACTGACAAAATATATTCAAGTGCCAAACTTACCAGAAAGAAACGCTCTGACAGAAAAAGAAGATAGAAATGAAAAGACAAAGATCTGTAGAAGTCCTTTGTCTCAGTTTTCTCAACTGAAAAAAATGGAGATAATAGTTATTTACTAGAAGGAAGAGGATAAAGGCTGAAGCAGGCACAGTATTTTTAGAGTGTTATTAGGATTAAATAGATAAATATGGGACGTACAAGCACTTGGTCTCATGCCTGGCACACACTAAACAATCATGATTATCATCATACTTATGATGAAGGACTTCAAATATGTCACCAAAACTATAAGGTCTGACCAACAACTGTAAGGCTAGTAGCTGAAAGAAACCACATACATGTTACAACTTCTTCAAGAATCCAAAAAAGAAAGGAGAACACGTACTGGTGTTCTTTCTGGGAAGAGTGTTAAGTGACTTAGTAAGAAAAAATTCTGTTAGAACCACCAGAAATGTATGTCCTGTCCCATCCTCTCCCCAACATCCATTGTTGGGAAGAATGCCAGAGGAAAGACATGCTCTGTTCTGGAAGGCCAGGTCACTCACTATCAAAACTTGAAAATGATGTGCTCTTTGATAAGAGAACTCTACATGGAGGAATTTAACTTCTATAACATGCCCACGAGTATACGAGGATGGTCACTATAAAGATAATACAATTGGAAACAACTAAATGACCACCAATAGGGAATGGTTAAATAAATTAGGGTACCTCCATCTAGTTAAAAACCCAGTTCTCCACTAGGCTCTCTCATCTAAGCAAATGACACACTGTCCACCCAAGCTGCTAATGCCAAAAATCTGTAAATCCACTGTAACTTCTTCTTTTTCTCAGGCTCATCTCATCAAATCCTTTAGTAGATCTTATCCTAGTAACTATCAAAACATGTATGAAACCTATCGCTCTTCTCCTTAGTCATAAGCCTACTTACTCTAAGCCATATCTGCCAAGATGATTTCAAAAGCCCAACTGGTCTTTTCTTTGGGTTTTAACTGGTCACCCAGGTTAAAACCCTCCAGTGGCTTCCACTGCTTTGAGAATAAAATCCCTGTTCCCTACCATGGCACGATGGCCCTGCTTACCTCTCAGATGGCATTTCCTAGGCTCTCCTCAACGTCCAGTAACACCAGCCTTCTTTTGGGGAAGCAGAATGTCCCTTCAGTATCTAGTGTTGGAGCCTTCACAATGAATGGTGCTCTTCCTAAATTGTCTAACTGCCTCACTGTTCAGGTCAATTTAAATGTCATCACTTCAGGGATGAGAAACCAAGATGGCGACATAGGTGAACACCTGAACTGCTGCCTCGCACAAAAATTTCAAAACTATAGCTAAAAGACAGAACGGACACCATCCAGAACCACAGGAAAGCTGGCTGAGTGGAAATTCTACAACTAGAAGGAAAGAGAGGGGCACACAGAGACTCAGAGGAGCTGCAAAAGGCTGCGGTCGGAGACACGCACGCAGAGAGGACGGGTGGCTGAGTGCCTGGCTAGCTTTCTCTAGCGGGAGAGAGATGGAAGCTCCCGACTGCACTGAACCCCAGTTCCGACTGCACTGAACCCTGGGGACCCAGACTCATACAGAGGGGAGTCTGGACTGTCAGGAAAAGAGAAGAGCACATGGAAACTCAGGGGAGCCACGAAAGGCAGAGGTCTGGAGGTGCACGTGCGAGTGCGCACAGAAAGGATTGACTGCTGAGTGTGCCACTGGCTTTCTCTAGCAGGAGGAAGAAGGAAGCTCCTGACTACGCTGAACTCCAGTTCTGGGCGAGTTTCTGGAAACCCAGACTCATTCGGAGAGAAACTGGACTGTCTGGTAGCAGTCGAAACTCGAGGGCGGCTTTCTCTCAAAGGTGCTTGCAGCGGTTACCAAGGAACACTGAGACCCAGGGGCCTCATAGGGCAGGGCTGACGGGAAGCCTAGGCTGTCTGCTCAGCCCTGAGACTCTGCCCCATCCAAGCTGAGCACAGAGGCTTTTGCAATTTTGTAAGACTTGTCCCATAAGGGTGTCTCCAGCACAGAAGTTCTCCTGGCATAGACACAGCTGATCCTCACAGCCAAATGGCCTGGAGGTCAATTCCTCCCAGTGATACCAACAACAATCAAGACTTAACTACAACAAGGCTGTACACACAGTCCACAAAGGGGTGCACCAAGAGTGTCCACCTCAGGTAACTGGGGAGGCTGAGCCACTGGGCCATATAGGACACCGAGCATACAAAGCCACTCTACCAACTCAAGGAAGCAGCGAAAATGTGGAGACAAAGAAACAGATCACAAACAAAAGAAATGGAGGAAAGCAAACGATGGATATAGAATCTAAACCATGGTTATAAGGTTTTTCAAGAATTTCCTAGAAAAGGCTGATAAATTTAGCAAGACCCTCAACGATATGAAAAAGGACCAACTAGAAATTAAACATACACTGACTGAAATAAAAAATGTTATACAGAGACCTAACAGCAGACTTGAGGAACGCAAGAATCAAGTGAAAGATTTGAAATACAAAGAAGCAAAAAACACTCAACTGGGAAAGCAAAAAGAAAAAAGAATCCAAAAGTTTGAAGATAGTGTAAGAAGCCTCTGGGACAACTTCAAGCGTACCAACATCAAAATTATTGGGGTGCCAGAAGAAGAGAGAGAGCAAGATACTGAAAACCTATTTGAAGAAATAATGACAGAAAACTTCCTCCACCTGGTGAAAGAAATAGACTTACAAGTCCAGGAAGCACACAGAACCCCATACAAGAGGAATCCAAAGAGGACCACACCAAGACACATCATAATTAAAATGCCAAAAGCAAAAGACAAAGAGAGAATATTAAAAGCAGCAAGAGAAAAGCAGTTAGTTACCTACAAGGGAGTACCCACACGATTGTCAGCTGATTTCTCAACAGAAACTATACAGGCCAGACAGGAGTGGCAAGAAATATTCAAAGTGATGAATAGCAAAAACCTATAACCAAGATTACTCTACCCAGCAAAGCCATCACTCAGAATTGAAGGTCAGATAAAGAGCTTCACACATAAGAAAAAGTTAAAGGAGTTCATCAACACCAAACAAGTACTATATGAAATGCTGAAAGGTACTCTTTAAGAAGAGGAAGAAGAAGAAAGGGGTAAAGATAAAAATTATGAACAAATACATATCTATCAACAAGTGAATCTAAAAATCAAGTGAATAAAAAGTCTGATGAACAGAATAAACTGGTGAATATAATAGAATCAGGGGCATAGAAAGGGAGTGGACTGACAATTCTCAGGGAGAAAGGGGTGTGGGCAGAGACTGGACAAAGGTCGTATATCTATGGATGCAGACAGTGGGGGGAGGGTGGGGTGGGAACCGGGTGGAGGGGAGCTATGGGGGGGGGGGGGGAAGAGGAACAATTGTAATAATCTGAACAATAAAGATTTATTAAATTTAAAAAATTAAAATTAAAAAATAATAAATAAATAAATAAATGTTATCACTTCAGAGGGACTGCCTGATGCACGCAGTCCCCTACCACACACATCACTCTCAGAACCGCTAACAGATACTGTCAATACCATTACCACTGTTTACTATATAGCATTTCTCAATGTCTAAAATCCTATGTATATAAAATTAAAGCCTAATATGCTATGTGTCTGGCCGTCCATTCAACCAATCAAAGCATAATATACTAACGACATGCTAAGGCCACTCAACTGCTCGCTATGATGTGCACTGATCAACAGGGGGCAGACACTCTGACCAGTAGGTTAACTTGCTGCTGGGATCTGGCCAATCAGGACTGAGCAAGACGGGCTGGACATACCCTGGAAACCTCCCGCGGTCCCTACCTGGCTGGCTAACCTCCCGCACCCCTCCCTGGCCTTGATCATGCACCAGTGGGGTCCCTCAGCCTGGCCTGTGCCCTCTCGGAATCTGGGACCCCTCAGGGGATGTTGGAGAGCCAGGTTCTGCCCAATCCCGCAGGCCAGGCCGAGGGACCCCCCCCCCCACTGGTGCAGGAATTTGTGCACCAGGCCTCTAGTTAATTATAAGAAACACATTTATTTTCTATCTCCCACCATTGATATATTGGTCCAGTGAAGGCAAGGGCTTAGTCTCTCTTGTTTACCACTGAATGCCTAGAATTTAGAATCAGGCGTAAGAAAACACTTCATATCAGCTGCATGAATATTACACAGTTGTTGAAAAGACTGTCTATATGCTAAAATAGAAGAAGGTCCAAGATAGACTGTTACGTGACAAAAGCAAACCACAAAGCATTACAGTTGATCCTTGAATATGGGCTCAAACTACGGGCTCCATTCACCTGCAAGTTTTTAATTGACCTGTGTATTTCAAGGGTCAACAGTATTTTCATTTGAGGTTGGGAATCTGCATGTGTGGAGAGACAACTGCAGTTACACTCAGATTTTTTACTATGAGGGAGGTCAGCATCCCTAACTTTCATGTTGTTTTGAGGGTCCGATGTATATACAAAATGATGCCATCTTTGTAAAAATTAATATAAGCACATCATGTACAGAGAAAGTATATATATAGCAAAAGTCAGGAAGGATATAAAATAGTTACAATAATTAACTCTGAACTAGGAGGCTGAAGAAGAGGGGAAGAGGACCTTTCACTTTTTAAATTAGCCTCTCCTGAGTTATTTGAGTGTTTTCACCAGCACATATTACAGTCATAACTTTTTTGTGATGCTTTCCTCATCCTCTATCAGCTAAAAGGCCCAACAATGTATAGTGAGTACTCTCTTTTTCAAACACCCAGAACATCTCAGACACAACATAAAGCTTCTGACATATTTGTACCACCTGACCCATTTCAAAACACTAGAGAAACAAATATCTGAATATTATTCACTAGAGACCCAGTGCACAAATTCATGAATGGGTGGGGGTCCCTGAGCCTGGCCGGTGATCGAGGCCTATCAGGGGCCCAGCCAGCTGGGGGGAGGGACTGCAAGAGGTTGCTTGGCCAGCCCCCCATATCAGGGCCAACAGGAGAGCCAGCCGGCCAGGGGGAGGAGCCATGGGAGGTCGGCCAGGGGGGAGAGGCCACAGAGGTTGGTCGGCCACGGGAGGTTGGCTGTGGGAATACACTGACCACTAGGGGGCAGATTCTGCATTGAGCATCTGCCCCCTGGTGGTCAGTGAGAGTCATAGCGACTGGTTGACCAGTCGTTCCAGTCATTCTGGTTGCTAGGTTGTAACAGTTGCTTAGGCTTTTATATATAGAGATGACTAGAGGCCCGGTGCATGAAATTCGTATGGGGGGGGCCCCTCAGCCCAGCCTGCACCCTCTCCAATCCAGGACCCCTTGGGGGATCGGGCCTAAACCAGCAGTCAGACATCCCTCTCACAATCCTGGACTGCTGGTTCCTAATTGCTCACCTGCCTGCCTGCCTGGTCACCCCTAACTGCCCCCCCTGCTGGCCTGATTGCCCCTCATTGCCCCCTGCTGCTGGCCAGGTGGCCCCCAACTGCCCCCTCCCTGCCAGCCTGGTCGCTCCTAACTGCCCCCCCCGCCCCCACTGGCGTGGTCACCCCTCACTGCCCCCCCCCCCTTGCCAGCCTAATCGCTCCAACTGCCCCTCCTGCCGGCCTGGTCACCCCCAACTGCACCCCCTCCCCACCGCTGGCCTAGTTGCCCCTAACTGCCCCTCCACCAGCCTGGTCGCCTCTTACTGTCCCCCCTCCCCCCAGCATGGTCACCCCTCACGGCTCCCATGCTGGCCTGGTTGCCCCACGCAGCCTGCTGTTCAGTCGCTTGGTCATCCCTCACTAACCCCCCTGCCGGCCTGGTCACCTCACGCAGCCTGCTGTCCAGTCGTTTGGTCGTCCCTCACTAACCCCCCTGCCAGCCTGGTCATAGGCAGCCATCTTGTGAGGGTGTTAGGGTTAATTTGCATATTACCTCTTTATTATATAGGATGGTCTAGTCCAGTGTAAGGGCTGATGGGAGAATCTCTGGCTCAAACAGCAGACCAAAAATACATGTTTATCTCCCTTCAATAAAAGATTCTTTAAATGGTAGTTTTTTTAAAAAGTTAATAAAAGTTAATAAAAATAAAATAAAATGGATAGGTCTTTCTAAAGAAAAGAAACCATGAGCTAGGGAAAGGGAATTAGTGAACTTAAGTGTGGGGTTGGCACTTTGGGATAACACAAGGGACTCCTAAATGTCAGAATTCAAAAGAATAATTACCAGCTTCACCCTAAAGTCTGACAGTCATTAATTCCCACTAAGAGCTAATTCTTAAATCTGAAAAATAACCCAGATCAGATGTTTGATATAAATCCTAGAATATAAACAAGACCAAAATAAACAACAAAAAGTACTCTATAGCAAACAGATAAAGGAGAGTATGATGACTTTAAAGAAAATTCTTAACACATTCAAAGAGATTCAAGAAGGTTATGAACCCCAACCAGTGTGGCTCAGTTGGCTGAGCCTCATCCTGGGCACCTAAGGGTCGCAACTCACTTCCTGGTTGTGGGCTTCATCCCCAGTGGGGAGACATGCAGGAGGCAGTCAATGGATGATGCTGCGTTCTCACACTGATGTTTCTGTTTCTCTCTCCCTCTCCCTTCCTCTCTCTCTCTTAAAATCAATAAAATATTTTTTAAAAGAAAGTTATGAATCCATAGTCTTGGGGAAAAAAAAAAACATGCTGGGAGTGGAGGGAGGGGAGAATGCTTAAATATTTCAAATATGACTGCTGAAGTAAAATTATAGACCCTGAGAATAAAGCTAGAGGAAATGGCCAGAAGAATAAAACTAAAAGACAAAAAGGGAAAACAATCGAATTTAAACATGGGCCGAAGACCAGTATAGAGATTTCTCCAAAGAGGACATATACGTGGCCAAGAGACATATGAAAAAATGCTCAAAGTCCCTGATCATCAGAGAAATGCAAATTAAAACCACAATGAGCTATCACCTCACATCTGTCAGAATGGCTATATCATCAAAAAAATCAACAAACAACAAGTGCTGGCGAGGATGTGGAGAAAAGGGAGCACTAGTTCACTGCTGGTGGGAATCAGATTGGTGCAGGAACTATGGAAAACAGTATGAAGTTTCCTCAAAAAATTAAAAATGGAACTTTTGTTTGACCCAGTGATCCCACTTTTAGGACTATATCCTAAAAACCCCAAAACACCAATCAGAAAGAATAAATGCGCCACTATGTTCATAGCAGCATTATTTACAACAGCTAAGACTTGGAAACAGCCCAAGTGCCCATCAGTACATGAGTGGACATTTACACTGTGGCAGACTATGCAGCTACAAAAAAGAGGGCTCTCTTACCCTTTGGGACATCATGAATGGACCTGAAAAATATTATACTAAAGTGAAATAAAAGCCAATCTGAGAAAGACAAATACCACATGATCTTACTTATTTGTGCGGTCTAATGAACAAAATGAGTAGACCAACAAAACAGGATCCAAAGAATGGAGGCATGGAACAGCCTGACATACCTCAATGTGGGGTTGGGAGGATGAGAAGAGATAAGCCAAAGAACTTAGATACTTACTAGGGGCCCAGTGGACAATTTCATGCACCTTGAAAGGAACTGTGGGCCGCGAGGCTGCGGTGGGCACAGGTGGGCGGTCTCGTCCCATCCTCCATGCCCCCGCCTGGCCCCTCCCGCAGCGGCCCCTGGTCTCATCTGCTGGCAGCCCTGCTCCCGCTGCCACTACCGCTCCCACACACTGACTGCACCGGCCCTGCTCACACCCGCTGGCAGCGCAGAGCAATTGGGGCCAGCTCCAGCAGCCAGTAAGAGCAAGACCAGTGCCGCTGGCAGCAGGTGCGAGCGCCTGGGCAGGACCGTGGTGCACAGAAGCAAAGAATTTTCAGTAACCACCAGAGGTTCGCCCCAATGACAGCGACTGGCACCCCCGGTCATCTGCTCCACCATCCTGCCACAGCCAATGCCCGCCATGTTCTGCGTGCACCCCCTGGTGGTCAGCACATGCCATGCAACCGATTGTTTGGTTATTCGGTTGTTCAGCTGTTCCACCGTTTGGTCTATTTGCATATTAGGGTCTTACATAGAGAGATATGCATTGCCCATGAACATGGGCAACAGGGTAGTAAAGACCTGGGGGGTGGGATAGGAGCTAGGAGGAGGGAGGTACAAGGAGGGAAATGGGAGATATCTGTAATACCAGCAACAATTTAAAAAAAAATTTTTTTTAAAGACAAAAGGGGGAGAAGAACTAACTCAGGAAGTCCAATAACCAACTAAAAGGAGTTATAGAAAGAAGAGATAATTACAGCATTATAAGAGAACTTCCAAGAATTAAAAAACATGAGTCTTTAGTTTAATAAGAACACATCTAGACAAAATACATCACCCACAAAGGAACAAGAATCACCCTGTATCAGGCTTCTCCTCAACAACAGTGGATGCTGGAAGATCTGGAAGCAATAAACTCAAAGCTCTTAGGGGAAATAATCTTCAACTTAGTTTGGCTTGAATAAAATAGCAGTCAAGGTATTTCAAGGACTAATGAAAACATTTCCAGATATGCCAGGGTTCAAAACCTTATCTCCTACGTTTTCTTTCCTAGAAAGCATGTAAGGGATGCACTGCATTACAGAAAAGATCCCGTCACAACAGAACTAGAGTCCAGCACTGAGAGGGAGTGACCTGGAACAGGCCTTGGTAACAACAGGTCCAAACTAGAGAAAGAGGACCAGGAACACCTCTCCTCAGGGGGGAAATACTAATGTGCATAAAATAACAGTGATAAAGACAATGGTATGGAAAGCTGATAGCATGGAAGAAAAAAAATAGTGAAAAATAAAGCAAGAAAAAAAGGCAATTACTGACTCAAAACCAGGAAACAATACAGAACAGGTAATGATATTCTCTTTGCCTCTGCTATGAACAATTATTTATATCATCACAGTAATGTAGAAACTATTTGTTGATTTTCAACAATTAAAACCAAATCGTAAGCAAAGAATAAGGGAGTATGGTACCGAGTATAAATGTTCTCAACCTTGACAATGCCCACGTAGAAATGACAGACACATAAGAGCATAAAGGGGAAAGGAGAGGTGAGAAGAATAGGGGGAAGTACTAACATTTTCCTACTAGGGAAATCAAGATACACAACCTATAGGAACGTGAAGCAAAGGTCTGTTGTATTACATAAACTACAAAGATAACAAAAGAAACTAAAAGTGATAACATCCATTGGGAAAGTAAATATAAGGGAGCTAAATCCTCATTTGTCAGAGCATAAATCAACCTAAAATTGATAAATCCTAAAGTAAGCTTATTATTTAATACAATATCAAATGAAGAAAGTATTTACATGTTTCCTTTGAAGAATGGCTGTAAGGAGTGAGGAAGGGTTGTTGGCCTTTTTATAAGCATTTCTGAGTTTGTTTTGTTTGTTGTTTGTGGTCTTGGTTTCTTTTCTGCAGAGAGAAGGCAGCTCAAGGGGAATACTGTAACATTATGGTTTATGGCGTTTGTCATTTTGTTTAACAATATTCTACTCAAGAAACAAAAGCCTTTTTTAAAAAAATGCCAAAAACAAACTGAGTTTACTTCTTCAAACTACAAATTACATTGTGAGGAAGCATCAGTGTGACGACATTTTTCTTTAGCATTCCAAGTGACATCAACACCCGTTAAACATAAACTGATGCAGTTGTTCACTGGAAGAACAGTTTAGGTTCCCCTCAGCATTAAGAGCCAAGTGCCTATGGCAGCACAAGATGAACACACCACATATCCCATTTCAGGCAAGTTACAGACCCACTCCGCCACTATCCATGAGATGTAACAAAAAGCTAAGCAATGTTAAAAAATAATTTACCAAATTCCTCTCAAATCAAAATACAGGAAGCTATTGTGTAATTTGACACTTCAGAAAATTACATTTTTTGTTGTCACTAAAATGAAGCCAAGGAAAAATATGGTTCAGTGTTTAATAACACATTGTGTAGTTTAGAAAGGACACAACTATATCACATTAATCGTTGTATGCTAGACATGAAAAACATGTAAACAAAGAAACCATCTAAGTAGAACAATAATGATTATGTAACAAATGATTTTACATTAGAAGCAGCAACTGTTTATTCTGAAACATATGCTATTGAATAGTTACATTCAAGTTTATCTTGTTAAGAATACAGTGTTTCCAAATCAATGATCCTTACAGAAAATAAAACATATATTTCAATATTATTTAATCTTACTTTTAGAAAAGTAGCCAAGAAGGATTTCATGCCCTGAGTGGGGGGAAAAAAACTATTTACAAATTAGACACTGCTGCTTTGATACAAAATAAAAATTATTCTAGAAGAGATAGTTTACAATATTTAACATACTAGAGGCCCAGTGCATGAAATTCATGCCCTGGGGAAGGGGTGTGTCCCTGCACCGTCTCCAATCTGGGACCCCCTGGGGGATGTCTGAATGCCGGTTTAGGCCCGATCCCTAAAACAGCAGTCAGGCATCCCTTTCACAATCCGGGACTGCTGGCTCCTCCTAACCGCTCACCTGCCTGCCTGCCTGCCTGCCTGCCTGCCTGATTGCCCCTAACCGCTTCTGCCTGCTGGCCTGATCACCCCCTAACTGCTTCTCTGCCAGCCTGATTAACACCTAACTGCTCCCCTGTTGGCATGATCACCCCGAAACTGCCCTCCCCTGCTGGCCTGATGGCCCCCAAATGCCCTTCCCTACCAACCTGGTCACCCCCAACTGCCCTCCCCTGCCAACCTGGTCACCCCCAACTGCCCTCCTCTGCCAACCTGGTCACCCCCAACTGCCCTCCCCTGCCAGCCCCATCACCCCCAACTGTCCTCCCCTGCCAGCCCGATTACCCCAAATTGCCCTCCCCTTGCAGGCCTGGTCCTCACAAACTGCCCTCCCCTGCCAGCCTGATCTCGCCAACTGCTCTCCCCTGCCAGCCTGATCACCCCCAACTGCCCTCCCCTGTGGGCCTGATCTCGCCCCAACTCCCCTCTTCTGCTGGTCAATTTGGTGCTGATTGGTCAGTTTCTATGCCAGTCGACATCAAAAGCTCTGCCTCCTAGGCAGCCATTAGCTCCTCACAGCTGACCCAGATTTGGTTCTGAATGGTTGCTTTCTTTACCAGTGAGCGTCAAAAGCTCCGCCTCCTAGGCAGCCATTGGCTCCTTGCAATTCACCCAGATTTGGTTCTGGTCAATTTCTATGCCAATCAGCATCTCCAGGCCTGATCATAGAGGCAGGGCTTATCAGCAGCCACCCCAGACTGCTGGTGAGCGGCTGAACTGCTGACCTCTGGGACAGAGAGAAAGAGAGAGAAAGAGAGAAAGAGAGAGAGGGAGAGAGAGAGAGAGAGAGGGAGGGGCTTGGCTGTTGGGGAGAGAGAGAGAAGCAGGGTGATCAGACCCTGCTTCTCTCTCCCGGCCTCGACAGCAGCCGCTGCCACTGCTGATCAGCCCCATATCTATCTCTCTCTCTCTCCTCCCCCTCCCCCCAAGAGGTCAGCAGTTCAGCCCGCTCACCTGCTGCATGCTCAGCCTGGCGTTTAGTCCAGGGTGCTGGCAAGCGGCTGAACTGCTGACCTCTGTGACAGAGAGAGAGGCTTGGCTGCTGGCGAGGGAGAAATAAGCAGGGTCTGATCACCCTGCTTCTCTATCCGGACCTTGCCAGCAGCCGCTGCCACTGCTGATCAGCCCTGCCTCTCTCCCTCTCCGAGAGGTCAGCAGTTCAGCGTGTTCGCCTGCTGCGCGCACAGCCTGGCGAACAGTTGAGCCTCCCGGTTGCTGCAGATGTGACAGACCCAGTGATTTTATATATTAGGATAATACAAGGTTTTATAAGAAAACAAGTATAACATGCCACCTGAGGTTAAATATATAAATTTTACAAGTAATATATATCTAAATATTAAATAGGACAAGTGTATAGGTAAAAGTCTAAATATGAGTTTGTAAACATAATGAAGTTAACCCTATACTATCATAGTTTTATTTAACAAAAAGAGAATATATTTAATCCATCAAACTGTTTGTCTTCTGCTGAAACAGGTTCCCTAAAACACATCAGAAAAATAATAATTTGGGTTTTTAAAATAATTTCCTCTGATTAAATTCTAGTAAATTACTGGAAGACATAGGTCAAATCCTGGTTAAGGAACCAAAGATCGTACTTCTCGTTTATTTTACTTTTCTAATTAAAACTGGGAATTAAACATACATGAACTGTTTCGAAAATCCTCAAATCTATTAATGCAATATTTGAGCCAAAGTGTTTTTTCAGTTTTCAAATTATATAAATATTTCAGTGTGTTAAATTCATATTACCATTTAAATATTTTACAGAAGTATATATTCTTATATACACACAATTTATGCAGAAATAGAAAAATGCTGAATTATTTTTGAATAGCTAATAATACTACTTAAGAAACTAAGTGAAAAATCTTAAAAACTAAAGAGGGGATAAAAATGCTACTTTATTCCCAATCCTCCTCTATCAAACAACTTCCAAATCCAGAATGTGAAATTTCATGATAATTTGTTATTTCCTTATTTCCAAACCTGGATTTGATTCAACAATAAATATACACATCTCAATATACAGTGCCATAGACCATATCTAAAGCTTTCATACAGTTAAGTACATAACAGAGAAATAAAGGCTTCTGTTGGTTCTGTTTATTTTTAATAGTAACAATCCAAGCCAAGTCACCCTCCGGAACCAGATGCAAAAATATGATCATCTGAAAAGAAACAACTTTTCCTCCTGGGTATTTGGGGTTCTGGCTCTTTTTTATTGTCATTTTTCATTTCTATATATAAGCCATCTTATAAAAAACTGCTCCCACCACTCAGATCAGCCATATTCCCCAGCCAGATCCAATGCCCCAGGATGAGAATGCTCAGCTTCACCGCTCAGCCTCAGGCAGGCAGCTCAATTCACTAAGGCAGGCTGCGAGACTGCCAACCGGGTCCTGCCAACCTGAACACCCTGCAGCACCCACTGCACAGGACAAAACAAATGAGCATGAAGGGTCTTTCTTGCAAGCTCTCCCACGTCCTGCCACACACACCCACTACCAAAAACCCACACAGAACTCTCAGGAGCCTACAAGAAAGAGGAGGGGGAAGGTAGGTGGAGGAAAAAAGGAAGACCAGAGAAAGTAGATCCTTGTGTAGCAGTTGCTTCAAAAAGGTGGGATGGATTTCTCGAAGTCCAGACCAGGAACTTACAGCCAGCCAATGGAGGAAGCCCCCAACGTTAACTCGTTAACTCTTTGTTAACTCTGTGCTAACCATTTCTAGGAACTTTTCCCATCTACAGCTTAATTTCAAATAATCCAACAAGTACATTTTATTCTTTTATATTACTTAATGAAATTTTGTTGGGAGCCGAGAATATAAAGGTTAGATAAAACAAAAAGATACAAACAAGTCTCTCTTTCAAACCAGAGCCTTTCTTTTCCACTTAACAAGGATATTTTTCCATGAAAAAGTACTTAAGATGCTGCAATCACTTTCGCCTTTTATTTATAGGCGAAATTTTTCTTTCTCCTTTTATTTATAGATGTTTATCGTGAGGTGTGTGTGTGTGTGTGTATGTTTTTTTAACCACCTTTTCCAAACCTCTAAACAAGTATCTATAATTATGGAGAATTGTCCTTCTGCTCAATAAATAAATAATTCTACTTTACCTCCACAAACTTCCTAATACTCTATGAAGCTGGCCAAATGTTTTCAACTCCTGGCACCGAACAAATAAAATTTTAAAAAACTATTATGTAACTGAAGCCTACTTCAGTTGTTCTAATAAACTAACTTAAATGATGATTTAACAATGGTCTTGGTGGCCAAAGAATCCCTATTTTTAAATAAACAAATATTTTGAAGAGGTTCAAAGTGAGGGGAGGGGCCACAGGGTTAGAGCCCCATAAATGGAAGTCAAGTTCATGCCTATTCCCACAGAGGCCTGGTCAAGAAACCGCCTTTTTCATATCTGGTATCCTGCAAAATCTTACCAACTCATAACCTTGATTACAGATCATCATCTTCTAGGCGACATTCTCCAAACCTACAATGTTATAGGAATACCACCAAAATTCAGAATAAGTTAAAGGAGGTCAGATTTAAGACATAACCAAGAAAGCTGCCCTTGTATAAAGATGCTGACTGCATGACTAATGCTTGTATGCAGATGGTCAGACAAGGGATAAACCCAGCCTTTGGGGGCAGAAGAAAACAACTAAAAAATAGAAGTTTATTCTTTTATTTTAACAAAGTTAAACAATGTCCTTCCAAAGAATATTTTAGAGACACAATGCAGAACAGTTCCTAGTTTTCATTTCCACTGTAATTAGTTTCAAAAATAAATAAAATTCTACAGGTTTCAATCCCAAGATTTTTATTCTAATCAATTAAATTTACAAGTCTTTTAGAAAGTGTATGTAAAACACAGATTTGCCAATGGTGAAAAATACTCAACAAGATTTAATAAAAATATTGTATTTGGAGAAATCATTTCTATTATCATCAATTCCTAGACTCCTTTACTTCATCACTTCGGGTTTTGTGTCCTTCCACCACAGGACAAACTAAGCTGTGGCACAATGGCTTATTCTGTATGACAGGACTCTGTCGGCAGCAGGAAGATTAATTAATCTAGCACAATTTGCTTTAATTAACTTATCGCATCCCCTCACCCACTCCATGGGTTCCCCTCACTTTCCCCACAACTTCCCCTAAAATCCCAAACATCACTACAAAGCAGGCAATAGATACCAATGGCATAGTGCAGGCAAGAACTCTGTAGAACACAAGAGAGGATGCAGATGATGTGTTGTGGAATTGTGCACCTGAAACTTATGTGGTTTTGTTAACCAGTGTCACCCCAATACATTCAATAGGGAGGAAAATAAAGAATTCTGTGGAAGCACAGCGCTGCTCTTTAGCGGCTGCCAATATAAATATGAAGGGAGAAAAAGCAATATGAGTTTTAAAAAATTAGATATGACAATAAATAAAGATACAGAACTCCTCTGCATTTGTGTAACAGGTTTATCTGTGACTCCCAAAATATTTTACCGTTTTTCATTAAGGCTATGAAGTAAGTTAACTTCTCAATGTTTTCACTAATACCGAGAGACTCTACACTGTATCATACACCTTTAAATGAAGTCAACTTTTTAATTACATATATATAAAGATTAAAATATTTTTTCACTAATATGAGAAGATTCATTACTAGTCCTAAATTATTTTTAAAAAACACACACACGGAGGAGCAATATCTATGTTGATTAAAACCTAATGACATTTTTCCTCTTAGTATTATGCCCTACTGAGATAAAGAATGGAATTAAACAAAGAAATGACATTAAAAATCAAATGTTTTGCCTAGTCAATGAGGTTCAGTGGTTGAGCATTGACCCATGAACCAGGAGGTCACGGTTCCATTCCAGTCAGAGCACATGCCCAGGTTGTAGGCTCAATCCCATTAGGGGATGTGCAGGAGGCAGCCAATCAATGATTCTCTCTCATCACTGAAGTTTCTATCTCACTCTCCCTCTCCCTCTCCTGTTCTCTTTGTAATCAATAAAAATATATTTTAAAAAAGAAAAAGAACTTTAAAATATCAAATGTTTTGACATTACATATAGTCAGTCCTAATGTCCTATCCTAATCCTAATAAAAGAGTAATATGCAAATTAACCATCGCTCTGCTACACCCACAAGTCACGCCCACCAGCCAATCAGGAGCAAGTATGCAAATTAACCCGAGATGGCGGTTAATTTGCATATCCAGGAGCAGACTGAAGACTGAAGACAGCATAGAAGGAAGCCAAGCATTGCAGAAGGGAGCAAAGCTACGGAGAAGCAAGCAAGCAGGACTGCAGAGAAGGGAGGGAAGCAGGTGGGGCGGGGGAGAAGGGAGGGAAGCAGACTGCAGCAGGAAGCCCTATTGCAGGAATCTTCCTGCAATGGGCCCCTAGTCTATAAATATTTTTCTAATCCTTTCTTTCTAATAAGAATTGAATAAAACCTTATAACACACTTAAAAGAAATAAGGAAGCATAACTACACAAAAGATAATTTTCTATACAGCCAAAGAAGACAAAATATTTACAGCAAATGTCTTACTATGTGCTCAGCTGGCATGGCTCAGTGGTTGAGCGTCAACCTATGAACCAGGAGGCCATGATTCGATTCCCATTCAGGGCACATGCCCAGGTTGCAGGCTCAATTCCCAGCAGGCGGCATGCAGGAGGCAGCCGATCAATGATTCTCTCTCATCATTTACGTTTCTATCTCTCCCTCTACTTTGCTCTCTGAAATCAATAAAAATATTTTTTCAATGCCTTACTATCTATCTATATATATATATATAAGGCTAATATGCTAAGTGTCCCTCCATCCTTCCAACCGGTCACTATGATGTGTGCTGACCACCAGGGGGCAAACGCTCAATGCAGGAGTTGCCGTAACGCGCACTGGCCATTTACAAAGAAATGACACCACAGACCTGGTGCCGACAAAGCAACACTCAGCTTCCCCTAAGTGGAATACAGACCCTGGCACCACCACAGAGCAAAAGCCCACCAAATTGCAGACAACACTGCCAAGACCTCATGGTGCAAAATGCGGCCCACAGTCCAGTCCAGCCTGAAAACGATCACTGTGGGCGCCAGGTAATGACATCACGTAGCAATGCCCGGCTTCCTCTCCCTTGCGACTAGCCTCCTTGCAATTTCTTCAGTCCAGGAACACAATTTGCTTTACAGCCAGGTGCAAACATTTTACACTTTAACACATTAAACACCCAGCCAATACAAAACATGTATTCTGATGGAAAGTATATTGTCAGTCACCGGTGACTAACAGGGCACTTAACGTGTTAACCAAATGTCTGTGAAGTTTTCCCATGCCTCATCTCATAAGTCCTGGAGTTGGTAGATAGGAGACTTGGTAGAATCCTATTTTTTTTTTTCACTAGCTGGAAAACGGAGATTTAGAAAGTTAAGAAACTTGACCTGACTGAAAAATAAGACATGGTGGACCTTGAAAATTACTTCAGGTTTTCTCACTGCACAGAATATAGTCAAACACTGCTGCAGTTAAATATTTTACCCTTTGTTCTCCCTGCGTGATCTACAATAATAATCGGCTTCGTGTTGATATTTACTGCTATGTTGCTGATAATTGCCTGAAAGAGAAACTGAGGTGCTTCACTGGGCTGGAAAAAGCTTAGCTAAATCAGAAAGCAGGTCTAATTAAGCAAGTTTATTATATACACACACACACACACACACACGTATATATAAAGCTAATTTGACTCACGCATGCGCCATACATATAAAGCTCTCGCTGGCACCAATCACACACGTGTGTTTTGATCTGTCATTGTCGATCATGAATTTAGTTGACACTTCTATTATAGAGAAAGGGCAAATATTTTAATGTCTATTATAGCGACATTAAAATATTTCTTCCAATTAATTTCCTTTCCTTTAAATGTGCACAAATCCATGCACCAGGCCACTAGTGTCTTACAAAAAGTTTAAATAATATAAAAAGTATTAAGAACGTCCTCTGGCTAATAAACTACAAAAAAAAACAAATTTTGAGAAATCCACAAGAAATACAAGTAGTAAAATTGAAGTCTTCAATAATCCTACTAATCAAGTAAGTAAAAATTTAAAACTGAAGTGATTTTTCAGTGATTAAATGATAAAGGAGTTCTTTAAAATTTTTAATTGATTGATTTTTTTTTTTTGAGAGAGAGTGGGGAGAGAAGTGGAGAGAGAGAGAAGTAGAATGGGAGGAGAGGGAGGAGGAAGGAGAGAGATTGATTTGTTGTCCCATGTATACATGCATTCATTGGTTGATTCTTTTTTTTTTTTAATATATTTTTATTGATTTCAGAGAGGAAGGAGAGGAAAGACAGAAGCATCATGAGAATCATTGATTGGATGCCTTCTGCACGCCCCCCACTGGGATCAAGCCGGCAACCCAGGCTTTGGAATCGAACTCAGGACCCTTCAGTCTCAGGCCAACACTCTATCCATTGAGCTAAATCGACTAGGGCTCATTGGTTGATTCTTATATGCCCTGACCTGGGATCGAACCTACAAACCTGGCACATGGAGACGACACTCCAACCAACTGAGCTACCGGGCCAGGGCATAAAGGTTTTGTTTTAATGCATGACAAAGATTCGGTGAAACTTGTCCTAACACATATTCCTGCTGACATTATAATCTGATACACCCCTTTCAGGAAGCATTTAAAATGTTTTAATAAAAATAAGAGTTCATATTTAATAGGCATTGTTCTAAAGGCTTTCTGAACATGTACCCTCTTTAATTCCCCCAGTAACCCTAACGCAGGGATTTTATCATCAACCCCATCTTATTTTTTTTAATATATGTTTATTGATTTCAGAGAAGAAAGGAGGAGAGAGAGAAACATCAATGACAACAGAGAACCATTGCTCAGCTGCCTCCTGCAAGTCCCACACTGGGGATCGAGCCCACAACCTGGGTCTGTGCCTTGACTGGGAATCAAACAGTGACCTTCTGGTTCATAGGTTGATACTCAACCACTGAACCACACCAGCCAGGCTTCAACCCCTTTTTATAGGTGGGTAAGCAAACGGAGAAATTAAACAGTTTATGGAGTCCAACAACTAGAAAGTGATGGAGCCAAAATTTGAGATCCAGCAATTAGTCATTAGAGCCCACTCCCCTCTAAATATGTATCAAGAATCATAAAATTCGTGTGCGTGTGTGTGTGTGTGTGTGTGTGTGTGTGTGTGTGTGTTAATCCTCACCTGAGGATATTTTTCTAATGATTGTTAGAGTAGAAAGGAGAGGGAGAGACAAAGAGGGAGAAATATGGATGGGAGAGAGACAATCAATTGGTTGCCTCCCACACATGCCCTGACCGGGGCAGGGACACTTCAGTCCGAAAGCCGATGTCTATCCACTGAGCCAAACCAGCTAGAGCAAATTGTTCTTTCTTTTAACCTAGTGATCCTGCCTATGGAGATCTGTCCTATAAAAATAATCAAAAATATGAATATGACTACCTACAAAAGTGTCTGCAAAGCATTTTACATAGTATAATTATAAGAAAAAAAAATCGTATTACCAAGAAAAATGGAGGAACAGGGTTGATATAGGATGTTTATATTAGTTTACTCAATGAAAAATTAAACTCCTTTAAAAATGTTAAGTGTAATACTTTCAACAATAAAGAATTTAAATTAAAAAATGTTATGAAAATTTTCTTTTACATGTCAAGCACAGAAGTAGCCTACAAAATCTAGAGTAATATACCATCATTAATACAACGAAAACAAAATATGCATATGGAAAAAGTTGGAAAAAGAAAAGAGATCAAAGTAACTATCTGTGTAAGAGTAGTGTGATGAATTTTTTTTCTCCATATTCCACATTTTCCGTAATAAAAAATACAATTTTAAAAATTTTTTCAGTGATTGAAGTAACAGATTTCTATAATTAGAAATCCACAGGTTATATGATGATAGCAGAAGAAACTCAGGCTCAACCTAAAAAGGCAATGTTTTTTTACTCCTCACCAGAGGATATTTTTTTCTATTGATTTTTAAAGAAAGTGAAAGAGAGAGAGAAGGGGGGAGGAAAGAGAGAGAGAAACATCGATTGGTTGCCTCCCACCCGGAATTGAACCTGCAACTGAGGCATATGCCCTTGACTGGAAATCAAACCCATGACCTTCGGTCCAAAGACCAACACTCTAGCCACGGAGCAACCGACCAGGCTTGACATGCCTTAATACGCAGAAGGATAATCTAGTTATATTTCAAAAATTTTAGAAAAGAATTATTTCATAATATAACCCGTCATACTGATTTTAAACTAAACTAATTCTATTTTATCCAAAGCTCAAATTAATGCCAACCTATCACTATTATTCCAGAGACCTTGAAAGAAAAGGCCTCTTAATAACACAGGGAGGTTAACAGTTACCATGACCTAGAGTAGGACTCAAAAATACTAGACTGATGCCAAAACTGGTTTGGCTCAGTGGATAGAGCGTCAGCCTGTGGACCGAAAGGTCCCAGGTTCGATTCCGGTCAAGGGCATGTACCTGGGTTGTGCAGGCACATCCCCAGTAGGGGGCGTGCAGGAGGCAGCTGATCGATGTTTCTCATCAATGTTTCTGTCTCTCTCCCTTCCTCTCCTTAAAAAATTAATAAAATATAATTTTTAAAAAAACACTAGACTGGTAAGTATCATGAGGTATTATAAATAAACACATGATATGGAATTTTGGCAATAAAAAACCTTTAAAATATTTTTTTCAAATGTAAAATGATCATTAAGTTCTTTACGTGGCATCATTTTCCAATGGCAGCAATAACAAGGATCAAGAACTTCAGGGCAAAAAAGTAAATAAATAAATAAGAACCTCAGGGCACTTGACACCAACAGTATGCCACTGCAATACCTGCACAACCCAGCTACTTCTGATGGAACAGGCCCTCCCTGCCCTGGAAACAAGAGAAAGGGGTTTGAAAAGAGGGGTTAATTGGAGAAGTAAAGGGTCACTAAAAAGGCTAGTAAGAGGGCTGTATGGTAAAGACAAAGGAAAAATAAAAGCAGAGAAGTAAAGCCAGCAATTAGAAAGGGAGAACAATTCCTGATATAATTATATGGGGAGGGGGGATTTACACTTTGATTTATTCCCAATCTTCATCACCTTTTAAAAAAACACCACCACCACCACCCTGGCTGTGTGGCTCAGTTAACTGGAGGATTGTCCCATTCATCAAAAGGTCCCAAGTTTGATTCCTGGTCAGGGCACATATCTAAGTTGTGTGTTTGATCCTCAGTTGGAGCGCATGTGGGAGGCAACCAATCAATGTTTCTTTCTTTCTCTCTCCAAAAAAAACAACAACAATAAAAGCATATCCTCAGGTAAGGATTAAAATAAAAAAGAATGCAAACATAAGGATATCAAAAACTTTGCACTCCGTGTTCGGAGATACAATGCTGAAAAGCCATAGGCACTGTCCAAGACACTAGTAGTCTAATCTGTCCCTTGGCTGTAATTTGGCTTAACTGCAAAAACCTTGAACCTCAGTTCTAGGTCTCAATATGGCAACAAGAGGTTTGTCACTATACTTTCCTACTAATTATACTTGCAGTGCTAAAGTTTGTGCAAATTTACTTAATAAATTAGGGCACTTTACTGTTATCTAACAACTTCACTCATTTCAACATACTTTCTTGGGTACAATCAAAATATATGCCCTGAAATGCACACAACCCACAATCTACCAAAACCCAATCACACTCCTAAGAGAGTAAGTGCCCTTCCTTGACATCATTAATCAGGTGACTTCTAACACTAATGCTGGTATTTATGTCCTAAACTGTTCCATTCAAGGACTTAGCTTTGAGGGGAAACCTCCATCCCCGCCCACATTCAAGACAGTTGCCTTCAGAGAGCACTTTACTTTTTGAGGAAAAATCCTTATTCTGGGGGCTATGCACCCCCACAAAGCTTTTGTATAAGTTTCAGGGGGTCACTGAACCTTCTCCTTTAAATTACACAAAATTTGTATAGCTACATTCCTGTCTGCATTCTTCTGTAGAAAGTAAGGATATATCCAAAAGAATCTATAATCCAAAAAGAGATTAAGAATGCCCCTGCCCCCAAGATTTCATCAAACCCACACTAGGATGACCTGACTCTGACAGTTAAACAGTTTTCCTCTCTTCATCCTCCTGCTGAATTCCTGCATGTTTAAAGCTAATGAAATTAATAGTGTTTACTGTATGTCAGA
Organism: Corynorhinus townsendii; assembly: GCA_026230045.1. Taxonomy (NCBI): domain Eukaryota; kingdom Metazoa; phylum Chordata; class Mammalia; order Chiroptera; family Vespertilionidae; genus Corynorhinus; species Corynorhinus townsendii. Next base: position 105,625,566 of record JAPDVU010000004.1, on the reverse strand, counting down.
CACCATGCTAAGCACTTCACATGCATGAATTTAATTATCACAACAACCATAAGAAGTAGACACTATTATTAACCCACTTAGCCATTGAAGCAACTAAAGCACCAAGAAGGCATTTGCTAAAAATCACATAGCTACTCTGCTTGAAAAGTGTAAAACTTCTCAGAATGAAATGTGGCTGCTTGTGTACACTTCTCTTACTTCTCTTGGCTAATTGTCTTTCTGTTTAACCCTCGCCTGAGAGAGAAAATTAAGTGGGTTTTTTGTCAAAAACTCATCTCTGCTAGGCTGCCAACTTACAGATAGATCCTCGGTTCAAGAAAGACCATAAGCACAGCTGGTGTGACTCAGTGGTTGAGAACCAACCCATGCACCAGGAGGTCATGGTTTGATTCCCAGTCAGGGTTGTGGGCTTCATCCCCTGGTGGGGGCTGTGCAAGAGGCAGCCAATCAATGTTTCCCTCTCATAGATCTTTCTCTCTTCCTTCCTGTCTCTAAAAATCAATAAAAAGATCTTTTTAAAAAAGAGAGAGAAAGAAAGACCATAAGTACCACAAGTGTTGAAAGGGAAACATGAAAGACACTTTTCACAGGATAAAACTTAGTATGAAGTTTTTAAAATAAGCAGCTCATCAGTTATGAGTTATCTGTTTGGATGTAGAAAAAAGCTGAAGAACCTACAAAAAATACTAAAACTAAAGTAATACTAATACTAAGTAAATTTAGTAAGGTAACAGAATATAAGACCAATAAATAAATCAATTATACCTCAGGAGTTGAGCCCAATCTCTCTTACTGCAAAACCCCAGTGTAGTAGGTCCCCCCCCCAAAATCAAGTTTGCCTTACCACCTTTAATAGAAATCAATTGCATTTCTATATACTAGCAACAACTTATAAATGAAATTAAGAAAACAATTCAACTTACAACAACATCAAAAGACATTAAATACTTATGAATAAATTTAACAAAAAAACACAAGGCATGTACACTGAAAATTATAAAATATTGCTGAAAGAAATTAAAGAAGATCAAAATGAAGAGATACACGATTTCATCATTGGAAGAGTAAGGTAATCCCTATCAAAAGTCCCATAGATTTTTTGTAGAAGTTGACAGGCTAACCATAAAATTTATATGGAAACTATATAGGCAAAACAACTTTGGAAAAGAACAAAGCTGGGGAAATTACATTACCTGATTTCAAAACTTATAATAAATCTATAGTAATCACGTTACTGTAGTATTGGCATAAGGATCGACATACAGATCAAAAGAATAAAAGAGAATCCAGACATAAACCCACATTTACAATCAAGTGATTTTCAACAAAGGAGCCATAACCGTTCAATGAGGTAAGGACAGTCTTTTCAACCAATGGTGCTGAAACAACTGTATGTCCATATGCAAAATAAACTCAGACCTTACCTCACACCATCCCCAAAAATTAACTCAACATGTATGTAAGCATTAACCTTAATGTAAAACCTAATACTATGAAAGCTTAGAGAAGTAAGCATAGATCTTTTCTATCTTGGGTTAGGCCAAGAGCTCTTAAATATGAAACCAAAAGCATAATCCATAAGGGGAAAAAAATGATAATTTGGATTTCATCAAAATTAGAAACATCAGCATTTCAAAAGATACTACTTAAAAATTAAAAGAATAAGCTACAGAGTGGGAACATGTAACTTATAAGGGACTTGTATCAAAAATATATAAAGGCAAACTGTAGAGATTTTAAAAAAACACAGTGTTTGCCAAGTGTTAGGGAGAAAGGAGGGATGAATAGTTGGAACACAAAGGATTTTTAGGGAAGTACTCTAGATATCAAAAAAATGGATACATGTCATTGTACATTTGTCAAAATCCTTAGCATGTACAACACCAAAAGTGAAATCGCACATCAAACTATGGACTCTGGGTGACAAAAATGTGTCAGTGTAGGTTCATCAGTTATAACAAATGTACCACTCTGCTGGGGGATGTTGGTAATGGGGGAAGCTATGCATGTGTGGGGGCAGAGGGTATATGGGAAATCTAGGTACCTTCTTCTCAGTTTTGCTGTAAACCTAAAATTGCTCTAAAAAAAAAGTCTAATAATATACATACTAGAGGCCTGGTGCATGAATTTGTGCACGGTTGGGATCCCTATGCCTAGCCAGCGATCAGGGCTGATCAGGACCGGACCACTTGGGGACTGCCAGCCAGGGGGAGGGACCATGAGCCAATCAGAGCCTGCCGGCCAGGGGGGAAGGACAAGGCATGGCAGGTTGGCCGCCAACCCCAAGGAGGGAGCTGGCCCTCAGCCCCCCCTGGAAAAGGGGTCGCATCCGCCGCTACCACCCCCGGTTCCCCGTCCCAGCCTGGGGCGCAAAGGCCTCAGTGGAGTCAGGAGAGAAGGCAATGGTCGCTGGGCTGGGTGTGGAAGGAACGGACACCAGATGCTGACACCAGTCGGCCACGGGAGGTTGGCTGTGGGAGCGCACTGACCACCAGTGGGCAGCTCCTGCATTGAGTGTCTGCCCCCTGGTGGTCAGTGTGCATCAGAGCAACTGGTCAACCAGTTATTCTGGTCATTTGGTCATGATGGTCACTTAGGCTTATATATATATATATATATATATATATATATATATATATATATATATATATATATACGCGCGCGCGCGCGCGCACACACACACACACACAGAATTCTTATGACTCAAAACTAAGACACAACACCCCCCAAAACAGGATAGATTTAAACTGATATTTAAACCAAGTAAGATACAGAAATGATAAATAAGCAATTCAAAAGATGCTCACCAACATAAATTATAGAAGTGCACATTAAAACTACAATGACACCCCTAGAATGGCTGAAATCAAAGACACATAATTCCAAGCATCAGCAAGAATGTGAACCTTCATACAATTTTAATAATGTAAAATGGTACAGGCACTTTGAAAGATTTGGAAGTTCTCAAAAAGTTAAACATGCACTAACCACATCATCAAGCAATTTCTATTCCTAGGTATCTCCCCAGAGAAATGAAAACATTTGTCTAAGGACATGTAAGCAAATATGGTAGTAGCATTATTCACTGTAGATAAAACACTGAAAACAACCCAAATGTCCATCAATTGGTGAATTGATAAACAAAGTGTGGTACATCCATACAATGGAGTACTAGTCATCAACATAAAGAAGCAAACTACTGGCCCTGGCCAGATAGCTCAGCTGGTTAGAGCACCGTCCTGATGCACCAAAGTTGCAGATTCAATCCCCAATTAGGGCACATACAATGAACTAATGGCCCTAACAGGTTTGGCTCAGTAGATAGAGCGTAGGCCTGCAGACTGAAGGGTCCTAGGTTCAATTCCAGTCAAGGGCACGTACCTCGGTTGCAGGCTCCAGCAACGGCCCTGGTCCTGGCCTCTGTGAGAGACACCGATTGATGTATCTCTCTCACTTCCACGTTTCTCTCTAGCAGTTTCTCCCCATCCCCTCCACTATTTCGAAAAAGCAATGGAAAAATATCCTCGAGATAGTTTTAATAACGAGAAATAAATAAAAAAATAAGAGCAGTATTTCCAAATCCACTTTGTATAAATTTTTTAAATGAACTGATTAATGTGTTAATAAGTAGAACAACAAATCGATGTTTCTCTCTCTCAAATCTATAATAAAAGTGTAATATGCTAATTAGATCAGATGTCCTTCCTGATAACCTTCCAGACGAAACCTGGGCTGTGAGGGCTGCTGCAGTGGGCAGGGGCAAGGCAGAGGCAGCCGCCGCAGAGGCAGGGGCTGAACCCTTGCATGAATTTAGTGCATTGGGCCTCTAGTCAATAAATTTAAAAATTTTTTAAAGAAACTATTGATACATGCAACAACATGGATGGATGGACCACAAGGACCTTTTTCCAATCAGAGGTGTAATACTTGGTTGTTAGCTAATGGAACCTACCATAGGTATTTACCTTCTTTTATTGGCAAAAAAGACTATTGTCTCCCAAACCAGAAATGTAATCTCAGATATCAAACTTGCCTATTGGCATTTCATTTTCGACCCAAAAATTGAAGATACTGGAATAGATGACTTTGAGGTTCTTTCTGGTTCTGAGTTGAATAACTTGAAAGTGAAAGCTAGGCAAAAATTATTTCTTGATTGGAAAGGGAAAAAAACTGGGTTTTCCTTCTGGTCCCTGTAAATGAGACAAATGAGGTAGTCTGCTGGTGTGGCTCAGTGGTTGGGCATCGGTCTATGAACCAAGAGGTCACAGTTGATTCCCAGTCAGGACACAAACCAGATTCTTTTGAGAAGCATGTGGGAGGCAACAGATCAATGATTCTCTCTCATCTTTGATGTTTCTATCTTCCTCTCCTTCTTCCTTCCTCTCTGAAATCAATTTTTTTTTTATGACAAATGGGGTATATGCCTCCTACATACCATCTTCCCTCCTGTTGCCAAGGTTGTTTTTCTAACCAAGAGACAATGTAACTATTTAAAATTTTCAATGGCTCCCTATTGCCTACAGTAAAATTTTGAAATTCCCAACTTACTTTCTCTTCCTCATTTTCTCACATACAGAACTGCAATTTCTCTTGTGTGCATGGGCATTTTTTTCTCAGCTTTACTGAGGTGTAACTGACAAATAAAATTATAAGATATTTAAAAGTGTGTATCATGATGATTTGATATACTGTACATAAACACTGTGAAAGGATTCCTCCCATCTAGTTAATTAATAAATCCATCACATCACATATTTATCTTCGTTTTTTGGTGAGAATATTTAAGCTTCAGTCTCTTAGCAAATTTCAATCATGTAACACCAGTGTTATCAACTATAATCACTATGTTATACATTATATCCTGAGACCTTTTTCATGGAATAGCTGAAAGCTGGACTGGAGTTCTTTTAAAAGCAAAGACCAGAGTCAAACACACCTGGATTCAAATCCTGACACAATCACTAAGTGATCTTCCTGAAACTTAGCTCCTTCACCTGTAAAGCTAGACCTAATGATTCAACTGCATGTAACTGTTAAAAATATCAAATGAAATAACACTGGTCAGCCCAGTTGTTCCCAGCTCATGATGGCCATGTACTGGTTCCTCCCTCACCCCCTTCCTTCAGTCAAGTTGATTTAATTCTTCAAGACTCAACTCAGATGTTTCCTTTATTCAACCCCCATGCTTTAAGTTCTTCCTTCTCTAAGCTTCCTCAGTCCTTTGCGGTATCTTCCATTGTAGGACTTGTCGTTTTGCATTATAATTTGCACAGTATTAGTAAAAAATGAGGATAGGAACTGTGTCTTATTTTGGTTTCTCCAGTCTATGGTGCATAAATGCTCAGTAACATCTTCTTGAGCAATTGGTAGAAAACAGGCAAAGTAGCCCTGCCTGAAAATAAAACACATGCTTGAAGAACCAACTTTGAAATAAACAGATTTTAGATGAATTATAATCTCACTAACTTTTCATAGCCACTTTAACATTTGATTCCTTCCCTTCTTTCATGTGAGTGGGGAAAATGAGAAAAGCATAACTACAGTAGAGAAAGAATCAAGATCCTATGCCTCCTGTATTATTTCTACCTCTGGAAAACGTTTTGTGTGTTTAATAGTATTCAACACAGCCTTTAATTATAATATTGTTGTACAAGAGACAAACAGGTGGTCATATTCAATGACAGGTAACCAAACTTATTCCAAAGTCAAATGTGAATATTTGGACTAACATAAATTTTACCCTATATGATGTTTAGTAGTGCTCTTCATCAAATAGTTCCAGTTCTCCCTCCACAGATACGACAGGATTTCCCTTCCCTGCCTCCTTCGTTAGGTGCTCCCACTGGTCTTCTTGGGCCAGTGATACATACGCAGGAGTGACACCACCACATCTGGAGGGCCGTTAGAAGCTAGAGCATTGTCTACCCTGCTGTCTTCTTCCTCCCTTGACAAGTATGGAAGGACAGGTGTAGATGTTGTACAGCTCCTAAACCAGCCCATCATAAAAGTGTAGCATGAATAAGAAATACACCCCTATTGACTGAAGCCACTAAGAACTGAAGCTCCTTGTTTCCACAGTATATTCTAGACATTCTGACATACACATAAAAGGAGTTCGGCATTTCTCTACATCATCACCATCACCTCCAGTTTGGAAAATGTTCTGCACAAAGTTGGCACTCAGGCTTATTAGCAAACTTTTAAAATATGGAAAAATTTTAGGACTTTTTTTTTTTTTTAAGAAAAAGGTTAGCAAAATAATAAAAAAATTCTGAATAAAAATATTTTTATAAGTAACTGTATATAATAAAAGGCTAAGGTGTACATGGGGTAATATGAAAATGACAGCATGTTATCACTCCCATATTTACCCAAAAACAAATACTTGTACTACTTTCTTACCCTACTGGGGCCAAAAAATTAGGAACTCGGGTTCAATGGAGCACTGCAAACAATCACTATCACTGAATTGGGACTGGCCCTCAATATAAAATCTATCTGCATCTCCAGTGTTCAATATCATCTATCTCACTAGGCCTATGGAGATAAACTGGTTGCTCTGTTTCCTTACTCCACATGGTAAAGACTATTGGATACTTCCGCAATGTCCACTCCCACCCTTGGTAATAACACTCTAAAACTATTCTAGGCAGCAATAGACATCCCCAGCCTCCTTTGCAGCTACATATGGTCATATGGCTACACTCCAGCCAATTGCACACAAACAGAAGCCTATGGTATTTCTTAGAGAGTGTTTTAAAGAAAGGGATTGTCTTGGCCATTGGACTTTTTTTTTTTTTTTTAATGGGATGTGGATGCAAATGACCAAGGCTCTAGTAGCCATCATGGAATCTGACAACAAAGGCCATATCCTAGAAATATCTGAGCAGTGAGATAAAATGAGCCAAGTCCCTGACACCTTTGCAGCACCAAGGCCCCAAACAAGCCCTAGGGCTTACCCTCCAGACTGTGATATAAGAGAAATAAATACTCCTATTCAAATCACTATTATTTTGAGGTTTTTCTATCATGTAAAAATAAATCTAACCCAGGTCCAGAAATAGAACCAGGTATTCTGACACAGAGTCTGTTATACTCCAAATATGAGACCTCTGTATAAGTCAAAAAAGTTGTATACTTTTTTGAAGGTTGATATTCATAGTTCTTTTATCTTTCCATTACATATTATCTAATTATAGTCCAATCCACTGTGACAGCTACATTTTAAAATACCACTTAAACTCCAATAAAAAAATCCATCTCTATTTCAAAATGCCTTTAGTGAAATGAGGAGCAGAGGGTAGAGGACAGCATCATTGAACTATCTCAGTAAAAGAAGCCGAAAAATGATGATTTTTTATCATACACATCTCAAATATATTTTTGTTCTCAGAGTCCCTTAATTCCCAAAATCATCTGCTTTCAATCTATATAGCTATGTAACAAGCCACCATAAAAACTAACAGATGTAAACAACACAATTTTACTTATTCATAATTTTGCAATCTGGGCAAGGCTCTCTGGCTGGCTCAACTGATCTTACTGGTGGTCACCTGACTTTGGGCAGAACTCAGCCAGGACATGGGGATAGCTGGGCCTCTCTGTTTCATTACTCCACATGGATTCCTCAGCAGGATATGATCTAGTTTCTTGCATGACGACTCAGGGCTCCAAGCTTGCAAAAGTGGAAGTTTCAGCCTTCTTAAAATGTAGGCCCCAAACTTAGCACAGTGTCATTTCTGCTGCATTCTGTTGGGTAATGTGAGTCACAGAGCTAGCCAAGATACTGGATTCAATAGCATGAGTCCAGCAGGCTTTCCTCACTGGGAGTCACCAATGTAACAGACTACCTCCTCCCCTTTATTTACCTATAGTTTAACACCTTATGTATGACTTTTGGCATGCTGTAATCTCTCTAGGGCTCATCTACCTATAAAATGAGGGGATAGACAATGTTCTCAGAATTCCCATCTAGTCTTTAAATTCTATAACTCTTTAAGTACATTGTTACTTTATATACAGCTAAGTGCTTACTCCAAACACATGGTACATGATGTCATCAGGATCCCAAAGATCAGGAAATTAGGAAGTTTTGCTAGGCTTCACTTAAGATGGAATTAAGACCAAAACACAGACTTCACTATGACCATCAACTATGTTGCTTCTGATGTAAATGGATTGTATAAATGGATTAAAAGTGACCCAAGCATAAAAGACTTTTAAAAAATCACTTTAAAACCACCTTACAGTCCAGCTGGCATGGCTCAGTGGTTGAGCATCGACCTTTAAAACCAGGAGGTCGAGGTTCAATTCCTGGTCAGGGCATATGCCCAGGTTGCAGGCTCAATCCCCAGTGGGGAGCGTGCAGGAGGCAGCCAATCAATGATTCTCTCATCACTGATGTTTCTCTCTCTCTCTCTCTCTCCCTCTCTGAAATCAATAAAAATATATTCTTTGAAAAATAAAAAAACCCACTTTAAGTCTCATTTAGAGAGACCTAATCAAAGATCACTATGAAAGCATTAATAAGTATGGGTAATGAAAATTTTCGAAATGATTCTGTAATAACATTACCATACATATAGCTTCTATAGAATTGCTGTGGTTGCTTTTCATGTGTTACTCATAATATGAAATATTCTATAGAAATTTCTGCTGACCTAGGTGTTTTTTTTAAATATATATTTTATTGATTTTTTTTTTTTTTTTTACAGAGAGGAAGGGAGAGGGATAGAGAGTTAGAAACATCAAAGAGAGAGAATCATCAATCAGCTGCCTCCTGCACAACCCCTACTGGGGATGTGCCCGCAACCAAGATACATGCCCTTGACTGGAATCGAACCTGGGAACCTTCATTTTGCAGGCCGATGCTCTATCCAGTTAGCCAAGCCAGTCAGGGCTTACCTAGGTTTTTTATCTTCTTTTTCTCTTTATTAAGGACAGCTGTACAGAAAGGAAATCTTTATTTACTCCTGAACCCCAATAACTACTACCTTATTTTATGCCATGGTCTTTTTGAGAGTTTGGTATCTTATCACATGTCACTAACAGGTCCTATGATTCCAGGCAAACACTTGATTGATAACTGATGACAGTGGCAAAAACAGTAATAACAAATTCTTATAAAAGCACTCTTAGAGGAAAGAGAAACCAAGATGGCGGCATAGGTAAACATGAAACTGCTGCCTCACACAACAGTATCAAAACTACAACTACAAGACAAAACGGACACCATCCAGAACCACAGGAAAGCTGGCTGAGTGGAAATTCTACAACTAGAAGGAAAGAGGAAAGCACATTGAGAATCAGAGGAGCTGCAAAAGGCTGAGGTACAGAGACGCGCAAGATCACAGAGAGGACGGGTGGCTGAGTGCATGGCTGACTTTCTAAAGTGAGAGGGAGACGGAAGCTCCCGACTGCGCAGAACTCCAGTTCCAGGCGAGTTTCTAGGAACCCAGACTCATTCAGGGAGAAACTGGACTGTCAGGAAAAGAGAAAGCACACTGAGACTCAGGGGAGCTGCGGAGGCAGAGGTCCAGAGGCACACACGCACAGAGAGGACTGACTGCTGAGTGCACAGGTGGCTTTCTAAAGCGGGAGGGAGATGGAAGCTCACGACTGTGCTGAACTCCAGTTCCAGGTGAGTTACTGGGAACCCAGACTCATTCAGGGAGAAACTGGATTGTCTGGCAGCGGCTGAAACTCGAGGGCGGCTTTCTCTCAGAGGTGCTTGCAGTGATTACCGAGGGATACTGACCCAGGAGCCTCAGAGGGCAGGGATGACAGGAAGCTAAAGCTGGCTGCTCCACCCTGAGACTCCGCCCCCTCCAAGCTGAGCACAGAGGCTTTTGCAATTTTGTAAGCCTTGTCCCATAAGGGTGTCTCCAGCACAGAAGTTCTCCTGGCATAGACACAGCTGATCCTCACAGCCAAATGGCCTGGAGGTCAATTCCTCCCAGTGATACCAACAACAATCAAGACTTAACTACAACAAGGCTGTACACACAGTCCACAAAGGGGTGCACCAAGAGTGTCCACCTCAGGTAACTGGGGAGGCTGAGCCACTGGGCCATATAGGACACCGAGCATACAAAGCTACTCTACCAACTCAAGGAAGCAGCGAAAATCTAGCTCCTAAACTCCTACTCTACATCCCAGTACTCACAGATATTTCCATCCTCTAGATCTCTATGTCAGGTACTTTGAAATTCCTCCTCTGCATTGATTGAAATCCTTCTCCCTTTCCAACCCACTACCAACAGTCTACCCTCTGCCCTGATTACCTCATACTGTGACTACTGCAAGAGCCTATTCTCTCGGCCTCCAGGTAAGTCCTCTCCTCATATTAACATCAGGGTGGTTTTCCTAAAATAGCTATCATCAAATCACCAAGTATTAGATACCTTCATTCAATAAAGTAATGAATACGAAGTAATTTAATAGCATTCTGTCCTTAGGAAGACTGCAAATATCTGCTTTCAAAGCATTAATTTACAAAATAAAATAATCTGGGGCATAAAACATTGATTGAAGACCTGCAGCACACCCACAGGCCACAGATTAAACCTAGCCCACAAGGTGTAGTCTCAAATAGTGCTGTGAATCTTAATTAACTGAAAATACTTAAAAATCAAGAGATTTCACATAAAAACCATAGTATCTATAGCAGCAACGTCTCCCAGTCTCACATGGCAACAACCAGCCAGACTGTCTATGGGTTGCACGTAGGCAAGGCCCATAGGCTCCTGGGACTCGCCAGGTTTTCATTCACCATTTTCCCCAAAGGCCTCAGTGTCAGCTGTCATTCAGGATCTTACAAGCCGCAAGCAACTCATTTAAATTACCTACCTGGTCCTTGTAAACAGTTTATAACTCCAGGACTATAAAGCACAAACTCATTAGCGTGGCATGCAAGAACCATCACAGCCTGGCCCTAATCCCCATATTAAGCCTCTTGTTCTAGTCACACTCTAAGAAAACACCTTTAACACTTTCCTCAGTCCTCAATAATTTTAATCACATTGCTACCCACCGCCAGCACTCACTTTCTTCTCACTCTACTAGGCTAAATCCTATTGATCCTTCAAGATCTAATTCAAGTACTGCTTCCTCCAAATCTTTGCAGACCCCTCTTGGCCCCAGTGAACCTTCCTCCAGGCTGACTGTCCACATCCCAGCATATTACGTATATGCTCTGTGGATAACATGAATGAAACTTCTTAAACAATTTCAGCATTTGTGCATCATACCTAGTTACTGCTCCCACAAAAATTAACAGCAGAAGCAAAGTCAAACAATTTTCCTATCTTTTACAGGTTTTTTCTAGAGAAAGTACAAAAAAAGCTGTGTCATTCCTGCTTCTCTTGTGTTCTGAAGTCCTTCAAATTCTGCAAGTAGAGAAAATGACACTTCCAATTACTAATTCAAGATTGGTCTACAATGTAGACTCTACACTAACCACAAGCTTATGTTTATGTGCACACAGGCCATCACAAGAAAAATAAAAAAGGCATCATCCCTACTTCACTCAATAACTTCTGCAATTTATACTGCCAAGAAGTTCTGAAAATAGCCACTTTAGCACAAATATGATAAATAAAATTTTTTAAGAGAGAAGGAATTATTATGTTTATTGACATGAAAAGATGGGCCAAAACAATAAAGAAAGAAAGGAACACACACACACCGGAAAGTTTATTCTATGTCAGCTATGTTTAGTCCAAACATCTCAAAGATTAAAAATTCTAGCAAATCCTGTCAGGGATCTCACATGCCCCCAACAGGAAAGCACACAGAGCGGAGCGTCCAGGCTCTCTGGAACTAAAAAACTGACCGTTCCCGTTTGGAAGGGCTGTGAGGCTCCAAGGAAGCTGGAAGCCCCTCAGGCACCACAGTAAGTGGCTTAAGAACACAAGGTGGAACTAGTACTATTGCCCAGAGGAAATCTGATTGTGGCTGGGGAAGGAATAAGGTGCAATTTTGCAAAAAGGTAGGTGAACAGTGAGGGTGGAGCAGTGTGCCTTGTCACTGTGCAAACTGACTACAAATCTGGCATGGTAGAATTAACTGATATAATGGGAAAATGTATTAAAGCACTACTTTCAGAATGGGAAAATAAGCTTGTGAGACTTTCATATTTACATGAGAATCATGTTTATCAAGTTTACATATTAATAACCACCAATATACTTACTAGAAATTCTATATTTGACTGAAAACACTGTATTCTCTCCCTAGCCGGTTTGGCTCAGTGGATAGAACGTCAGCCTTCGGACTGAAGAGTTCTGGGTTCAATTCTAGTCAGGGGCACATACCTCGGTTGCAGGCTCGGCCAGGGCTGGGGTCCGGGTACAGGAGACAACCAATCGATGTTTCCCTCACATCGATATTTCTCTCTGTCTTTCCCTCTCTCCTCCACTCTAAAAATCAATGGAAAAATATCCTCAGGTGAAGATTTTAGAAAAACTCACATCATATTCTCAAAGACTAGAGGTTCCATGAATAAGACAAATAGGAGCAGGGTCAGGTTAGACAACGCATGCCATTCCTGGACCAGCTTTTTCAAATAAATTAAAACATTTCAGTGCCCATTAAGTTCCAGAGGTCAGTAATTACTGAAAATGTCCATTTATCTAATTTTTTAAAATAAAAAGAATTACTATCATAAAGACTACAAAGTTGTATTATCTCAAAAAGCATAAATAGCCAAAACCGGTTTGGCTCAGTGGATAGAGTGTCGGCCTGCGGACTGAAGGGTCCCAGGTTCGATTCCGGTCAGGGGCATGTGCCATGGTTGGGGGCACATCCCCAGTGGGGGGTGTGCAGGAGGCAGCTGATCGATGTTTCTAACTCTCTATACCTCTCCTTTCCTCTCTGTAAAAAAATCAATAAAATATATATATTTTAAAAAGCATAAATAACAATACCTCTCAACTATAAACTGTTGTTTTGTGAAACTGCATATATTACGGTGCAACAGTTTTTTTTAAATATGTTTTTATTTATTTTTAGAGAAAGAGGAAGGGAAAGAGAGAGATAGAAACATTAATGAGAGAAACTTATCTACCAGCTGCCTCCTACACAGCCCCTAGTGGGGATCAAGACCGAAACCCAGACATGTTCCCTGACTGGGGAATTGAACCAGATCAGCACTGACGTTCAACCACTGAGCCACACTGACCCAGTGCATCGGTTTCTTTAATCACTATTTCAAGGTCACAGCTACAGAAATGAGAAAACCTGTTGGGGAGGGGCCTCACATCACCAGCAGCCCAGCTATATTTTGCTGATCCCTTATATGACAGCATTAGTTGTACCTAATTTTTCTGCAGCAAGAATCTTCAAGGTGGCCTTCTAATAACAATAATTGACCTAGTGTAGGTACAGGGTATAAAGAGTTTATGTAAAGAAGGTCAAGAACAGTGCCTCAGAAAGCCTATCCCCACCACCTGCTGCTTTTGTGCCACCCCAAGACCCATCGCATCCCTAATATCAACTTTGTTGACTTGGTAAGAAATATAGTAGAGCCCTAGCCAGTTTGGCTCAGTGGATGGCGTGTCACCCTGCAGACCAAAGGGTCCCGGGTTCGATTTCAGATTTCAGTCAGAGGCACGTACCTCGGCTGTAGGCTCCTCCCTGGCCCCCGGGCCCTGGTGGGGCGCATGCAGGAGGCAACCAGTCGATGTGTTTCTCTCACATCGATGTTTCTCTGTCTTTCCCTCTCTCTCCCACTGTCCCTACAAATCAGTGGAAAAATATCCTTGGGTGAGGGTTAACAACAAAGAAATATGGTAGAATATTCTCTTGGCTTCCCTTATATATTCTAGGGAAGAGAAAGAAAAACAAGCAAAACTTCCAGAAGAGTTTCCTTAATATTAATAGAAAAGTAATCAGACCTCTAGAATGTCATCTACTCTGTGGCAGTAACTTCTTCACCAATAGAAAGACCTGTACCTCTGATAAAAATTACTCCAAATAACCAAATAATTAGATAGCCCTTACTGTTAAGAACTTTTATACAAATATAAAGTTCACTTGACTTTTGTACTACAGGAAATTCCTATTTATATAACTACTTTTCAAATTATAAGGTTAATAGCTTCAGTTCAAAATTATTGATTTTAAGTAGTAAACATAATTTTAAAGTAATAATAATGTAAAACCAATAACTAGCCTATGTTTTTAATTTGATAAAACATTAAAATTGTCTAATATTAAATAAGCCTGAGGCAGTATCTGTCAAAAAGTTATCTATTATAAAGTAAGATGTTTCATTTGTTTACCTATTAAAAACTCAAACTCAAAGAAAGTATAATTAGCAGTAATTTTTCTAATCCAAAGACAAATACACAAATCCATTGTTTAAAAATTGTCATGATGCCTGGGAGAGGGGAGAGGGAGTGGAAGGGGTCAAAGGGGGAGGAAAGGGGGGACATATGCAACACTTTCAACAATAAAGATAAAAATTTTAATGTGCCATAATGCATCCATATTCTGCAGAAAACAACACACTCAGTGACTATCTAAATAACACTAACAATTTAAAAACCTTTATTTCCAGCGCATTTCACAATGAATATTAATTTTCATTCCTTACATAATTAATTTGCAAATACTTTTAGCATTTACAAACCCAATTTACATTAGCTACATATCAGTTTCACTTTCAGGGTCATCAATACCCAATTAAATATAGGGTCTGTTCTGCAAGTACATATCCTAATACTGTGTAGAATTACCCAACTGAAAACCCTTCTCTTTGCTTTCATTTCACTCATTGGTTTCCATTTATATTTTTCTTTAAAACAATTGGAGATTCCATTCTCTTCAAAAGGTACCTAATTTTAAAGAATTCACTAAAAAGTTTGGAACCATCAAAGTTACCACTAGACTTAATTTCCTCTAAGGAATGCTGTACCCGTTTTCAAATCTAAGAGAGAAAACTCTCTTGAGAGTTAGAATTGTTCTAAACATTTTCCATGCTGTTAGATGGGTATATTCTGTAGAAATTAAAATAGTAAAATTGTAATACCCCAAATCAGCCTTCCTGCTGGTGTACTGGAAGTTACGATAAAAGTGAGCTCATTTCCATCTCAGGGGAAGTGCGTGTGCCCGCACACACTTGCCATGTGTATGGAAGAGGAGCTTGACAACAGATAGGTGTACTCTTTCTAGAGTAAGAACTTAAAAACAAATATAAAACATATAATAATCCCAAATTAATATTCAGAAAGAAGCCAAGAAGTGCTTTCCAAATAGCGACATGGTAAACAATCAAATTAAAACCCTAATATGGTTTGATATGTGTTGCTTTAGATACGAAAAGTAGCAAAGTTTAAAGTTGTTCAAAACTCTACCTTCCTTCTCCAAATTTCAATTAATACAGGAATAATAATGGGATTTTATACCAGCCATTACAAAGCAAATGGCATACCAAACCCTAACTCTGTAGCACAAAGAAGCTAATGCAATAATATGTACATCTTGTACTTGTTTCCCAGACGATCTGTCACAGCTCGGTAAGAGCTGGCAATAAAATATGGAGACAAGATGAAGGCCCTAAATCGTCTTTATAGTCAAAAGAAAGCAGAGGGGGGAAAACACTCCAGTGGAGAGCTTCCTGTGCTTCCCATAACCCTGCTCTGCTCTGCCTCACTTAATACTACTATTTTAACTATGTATCAGCAAACGCAACAATATTTCTAAATGAATTCGCCGGAACAACAAAAACAAGGGTATCCATAAATGCGCAGCTTTCCTCCATCCCGTGCACCCTTCCACTACCAACAGTTGGTTAGACCATCGTACAATGAAATAAATAAGCGACGCACACGATTCTACAACTTCGGAACAGTCACAGACCTTCCATGGCACCCTCAAGAGTCACAAGGGCTGAGCGACTCACTGGCACCAAAACGGGTGTCTTAATTTCCAGGCAAAGTTGCCGTATAGCCAACGCGAGCAATGGAGTCAACAATGCTGTGCGCGCACGAAAGCCAACGAGGGCTGTCCGTGACCCTATCACTTCCACCGAAGTTCGGCAGCGCTTCATCAGCGTCCCGAGAGCAAACGTGCTCGGCACAGGGCCTGCGTTTCCCAAACTTCCTGCACGCTCAGCCTCCACTGAGGGACCGCACGGGAGTGGTGCGTTTGGGTGCTGGGCGGTGTGGTTCTGGGTGGGGGAGGGGAGGGAAAAGTCAAACGACTTCCTAGTAGATCGTGAAAGAAGGAAAGCGCAGGTTTGGGAGCCAGGAAAGTTAAAGGGTGACAAAGAAAAGCGTCCTTTCTCGCCGCTCCCCCACCCCCACCCCCCGCCGGGGGACCACCTGGCCGCGGCGTTTGACAGCTCAGCGGCGTCCCGGGGCGCCGCTTTGTAGTTGACAATAAACTCGCCCGGCTCCGCCAGGTGTGCACAGTGTTTGTTTTTTAAGAGACCGGAGAGTCCAGGCGGCGTCCGCGAGACAGGTCGCCCGAGAGAGGCTTCAGCAAGCACGGCGACCGGAACAACTAAAAAGTAAAGTGCGGCGGCGGCGCCAGGCTAGGCGGGAGGTGCGGGGCGCCCGCTGGAGGCCCGCGCGCGGCGAGGGGCGCGGGGCAGGGCGCCGGGTCGGGAACGCGCGGCGGCCCCACCCCCACCCCGCGGGGGCGGCGGGCGCGGGGGCGGCGGGCTGGGCGCGCGGTGACAGCTCCGGCCAGGCGCCGCGGCTGGCTCCCGGCCTGGAGGCTCACACTCAACTTACTTCTTTCTGGCTCTCTGGAAAGGGGAAGCGCCATCTTTGCGAGGCCGGCCCCGAGGTCTTTTGTCTGCGGCTGCGGGGCTCGGGGCCGGGGCTCCTGGCTCCTCGGGGGGTTGTGGCGGCGGCTGCGGCTGCTCCGCGCCCTTGTCCTCCTCCGACGACATCCTAGTCACCAGGAAAGATACATGGATTCCGGTCCTCCTCCTGGGGGGCTCGTCCCGCCGCCGCCGCCGCCGCGGCCGCCGCCGCTCGGGTTCCTCCTCCCCGACTCAGCCTCTCGCATTTCCCGCAGCCCCGGGAGCAGCAGCAGGTACCGGGAGCGGCGGCAGCATGGAGCGAGCAGGACACGCACTCACACACATAGGCGCGGGCGCGCGCACCTCGGCGCGCAGGGGCCGGGCGGGGGGCGGCAGGCGGGGCGGGCGGCGCGAGGGAGGGGCCCCGGGCGGGGAAGTGCGGACGGCGGGCGGGGCGCGGGCGGGGGCCGGGTGCGGGCGCGGCGGGGAAGCGGAGGGTGAGGGGCGGCGGCCAGGGTCTCCGCCCGCGCCCCGCCCCCAGGCCGCCGCCGCGGGGAGAAGACGCGGGCGGACAGGGAGCGGCGCGCGGGGCGGGCGGGGGTCGCGCCCGCGGCTACCCCTCCCCCGCGCGGGCCGCGTCAGGCCGGGCGGCGAAGTTTTGACAGCTGCTCCAGTTGTTGTTGTGGGTTCCGGGCCGCGCCAGCGCCGGCCCCTCAGCGCCCGCCTCCCGGGCAGGGGAGGAGGAAGTTTGCGGGTGTGCGTGCACCACACACCGTGGCCGTCGCGCAAGGGCCGCGCCGGTGTCGCTCGGGCGCCCGGCACCACAGACCTCTCACACTCGCCGTCGTCTCACCCACACACGGCCGCCTCGAGGTTCCCCTTCCTCCCCTCCCCCCTCCCTCACCCGCCAGGCCCACCGCCCGGCCCACCGCCCCCCGCGCGCCGCCGCTGCCACTCACGGAGCTGGCTCCGCGCATGCGCCGCCCGCGGCCGCGCCGCCGCCGCTGACCTCACTGCCCCTCCCCCGCCCCCGCTGCCTCCTCCTCTGACGCTGCGGCTCCGGCTCCGGCTCCGGCTCCGGCTCGGGAGAGCGCCAAGCTGCGGAGCAGAGAATCCGGGATCCGGGTCCGGGTATGTGCGGCGGCCGCGGTGGGAGGAGGAGGCTGCTGCTGCGCGCCCCTGGAACCAGACAGGCTACCCCGGCCCCGTCCAGGGCTCTCATGTTGAAACGCGTGTCTGCAAAGGAGAGATTCGCTGCACCTTTGAGATAACCCTATTTCACCGACAGTTTTATTATAACGTCATTTTAATAAAATGATCCAGAAAGGGCTGATATAGCTGGCACACAAAAATAACGGAGGCATGTGGATTAAAATGCTGGGAGATATAAGCCCATACAAACCCAGCAGCTTGATTTTAATGTTCAGTATGTTATGATGGACGGACAAAAAAAATCAAGTATTCTAAGCCAACTCTTGTCATGAGTAATAATGGCAAAAGAAAAATGGGGCTAGAATCAGAGATCTGAAATGTGCAGTCTCTGGAAGGAAGGCTGGCTACAAATGTGGGATTCTGGGTTTCTTGTTTGAACAGGGAGGCAACTGGACTATGTGATTTCCGTCCAGATTAGCACGGTAGTTGAAAACATCATTGATTTGAATTGGGGGGAAATATCCTATCAAACCACCTGCAAAAGAATTAGGGTAAACTCATTTAATAAGCATATACTCTAGGCTGGACACACTGGGCACTTCCTATTATTTCTTTTCATCCTCACAACACAGTTTGTGTTGGTTTTTCCAGCTATGTTGTTCACCTTCCCTTCCTCCCAATAGCCAGAATAAACTTCAAATTGTGTTTCCTATTTGAGCAAAATACACAATTTGATTTCCAGAGTCTATTCTGACTAAAAGCATCATTTTTTGAAATGGCTGAAATGATGACTCTAATAACATAGTCATTTGAATTCCTTCAGGGCTTATTCCCTACTGGCTTTTCCAAGTTGACTAAATTTACAGCCAAGGGAATTTTGAGCTTGGGGAGAAGCTCACTTGGTAAATGCAAACTATAAAAGTGTCTATTATGCATACAAATACAACATATCTGTGACAAATGATAAATGTATGAAGTGGCATATTTAAAGTTTATTATTACCCATTTTCATATTTTCTACACTTGACACTTTAAACTTTGAAAAATTGGATTATTGATCCAAATGTTTATCTGGGTTCAATGCTGGAATTAGAACAGCCATTTCCAAATGTGCATAAAATATGTACCTGGATAATTAAGTTCACTTCTTCAACACTTGGGGGAATTTAAGTGTCAGTGTGTGCAAACTGCAAGTCACTCCTGCTGGAGAGGCATTTTAAAAGGAAACAACTGGGGCCCTTGTCAGGTTGTTCAGTGGTTAGAGCATCCTCCCATTAAGCCAAGGCTGTGGGTTCCATCCCCAGTCAGGGCACATGCTGGAATCTACCAATGAATGCATAAATAAATGGAAAAACCAATCAATGTTTCTCTCTCTCTCTCTCAAATCAATATATTTTTTAAAAAGGTATAGCCCAGCCAACATGGCTCAGTGGTTGAGCATTGACCCATGAACCAGGAGGTCACAGTTCAATTCCAGTCAGGGCACATGGCCCAGGTTACAGGCTCAGTCCCCAGTGAGGGATGTGCAGAAGGCAGTTGGTCAGTGATTCTCATCACTCATGTTTCTATTTTTCTGTCTCTCCCTTCCTCTCTGAAATCAATAAAAATATTTTTTAAATATTTAAAAGGTATATTTCAAGACCCTTAAAAAAGTAAATAAATAAAAGGAAACAAGGACTGCCGAAACCGGTTTGGCTCAGTGGATAGAGCGTCGGTCTGCGGACTGAAGGGTCCTGGGTTCGATTCCGGTCAAGGGCATGTACCTTGGTTGCGGGCACATCCCCAGTAGGGGTTGTGCAGGAGGCAGCTGATCAATGTTTCTCTGTCATCGATGTTTCTAGCTCTCTATCCCTCTTCCTTCCTCTCTGTAAGAAATCAATAAAATATTTTTTTTAAAAAAAAGGAAACAAGGACTAAGGACAGAAAGTGGGTGGAACGAATGGAAGGGTAAAGTAGAGATTTGTGCAGTGATGCTTCTGGAAAGATAAAAGATGGTGATGATGAGTAAGCTCAGCCTTCAATCTCTATTCCTTTGGGTAGTGTGAGCAGACAAATCTCTGGAATCTGTTTTAAAAAGGATAGTAGGCTCGTCTGCATGAAGTTATCACAGGCAGAACCAATAAAATATAACTCAGGATGCAGATGAAGTAGTCAAGAAATAATTACTCAACAAAGGTTTTTCTACCTTCATTATCCAAATGACCCAGTTCTGAGGCCACAAATCCAGAAGGCAGGTAGCTGAGGTGCCTCCAAATTATAAAGCTACAAAGGCAGAGGCATCTGGGGGAAAATAAAATAAAAATAATGTCTACTCTCTATCCAGTACTCATTAAATAGGCATTTTTTCCCAATATGGTAGATATGTACCAAATTGCAGTCATCTAGGAAAGGTGGGATTACGGGAACTTTCACTTTCTATATTACATTGCTCTATAATAATACAATCTTTCAAAGCACAGGTAGTATAATCAGAAATATATATTAAATATTTAAAATGTAGGTAAGGGTTTTTTATCTGCAACAACAAAAACCTCTCATGAACTGTAAGCAAATGAGATTCTCAGAGGCTAGCAAACCAGTGGCAGTGAATAAGAATTCATAGTACAGTGCCCATTCTTACTATTTGAAGTCCTATAAATATCATTGACATGGTCTTTATCCAGAGTGTGTCTTTATCACTTTTAGTGAATGTAAAATATTTATATCTCTCCCCCAGAGGATATTTTTTAATGATTTTTTTTTAGAGACAGACAGACTTTGATGAAACATCGATTGCCTCCTGTACACAGGGATCAAGCCTGAACCCAAAACCTAGGTATGTGCCCTGACCAGGAATCAAACCAGCAATCTTTCCTTGCAAGGGATGACTCTCCAACCAACTGAGCCACACCAGCCAGGGCATGAATGTAAAAATATTGGTAAGATCTCCTATAGACTCACAAATGATTGTTGTTCCTCTCTTTGTGTTTTCCCTTAAAGTCTTAAATTCCTCAGAGTTTTTTAGGGACCAAACTTTTACAGTTGGGGAAAGATCACTGAAAACTTAAAAATTCTAGATTGTACCATTTTGTGTTCATCTTTTTACTATCAAAGTTACACTTTAAAACGCTGCATTAATGGCTATCATTGTTTTCTCCTTTATTTCTCAGTAGAAAAAATGTTTTAAAAATAACTTCAATCATTTAAAATTCACTCATATTTAGTCTGTGGTGCATTTTTAGCTTTTAAAATTCATATTACTTTGCATAAGTTATTTCAGTAATGCAGACCGTGTACCAGTGTGATAGAAAAGTTAAAGGGAAAAACTTAGAAGACACAACCAAAACAATCACCTTCAAAAATAATTTGTGTTCCTGACCCGCGTGGCCTAGTTGGAACATCTTCGCATACACCAAAAGGTTACAGTGCAATCCCTGGTCGGGCATGTATGGGAGGCAACCATCAATGCTTTTCTCTCACATTGATGTTTCTCTCTCTCTCCCCTCTCCTCTCTCTAAAATAAATTTAAAATAACAATAATAATATGTGTATGAGAGTCTGGGGCATGAGTCAGCAGACCTTCTGAGCACATTTTAGAAAGATAAGCATCTTGCCCTCTGGGGGTAAACACTAAGCCAGGCACGACTTAAAAAAATAAACAGAAGAGGGGCGAGCAGGCAACTGAAAAATAAACATGGAAAAACATGCCAATAGAACGATTAAATATTGATATCCATTGTGTCCATGACCATAGGCGTTTGAGGGGACGGGCAGGGATGGGACAAGTCACAAGAAGTGGCCTAGAAAACATTCTGCCAGCAAGTGTCATAAACTCCTAGAAATGCGCGCTCCCTCTCTTCTCTCTCTCTCTCTCTCTCTCTCTCTCTCTCTCTCTCTCTCTCTCTCTCTCTCTCTCTCACACACACACACACACACACACACACTTTCTTAGGCTCCTCTCCTTTATTGACATGCAAGACCACCATATACATTCCTAGGGATGCTGCACCACAAACTGGGCAGCTTTTAACAGCAGAAGTTTATTTTCTTCCAGTTTTGGTAACCAGAAGTCCAAATCCAGGTGTTGGCAGGGCTGGTTTCTTCTGGAGGCACTGAGGGAGAATCTGTTCCATGTCTCACTCCTGGCTTCTGGTGGCTGCCCACAGTCCTTAGCATTCTTGACTCGTAGGTGCATCATCCCAATCTCTGCCTCCATCGTCACATGGCCATCTTGTGTGCGTGTCTGTGTCCTCACCTGGGGTTCGCTGTGTGTGTGTCTTCTGTTCTTGTAAGGATACCAGTCATATTGGATTCAGGATCCACCCTACTCCAGTGTAACCTCGTCTTAATTAATTATATCTGCAACAATTTTGTTTATAAGTAAGATCACATTCTCAGGTTCTGGTAAGGATATAACTACCAAACACCCTACATAGATGCCTACCCATCTTAGATCAAAGTGTTAGACAATTGTATGAAATGGGTTAACTGCATGCAAACTCTACTTGGCACCAAAAAAAAAAAAAAATGTATTTAGTCCTGACCCGTTTGGCTCGGTGGATAGTGTTGGCCTGCGGATTGAAGGGTCCTGGGTTCGATTCCAGTCAAGGGCACGTACCTTGGTTGCGGGTACATCCCCAGTAGGGGGTGTGCAGGAGGCAGCTGATTAATGTTTCTCTCTCATTAATGTTTCTAACTCTCTATCCCTCTCCCTTCCTCTCTGTAAAAAATCAATAAAATATATATTTTTTAAAATGTATTTACATTTATCAATCAATCTGAAGGTTAAATTAAATCAAAGTGAATTCAACAATGGCTGTGTCCACATAGTAAAAAGTAAAATCAAGATTTAGTAGTTCCTTGGCTAGTTTGATCTGTGTAAAGATAAGTCAAAAAAATTGAGTGTAGAATGTATAGTTTGAGACCTGTTTTATGACACTGGCCGTCCTTAAGGGTCAGAGACAGTGATCAAATGGTCACTTTCCCGTGCTATGTACTCAAACAGGTGAGGACTTCACAGCAGAAAATGATACACTTGTCCAATGGAAATGGAACTCACAGTCCATCCGTCACCCTTCAGGTGGAAATCTAAATTCCTTGGCATGGCTCTCTGGAGCCCCTGCCACCCTCCAGTCACCTCCTTCTAGCCCCTTCCCTTCCTCCTCACCATGAGCTGCAGGCTTCAGGACTACTTTTGGTGAGCAACACCCTTTACCAACTTGTCCCAATCCCCACTTCTTTTTTTTTTTTTCTTTCCTTCAGTTCACACTTTAGACTTCCCTTCCATTCCAGACCACCGTTCTTCCAATGGGGATGGTAGAACCCCCCCTCCCCTCCCCGCCATGTTTCTGTAACACCTGAGCTTTACCTCATCAAGGCTCCTCTCCCCCGCCCCCCCCCCCCAGCCTTAACCGGTTTGGCTCAGTGGATAGAGTGTCGGCCTGTGGACTCAAGGGTCCCAGGTTTGATTCCAGTCAAGGACATGTACCTTGGTTGCGGGCACATCCCCAGTAGGGGGTGTGCAGGAGGGAGCTGATTGTTGTTTCTCTCTCATCAATGTTTCTAACTCTCTCTCCCTCTCCCTTCCTCTCTGTAAAAAATCAATAAAATTTTAAAAAAAAAGGCTCTGCCGGCCTATAATGAGTTGTGGATTAGCTATCTGTCTTATTCACCTTTTATATTATTCAGCAGCAGCTCAATAAATAACTGTGGAATAAATGAAATAAATGGGGAAACATGCTTAAGAAAAAGATCTAAGACAATCTTCTACATGAGTGTTTACTTTTTAAGAAGAAACTGTATCTTTATAAACAACGTATATTTGCATACCTTGCTACATTTTATGTTGGTTGTCACAATGTATATTTCTATAAAGAAACTGGCAGTCATCTTTGCTGCCTATAATCAACATTTCTTAGGTGACACTCTTCCAGTGTTACTGGCTTTCAGACACCTGGGTAGAGAGGATCATGCCTGTTTCTCACAGAGTCTCCAAAATCCATGAGTCATCAAAAGAGTTGTCCATGGGCAGTGATGACACCAACATGCCCTCTGAGTGCGCTCCTGGAAACCAGAGGCTGTTTCTGAAATGCTGCTGCTGCTGCAGAAAGAGTTGCCCATAGTCTTCAGACAGCATGACACCTACTTAGAAATATTTCTCACAGCCAAGATAATGTTGAGGGGGAAAATGACTACAGAGTAGCATATACAATATGTATCATACAACCCACTTCTGTAAAACTGTCAGTCCACAACTTTCTGTGTATGTATATGTATAAAGTAATCACATTCATCAAAATATAAACAAGGATTATCTATGGGCTGAGATTCCAAATGACGTTCTTTTTCTTTATCCTTTTATAAAAATTTGTCAATTCCAGTTGACATTCAATATTATTTTATATTTGTTTCAGGTGTACAGCACTGTGGTGAGACACAATTTACAAAGCAGTCCCCCGATAAGTCTAGGACCTACCTGGCACCATTCACAGTTATAACATTATTGATTATATTCCCTATACTGTTTACATCCCCATTAACTTTCTTTGTATTTTTTTATCTTTTATAATGAATAACTATAATATTTATAAAAGCAATCAAGTTGTTAAGGGAAAAGTTTTTTCTCCAAAATTATCTCCTCTTTGCCCTTAATTATATTTCATTTTCACTGTGATTTCTTTTTCCTTTTCTTTCTCACTACTATCTTGTCTGTGGAAATATTAAAACAATGTCTGCCATACTATCCTGACTCTGGACTATTAATATCCCTTTCAGAGATCTATTTCCCACTCCCCAGGAACATCTGCCATTAAACAAAGTAAAAAGGTTTTTCCAAATGAAAATGAATGGTATTGCTCTGTCTTCCCTCTAATCCCTTTTTGTTGTTGTTAATCCTCACCTGAGGATATTTTTCCCATTGCTTTTGAGAGAGTGGAAAGGCGCAGCAGGGGTGGGGTGTTGGTGATGAGTAAGAGAAACATTAATATGCCATCGATTGGTTGTCTCCCACATGCGCCCCCACTGAGGCCTGGGTTTGAACCTGCAACCCAGGTGTGTGCTCTTTACCCAGAATCCAACCTGCGACCCTTCGGTGCAAGGGCCCATCGCTCTAACCAGTGAACATCTTTCCCCTAATCATAATAGCTATTTCAGTATTCAGCCCTGGCCAGGTGGCCCAATTGGTAGGAACATCGTCCCCATATGGCAAGGTTGCGGGCTTGATCCTCAGTCAGGGCACATACAAGAACCAATGAGCCCCAGCTGGTTTGGCTCAGTGGCTAGAGCGTGGGCCTGTGGACTAAAGGGTCCCGGGTTCAATTCCAGTCAAGGGCAGATGCTTGGGTTATGAACTTGATCCTCAGTAGGGGGTGTGCAGAAGGAAGCCAATCAATGAGTCTCTCTCATCATTGATGTTTCCATTTCTCCCTCTCTCTCTCTGAAATCAATAAAAGTATATTTTTTAAAAAGAATCAACCAATGAATGCATAAATAAGTGGAACAACAGTGTTTCTCTCTAATTCTTTCTCCCTTCTTCTCTCTCTAGATTAAATCAAGACACATTCATGTCCACCAGCTGGTGCCCTGCCTAACACCTATGGGAAGTTGTGTGGGAAGTTATGTTCCTTTGGTAGAAATCTCCCCTAATAGGCTCTATATTCCTGTCATCTCTGTACTCCTCATTACATTGTACATTGTGGGTGCTCGATAAATATTTGTTAAACCGAAAAAGAAGCAATCATTACTCCAACAGGCTCTACATGAGGAAAGGAGGGAGTGAGGATGCAGGAAGAAACGTGCCTTCTGAGGGTGGAGGGTGATGTGGGAGGCCCCAACTCCACTTAGGTTTTCTACCTTCCTCACCCTGGGCAGCTGGGCCCTTTCACTCCTCTGAGTCCATTTCTATTTGTCTATGGGCTGTCGGCTTCTTGCCCCCCTCGCCTTGTCCTGTCTTTGCCAGATCAGTGACATCACTGTCATTGGGAGGAGTTGTCACACTCTGTGTGGCCTCACACACCTGCAACCTGAAAGATAAACAGACCAACAGACATCTGAAGGACCCGATGAACACCACAGACGGATAAGGTGGCCAAGGAGGCAAAGGCAGACAGGTTGCAGCCTGGCTGGTATCACATGGTACTGCACACGCTTCCCCTAAGACAGACAGCGGGGGGGCGGAGGGGGGTGTGGGGGTGGCGGGGGACAGACCACGGCTCCAGCAGCCGGTCGGTATTTTCATCTGACTCCTTCCTCTTGTCTCCAAAGATTTAAATGAAACTGGGACTTGGCACATAGGCCTATTCCTCATCACCGGACCACCAGGCCTGACTTCTGCCTGCCCCCAGCCCCTACGCACTGCAACCATCCTCTGTGACCTCATTCTCTGCTCAGGGTTCCTGTGCCACTCTGTGAGGTCATCAAGATAAGATCCCTTTCAGCTTCCCACCCTCTGAGGCCTCAAGAACCAGTTTGACAGATCCGTTTGGGGTGGTTTCGGCCCGCGCTCTCAGCAGGTCACCCTGCACTGTGCCGGGAGGGCGGATGTCTCCGGACAACGGGTGATGCGCCCTTTTGTCCACTGACTCCTTGAGTAGCTTCAGAGGTCGGCGTGGGGGCGCCCCGCTGCTGTTTGAAGAGCGCCCCAGCAGCCCGGAGGGCCCCTCTCCGCAGGCCATGGACGGCGGAGGCCCCTCGGTGCGGGAGCTGCCCCAGCGGTTGTGGCCGGGCCCAGGCTGCGAAGAGCAGCACCTTCTCCGGAGCCTAGCGGCAGCGCACGCCTTGGCCAAGATCATCCGGCCGTGCTACGGCCCCCTCGGCCTCCAGAAGCTCCTGGTGACCGCCAAAGGCGAGACGGTGCTCACGGGGTACGCCACGGCCATCCTGGGGGCCCTGGAGCTGGAGCACCCCGCCGCCCGGCTCCTGCGGGACGCGGCGCTCAACCACGCGGAGCACAGCGGCGACGGCGCGGCCTTCGTGGTGCTGCTGGCCGAGGCCCTGCTGACGCAGGCCGAGCTCCTGCTGCTGGCCGGCCTGCCCCGCGCCCAGCTCCGCGAGGCCTACGCCACGGCCACCGCCGAGACGCTGGCGCTGCTGCCCTCGCTGGCCGTGCGCTCTCTGGGGCCCCTGGAGGACCCGTTCTGGGCCCTCCACTCGGTGATGAACACGCACACCCTGTCCCACGCCGAGTCCCTGACCCGGCTGGTGGCCCAGGCGTGCTGGGAGGCCAAGGAGCTGGACGGCACCTTCCGCCCGGAGCGCCTGGGCGTGTGCGCGCTGCGGGGAGGGCAGCTGGATCGCTCGTGCCTGCTGCCCGGGCTGGCCGTGCCCGGCAAGCCCTGCGGCCAGGTGACCGCCGTGGTGGGCGGCGCCCGGGTGGCGCTCTTCGCCTGCTCCTTTGGCCTCGGCGGTCCCAATGCGCCCGCCACGGCCACCCTCTCTAGTCCCGCCGAGCTTGTCCGCTTTCGGAAGGGAACTGACCAAATGACAGAGAAGCAGGTGTTGCAGCTGGCCATGGGGGCCGTGAACGTGGCGGTGGTGTGGGGTCACGTGGAGGAGAAGACGCTGGCGCAGGCGGACCAGTCCGGCATCTTGGTGATCCAGGTGAAGGCGCTGCGCGAGCTGGTGTACCTGAGCGAGGTGCTGGGCACGCCCGTGATGCCCTACCTGCTCCCCCCGCTGCCGCTGGGGAAGTGTCAGCGCGTGTACCCGCAGGAGCTGGGGGAGGGCTCGGCTGTGGTGTTTGAGTGGGAGGGCTCCGACACCCCCGCCCTCACCCTGGTGCTCAGGGCGGCCACGAAGGAGGGGCTCCGCGGGGCGGAGCAAGCAGTCTACCATGGCATCGACGCCTTCTCGCAGCTGTGCCGTGACCCCAGGCTGCTCCCGGGCGCCGGGGCCACCGAGATGGCTCTGGCGAAAATTCTCGCGGACAAAGGCGCTGCGTTGGAAGGGCCCAAAGGGCCAGCGCTCCTGGCGTTTGCCCAGGCCCTGCGCTCTCTCCCCGCGACCTTGGCAGAGAACGCGGGCCTCGCCGTCTCCAAGGTGATGGCAGACATGACTGCCGAGCACCAGCACGGGCACTTCCTCATAGGAGTGGGGGTCGAGGGCATCATCAACGTGGCCCAGGAAGAGGTGTGGGACACCCTGGCGGCCAAGGCCCACGCGCTCCGGGCCGTGGTGGACATCGTGCTGCAGCTGGCCTCGGTGGACGAGATCGTGCTGGCCAAGACGAGTCCCCCGCTCCAGCAGGACCCCGGGCCCGACCCCAGGAAGGCCCAGGAGCACCCGTCGCCCGCGGAGGACAACCAGTAGCAGCATCCTCAGAAACAGAGGGGCTGCCAAGGAGGGCACAGTCACCCCCAAAATGATTGTTGGCCTTATTTCCTCCATGTGTGGGACAGAGTCCATTTCTTTAGGTAAAAAAATAACATAAAAGTCCTTTTCATTGATTTATTTCCTTTCAGATTCTTGGCTTTTTTTATTTCCTGTTTCTGTCCATCAGATCCTATTCCTTTCCTCCAATAAGAGTGGGATTCAATTCTATTAAAGATTTCTCGATTAAGTTCCAGGGGATGAAAAAACGTAACCTGCAGGGTTCTCTTCCCCACTCTGAGTGCTCCTGTGTGATGTCCTAATGGATGTGAAGTTCTCTCTAGATGTCACTTTAGTAATCTGAGAACATCAGTACCAGCTTACAGGACTGGCTGCTCACCCCTGCTGTGTTTAGAAAAAGGAAGGAATATTATTTAAGGCAAGAAGGGGGAGGAGGAGCGTGGAGGAAAATCAGCTGGCAGGAAGAAATATAACTTTTTTTAAAAAGCATCCTTTTGGCCGAAACCGGTTTGGCTCAGTGGATAGAGCATCAGCCTGCGGACTGAAGAGTCCCGGATTCAATTCCGGTCAAGGGCATGTACCTGGGTTGCAGGCACATCCCCAGTGCGGGGGCGTGCAAGAGGCAGCTAGCTGATCGATGTTTTTAACTCTATCTCTCTCCCTTCCTCTCTGTAAAAAATCAATAAAATATATTTTAAAAAAATAAAAAGCATCCTTTTGTATGCATATATGCATAATCCATGGACACAGACAATAGGGTGGTAGCAGCCTGAGGTGGTGGGGGGGGGGGCGGGCTACAAGGGGTCAATGGGAGAAAAGAGGGGATATCTGTAATACTTATAACAATAAAGATTTTTTTTAAGCATCTTTGGCATGGATAACAAAAGATAAGAACGCACCTGCACTCTGGTTGCTGTGCAGGGGCGGGGAACTAGGAGCATCTGGCACCAGGATATCTGGGCTGGGCTAGCTTTATGACTGGACACTCCTGGGCATTAAAAAGAGGGTTTGGGCAGAGCTGGGAGCAGAGCAGAACATGCTCCCCAAACCTTTTCCACTTTGCCATCCATCCTACGGTTACTCTGCCTCTGGGGAGAGAGCAGAATCTAGGGACAGAATCTAGGAGATGGAAAGCTATAGTCTCTTCAAATCTTAAAACAAAAGAGCTTTAAGCATTTGGAGAGAGAACCAGACTCAAGAAACAAAGACCTTATAATAGTTATATTAGCTGCAACCGAGCAAGACACATTTGCAAAGATGCGGTTGAAATGCACAAGAAGTGAAGTCCTGAAAAGCCATTGGTGAACAAATGATGGCAAATGAGAATGTAGAGAACTATAATCATTATTACTAATTTAAGGCATATGATGTGGCTTTCCTTGTTTTGTCTTCATCAGGTATTTTAGTGAATATAACTAAGCGCTTTCATATTTCTCTCCTGCCCATATTCTCACAGTCTGTATTCTCACAGTCTTGATTCCATAATAGTGATAATGACAGAAATAACGTTCTAAAGCAATACAAAGAACATTGAATACATTCTATTTAATCATCAAAACACACTTATGAGAAAGAAGCTGGATTATCTCTCAGTTGCAGGAGACACATTTGAGCTCCAGAAATTTTACAATAGTAAATTTTACATAGTAATAGAAAAGGGAAATCTATTGTTTTAGTCACTATTTATTGCCCCAATCATAAATTTCTCTATTGTGATGTTTTCAGAGATATAACCCCTATTATTACAAAGCAAATATGCCTTAAAATGGCCCTTCGAAAATTTACAATTAGTGTTTTTAAAATTAGACAAATAGCCATGTTTGTTTCATACGAAATAAATAATATAGATGGTCCTGCTCACAGAGAACATTTTAGTTATAGATCCAAGACATACGGAGATCTGACAATGTAACATAGTGTGTTTTAAATATTCTAAGTTTGATGCACAAGGGAATTTTTGTTAATTTACTTGGGGAGAAATCATATTGTAACATTTCATTGCCATCTCCTTTCCCTCTAGATAGACAGATACACACAAAAAGTTTTGTATATATAAATACAAGTTAAAATGATTAAGATCAGTCTCACAAGGGACAAAAGAAAGGTATGGCAGGCACAAATTTAACTAGCTTATGCTGAGAGCTGTAGAGGTAAAAACACCTGACCACTCTTGAAATTTGAAGACACAGAGAACTCAGGCATCTTATAGGATCATCTCCCTTCCTCTCTTTATAAAAATCAATTAAAATATTTTTTTTTAAATATTTTTTATTGATTTCAGAGAGGATGGGCTAGGGAGAGAGAGATAGAAACATCAGTGATGAGAGAAAATCATTGATTGGCTGCCTCTGCATGCTCCCCACTGGGGATCAAGCCTGCAACCTGGGCAGGGAATCGAACCTTGACCTGGTGGTTCCTAAGTCGTCACTTAAGCTCTGAGCCACACCAGCTGGGCTCAATTAAAAATCTAAAAAATAATAAATTCCCCTGTACGTACTCAGTTACCTGTTAAGATCACTGCCCCAGGAGAGTTGTCCCTGTGGCACTAAAATGTGGAAAGCTGCAGTAGACACAGAGCTCTTAGAATCTGTGATTCCAAAGGCAGCTGAGCCGCTCTTCTCCCAAGACACCCGCCCCCATCACACGTTAAGATCCCCCTTCCTCACACACGGGAGGAGAGGAAGAAAGTTACAGTGGAGGCTGGAAATGAGAGATGCTGACGGATTTCTGAGAGGCTCTGCTCACCTCCCACTGGTTTCTTGTGATGAGAACTTTTAAGATCTACTCTCTTAGCAAACTTCAAATATAAATACTGTACTATAAACTATCATCACCATGGTGTACATTATATCTCAGGACTTTTTTATCTTATAACTGCAAGTTTGGCCATTTGTAATTTTTGAGCACTTTTCACCCACTATCTCCATCCCACCCACCCCCATCTCCACCTCTAGTACCACTAATCTGTTATCTGTATCTATGAGTTTGTGTGTCTTCATTTTTCTAGATTCCACATATAAGCAGATCATATGGTATTTGTCTTTCTCTGACTTATTTCACTTAGCATAATGCTCTCAAGGTTAATTCATGTTGTTGCAAATGACAGAATTCCCTTCTTTTTATGGCTGAATAATATATATACAATAATATTGTATATATGTACCGCATCTTTTATTTTTTCAAAAATATGTTTATTGATTTCAGAGAAGAATGGAGAGGGAGAGAGAGAAACATCAATGATGAGAGAGAATCATTGATAGGCTGCTTCCTGCACACTGCCTACTGGGGATCAAGCCCAAAACTTGGTCATGTGCCCTGACTGAGAAGTGAACCTTAATCTCCTGGTGCATGGTTCGACACCCAACCACTGAGCAACACTAGCCTGGCTCTTTATTTTATTTTATTTTATTTTAGAGAAAGGAAGAGAGAGAAACATGGATTTGTTGTTCCACTTATTTATGCATTCATTGGTTGATTCCTATACGTGCCAGGACCTGAATTGAACCCACAACCTTGGCACATAGGGACAATGCTCCAACCAACCGAGCTACCTGACCAGGGCTGTACCACACCCTCTTTATCGCTTTGTACTTGGACACTTAGGTTGTTTCCATGTCTTGGGATGTAAATAATGCTGCAATGAACATGGAATGCATATATCTTTTTGAGACAGCGGTTTAGTTTTCTTCAGATAAATACCCAGAAGTGGAATTGCTGGACCATGTGGCAGTTCTATTTTCAAGTTTCTGAGGAACCTCCATACTGTTTTCAATAGTGGCTGCATCAGTTTATATTCCTACCAACACAGCACCAGGGTTCCCTTTTCTCCACAGCCTCACCAACACTTTTTGTTACAAATTCATTAAGTATAATTGCTTCTCTCCTCCCTCCCACATTTCATTTTCTGTGTGTTGTTTTTCTCACTGAGTTATTTCAAATTCCTAATCATATATTTCTCAACCATTTCTTTATTCCTTTGGCCCTGGTTTCTACTTTTCCATCAGTGTCTATGGGTTCTCATTGCAGTGACTAATTAATCTTCTTTGCTTTTATTTCATCAATAGCTTCTTAAAATGCCTGCTCAACCTTAAGAAAAAGAGTAAGGTTAAGCAGAAAGATAACTCCTTATTTTTTCCCCAAGATCTGGATTTCCTTTTCATAAATTAAATTTATCTTCTTTCATGTTTTTTACTCTCTACTGATCTCTTCAGCTTTTACTTTCATAAAGTTTTCCCTCTTCTTTTATCTGCTGAACCCTCATATACTCGTATTTTGGACTTAATCAAATAATAGGCTTCCAGAAACACTGATGGTTAACATTTTCCTCTCACTCTTCACAGTCAACAGTGGAGAGTTCTGGAAGTAAATGTAACTATACTTAAAGTGTGGTACAGTGGGTTTATCTCTGCTATTTGAACATGTATCCAGTGTCACACCAGTGTTAAGAACCACTCAGATACCAGAATTCAGCTTGGAATCTTGATCAGGCAAACTTACCATTTTGAAATATAACAAACTAGAGATCCAGTGCACAAATTTGTGCACAGGTATTGGTCCCTCAGCCTGGCCAGCAATTGGGGCCTATTGGGGCCATCTCATCCAGTCCCGATCGGGGCCAATGGGGGCTGGCTGGCCAGGGAGAAACAGGGGGAGAGTTCTAGGGCATGTCTGGCCCATCTGGCCCAGTCCCGATCACCTGGACCCCAACAGCACGCTAACCTACTGGTTGGAGCATCTGCCCCCTGGTGGTCGGTGCACATCATAGCAACTGGTTGAGTGGTTAACAGAATGGTCGACTGATCAGTTGGACACTTAGCATATTAGGCTTTTATATATATAGACTAGAGGCCCAATGCACAAAGATTCGTGCAAGAATGGGCCTTCCTTCCCCTGGCTGCCGGCACCACCTTTGCTCTGGTCGGAGCCACCTTTTTGCTTTCCCACGCTGCCAGAGGCCTGGAGCAGCTGGGGCAGTGTGGAACGCCTCCAGCTGCTCGGCGCCTGAACATACAAATTAACCCACCATCTTTGTTGGGTTAATTTGCATACCCACTCCTGATTGGCTGGTGGATGTCGCGAAGGTACAGTCAATTTGCATCTTACTCTCTTATTAGTGTAGATTAGGCCCTGGCCAGGTAGCTCAGTTGGCTAGAGCATCATCCCCAATACTCCAAGGTTGCTCATTTGATCTCCAGTCAAGGCACATACAAGAATCAACCAGTGAATGCATAAATAAGTAGAACAACAAACCCATCTCTCTTTCTCACCCCCGCTTCTGTCTAAAAAAAAAAAATGTTAAAGGGTTAAAAAAATAAATATAACAAATTGCATAGGAGATAACTGGGAATGACAAGTGTCACATGTGCTGCAGCAACTGACACATGACACTTGGTATAGATGCTCAGCCTACAGAAGGGAGTTAGAAAGGAAGGAACCAGTTTGAAACCTCATGGAATGGGGTGGGACTGTGAAAACACCCCACTCACATCTCCTGCTCCAAGGAGTGGACCTGTGGATTTAGCACCTGTCTTCAGAGTCCAGCACCACATTCCTTGGAAGGGAGCTTGGGCTCCAGAATCACATTCCTTGGCCAATACCATCTCAGAGCTGCAGACTGCTCTGCCCCTCCCCAGGAGTCAGACCTCCCTGCTTCCTCCAACTATCTCTTCTTTCTTCCCTTACAGATAGTTCAGACTGGAAATCTGCTGCATGGCGATCCTGACCTGGCACCTCTTTTGTAGAGGACCTGCACTAACCCAGGAGGGCAAGCCATAAACCGATTACTCTGCAGGGTGCTTCTTCCTCACATCAGATTTGTCCTCCCCAGTGAGTGACTCCTCAACAGTCACTCCAAGACAGATACTGCTTTTTTTGGGTAAGTTTTATCAGTTTTCTAATCATTTATTGTTGAAAGTATATGTCCCCCTTTCCCCCTCATTGACCCCCTCCAGTCCGCCCCGCCCCAGGCCTTCACCACCCTATTATCTGTATCCATGGGTTACACATATATGCACAAAAGGTCTTTGGTTGATTACCTGCCACCCACCCACCCTCCCCCACTTTCCCACGGAGATTCCGCACTCTGTTCCATGCTTCTGTGTCTCTGGATCCATTCTGTTCATCAGTTTATTTTGCTCATTAGATTCCACATGATACTTGTCTTTCTCTGACTGACCTATTCCACTTAGCATGATGCTCTCCAGGTCCCTCCATGCTGTCTCAAAGGGTAGGAGATTCTTCTTTTTTACACTGCATAGTATTCCATGGTATAAATGTACCATGGTTTTTTTATCCACTCATCTACTGATGGACACTTGGGCTGTTTCCAGATATTAGCTATTGTAGATTGTGCTGCTATGAACATAGGGGTGCATACATTTTTTTCTGATTGGTGCTTCGGGTTTCTTAGGATATATTCCTAGAAGTGGGATCACTGGGTCAAATGGCAGTTCCATTATTTAAATTTTTTGAGGAAACTCCCTACTGTTTTATAACCTACCTCCCATCCTAAAAGTCACGCCCTAGGCCACTTCCTAATGGCAGGAGCCACACCTGAACTGTGTCAAGTACTTACAGGGGCACTGTTGACTACGTCCTCAGCATCCATCCCCGCCCCATCTTCAAGATTTCAGTGCCACACACTTACCAGGAGCTGACCCCACGCCTGGTCTAAGGATATGCTCTGGTTGGTTTAACCTGGTCAACACTTTCCATTCTCCTGGCCAGTCCCTGGTCCAGGGGTGGACCTGGGCCCAAACAGCCCAACCAGAGTGAACTGGAAGGTTCTGGCCTGGACCACAGGCCTAGTCGTCCAATCTGTCCTACTGGACATGAATTAGGAAGCACTGGCTTTATTGCTCCTGTCAGCCTCTCTGTGGCCCGAGGGGAAGCCGCAGGGTTCTTGTTTGGGTTGATAGTTGTCTATATCTCTAAAACTGTGTGCACACACCCTAGGCAAAGGCAGGTGATGTAACAGACCCAGAGAGTTTCCAGACCCAGCCAGGTCACACTGTCTGCTTGGGATGGTTAGGACTAGATTTCCACTTCCCAGCCACTGACTCAGGATCTCTTGGCCTCAGCAAGTAGAGACTGCTTTCCTGTGCAAGGATTCCTGAAAAAGATGAGACAGTTCTAGCTGCTGAACAGAACCCCAGAAGGAGGAAGGGGAAACGAAAAGGGGCTTCCTTCTCTTTTGCTTAAGGTAGAACTGATGACAGGGACCCGGCCTAGTGAGCTAAAGCTCCTTCCCTTCCTCCACCCTAACACGCTGAAAGCCCACACCCTCTGAGACTGCCCTGGAAAAAGGAGGCACTCCCAGCCAGGTATCTGCCCACCTGGGGTCAGGGTGAGGGCAAGGCAGTGACAACAGGCTGGGAACAGCTGTAAAAGAGGTGAGTGCAAAGGTGGTTTTCAGGGCAACAAGTTTCTCACTCTCCTTGTTAAAGAATGGCCAGAGCCCTAACTGGTTTGGCTCAGTGAATAGAGCGTTGGTCTATGGACTGAAAGGTCCCAGGTTCGATTCCGGTCAAGGGCATGTGCCTTGGTTGCGGGCACATTCCCAGTGGGAGGTGTGCAGGAGGCAGCTGATCGATG
Source organism: Corynorhinus townsendii (assembly GCA_026230045.1). Lineage (NCBI taxonomy): Eukaryota > Metazoa > Chordata > Mammalia > Chiroptera > Vespertilionidae > Corynorhinus > Corynorhinus townsendii. Next base: position 105,589,763 of record JAPDVU010000004.1, on the reverse strand, counting down.
TTTCTAACTCTCTATCCCTCTCCCTTCCTCTCTGTAAAAAACCAATAAAATATATTGAAAAAAAAGAATGGCCAGAAATAAAGTACACAAATTAAACACAAAAGACTTACAGAGAGAGGAACCATTTTCCCCAACTCTCTCACAGGTATTACTATATATATACACTGTTGGCAGGATCGGACAGGAAGGACAGTTTGGTTAGTCCTTCAGAGCCCCTCTGACGAGCTCAATGAAGAACAGCTGGTTAGCCCATGTGAACACAGCTAAGGTACGGAACTGATTTATCAAGGATTTATTGAATACCTATTCTGTGCCCTGGAGATACAGCTCTGAAAAAAACAAAAAAGGCTGCTGTATCCAGGAGCTCACATCTTAGTGGTGGAGGGGAGGCTAAGGGGAACAGATCATAAGTAAATAAACAAGTCGATTTCACACTGTGCCCAGGCTCTGAAGGAAATAACAGGGCCTGTCAAGGGGAATACAGCTATATACCTGCTATTCTGCACACATTAATAAGCCATGATGGGTTTTCCTGGTGTGCCTCTGAGGACTCTGACCTGGATTTAGGTTTGAGATCTCTCACTTTAATGACCTTGAGAAATCTACTTGAGTTTTCCTCATTCGAAAAATTAAGGGTTTCTTTGAAGCCAAAACACTTAAGCTCCAAACCTCAGCCTAATTAGCTAAGCAGCCATTTACAAAACTAGCACAAATTTAACACACACACACACACACACACACACACACACACAGCTTAAATTGTTAGAACAATGTGGCAAAGATATGAGTAAATTCCCCAAGAAAAACGGATTACATTTAGGGGATAATAAACTTTGTCATTACGTTTTCACTTGGTCCTTTAAGAACTCAATCTTGACCCTAGGTCTGGGTTGATCTGGCCGTTCCAGCTCATTTTCCGTTTCAAAAACCCAAGCAATAACCATCTTAACAATGATATTTGTCACGTTTATCCCTTGCCTCCCGTGCTAGCTGGGAGGTCTGTTCCCCTAGGTTGAGCTCAGGAAAGGTGGAACTGCAGGGTGGGGCGGAGAAAGGGGGACGCGCTAAGACCCCACCTATTGGACACCAAGAGGAAGCCCCGAGACGGCTTCCGCTGCCTCTGGCTCCAGGGAAGAAAGGGAAATTCGAAGTGACGCAAAGTAGAGGAAAGAAGCAGGGAGGAGCGAGTGGGCAGCGCTGGACGCGGAGCCTCAGGGTCCGGCGGAGCAGGGCAGTGCGGGTGCAGCAGGCTCGGGGCTCCGGCTCCCCGAGCGCAGGGCAAGGAGAGAGACGGGGAGACGGAAAATCCTGGGAGCGGAGCAGAAGCGAGGGGCAGGACCAGGACGAGGGAGGACGAGGGAGGACAAGGGAGGACGAGGGAGGACGAGGGAGGACGAGGGAGGACGAGGGGAGCCGGGGGCTGGAGACGCCCGCAGGAACCGCGAGGGCAGCGACCAGGGGGGCCAAGAGGGACCATGCCAATGCGAGGACGGATAGGAGGGGCCGCCTATCAACCAATGGGAGGGAGTCGACGGCACGAGGTCCAATGAGAGACCGAGATGGAGGCGTGGCAGAACGACAGGAGCGAGAGGGCCAATAGGAGGCTGAGACTGAGGCCGAGAGAGCGGGTGACCCTCGGCCCGGCGCCGGGAGGGGAACCTGGCAGGCTGTGGGGGCGGGGAGTCCGACTGACAACCTGTCAAACCTACTCTGGGACGAACTGGGTCACGCGCCTCCCCGAGCCAGGGCGCCCCGCCCAGGGAGGCCTGGCCCGGCTGCTTCCTGTTTCGGCCGGCGGTGGGGGCAGGGCGGCGTCCGGCACCTGCCTCCTTCGCTGCGGCCGTCCGCTCGTGCTCTCTCAGCTCCCTACCCTCGGCCAGACAGTCTACCCGACCACCGGGTCCGCCGCGACCGCACAGATTAAGACACGGCCCACTCGAGCGACCCTCCACTGCTGAGGACTCCTTGGCCGGGTGCCCGCGGTCCGCATTGGCGGCCGGCGGCGCACTACTTATTGCGGAAGGACCCGAGGCGGCGGAGGGAGCGTTAGGCCCACCCACCGGCCGGGTCGCAGGTCCCACCGCCGCGGGGACCTTGCTTCCCGGGCGCCGGGCTCTGAGCACGGCGATCTGACTCGGTGCAGCGGTGGCAGGGTCCTCGCCATCGGTCCAGCACGTCTCCCAGCTCGGCTCCGACGCGGAGCTCTCATTTCCCGGAGAATTAAACGTAATGAACGCCTCGGTGAAAGCCCGCGGGAGCCCAGGTCGCGGTCGCACGCTTTCTTCACCTCGCTCTGGCGGTCAGGTCCCAGCTGGGACTGCTAGTGCGCTGTTGCTCTTTGGTGGCGGTCAGTCCTCAAAATGGATGTTGATGCACCTTCTCTAATTTAAGCAGCGCAAGTTCATGTATCCATTCTGTTCATTTCTCCATGCAATTTGCTTAGGACTTCTGCAATTGTGGACGAAAGGGCCACATGCAAACCTGACAAGCTCAGGGAAGGCCTGCATGGCAGTCTTGCAAACTCAGAGGCCTAAAGTAACCGCAAAGGATGGCCTGAAATTAAGCTTTAAAAGCAATTATGGTGGGTAGTCACCTCCTAGGCCCCTATCTTCCCTGACAAGGTCAATCTTTACCTTAACTGAGCTTATTGTCTTTTTGTGTCTAAGATAACATATTGAAATGTCGGGTAACTTGTAACTTCCCTTTTTCTGGGCCCCTCAGGGCACAATCAAATGCCCTGGGCTCCAGGACAGATAACATAAATTCCTTCATTGTTATCATTTTAATTGTTGACTTATCTATCCTGTACCACCTAAGTAAAAGAAGTATGTGTCTATCATTTTACCTTTTTTTTTTTTTACAGAGGCAAGGAGAGGGATAGAGAGTTAGAAACATCTATGAGAAAGAAACATCGATCAGCTGCCTCCTGCACACCCCCTATTGGGGATGTGCCCGCAACCAAGGTATGTGCCCTTGACTGGAATCAAACCTGGGACCTTTCAGTCCGCAGGCCGATGCTCTAGCCACTGAGCCAAACGGGTCAGGGCTCATTTTACTTTTTAAAAAATGTATTCTTATTGATTTCAGAGAGGAGGGAAGAGGGAGAGAAAAACCAGTGATAAGAATCATTGATTGCCTCCTTCCTGCACACCCCCTACTGGGGATCAAGCCCCCAACCTGGGAATCGAACTGTGATCTGGTTCATAGTCCCACACTCAACCACTGAACAATGCTGGCCAGGCTATCATTTTACTTTTTATACAATCCCAGAGGTTTCCCTGGCTTTGCTTTCTCCCATCTCTAATCCAGTGGTTCTCAACCTTTCTAATGCTGCGACCCTTTAATACAGTTCCTCATGTTTTGGTGACCCCCAACCATAAAATTATTTTCGTTGCTACTTCATAAATAATTTTGCTACTGTTACGAATCGTAATGTTAATAATCTGTGTTTTCCAATGGTTTTAGGCTCTACAGCAGCAGTTCTCAACCTGTGGGTCGTGAACCTGTGGGTTCTCAACCTGAGAACTGCTGCTGTAGAGCCTAAGACCATTGGAAAACACAGTTGTTTACAATTCATAACAGTAGCAAAATTACAGTTATGAAGTAGCAATGGAAATAATTTTATGGTTGGGGGTCGCCACAACATGAGGACTGTATTAAAGGGTCGCGGCATTAGAAAGGTTGAGAACCACTGCATCCATTACCAGTGGATTTCATGTAACCCACTTACATCTCCTTTGATTGTAACTTATAAAAATAGGTGAAAAAGCACCATTCTCTGGAGCATTTATTCCAGTCCGCTGAGATTCTGTTTCCCGGCAATTGTCGACAGTTTGGCTCAAATAAACTCACAAAAATACAAAAATTCTTTACAGGTTTGAATGCTTTTATGTTAACACAGTGAATGGACAGTGACTATCAGGTTTTAATTTTTACTACTTGGCCATTCAAATTATGTTAACCCCCCCCCCAACTGTATAAAAATCTAAGAATAAAATGTAGATTGAAAATGCTAAAATTTGGACACATAATTTATATTTTTGACATAGTATTTGAAGTGTTTCATTGCAATATTACAATGAAATAAAACATTTCATTCAAATAACATTTAGATCTTTAATATAATCCAAGCATTGCATTGTACTCAAACATTTGCATGTGTTTTTATGCAAATCATTGTGCTCAAATATTTTTATTACTTTACCAAATGCATATTTCATCAGTAAAATAATTTTATTTTGTTTTAAAATCCAGTTTTTACATCTAAAATCGACAGAATTAGGAAGAAAACAATATCATCTATGTGTGAAATGTATGGATGTGAATTTTTTACATTTATAAGAAATATGGTCATCAAGAAAGTAAATGATAAAGTTTTTAAAAAGAAAATGTCCTTTAAATTCATGAGCTTACCCATCAATTTAGCAGTAACATAATTCTTGAAGAACTACCATATTTATTACTCTGTAGTATAGTATTATCAATAAAAGGTTGGGGTAGATGCCAAATCTTTTTTATAAAGATGAAAAGCTGACAAAACAACAAATGACCTTTTATGTTTTATTGTAGCTAATTCCTAATTGCCAGCTAATTTTCCAAAGGGAGTAGTTATTCTCTGTTTTGACCAATTAGCAACCCTCAGTCTTAGAAGGTCTTGGCCCTCATTGGATATATGTAAAAATTAGCATATTTTCTTACGCCCAAAGTGTCGTTCTTTAAAAAATAAATACTTTTACTGATTTTTAGAGGAAGAGGGATTTTTAAAAAACCCTCACCTGAGGATATTTTTCCATTGCTTTTAGATACAATGTAAGGGAGGAGGGATGAGGGGGGGAGAGAGAGAGAGAGAGAAACATTGATGTGAGAGAGACACATCAATTGGTTGCCTCTGATGCGTAGGCACTGAGGATTTTTATAATTCCCTACCAAATGCCTTGGCACAGTTTTATTTCTCAGTTGGCAGTGTATTTCCTGGACTAGAAGGGAAGAGCAGGCAACCTCTTTAGTTCTCTGGGAGAGATGGGCTGGTGGCTTTACCTGGGGGCAAAGACATCTTCATGGCAGCTCAGCCTGGGCTATGTGATTGGAAATTTAGTTTAGACAAAAAGGGGGGAAGATTCTGTGAATGGGAAACAAATATGCCTTGAGTTAGAGGTTGCCTACCAGTGTTTTACAGATGTGTTTTACTTCTCACAATGTTTATAAATTTTTAAATTAGTTTCCAAGATTTAAAAAAAATGGAGATTTCAGGTAAAATACCCAATTGCTTCTGATGAAAATTTGAATTGCTCACTTCTTGTCTGATTGTATTGTGTAGCTGACTAGCTGCTGCCCCGTTTAGACAGGGTGTACACGGTTGAGCTCAGTACAATACTTTGTTTTAGCCCCTTGGCCACTGAATGAATCTGCTTGAAATACCTGCTATAGGTTAAGTAAAATTGTGGAAGACTTCATCACAGAGAGAACTTAGACTTAGGGAGAAGAGATGACCTTAAGTTTTTGTCATAAATAGAATGAGTTCAGAAATGGAAAGTAATTGGAAGATACATGGCAACTGGATGTACCCCATTATTTCTCTTATCAGTCCCCTGGTACAAGGAAAGGTCGGGTTGTACCAAAGTCAAAATTTGAGTAAAAAATGGAGCCCTGGCCGATTTGATAGAACATCGACACATGGATTGAAGGGTCCTGGGTTCAATTCCAGTCAAGGGCATATACCTACTTTGCAGGCTGGATCCCTAGACCCGGTTGGGTGTGTGTGGGAGGCAACCAATCAATGTTCCTCTCTGTCCCTCCCTTTCCCTTCCACTCTCTCTAAGAACTAATGGAAAAGTATCCTTGGGTGAGGATTAAAACAACAAGAAAGGAAATAATGTTCCTGTGGCACACATTCCACTTAGAAAGTCATTGCCTTGATGAAAACCTAAAAATAGTTACAACTGTGAGAGATTATGTAAGAAGAAGGGATTCCCCAAAGGTTTACAGAGTAACAATGACGATGATGATGATGACAATGTTGACATGACTGAGCAATAACTATGTTCTGGACATTGTTCTAAATGCTTTATCTGTACTGCATCATGTTATTATATTTTCATTTCCTATTTGCTACCTACCTCACCTTACTTTTGATCTTGTAGCTGCCTTGAACCCTCTAAGACCCAGGCATGAGGTGAGTACAATAATTGGTGGTACCTTAGCAGGCCACTAACCTTTGGCCATTATTGGTTCTAAAAGTGCCCAGATGTTTCTTCTTTTCTGCCTTCCCCTAACTATATCCCTAGCTTGTCCTTCTGTCGTGGCCTGTGCTTTTTTCCTGTTGGAATCAGATTTCTTACCTCAGCAAGAAATACAGTCCTCGGGTTACATCAGACTCAACATATGTCGTTTCATGGTTATGTTGCCATCTACCTACCTACCTACTATCTAATAAAAGACCAATATGCAAATTAACCATCACTCTGCTACACCCACAAGCCACACCCACCAGCCAATCAGGAGCAGGTATGCAAATTAACCCAACCAAGATGGCTGCGGCCACAAAGCGAGCAGGAGGCTTGGGTTTCCCTGGCAATGGAGGAAGCCAAGCTTTCCGCACACCCTGGCTGGCCCAGGCCTCCACTCAAGGCTACAAAATTTCAATTATAGAAGATAAATAAATCCCAACACAAATGGCAGCAGCCACGGAGCTGGAGAGAGCAGGAGGCTTGAGTTGCCCTCGGTGATGGAGGAAACCAAGCTTTCTGCCTGCCCTGGCCTGCCCTAGCCTCCGCTCAAGGGAACAAAGTTCCAATTATAGAAGATAAGTCCCAGATACCAGGGCCTCCGCTTGGGTCTCCGGGGTGTGTGGCCAGCCTGCAAACCACCACAGGCCCCTCCCCAGGCTGCCCCATGCCCCAAGGGAACCCCCACCCTGATCCGGGACACCCTTCAGGGAAAACCAGCTGGCCCCTACCTTGCACCAGGCCTCTATCCTATCTAATAAAAGAGTAATATGCAAATTGACCATCACTCCAAGACACAAGATGGCTGCCCCCATGTGGTCAAAGATGGCTGCCCTCATGTGGACACAAGATGGCCACCACAAGATGGCCAGCAGGGGAGAGCAGTTGGGAGGGACCAGGCCTGCAAGGGAGGGCAGTTAGGGGTGACCAGGCCTGCAGGGGAGGGCAGTTAGGGGCAAACAGGCTGGCAGGGGAGCAGTTAGGCATCAATCAGGCTGGCAGGGGAGTGGTTAGGGGGTGATCAGGCTGGAAGGCAGAAGTGGTTAGGGGTAATCAAGAAGGCAGGCATGTGAGCAGTTGGGAACCAGCAGTCCTGGATTGTAAGAGGGATGTCTGACTGCCCATTTAGGCCCACTGGGATCGGGCCTAAACGGACAGTTGAACATCCCTCGAGGGGTCCCAGATTGGAGAGGGTGCAGGCTGGGCTGAGGGACACAACCCCCCATGCAAAAATTTCGTGCACCAGGCCTCTAGTATATATATAAATAAAGAGGTAATATGCAAATTAGCCGGGACACCGTAACAGTCATGACTGGCTCAGGAGGAGGCTGTGCGCGCAGATGGGCAGGAGGGGACTGCGTATGCATTGAGGCAAGCCACGGGTGGAGCAGGCCCAGAGCAGAGCGGACACACACACGGGGGCCTGCCCAAGCCACCGAGGCTTGGCTGGAGCAGGCCTGGAGTGGACACACTGCGGCGTGCCAGCAGTCCTTCCTCTGCATGTGAGCTGAAGAGGAGACACCTTTTCTGACCGCTCATTGGCTAAGCTCCCTGTATGCCACTCACAGTGTTCTTGGTAACTTGGGTAATAAGAATCCAAGAAGATGATCTAAGGTTTTTCCACCTCACTCCTAAAGGAACAAACAAAGGTCTGCTGGTGGAGGGGCTAAGAAATGTCATATCCTGCCCTCGCCAGTTTGGGTCAGTGGATAGAGTCTCAGCCTGTGGACCGCAGGGTCTGGGTTCGATTCTGATCAAGGGCATGTACCTAGGTTGTAGTCTCCTCCCTGACTGGGGCCCAGGTCAGGGCTCATGCAGGAGGCAACCAAAGTGTCCCTCTTACATTGATGTTTCTCTCTGTCTTTCCCTCTCTCTTCCACACTCTCTAAAAATCAATGGAAAAATATCCTCAGGCGAGGATAAAAAAGAAAGAAATGTCATATCCTATGAAAGAGACATCTTGAAAAATGCCTGAAGAAAGTTGTAATTTTTTTGTGGTGAAGGGACTGGGGTCCATGTTGATGAAAACACCTTGGCAGCTGCAGTGGCCAGCAGTAGCAGTGGCAGCAGCAGCAGGGTAATGGGGGTAGTGCCTTCCCATAATCAGCCCGGTTGCCTCCCGCAGAGGAGCGGGCCTAAGCCATCAGTAGGAGATCCGCTGAGGGCTCCCGGACTGTGAGAGGGGGCAGGCTGGGCTGAGGGACCTCACCAACCCCCCCTCCCAGTGCACAAATTTCGTGCACTGGGCCTCTAGTTTATTTATATTTTTTAAAAAAAGTTCTGTCATTTCGATGTATGTACATATGTGCTTTATGTTTTTTTTATTATTTATTTACCACAAGTAAAGGTCAGGAATTGTTATCTTTCTTTTAAATTTTTTTTACTATTTTACTTCATTACTGCTGTGTATGTGTTCCATATGAGTGACGTAGGTGCTTATGTAGGTGGGTTCTGGCTTATGGTGAAAATCACATTAAATTGTGCCATAGGAATGGATCTCCGACATAACCTGAGGACCTACTGTATTCATTTTCTAGGGCAGAGAAGAGAGAGAATCAGCCAAGAATTGAGGCAAAAAAATGTGTTATGAAGAAAAAGAGCGATGAAAGAGAGAAATGGAGATACAGAAACAACCTCCACCCACAGGTGAGTCCAGATACATTGATGGGGGAAAGTTTAAATAAAATGCATACTCTCACATAATAGAATGTTTGCAAAAGTTTTTTTTATATATATTTTATTGATTTTTTACAGAGAGGAAGGTAGAGGGATAGAGAGTTAGAAACATCATAAGAGAGAAACATTGATCAGCTGCCTCCTGCACACCCCCTGCTGGGGATGTGCCCGCAACCAAGGTACATGCCCTTGACCTGAATTGAACCTGGGACCTTTCAGTCCACAGACGAACACTCTATCCACTGAGCCAAACCAGTTAGGGCATGCTTGCAAAAGTTTTAATAAGATGGCCCAATGCCATATTATATAAAGAAAAAGCCAAAAAAATGTAATTTTATATAAAAACATATTTGAAAAATAAGTAAATAACGTATTTGGCTCTGGCTGGTGTTTCTCAGTGGTTAGAGTGTCAGCCATGTGCACCGAAGCGTCTTCAGTTTGATTCCAGGTCAAGTACCTGGGTTGCAGGTTCAATCCACAGCCCGAGTTGGGATTGTAAGATGTGTCTCTCTTACATAGATGTTTCGCTCTCTCCCACTCCCTCCTTTCCTCCTTCTCTCTCTAACAACAACAGAAAAAAATTAATGGAACAAATATCCTCAGGTGAGGATTAACCACAGCAACAACAACAACAATAAAAACAAATATATTGAGTTAAAATATTGTTTTACATTTTTAATTGATTGAAAGGTTATATAAATATACTATTTAAGGCCTGGCTGGATGGCTCAGTTGGTTGGAGAGCATCCCATACACTGAAGGGTGGCCAGTTCTATTACCAGTAAGGGCACATACCCAGGTTTTGAGTTTGATCCTTAGTCAGGGCATATACAGGAGTTTCTCTCATTATATATATACACACACACATACACACACACACACACACACACACTAGAGGCCCGGGGGTATCCTTCAACCCGGCCTGCACCCTCTCACAATCTGGGACTGCTGGCTCCTAACTGCTTGCCTGCCTGCCTGCCTGATTGCCCCTAACTGATTCTGTCTGCCAGCCTAATCGCCCCTTAACTGCTCCCCTGCCAGCCTGATTGACACCTAACTGCTCACCTGATGGCCTGATCACCCCCAACTGCCCTCCCCTGCTGGCCTGATGGCCCACAACTGCCCTCCCCTGCTGGCCTGATTGCCCCCAACTGCCCTCCCCTGCCTCGACCCACCTCCTCGGCTAGGACCTGCCTTCTCCATGTGAGGCAGTGGAGATGCTGGGACCGGCCTCCTCCACGCCACGCAGAGCTGCGGGACCCCCAGGCCTCACCATGTGAAGTGGCCACTGGGCCCCGCCTCCGCTGTGCACATGGCCATCTTGTGATGGCGTTGTGCGCGGCGTGATGCCACCTAGGCTTTTATTATGTAGGATACTAGTATATGGCAAAATAGCAGTGGTTCTGAATTTTAAAAAAATAAAAAGAAACAAAAAATTAGAAATGGACTTTCAAATTTTTTCTAGTGATTGTAAAGTATTTATATAATCAAAAGAAAATAATTAAAAATGGGGATGCAAGGACTAAAAATCAAACTGAAAATGTATTTATCGAGTTTTAGTTCCATGAAAGAAACTAAAAGCTACAAATGTTACCACCTCCAGATTTCAAAAATGTTTTTTAATGATCTCAACCCCCAATGCTAGGAAAGTGATTCAAAGTACATGTCAGGATGAATGTACTTTAAAAAAATAATAAATAGGAATTAAGTTAAAATGAGGTTATATGGGTGGATCCGAATCCAATAAGAAGAGATCTCTTATGAAGAGATTAGGACACAGACACACAGAGGAGAGACCATGTGAGGATAAATCAAGAAGCAGCCATCCACAAGAGAAGGATGTCAGATGATATTTTCCCCTACTACAGCTCTTAAAGCCTGTCCGTCCTCCACTTCCTTTGAGGAAGGGTAAGTATATGATCCAGAGCATCTAAGGTGTATCAGTCTGCTAGGGCTGCAAGTACCACAGACTGTATGGCTTAAACAACAGACATTTATTTTCTCACAATTCCAGAAGCTGAACTCTGAAATCAAAGTGTATGCAGGGTTTGTTTCTTCTGAGGTCTTTCTCCTTGACTTGTGGATGACTGCCTTTAGGACTTTATAACAGTGTCATGAAAAGTTATCAAAAAGATTATTAGAACTGAGGAAAGTAAGACAATAGCAGATCTGTTGACTATTCTACATGAGTTTTGTGTTTGTTTTTTTTTAAAGATATATGAATTATAGCCTGGCTGGTGTGGCTCAGTGATTGAGTGTCAACCTATGAACCAGGAGGTCACAGTTCGATTGCTGGTCAGGGCACATGCCCAGGTTGCAGGCTTGATCCCCAGTAGGGGGTGTGCAGGAGGTAGCTGATCTGATTCTCTCTCAACACTAATGTTTCTATCTCTCTCTCCCTCTCCCTTGCTCTCTGCAATCAATAAAAACATATTTAAATATGTATATTAAAAAAATATATGTGAATTATAGCAAGCCTACATGGGAGATCTACTGGATAGTAAACCGATACCACCAGCCAACAATTGCTTTTATTTATATACTAGAGGCCCGGTGCACGAAATTTGTACACGCGGGGGGGGGGGGGGGTGTCCTTCAGCCCAGCCTGCACCCTGTCCAATCTGGGGCCCCTCGAGAGATGTCTGACTGCCCATTTAGGCCCGATTCCAGTGGGCCTAAACGGGCAGTCGGACATCCCTCTCACAATCCAGGACTGCTGGTTCCCAACTGCTTGCATGCCTGCCTTCCTGATTGCCCCTAACCACTTCTCCTTCCAGCCTGATCACCCCTTAACCACTCCCCTGCCAGCCTGATTGATGCCTAACTGCTCCCCTGCCAGCCTGTTTGCCCCTAACTGCCCATCCCTGCAGGCCTGGTTTCCCCAAACTGCTCTCCCCTGCAGGCCTGGGTTCCCCGCAACTGCCCTTCCCTGCAGGCACGGTCACCCCCAACTTCCCTCCTCTGCCAGCCTGGTCACCCCTAACTTCCCTCCCCTGCAGGCTTGATCACCCCCAACTGCCCTCCCTTGCAGGCCTGGTCCCTCCCAACTGCCTTCCCCTGCTGGCCATCTTGTGGTGGCTATCTTGTATCCACATGAGGGCAGGATCTTTGACCACATAGGGGCAGCCATCTTGTGTGTTGGAGTGATGCTCAATCTGCATATTACTCTTTTATTAAATAGGATTTCAGAGAGGAAGGGAGAGACAGAATCATCAATGATTAGAGAGAATCATTGACTGGCTGCCTCCTGCACACCCCCTACTGGGGATAGAGACCACAACCCAGGCATGTGCCCTTGACCAGAATTGAACCTGGGACCCTTCAGCTGTAACCACTGAGCTAAACCAGCTAGGGCAACAATTGCTTTTTTTTAAAAAATATATTTTATTGATATTTTACAGAGAGGAAGAGAAAGGAATAGAGAGTTAGAAACATCGATGAGAGAGAAATATCCATCAGCTGCCTCCTGCACACCTCCTATTGGGGATGTGCCCACAACTACATGCCCTTGACCGGAATTGAACCTGTGACCTTTCAGTCCGCAGGCCAACGCTCTATCCACTGAGCCAAACCGGTCAGGGCCAACAATTGCTTTTAAAGAACTAATGTCTAGAGAACCAAGATGGTGGCATAGGTAAACGCTGGTACTCACTGCCTCCCACAACCACATCAAAATTACAATTAAAATACAGAACAACCATCATTTAGTACTGTGTGAAATCTGGCTGAATGGAAGTCCTACAACTAGAGAAATAAAGAAGAAAGCACATTGAGACTGGTAGGAAGGGTAGAGGTATGGAATGGGCTGGTCTGACACCCATGTGTGTTATTTATTTATTTTTATTCTTTATTTTATTTTATTTATTTATTTTTAATCCTCACCCAAGGATATTTTTCCACTAATTTTTAGAGAGAGTGGAAGAGAGAGGAAAAGACAGAGAGAAATATTGATGTGAAAAAGCACATCAGTCGGTAGCTTCCCACACGTGCCCTGACCAGGGTCGCTGTTGGGGAGGAGCCTGTAATCAAGGTATGTGCCCTTGACCAGAATTGAACCTGGGACCCTTCAGTCCACAGGCTGATGCTCTATCCACTGAGCAAAACAAGCTAGGGTGTGTGGTGTGTTTTTAATTGGGAGGGATATTGTGGCTGCAGAGGCCTCCGGTGAGGCACAAGGGGTCCCAGCCCCATCCCAGAGTTCCAAAGCTGGAAAGAGAAGTCCCCATAAGTCCAGGCTGTAAAAAGCAGTGGGGGATTGTGGCTTAGAGACATGGAGGCTACTGGAGACCCAGACAGTTCCTCTCAAAAGGCTGGCACATGGACTTAGTTGGACTTGATCCCTCTGGGCTCCAGTGCTGGGTGGTGGCTTGAAAGGACCCTGGGACATTTGAGAAGGAACTGGATTGTCTGGCATCAGGGCAAAAATTTGGGGGTGTCTTTCTTCCAGACAGAGGTGTTCGCAGCGGTCATTGTGCTGGGACCTCCCCTGTCTTAGAGCTGACTGGCAGCCATATGTGAGTTTCTATCAGCTTGGCTCACACTGTTCTCTCCACCCTGGTTATTCCCTGAGACCCCACCCTATTCAATTTGCAGCCCCACCCAAGGTGTTTGCAGTGGCTTTTCCTGGCTCAGGCTTCAGACTTTCCTAAAATCTCTTAAATACATAGCAGCTGATGTCAGTGTGCCCCATACCTATCAGTAAGAGGCCCAAGACCTAGCACTAGCACCAGCCTGCCTTGCTTCACAGATGGGCTTCACCTGGGCACTTCCAATCCAATACAAATAGCAGCCATCTGCAGATTTCTCTGTAGATCCTACAGGGTGGTTCTAGGAAGTGACTGACTTTGCACCTCCTGGGAGGTCCCAGAGCCAGTACACTCGGTGGACAGTTTCAGACTGATTACAACTCTACACTACTCTACACATCCACAAGCAACACATTCAAGGGGCCGACTCTGAGCATGAAAGGCCCAGTGAAGCAAGTCCTTCTCCATAGGGGTGTCTCCTGCACAGTAGCTCTTCCACTGTAGTTGCAGCTGGTCAATTCCCCCCAGTGATGCCAACAGCAATCAAGGCTCAACTACAACAAGACTGCACACATATCCCACACAGAGGTGCATCTAACGTGCCCAGCTCAGGTGACTGGGGAGGCTGAACCACTGAGCCCTAAAGGACACCAACTAAACAAGGCCACTTTACCAATTCCAGGAGACATAGCAGCTCTACCTAATACATAGAAACAAACACAGGGGAGCAGTCAAAATGTAGAGACAAAGAAACATATCACAAATGAAAGAATAGAGGAAATCTCCAGAAAAAAAAACCCACAAAACTAAATTAAATGGAAGCAATCAAAGTGCTAGATACAAAGCTCAAAACAATGGTTATAAGGTTACTCAATTATTTTAATGAAGGCTTCAAGGGACATAGTGAGATTTTCAAGGATCTTAGTGAGAATTTCAAGAACCTTAGTGAGAACATCAAAGATATGAAAAAGGACCAGTCAGAAATTAAGCGTATATTAACTGAAATAAAGAATAATTTTGCATAGACCCAATAGTATAATAGAGGATTCTTAGAATCAAATCAACAATTTGGAATATGAGGAAGCAAAAAACACACAATCAGAAGAGCAAAAAGAAAAAAATATTTAAAAAATATGAAGTTAGTGTAAGGAGTCTCTGGGACAACTTCAACTGTACCAACATTTTAATTATGGGGGTGTCAGAAGGAGAAGAGAGAGAGAAAGATATTGAAAACTTATTTGAAGAAATAATGACAGAAAACTTCCCCTACCTGGTGAAAGAAATAGACTTACAGGTCCAGGAAACACAGAATCCAATACAAGAGGCACCCAAAGAGGCCCACACCAAGACACAGTATAATTAAAATGCCAAGGGCTAAAGACAAAGAGAGAATCTTAAAAGCAGCAAGAGAAAAGCAGTTAGTTACCTACAAGGGAGTGCCCATACCACTGTCAGCTAATTTCTCAACAGAAACTATGCAGCACAGAAGGGTGTGGCAAGAAACACTCAAAATGATGAATAGCAAGGGCCTAGAATCAAGATTACCCAACAACATTATCATCTAGAATTGAAGGTCAGATAAAAAGCTTCACAGAGGAGAAAAAGCTAAAGGACTTCAACACCACCAAACCAGTATTACATGAAATTTTAAAGGGTATTCTTTAAGAAGAGGAAGGAGGGGGAGAATCCAAGATGGCGGCGTAGTTAAACACCTAAACTGCTGCCTCCCACAACAATTTCAAAAATAAAACGAAAAGACAAAACGTCTATCACCCAGAACCACGAGAAAGCTGGCTGAGTGGAAGTTCTACAGCTAGAAGGAAAGAGAAAAGAGCATTGAGACGTGCACGAGCGCTGAAAAGCTGAGGTACAGAGGCGCGTGATCCGGGCTGGCGGTGGGTGACTGGGTGCACTGCTTTTTTCAACCCAAAAGGAGACAAGCCCCCGATTACTCTGAAATACAGTTTCTGGGGAGACGCGGGGGACCCAAACTCCTACGGGGAGAAGCTGGACTGTCTGCCAGTGAGGGTGGCTTGCTTGCAGAGCTGCGCACAGGAATAATTGTTTACGGCACTGGGGCATGGGACTCGCAGATGCCGACGGGGTTGCAGAGCCGGCTAACTAGCAGCCATTGCTGTTTGCCACGCCCTAGCCTAGTGACACCCTGAGACCCCGCCCTGCACAACCTACAAACACACCCAAGCTCCAAACAGCGGCTTTAGCATAAGAAAGTCCTGCCCTATCTCAGCTTAACCTAGCAAACTTGCAGCCCGGGCCAGACAGCTCCAAAACCTCCAAACCCCAAGCAAAGAGGAGAAAACTGTAGCTCTCACTGTAGCTCCTGCTGGGTGGCCTCAGACAGTAGCTGACCTGCACCCCATTGGAGATCCAGAAGCCAGTGTACCTAGTGGTCAGTGTGAGACACCAGATTTCAACTCCTCACATCCATAAGTGACACATTTAAGAGGCAGACTCAGTGAGCACCAAAGCCCCACTGAAACAAGTCCTGCCCCATAAGCGTGTCTTCAGCGCAGCAGTTCTTCCATTATAGACACAGCGAGTGCTCACAGCTAATTGGCCTGGAGGTCAATTCCTCCCAGTGTACCAACAGCAATTAAGGCTTAACTACACCAAGACTTTGGACTCAGCCCACAAAGGGGTGTACCAAGAGCATCCACCTCATGTGATTGAGGAGGCTGAGCTACTGCCCCCTATAGGTCACCTACCACACAAAGCCACTCCATTAACACAGGGAAGCAGCCAAAATGTGGAGACAAAGAAACATGTCACGAATGAAAGAAACGGAGGAAAGCAAACTACTGGATGACATAGAGTTCAGAACCACATTTATAAGGTTACTCAAGAATCTTCTTAAAACCACTGAGAAACTTGATGAGACCTTTAAGGATATTAATGAGAATGCCAAAAAAAATGGAAAAGGATCAGTCAGAAATGAAGCATACACTGTCTGAAATAAAGAATATACAGAAACTCAACTGTAGATCAACGTACCCCAAGAATCAAACCAAAGATCTGAAATACGTGGAAACAAAAAATATCCAACCAGAAAAACAAAAAGAAAAAAGAATCCAAAAATATGAAGATAATGTAAGGAGCCTCGGGGACAACTTTAAGCGAACCAACATCCGAATTTTTGGGGTGCCAGAAGAAGAGAGAGAGCAAAATATTGAAAACCTATTAGAAGAAATAATGACAGAAAACTTTCCCTACCTGGTGAAAGAAATAGACTTATAAGTTCAGGAAGCGCACAGAACCCCATACAAGAGGAACCCAAAGAGGACCACACCAAGACACATCATAATTAAAATGCCAAGGGCAAAAGACAAAGAGAGAATATTAAAAGCAGCAAGAGAAAAACAGTTAATTACCTACAAGGGAGTACCCATACGACTGTCAGCTGATTTCTCAACAGAAACTATGCAGGCCAGAAGGGAGTGGCAAGAAATATTCAAAGTGATGAACAGCAAGAACCTACAACCAAGATTACTCTACCCAGCAAAGCTATCATTCACAGTTGAAGGTCAGATAAAGAGCTTCACAGACAAGAAAAAGCTAAAGGAGTTCATCACCACCAAACCAGGATTACATGAAATGCTGAAGAGTATTCTTTAAGAAGAGGAAGAAGAAGAAAAAGGTAAAGATAAAAATTATGAACAACAAAATGACATCAAATACATACCTACCAACAAGTGAATCTAAAAATCAAGTGAATAAAAAATCTGAAGAACAGAATGGACTGGTGAATATAATAGAATCAGGGACATAGAAAGGGAGTGGACTGACGATTCTCAGGGGAAGCAGGTGTGAGGGGTGCAGGAAGAGATTGGACAAAAATCTTACTCCTATGGATGAAGACAGTGGCGGGGGGTAAGGGCATGGGGTGGGGTGGGGAATCAGGTGGAGGGGAGCTATGGGGGGAAAAAAAGAGGAACACCTGTAATAATCTGAACAATAAAGATTTATTTTTAAAAAAAAAGAAGAAGAGGAAGGAGAAGGAGAGGAGAAGGTAAAAAATATGAACAAAAAAATGGCAACAAATACATATCTATCAACAACTGAATCAAAATAAATGAACAGGGAATCAAATGAGCAAAATATACTGATGAATAAAATAGAACCAGAGTCAACTGGCATGGCTCAGTGGTTGAGCAGTGACCTATGAACCAGGAAGTCACAGTTTGACTCCCCAGTTAGTTCACATGCCCTGGTTGTGAGCTTGATCCCGAGTGTGGGGTGTGCAGGAGGCAGCTGAGCAATAATTCTCTCTCATCGTTGATGTTTCTATCTCTCTCTCCTTCCCCTTCCTCTTTGAAATCAATAAAAATATACTTTAAAAATAAAATCCTATACAATAAATCCTATGCAAATTGATCATTACTCCAACACACAAGATGGCCACCCCCATGTGGACACAAGATGGCTGCCACAAGATGGCGGGCAGGAGAGGGCAGTTGGGGCAACCAGGCCTGCAGGGGAGGGCAGTTGGGGGGGATCAGGCCAACAGGGGAGGGCAGTTAGGGGCAACCAGGCCTGCAGGGGAGGGCAGTTGGGAATGACCAGGCCTACAGGGGAGAGCAGTTGGGGGGGACCAGGCCTGCAAGGGAGGGCAGTTGGGGGGACCAGGCCTGCAAGGGAGGGCAGTTGGGGGAGACCAGGCAGTTGGGGGAGACCAGGCCTGCAAGGGAGGGCAGTTGGGAATGACCAGGCCTACAGGGGAGAGCAGTTGGGGGGGACCAGGCCTGCAAGGGAGGGCAGTTGGGGGAGACCAGGCCTGCAGGGGAGGACAGTTAGGGGTGACTGGGCCAGCAGGGGGGGGAAGTTAGGGGGGCAACCAGGCCTACAGGGGAGGGCAGTTGGGAGTGACCAGGCCTGCAAGGGAGGGCAGTTGGGGAGGACCAGGCCTACAGGGGAGAGCAGTTGTGGGGAACCAGGCCTGCAAGGGAGGGCAGTTGGGAGGGACAAGGCCTGCAGGGGAGGGCAGTTGGGGGAGACCAGGCCTGCAGGGGAGGGCAGTTAAGGGTGACCAGGCTGGCAGGGGAGGGCAGTTAGAGGCAATCGGGCTGGCAGGGGAGCAGTTAGGTGTTGATCAGGCTGGCAGGCAGAAGCAGTTAGGGGCAATCAGGCCGGCAGATAGGTGAGCGGTTAGGAGCTAGCTGTCCTGGATTGTGAGAGGGATGTCCCAGAATGGACTCCCCCCCCCCCACATGCATGAATTTCGTGCACTGGGCCTCTAGTATAATATAATAGAACCAGAGGCATGGAAACGTGAAACAGACTGATGAATCTCAGAGGTAAGAGGGTCAGGGGTTTGGAAGAGTTTAACCAAAGATTTTATATGCATATATGCATTACTTAACGACACAGACAATAGGGTGGTGAAGGCCTGGGGAGGGGTAGGAACCAGGTGGAGCAGGGGGCAATGGGGGGAAAAGAGGGGTATCTGTAATACTCTCAACAATAAAGATTTTTAAAAAAGAACTAATGTCTATATGCTTGAATGAAAAAAAAACCACCCCACACTTTCTTTCATTACTTGTATTAAATGGTGAAGTAGACTACTGGGAGATAAAATACAAAATGAGACACATGTAGCAATAATAAACAACAACAAAACAAATTCCAGTCAGCCTTGGCTTTTTCTGCAGTAACAGAATTTTTAAGCAGCCAAATGGCTCCAGTCCCTTTTGGAAAAGGTGAGGGACCATATAATGAATAAATAATCTAACCATATTTTGCCTCAGTAGGGGAAAAAACCTGTTTGTACAAGTAACCATCTCTTCTTTGTTTTCATATTAAATTGTTTATCTGGACTAAAGCAAACTTGTAAAAGTAAAAACCCTGCTTGGCATCCATATCAGTTGGTATACTGGTAAACTCAAAGGAAATCAATCAGCATTAGTCAATGTCGAGTCGACTTTGACTTGCTCTTCTGCACTTTCTATGTAGGATTCATAGGGAATATCTTTGGGGGAAGCACTGAGGCCCAGAAAGCTTGCATGATGCTATGGACTGAATGACATCCTCTCAAATTCACAAGTTGAAGCTCTAACCTCCAGTGTGACTGTGTCTAAAGATGGGGCCTTTGAGAGGTAACTAAGGTTAAATGAGGTCATAGAGTGGAGCCCTAATCCAATAGGATTAGCATCCTTCCCAGAAGAGAGCTCAGTTTGTCCCTGCCATGTGAGGTCAGCAAGAACGCAGCCTTCTGAAAGCCAAGAACTGAATCAGCAGGCACCTTGATCATGGACTTCCCAGACTCCACAGCTGTAAGGAAATAAACCCGGTCTGTGGAATGGCAGCCCAAGCTGACTGACACAAGTGACTGGTTTAAACACATTACAGTCTCATTTTCATCCTCCAAGTCTTCACCTGAATTACCTCTTCATTGCCTTCTTTCCTGCAGAAGTTACACCCAATCCGCCTGGCTGAAACACGCCCCTCTCTTTCTCTGTCAGAGCACTTTCTGAAAAGCATTTATCCCAGTCTGTACTTATTCTGTTTGTTCATTTACTGTTGATTTTCACTTGTGCTAGGATGAAGGATTCATGAAACAGGGGCGTATGCCCCCTTGCCCTCTGGCACATCCCCACGGCACAGCAAAAGCTTGGCACATGGGGGGTCAGTACAGGTGAGTGCTCCAATTTACTACAACTGTGCCCATTTTGGTGAGTCAAAGGGCCTGTGGACTTCCTTCATTTTCCAGTTACAATGAAGGACCTATATAAGTGGGGTCAGTAGCAAGTATTTTGAATGTAGGCTGGCAGTTATCCTATTCATGCAATAAGTCAAGGCCATCTTGAATTGGTTCTCTATTCCATTCCAAACAGGCTCCGATTAGATAGCTCATGGGTTCCACTTGTCTGGTCATAGGTTCCACTTGTCCACAAATAACGATGGTGAACAAGCAGAATGGTGGGTGTTCCCTGTTCCCTGTGAAAGGTTTGGGGCTTGGGTCCAGGACATTGACCTCCAGTTTGGGTTTTGCTATAGCTCGTTGTGTGACCTGGGCTGACAGTACCTGCCCCGCACACTTCTCAGGGCTGGGGTAGCAGTCGGGATGCTTAAAACAAGATAATAGGGTTTTAAAATCTTGTAACAAATTTAAATCTTGTAACAGATGGACTAAAAGTCTATGTCCATATAAGCCACTACTGACATCTTAACCTTGTTACCTGGATCCCATACATGTCCCCTTGGTTGACAGGATCATATGTTGTCCTTAATGGTGCTTTTTGTGGCTGCACGAGGTCAGCCTTGGTCACAACAGACTTATCTGTCTTTTTTCAGCCATGACCAGCTTCCCTCACAATCATTACGTAGGCACAGTTAGCTCTCATGACCCCAAGGTGCTCCTTCACCCCTTTGTAGGTGGCAAGCAGATTTCTCCAAGGTCAAAGACCGCACACTCCCCAGAACTGCTTTCTTCAGAAACTCCCCTACAAGAAAATTGGTAAAGGTGTTTGCCTATGAAGCAATCACCTTGGCCCAGTGGGTGTGGCTCAGTGGTTGGGCATTGACCTATGAACCAGGAGGTTATGGTTCGATTCCCAATCAGGACACATGCCCAGTTGTGGGCTCCATCCCCAGTAGCGGCATGCAGGAGTCAGCCGATCAATGATTCTCTCTCATCATTAATGTTTCTATCTCTCCCTCTCCCTTCCTCTCCCAAATAAAACATATATATATATATTAAAAAAAAGAAATCACTTTGTAAAAGTAATGACAGCAGAATAATGATGCCAGGCTGGCCACACTCTCCATCACAGTAACAGGTGAGTTAGCGGAAAACAGGTAGGGAGAGGCTCCTCAGGAAGGTTAGTAAACTGGCGAGCTTCCAGGCCCACATGTTCTCAAACAGAAGTGAGGACTGAGCTCCATGGTCAAGCCCAAGAATGCCTTGGATTTCGCTTTACTCTGCTTCTGAGAGGTTAGGTTGGTTAGTTCTAGTTGAGTCCTAGGCTTTCCTGGCCAATGTACCTGGCAACCTCCACAATCAACTCCCCACTTACAAATAAGAGTATTTTTCCTAAGGGATGCTGTCATGTTTTGGGAAAGCCAACTCAAAATAGAAGCCAAGATGGTCCAGGTTGGGAATTTAATCATATAAGTGTATAACTCACCACTTTCCACTTCTTCTAACATACGAATGCACATCCTCAAAGTCAGAGAAAGGTAAACTGAGGAGGAAGGAAGGAAGGTAGGATGCAAGGAAGGAAGAGAGGAAGGGAGTTAAACTGTTAAACATTAAAATGGTCTACTTTCTTGAGTCCCTACCTGTCAGTATTCCTCAGATTCTAGCATTGACCCATATTAGTCTTTCTCTGTCTCTCATGATAATTTCATACTTACTTACTGTTTGCCAGACATACAACCTATTTTATTTTTTAATCCTCACCCAAGGATATGTTTATTGATTATAGAGAGAAGAGAGTGGAGAGAGAGAGAGAGAGAGAGAGAGAGAAACATTAATCGGTTGTCTCCTATACACACCCCACCTGGGAATTGAACCTACAACCTTTTTGGTGTACATACAGGATGATGCTCCAACCAACTGTGCCACCCGGTTGGGGCCCCAACCTACTTTCAAACAATATTCAAAATAGCTAATTTCAATTATCACCCCAATGCCATAAATTCCAGTCTCTGGCTTGCCCCATAGTAAATCGACATTTCTTTTTCTTTTTTTCTTTTTTTTTAATATATTTTATTGATTTTTTACAGAGAGGAAAGGAGAGGGATAGAGAGTTAGAAACATTGATGGGAGAGAAACATCAATTAGCTGCCTCTTGCACACCTCCTACTGGGGATGTGCCCGCAACCAAGGTGCATGCCCTTGACCAGAATCAAACCTGGGACCCTTCAGTCCGCAGGCCGATGCTCTATCCACTGAGCCAAACCAGTTAGGGCAAATCGACATTTCTAATTTAACCTCTCAACAACTCCTCGTCTGCATTTCCAACATTTCCTGGGCCATTCCTCTTGGAGGTGCCACCAACACCTTGGACTCACTGGGCCTGAAAGGACGTTCTGTTTCCTCCCAAACCAACCTCTCCTGTGCTCCCTATTTCTGTTCAGGACCGGACTTCCCACACTCCTAGTCACCGAGGTTCTCAGTAGGTGGGTCTCAACTCATCTGCACTCTGGTATGGCATGGGGGATGGCGGGGGAGATCTTATCCAAAAATGCATGGCCTCACCCCATATTACTTATATTGGAATCTCCAGAAGCATTAAAAATAAAAAAAAGCTTTTATTGATTTCAGAGATAGGAAGGGAGAGGGAGAGAGAGAGAAACATCAATGATGAGAGAGAATCATCGATCGGCAGCCTCCTGCATGCCACCCACCACGGACCGAGCCCACAACCCAGGCATGTACCCTGACCAGGAATCGAACATGACCTCCTGGTTCATAGGTCAACACTCAACCACTGAGCCACACCAACCAGACTCCAGAGGCATTTTTAAAAACTCTGTTGATGATTCAAACATATAGCCAAGTGTGAGAACTACTTTTCCAGACCTCAGGAAGATGGGAGAGAGAAAGTTTCTCCTTTCCCCTCTTAGTTCTCCTGGCTGGTGGAATAATTAAAATGACATAAGACAGATTATCAGGACAAAATAACCACATTTAATTATGTATGTACATACAGGGGTCGCATAGACTATGGGGCCTCAGGCAAATGGGGCAGTTGAAGGCTTGAGTGCCATCTTGAGCTAAGGAGAAGGGGGCATGGAGTAGTGGTTTGGGACTTCAAAGGGGCGGGAGACAATTCACTTGGGGATGGAAAAGCAAATGTTTGGTAAATAAATGTTGGTTGAATCATCTTTAACAATGGGACACAGGGAAGACTTGGATCAAACAAACCTTGCTAGGTTCCTCCCTGTCTATCACACCTGGTTCAGATTAAACTATACTAGTAGTTATCTCTGGTGATCTCGCCCTTCCTGGAGCAGGTCCTCTGTCTAACTTCTTTCAGGGAATTAGGGGGAAGGTCGGCTATCTTTGTTTAAGCCTTTTCTTTCTTTCTTTTAATCCTCACCATGTTTTTATTGATTTTAGAGAGAGAGGAAGGGAGAGGAAGAGAAAGAAATATTGATGTATGAGAGGAACATCAATTGGTTGCCTCCCATATGCACCCCAATTGGAGATTGAACCTGCAACCTGGGTAGGTGTCCCGACAAGGAATTGAACCGCCACCTTTGGTGTATGGGAAGCTCTAAGCAACTGGGCCACACTGGCCCGCTGAACCTTTTGTTTCTTAAAAAATAACCAACTTAAAATGATCAATGTCCCAAAGAGGCATATTTTGTGGTGACAAACACTGCTCCCTTTCAGGACCATCTTGGACTCTGTCCTTTGCAACCAAGTCCAGTCTATGACTTACCCCTTGAGTATCTCAGAAAATTCTCTTCCCCCTTTCTAGTCCCAGTATTCCCCTTTTACATTATTATTTTTTAAATGAGAGAAAGGGAGGCGGGGGGAGAGAGAGAGAGAAACATCAATGTGTGATAGTGAAACATTGATCAGTTGCCTCCTGTATATAACCCCGACTGGGGATTGAAGCTACAATCTGGGTATATGTCCTGAAGAGGAATCAAAACAGTGACCTTTGGTGCATGGGACAACACTCAACTCTGGCCAGGGCTGGATAAAGCCTTTCTTACACCAGTGTTTGCAAACTCCCATGACTATAAGGGTGAATAAATGAGAAAAGCAGACCTCAGTGTTGTGGGATCAAGGAAGTGGCAGGAACTAGGATGGGCTAAGGGACTGTGCTGTTCACCTATGGGTAATTATTTCCATTTCAGAGTGTGTAACAAGTAGTGCCTGACCTTCCCATTTTCCCAGAAAGCTGGGAATCGAGACTTTTAGGTGACATTTCCAGATTACGTTTTCAAAACACTGTGAGGTTTGATATAGTCCACGAGCCTTCGGAATTCAGACTTAAACTAACAATTTAATAGAGGAAGTACAATAAAAAGTAAATATTTGTTGTTGCGACAGAAATGACATACATTATCTCATCTATACATTGAGAAATTTTATCCACAAAAATGAAGAGAAAGCCTCATTTTAGGATTTCATATGTCATTAATTTTCTTAGAGATGGGTCTGCCCTCTCACTTTACAGAAGCGAAACGGAGATCCAGGAAATTAAGTGAGTTTTAGGACTGTGAAAAGATGAAGCTGAAGGACACTGTGTGGAGAGGCAGTGTGGTGTGCCCAGAGCAAGGAGTGGGGACCAGAGGGACATGGCTGCTCCCTTCCGGCTGTGTGTGAGGAAATTGCTTAAAGTTACTTAAACTTACCTTTCCAATCTGTAAAATGGGATAAATATATCTATATTATTGTGGACTGAAAGTCTGTGTGTGTCCCCTCCCCCTCCCCCCAACAATTGGTATATTGAAATTCTTCCTGCCAAAGTGATGTATGAAAGGAACATCATTAGAAAGTGGGGCCTTCAGGAGGTGATTAGGTCATGAGGGTGGAACCCTTGTGAATGGGGTCAGTGCCCTTAAAAAGGGGACTCCAGAGGGCCTCCTTGCTGTTTCCACCATGTGAGGATGCATCCTGGGCGAGGGTCCTCACAGGAACACCTCCGTGCTGGCACCCCGACCTCGGATTTCCAGCTTCCAGAACTGTCACCCACACTCTACGGTACTTCGTTATAGCAGCAGGAACTGACAAAGACATATACTAATTGGACCCTTGTGAAAACTGAATGATATGTTCTATGTAAGATTCCTGGCACCACTAAATATTGCCTAATATTTTTATTGAGTTCAAAATTAAACTCATGCAACTCTCTCAGTTAAGAATTTCCCCACAGGCTCTACCTCAGCCCTTATGCAATGAAATGGTTTTTATTAAGCCAACTCCTTTTAGATAAGTTGAGTTTTAACTAATTTGTAGATGAAAGGATTCAAGAATTTGAACCTTGCTGAGGTGGCTTCCTTATCTGCTACAGAAGTCACCCTATTTGATCTTTAAGATCCTATTTAGTGCCATAATTTTATTATGTTTATTATTCATTTAATATATTTCAAAAATAAATGTTTAAACTGTGAACCACAGTTTTTATGGGTCTGAATATGTTTTACCTTCCTATTTAGATTGACTATGTATATACACACATTTATTCATATTTTTAGTACTCAGAGAGAGATTATTAGATATAGTTCCTCTCTCCATTAAATACCAACAACTGTATTTTCTTTTTTTAAAAAAAATATTTTTATTGATTTCAAAGAGGAAGGGAGAGGGGAAGAGAGAAATATCAATGATGAGAAAGAATCATTGATTGACTGCCTCCTGCACACCCCCTACTGGGGACCAAGCCTGCAACTCGAGCATGTGCCCTTGACGGATATCAAACCTGGGACCCCTCAGTCCATAGGCTGATGCTCTATCCACTGAGTCGAACCAGTTAGTGCCCAACAACTGTATTTTCAATTATAAAATTAGCCCCTTTTTTCACTTTATTATTTAAGATATTTAAGTTATAGTTTTACATTGTGTTAGAAAATGGGGAAGAATTGACAAGTACAGAACTTTTCAACTTCCAATCGTAGCATCATAAAAATGAATTGTGGGCAGTTACTTCACATTCACACCATGTTCTCAGAGTAAATCCTTTCTTTCCCACAACTGTCCTGTCCTGATAACTGAGTTGGTTAGAGCATGTGGTCAGGGCACACACAAGACTCAACCAGTGAGTGCATAACTAAGCAGAACAACAAATCTCTCTCTCTCTCTTTCTCTCTCTCTCTCTCTCTCCCCGCCCCTCTAAAATCAATAAATACAATTAAAAACAAAATAAAACAAAACATTCCTTTAAAAAATATATATTTTTAATTGATTTCAGAGAGGAAGGAAGAGGAGGAGAGAAATAGATACATCAGTGCTGAGAGAGAATCATTGATCAGCTGCCTCCTGCATGCCCCTCACTGGGGATCAAGCCTGAAACCCAGGCATATGCCCTGACCGGGATTTGAGCTGTGACTTCCTGGTTCACAGGTCGATGATGCTCAACCACTGAGCGACACGACTGGGCAACAAAATATTCTTCAACTTGCAAGACAATGACTGCAGAAGATTTCATCCCAAGCACTGACCCTTCGAGCAGGATGTCACTACCCGACTGCATGCCCTCACGGATGGCCTTCTGTAGGGCCTGCTTCTTTAATCTTCCCTATGAGCTATCAGGTCAGGTATTAGTACTGTCTCTACTTTACAGGTCAGGCAGTTGAGGTGCAGAGTGAGGAGGCAGCCGGATGAGCAGGCAGAGTGGGGTCCTGACCCAGGGCTCGCTCCCTAATGTCATTCACACTGCTGCTTGTACAAGAATCTGTGCTCAGCAGGTGCAAGTGCAAAACAGCCAGCCAGCCAGCCAGAGATGGCTCCTTCCAGTCCAGCTGGCATTGGAGCCAGTCCCCACTGCAGTTCCTTTTCTTTCCCTCCAAAAACCTTTGTTAACCCTCTCCCAGAGCAGCAGTGGGACATTAAGACAAGGAGGCATGTGCTGCTGCCATGCCTACAGAGTGGACTGAAAGGCTGGTTGGAAGCCACCCCCTCCAGGTAGCCTTCCATGATTAGCTCAAGCAGCATACATGGTTCTTCTGTGGGTTTCATGACCTGGCAGGATGGAGATCCTGGTCCTATGTGTTAAGGAAGGACTTCATGAGCAGGTGCAGGTGTCAGCTAGGGCCCAGGAACCTGCAGTGGTTCTCAACCTTTCTAATGCCGCAACCCTTTAATACAGTTCCTCATGTTGTGGTGACCCCCAACCATAAAATTATTTTTGTTGCTACTTCATAACTATAATTTTGCTACTGTTATGAATCGCAATGTAAATATCTGTGTTTTCCGATGGTCTTAGGCGACCCTGCTAGCGGTTCTCAACCCATGGGTCACGACAGGAGTTCTTTCCAGCGCTCACACTTCCTGGCTTGCTTCCAGTTTTGTTCACTGAAAGAGGTAGGGTCTTTGAAAACACAGTCTCAAAAGAATGACCAACACCCTTAGAAAGTTGTCTCAGCCATTCAGGTGTAACTGGTGGTGTGCTGGTAGCTGTTTAGTCCATGGCTCTCTGGAATACATTTTTTTTAAGGCCCTGATTTTGATGAATTCCATGGTGTGAAAGCTGCACCATGACTGATTTCAGGCTACCAGGGTGATACCCACCTGCTGGCAAAGTACCTGACATTTTTACAACCTGCTCTCAGAGGCTGAGGGAGCCAGTCCAGTCCAGGTCCAACCCACCCGCGGACACAGCCTCTCTCTCTTATATATTAATTAATTAATTAATTAGAAACCTCTATTTGTTGTTCCAATCATTCAGTGGTTGATTCTTATATGTGCCCTGACCAGGATCAAACCACACACAGCCTTGGTGTACCAGGAAACACTCTAATCAACTGCGCTACCCGGCCAGGCCAGGCTTTTGTATCCTAAATGGCTCTCTTGAGTCCTCACTGTCACAATGATCCGGGGACGAGGAAGAGGAGCTACGGTCTAGTACCATCTATTCTCACAGCTGATCAAACTAAGATTCCAGCACAGAGTATTTTGCCACAGGTCCCCAGCAAAGACAGGCTTGAGACAAGAATGGTGTTGCAAGTGTCTGTCAGGGTCACGCTGGGTGAGTGTGGCTTGGAGGTGGTTGTGGCTTCCACTGGGGACAAGAGCAGGAGGACCAGACACCTCATAAGTGTGGCTGGCAAGCTGCCGAGAGTCCCAGAGCAGGGCAGGGCCTGGGAGCTGGAGCAGCGTGGGGCTCAGAGCCGTGGGGAGGACGCAAAAAGAGCCAAGTGACGTCAGGATTTACTTTGGTGGCAGAAAGAGTGTGATAATGAAAGAGCTTACTTGTCTGTCCCTTCCTTTATATTAAAATCCTATTTGACTGTTCACTGACTTTCCCCAGGCTCATTACCACTACCCTCACCTTCACTGGTATTTCTTGTGAAAATCCTCAGAGTAAGGAGTTGAGTTTAATCAGACTTGGCCTCACTAGCTCTTTGCACACGTCCTCAGGGCATGACATCGCAACTGGGTGTCTTTCTGGAGTCTGGGAGTGGGAGGAAGGGAAGGGTTTGACTGAACTTCCTGACGACTCCAAGCCTTTCTCTAAATTGGCTAGTGCAGGAGGACCGGACAAGGTTCCCAATAACATTTCCAATATTGAGGAGAGAATGAACATTAGAAATGAAAAGATAGAAAGTGTGAGAATATATACAAAAAAAGGAAAAAGGACATAAATAAGAGCCTCATTTAATGACATTCGCTGATCCTAAATGTGTACAACATTCTCATTGCTACTTAAAAATAGAAGGATGATTTGGTGAGTGACTGTTTTTGGGAAAATTGGTTTAACATCACTGTGTTTTCAATTTGTGCTGCCAAGAACACCAGGCTGTGTCTTCTGTTTCAAACATAAGTGTCGCCGAAAACCTTTGGATCCTAAATCAGAAGGCCCCATCTGCTTCGCCCTCTCCAAATTTCCATTTTAGCTTAATTCACATATGAATTTTCTGACATTCGCCTGATTTCCCCACTTTCATTATCTAAAATCATAACTGGCATCCCTCAGACTTGGATTCAACTTAGAAAATAATTTTTAGCTTTTTAAAACCCTTTTTAGTAGTAGGCAGCATATAAATACATTTAAAACAGAATGATAGAAATACAGAGTGGCCAGATTATTATGATCTCTGAACACATAATAATCTGGCCACTCAGTGTGTGTGTGTGTGTGTGTGTGTGTGTGTGTGTGTGTGTGTGTGTGTATTAGAGGCCCAGTGCATGAATTTGTGCATGGGTGGGGTCCAGCCAGCCTGGCCAGGGGGAGGGGACATGGGCCATTGGCCTACCCGCCTGCTGGTTAAACTCCTGGTCAAGGGGACAATTTGCATATTAGCCTTTTATTATATAGGATATACACTGAGTGGTCAGATTATTATGCGTTCAGAGATCATAATAATGGGAAAGCATGATGAGAAGTCAGTACACAGATGGTTTTGTGTGTAGAAAAGAAGCAAAGTCCGGAGAGAATCCAAGATGGCGGCGTAGGTAAACACCTAAACTGCTGCCTCCCACAACAATTTAAACTGCAACTAAAAGACAAAACGTCTATCACCCAGAACCACGGGAAAGCTGGCTGAGTGGAAGTTCTACAACTAGAAGGAAAGAGAAAAGAGCTTTGAGACGTGCACGAGCGCTGAAAAGCTGAGGTACGGAGGCACGTGATCCGGGCTGGCGGCGGGCGACTGGGTGCGTTGCTTTTTTCAACCCGAACGGAGACAAGCCCCCGATTACTCTGAAATCCAGTCTCTGGGGAGACGCGGGGGACCCAAACTCCTACGGGGAGAAGCTGGACTGTCTGCCAGTGAGGGTGGCTTGCTTGCAGAGCTGCGCGCAGGAATAATTGTTTACTGCACTGGGGCACGGGACTCGCGGATGCCTTTGGGGACACAGAGCCGGCTAACTAGCAGCCATTGCTGTTTGCCACACCCTAACCTAGTGACACCCTGAGGCCCCGCCCTGCACAACCTACAAACCCACCCAAGCTCCAAGCAACCGAATTAGCATAAGAAAAGCCTGCCCTATGGCAGCTTAACCTAGCAAATTTGCAGCCCGGGTCAGACAGTTCCAAAACCTCCAAACCCCAAGCAAAGAGGAGAAAACTGTAGCTCTCACTGTAGCTCCTGCTGAGTGGCCTCAGACAGTAGCTGACCTGCACCCCATTGGAGATCCAGAAGCCAGTGTACCTAGTGGTCAGTGTGAGACACCAGATTTCAACTCCTCACATCCATAAGTGACACATTCAAGAGGCAGACTCAGTGAGCACCGAAGCCCCACTGAAACAAGTCCTGCGTGTCTTCAGCGCAGCAGTTCTTCCATTATAGACACACGGAGTGCTCACAGCTAATTGGCCTGGAGGTCAATTCCTCCCAGCATACCAACAGCAATTCAGGCTTAACTACACCAAGACTTTGCACTCAGCCCACAAAGGAGTGTACCAAGAGCATCCACATCAGGTGATTGGGGAGGCTGAGCTACTGCCCCCTATAGGTCACCTACCACACAAAGCCACTCCATCAACACAGGGAAGCAGCCAAAATGCAGAAACGAAGAAACATGTCACGAATGAAAGAAACGGAGGAAAGCAAACTACTGGATGACATAGAGTTCAGAACCACATGTATAAGGTTACTCAAGAATCTTCTAAAAACCGCTGAGAAACTTGATGACACTTCTGAGGAGCTTAGTAAGACCTTCAAGGACATTAATGAGAATGCCAAAAAAATGGAAAAGGATCAGTCAGAAATGAAGCATACACTGTCTGAAATAAAGAATATACAGAAACTCAACTGTAGATCAAGGTACCCCAAGAATCAAACCAAAGATCTGAAATATGTGGAAACAAAAAACATCCAACCAGAAAAACAAAAAGAAAAAAGAATCCAAAAATATGAAGATAGTGTAAGGAGCCTCTGGGACAACTTCAAGCGAACCAACATCCGAATTTTTGGGGTGCCAGAAGAAGGGAGAGAGCAAAATATTGAAAACCTATTAGAAGAAATAATGACAGAAAACTTTCCCTACCTGGTGAAAGAAATAGACTTACAAGTTCAGGAAGCGCACAGAACCCCATACAAGAGGAACAAAGAGGACCACACCAAGACACATCATAATTAAAATGCCAAGGGCAAAAGACAAAGAGAGAATATTAAAAGCAGCAAGAGAAAAACAGTTAATTACCTACAAGGGAGTACCCATACGACTGTCAGCTGATTTCTCAACAGAAACTATGCAGGCCAGAAGGGAGTGGCAAGAAATATTCAAAGTGATGAACAGCAAGAACCTACAACCAAGATTACTCTACCCAGCAAAGCTATCATTCACAGTTGAAGGTCAGATAAAGAGCTTCACAGACAAGAAAAAGCTAAAGGAGTTCATTGCCACCAAACCAGGATTACATGAAATGCTGAAGGGTATTCTTTAAGAAGAGGAAGAAGAAGAAAAAAGTAAAGATAAAAATTATGAACAACAAAATGACATCAAATACATACCTACCAACAAGTGAATCTAAAAATCAAGTGAATAAAAAATCTGAAGAACAGAATGGATTGGTGAATATAATAGAATCAGGGACATAGAAAGGGAGTGGATTGACGATTCTCAGGGGAAGCAAGTGTGAGGGGTGCGGGAAGAGATTGGACAAAAATCTTACTCCTATGGATGAAGACAGTGGTGGGGGGTAAGGGCATGGGGTGGGGTGGGGAATCAGGTGGAGGGGAGCTATGGGGGGGGGGGGAGTGGAACACCTGTAATAATCTGAACAATAAAGATTTATTTAAGAAAATAAATAAATAAATAAATAAATAATAAAAAATAAAAAAATCAATAAAAACACATTTTAAAGAAACAAAAAAAAACAAAAAAAAAAAAAAAAGAAAGAAAGAAAAGAAGCAAAGTCCTGGCCGGCTGGCTCGGTTGGTTGGGCATCTTGTTGGGCACTGAAAAGTTGCTGGTTGATTCCTGGTCAGGGCACATGCCCAGGTTACAGGCTTGATCCCTGGCAGCAGGATGCCTGTCAGCACACAGGAAGTAGATTACAAGTCACTGCAAGTGAGGGCGGGGACAGGGCAAAGGCTGGGGGTAGCCTTCTTTCCTGTGGGCTTGTTCTGTTTGAATCTTCTTCAGTAAGAATGTGTGGACTCATGTACATTGTAATTAAAAATCCAAACCACAGCAAAAATTGTTAAATTACCAAACATTTGTAATAAAACAGCAAATAATGCAAAATAAGGTTCATCAGGAATTTTTGTAGATTTCCTCTTTATTCCTATTTTAAATAATTTCATATCTATACTCAAGGAAAAAAATTTAAAAAGTAAAGAAATTTAAAACATATGTGAAAGGAAAGTATTAGAGGTGAAGAGAACCAGTGTATAGCTGTCTGACTAGTAAGTGTAGAGTTTACAGTTTCAGGTAGAATGCAGGACAGAGGCAAATCCATATTGGTGTGTGTAAAATTGTTTTGTTTTGGGGGGAGGACATTTTCCTAATGATGGTGATGATGATAAAATTGCCATTACTGTATGGCAGGCGATGTGTTAAGTATTTTACTTTTATTAATATAATCTTAACAATAACCCAGTTAGGAAGATGGAAGGTTATTCCCACTTTACAGGTGAAAAACAGAAGCAAAGGGAGATGAAGGAACTTGGCCCAGGCTCCACGGTGCAGCTGGGAGCCAGAGCCGGGCAGGACGGAGCCAGTCTAAACCCAACTACTCCCCTCAAACTGCAAAGCCAAGTGAGCACCTGAACATGTTCGGTGAGCGCATCCTGGGTGGGAGCCTGCGGATCCCAGAGGAGGTGGGGGGGGAGCGCATGCATCTCGGGGTGGGGGGAGCCCGCGCTGCTCAGGGGCTAGGCCAGCCAGCAGCACGGCCTTTCCTGGGAGCGCTCTGCACACACCCAGGCTGCTCTTGCCAATGTCCCCCGTACATGCAGCCACATTTTCTTTGGATGCTTATATTCTGATATTTCTGTTACTGCATGTAGTTGAGGAGGTTAGTGTGCCCTGGGAAGCAATCCTCAAAAGAGAGGACACTAGAGAAGTTGGGGTCCTGAGTTGGGGCAGCCGCTGGGGGCCAGGGCAGGGAGTGGGGAGGAAGGAAAGCTGTGATTCGCTCATCAGTCAGGCCCAGGCCCCAGCCCTCCTCAGGTTCCCCAGCTCGGCTTCTGGGACTAGCTATATGCTGGAGGCCAGAAAAACACTTTTGAGGCTAAAAGGGAAGGTGAAGTCAGAGCCCAACACAAGGAATTTACACCCGGTGACCACATGAGGACAGAAACAAACCCTTAGCTGAGGACCTGGGCTTCGGGTTCCACGCAGGAGCCCGCTGGGCTATAGGGTGTGGGTAGCCGACTTAACCCTGAGAGCCCGAGTCCTCAGCTCTGACAGGCAGGAACCGCTCCTCGAAGTGGGTCGCAGGGAGAGCCAGAGGAGGTAGTGGAGGCTGAAGAGTTTGGCTCTGGGCTCTGCATTGGCCTGACGGAGATTAGGGCTCACTCCCCACCTGCTCTGTCCTTTCCTCCCTGAATGCAGGTGTCAGACCTGCATCTGGCCCCAGACTGTCCTCCACTGCTCCCCTCCCTTGTTCTTCTCAGACTCTCCCCCAGCAGGTCTCCCAGACTTCAGATTCCATCTAGGCATTTGCTGGTAGGGAAGCTAGGGAAGTGGCCAACACGCTCCCATCCTGAGAAACAGGATGTCAAGGGAAGAGGCCGAGACGTGTGTGGTGGGAGGGAGAGGGTGTGAGGTCAGTCATGGGGTCACCAGGAGCCGGACCCATGGGGTTTGCTCTTCATTCCCAGAGCAATAGGCAGCCAGTGAAAGGAGTCCATGCGACAGGAGGAGATGCAGGGGCTCTGGCTGGGACACAGGGACAAGACTGTGGGAGTCATGCTCAATGCTGCGGGCCTGCTCGGGTCTGGTCCCACCCCTCACGTCTGTCTCCGCTGGGAGCTGGGCCAGCTGGTCCCTCTGCTTCGTGATGCTCTTTCCCCACTGGGAAGGCAGGTTGCGGTAGGTCTGAACCAGGAAGCCACCTCCTCCCGAGGCCTCCTCCTGATGCCCCTTCTGTTCCTGTCTTAGCCCCATGATCCTGTTCTTCCTCATGCTATTACTAGTACAATTTGCAATCATTCTATTGATTTGTTTTGCTTTTGTTGGTTCCTGGTCTTCCTCATACAAGCTCCATAGGGAAAGACCACGATCGCCTTGAGTCTCCTTTGCATAGTCCAGAGCCAGGTACAGAGCAGTTGCTCCGATGTTCTGTAAGGAGGATGGTGATGGGGTCAGAGTGGATGCTGGGGGCGGGGGGGTGGTGCAGACTGTGATCACAGTGGCAGTTGACTGTGGTGGTAGAGACCACAGGAGGTAGGACTGTAGAGAACTTCTCATACCTTCTGATCCTGTCCTGGCCAGTTTTGCTCAGTGGATAGAGCGTTGGCCCATAGACTGAAGGGTCCCAGGTTTGATTCTGACCAAGGGTATGTACCTCCATTGGGAAGGGGCGGGGTCAGGGGGAGCTGGCTGGCTGGGAGAGAAGTCAACCAATCTATGTGTCTCTCTCACATCATTGTTTCTCTCTGTCTCTCCCCCTCTCTTCCACTCTCTCTAAATTAAGACAAAACAAAACAAAACTTTCTGACCTTACAATGATTGAGAACCTTAATACTTTTTGTCCACGTGGGCTATCGCTACCAAGATTTACCGATTAGAAATTAAAACTGAGAAAATGGAAAAGTCTTTAATTGATTGAAAATGAACAATAATAAACCCATTGTGTAGTAAGCTCATTTTTATGAAAAATAACCGTTTTTCCAAACAAAACATTTCGTGATAGAATGACATGTTTTATGCTATTATAATTCTCTTTAACTGGCTTATTAGCAGACAGTTGGATTCTTATATCTGCTGCATGTGATCTGTTGCAGAATCTCAGGCCATGTGCTCTCTGGAAAGCTCTGCCTGGAACTTGTGAGAGAGTGAGAATGGAAGGCAACAACGTCTGAGTATTAGTATGAAATTGTTTGGACCTGTGCATGTCCTGCAAGGTCTCAGGAACACCCGCTGCCTCCGGGGCCCAGGCCACACTGAGACCTGCTGGATTAAGACTATTTAGGAGGCATGATTGACAGGCCGTAGTTGTAGTTTTTTTATTGCTAACTAGAGGCCTGGTGCACGGATTCATGCATATTGAAAGGAAATTAATTAGAAGATGGCCAGTGGGGCAGGACTGGGTGAGATGGGCCAGACACACACTGGAGCCAACCTCCTACAGTCCCTCCCTTGGCTGGCTGCACCTGGGGAGGTGCGCTGTGGCCCAAAGGGTGTCTATAGAGTGAGCGGGGTCCCTCGGGCAGGTGGGGTCCCTCGGCCTGGCTTGCAGGGATCAGGCCCAAACTGGCAGTCCAACATCCCCCAAGGCGTCCTGGAGTGTGAGAGGGCACTCTGCAAAGTTGCTGTCCCTCAGCAACTCCTGTGTTCAGCATCTGCCCCCTGGTGGTCAGTGTGTGTCATACCTACTGACTGGTTGGCCGGTCGTCCGGTCGCTTAGAGGCCCAGTGCATGAAATTCATGCACGGGGGGAAGGGGGGCAGTTCCTCAGCCTGGTCTGTGCCCTCTCACAGTCTGGGACCCCTCAGGGGATGTCCACGCATCAGTGCGTGCCAGAGTGACTGGTAGTTCAATCGATTTGCATATTAGGGTTTTATTATGTAGGATGGTTACTGTGTGATTGTTACATGCCAGGAATGTTTTTAATCTTCATGATGTCTCTGTGCAGAAGCCACCATTAACCTGCCCCTCTCACACATGAGAACCTGGGTGATGGTAACCAGGACACATTTTGCATTTACATACATATGTGTCTATGTATACCTTTTTCACAATGAAATTGAGCATTTTTATTTTAAGAAAAAAACCCAATCAGCTAATGACAAATTTTATAGTTTTGGGATGGTGAGGCTAACCCAACTCCAGAGAGCCTCAAACATAAAAGTACCTTCTCTTAGCTTCTATCACTCCATTACTTTTGAAATCTAATATTTAAAAAAATTGATTTCAGAGAGAGGAAGGAAGGAGAGAGGAAGAGAAGCATCAATGATAAGAGAGAATCATCGATTGGACTGCCTCCTGTACGCCCCCCACTGGGGATTGAGCCTGAAACCTGGCCAAGTGCCCTGATGGGGAACTGAACCACAACCCCCTAGTTCATAGGTTGATGCTCAACCACTGAGCCACAATGGGCAGGGCTTGAAATCTAACTTTGATTTTAGTGCATTTTTGAGCCATTTCATGGGGATCTTAAAGATTAAGTCTTTCATCTGCGAAGTTTAGTTCTTCCACTTCTGGCACATTATCTATGGCTGTGAGGAAAACTGCCCAATCACTCGGGTAATTTGCACCCAAAATAAAGGCCCAGGGAAGTTGAAATTAGAAACATAAGAAATAGTACTTCTTTGGTTTTTCCTGCTAAGGTTTTGGACCAAAATTCACAGAACCACCCTTTGTGCTCACAGTTCACTCTCAGGCGCTGGGTTCAGTGCTGGCTTCTCACCACGCAGCTTCAAGTCCTGCCTGCTGTCTGACTGCTTCCCTAGCTCCATCCTGCTCCTGGTATTGATCCTACTTCTCATTAACCTGGTCAGCATCTCCCCTGATTCTGACCCAGAGTGGCAGTCATTTTCCAGAGGACGGCCATTGCTATTCCTCCCTGAAACCATCAGGTTCAGACCATGTGTCAGGTACATGCGTTCTCATTTCATGCTCACAAAGCCCATGAGGTCGGTGTTGCCCACTCTGCAGATGGGAAGATGAATTTGAGAGCGCCGAGTAACTCACCCAGGGACCCACAGGCAGCACCACTGGAAAGCACAGAGGCACTATGGGAACCCGGTGTGACTTTAAAGTTTTGTTCTAAATCATCTACCTTTCCTTTACCTGTGTGTCCTTTAAAACGCTCTTTCCTCTGCCTGCTGTCCTTAAGCTTCAATTCAAGTGTCTTCTCTAAGAACTCTTCCCTGGACTCTTGGCCTCTGGTGCACCTCTCTCTGCTGGGGCACCTGCTGCATTTGATACCTGTTTGTTTTCTCCCCAGGGGAATGGGGCTCCAGCCAGGATAAAGACTCTGCTTTCATCTCTGAGTCTCCACCATCCAGCACTAGTCCCTGACAAAAAAACGGTGTTTCCTATGAATAACTGATACACTTGCCCTAGCCAGTTTTCTCAGTGGTTAGAGCATCAGCCGTGGGTTCAATTCCAGTCAAGGGCAGGTACCTTGGTTGCAGGCTCAATCCCCAGTGCCAGTCAGGGCACATGTGGGAGGCAACCAATCCATGTATCGGTCTCACATCGATGTTTCTCTAAGTCTCTCCCCCACCCCACTGCGTTCCAGTCTAAAAACCAACGGAAAAAAATATTCTCGAGTGAGGATTAACAACAACAAAATAATAATAATTGATATATTATTTTTTCTAAATTAATTAACAAATGAGTGAAGCCCATTGGTTAAGTTTGTTGTTTGAAACCTGGACTAACAATAGTGAGCATGTGTTGTTGAAGTAGTGCACGTACATCCTGGATAACAGAATTGGTGGGTTGACTGTTGTGATTTCCAGTTTTGCTGCATTGTTTCTTTGGGGAAATATAGTACAAATTTAAGGGAGGGTCATAGACCAAAATTTTAGACCATCATTCTAACAGTTGGTAGAGTGCTTGTAGAGCTGACTACTTTATATTATCTATTTAGAAGTTACTTTAAGGATAACTGGCTGTCTACCTGTACATTTTTGTCATCCATCTACTCATCTATCCATCCTTCCACCCATCCATCCATCCAGTCATTCACCCATTCACCCACCCATCTACCCATCTATCATCCA
Source organism: Corynorhinus townsendii (assembly GCA_026230045.1). Classification (NCBI taxonomy): domain Eukaryota; kingdom Metazoa; phylum Chordata; class Mammalia; order Chiroptera; family Vespertilionidae; genus Corynorhinus; species Corynorhinus townsendii. The sequence goes on along the minus strand of JAPDVU010000004.1, from coordinate 105,551,854 downwards.
TCATCCATCATCTATCCATCCTACACTCATGTTAAGGACTTACTACTTGCCAGCCACTATTCTAGGTGTCAGGGCCACAGGTGGACAACAGGATCCCTGAAATCAGAGGTTGAGTCTGATGGGGGCAAATAGTTAAAGCCAAGTGGTAACAGCAGACACAGCCAATCAGAGGGGTGGACACTTAATTCTACTCAAATAGAGTAGAGGAGGCTTCTAAGAGGAAGTGGTACTTGTGCTGAGTCTTGTTGAAGGCCGTGATTTCTCAAGCTGTCTGGCAACCACCCTTGTTATTCTAACTTGAAGATGAATGTTTAAGGATGTTTATGAGTTTTAAAAAGCCTATAGAGGAAAAAAAAAAAAAGCCAATAGAAAAAAATATCCATAGAGGGCCTAGGATTGTCTTTTGAGAAAAATGGCCACCCTGGTATAGACTATTGTCCTGATGATATTGATCGGTTGTCTAGTTGGTCCTAAAGTGCGGGCACACACCTGCCCACCCATTGGAAGAGAAAGAAGAGGAAGTCCACCAGGGTGGCTGTGTTGGGAATATCTCATTGGCTATCAGAGTTTTCCTGCAGCCAGGACGAAAGGATCTGAAAACCGGGTAAAGGAATTTGAGGTGCATCTTTTTTTTTTTTTTTAAATCCTCACCTGGGGACACTTTTTCCATTCATTTTTTTTAATATAAAAGAATATTTTAATATTTGTCTTTAGAAACTATAAAGATATACATTATTTGGAAATGAGACTATACCACACACTGGCCAAAGAAGAATGGTCCGCTCTGCCTTCTCTTTTGTCTGGTCACTCAGAAACATAATGTTATCAGCAATGATTGTTGTTGCTTGTCGCCTCACATTATTTTTATCCATATATTCACCATAGTCTACTTTCTCTCCCACATAAATTCGAGACCCTTTTTTCACATACTGATATGCCACATCTCTGAGGCCTGGTTGGAATACTGAAATTCTGTGCCATGTTGTCTTTTGACTGATGTCACCCATTTGGTATGCTTCATTGTCTCCTGATTTCCATATCTTATTTGTTGCTAGAGAAAATATTGTCACTGGGTTTTCCCCTTCCACCTGTCTTGTGATAGGACCCTGACCAACTCACCCAAGTAACTGCACACGATTCAGAGATCTTTCAAGAACCAAGCTACTTACTACTTCTGACTCATGTCTTACAAATTTATGAAAAGCCTGCAATACAGGTCTTCAAAACATTGCTTCTACTTTTCCTACAATCTAATCTTTAGTCCTTTCCAGATGGCTCCGGTCCCGGAGAGCACATCCCCTCCATTCATTTTTTTAGAGAGAGTAGGAGAGAGAAAGACAGAGAAAAACGTCAATGTGAGAGAAACACATTGACTGGTTGCCTCCTGCACACGCCCTGACCAAGGCCCGGGCTGGGGAGGAGCCTGCAACCAAGGTACATGCCCTTGACTGGAACTGAAACCAGGACCCTTGGGTCCTCAGACCAACGCTCTATCCACTGAGCCAAACCGGCCAGGGCTGGGTTGCATTTACAAACCCTAATTCCTACTCTAAAACCACTTTAAACAAGTCCGCAGTGGGTTCCAGAACTCTACTTCTGGAGGGCAGAGATGAGCATGCAGACATGTGGGAAGTGCTCAGCAAGTTGGTTACATGTGGGTTCGATGCCAGACACTTGCATTCAAGGGATTCATACGCAGGTGCAGGGATGTCAGTGGAGAGGTATTTATAGTGAGGAAGGACCCTGCCATGTCTGTTAAGTCTAGAAATATACTTAATTGTCTGCTGGGCCCTGACTGGTCATGAGAATTAATATACAGACAGGTGATTCAAGAAAGATCCAACTGTCATGCATATGTTGACTGAAGCTCTGTAATTACTGTAACATGTGAGATATCTGCTGAAAGAGGGCCAAGCAGTATAGTAGAAAATGCGTAAGGCATGGACTTGAGGTCTGGGTTTACATTTTTACAGGGTATAATGAATGATCTACTGCTGCTGCAAAACAGATGATCCCTAAGTTCACAGTGGCTCAGAAATGCTTCAAAGGACTCTCTCTGACCAAACCTTACTCAGGCTCCCTTGGGCCATCTTCTTAACAAGGCCTCCATGGTGGCCTGTGAGAACTGCAAAATCTCAACACACTTTTGTCCACCCCTCACACTTAGGGACTTGAACAAACACTAGCCTGGTTTCTAACAGCTTGAGGCCAGGTCCCTGGCATAACCCTACCCGCCTTGAGTTCTTGCCTGGGAAAACTCAGACTGCCGATAGAATTTTCCATTTGGGATTTACCCTGACCCAGCACCTGCCTTGCCTAACATTTCTCAGAAAACAACTCCCTACCCACTTTTGGTAATTTTCTACTTCGCTGACTCTGCTCAGTGGTTCCTTCTCCTGCCCCCTCCTTCTTCCCTTGAAACTCCCAGTCTCTGCACAGATTGGAGCTGAAGTCTTGCTCCCGTCCTGCAGCAGTCGAAGTAGAATCTATGTTGCCACAAAAGACCAGTTCTGCTTCCCTATGACACCTCAATAAACACTTAGGCCCCAGCTTTCACCACGAAACCTCACCACAGGGCCGCTTGAGACATGGCAGCAGGCTTCCCACAGAGGAGAAAGAGAAGGCGGGAGCTGGAACGCCTTTTATGACCTAGCCCTGGAAGTCACACCCGGTCACTTCTGTGATAATCCATTGATTTCCCAGGGCAGCCCTAGTCACTATGATAGGGACTCTTGGAGGCCGTTGGTGTGACTCTGCTAGAATCAGTGTCCTGACCTTGGGCAGGTTGCTGGGACAGGGAGGGGAGGACTGGGCTTCATGTAGTAGGTCCCTCCTAGCCCTGACTTCATCTTCTCTTCAGTAAGAGAGTTAGTCATTGAATGAAAGAGTTAATGTGCTTCCAGAAGCATTCTCACAGAGAGCAACACATCTGCCCGGGTCTGGCAGGGTTCTTAGAATTGGGTGGCTTGCTCTATGGAGGGGGGGGGGTCACAGCTGTCTGGGTTTCCCACCACATCTCCTCTCACTTCTGAGGCCAGGGAGGTGGGAGGGGGCATGAACAGGTGGCCCCTGACTGGACTGGCCTAGATAATTCCTGCACAAAGATACTAGGCTTTGGAAAGGAAGCTGTGAGGGGGGACTGGCAGGCTGCGCGAGGGCTCCCAGTTCCCTTCCTTAGGGGCCCCCACCTGATGAACAGTCTGCCCCAGATAGGTTCGGCCACTGGAACCCTCTTCCCATAGCAGTGCCAACCCTTTCCTCCTCTCAGTAGTTTTGGCTGGTCCAAGTTTCCCCTAACCCCAACGTGTCCTTGGGGCAAACCACCATCCAGGGTGAATTGGTTGTCTCCTGGGGAGCAGGAGAACTGACTGGTAGCCCCAGGAACTCCAGAGGGGAGGGACTGAGGGGAGCTCAAGGCCCTGGACCCTTGACCCTGAGATTCTCTTGACTACTTAGTACTTTCAGAGAGTAGCTCCTGGCTCTGTCTACCTTCCCAGAAGGAGCGAACCCCAACCAGGAAGCTGAGGAGTTGCTGCCATGGAAGATGTGAAAAAGAAACCCCTCATCTGACATCCCTTGGGAAGTCGAATTCCCCGATTTCTCCTGTCCTCTCCCCCATTCCTTACAGTCTCCCAGGACAGCTGCAAAGCATTGCAATGGACCACGTGGCAATGGAGTCCAAGTCCCTCTCCTTCCCCCTTCCGGCAAGAACAGGCTTTTTGCACCGTTGACTAGTCATCTGGGAACTGCTCTTCCTGGAGACAGCTGGCAAGAGGAGCTGAGAGGAATCCCAGGGGAGGGAGCAGGAAAGACAGGGGCTCTGTGTCCCCCTACTCCATCCCCCTCCCTCACTTGGCCTCCTCTTTGCTCTCCGGGCCCCTCCCACGCTGCTCTTTATTCATTGGGGATCTCAGGGTCCCTCCAGAGAAAGCACAGCGCCCTGGGCTCAGGATGCCAAGTCCACAGAGAGGGCCCGGCACAATGCCCCTTTATGCTGCGCGCTCCTCTTCCTGGCCTGGCCGCCCGCACTGCTTCCTTGTGTCTCTCTTCAGTCTTTCTTTTCCAGTTGACTTGGTTATTACAGTACATGGATGGGGAGGGAAGTCTCGCCGCAGGCCAGACCTGCCGCTGCAGGCTGAGCGGAGTGGGCTCCCTGGTCCTGCCATGGCCACGGGTCACATTCCCACTGCCTGGCCCAGGGTGTCTTGGGCTCCTTCCATGGCAGAGGCGGGGGAAGGCAGTGCCAGGGCTAGGACATTTCTAAAAAGGGGACTGGGTAGGGAGTGGGAGGTCAGCGAGGCCCTAGTGGCTCAGCTCCAGCCCAGGCATAAAGTATAACAAATAAGACCAATGTGCTGAAAAGGGGAACCTGTACCAGGGTTGATATTAGAGTACAGTGGGGCTGCTCAGGTCAGGGTTCAGGGGCTGTCCATCTGTGGACAGACTCTGGGGGCAGCCAGGGGTGCCTCCTGCCCAGACCAGCCTGAGCCTATCCTGGGAGTCAAGGTGGTGGGCGCACCCTTCCTACTCATGGAGGGACTTCCTCCTTCAGGCAAGTTTTCAAGGGGTTACTAGAACCTGAGCTACAAATATGGCATCAACATTGAACATCTGCTGTATGTTTAAAAAATCTTTTAATTAAACCCTTTAAATTTGTAATCAGACAACTGGAGTTTCACTTTTGAGGTCCTGTATTTCGTGGTGAAAACACAAAAGTTAGTCTGTGAAACAAAGGTCAGCCTGAGCAAGGAAGACAACGCCCCGACACGTGACTCCCCCTCAGGTACATAACCTCAAATGAGTGCCTGCTTTCCGCATAGCCTGCTTGAGGATGGGAAGTGGACAGTCAGCTACATTAAGGGGTGGAGGCAGGTGCTGGCCAACACTCAGGTGTGATATTTAATAAAAGCCCATCTGGAGAGTTGGACATCACTAGGTCACATGACTGGAAAGATAGTGACTCTGTTGGGAGCCGTGGACAGTGTGGACACTGGTCAGCGCCCGCACCATGTTACACATAAAAATATTTAAGCCCTGGCTGGGTAGGTAGCTCAGTTGGTTAGAGTATTGTCCTGATAAGCCAAGGTTTCGAGACTGATCTCCGATCAGGGCACATACAAGAATCAACCAATGAATGCACCACTAAGTAGAACAACAAATCGATGTTTCTCTCTCTCTCTCTAAAAAAAAAACAACAAAAAAAACCCCAATAAATAAAAAATTTAAATATACAAAATATTCAAATACACCTCCATCAGCCAGCCATTAAATGGATGCTGCTCCACTCCCTCCCACTCCACCCCCAAATCTGTCTGCCCCAGCCTCCTCCAGAGGTATTCAAAATCCAGCTGCTAAAGGGTTAAGTCCGGCAGAGCTGGTGTCCAGAGGGTCTCGGAGTTACAGATTGGACCCAAACCAGTCAGACATCGCATGCATTAGCCCTGGCAGCACCAATAACTGGAATATGTGTTGGCAGAGATATCTGGAAGGAGCTTGGCTATGGCGGCGCTTGAAGGTCTGATCCACTGAATCTGAGAGTGAGGTCTAGTGCGTGGGGTGGGGGTGGGGGGCCCATGCCATGAAACCCGTTCCTAGACATCAAAATTTGATTTATTATTTTTTTAAAATTTGATTTATTAATATTGGCAACAGTGATGGGTCATCTTGCCAACAAAGTTCCTGAGATTGAAATCACATGAAACTTCTCCATTCCTGCTAGCACCACATACGCCCTTTCCTTTCTCAAGCAGCAAATTTACTTAAAATAATTAAGGAGAGATTGATGGGGTTTTGGAATTGTAATGAAAAATATGATCTCATTAGCAAGTCATGAGTAAGGGCCCAGCGCGCTGTCAGACATGCGCACTCCTGTGTAATTAGAAGCTGATGCTGGGGAGCTAATAATGGCAGGAATTAAAACATTAAAATGGTTTCCCTTTATACCTCTTGGCTGTGCTGAAATCTTCCTTCTGCAAAGATCAGGAAAGACATGTCCTTTGAAAGAACACTGTAACTGAGCTGGTGAAAGGAAATGGCGGGGAACAAATGGGAAGGACTAGGTGAAAGGGGTCTGCTCTTACTGGGCCTACTGTCCTGTCATGGACTTTAGGAGTCACAGGAGAAAGGGTCCCATCCACTTATCTTCAAGAGAATCAACACACACCTGAGGGGAGCACATTCTGAAAAGAGCCGCTGATTAAACAAAGTGGTTACCCTTCAGAAGAGACACACAAGCTCTGAACAGGCTACAATGAGTTTAGTGTGAGACAAACAGGATGGCAAGCACATTTCTGCCCCTTCCAGCTGGCAGAAATGAACTTGAATTTGCTCAGCTGTAAAATGGGAACACGAAAAGCAACTCCCAGGTGTATTGTGAGAATGAAATGACATTTAAGGAGCAGGCATTCATCTGAAAAGATTTATCTTTTCCCTTTTCCTCGGGAACCTTACTTGCTTGACATCTGAAAGTGAACAATGTCCCTTCTTCAAATCAAAGGAACCAACATTTGTTTAGTGTCTGTGATTTGCCAGGTGTCGTGGAGGGAGGGCACAGCGAAGAGTCAGAGAGTCTTGGAAAGGATCTGTAATCTTGTTGCAAGCAGGGGAAGGAGATGGACAAGTGTGTACCACCTACCAAGCATGATGGGCTGGATGCTGCAGAAGTCAAGGACACTGGAAGAGGCCTGAACAGGATGATCGCATGAGGGTGTCAGAGAAGCTGACGCTCAGCTGGCCTGCACTACAATGCCAATGTTAAAATATTAAAACCCTGAGCCCCTCACTGTACTCCCCTCTGCCCCTCACACTGGCTCCCTCCCCTGGAACCCACAGGGCCCCCCCCCTCCCAATCCAGTGATAAAGGGTTAACGCCCATCATGGCAGGGACCTAGAGGCCCTCCTCTGTCCACAGCCAGAGTAGATAGGATGGTGCTGATGGTGGGGCAGTGGTTAAATATTTTCAGTATCACCCCTGAGTGCATGTGAGGGAGAAGGGCTTCGTAAGCTTGCTGGTGGATGCAGTGTGCTAATGAGGAAAACAGGATTTTGACAGGTGAAAACCTGAGAGGGCATGCTGGGAGGAGGGACAGCCTGGAGGAAAGCGAGGAAGACACAGTAAGACACCACCTTGGGGAGTAGCGAGTGGGAAAGGTGACATGGTCGGACACGGGACAAAACTATTCTCAGCATGTCGTCGAAGGTTGCAACCTTTACATGAGGACAGTTAACTTTATTTAGTAGGGAGGCACTGAAGGCTTTGAGCCGGGAAATGATGGAAGGTTCACTTTGAAGTATGGAAGAAACGACATGAGGCAGAAAAAAAGAGTTCAGGGAAGAAATCACGGGACTGAATTGGATTCTCATAATGGAAATAAAAGGAAGACAGGAATACAGGATGTATACTGGAAGCAGACACCACAGAACCCACCAATCACTAGCCACACAGGCCTCACAAGCTCTTCAGAGACAGAATCTGGCCCAGTGTCACCTCTGGACACTATCCCCAGAGTCTGAATGAGCTAGGAACCTGGGGTCAGGCCAGGTCATTCCGCTGTGCTTCCCACCCATCACCCTCACCCCCACCCAACCCTGTGCTCATCCTCCTCCTGCCAGGACCTCCTCTCCCTTGACCCAACCTCCCTTTCCATCAGGCCTTTTATTTATTTACTAGTGGCCCGGTGCACAAAATTTGTGCATGGAGGGGGGCGGTTCCTTCAGCCCAGCCTGCACCTTGGGGGAATGTCCAACTGCCAGTTTAGGCCTGATCCCACAATCTGGGATCACTGGCTCCTAACCACTCACCTGCCTGCTTGCCTGATTGCCACTAACTGCCTCTGCCTGCCTGCCTGATCTTGCCTCCAACTGCTCTCCCCTGCTGGCCTGATCTCGCCCCCAAAGTTCTACCTTAACTCATTAATTTTCAGTCTTCCCTTTTTTGTTAATATAGCATTTAAAGGCAACAAAATTTCCCCAACTAATGCTTTAGCTGTATGCCACTAGATTTATAGGCAATATTTTCATTATCATTCAGTTTGAAATATTTTATAATTTCCATTGTTTTCTTTTTGCTAATACATGAATTATTGAGGAATAGGTTTCTTGATTTTCATCAATATAGAGATTTAAAACTTTTATTAATAATTTCTAGCATAATTGCATTATGGCCAGGGAAAGCATTCTGTTTATTTCAATTGTTGAGATTTCCTTCATAAGACAGGGTATGATCAATTGTTAAGTTTTTTTGTGTGTGTGCTTGAAAATAATATATTAGTATATGCCTGGCTGCTATGGCTTAGTGATTGAGCATCAACTGTAAACCAGGAGGTCATGGTTTGATTCCTAGTCAGGGCACATAACCAGGTCAGTGTGTGGCATGCAGGAGGCAGCTGATGAATAATTCTCATCATTGATGTTTCTATCTCTCTCTCCCTCTCCCTTCCTCTCTGAAATAAATTTTAAATATAGATATATATAAAAGAAAATAATATATATTCTGCAATTTTGGGGTGGAGTGTCCTATTTATGTCCTTTAGGTAGGTTTCTTAATCTTGTTGTTCAAATCATAGAAACAGGGTGGGCAAAAGTAGGTTTACAGTTGTTTATATGGAAAAATAATACAATAACTAACAAATAGTAATGTAAGAATAAACTCTGTTTCATATACTCACAACTGTAAACTCACTTTTGCCCACCTCTGTATTCTTACTGAGTTTTATTTTTAATATATTTTTATTGATTTCAGAGAGGAAGGGAGAGGGAGAGAGAAACATTAAAGAGGAGGAAGAATCACTGATCAGCTGCCCCCTGCACACTCCCTACTGGGGATCAAGCCTGCAACCTGGGCATGTGCCCTTGACTGGAATTGAACCTGGGACCCTTCAGTCTGCAGGCCGACGCTCTATCCACTGAACAAAACCAGCCAGGGCCTCTTACTGTATTTTTAAAAAAATATTCTATTAATTACTGAAGAGTGGTGTGTTAGAATTTCAAAGGATAGTTGATTTGAGTGCTTCTCTCTGTACTTTTATTGAAATATTTACTTAATTATAGGACATGGGTCTATTTGGTTAGTTTTCCATTTATAATTTTTAGAATGTGTGCCTCTGAAATTTGCAGTATCTGGAACATTACACTTTTCTCCCAGCCCTCTGCCCACCCTCTCCAAATTCTCCCACCAGTCTTGTTGGCTGAGCAACTCCCATTCATCTTTTAGAACTCAAGTTAGTGCTGCTTCCTCCAGGAAGACTTCCCAGCTTTGAGTGAGATGCTCCTCCTCTGTATTACCATGTCTGTGACATTGCGTTATAATTTTCTCTTTCCTTTTTTGGTCTGAATCTTTCAATGTTAAAAGGAATCCTCTACTCTTCAAAGTCCTGTGATGACACAATAATATATGTCTTGTTGGCATTGGGTAGTTGTGCCTTGTACATAGAAGACACTCAGTAAATATTTAGTGGGTGAGTAACTAAATGAAGGCTCCTGCATTTCAGCTGGGCACTTTCAGCTTAGTCTATCCAGCTTCTAACTATACTGCCCCTGGCCTCTTTTCTACCTTGCATCCCCAGGCCTGCTCTGTTTTCTACTGTACTTCAGTTTCAACCCCAGGTCCCGTAGCCTGCAGTACTGATGCTTGAGGATGGCCTGTTTTCGTTTGTTTTGCTCATATGTGGCATTCATCCTTCTGTATCTGCCGCCACGTTTCCATCACTTAGTGGATTTTGAGCCATCACTGCATCAACCACAACATCAGTCGTGGCTCTCTTTTGGCTAGTCTCCTCGGGGTCACCTGGGTTTGACCCCCTATTGTAATTTCCTTCCTAGCAGCACACCTAGCCTTCCTGCTGTTCGTCTTGGTTCCTTGTCCAAGTTTGTGGTCCTGAGCAGCACTGGTGACTTAATGTCTCCAACAAAGCCATTCACAAGCACACTTCCAACTTGGTAAAAGTCACTGTAATAAAGACTATATTCAATTGCCGAATCTGTATAACACCTTGGAAATCAAAGGGTAATTTACCATTCCAGATTTTTTTTCTTTTATTTTTTTCCTTCTCTCTTTTCTCTTGGAATTTATAATTAATTCCACTAATTTATAAATTTGGAGTTTACCGTACTCCTAAAAGTCATTAATCTAGCCACTCATAATAGAGGCTTAGAAAGTTAGGGGTTGTAAAGCATCAAGATAAAGTAGCACAACTTCTTTGTCTTGTAGATGAAGAAACTGAGTCCTGGAGTGGCCACTTCATTTCTTCTTCCAGAAGCGTGACTGGCGTATGGCCCCTACTACCAAACAAGGTACGGGCTGTTTTTGAGTAAAGCACGCATGATTTGAATGTTACAGTTCTAGCCAGAAAAGCAAGACAGGAACAAACCACTTAGATACATAAATGAGGTTTGTTTTGTTTTTATTATTTAACTTCTAACTTGTTTACTCAAACTAAACTGCCCTGGATTCAGATTATATTGTCTAATAATGATGACTTATAATAATGACTTAGTTTGTAAGGGTTTTCCTAGGCTAGGCACTACTCTAAATACTTTATGTCTCACAATAACCCTATGAAATAGACACTCTATTGTTCCCAGGTGGCAGGAGAAGAAACTGAGGCATGACGACCTTAAGTGCTGTGCCTAAGGTCGCACAGCTGGTCACTGTCACACCCAGGCACTCTGGCTCCAGAGCCTGGGTCTTCCGAATGTCCACACAGCCTGTCCAGACGGTTTTCTTTTCTCTTCCAATACTGACTTTCCGGTCATACCTGGGAAAAGCCTCGGATTTGGCCAAACTCAGGAGTCACTGGTTTCCTGGAAGGGCCCAGAAAATGCTAGGACTTCTCTTCTTCATTCTCTAAGCACTTCCTTTGTTCATCGCTCCCTTACTCCACCTCCCCTGTTCACTGCTGTGACTCATTTACCGTGAGTCTCGTCTCCTCTCTCCTCGCGGCTCTATGAGGACAGAGTTCACATTACGCTCAACTTGGTACTCTCAGCAGACAGCACGGTGCCTGGCATGCAGTGGGCTTACTGACTGCTCCAGTCCCCTTCAATCGCTGGTAACTGAAAGGATCTGAGAGATAAGCAGCCTCTATGGACATAAACTCAATGTCACATATCTATTGATCTTTTGCTTTAATAATGGGTAATGGGCCCTAGCTGGTTTGGCTCAGTGGATAGAGCTTTGGCCTGTGGATTAAAGGGTCCCAGGTTCGATTCCAGTCAAGGGCACATGACTGGGTTGCAGGCTTGATCCCCCAGTGGGGGTGTGCAGGAGGCAGCCGATCAGTGATTCTCTCTCATCATTGATGTTTCTATCTCTCTCCCTTCCTCTCTGAAATCAATAAAAATGTATTTTTAAAATAATGGGTAATGGATTGGTTTAACTGATCTTTGATTGGCTGAAAGGATTAGAAAATAGTCATGTGTAGCCTGAGCTGCCCCTCAGCAAAACTGCCAAGTTAGTGGCATCTGTCTTTGACCTGTGAAAGCTCCCACCTCTGCGTGCAGTGGCCTCTCACAGCCTGGCCCCCTGCACACCTGGTCACAATTTAGTCACTTCTCCACTGGCCTTGTCTCAGCTTGCCTTCAAGGTTGGAAAACATGACAAGTGGAATCAACTTACAGGTGGAAAGAGCATCTGCGCTTGCCCTAGATCAGTGCTCGTCAAACTCATTAGTCAACTGAGCCAAATATCAACAGTACAACGACTGAAATTTCTTTTGAGAGACAAATTTTTTAAACTTAAACTTCTTCTAACGCCACTTCTTCAAAATAGACTCGCCCAGGCCGTGGTATTTTGTGGAAGAGCCACACTCAAGGGGCCAAAGAATCCCATGTGGCTCTCGAGCTGCGGTTTGCCGACCACGGCCCTAGATGGAGTCGGGAACTTTGAATGCTCCTTTTCTCAAGTTGGCAAAAGAAGGGGATGAAAAGGGATGATGACAGTGACGGTAGCCACTACGCATCGAGGCAGACACTGTGTTAACCATTTGACATGCACGCTGACCTAGCAGATGTCACAGCATTTATATGAGATGGACACCATTCCCCTTGAGTGGGGTAGGGAATAAAGACTGGCAGGATATAACTCTAGTTTCACAACCAATAAATGGCAAAGTTGAAATATAAACTCCCACCTGTCTGTCTTAAACCTTGTTCTTTTACCCTCTAGTCCAAACTTCCAACTTTCACTCACCAGGATATTTTGTGAATTGGAAGGCATGGCCCAAACTCTAATCCAAATGATTAAAATTTTATTGTAGCATTAGTGAATAAGTGAGGATGTATTTGGGGGCATAAGGGCCAATTTGTTGCTCCTAAAATTACATCACCCGATCTCCTATTTATTTGGATCTGGCAATTGTGAAGGTTACAGAATTGGAGCAGATGGTTAGAGAGAGCCTGTGGGCTTGCTGGAGTCCAATCAATACTGCAGCAAGCAAACCCAATCATGGCTGGGCAGCATAACCAGGAAAAGGCCACGCCTTTGTCAAGGACCATTCACCCTTCCCTCCCAAAACAAACCCTCCGCCACTCTCTGGAGAATAAGTCAGGTTCAGAAGGGAATACATGTGAGTTCTTTTGAGCTTTAAAGCAATATAATCGGGAGCCAAAAAGAAAAAAAGGAAAAGAAAAAGCTTCCATAAAATTCCAGTAAGAAATACTGAACTGAAGGGGATATCTGATTGCTAACGTGATTATTGTAGCAAAGTTAAAGCCCTCAGATCTTTAATTTCTGTCCTTGGAACCAACAATAGTAAACATTTTATACAATATTGAACACTTACATATTAAACAATGTCATGCATTTGCAAATCAGTTGGTGGTACTGCACTGTAGGGTTAAGGACAGCACCTGTGTGCGCCTTTGCTAGGAGGAGGCTGCCTTACTCCGCAACCGTGGAGCACTCTGTGTAGTTTAAACAGCCGAGCTGGCTGGACCAGTCACCCATCAGGTACTGTTGTAGGAAGAGCAGTCAAGGCACCTTCATGACTAACTCAGCTGTGACCTTGAGCCAGCCACTCATTCTCCATAGTCTCAGCTCCTTCCCTGAACAGCAACTTCTAAGAATCCCTTAGGGCCGTGGTCGGCAAACTGCGGCTCACGAGCCACATGGGGTTCTTTGGCCCCTTGAGTGTGGCTCTTCCACAAAATACCACGGCCTGGGTGAGTCTATTTTGAAGAAGTGGCGTTAGAAGAAGTTTAAGTTTAAAAAATTTGTCTCTCAAAAGAAATTTCAATCGTTGTACTGTTGATATTTGGCTCAGTTGACTAACGAGTTTGCCGACCACTGCCTTAGGGGAAAGTCTTAGCGGGAGTGTCTCTACTACTAAGGGTGATATTTATTTGTTAATGTATTCATCCCTAAGCATTAACTAATTGAGTTATTAATTTTGTCAAGCATTTATTAAGAGCACCATCCAGCGCCAGGTGCCCTGCTCCTGGCCAGGACAGTTGAGTAGGGTGGAGACAGCCCTGCCCAAGGAGAACTGAGTCTCGCCAGAGCAGGGACCTAGAGTATGATTTGGAGGGGTAGTAAGGGGCCAACTGTCCAAAGTTATAGCTCCTGAGCCTTTAATATAATACCCTCATGCTCCTCAACCCTGTGGTTTGAAGCAGCATCCCCTGTGTGGGTTCTTCGGAAGGCTCACTCACCCCTTTGGCAGATATTTAGTGAAAGCCTGGGTGCCTGGCTATGTCCCACCATCAAGTAAGTACGAGCAACACTGGACTCTGGTGAGTGTCCTGTGGTGACTAATATGTGACTCATGCCCTGCAGAACTTCCTGCCTGGGGACCTAACCTGGGGGTGAGCTGTAGAACCAGTGCTGAGCATTCTCACCTCGGGCTAGAGTACTGAAGGCCCCACTTATATGCAAGCATAGTATGTGTGTGGGGGGGGGAGGGGAGGGTAAGATGGAAAGCTATTTATGGCTGTATCATTCACATCTTGATGAGAATCAGAATATTATAGTTCCATGAGAAACTTGATTTAGCTTATCTTTCTTGAGAAGGCATCCATTTCAGGATAGAATTAGAATATTAGAATAGCTAAAGTTAATTTTAAGGTCTTCTTAAAATGGGCTGCGGCCCACCCTAAATAGGGGCATCTGCTTTATTAGAAACAAGGTTATTTCTCTGCTCCCAGTCTATATGGAGAGAATGGGCCAACTGTACTAACTGGATGAAGTAGAGATTACAGGGATTTGGAAATGCAACCAGTGCTAGTCAAAGGCAAACTGATCTCCACAGGCAAAAAGGCAGCCAGGGGTGAGAGTGACAGACAGGCCATCAGAGGCAGCAGACCCGAGGCCCAGCCTGGATGCCTCTGGCTCAGCCTGGACTTTTCCAAGAGATTGCTTCCTGGGAGTGTTTCTATTTAGTAAAAAAATGTTTACCAGATGAAGGGCTGCCCTGGGGGCCTCAGGCCTGGCCACAGTGACGACTGTGGTTAGGAGGATGACAATTTTCATTTGCATGGCACTCCCTGGAGGACTCAGAGCTGTTGTTTGCTCCCTTCCATCCTAACTACATTGTCAGGTTAGATGATGAGATTAAAATGAAGGGAAAGAAACTTGGAGAAAGACCTTGACAATGTGCACAGGGAGAGGCAGGAGGGGCTCCCTGGCCAGGACCTGGGTGATTGTGAGGAAGTGAGTGTCACCGTCTCCCCTATAGGCTCCTTTCCAATTCTGGGCCCAGCTGTCTCACGTGGGGGTTGCAATCCAAACACCCCACTTCTTATAAAGTCAGGACAGCTGTCAAAAGCTCTTCCCAAGACTTGATTTAGGTGATCCCGTCCTGCAGATGGCATCCATTTTCAGGAGTTGTACACCATACAAGTAGCAACTACAGCACTCACCACGTTGGCCCTGAAGAATAGGGTGGGTGTAGTGTGACATGACCCCACCTACAACTCACCACAGTGACCTTCGAGGAGGACTCCTTTACTTTCTGGTTATTCTGATTTGAGATGGGCAGAATCCTATCCTGGACGAGGATTTCTGTCCACAGTTACACAGAATGTAGCTGGGTACCCCAAAAGGGTGCGTGAGAATTACAGTCTGACTGCGAATAAATTCCTTGGCTTCCTTGTGGCCTTTTTTTTTTTTCAGGCAAACACAGAAATAATTGAGTTTCGACAATGGTAGGAAGGGGGCTCTTTGGAACAACATGGGGAAAACTTTCCCTTATGGAGACAAGAGTTTGGAACAATGTGGCCACGTGCAAGTGGCTAAAAGTGTTGTAGGCAGTTAGACATGAGCAGAGCAAGGACGATGGGCCAGACACAGAAAGCCTCCCGTTCCTAGAGAGGGGCAACCAATGGTAGGATGAGATCTTGCCCCCAGGGTGACTTTTCCTGCACTAGCATATCGCTGGTCATGCAGTTTGGACCCTGTGACCTTTCCTCCCTAGAGATAGTATCTAGGCCTCAGTTGTATTTCAGCTCCAGGCCCAGAAGAGCAACAAAACCAGCCCCGCTGATGGCAGGGTCAGCTGCACTGGATAATGACCCCTGCCCTGGTGTCAGCCAATCAATCAGTGGAGACCACAACCCTGAAAGGACACACCTGGAAAGCTGCTGAATATTCTAATAAGATCTTTTCCTGTGACCTCCCCTAAAGTCTCCGCCCTTAAATCCCTTAGGAGGAGGACCCAGTTTGCTCTCCCTCCAGGGAGCACAACCGCCCTCGCCTTCCCCTCCCTCCTTCCTGCCCCAGGCACATTACTATTACCTTCCTCACTCCAAGGGCCCTTTTCTTTGCCTCTATAACTCGTTTCCTCAGCCCATTTCTTCTATAAATTACTTCTACTTGTGATTTTATAAATAAATGTTCTCTTAAAGTTTGAGTCTTGTTCTGAATTCTTTCCTAGACAGAACTCAAGTACTGAGGTTGCTGAACCCAGGTCTGGTCTGACCCAATGGGTATAACACCTAGTGCCATTCCTGCCGCCTACAACAAAAGCAGAAAAAGTGTCCCCTCTTCTTTCATGGGAACCCCACAGCCTCAGGAGTCTGGGGTCTGACCAGAAGAAAAGGGAGAGACTAGGTGAGGGAGTACGGCTCCCGAAGAGCCAGGACTGGGAGAGCTGACCTTGACTTTAGGGGGAAATCTTAAGTAGAGACGTGGTGTTCCTTAGTCCAGGCTTGCCCCACGCAGCCATCCCTGTGGGGTCACCTGTCCAGGCGTCCCTCAGCAGGAATCCCTGCCTCCCAGCCTCCCTGGTGGTTATATTAGGGGCAAAGATAGACTATTGGGGACTAGCTATGGTTATCGGAAATGTTAATAGTGCTCTGTTAACCATGATTGCCTTGTGATGATGGTTAAAGAAAGAACTTTTTTTACCTGGCTGGGAATTGTATGCCCCAGGACCTTTGAGTCAACCTTGGAACCATTCTCATTCAAGAACTGCCTATTATCATGGAAAGGTTAACAACCTAGTTGCCCAAACAAGAGTCCCACCCCAGCCTCTTACTTCCCCATGCCTGTAATCCCTACTTCCCCAATTAATCCTTGTCCTACCCTATATAAGCAGCTGGCTTATGGGAGTTGCAGAGCAGATTTTCGTGGATGACCTGTTGCTCTCCCATACTGCCGGCAGTATTGGAATAAATGCTCATATGTGATACCACCCTGTCTCAGCTTAATTGGCTCAAGTAGTGATAGGCAGCAGGGACCCATTGATTGTCACAGTTCCTTCTTAGATTAGGCCTAGACTAACTTCCTGGTCACATCTACCCTTCGGGATAATAGAGGCCACTGCATTCCTCCCCTTCCACAGGCTGCTTTTCCAGGAGTGAAGTCAGCCCCCAGGACTGAGGAAACATCCTCTTCTCAGATGCGGAGGAGGAAAATGAGCTCACTCAGGTCGGGCATCCCTCCACTTTCCCGTTCAAATCCTTTAGGAGACACAAATTTACACCAGCAGTGGTAACATTGGGAGAAAATGGTGCCATTTGAAAGATCTCCCCTATTCTTGTCAAGCCTCTCAAGTAAAGATTTTATGACGAAAAATTCTAAAAAAGCAACAAGGTGAAAATACTTGCAATGTATACGGTACAGGTATACTGGTCTTTGGAATGTGCTCTCATCTATTTTTTTTAAACAGGCAAATAACAGCCAACGTATGAAGTGCTGGGGGGCTCTGCATGTATACACTCACTGAATTCTTACCACGACTCTGAGTTACATGTTTCCATTCTACAGACATGGAAACTGAGGTGCAGTTATTTGTCTGAGATCAAACAGCTGATGAGTGAGACAGATGTGGAACCCAGGTGGCCCCTGACCACCGCTTGATCCTGCCTCTTGTGGACAGTGACACAGCAAAAGAAAAGAAGCTGATGGGAAGAGAAATGCCACCCGCAGTCAGAGGCATCCAGAGAAGGCACGGAGACACTATTTTGAGCATTAAATCTAAAACAGTCTAGTACTTGTGAATCACAGAGCTAAGCGCTGGTCTGTGCTTCGGGCTCTGCAGCCTTTCCGAGGAGAGGTTGGCATCGGGCACGAAGCATGTGGGTGTTCTTTCTTTAAAAATTTTAAAAATAAGTTTTTTAAAATTGATTTTCAGAGAGAGAGAAAGGGAGAGGGATAGAGAGATAGAAACATTGATGATAGAGCCTCCTGCATGCCCCCTACTTAGGATCGAGCCTGCAACCGAGGCATGTGCCTTGACTGGGAATCAAATCAGTGATCTCCTGGTTCCTGGGTCAAAGCTCAACCACTGAGCCAGCCAGCCAGGCTGGGTGTCTTTTGATTCAGAGGTGCTATAGACTTCTCTGGGGAAAGGAAGTAAGAACACACACGAAGATTTAGTTGCAAAGACATTCAGAGTTGTTACGGTGGAGTTGCTGTGGCATAGAAAAATACAAATATTCAACGTTAAAAGGTTGATTAAATGAGTGAGGACACATTCATAGATTGGGGGACACACGGTCAATAGAAAATTGTGCTGAAGAGGTTTCAATACATGGCAACCTGCCAGATTTCAAAGGAAGAGGAAACCACTATTGGCTCCTTTTTTTGGAACATGGAACAGTTGTTTACCTATGCACTGAGAAAGCATAAAGATATACGCCAGGTTGTAACTAACAATTATCTCTTAAGTAATGGAGCAATGGGGATTTTAATTCTCTTCTTTACTGTATTTACATTTCTTCCTTAATTCAACACATAAAAATCTCATAATGGGAAAACAAAAGTTATTTTTAATTAAGAACAGGAAGGCAAAAGTAAGCAGAAAACTTCAAAGTGAAGAACCTACTGGGACTCCACTGCCCCCAAGGCCCCTTGCCAAGGTCCATAGGGGCCTCTGAGAATGGTGATGGGAGTTTCGTCTCGCCATTAAAATAAAATCCCATCAGAATGCAGCAATTTTCTTGTAAAGGAGAGGGCTGATGAGGGACTCACAAGTAAAAATAGTTTTTTATTTTCCTTGAACTTCTCCATGAGTTTCATATCCAAGTGTGTACTCCCTTGAGAAGAATAAGAATGTTTAGCCCTGGCTGGTGTGCTCAGTGGTTAGAGCGTCAGCCTGAGAACCTAAATGTCTTGGGTTCAATTCCTGGTCAAGGGCACGTACCTGAGTTGCAGGTTTGATTCCCAGACCCGTCAGAGGCTTGTGCAGGAGGCAACCAATTGATGTGTTCCTATCATGTGTATGTTTCTCTCTACCTCTCCCCTTCCCTCCCTCCCTTCTTCTCTCTCTAAAAAAATCAATGGAAAAATACCCTTGCGTGAGGATTGACAACAACAAAAAGAATGTTTAATTTCTGTCTCAACCAAAGATTCTAAAGTGAGGGCACTCAGATTGTTTACATCTGTTGCTTTAGGATGTCCCTCATGGGGACTGTGGGTCTCCAAGCAAATTCTACTTTATAAGAAGCCATTTTCCTCCTTTATTCAATGTCCCCTAAACTGTCAAATCTTTCAGTTGATAAAGTTGGCTAATGTTAGCCTCGGCTCCAGGGCCTGTCTGAAGCACAAGGCCGTGAGCGGCTCTCAGTGACACAGGAAGGGGTCAGGGTGTCTCAGCGCTGGCTGGCCTCCAAGCACTGAGGGGTGGCGGCAGTGTCCTGGGCGTCTTCAGGCAACAGCCTGCGCCTTGTCTGTGCTGAGACTTGCCCGAGCTTGGCCTTCCTCCTGGGCCAGAGAAGAAAGACCAGTTTGCTGGGGGCCAGAGGGAGTCCCCACAACTCCGTGCTCCTCCAAGAACATGAAGCCCTGGAACAGGCAGACTGACTCATCACTCTCGGCTCTGCCCAGGCCGCCCTTTTCTTCTCTGGGCCTCAGGAGGGCAGACATGCCGTGTGTGTGTGTGTGTGTGTGTGTGTGTGTGTGTGTGTGTGTGCGTGTGTGCGTGTGTGTGTGTGTGCGCGCGCGCGCGCGCGCGCGCGCGCACACGACATGATCTTTTTTGTTGTTAATCCTCACCCAAAAATATCCTTTCCATTAATTTTTACAGAGAGTGGAAGGGATGCTGGGAGAGAGACACATCGATCCAAGGAGACACATCACTGGTTGCCTCTGGCATGTGACCCGACTGGGGCTGGGGATCAAACCTGCAATCCAGGTATGTGTCCTTGACTGGGAATCAAGTCCAGGATCCTTTAGTCTGCAGTCCGACTTCTAACCATTGAGCACACCGATCAGGGCAATAAGCTTGAGGTGACTATTGATGCTCTGTGATTCTCTCTGGGCAGGAGCCCACCCTACAGATGGCATGGCCTTCCTGGCAGAGATCCTGGATACTTCTCTTCCAGGACTTGCCATTCTGACGAGCAGAGAGAGACCAGAGTCAGGTCATAGATCCTCCCCTGACCTCTCCCTCTCCCAGCATGGGCGTGGTCCTGGTTCCCAGCTGGGTCCCCATTTCTACCTCGTGTGACTGGGGAATCAAACTAGGAACGTGGCTTCACTCTTCAACAACCCAACATCCACCCCGATAACCAATCCTGCCAATTCTACCTCAAAATGTCGCAGGACCCATCACCTGCTCTGTATTCACACTGACATTGCCCTGGCTCCTGCTTCCTTTTGTGATTTATCCACCCAAACTATAAGCTTAAAGGCCAACTTAGAGAGCAAAGAAAGCACCTGCAGTTCATCTTCGGAAAGAGAGTGTGTCCTGAATCAGGGGCGGTGGGGGAATGGGGGGCTCCTGTAGCGGAGACTCTGGGTGGAGGGGTGAGAGGTGGCAGAGG
Organism: Corynorhinus townsendii; assembly: GCA_026230045.1. Lineage (NCBI taxonomy): Eukaryota > Metazoa > Chordata > Mammalia > Chiroptera > Vespertilionidae > Corynorhinus > Corynorhinus townsendii. The sequence goes on along the minus strand of JAPDVU010000004.1, from coordinate 105,531,655 downwards.
GCCGTGCAAATGGGTTGAGTAACGGAGAAAAGTCAGCGGTAACCTTCCTCCAGTGAGAGAGGCATCACGGTGTGCAGCATCATTTCAAACAGACCAAAACACACGTTTTGTGACTTACACAGATTAGTCTCATTATGGAGGATGCGGTGCTGGGCTGTATGTTTGGGAGGCAGAGCCCAAGACAAGAAAAGGGTTAGCCAGGGTGGAGGTGGGTGAGGAAGAAGGTGAGGTGGCTGGCAGAGTTCAGGCTGCAGAAGAGTAGAGGCCTTGGTGGCAAGAGTGGCAGAGAACACCAATAATGTCAGTCTCAGTACAAGACCACATGTAATGGAAGAGGTTAAAGTGCAGAGATGGCAGAAAGCACATGGGATGGGCAGGGGAGAGAGGGGCATGAAGATCAGATTCTTCCAAGGGCAGCCTTGCCCTGGCAGTTACCTCTGTCCAAAATGCCCCTCCCTCCCCGCTGAGCACAGCATGGCTGCCACCTCCTCCAGGAAGTCCTCTGCAACCACTTCATCTGAAACACCCAGTCTCTAGCATCATCCTGTTTGATTGCTCTGCCAAGCACTCATCACTCCCTGTCATTTTCTTGCTTCATTGTTAGTTTATTCTCTGTCTCCCTCAGCGAGAATGCAAGTTCATCTTAGGTAGCAGAGTCTGGGTGGCTGGTGCACGGTAAGTGCTCAGTAAATACTGCCAAATGACTAAGTGAACCCTGCATCCACCCACCCCTCCCATGCACCCTCGTATTACCAAATTGTGCAGTCGGTTATGAAGCAGAAGACCTCTGAATCGCCAATACTGGATTAATCTCATGTACATTTTGATATTAAACATACTAACACGGACATATCAAGTCTTTCTACTACTGCCTTGTCAAATGTGTACCTCTCACTGTTCATACTGGCCTCATCATCCTGCCAGTTCAGCACAGGCCGGATTCCGCCCAACCTCCCCGACCTTCACAGTGTCTTCAGTACCGCCCTCCTCCATCCAGTCTGTTTCAACCCAACCCACTCTTCAAGCTCCCCCTGCTGTCTTCCCAAATACTCCAGCCCTCAAGGATTTCTCCTTTTTTTGATCTGCAAACCTTACTGTATGTTCCAAACAATACTTACTCTCCTATTTAACCAGGTCACAATTGTTTGATGGAGGTAACTGCATTTCCTCTCCAAGGGCACGAATGGCACCAGAGGTAACTAACCCTCATTTCCCAAAGTCTCCAGACAAAGCTGGATACAGAGCAGACCTGTAGCACTGGGGGTGGGGGTGAGGGAGTGGGGGTGGGGGTGAGGGAGTGAGGGGTGGGGATTGTATGACTCCTTTTTAAGGGGGCCTCCTGAAGGAACCCCACAATACTTCTGCTCTTGTCTCATTAACCAAAACCCAGTCCAAGTTCACACACAGCAGAGGAAAGTGCCCTACCAAACAAGGCATTGGGGCAGGAAAAGGAGAAAAAGAGAGGCAAGTAGCAGCCTGTCACCCAGCTTTTCCATATTTAAAAATGTTCAAGGGATGCACAGCTGGCATAGCTCAGTGGTTGAGTGTCGACCTAGGAACTAGGAGGTCACAGTTGTTTTTTTTTGTTGTTGCTGTTTGTTTGTTTTAAATATATTTTATTGATTTTTTACAGAGGAAGAGAGAGGGATAGAGAATTAGAAACATCGATGAGAGAGAGACATCGCTCAGCTGCCTCCTGCACGCCCCCTACTGGGGATGTGCCCGCAACCCAGGTACATGCCCTTGACTGGAATCGAACCTGGGACCCTTTAGTCCACAGGCCAACACTCTATCTTCTGAGCCAAACCGGTTAGGGCTGGAGGTCATGGTTTGATTCAGGGAACATGCCTGGGTTGTGGGCTCAATCTCCAGTGTGGGGTGTGCAGGAGGCAGCTAATCCATGATTCTCTCTCACCATTGATGTTTCTCTCCCCCTATCTCTCTCCTTTCCTCTCTGAAATCAGTAAAAATATATTTTTAAAAATAAATAAAATAGAAATGTTCAAGGGTTCAAATTTTTCTTTCTCTGTCTCACTTTTCAGTAGATAAGAATACTGAGGCTATCCCCTGGATGGGCTCTCCGAGTTATCTTTCTTTGATTGTTTTCAATATATTTTTTATTGATTTCAGAGAGGAAGGGAGAGGGATAGGAGGAGAGAAACATCAATGATGAGAGAGAATCATGGCTCGGCTGCCTCCTGCACACTTCCTTCTGCGGATCAAGCCCACAACCAGGCATGTGCCCTTGATGGAACCAGGAACCCTTCAGTCCGTAGGCTGATGCTCTGTCCACTGAGCCAAACTGGCCAGGCTCTCCGAGTTATCTTTATCTCAAGTTTTTATATCTCCACCCATTCTCTCTCTTTCCCAAGGTAACTCCCTCACTTCTGTTCTTCACCCCATTTTCCCACTTTTAGTAGCTAATCCATCCATTACCCATCTCTGTCTCCTCTACCCTGGGATATTAAGGAAGCAAATAGATGTTGTCTAACTCTCTTCCCTTTCCTCTGATAGCATCAGCATTTCCTCTTTATTCTTAACTACAGGTGTTTGGGTGTCAGGTTTTCAGGAGGATATGTTTTCCATTTATTTAGGGGGACAGTAGGAGAGAGAGAGAGAGAGAGAGAGAGAGAGAGAGAGAGAGAGAGAGAGAGAAAGAAAGAGAGAAACATCAATGTGAGACAGATACATTGATTGGTTGCCTCCCACATGGGTCACAACTGGGCCCGGGGATTGAACCTGCAACCCAGGTATGTGCCCTTGACCTGGAATTGAACTTGTGACCCTTTGGTGTGTGGGCCGATGCTCTAACCACTGAGTGACTCGGGCCAGGGCTCATTACTATTTTCATAGATGACAAACCTGAGAGGCTCAATGAATTCAAGTACAAGAGCTTAAAAAGGGAGGGAGTGGGGAGGAAAGCTGGTCTGTGGTCTGCATTTATGGCGACTGGGCCTGGTGCCCTTGGTCCCAGACCTTCCGTCGTAGTTACTTATCTTCGTTGTTGACTGAGCCCTGGGAAGAAGCAGAGGCTGTATTCCTCATTCCTACATTCTCGGAGCCTTCTGAGCAGATGGTTTCTACTAAATAAATGATTGTGGACTGAATGAATGCTTTCCTCCACCCTGCGGCTTCTGTTTGTAGTCGTAGCCCTATCAATACCTGGTGTCACCAACGATGACTTGAGAAAGCCAGCACATCATTTCACAAAAGAGGCACCCACATGCCCTGGTCTGTGTGGCTTAATTGGTTAGAGTGTCGTCCCCATAGGCCCAGATTGCGGATTTGATCCCAAGAATCAACCAATGGATTTGATCCCAAGAATGCATCAACAAATGGACCAACAAGTCCATGTTCTCCACACAACCCCTTCTCTCTCTCTCTCAAAAATAAATAAATTTAAAAACATTAAAAGTCCAAACCTGTAGAGAATGTAAGAGTTTATTTGGGTCAAAGTTGAGGACAGTTGCAGGGGAGCAGGATCTCAAATGCTCTGGAGGATAACAGTTTTGCAGTTTCCTCTATGCATTGGAAGTGGAAGGAATGTGAGCAAGATTACAGGAAGGTGGGGATTGGATTACAGGAGAGCTAACAAGACTATCTGCTCTCTTGAGGGTTAATACCTCTTGGAGAGGTATTACTTTTGGCATTTCAAAGGTGTGTTAACCTAAATGACAGAAAAAAACGGACAGAGCTGGCTTAAAAACCTCTCAGTCAAGAAGTTACGGGCCTGGGCTGTGCTTATGCCCAGTGACCTGTCCAGGTGGCGATTTATGGTTGATCACAGCCCCCCTCTTTCCTCTGCAGAGGCCACGCCCCTCTCTCTGGGGTTCTCTCTGACAGGAGCCGGCATGGAGTCTCTGCCCACAGTTAGCTTCACTCAGACTCTAAGGTTGTTAGCGGCTTCAGGAAAGCAACCTTTCCTGAAACCAGAATCTCCCAGTTGTCCAGGCCTGGCAGTTCCTCCACTGCTGCTTCTGGCGTTTCTGGTAAGATGTAGGTGGTCTTCCAACACGTTTTCATTTATTTTTTATTTTTATTTTTACTTTTAAGAGGATATTTTTCCATTGATTTTTAGAGAGAGTGGAAGAGAGAGGGACAGACAAAGAAATATTGATGTGAGAAACACATCGATTGGTTGCTTCCTGCATGCTCCCCAACCAGGGCCCGCGCCGGGGAGGAGCCTGCAACTGAGGTACATGTCCTAAACCAGAATTGAACCCAGGACTCTTCAGTCCAAAGGCTAATGCTCTATCCACTGAGCCAAACAGGTTAGGGCCAAACCTGTTCCTAAAAACTAAACAAATAAATGCAAGTTTCCATCACTTTGGGTGTGTGTTTACCCAAGAAATATTGCTATACTGCTTAGGTTACCAAATATTTTGATTTTTTTTAATTGAAAATATATTTTTATTGATTTCAGAGAGAAAGGAAGAGGAAGAGGGAGACAGAAACATCAATGATGAGAGAGAATCATTGCTCAGTTGCCTCCTGCACGCCCCCCACCGAGGATCGAGCCGCAACCCGGAATCGAGCCCGGGACCCCTTCAGTTGGCAGGCTGACGCTCTATCCACTGAGCCAAACTGGCTAGTGCAAATGTCTTGATTTTTAGTTTTAAATGACTTGATTATATTTGGGTTCTTAGGTGAACCCCCCAGCCCCTCCATTTTTATCTGAATGCCTGTGTTTTTCCAGCTTTGAGCTACTGTTTGAGATATCTGATGTGTAATCGATGTAGCTGATGCTGTGTATCCAGCCATGGATCTGCGATTCAGGAAGAGAAGGGACACACATACCCCAAATGTTTGCAAATCCAGGGGTTTCATCCCTTTTCCCCAGACGTGAAAACCTGGAGGGCCTTCACTTTTCCTAACCAGCACAATATCACAGGTTTCCCCTGGGAGACTAGGTCCAGCTCAGGTCCCAGGCCTGACGCTGCTGGGGGACCCTGAGTGCCAGGGGCTGCTGGCTTTCAGCCACTGCTGCTGTTTTTTCCTGGTCAAACTCACAGTGCCAGGGAGACTGAGCTACAGATGGGGGTTAGCACTTCACCTGAGGAAGCTGCAGCAGGCAAAACCGGTCAAATCTGCGCATGCTCCTTTCTGATGTGGAGAAAATGGATTGTGGGTGTGCATGTGGGAATGCTTTTATTGTTGTCAGTAACACAGAGACTTTTCTAAGGTTTTACATCTTATCACAACCCAACAGCAGTCCTAAAAGCTGCACTTTACTTGAAGGGATACCACGTTCCAGTTTTGAACACGGTTCTAAGTCTCATAACAAGCCTGTGGGAGAAGTTTTAGGTTATGAATTAGGAGATGGAAGCACTGGGTTAAGTCACTTGTTCGAGGCCACATGACTAGTATGGGGAACAGCTTGGGGTTGAAGGAAGCGTTTTATGGTTTCCAAGCCTGTCCTCACCATCATTCCAATATATTGTCTCTTTCTTTTTTTTTATTGTTGATATATTGCCTCTTAATAGCCTCACTCATGTCCGCAGTGGCCCTTGGACCCCCGCTCCTGCTTCTAGTCTCTCCCCCTCCCCACTTAGTTTCTTCTATAGACCAAGGCAGCTTAAATTTTCCTAAAATATTGGTTTACTCCCTTCACTGCCTACAAAGGAGCAGGAGAATGTCCAGACTCCTTCTGACACCGTGCTTTCTGTCAGTCATCCTAGTTTTAGCAGCAAACCCCTTCTCTGGCTTCCATGCCCTGCCCTAATGGGCAGAGGCCTCTGCAGCAAAGACTGGGAGGAGAGGTTCCTATATGAAACTTAGGAGTATTTTCTACCTCTATTGAAAGGAAGCATTATGGGAAGCAGTTTAAATAAAGATATTATCCATGACATTTTCCGCATCTTAAATTACTAATGGTGGCTAATGTACAATTAAATTCTCTTCACCATCTGTTGCTTGCTAAAAACTTTAGCATTGCTTTCCAAGGACATTTTAATGTAGGGTTTGTACAAACAACAACTTCCTCCCTCTCACCGCCCCCCGCCCCCCACCACGATATGTCAACTATGTTTTCGTGATTATCCAATTGTTCCATGCGGCTCTGAACATAAGATGGATCAGGAGAGCCTCACAATTTGAGTAAATTTGTTTTAAGGTATTTTCCTCTTAAACAAAAGCTATGAGGAAGGAAGCTGAGACTCTTGTGAGACTCTTTCATTTGCTGTGTTATGGATCAACCAATTCTCTTTTATTTATTTATTTATTTTTATTTTTTTTATTGTCTAAAGTTTTACATATGTCTCCTTTTCCCCCAATTGACCCCCTCCTCCTCAACCAATTTTCTTGGTTATTAAATCCTCTTGCCCATAATCTACCGATTAGCCTCTGTGTTCACTAAAAGTCATTTTTATGAAACTGCAGGAACATTACGTTGAGAATCAATGTTGGGGCATACTAGTATTTCAGATGTTTTCTTGGTGCAGTGTGTGTATGTTACCTTCCACATTTGTAAATGTTTCCTGAGTGTGGAGTGAAGGATAGGAAGATGACATGTTTTCCCATACAGGGGCTGTCACCTGCACAGGCACCTGGCTGCGACAGGGACAGCAGCCAGTCTGGTCCTTGCTGTCGATGGCACTCCCGCACCAGGAGGAGAACAGATCTTGGGTTTCCTCTGGCTCCAAGGTTCTATGATGCTGCTCCCCCTCGTTGACCACTGTGAGCAAAGGGACCATGTCATGTCACTTACTACTGAGGCCTTGGTCTCCTCATTTCTGAAATGAGGGGCAGCCCAGGTCCTCTCAGAGGCTTTTATGGGTCTACAAGCATGTGGCCACAAAGGCCGGTGCAGAGCACACCAGATGCTGACTGCTGACCCCGGATCTTCCAGACTGTAACGGACGCTGAGGAAGAGCCTCAGTGGTAACTGTTCTAACAGCGTGATGGGATGTGGGATGCTGGGCACTGTACCCCACAGCTGTGAGCAGAGGAGCTCAGTCTCGCTCTGTCTACTCCTGCCACGGTGGGTTTTGCATGATTCACATGATGAAGCACACATGGGCTCTCTCTCTTATACTAGTATGTGCAGAGCAGCTTCCACAATCCCAGAAAGCTTGCCTCTAGGCTAGAAGACCTGGAGTCTCTCCAGGCTCCTTCTCTCACTAGCTAGCATTGTGGCCTTAGGCTGAGGCCTTGTTTCCCTCATCTGTGAAGAAACAAAACACTGGGTCAGACTGTTAGAGAATCTAATATTCAATGATCCCATGGTTCACATGAGGCCAAATAGAAAACAGGCTGGCTGGAACCAAGATGGTGGGGCAGGTAAAGGCCGGTATTCACTGCCTCCCACACCACATCAAAATTACAACTACAATACAGAACAACCATCATTCAAAACCGCCTGAAATCTGGTTGAACGGAAGTCCTACAACTAGAGAAGTAAAGAAGAAAGCACTTTGAGACTGGTAGGAGGGGCAGAGGTGTGGACCAGGCTGGTCCAACACCCATGTGTGGGATTTCTTTTTTAATCGGGAGGGAGATCATCTCTGCAGAGCCCCTCCCCCAACCCCTCACCCCGCCCCATGAGGAGCAAGTGGTGCCAGCCCCACACCAGAATCCCAGCCCAGCATTCCAGAGCTTGGAAGAGAAGCCCCTGTAACTTCAGGTTGTAAAAACAGGGATCGTGGCTGAGTGACAAGGAGGCTGCTGGAGACCCAGGTGTCCCTCTTAAAGGGCTGGCACACAAACTTACTTGGACTCGCTTCCTCTGAGCGCCATTGCAGGGCAGCAGCATTGGGGGAACAAGGGACATATGTGAAGGAACTAGACTGTCTGGCATTGGGACAGGAACTCTGGGGCAGCTTTCTCACAGACAGGGGTGTTTGCAGGGGTCATTGTTCCTGTGCTGGGACCTCTCCCATCCCAGACCTGACTGGCAGCCATATCTGAGTTTCCAGCAGCATGGCTCACACTGTTCACCCTGGTGATTCCCTGAGATCCTACTCAATTGTTTGCAGTGGCTTTTTCATATGAATAGCCTGTCCTGGCTCAGGTTTCAGACTTTGCTAAAATCTCTCAAACAAGCAGCAGCTGATGTCAGCATGCCCCTATCCTATCAGTAAAAGGCCCAAGACCCAGCACTATCAACAGCCTGCCTTGCTTCGCAGCTGGACCTTGCCTGGGCACTTCCAAGCCCAATACAGGTAGCAGCCATCTACAGATCTCTCTATAGCTACTGCTGGGTAACCCCAGGCAGTGGCTGATTTTGCACCTCCTAGGAGGTGCCAGAGTCAATGCACTGGATGTACAGCTTCAGACCATATCAGATTACAACTCTACACATCCACAAGCAACATACTCAAGTGGCAGACTCAGTGCACACCAAAGCCCCACTAATGCAAGTCTTCTCCATAGGGGTGTCTCCTGCACAGCAGCTCTTCCACTGTAGTCACAGCTGGTCCTCATAGCCAATTGGTCTAGAGGTCAATTCCTCCCAGTGATGTCAACAGCAATCAAGGCTCAACTATAAGACTGTGCACATAGTCCACACAGGGGTGCATCTAGAATGCCCAGCTCAGTTGACTGGGGAGGCTAAGCCACTGGGCCCTACAGGACACCTACTACACAAGGCCATTCTACCAATTGCAGGAGATATGTACCAACATTCGCAAAATAGGGTTGCCAGAAGAAGAAGAGAGAGAGCAAGATATTGAAAACCTATTTGAAGAAATAATGACATAAAAATTTTCCTACCTTGTGAAAGAAATAGACTTACAAGTCCAGGAAGCACAGAGAGTCCCAAACAAGAGGAACCCAAAGAGGCCCACACTAAGACACAGCATAATTAAAATGCCAAAGGTTAAGGACAAAGAGATAATCTTAAAAGCAGCAAGAGAAAAGCAGTTAGTTACCTACAAGGAAGTATCCATATGACTGTCAGCTGATTTCTCAACAGAAACTTTGCAGGCCAAAAGGGAGTGGCAAGAAATATTCAAAGTGATGAATAGCAAGGACCTACAACCAAAATGACTCTACCCAGCAAAGATCTCATTTAGAATTGTAGGTCAGATAAAGAGCATCGCAGAGAAGAAAAAGCTAAAGGAGTTCATCACCACTAAACCAGTATTATGAAATGTTGTTGAAAGGTATTCTTTTTGTTTTGTTTTGTTTTCTTTCTTGAAGGGTATTCTTTAAGGGGAGGAGAAGGAAGAGGAAAAGGAGGGGGCCCTCTCTGGGATCCAAAGCCTGTTTGCCACGAGGTCCAGATGCCTGGTCCCCCAAGTTCTATGTCCCTGGATGGAGTCTCTAGAGGAACGACGGACGTCATGATGCAATCACCTGCTGGGAAGAAGCTTCTGGAGCTGGTGCTAATGAAGAGTCCAATTCTATTTAGATCTCATGTTCACTGCTTAAGTAACTCTGGCAATTTTGAAGGGAGCAGCTATGAATAGTGTGCAAGTCTTTGTATGTGCATCCCTTCTCTCTCACTTCTTTTGGAATGAAAGCTCGTCTCATTGACTTCTTTAAAAACCTCAAGGGAGCCTCTTGGATGTATGTTTTCTGATTTTTCTTTTGATGAATTTATAGACAAATGGAAGGGAGATGAGGCTGCTCTCTGCCTAACTTCCCAAATTCTGCATGAATGGGAGAGGGGGTCAGGGAAGGGGAAGAAATGTTACCTGTGTGGCTATCACATGGTTTCCCAAACTTTTCATCAAGAGAAAGTGTGGTTAAAGTGTACATGAAAGGGGGCAAGACTCATAAAACAATTTAGTCCGATAGGTACCTGTGGAGAGGAAGGCGGGTGGGTACCGCCCTTTCATCTTGGTGGCATTGCCTAGATATCAGAGGCTCGAGTTCAAAAAAGTAGAAGAACACAGTAGCGCTCATTCTTCTGCCTTGCCAGCCAAAACTGTAGGCAACCTTGACATTTCCAAAGGGGTGGGAAGGACAGAAAGGCTCCCAAGCCTGGGGCACTTCCTGAAATGGAGCTGATCAAGCTCCCTCTGTCAGGGTAGACTTCCCTTCAGATGAGTGCTCCTGAGAGCAACTGCCTGCAGCTGAAATGGCTGAACCATCCAGGAGCCAAGGTGGAGCCCATTGTGCTCAGGCCATCCCTGCTGAAGTACATGCTGCTCTGATGAGGACTCCAAGTCTCTGCATTGGGAGAATGCAGCACAAGCCCGGTCTCAAGACTAGGAAATGCACATAGCACTGGGATTGGGGAACAGGGCTAGCAACTACATTCAGGTTACAACTCCAAAGCAAACTGGGCTGTTGGCTAGAATGACAACCTGGCTTGCATAAAAAAAGCCACAAAGCATTCCAATGGTAGGTTTTATTTTAAAACTAGAGGCCCAGTGAATGAAATTCATGCCCTGGAGGGGGGGGTTCAAGGGGAGGGTCCCTCAGCCCGGCCTACACCCTCTCGCAGTCAGGGAGCCCTGGGGGGATGTCTGACTGATGGCAGGGAGCAGGCATAAGCTGGACATCCTTAGCTTATGCTCGTGGAGGCAGGAGAGGCTCCCGCCACTGTCGCTGCACTCGCCAGCCATGAGCCTGGCTTCTGGCTGAGCAGTGCTCCCTCTGTGGGAGCACACTGACCATCGGGGGCAGTTTCTGCATTGAGTGGGATCAGGCTGAAACTGGCTTTCTGACATACCCTGAAGGGGTCCTGGATTGCGAGAGAGTGCAGGCCAGGCTGAGGGACCCCACTGGTGTACAATCAAGGTCGGGGAGGGATGCAGGAGGTTGGCCAACCAGGGAGGGACCACAGGAGGGCTCCAGGGCATGTCCAGCCCGTCTCGCTCAGTCCTGATCTGCCGAACCCCAGCAGCAAGCTAACCTACTGGTTGGAGCATCTGTCCCCTGGTGGTCAGTGCACATCATAGCAAGCAGTTGAGCAGCCTTAGCATATCATTAACATATTACACTTTGATTGGTTGAACGGACAACCAGACAACCGGACTCTTAGGCTTTTATTATATAGGATGGCTGCATTGAGGCATAACTGACATACTACAAACTACACATGCTCAAAGGATACAAGTTGATAATTCTGACATATGTATAATGTGAACTGTCAACACAAGACAATGAGCATATTCATTACCTCCAAGTTCCCTCGGGCCTTATCATCCACTTCTCCTGCGTCCCTCCATGCTCACCCCACACCATGCACCTAGTTATGTCCCAAGGTAACCACAGGTTAGCATTTTCTAGAATTTTACACAAATGGAATTGTGCAGAATAGATTCTCACACTGGCTTCTTTCACTTCACCTGGTTACGTTGGGATTCACCTCACTGTTGCCTGGCTTTCAGTGAGGAATGTACTAGTTTACTCATCACCTTTAGAAGGACATTTGGGTTATTTCTAACTCTGGCAATTTTGAAGGGAGCAGCTATGAATAGTGTGCAAGTCTTTGTATGTGCAAATGCTTTCATTTCTTTTGGGTCAGTGGAGAGGAGTGGAATAGCTGGCATATGGAGTTGGGTGGTATATGTTTAAGTTTTTTAAAACCACCAAACTAGTTTCCTCAAGCCTCACCTTTACTCATGCTGCCCCTGAGCCAGGGTATTCCTTCCCGAATGACCATCCCTCACTCCCTTGCCACTTCCTTATTCTGGTTCACTTTCCAATCACCTCCCATAGGACTGCCAGTGTATCTGGCAGGATCCACACTGGGCTCAAGGTAGGCAGACCATGCACCTTCCTTTCTTGTGAAAGGACTTCACGTTCTTAATAAGTGGGGTCATGTATGTATTCACTTAACCTGTTCCCTTATTCTTAACATGAAATTGAATTGAGTGACATTAAGTTCTCTCTTTTTTAAAAAAATGTTTTTATAGATTTTTAGAGAGAGAGGAAAGGAGAGAGAAAGAGAGAGAGAAACATTGATCAGCAACCCGATCGAGAATCGAACCGGCAACCTCTCGGTGCATGGGACAATGCTCAACCAATTGAGCCACACTAGCCAGGGCTTATGTTCTCCTTTAAGCTAACGTTTGAAAAGTTTTATAACAAGGCAGAAAAATAGGCAGTATATTACCTATTTCCATATGTCTGTCTATGTATCCAAGCAGCCATCCATTTGTTCTGCAAGTGTTTCCTTTGTGCAGGGCACTAAGCGAGCTACCAAAAAATGTCTAAGATGTCGCCCTGCTTTCAAGGAGGTTAAGGAAACTCTTCTCCCAGTGTGTTGGAGGAGAGCCTTGAGGAGGTCTTTACTAGCCAGGGATAGAGGACCTGCTAATCAATCAATTAATTAACTAACAGTGAGCAGATGATATCCAGTGGGAAGTGTGGCTTCCCTTCCAAAGGCTAATCACTGGCCCTTTTATGCAGCTGAGTCGGTGAGGGCAATGGTGCAGGGCCCCAGAGGAGCTGGCACAGACATGGCAAGGAGGTTGTGAGTCTCATTTGTACCAGCCTGCATGCCAGTTTTTATCTAGGAGATTAATTAGAGCTTTTAGAAGTGCAAGTTAGAGCCATAAAATATTAACATCTGTGTCACTGGTGATGTGAGTCTACTGAAATAGCCCAGGACAGTTTTAGGGCACGGGCCTGGACTGCTATGTGAAGAGGGAGTTTTCCGCTACCTCTCAGGTAATGGCTCCCCAGCGGCCTACTCGCGACTCTCACCTCTGTCTTTTAACTTCTCTTGCTCTGGTATTCTTGCATTCACCCCTCTCACTCCTTTCATGCTTCCAGAACATGCCATGTTACCTTTTCTAAAAATATATTTTTATTGATTTCAGAGGAAGCGAGAGGGGGAGACAGAGAAACGTCAATGATGAGAATGATTAATCAGCTGCCTCCTGCATTCCCCCTACTGGAGATGGAGCCCATAACCTGGGCATGTGCCCTGATTGGGAATCGAACTGTGACCCCCTGGTTCATAGGTCGGCCGGGTTGCACTGTCATCTTGATGTGCTTGTCACGCTCCTACGCTGGACTTCTAGCCTTGGCTCCTCAGCAAGATGACTGGCTCAGGGTTCCAGGTTGTTCCTCATCATGACCGTGACCCATATGCTCCGTAAACTGGGGGAAGAGTATTTACTTCTTCTCAACATGCAACAGCCATCACTAAATTTGCTGTTGGGGTGATGTGAGTGACAAACGGTCCATTTCCTCACATCTCTGCACGTGCACGTCCCCAGTGCTCCTATCTAGGCATCATTGATCTTGGCCATAAACGTGTAGAGGGAAAGGTCCATGTCTTCTGTGGACAAACTGCAGAGCCAGGGTCAGTGGCAGGTGCCAATTGTGGCTTGCTGTCCCTCACTGGCATGGGATCGTGCTTTTACATGAAGAGAGGTGTGGCATATCAGAGCTGGCACTGTGGATGTGACCTAATGCAGGTGGCTCACTATGCAGCACCCATCTCCACGGGCTGAAGCCTGCCTCCCAGGGCCCTGCTGGGGAGAGCAGCCCCGAGGCCTATCTTCTGAAGCACAGCCTGACCCAGCATAAATCACGACAGCCCAGTGGCACTGACGGGGGCTACTCCACGTCTGCTCTGGTGTGGACATCTGTCAGACTTGGGACTTCCCATCACTCTCTAAAGGTCTTTTTATAGTTGGAGAAATCACACACTGTGGAATGTGCCTCTCCCACCCAGAGGCAGAACTCAAATTCCCATTCTCTCTGCAGGAGCATGGCCAGCTGGACCTGACAGTGACCAGCTTATGAACACGCCGTGCGTGCGGGACTCCGCTCCCTGATGCTGCGGGGCAGTGTGCCATCTGGCTCCTGGGGCAGCAGCGGTAGTGGCTCCCTGTTGGAGCAGTGATGCTTGGAGAAGATGAGTTTTCACACTCATTCTCCGCGGAGGTTGGGCTGGGGGCGGCTTTGAGACAGGCTGCAGGAAGCGCAGCCTCAGACCCCTTCCTGGGCCCAGGCAGTGAGTCCCCGGTCACCTGATGTCTGCAGTACATCCTTTCCTGCGGCATCTTCTTCTGCTTAAAGTAGCCATGGTGGGTTGTTTTATTTTTGTTTTTGGTAATTAAAACCCTGACTTTTACAGTATTGGTACCAGCAGTGGTGGGAGGCAGCAGACCTGTGAGAAAATGGAGACCTAGGGTGTCATCTGATCTGAGAGGGTCTGAGGACAGGGAGCACCAGGCTCCGGCAGCCCGCAGCCTCGGCTGAATGAGAATGACACTGCTGAAGGCAAGGCAGGGGGACCAGCGGCCACAGCCAGGGAATCATGTGACATCAACAAGAAGGCCAGACCCTGGAGTATTGTACACTGGCTTTTAACTGCAGGAGAGAGAGAAAAAAAGAAAGACATTATAATCTTTTTTTTTTCTCTCTCACCTGAGGATATTTTTTTCATTGATTCTTATAGGAAGTGGAAGGGAGGGGGAGAGACAGAGAGAAAAACATCGATGTCTGCAACTGAGGTACGTGCACTTGACTGGAATTGAACCCAGGACCCTTCAGTCCACAGGCCGACGCTCTATCCACTGAGCCAAACTGACTAAGAAGTCTTAAATGTTGGCTGAAGGCATTTTCAAAGAAGCAGAGTGGCTCAGAGCCACTTGGTCTCTACAGCCCTGGCTCCTGTCCAACCCTTTGCAACCTCCCACAGGCCACGTGGTCATTCCAGGAGCACCAAGATCGCAATCACAGGAAAGGAGCCCTGCCCTGGACGACTCAGGGGTGCTGAACCCCCAGCCCACAGAGCCCCCCAGGAGAGTGGCCCTCTCCTCTGCTTGTGCAACTGCAGAGCCTGTCATGGATGCACAGGGACATCCGTCAAAGCAAGTGGCTGTCAGGCTGAACCACCCCATGCAGCCCCAGCCTGCTCCAGTCGCGCGGTTTCATTACTGGCCACCAGAGTCCTAAGTAGTCGCCACTTTAGGGTCCTGCTGCCACTTTGGTTCTTCTGTCAAAACAAAGCCACACAGCTGTGACCCACTCCTTCCTCTGGCCTGCCTATTTCAGGTTAGAAACGGGTTGAAGGTGGGGCAAACCCACCAAAGCCCACATGAATGGGTCCACGGCTGTAAACGTGGTATCGTGCCCAGGGCCCACTTGGGTCACCTCACTGGCCTGTATACAAGGCATTGCCAGAGAAGCAGAGAATGTCTGACTATTGCATCCTCAGCCTCCCTGGACAGTCTGTAATTCCTAGACAAAAACTCGGCTCCTTTCTCCTGTGGTGCAGCTGCCCGCAAATACCGCGGGGACTTAGTTCTCCCGGAGCAAGTAAGAGTCTCCCTGAGCAGTTTCTGGGCTCCTCTGTGGGGACTTCAGAGAAGATAAACATGAACATTCTGATACAAACACGAGGTCCTGGGGGTTGGGATCCTGACCGTGACTATGAACCTTTCCTCCAGGTCTGGGGGAGTTGTGGGAGCAGCGAGGTGTGCAGGGCTCGGAGACCAGCAGCTCAGTCCCACATCTCCAGATGAGGCCCAGCTTGGAGCTGCCTGTCGGGATGCTGCCTGGTCGTTAGTGTGCTTCTAAGTGTTCACGGAAATTCTCGCTTGAGTACTGTCCAAATGGAAAAGACCTTAGAAATAACTAAACGTCCCCAACAGGTTAACTTATGACAGCACATTCAGAGAAGGAGAGCCTAGGTATTGGACAGATGGCAGGAACTTGGGGAACTGTCCAAAGCAAAATAGCTAAGACCTCACTTTAAATGGCTGCCTACTATTGAATGATATGGATATAGTATAGCTTATTTACCCAATTTCCTATTTTAAATAGTTGGGTGGTTTTCAATTATATCTGTTATTATAAATGGCTTACAGGTCATTTTTAAAATATATATATTTTTATTGATTTCAGAGAGGAAGAAAGAGGGAGAGAGAGAGAGAAACATAAATGATGAGAAAGAATCATTGATTGGCTGCCTCCTGCACGCACCCCACTGGGGATCGAGCCCGAAACCAGGCATGTGACCTTGACCAGAATCAAACCCGGGACCCTTCAGTCCACAGGCTGACGCTCCATCTACCGAGCCAAACCGGCCAGGGCTTACAGGTCATTTTTGTATACAGTTTTCTGAAATTAAAAAACTTTCCTTGCGAGTCTTAGGTAAGGAATTCCTAGAACAAAGAACATGTGTGGACTTAAAGGACCTAGAATGGATTTGCAAAGTGCTTTTCCCAACGTGTGTACTGACTTACCTTCTGCTACAGTGCTTGAACATTTCTTACCACTCTTCTCAACATTAATTATTATCTATATCTGACCAAAAATGATGTTCCATGTTGTTTTAATGTGCATATCTGGATTATCAGTTAGGCTGACCATTTTTAACAATTTTAAAAATTATTGGTGTACTTTTGGAGAATCATCTATTTACATATTAGACCCATTTTCTATTGAGTTTCCATGTTTTTCCTATTAATTTACAAAGACTCTTCTGCCACCCGCTGCCTGCCTGCCTGCCCTCAGCCTTTGGAAAGCATTTGGTTCAGTTACAGCAAGTGACGGCTGCCTCATCCCAGGGCCCCACTGCCAGCCCCCAAGCGAGGCCTGATGGCTGGTCACGCAGAGCCTCATGCAGGCTGTGCATTACAATGTCTTTTCAAACTGTGCATAACAAAGTACAATAACTTTTTAAAAATATTATTTATTTATTAAACATATTTATTGACTTCAGAGAGGAAGGGACAGGGAGAGATAGAAACATCAATGATGACAGAGAATCATTGATTGGCTGCCTCCTGCACACCCGCTATTGGGAATCATGCCCGCAACCCAGGCATGTGCTCTTGACTGGAATTGAGCCCGAGACCCTTCAGTCTGAAGCCAAACCAGCTAGGCTCAAAGTACAATAATGTAAAATGTGCTCTGCTGTCCTTGCCAGTTTGGCTCAGTGGATAGAGTGTCAGCCCGCGAACTGGGGTGGGGGGGGCGGGGGGGGGGGGGGCGGGGGGCGGGGGGGTCCCAGGTTTGATTCCGGTCAAGGGCATGTACCTTGGTTTTGGGCTTGATCCCCAGTGGGGGTTGTGCAGGAGGCAGCTGATCAATGTTTCTCTCTCATCCATGTCCCTAGCTCTCTATCCATTTTCCTTCCTCTCTATAAATATCAATAAAATATATTTTTAAAAAAATGTGCTCTGCTTCCATGGCTTGATATGTTAAACCAGAAGGGATTAATATCATACATTTACTTTTTGTTTTGTTTTGTTTCAATTTAATAAATCTTTATTGTTCAGATTATTACAATTGTTCCTCTTTTTTCCTCCCATAGCTCCCCTCCACCAGGTTCCTACCCCACCCTCTGACCTTACCCGCCCCCCCCCCCCACTGTCCTCATCCATAGGTGTACGCTTTTTGTCCAGTCTATTCCCGCACCCCCCACTTCCCTTTTCCCCCAAGAATTGTCAGTCCACTCCCTTTCTATGCCCCTGATTCTATTATATTCACCATTTAATACTGTTCATCAAATTTTTTTTCCCTTGGTTTTTAGATTCACTTGTTGATAGATATGTATTTGTTGTTCATAATTTTTATCTTTATCTTTTTCTTCTTCTTCCTCTTCTTAAAGAATACCTTTCAGCATTTCATATAATTCTGGTTTGGTGGTGATGAACTCCTTTAGCTTTTTCTTATCTGTGAAGCTCTTTATCTTACCTTCAATTCTGAATGATAGCTTTGCTGGGTATAGTAATCTTGGTTGTAGTTTCTTGCTATTCAAGAAACTTGTAGGTAACTAACTGTTTTTCTCTTGCTGCTTTTAATATTCTCTCTGTCTTTTGCCCTTGGCATTTTAATTATGATGTGTCTTGGTGTGGTCCTCTTTGGATTCCTTTTGTTTGGGGTTCTGTGCGCTTCCTGGACTTGTAAGTCTATTTCTTTCACCAGGTGGGGGAAGTTTTCTGTCACTATTTCTTCAAATAGGTTTTCAGTATCTTGCTCTCTCTTTTCTTCTGGCACCCCCATAATTCTGATGTTGGTACGCTTGAAGTTGTCCCAGAGGCTTCTTACACTATCTTCAACTTTTGGATTCTTTTTTCTTTTTGCTTTTCCAGTTGGGTGTTTTTGCTTCTTTGTATTCCAAATCTTTGACTTGGTTCTTGCAATCCTCTAGTCTGATTTTAGGTCTCTGTATAATATTTTTTATTTCAGTCAGTATATGCTTAATTTCTAGTTGATCCTTTTTCATATCCTTGAGGGTCTCGTTAAATTTATCAGCCTTTTCTAGGAAATTCTTGAAAAACCTTATAATCGTGGTTTTGAACTCTATATCCAGTCGTTTACTTTCCTCCATTTCCTTCATTTGTGTCTCCACATTTTGGCTGCTTCCCTGAGTTGATGGAGTGACTTTGTGTGCTAGGTGTCCTAGCAGGGCCCAGTGGCTCAGCCTCCCCAGTTACCTGAGGTGGACACTCTTGGTGTGCACCTTTGTGGGCTATGTGCGCAGTCTTGTTGTAGTTAAGCCTAGATTGTTGCTAGTGTCACTGGGGGGAGTTGACCTCCAGGCCAACTGGCTGTGAAGATCAGCTGTGTCTCCACTGGAGCGCTTCTGTGCTCAGCTTGGATGGGGCGGAGTCTCAGGGTGGAGCAGACAGCCTTGGTTTCCCATCAGCCCCGCCCTACAAAGCCCCTGTGTCTCAGTGTCCCGTGGCAATGGCTGCACGTGCCTCTGAGAGAAGGCTGCCCTCAAGTTTTGCCTGCTGCCAGATAGTCCAGTTTCTCCCTGAATGAGTCCTTGCCTGAATGAGTCTGGGTACCCAAAAGTCTCACCCGGAACTGAATTTCAGTGCAGTTGGGAGGTTTTGTTTCCCTCCCCAACGAGAGAGCTAGCCGTGTGTTTGCTGCCCACCCTGTCCGCACGCTGCGAGTAAGCCAGCCACGTATTCAGCCGCCAGCCCTTTCGGCACGTGGGTCTCCTCCACAGCTCCTCTGGATCTCAGTGTCCTTTTATCTTTCCTTCTAATTGTAGAATTTCCACTCAGCCAGCTTTCCGGTGGTTCTGGACGATGTCCGCTCTGTCTTCCAGTTGCAGTTTTGAAATTGTTGTACGAGGCAGCAGTATAGGTGTTTACCTATGCTGCCATCTTGGTTTCTCCTCATACATTTACTTTTTATGCACCGATGTAACAAATCTATTTTTCTTATTTAGACCATGAAATTGTAAGTGATTTATGGTCTTTGAGAAATGATGGCGGTTCCGGTCAAGATGGCAGTATAGGTAGGTATTCACAGGCACTGCACTTGAAACCCTCTATTAAAATTACAACTAGCCCAGCCGGTGTGGCTCAATGGTAGAGTGTTGGCCCATGAATCAGGAGGTCACAGGCTCAATTCCCAGTCATGGCACATGCCCGGGGTTGCAGGCTCAATCCCCAGTAGGGGGCCTGCAGGAGGCAGCCAGTAGATGCTTCCCTCTCATTGATGTTTCCATCTCTCCCTCTCCTGTCCTCTCTCTCTAAAATAGGTAAAAACAGCCCTAACAGGTTTGGCTTAGTGGATAGAGTGTTGGCTTGTGGACTGAAGGGTCCTGGGTTCAATTCTGATCAAGGGCACGTACCTTGGTTGCAAGCTTGATTCCCCAGCCTTGGTATATCCGGGCCTGGTCAGGAAACTAATCAATGTGTCTCTCTCACATTTATGTTTCTCTCTCTTTCTCCTTCCCTTCCTTCTACTCTCTGTAAAAATCAATGGAAAAATATCCTCAGGTGAGGATTAACAACAACAACAAAATATACATATATAAAATTAAAAAAATAAAAATATGTTTTTAAAAAATTACAACTAAACCACAGAAAAATCATCATTCACAACACCTGAAATCTAGCTACACAGAAGTTCTCTTAACTAATGATATAAAGAAGAAGACACATTGAAACTGAAAAAAGAAAAGAAAAAGATTTTCAAAAACCTAAAACAATGTTTCTCTTCACTATTTTTTTTGGAAATAGTTTTTAAAAAATAAAATTATGTCATGTTAAAGAAAGAAAATGACAGAGTTCCAAAGCTACCAATCACGTCTTTAATTTTGTCAGACTTCACATCAACAGGATATTTTGGGGATGTTTACTTGTGAGAAACCACCATAAGTAGGGTAGTAGGAGCTGGACTGACTATCAGGAGGGACCACTTAGTGTGGTGGCAGCCCTTCAGTATAAACTGGAGAGACTATCTGAGAGTCTCAGTAGCTACTCCACGGCCTGGGGACAGCACTTGTGAGTTAGAAATGAAGGTGCTGACCCCCATGAAAAATCTTGAATACAAAGAGGTGACTTTTAGAACCAAAAAATAATATGGCATTGTTCAGACAATGGTTTGAATGACCAAAGCCTGACCTTTAAAAGAGGCCACCAGATGAACCAGAAGTTAGACTCAGGTGATAGGACCTCTGTCACTGGCCAGCCCTCAGTAGTCCAGAGAGCTGGCGGGGCGGGTCCTCTGTCTGCTCCGTGTGCTAGTGGAGGACTGCACAGAAGATGCACCATCCTCCCTGCTCCCCCTTCTGGTTTTTCTTTTCTCATCCTCTCTGGGCAGATGTCTACCGTAATCACATCACTTGGTTTCCACCAGCCAGATTTTTCTTACCACTTTTGTTCCTGACCAAATGCCATCATCAATCAGCATCAAAATCCTGGGAAAACAGAGACCTCTGCTGGGTCCCACCACTCTCATCTCCTTCCTGCCCCACCACTCAGTTTCTGGTGAGCTTACTTCCCTACGGCTCCTGTGTCTACTCACACTCTGCACCTGATTCTCTACGCAGCAGCCAGACTTACCTTCTAAAATGTGAGTCAAATAAATGTCAGTGTCTGGGACAAAATTCTCCAATGACTTATGATGACAGTTACTATGCAATCCAAAATTACTGCCATGGGGACCATCCATGCCCTGGCCCTAGCTGCTCCCTGAACTTACCTCCCACCACCTTCCCTTTTGCTGTCCCTGGAGCGTGCTGGCTCACTGCTCACTGCGGGCCTTGGCTACTTCCTCGCCTTAGTATGATATTTGCAAGATGCTACCTCACTGCATTTAGGGTTCTGCTGAAATGTCACCTCCTCAGAGATGCCTTCTCTCACCACATTATCTGAAATAGCAATTTCATCATCACTTACCGCCTTCTTCTTTACTTCTCGCAGCACTCACCATCTGACATGATAGTATGTACCTGCTGGCCTATGCACTGTTATGACCTGCGAACCCGCCATCGTGTTCACTGCTGCCCCTATACCACTTAAAACAGTGCCAGCTGTATCATGTGCTCAAAGGTTCAGTAATAGACAAATGAATTTTTCAAATGCTTCCATTTTAAATCTGAGTGCACAGTGCCTGTGTCAGCACTGGAATGACCTAAGTGACAGATGGATGACAAGAGACTTTTGTTTGAAGATCAGCATCTGGATGTGGGACATTCTGGGCAATGAGCGTATGGGAAGTGGCAGTGAGCAAGGCATCCAGGTCCAAGTGAGTGGGCTGCAACAGAATTCAAAGGAGAAAATCCATTTGCAGAACTTTAAAATTATGAACTTCATTTTGTTTGTTAACTCTCACCTGAGAATATTTTTTCTATTGAATTTTAGTGAGAGTGGAAGGGAGGGAGAGAGAAAGAGAGAGAAACATCAATGTGAGAGAGACACATTGATTGATTGCCTCCTGGGCTGGAGATTGAACCTGCAACCCAGGTATGTGCCCTTGCCTGGGAATTGACCCTGTGACCTTTTGGTGTGCAGGCTGACATTCTAACCACTGAGCACACCAGCCATGGCTGAGCTTCAGTTAGGTAATGCCAGGGAAGTGCAGTAGATTTAGAAGATTTAGATCACTTTGGTGATGTTATTACCTAATACAGTCATCACTTTGCTCCAAAGAATTTGTTAAGTACCCATTGGCATACAGTGCGGTTTTTTTTTTTTCCTTTCTGTTTTTGTTTTGCTACAAACACAAGCTAAACCAATATAGTGAGTAGAAAAACAAAATGGAGTGGAATTACTAAATTGAGGGAGCAAGGGAATAAAGAGAATTAGACCAATGCAAAAGGCAGAAGGGGAAAAAGAACTATAAAAAGATAAATAGGAAACATGAAGATATTAAAAATTAGAACAGCCATATCAAGGATCATTAAAAATTCTAATAGGTTGAAGTCTTATGAAAACACAGAGAACCTCAGATTGCATTTTAAAAGTTGTAAGCTTTTTATAAGATGTACATCTAAATAGAAACATGAAGATATTAAAAATCAGACCAGCCATATCAAGGATCATTAAAAATTTACTAGTAAATAGACTAAGTAAAATATTAAATATTTTGTAGCTCAAATGTTATTGAGCTACAAAATAACTTAGATTGCATTTTAAAAAGTGATTTGCTTTTTACAAGAGGCACATCCAAAACAAAATACCACAGGAGGGTGAAAAGGACAGGGATGGCTAAAACAAGGAAAAATGAAGAACGTAGGACTTGTAATAGTCAAGGCAAAAAAAGCAGTGTGGATTTTAAATGTGCAGTAAGTAATGACCTGACTTTAACACTGAGTCGTGTGTCACAGATGTTTGTATAGAAAAAAAAGAAATGAAAAATGTAGTCACAGATTTATCTCCCCAAAATACTCCAAGCCACTTTCATATTGTAATAGGTAAATTCTATCAAATCTTCCAAAAAGTTATAGATGGTATAATATTTTCATTATTCAACAGTTCTAGCTAATACAAAAAAAGTCACAACAAATTTCAATTCATTCTACAAGGCTGGCATAACCCTGATCACAAAATTGGGCAACGTCAAAAGGAAAACTACAAACACAGATGCAAAACACCAAATAAAATATTAGCAAGTCAAACCCAGCAATCAGTTAAATGACTGGCATGCAGGGAGACATAAAATTGTAGAATCTGATATCAATGTGATTTACTGTTTAACAGAGCAGAACAGAAAAACAAAAGTATTTCAACAGAGGCAATAACCAGCCCTGAAAAGCAATAACCTAGGGATACACAAAGCTCCTTCACTTAAAAAAAAAAAAAAAAGAAGAAGAAGAAGAAAAAAAGAAAAAGTCAACAAAAGTTTCTGTCCAGTAGGAAATACCATAAATATAATTTAAAATTACCATCTAGAAAAAGTATGTATGATAAAGGTATTAAGAAGGGCTAACAGGGGTTATTACCTGCCAGGAATCATGCTAAGTGTTTTACATGAGTTATTCAATTACCATAAATAGGTATTATTATTATTCCATTTTAACACATGGGGAAATTGGGCTTAGAAAGGTCACACATATGCTCAAAGGGTTCACATCTGTTATAGGCATTTGCTGTTCTGGGCTGTTCAGGACCCCGATTCTCTGGTCCCATCACTTCTTAGACACATGAACCAGGCAAGCTATTTCGAGTCTCTGGCTGTGGAGCCAGAGGAGAATGGACCTTACTGTGGGTTTAAAAAGCTGGGCTGTTAGTGCTCCTGGTTGCATAAGGAGACCCTAATTCCCGAAGGATCACATCACAGACAAGAGACAGCAGAGGTGAAAGGTAAATGGAGAAACTCCTGAATGCATTTGTGCCTGAGCTTAGAGCTACTGCTGGACTTCCAATTACTGGAGGCCATGAGTTCCCTCTTTTCTTAAGCTAATTTGGATGGGTTCTGTGACCCTTGGAATCTAAGACCCACAGTGTACAAAGACTCCACCTACTGTTTAAGGATAAAAAAAGATAAAGAAATCAATAGTACACTGGACAAAGCATATGGTTAGAAACTCAACAAAGAAATATCAATGGGGGTTCATTCTGGAACTCCTATGTGGGGGGCCCATGCTTCTCTGTGGTGGAGGACGGGTGCTATCTTTTTGAAAATACGTTTTTATTGACTTGAGAGAGAGAGAGGGAAATATCAGTGAGAGAGAAACATCAATTGGCTGTTTCCTGCATGTCCCCTACTGGGCATTGAGCCCGCAACCTAGGCATATGCCTTGACTGGTAATCGAACGAATGACCTCTTGGTGCATGGGACGAGGCTCAACCAACTGAGCCAAACCGCTGGGCCAGGTGCTATTTTTATTTGTTCTTCCTCAGGTCTCTCCACTGCTAAGGCCCACACTGGACATTCATAGTTAGTGTCCAGTAATGACCTGGGAGTGCACAGGGTTTATTTGACTTTATGAAGTAGTCTTCTTTAAATACGGAGTTAGAAAAGATGAACAATCATTAATGGTAAATTATGTGTGAGATACTAAGGAACTAAGGAATGCTCCACGTGGCTTCTGGGAGCACTGTGGAGATGTGGGGCTCAGGCATGCTGTGGGAGGTCATGGGTCATTAGCAGGCTCCTCCTAGCAAAGTCTTCAACTGCCCTCCTGCGTGGTTTGCCACAGGACCTGTAATGAAGCTGATGGCTCCACCAGGCACACTTTTCCCCCTGAGTACATGGCTTCTTTGGAAAAGAATTAATTACAGAGTTTTATCTTAGTCCATCTCTACACATTGGTTGTGGGATGATGCTTCTTTGTTGTGGGAAAAAAAGTCCCTGGATGAGATATTGATACAGAGCAGAGAAAGGTCTGTCACCACCAGGTATGTGACGCAGATTGGGACGTGAGACAAGTCAGCGCAAAACTTTATTGAAAACTACTCTGTGGCCTGGCCATTGTGGCTCAGTGGTTGAGCATCGACCTATGAACCAGGAGGTCACGGTTCGATTCCCAGTCAGGGCACATGCCCAGGTTGCAGCTGGACCCCCAGTGGGGGGCATGCAGGAGGAAGCAGATCAATGATTCCATCATTGATGTTTCTGTTTCTCTCTTTCCCTTCCTCTCTGAAATCAATACAAAAAAAGAAAGAAAGAAAACACTTGTGAGGGACTCAAAGTGAGTAGGAAACAGTCTTGCTCTCAAACAGCTTTCAGTCTAGTTTGGGAGAAAAGACAGGGGATAGGGAAGCAAGGGAGGTCTCAGCGGAGAAGTTGGAGCTGAGGATGGTGGGAGGGAGGAGGTCTCTGACAGCTTGTTCCAAAAGTGGAGATACCAAAAGCACATTTGGACACCTGTTCCTTTGGGACAGGAAGGAGGAAGCTAAAGATGAGTGCAGATGCATACACATCTGTAGGATAATGATACAAATGAGCTTAATACAGGTTCAGTCTGTCTCTTTAAATATAACGTATGGGGCCAGGAGTAATAATGATCAATTAGCAAGGAATACCCACAAAGCCCTCTCTACTAAAGGAAACCAGGGCTCCAGGCTCAGGGCAGAAACATGTCAAAGACTAATAGAGACGAGTCAAAAGGCTACAACACAAGTTTGAAAAGGACCCATTGATTAAATCTGGGATAATTTTAGCATTAAAAAAACTAGGACTGCAGTGGATTGAAACACATCAAACATAAAATCCGTGAGTTTATGATACTTGAAAAAATTTTTTCTTTATTACATGATGAGGTGGCTTAGGGAATCAACTCATTGATCTGATATAAATAAAGGGAAGGAATCAAGTATTTATCCTGCTTTTCTAAACATGAGGGGGGAGTCCCTCTCCAAATAAGAATCATGGCTAACCTATGTTAAAGGAATGAAAACATCAGAATGCCACCCTGCATCACCCCCGATGACATAACCAATCTAGGCAATGATCATCACTGTCTACCAAGACTATCAGGTGAAATGTTAATGGCAAAGTTCACAATGGCTGGATCAGGCTGACAACATTTGAACTCATGAATCAATTTTAACATCACTAAAACTGGACATTTTGATATTTCATGCCTCTTGGGTAAGAAGCAAAAGAAAAATCATAGCACCATGTGTAAAGTTGTCTTTAAAAATATTTTTATTGATTTCAGAAAGGAAGGGAGAGGGAGAGAGAGATAGAAACATCAATGATGAGAGAGAATCACTGATTGGCTGGCTGCCTCTTGCACACCCCACACTGGGGTATTGAGGGCGCAACCAGGGCATGTGCCCTGACGAAGAATCGAACAGTGACCTCCTGGTTCATGGGTTGACACTCAACCACTGAATCATGCTGGCTGGGCAAAGTTTTCTTGAAAAAAGCCCATACCTGATTCTCATGAAGCTTCCAGGTTTTACTATGGTTTATAGAGAATATGGGAGGTAGGAGAACGCATAAATGAACCGTGAGGGGGTGACTGTGCCATTTTAAGAACAAATGACCACTTAGCCATCCAGTCACAACTAAATGCAACGTGTGGGCTTGGCTGGAGCTGGAGCCACACACACGGGCATTCCTGAGGCATTTGGAGATGTGACCCTGTCTAGATATTGGGCGACATCAAGGAATTACTTATTTTGTTGGGTGTAGTCATAGCTGTGGTTACATTTTAGAAATATCTTTAACTGTATTAGAATTGGACACTAAAGCACTTCTAAGTGACACGATCCATCTGAGAGCTGCTTTAAAGTACTCCAGTGAAAAGAAAGAAAACGGAGGTGGGGATAGAGAAAAGAGAATGACAGAAGGAGAAGAACAGATGATGGGAGTATGAGGACTCACTATCCTAGTCACCTACTTTTGTGAATTTTTGAGCATTTCTATGCTAGAACTTAAGGTTCCGTTTCCCCTCAGAACTATTTCCATCTGCAGAGCAGGGTGATGCGGTTCATTCTTTATCTCCAAATATCTTTGGAGGTAAAGTAACCAGAGCCTCTTGGCAGTTTCCATGCCCCACCCGGGGGGAGGGTTCTGCGGGGCCAAGCGCCCTTCTGGAGCCGGGACACTGCGGGTTAACAGCCACCCTGGCGGAGCGGCCCACAGCTGCCAGCGATTAGGGAGCTGGCAGGCCCCTTTGGAAACACCTGCCGCCTGATTAGGAGTAACTGTGAGTGGACTCCCACGTCCCCCGTCGACAGAAATGGAAATCCATCAGACAGAGGCTGGGCCGGGAAACTGCCTTCTGGGAAGCGCGCCTGTGCACCGGCCCGCAGTGTGTTTACTAGCATTTCCTGTGCCCCGGAGGCACCGCCCGCACTGTCTCGGTAATATTACCCCGAAACACTCTCACGTGTCCTTTGGACCCTGGAGTCTTCCTTTCCCTGAGTTTGGTCTGTGACTGAAAGAAGCCTGTTGTGTCGAGAATAGAGCTCTGACACTATTTCTGGAGAGACAGGTGTCCTGGGAGTGGCCTGGGTGACACTCCCCGGGGGCCCAGGAGGCTTCCGCAGGTTTGAGATCTCAGTTGAGCTTGGGAGGTTGGGCAGCTAATCTGCACTAAGTAGACTTAGTTCAGAGCCGCACTGGCAGCCACTGAAAAAACTTCTTCACATCATTGCCAGCAGGAAATCTGTGCCCAGGCCCAGGGAGAACCGCAGCTTTCATGGCAATGAGTGTGACCTGGTCTTCACCTTCAAGGACTCCTACTGCCTGTGCAGGTCCAAAAACAAAAAGCAACTACAGAGGAGCTATTTAACTTGCTATGTGAACAGAATGAGGAGGATTTTTAACACCCACCCCTCCACCACTACATTACATTTTATTGAATTTTAAAAATTTTTTAATTGCTTTTTTTTTTTTTGTGAGAGAGAGAGAGAGAGAGAGAGAGAGAGAGAGAGAGAGAGAGAGAGAGAACATCAATTTGTTGTTCCACTCATGTATGCATGCATTCATTGGTTGCTCCTTGTATATGCCCTGGGACAATACTCTAACGTTGCCATCTGGACAGGGCTCATTTAATCAAATTTTTGTTAGAACAAAGCACACACATATGGGGTTTTGAGTTTTAACCTATTTTGAAATGCAAAGGAATTATAATGAAGTGTAGGTTGTATCATGTGGGAAAATACATTTCTGAGCTCACTGTAGATATGTTTCACAAGCAGGACACAAGTCACAAAGGAAGTCCTTGCTTAGCAGGTATTCAGGAACTAAAAGTTCCTCATAGACAGACACAGAGACCAGGTGGATTCAAGTGTGAATGTGTTTCTCCAGAAATAACATGCATCTTCTTAAGTGTTTGTGAAATGGTTATTCTGCAAATTCTTGTTCCTCTTGCACCAAGAAGTCTGAAAGGTATTCAAGTAAAATTACTATAAAGTAAAAAAAGAATGATGATCCGTTTGTAACTTTTTACCTCAAAAATAATCCAGAGAAACTTTTAAAAGCACGTTATAGTATTTGTCTGCTTTAAAAGCAAGTTCCTTACAAACGACCCATTTATTAATTCGGGCATCAACAACTCATCATAGTCACTGTGTTTATATGAAAGTAACTAAACTGCATTTCTGTTAAAACATCCTCAGATTAAGATTTTCCCAAAGAAGTACTACATTGCTGTTCAATCCAGATTTAAGATAATTTCAAATGCCACAACCACTTTACAGAGAAATTTCCAAACGTATCAGAGGGCCTTCGTTTAGGTAAGTGCTGTGGGCGGAGGGAGCCACCCAGAGCTGGGGTGATTCGGTTGCGCTATACAGGGATGTCTCTAAGGCTATTGGCTGTTGCGCTCAGGAAACTGGGAGGAGCTGTCTAGTAAGAGAATCTCACTACTATTTCCTGTTGCTGCTGAACTGGGCTGCGGTCACCAAGGAACTTGAATGAGGCAGGTGAGTTACAGTGGCTTGGCTCACGAAGCCATCAAGAGAACAGAACTTGTCAGCGACTGGCACAGTTCCTCTTTTTTTTTTTTTTTTTTTAAGTACTATTGTTTCAGGATGTTTTCATAAAATAGCCCTATTGAAGAGCAAGGAGACTGGTTTTATAAACTACAAAGGAAAATGGATCTCAGTGTTCTCTGCGCAGAAACTGTGCTTTGTCGTTTGACTCAAAGGAAGCCACGTAGGCCAATTTCAGAATAAGTCAACGTAGGAAGGAGGGAAAGCAAGTGCTTTGCCCAGGATGACGCATCTATTAACAGCACAGATGGTCTTGGGATCTGATTCTCTCTGTTTCAAATCCAGTGTTCACCTTTACTATTCTTTTGACTTTGCTATTTTTTCCCTAAATTGGTCTCTTTATTATTCCCTTCCTCTACTTTTATTATCTACTAGACCCTGGTGCATGAAATTCGTGCATGGGGGTGTGTGTCCCTCAGCCCAGCCTGCACCCTCTCTAATCTGGGACCCCTCTCACAATCCAGGACTGCTGGCTCCCGACTGCTCGCCTGCCTGCCTTCCTGATTGCCCCTAACCGCTTCTGTCTGCCAGCCTGATCACCCCCTAACCACTCCCCTGCCAGCTTGATTGATGCCTAACTGATCCCCAGCCAGCCTCTTTGACCCTAACTGCCCTCCCCTGCAGGCCTGGGTCCCCTGCAACTGCCCTCCCCTGCTGGCCATCTTGTGGCAGC
Organism: Corynorhinus townsendii; assembly: GCA_026230045.1. Classification (NCBI taxonomy): domain Eukaryota; kingdom Metazoa; phylum Chordata; class Mammalia; order Chiroptera; family Vespertilionidae; genus Corynorhinus; species Corynorhinus townsendii. The sequence continues at coordinate 105,502,477 of JAPDVU010000004.1, read as the reverse complement.
TATCTTGTGTCCACATGGGGGCAGCCATCTTTGACCACATGGGGCAGCCATCTTGTGTGTTGGAGTGATGGTCAATTTGCATATTACTCTTTTATTAGATAGAGGCCTGGTGCACAGGTGGGGGCCAGCTGGTTTGCCCTGAAGGGTTTCCCGGATCAGGGTGGGGGTTCCCTTGGGGTGTGGGGCGGCCTGGGCGAGGGGCCTGTGGTGGTTTGCAGGCTGGCCATGCCCCCCGGTGACCGAAGTGGAGGTCCTGGTATCTAGGATTTGTTTATCTTCTATAATTGAAACTTTGTAGCCTTGAGTGGAGGCCTGGGTCGGCCAGGGTGTGTGGAAAGCTTGGCTTCCTCCATTGCTGGGGAAATCCAAGCCTCCTGCTCACTCTGTGGCTGAAGCCATCTTGGTTGGGTTAATTTGCATACTTGCTCCTGATTGGCTGGTGGTGGTGGCTTGTGGGTGTAAGCGGAGTGATGGTTAATTTGCATATTGCTCTTCTGTTAGATAGGATTTATTCTTTTTTCTCAGTTGGATGTATTTGATTTCTTCCCTCTATTTTTCTTCTCTTTTCTTTTTAATTATGGAAACTCCTGGTAATCCAGAAGTTGAAGGGGTGAGGTGGCCATGACAAACTCTTCAGCAAAGGGTTCTGGTATTAAAGACTTCACTGTCTCAAAACTGAAGGACACATTTCCTCTTTAGTAACTAGAATCCCATTCCAGTAACTAGAATCCCAAATGCTATATATTTCATCATATGTTTAAGTTGTACGGAATTAATAAGGAAAAACTCTAAAATAAAATTCCAGATCCTAAAAGGTCTTGATCTTAAACTTGCACATTATATTTTTACATAACTTTTAAAGAAGTTTTGTTTTTCAGAACTCTGAAATGCAGGCAGTATTTGTTTTATTATTTTTAAAATATGTACTTATTGATTTTAGGGAGAGCAGGGAGGAGAGAGATAGAAACATCATTAATGAGAGAGAATCATTGATTGGCTGCCTCCTGCATGCCCCATACTGGGGATCAAGCCTGCAACCTGGGCATGTGCCCTAACTAGGAATCAAACCGATGACCTTCTGGTTCCTGGGTCTATGCTCAGCCAACTTGGCCACACTGGCCGGGCAGCAGGTACTGTTTAAATTGCTCTCACCCTTACCAGCACTTCATCTTTCTTGGAGCAGGCTTGCAGGCTACTTATTATTCTGCTTTGCTCCCATGTCCTTATTTGAACTCTTGTCATTCTACTTAGGAATCCTGAAATCTTCCTTATAAAAGCCATGATTCTCTTTCACAGTGACTAGGACTCTAAACTTGAAAATGTTCAACCCATGGTATAACCTTGTGATAGCAATAGACTCAAGAGTTAATGGGAAACAAAGGACTAAAAGAAGGGGACTAAAGGAGCCAAGCAGAGAGCTTGGGAAAAGTCCTCAGTACTGGATTCCAAGATGGTGGCAGATTAAGTTGATGCTACACTGACATTCTCCCAGGACCAAATTGGAATAACAAGTAAAATATAGAAAACCAAGCCTGAATAGCCAACTGAAGACTAGCTGGGGTATCACATGAGCTCACTCGTATATGGAATCTAATGAACAAAATAAACTGATGAATAAAATATATCCAGAGACATAAAAACATTGAACAGACTGTCGAACCTCAGAAGGAAAGTGGGGTGGGTGGGTGTGAGGAGATTAATCAAAGACTTTATATGTATACTAGTGGCCTGGTGCACGAAATTCATGCATGGGGGGGGGGTTCCCTCAGCCCAGCCCAGACCCTCTATAATCGGACATCCCTCTTGCAATCTGGGACCGCTGACCATCTGCCTGCCTGCCTGATTGCCCCTAACCCCTCTGCCTGCCTGCCTGATCGCCCCTAACTTCTCTGCCTGCCTGCCTGATCTCGCCCCCAACTGCCCTCCCATGCCAGCCTGATCTCACCCCCAATCCCCATCCCCTGCCAGCCTGGTTGTCCCCAATAGCCCTCCCCTGCTGGCCTGATCTTGCCCCCAACTCCTCTCCACTGCAGGCCTGATTGCCCCTAACTACTTCTGCCTGTCTAATCACCCCTAACTGCCCTCCCCTGCTGGCCTGATCTTGCCGCCAAATGTTCTCCCCTGCTGGCCAATTTGGTTTTGATTGGTTGGTTTCTATGCCAGTCAGCATCAAAAGCTCCATCTCCTAGGCAGCCATTGGCTCCTCACAGTTCATCCAGATTTGGTTCTGATTGGTTGTTCTCAAAGCCAGTCAGCATCTCCGGGCCTATCTCTGGGCCTGATCAGAGAGGCGGGGCTGATCAGCAGCCCATGTGGAGGCCCAGAGAGAAACAGAGGCACGGCTGCTGGCAAAGCCCGGAGAGAGAGAGGCAATGGCTAATCAACAGCTGCTACAAGGCTGCAGATCAGACCCTGCCACTCTTCAGCCTGATCCGTAGTCCCACTGACTGCAGGACTGACATCTGGTGTTCGGTCAAGCCTTTGGTCATTTTGAACTTTACGGACCCTGGGTTTTAATATATTAGGATAATCTATATTGAAAATACAGAGTGAGTTGTTGCTACAACAAATGGTTTTGTTATCTGTTTTAAAATGTGTCCTGTGAGCAATTGGAGGAAGTAGAATATTTCTACTTCAGTCCCTAAAAATAGTAAGAGCAGCCCACCCAGTGTTACGGACCCTGGGTTTTTATATATTACGATAGGCATAACCCATGGACACAGACACTAGGATGGTGAAGGCCTGGGAGGGTGATGGGGTGCAGGGGTGGGAGGGTCCGAGTGCGGGTGGGGTCAATGGGAGAAAAAAGGGGACATCTGTAATACTTTCAACAATAAAGATAAAAATTTTAAAAAGTCCTGAGTACTCTCAGATGAATACAAAGAGGATCTGACTCTTCTAGGAAAGGGAATTTCAAGAGTAAAAACCTGAAATCCTGGCAAAACACTCATATTTCACATTTGAGTAAAGCAGAATACTGTTAAATTATTAGGCAGTATCTTTCCAATCTGTTTAAACTTTCTTGCAAGGTTTATTAATTTTATTATTATTTTATTTTTTTAACAGCTTTATTGAGTGCTCCTGATGTTCCAGGGAAAGCTTTCAGCTTTTCACAATTGAGTCTGAGGTTAGCTGTGGGTGTGTCATAGTGGCCTTTATTCTAATAATCTATACCCACTTTGATGAGAGTTTATCATAAATGGATGTTGAATTTTGTCAAATGCTTTTTTATGCATCTATTGAGAAAATTATGTGATATTTATTCTTTATTTTGTTCATGTGGTATATCACATTGACTGATTTGCAGATACATACTGAATCGTCCTTGCAACCCTGGAATACATTCCACTTGATCATGGTGTATGATCTTTTCACTGTATGTGAATTTGATTTGCTAATACTTTGTTAAGGATTTTTGTATCTATTTTTATCAGGGATAGTGACCTATAATTTTCTTTTTTAATCTAATAAATCTTTATTGTTCAGATTATTACAATTGTTTCTCCTTTTTCCCCCCACAGCTCCCCTCCATCTGGTTCCCACACCACCCTCTGCCCTTACCTCCCCTCCACTGTCCTCATCCGTAGGTGTACAATGTTTGTCCAGTCTCTCCCTGTACCCCCCACACCCTTTTCCCCCTGAGAATTATCAATCCATTCCCATTCTATGCCCCTGATTCTATTATATTCACCAGTTTATTCTGTTCCTTAGATTTTTAATTCACTTGATTTTTAGATTCACTTGTTGATTGATATGTATTTATTATTGTTCATAATTTTTATCTTTACTTTTTTCTTCTTCTTCCTTTTCTTAAAGAATACCTTTTAGCATTTCATATAATACTGGTTTGGTGGTGATGAACTCCTTTAGCTTTTTCTTATCTGTGAAGCTATTTATCTGACCTTCAATTCTGAATAACTTTCCTGGGTAGAGTAATCTTGGTTGTAAGTTCTTGCTATTCATCACTTTGAATATTTCTTGCCACTCCTGTCTGGCCTGCAGAGTTTCTGTTAAGAAATCAGCTGACAATCGTATGGGTGCTCCCTTGTAGGTAATTAACTGTTTTTCTCTTAATGCTTTTAATATTCTCTCTTTGTCTTTTGCTCTTGGCATTTTAATTATGATGTGTCTTGGTGTGGTCCTCTTTGGATTCCTTTTGTTTGGGGTTCTGTGTGCTTCCTGGACTTGTAAGTCTATTTCTTTCACCAGGTGGGGGAAGTTTTCAGTCATTATTTCTTCAAATAGGTTTTCAGTATCTTGCTCTCTCTCTTCTTCTAGCACCCCCATAATTCTGATGTTGGTATGCTTGAAGTTGTCCCAGAGGCTTCTTATACTATCTTCAAATTTTTGGATTCTTTTTTCTTTCCCGGTTGAGTGTTTTTTTGCTTCTTTGTGTTTCAAATCTTTGACTTGATTCTTGTGTTCCTCTAGTCTGCTGTTGGGTCTCTGTATAATATTTTTTATTTCAGTCAGTGTATGTTTAATTTCTAGTTGGTCCTTTTTCATATCCTCGAGGGTCTCGTTAAATTTATCGTCCTTTTCTAGGAAATTCTTGAAAAACCTTATAACCATGGTTTTGAACTCTATATCCAGTCATTTGTTTTCCTCCATTTCTTTCATTTGTGATCTGTTTCTTTGTCTCCGCATTTTCGCTGCTTCCCTGAGTTGGTAGGTTGGATTTGTGTGCTCGGTGTCCTATATGGCCCACTGGGCTGGCCCCCCAGTTACCTGAGGTGGACACTCTTGGTGCACTCCTTTGTGGACTGTGTGTACAGCCTTGTTGTAGTTAAGTCTTGATTGTTGTTGGTGTCATTGGGAGGAATTGAGCTCCAGCCCAATATGCTGTGAGGACCTGCTGTGACCATAATGGAAGAACTGCTGTGCTGAAGACATGCTTATGGGGCAGGAGTTGTTTCAGTGGGGCTTTGGTGCTCACTGAGTCTGCCTCTTGAATGTGTCACTTATGGATGTGAGGAGTTGAAATCTGGTGTTGTCTCACACTGACCACTAGGTACACTAGCTTCTGGATCTCCAATGGGGTACAGTTTAATGTTTAATTAAGGTCAGCTACTGTCTGAGGCCACCCAGCAGGAGGTACAGCGAGAACTACAGTTTTTTCCTCTTTGCTTGGGGTTTGGAGGTTTTGGAGCTGTCTGACCAGAGCTGCAGTTTGTTAGGTTAAGCGGCGATAGGGCAGGCCATTTACATGCAAACGCTGCTGCGAGGAGCTTGGGTGGGTTTGTAGATTGTGCAGGGCGAGGTCTCAGGAAGTCATAGGCTAGGGCACGGCAAACAGCGATGGCTGCCAGTCAGCAGTCTCTGCATTTCCACGTTTCCAAGTCCCCACGTCCTGCGCCTCAGCGCAGTAAACAATGATTGCTGGGCGCACCTCTGCAAGAAAGTCACCCTCACTTTCTGACCCGATGGCAGACAGTCCAGCTTCTCCCCGTAGGAGTTTGGGTCCCCAGCATCTCCCCAGAAACTGGAGTTCAGAGTAATCGGGAGCTTGTCTCCCTTAGGGTTGAAAGAAGCAGCCCACCCAGTCGCCTGCCGCCAGCCTGATTTGCGTGCATCTGTACCTCAGCTTTTCAGCGCTTGTGCACATCTCAATGCTCTTTTCTCTTTCCTTCCAGTTGTAGAACTTCCACTCAGCCAGCTTTCCCATGGTTCTGGGTGATAGACATTTTGTCTTTTAGTTGTAGTTTTGAAATTGTTGTGCGAGGCAGCAGTTTAGGTGTTTACCTATGCCGCCATCTTGGTTTCTCTATAATTTTCTTTTCTTGTAAAAATCCTTGTCTAGTTTTGGTATCAGTGTAATGCTGGCCTCATAAAATTAGTTTGTAAGTGTTCCTTCCTATTGTATTTTTTTTGGAAGAAGAATTGGTATTGTTAATTTTTCTTTAAAACCATTTGGTCACGTTTTAAGATTTTTATTTCCTTACTAGAAGCCCGATGCACGAAGATTCGTGCAAGAATGGGCCTTCCTTTCCCTGGCTGCTGGCACCGCCTTCGCTCTGGCTGGATCTGCTTTTCCGCTCTGGCCCGGAGCCACCTTTCTGCCTTCCCATGCTGCCCAGAGGCCTGGAGCGGCTGGGGTGGTGTGGAACGCCTATTTCGACGCAAATTAACCATGGCGACGATGCAAGCATCCTGCCCTGCCCCCTTGGCCCCTGCATATGCAAATTAATCCACCAGCTTTGTTGGGTTAATATGCATACACACTCCTGATTGGCTGGTGGGTGTCGCGAAGGTACAGTCAGTTAGCATGTTACTCTATTAGATAGATACCCTTGAAGTGCCTGGGTAACTTGTAACTTCTCTTTTTCTGGACCCCCTAGGGCACAACCACCAAGTTCCTCCTTTGATTGCAATGTATAAATACAGATGTAACCAGCCATTCTCCAGAGCATTATCTCAATTCATTGAGGTTCTGCTTCCCGGCATATGTCGACAGTTTGGCTCAAATAAACTCACAAAAATTCTTTACAGGTTTCAATGTTTTTTTCTACGTTAACATCCAGTATCTGGTCTCTCTCATAGGCCATTTCTGTTGCCTGGTTCTCTCTGTAAACTTCTAACTGGTTTATGATTCAACTTGTTGCTCTACTGAATCTAACTGGCCTCCTCTTAATTGCTTACCTCCAAAACTTCTATTATTTCTGGGAGCACCTTTAGGCTTAAATTTCCTCCCATTCTGTTCCAGATAAAGTCAGATCATTCTGGAGCTCTCTATTCTGTAGCTTGCCTCTCCACCACTTGTGGAGGAGAAATGGGCTCTATAATAAATCTAACCAAAAGTAACCTTACCTGGTGACTTGGTCACAAATTCCTAACTGGTAGGTCATGGTGGGTAGTAATAATCCCATGCCTATAAATTCTTTAGTAAAAGGTTTTAAAGCAAGCCCTGTCCATTCTTCTTTTTAAAAAAATTTCTCATTGATGTTTCCATTTCCCCATCTTTCCCCTTCCTTTCTCTCTAAAGTCAATAAAAACATTAAAAAAAAAAATAGATGGCCCAGCATGTATTTACCAAACATTTGCTTTTTCATCTCCATGTGAATTGCCTTTTTCCCTTTGAAGTCATACACCTCTACCCCAGCCCCCCTTCTCTTTAGCCCAAGATGGCATGGAAGCCTCCAGTGCCCTGATCTGTCTTTGGTCTCATATTCTGACGGAACCTCCATATGCACATACGTAATATATTTGGTCATTTTCTCCTATTAATCTGTCACATGTTTATTTGATTCCAGCCAAAAGAATTTAGAGGGATAGGAGTCAAATTAATCCTCCCCCCCCTCCCCCCGCCAAAGCCTATCAGAAGTACACTGCCAAGTTCTTCTGGTAGGGCTTAGGTTAAAACAGATTTATATTTAATTTTAAGCCAATGTATTACTTCTTGTTCTTGGGCAAATTACTTAGTTTCTGAATCTCATATTGACAACTATTAAAAGAGAATTCTGTTCTCAGAAGGTTGCTTGGCATGTTGGGGGAATTATAAAAAAATGCAAATAAAGTGTGTTGCCGTGTTTGTGTCACACATCTTCCTTCACTACACATGGTGGTAACTGGAGAGAACAGGGAGTAGAGTACAGGAAGTTATACATGAAACTGGGAGAGGCTTTAGCTTGGATAATGAATATTTGAAAGGGAGAAAAAGATGTGAGTGGCTGTAATTACAAGAGGAAGGTGACATGAACAGGTTGGATGAAGGAGGCACAGAGTGTGCCACTGCCACATGCACAACCATGCTCAATGCCAGCCCCATAAAGACCTGGAAATAGAGGGATCCTGAAGTTGGATGATGTTTTTGTCCCCTGCGCCAGAATCGTATCAAGCCTATTTAGGTCCAAGTTCTGTTTTCTAGACTGCCACTGTGTTTCGAAGTAGCAAAGTACACAGATTTCATTTTGCCAGCTAATACACTCTGTTCAGGGTGGGGATATTAGCTCAGGTAGTCCCACAGGACCAGTGGACACCAAAGCAGCATGAGGCCAGGTGAGAAGACCTCTCTAGAAGAGATTCCCAATTCTTATTCAGGTGTATTAGTCCTTATGTCAATGCAGGAGTACACTTAGCTTTTCATTTTTTCTTTCATAAAGACAAAAGAAAGATCACAGTGCAAACTAGTCACCCAACTTTCTAGGTCTTAGGTAACCAGAGGAAAGGAGCTTAAAAGGAGATACAAAATTAAGCCTGTGTCTGGGCTAGAAAGTTTTATTTTGTGTGTTTTTTCCCTTTTGGCTTTTCTTTACTATGTCACATTAAAACATATTTGAAATTTACATTTGCACATATTTTTTATTGACTTCAGAGAGGAAGGGAGAGGGAGAGAGAGATAGAAACATCAATGATGAGAGAATCATTGATCAGCTGCCTCCTGCATGCCCCACACTGGAGATCGAGCCTGTGACCCAGGCATGTGCCCTGACCATGAATCAAACCATGACCTCCTGGTTCATAGGTTGATGCTCAACCACTGAGCCACACCAGCTGGGCTGGAGCCAGAAATTTAAAGGTTTTTCCATTTTTATGATCTTATAGTATGGTTGGAAGTTATTTTCCAAATGAAAATCAGCAGATAAACAGTCTGCTCACTATCCTCCAAGGACTCCAGTTTTCCATGTGAACAAAACCATATCATGGGACAAGGCTTCAGCTTGGTGTTTCATCTCCACAACTGCTATTAAATTCCACGATGGGTTGTAGGTGAACCCTTGCCTAGAATGTAACAGGTCCAACATTAGATAATCTCAAATGCAGTGAATTCCTGTCTGGAAAGCTTCCTAACCTTGCTCTATTTTCCCATCACAGAGAGCTTACTATGGGACAGGAAGGGGGCCGAGGCCCATTTTGTGTTGGTGAAGTAACAGTGATACTGTAGGGAGGAGGCACAAGGGTCCCATGGACTAGAATACAAAGGAGGAAAAAGAAAAAGAATTTCATGAATCAGATAGATTCTCGGGCAGCACCGAGGGTCTAAGAATTCCAGCTTTTCCAAGGCAATGACCACCAAAGTACATCCCAGGCCTCACCCCAGACTCACAGAATAAACATGCATTTTAACAAAATCCGCCAATAACTTGTATGCACATTAAAGTTTGAGAAGCACTGATAAAAATGCCAAGTGTTTTACCCTCTTATGCCACAATGGCCCTGTCTTATTGAGAAATCTTATCGCAGGAACCTTAAAATGTACTTGGACTTAGGAAGTCCCTGGAACAGGATTTGTGATCATATAGGATAAAGTGTCCCTTCTGCTGTCCCCATGTGAGCTCACAGCTTACCCTAATAACCAGTCAGGGAATATTAATAAACTCCGATGAGCAAGAGACTAAGACCTATGCTATGAGGGATATATATTCTTTTTTAAAAAATATTTTTATTTATTTCAGAGAGAAAGGAGAGGGAGAGAGATAGAAACATCAATGATGAGAAGGACTCATTGATTGACTGCCTCCTGCACACCCCCTACTGGGGATCAAGCCCGCAACCCGGCATGTGCCCTAGACAGGAATCGAACCTGGATCCTTCAGCCCACAGGCCTACACTCTATCCACTGAGCCAAAAGCTAGGGCAGGATATATATTTTTTATCAAACCTTAACTTTTGTGACTGGGAGACGGGCTACCCTTAAAATAGGCGAAAATCCCAATATCATCCTATTAGACTCTGATACTCTAATGTACGAGACCTTTTTAGACTCCAACTAGCTGCCAAGAGAAATAGACATAGTGCTTTAATAAATGTTACAATCAATCAAATGTAAAATGCTTGTTATTATAAGGAATTAGATTTGTTCTTTCCCTGTGCACATCATGAGATGAATCAAATGTAAATACTACAATGAAATTTCAACAGTTGTTTCAAAAGACCTCAAGTTTTTTAAATTGATGAGAGACATCAATTTGTTTTTCCACTTATTCATGAATTCATTGGTTAACACTTGTATGTGCCCTGATTTGGGATCAAATCTGCAACCCTGTCATATCAGACAACCCTCTTAACCAACTGAACCACCTGACTAGCTCTCAATTTTAAGCATTGTGCTGCATAAATAAAATAATGATGGAGTGGATAGCTGGAAAAATGTTTATAGAAGACTTCGCTCATTACTTCAGGACCACCCTGAGAAGTAAACTGGATCATTGCCAATGAATGCAAGTGTCTTTTTAAAGTCAGGCTACAGTGCCTCTTCTACCTATATTGGCCAAGAGTAATCTGCTATTCTATAAACCAACCACCAGCTTTGATTACGGGATGGCTGCTATATAACAAGCACTGTGAAAGATGAAAGTACAGGATACAAAACTTGTTCTCTAGGAATTTACAATCTGGACCAGGAGAAAAAGAGATGCACATAAAAATGTTAGGATTGCCCTGGATGGCACTGTCTTGATACATCAAGGTTGTGAGTTCAATCCCCAATGAGGGCACATACAAGAATCAACCAATGAATACATGAAGAAGTAGAACACATTGATTTTTTTTCTCTCTCTCCAATCAATCAATAAAATTAAATCAACAAATAATACAGGATAGTATGTGAGTCTCAAATGTGAGATGCAGAATGCAGAGGTTGGCTCTGGGCTTGGAGGTGAGGGAGGCTGTGTGGTGCATGCAGGACTGAGCGGGGTGTTAGTGCTCAGCTAAGTTTAACAGTGTGATAGAATCAATGGCTGACTTGAGTAAAATATCCCTTTTCAGCTATAGTTCTCAGGGTGCTTTTCCAAAAAGGAACATTTTGGGGGACTCTCTCCCATGAGAGATCTGATACTAAGGCCCACATCTGTGAGTCTCACTAGGGTATAACCATACAGTAAAGCAAACGATCACTGCTGGATGGTAACTTAGGTAGCGCTGCAGGAAGCTGTGTCTATTTATCTGGCCAAATACTAATGTATTAGCTTCATGTCATTGTCCTCATAGTTTCTCCCTCCTGCTCTGGCCAAGCAGGATTCTAGTGGAAACCAGTAACATGAAACTATGCAGCAGCATCCCGTTTTACAGTGTGTTCGCCGTGCCCTTCAGGGCCACACTCTTCACACACGGGGCCTAGTGAATGCTGTTGGCAGATGGAGTGACCGAAAGGAGATTCTGCCAGAGCTCTCCAGCCCATCTTCTCTAGGCTACAAGCAGAGAAAGTACTCACAACCCAAGGAGGAGAGAAAGAGAAGACTGAGGTTTGATTACCAGTTGGCTTACTTTTGATAGCAGCACATGACTTTTGTTTACCAATCAACCTAACCTACTTGGAGGCTCAAGTAAAAATAAGGGGTGTCTAACACTATGCCAGAGAATAATTTCAAAAGGTTAAAAACATGATCTCATACAAATATCAAATGAACCCAAAGATTTTATTCAACTCATTAGTGAGTGAGGAAACCAGGAGAAGACTGAGTTCAAATGAGACTGTGAGGAGGTAGGTATTTCTAACAGTTTAACAAAGGAATGTTAGGATAAGAGTTCTAGGTGGGATAAAAGTGGTCAATGCTCCACAGGGCCATATGCCACAACCTCTGGGCTTATCTTTTCCATGGGAGAGAAATATATTTGTCTCTCTAATTGAATAAGAACCTAAAAATTAACCCCTGCTCCCAGTGAGTTGTCAAATAACCAAATCAACAGACCGCCAGCTAAAGGGGCAGGCCAGGCCGTGTGCCGGAGGGACACTCAGCAGTCGCATGTCTGTTTCAAGTTCTGAATCATTTTCCTGGCACTCAGAAGAGGCTCTTGAAAGGCCATGGGGAAGGTCCAACTGCACAAGAAGGGTCTGCGGATCTTATGATGCAGGTGACAGTGTACCAAGGACAGATGACCTGTCAGAGCAGGTATTCGTGCTGTAGTTTGGGAACTGTCACTTGATTTAGGTAAGGACAAGACTCAGAGAAGGAGGGCATGAAAATGTCCCGGTGAATAGCAATGAGCGCAGAGGCCATGGCAACCTCAATGAGCTGGACCCAGGTGACAACCACCTAGATGGAAGTGTAAAGGGTGCGGCATCCAGCGTTCGTCCAATTGGACACTCCAGCTCCTCTGGAGAATGTGAGCAGAGCCGTCATCAGCAGAGAGGCCCGTTTGGGAGGAGAATAGTCTTTCCATCGGCACCTGGGCCATATAGTCCACAGACTGCAGAGTTCTGAGGGCGCCAGTGTCTTAGCAACGTCCTGCGACTGTCTTTATATAAGTATCAGTTATCAAAAACCTCATTTTTTGTTAATCCTCACCAGAGGATATTTTTTCCATTGCTTTTCAGAGAGAATGAAAGGGGGGAGAGGGAAGAGAAACATTGATGTGAGAGAGACACATCAACTGGTTGCCTCCAGCAGGTGCCCCAACCAGTGGGTGGGGAGCAAACTTGAAACCCAGGCAGGTGCCCCTGACAGGGAGTTGAACCCAAGATCCTCGGGCGTGTGGGCCGAGGCTCCAACCACTAAGCAACACCGGCCAGGGCAAAAATCTTAAATGGTTTTTCAATAAACTCTGCTCAAGAAAATATGTAAATATGTGATCCAAAACCATGTCTACGAAAAAACATTTTTAAGTCTAAAAGCATTGTTATTTGAAGAGATAACAAATCAATGCAATCCTTGTATTAAGTATATACTGTGTGCCAGATACTTTTTTGGCCCTGAGTTGTACTAACAGGAGAATACATTCTTTCTGCTTTCCAAAAACTTATAATAGGGGAGATATCTGTGCAAACATGTTTAATACAGGAAGTGTGAGTGAAGTAGGGGTGTACCTGGGGGAACACACGGGAAGAACGAGTGAACAAGTCAGAGCAGACATCATGGAAGATGGGACCTTCGAGTTGGGACTTAAAGAATTCAAAATTCATTTGATTGGAAAATTCTCTAAAAGGAATGACTATGAATCAATGAAGGTGAGGGGAGCTGTAAAATTGTTTTCTCAAACTGATTCCATATGTATAAAAATATATGTGATACTATAAACAAAGACAAGTGATAATTGAGATAAAATTTTTTAAGAAAAGCAGATCCATGCTGTGGACAATTCACAAAAGAAATAGAAATGGTCAATGAACATCCACAATTATATTGTTTAAAATTGATTTTAGAGAGAGAGAGAGAAGCATCAGCTCCTGCGTTAAGCATCTGCCTCCTGGTGGTCAGCGCACGTCATAGCGACCGGTCATTCTACAGTTTGGTCGATCTGCATATTACGGTTTTATTATATAGGATAGCTATTATAATGCTTAAAAATCTTTTTTTTAAAGAATAGTTTGATTTTTAGAGAGAGAGAAGAGAGAAACATTGATATGAGAGTGCAACATTCTTCAGCTGCCCTCTCACTGCCCCATTGGGGACTGATCCTGACAACTTGGGCATGTACCTTGACCAGGAATGGAACCAGCAATCTTTCCATGCACAGGATGGATGATGCTCCAAACAATTGAGCCACACGGACCAGGGCAAAAGTATAATCTTAATGGTAATAGCCAATCATCTCCTTGAAGCATCCAGAATAGTCCCTGCTGCTATAACTGGCCCATTTTCCCCCCAGATTGCCCTCACTTCCTGCCCAGCATTTTGGCTAGCCTGGGAGGTCTGAGCCCTTCACTGCCTTGCCCTTGTTGGGCCCTGGCTGCTTCAATTGCTCATGCACAGTTATCTATGGCAGGGAAGTACCACAATATATCTTCATTTGATAAAAGAAAGTACAGCCTTTCATTATACACAAGAAAAGCCTATCTCCCACCCATACCAAATCTTATTAGGGTACACTGCTCCCAGACAGACTCTTTTGAGACACCCCCCCGCCCTGCAACCCAACACACACACACAGCACGGTGGGGGCATGGAGTGAGGATCAATGTGAAATACTGGTGTCTGGGAGGATTCCTTTCAGCACAGAACCATCCACCTGCACAGAGTGTCATGTGTTCCCCCTGTCATTCTGCAGGCTGCCGGTTCCATTCCCGGTCAGCGTGAGGTATCTTATACACTGGGTCCTCACTTCTTTTTAAAAAATATATATATTTTTTTATTGATTTTTTAGAGAGAAAGGAAGGGAGAGGGAGAGACAGAGAGAGTAACATGAAATGGTTGCCTCCTATTCTCTGACCTGGGACCAAACCCACAGCCTTTTGGTAACAGGACAACACTCAACCAATCGAGCCACAACAGCCAGGGCTCTGCTTCCAATGCTCTAGCATCTTTGATTATTTAGAAATATGTGTAACTTCTGAAGAACACCATTGAGAAGAGAGGCATCAGTTAGAAACACTGCAGGCAGACCACCAAGTGGTCCTATGTCCTCATCAGTCTGTCCATCCATCCATCCACTCAATAATGAAAATATTCAAGATTTGTTATTACCATTTTGGAAAATGCCAGTCTGTTACAAAACACATTTTCTCTGCATTTTCCGAGTTTTTGGTAATGAGAAAGCACTTACCTAGCATGACTGTGGAGCTGGTCTCAGAGGCAGAGTTTACACAATTCTAAGGATGAGGCATGAAGATTTCCATGTTTACTTCTGACAGATGAGCTTTTCTGCTTCAAATGAAAGAAAGAGATAGTCACGGTAAATTAATGTTTGAAGTTAATGTGATCGTTTCCCTAACTTTTAGGTTGTTGGATTTTAAAATCCATACTTATTTTAAACATCAGGACAAGCCTCCTTCCTGATGTTACCAATCAACTAATTCTGTTCATTTATTACATTCCCTTATGTACTTATTATATTTAGAATTAACTTACAGATCTTATTAAGGAATGCATTCCTGCCCAGCCCAAGTGGCTCAGTGGTTGAGCGTCGACCTATGAACCAGGAGGTCACAGTTCGATTACCGATCAGGACACATGCCTGGGTTGCAGGCTTGATCCCCAGTGTGGGGTGTGCAAGAGGCACCGATCAATGATTCTCTCTCATCATTGGTGTTTCTCTCTCTCCTTCTCCCTTTCTCTCTGAAAGCAATACAAAAATAAAGAAAAAGGAAAATAAAAAAATGCATTCCTGCTCTGGCCAGTATGGGATGGGGGGAGGGAGATTAACGAAAGAACTTATATACATATGTGCATAAACCATAGACACAAAAAATAGTGCAGTGAGGGCCTGGGGGTGGGGCAGGTATGGAGTGGAAGGAGTCAATGTGGGGGGTGGGAGGGGGTGGGAAGGTCGCAGGGGAAAGAGGACATCTGTAATAATTTCAACAATAAAAAAATTTTAATCTTAAAAAAAGGAAGACATGCATTCCTGCCCTGGCCAGTGTTGTTCACTGGTTAGAGCATTGGCTCACACACTGAAGGGTCTTGGGTTTGATTCCTGACCTGGGTTACAGGTTTAATCCCCAGGCCCTAGTCAGGATATGTGTGGGAGGCAACCAATTGATGTGACTCTCTCACATTGATGTATCCCTTTCTCTCTCTTCCCTTCTCTCCCCTCCCACTCTCTTGGAAAAAAAAAAAAAATCAATGAAAAAAATATCCTCAGATGAGGATTAACAACACCAACAACAAAAGAACTGCAATCCAAATGGATTTTACTTTGTATTACCCATTATCTATAATAATAAAAGCATAATATGCAAATCGACTGAATGGCCCAACAGTGGAATGACCCTCAGGACGAAGCCAGGGCTGCATGGGGCTGTGAGGGCCGATTCTGTGAGGCAGCCGAGGCAGCCAGGGCTGCAAAGGTCTACTCTTGCATGAATTTCGTGCATTGGGCCTCTAGTTTATCAATATTTGAAAAATTTAGGTGCTTTTTAAAAATATATTTTTATTGATTTCAGGGAGGAAGGGAGAGGGAGATAGAAGAAACATCAATGATGAGAGAGAATCATTGATCGGGTGCCTCCTGCACACTCTCTATTGGGACCGAGCCTACAACCCGGGCATTTGCCCTTGACTGGAATTGAACCTGGGACCCTTTAGTCCACAGGCTGATGCTCTATCCACTGATCCAAACTTGCTAGGGCAAAAAATTTAGATTTTGACCAACTGTGTTCTACTAATAACTATAATAATTACTCAATTTCTTAACTTAAAGCCTTAAGGTCATAGGAGAAAATAATTGCATATTTAAATTTATGTGTATATTTTTGTTACAGACACATGTGATCAGGCCAACAAAGTCAGTAAAGAACTTTCAAATATAAAAAGTATATTAGAGCCCTAACCAGTCTGGCTCAGTGGATAGAGCCTTGGCTTGAGGACTGAAGGGTCTTGGGTTTGATTCCAGTCAAGGGCATTATACCTCAGTTGCAAGCTTGATCCTCAGTCAGGGTGAGTGTGGGAGGCAACCAATCAATGTGTCTCTCTTACACTGATGTTTCTCTCTGTCTCTCCCTTCCCTTCCACTTTCTCTAAAAATCAATGGAAAAATATCCTCTGGTGAGGATTAACAACCAACAACAAATAGGATATTAGATTAGATTAAAGATCTATAGGGGAAGGGGATAGAAATACAGATTCAGGAAACTGGCAGCAATGTAAAAGTTCTATTAAATACAAGCTTTACTTTTAAAACCTAGTTTTAATTTAAAAGTTGTGGTAAAGCCCTACCCAGTTTGGCTCAGTGATTAGAGCGTCAGCCCACAGACTGAAGGGTCTCAGGTTCAATTCTGTCAAAGGCATGTACCTTGTTTGCAGGCTTGATCCCCAGTTGTGGCGAGTATGGGAGGCAACCAATCTCTCTCTGCCTCTCCTCCTCCCTTTTACTCTCTCTAAAAATTAATGGAAAGAACATTAAAGAATTAATGTTCGGGCCCGACCAGCATGGCTCAGTGGTTGAGCACTGACCTATGAACTAGGAGATCGAGATTCGTTTCCTGGTCAGGGCACATGCCCAGGGTGTGGGCTCAAAACCCAGCAGGGAACATGCAGGAGGCAGCCTATCAATGATCCTCTCTCATCATTGATGTTTCTCTCTCCCTCTCCCTCTCTGAAACCAATAAAAAATATTATTTTAAAAAAATTTCTTTTGAAAAAGAAAGAAGATATAAACAAGTAGAAGAATATACCATGTTAATGGATGGTAGAATCAACATAATTAAAATGTCCACACTACCCAAGGCAATCTGCAGAGTCAATGCAATCCCTATTAAAATACCAATGGCATATTTCACAGAGCTAGAACAAACACTGGAAAATTTATATGGAATAAAAAAAGAACTCAAGCCGAAACCGGTTTGGCTCAGTGGATAGAGCGTCAGCCTGCGGACTGAAAGGTCCCAGGTTCGATTCCGGTCATGGGCATGTACATGGGTTGCGGGCACATCCCCAGTTGGGGGTGTGCAGGAGGCAGCTGATCGATGTTTCTAACTCTCTATCTCTCTCCCTTCCTCTCTGTAAAAAAATCAATAAAATATATTTTAAAATAATAAATAAATAAATAAGAACTCAAATAGCTGCAGCAATTTTGAGAAGGGAAAACAAAGTTGGAGGAATCACAATACCATATTTCAAGTTATACTACAAAACCACCGTAATCAAAACAGCCTGGTACTGGCACAAGAACAGGCGTATAGATCAACAAAACAGAGAACCCAGAAATCAACCCAAGCCTCTAGCCCCTGGCACCCGCCCTTCTACTTTTCCCATAAATGGAATCATGTAGTGTTAATATAAGCTTTATTTTGCTTTAAAAGAATGGGTAGTAGGTATCAAATTGCTATGATATGTAGGTGTAGATTTCATTGGATATCCTATCTAATACTTGACAAAGGAGGCAAGAGCATACAAAGGTGCTGGGAAAATTGGACAGATACAGGGGGGAATAAATGAAACTAGGCCACCAACTTATAGCATACACAAGAATAAATTCAAAATGGATAAAAGACTTAAATGTAAGTTGGAAAACCATAAAAATCCTAGAAGAAAACATAGGCAGCAAAATCTCAGACATCTGTTGTAGCAATATGTTTACAGATATATCTCCTAAGGCAAAGGAAACTAAGGAGAAAATAAACAAATGGGACTACATCAAAACAAAAAGCTTCTGCACAGCGAAAGAAACCATCAACAAAACAAAAAGGGAGCCCACTGTATGGGAGAACATATTTGGCAATGATACATCTGATAAAGGCTTAATATCCAAAATATATAAGGAACTCATACACCTTAACAAAAGAAAAACAAGCAATCTAGTTACAAAATGGGCAAAGGACCAAAATAGACACTTCTCCAATGTGGACATACAGATGGCCAAGAGACATGAAAAAATGCTCAAAGTCACTAATCTGAGAGATGCAAATTAAAACAACAATAAGGTATCACCTCACACCTGTCAAAATGGCTACCATCAACAAATCAACAAACGACAAGTGCTGGCGAGGATGTGGAGAAAAGGGAACCCTTGTGCACTGCTGGTGAGTATGCAGACTGGTGCAGCCATTATGGAAAACAGTATGGAGTTTTCTCAAAAAGTTAAATATGGAACTGCCATTGACCCAGTGATTCCAATTCTAGGAGTATATCCTAAGAAACCCGATGCAACAATCAGAAAGAATGTATGCACCCCTATGTTCATAGCAGCACAATTTACAATAGCTAAGATCTGGAAACAGCCCCAGTGCCCATCAGTAGACGAGTGGATAAAAACGCTGTGGTACATTTATACCTTGGAATACCCTGCAGTAGTAAAAAAGAAGAATCTCTTACCCTTTGAGACAGTATGGAGGGACCTGGAGAGCATCATGCCAAATGAAATAAGTCAGTCAGAGAAAGACAAGTATCACATGATCACACTCATATGTGGAATCTAAGTAACAAAATAAACTGGATCCAGAGGCATGGAAGCATGGAACAGAGTTCAGAATGTCAGTGGGAAGGCGGGGGAGGGTGGGTGTATGGAAGGTAATCAACCAAAGACCTTGTATGCACATATGCATAACCCATGGACACAGACAATAGGGTGCTGAAGGCTAGGGGGAGAAGGGGGCGCTGGATGGGGTCAATGGGGGAAAAAGGGGGACATATGTAATACTTTCAACAATAAAGAATTAATTTTAAAAATTTTATTTTTTAAAGAAAAAAAAATAGCCTTGGGTGAGAATTAACAACAACAACAACAACAAAAGTTGTGGTAGCCAAAACCGGTTTGGCTCAGTGAATAGAGCGTCGGCCTGCAGACTGAGAGGTCCCAGGTTCAATTCCGGTCAAGGGCATGTACCTGGGTTGTGGGCACATCCCCAGTGGGGGGCGTGCAGGAGGCAGCTGATCGATGTTTCTGGCTCTCTATCTCTCTCCCTTCCTCTCTGTAAAAAAATCAATAAAATGTATTTAAAAAAAAAAAGTTGTGGTAAATACACATAACATAAAATTTACCACATTTGTCATTTTTAATTGCATATTCAGGAGCATTCAGTACATTCACACTGCTGTGCAACCAGCGTACAGACTGCATTCTGCAACACTGAAACTGTCCCCATTCAAAACGCCCCTCCCCTAGCCCTCTAGCCCCTGGCACCCCCCCTTCTACTTTTCCCATAAATGGAATCATGTAGTGTTAATATAAGCTTTATTTTGCTTTAAAAGAATGGGTAGTAGGTATCAAATTGCTATGATATATAGGTGTAGATTTCATTGGATATCCTATCTAATAAAAGAGTAATATGCAAATTGACTATCACTCCAACACACAAGATGGCTGCCCCATGTGGACACAAGATGGCCACCATAAGATGGCCAGAAGGGGAGGGCAGTTGGGAGGGACCAGGCTTGCAAGGGAAGGCAGTTAGGAGCGATCACGCCTGCAGGGGAGGGCAGTTAGGGGTGACCAGGCCTGCAGGGGAGGGCAGTTAGGGGTGACCAGGCCTGCATGGGAGGGCAGTTAGGGGCAATCAGGCTGGCAGGGGAGCAGTCAGGCATCAATCAGGCTAGCAGGCAGAAGTGGTTAGGGGCAATCAGGAAGGCAGGTAGGTGAGCAGTTGGAAGCCAGCAGTCCTGGATTCTGAGAGGGATGTCTGACTGCCCCTTTAGGCCCAGTCTTACTGGGATTAGCCTGAGGGACACACACCCCCGTGCATGAATTTCGTGCACCAGGCCTCTAGAATTTAATAAATTATTGATTTTATACTGTTAATGTCATAAATCAATCCTTTTACCAACACCTAAATTAAAGTCTGAATGTTAATTCAAAGGATGTAAGGTAATACACACATCATTTTCCAAATTAAATTTTGGAAGTATATAAGTAGAAAGAAAGCCCAGCGGTGCTAATTCAGTCTTTTTGTTTTATACATAAGATATTAAATGATTTGTATAGCCACACACCTCATTGGCTAGAGTGCTTTGGAAATAATCTAAGACTCCTGACCCTCAATGGTCCTTCAAGCTACAGATTCTGTTGTTCATAAATTTTATACATTTCAATTTTATGAAATATGTTTTCATTGATTTTTAGAGAGAGGAAGGGAGAGAGAGAGAAATATCAATCAGCTGTCTCCCACATACCTCCTACTGGGGTTCGAGCCCAAAACCTGGGCATGTGCCCTGACCCAGAATTGAACCAGCAATCTCTCAAACAAGTCACACTGGCCAGGGCTACATTTCAATTTTAAATGCACTAGTCACACATAATCTTATGTGCAAATATTCTTGTATAGTTAAGAATCTTTAGTAATTAAAAATATCCTGTATGTCTGGCATAAGTTAGATTTTTCTACAATGAACTCAAATAGATGAACATTATTTGGTAACAGTGTTTTGTTTTAGGTAAGATGAAGTGTATCACCCTATAAGTGATACACTAATATGAACTCACAGAGGTAGGAGGGGCCTCGGAGGTTTTGTGTTCAGAAAAATACAGAAGAATAAGGCACAATGAAGGAAATTGCCCCAAATAGCCTTCAGAGAAATCTGACCCACATTTGAAATGAAAGACATGAATTATATGACTACCCATAAATATTCCCTAATCTTTTCAGAGGTCCTTTAAGAAACTTCACAATAAATGAATGGAATCTAATAATTTAAAACCCAAGTGCTGTTATTTCTACAAGATCTTGGATTATATGTTCATTTGCTCATTGGAAGAAAAATCACATTTTCATTTCTTATATTTAATTTATATCAGAGAGAGCACTTCAATATTAATTCAGATATCTATCCATTAAATGCAAAAATGTTAATGTAATATTAAAAATGAAATTTAAATGAAAGCAAGGGAATATCACATTAAGGTTCTCATGGCAACTCTCACTACACTCTTCAGCCTCTGAATTGTAATATGATCATTATTACAGGCTCATACAAAATATTTAAAGATGTATAGGTTAATTCATGTCAATTCAAGAGTTCTGCTGCAATACATCAGGCTAAGAATACTCTAAATATTAACCCATATTCTTAATTTAGACATACCTACATAAAACAGATGCAAACTTCCTAAATTTAAAAAATATATATCCTATATAATAAAAGCCCAGTGACCGAAATGGCAGAACGACCAGAGACCAGAATGACCATGGCTCCTCACCTGGCTGGTGGCCCCCAGTGAGCAGTTAGGGGTAATCAGGGAGGCAGGCAGAGTGGTTAGCGGCGATCAGGCAGGCAGAGTGGTTAGGGGCGATCAGGCAGGCAGGCAGAGGTGGTTACGGGTGATCAGGCAGGCAGGCGAGCAGTTAGGGGCTACCGGTCCCTGATTGTGAGAGGGATGTCCAACGGCTGGTTTAGGCCCAATCCGCAGTGGGATCGGGCCTAAACCAGCAGTCGGACATCCCCCAATGGGTCCCAGATTTTCAAGAGGGTGCAGGCCAGGCTGAGGGACCCTCCTCCTCACCCATGCATGAATTTTGTGCATCAGGCCTCTAGTTATTATTATAATTATTATTTTAAAGTGTATTTTTATTGATTTCAGAGAGGAAGGGAGAGGGAAAGAGAGAGAGAAACAACAATGATGAGAGGGAATCATTGACTAGCTGCCTCCTGTACAGCCCCGACTGGGGATCAAGCCTGCAACCCAGACATGTGCCGTGACTGGAAACTGAACCTTGACCTCCTGGTTCATGGGTCAATGCTCAATCACTGAGCCATATTGGGTGGGCCAAACTTCCTAAATTTTAAATTTATTAGCACTGGCATGAATCACACCATTTTGCTGTTCCCCAGATGGTTTAAATGTGAACCTTATATTACTGACAAACAAATGGAAGTATGGTCACGTGCCTCTCTCTTTTAGCAAGAATTTGAAATTAAAGGTTACAAATGTTGCCAGATATTAATTCATTATTCACACAAGTTAAAGGTTCAAAAACTGAGTTTTGTGGGAGAGAAAATGCTGCTGCCCAAGCTCTTCCTTTGTCACTGGCTCTGCTTCTTTCTACAACCCTCAGGGCTCCTGGACTGCGAGAAGGCACAGGCCTGGCTGAGGGACCCCCCCCAAGTGCATGAATTTCGTGCACAGGGCCTCGATCCTATATAATAAAGAGCTAATATGCTAATTAGACCAGAGGGCAAAATGACCTTCTGGAATGACTTTCTGGAACAACCAGTGGGTGGGGGGATGGGGACGCAAGGCAGCCAGGGCTGAGAGGGCCGAGGCAGCCAGGGCTGCAAGGGCTGCGGCAGGCCCGGCTGTTGCCACCTTCTGCAGGGCGATCGATGGTGGGACTCTGCAATCGATCGCCCCAAAGAGGGTGGTGGCAGCCGGGGCTGGGAGGGCCAAGGCAGCTGGGGCTGTGAGGACTGAACCCTTTTCATGAATTTCATGCATCAGGCTGTTAATGTGTATATAAGTATAGAGAATAGTCTAGAAAGATATATTCCAAATGTTATTTGTAGAGATCACTGGATGGTAGGATGATGACTTATTCCTTTATTTTATTTTATTTATTTTAATATATTTTTATTAATTTCAGGGAGGAAGGAAGAGGGAGAAAGAGATAGAAACATCAATGATGAGAGAGAATCATTGATTGGCTGCCTCCTGCATGATCCAAGCCCTCAACTTGGGCATGTGCCCTTGACCGGAATCGAACCTGGGACCCATTAGTGTGCAGATCAACACTCTATCCACGGAGCCAAACTGGCTAGGGATAGTTTATTTTTTTGAACAAGTGAATATAATTAGAAAAATCAAGTATAAGATGTAAAGTAAGTACTTACAGCCTGTTGTTAGAGGTAAAGATGTTTATACTCTGTTCCACTGAAGGTAGGACTGAAAGTTGAAATAAACCTTCTTCTGATAACACCTGGTAATATGAAAAAGTTGCTGCAAATCTACTTCTAAAACTCTATTTTTTAAAAATAATTGGGCCCTGGCAGGGTAGCTCAGTTGTTTAGAACATTGTCCCGATATGCCAAGGTTGCAGGTTTGATCCCTGGTCAGGGCACATAAAGTAATCAACTAATGAATATATTAATAAGTGGAACAACAAATCAATGTTTCTCTCTAAAATAAAGTATAATCATAACAATAATAATGATAAGTCTTGGAAAGGGAGCATTTCATATCTTGCTCCCTAGCATAAGTAGTCAGTTCAGCTCAAATAAACTCTTATAAAAATTTTAAAAATATATATTCGTGGAGCCCTAGCTGGTTTGGCTCAGTGGATACAATGTCAGCCTGTGGACTGAAGGGAACCAGATTTGATTCTGGTCAAGTGCACATGCCCAGCTTATGGGCTCCATCCCCAGTAGGGGGCGTGCAGGAGGCAGCCAATCATTGATTTTCTCTCAGTGATGTTTCTATCTCTCTCTCTCTCCCTCTCCCTTCTCTGAAATCAATAAAAATATATCTCATAAAATATATTCATGGAAATTGGAAACCACTTAAAATTTCAAGAATATTAACTAATTACATGTCTGTAAGAGGGAATACTATATAGCCGTTAAATATCACACTGTAGACTATTTCTGCAGGAAAATACTATTGATAACATGTTGAATCAGGATGCTTTTAGCTGCCATAGATAAGTTTGACTCAGTTTAACCTATAAAATTTCTAGATAACCACGGCATTTGGACAAACTCATTCACTTTAATTCCTCCTGAAACCTGACTAGAATGTTAGAAACGGGTGTGTGTGTGTGTGTGTGTGTGTGTGTGTGTGTGTGTAGGGGGTGGAGAAGTGCAAACCCATAAAGACAAAGAAAGACATGAGACAATAGCAACACAACCGTTTAAGGTAGAAAGCTGGTGGATGGGGTAGGTCTGTGACCTATCGGAAGAGATGACCTGGAAACCCAAGTGAGCAGTCGAGAGGCAAGCTGGTTTGCCCATCAGTGATCATAGAAAGTTCAGAACTGAGCACAATGGAAAAGTGGGATTGCAGTGGGAGGATTTAAATGAGAATGAGAAGAACCAGATTCCCCTAGAGATCTGAAACCTACTTGAGGTTTTTAGCTACTGTTCCTCCTATGTCCAGACATCAAACTTGTACAAAACATTGAGGCCAGAACATGTTATTTGTATGTTAAGATATTGTAATACAAATTATGAGGTATATTAAAAATGAACCTTAATGATTAGAACTTCCTCAAATCTCATTCTGTGCCCCCTTTATAATTTTAACATATGTTTAGTTTTACTTGTTTTTGAACCTTATTTTAAAAAGAATCTCCATATAAAAAATCATAAGTGAACCCTCATAACAGCATTATTCATGATAGCCCCAAATTGGAAACCCAAATGTCCATTAACTGATTTTTAAAAAGTGGTATATTCCCACAATGGAATATTATGTGGTAATAAAAAACAACAAAGTACTAATATATGCTGCAATATGGAGGAATCTTGAAAACATTATGCTAAGTGAAGGAAGCCAGCCACAGAGGACCACACTGTAGGATTCCATTTATATAAAACTAGAGGGTCAGTGCATGAAGTTCGTGCAGGGTGTATGGGGTCCCTCAGCCTGGCCTGTGCCCTCTGGCAGTCTGGAAGCCCTGGGGAGATGTCCGACTGACGGCTTTGGCCTGCTCTTTGCCTAAGCTGGCAGTCGGACATCCTTAGCACTGCCATGGAGGTGGGAGAGGCTCCCACCACTGCTGCTGCGCTCACCAGCCGTAAGCCCGGTTCCGGGCTTCTGGTTAAGCGGAGCTCCCCCTATGGGAGCACACTGACCACCAGGGGGCAGCTCCTGCATTGAGTGTCTGCCCCCTGGTGGTCAGTGCGCATCAGTCGTTATGCCATTTGGTCAATTTGCATATTAGCCTTTTATTATATAGGACTAGAGCCCCGGTGCACGAAATTCGTGCACAGGGGGAGGCAGTGTCCCTCAGCCCAGCCTACACCCTCTCCAATTTGGGACCCCTCAAGGGATGTCCGACTGCCCGTTTAGGCCCAATCCCAGAGGGGTCGGACATCCCTCTCACAATCCAGGACTGCTGGCTCCCAATTGCTCACCTGCTTGCCTTCCTGATTGCCCCTAACAGCTTCTGCCTACCAGCCTGATCACCCCCTAACCACTCCACTGCCAACCTGATTGATGCCTAACTGCTCCCCTACCAGCCTGTTTGCCCCTAAGTGCCTTCCCCTGCAGGCCTGGTCACCCCTAACTGCCCTCTCCTGCAGGCCTGGTACCCCCCAAATGCTCTCCCCTGCAGGCCTGGTAACCCCCAACTGCCCTTCCCTGCAGACCCAGTCACCCCCAACTTCCCTCCTCTGCCAGCTGGGTCACCCCTAACTGCCCTCCCCAGCAGGCTTGATCGCCCCCAACTGCCCACCCTTGCAGGCCTGGTTCCTCACAACTGCCCTCCCCTGCTGGCCATCTTGTGGTGGCCATCTTATGTCCACATGGGGGCAGGATCTTTGACCACATGGGGGCGGCCATCTTGTGTGTTAGAGTGATGGTCAATTTGCATATTACTCTTTTATTAGATAGGATAGAGGCCTGGTGCATGGGTGGGGGCCGGCTGGTTTGCACTGAAGGGTGTCCCGGATCAGGGTGGGGGTTTCCTTGGGGCATGGGGCGGCATGGGCGAGGGGCCTGTGGTGGTTTACAGGCTGGCCACGCCCCCCAGCGACCCAAGCAGAGGCCCTGGGATCTGGGATTTATTTATCTTCTACAATTGAAACTTTGTAGCCTGGAGTGGAGCCAAGCCTTCTGCTAGCTCATGGCGGCAGCCATTTCTGTTGGGATTTATGTATCTTCTATAATTGAAACTTTGTAGCCTTAAGCGGAGGTCAAAGCAGGCCAGGGCTGCAGAAGCTTGGCTTCCTCCATCGCTGTGGGCAACCCTAGCCTCCTGCTCTCTCCAGATCCGTGGCTGCCGCCATTTCTGTTGGGCTTTATCTTCTATAATTGAAACTTTGTAGCATTGAGTGGAGACCTGGGCCGGCAAGGGCAGGCAAGCTTGGCTTCCTCCATTGCCAGGGAAACCCAAGCCTCCCTCCTGGTCTCTGTGGCTGCAGCCATCTTGGTTGGGTTTATTTGCATATTCCCTCCTGATTGGCTAGTGGGTGTGACTGGTGGGCATGGCTTGTGGGTATAGCAGAGTGGTGCTTAATTTGCATATTACTCTTTTATTAGATAGGATGTCCAGAACAGGCAAATGCATAGAGACAGAAAGAAGATTAGTGGAGACAGAGGGGTATGGGGAATGGGGACTGCCTACTAGTGGGTATAGGGCTACTTTTGGGGATAATGAAAAATTCCTGAAACTAAATAGTTGCACAATTCTGAATATACTAAAACCACCAAAGAGTATATTTTCTTTTCTTTTTTTCAAATCCTCACCTAAGGGGGAGAATCCAAGATGGCGGCGTAGGTAAACACCTAAACTTCTGCCTCACACAACAATTTTAAAACTACAACTAAAAGACAAAACGTCTATAACCCAGAACCACGGGAAAGCTGGCTGAG
This sequence comes from Corynorhinus townsendii, assembly GCA_026230045.1. NCBI lineage: Eukaryota > Metazoa > Chordata > Mammalia > Chiroptera > Vespertilionidae > Corynorhinus > Corynorhinus townsendii. The sequence goes on along the minus strand of JAPDVU010000004.1, from coordinate 105,475,705 downwards.
TGGAAGTTCTACAACTAGAAGGAAAGAGAAAAGAGCATTGAGACGTGCACAAGTGCTGAAAAGCTGAGGTATGGAGGTGTGCGATCTGGGCTGGCGGCAGGTATTGCTTTTTTCAACTCAAAGGGAGACAAGCCCCCGATTACTCTGAAATCCAGTTTCTGGGGAGACGCGGGGGACCCAAACTCCTACGGTGAGAAGCTGCACTGTCTGCCATTGGGTCGGAAAGTGAGGGGGGCTTGCTTGCAGAGCTGCGCACAAGAATAATTGTTTACTGCGCTGGGGCACGGGACGCAGTTGGAGACTCAGAGCTGGCTAACTAGCAGCCATCGCTGTTTGCCATGCCCTAGCTTAGTGAAGCCCTGAGACCCCACCCCACACAACCTACAAACCCACCCAAGCTCCAAGCAGCGGCTTTAGCATAAGAAAGGCCTGCCCTATCGCAGCTTAACCTAGCAAACTTGCAGCCTGGGTCAGACAGCTCCAAAACATCCAAACCCCAAGCAAAGAGGAGAAAACTGTAGCTCTCACTGTAGCTCCTGCTGGGTGGCCTCAGACAGTAGCTGACCTGCACCCCATTGGAGATCCAGAAGCAAGTGTACCTAGTGGTCAGTGCGAGACACCAGATTTCAACTCCTCACATCCATAAGTGACACATTCAAGAGGCAGACTCAGTGAGCACCAAAGCCCCACTGAAACAAGTCCTGCACCATAAGCATGCCTCCAGCGCAGCAGTTCTTCCATTATAGACACAGCGAGTCCTCACAGCAAGTCCTCACAGCCAATTGGCCTGGAGGCCAATTCCTCCCAGTGCACCAACAGCAATCAAGGCTTAACTACACCAAGACTTTGCACTCAGCCCACAAAGGGGTGTACCAAGAGCGTCCACCTCAGATGATTGGGGAGGCTGAGCTACTGCCCCCTATAGGTCACCTACCACACAAAGCCACTCCATCAACACAGGGAAGCAGCCAGAATGCGGAGACAAAGAAACATGTCACGAATGAAAGAAATGGAGGAAAGCAAACTACTGGACGACATAGAGTTCAGAACCACATTTTAAGTTTACTGAAGAATCTTCTAAAAACTGCTGAGAAACTTGATGAGACCTTTAAGGATCTTAATGAGAATGCCAAAAAAATGGAAAAGGACCAGTCAGAAAACAAGCATACACTGTCTAAAATAAAGAATATACAGAAACTGAACTGTAGATCAACGTACCCCAAGAATCAAATCAAAGATCTGAAATATGAGGAAACAAAAAACACCCAACCAGAAAAACAAAAAGAAAAAAGAATCCAAAAATATGAAGATAGTGTAAGGAGCCTCGGGGACAACTTTAAGCGAACCAACATCCAAATTTTTGGGGTGCCAGAAGAAGAGAGAGAGCAAAATATTGAAAACCTATTAGAAGAAATAATGACAGAAAACTTTCCCTACCTGGTGAAAGAAATAGACTTACAAGTTCAGGAAGCGCACAGAACCCCATACAAGAGGAACCCAAAGAGGACCACACCAAGACACATCATAATTAAAATGCCAAGGGCAAAATTCAAAGAGAGAATCTTGAAAGCAGCAAGAGAAAAACAGTTAGTTACCTACAAGGGAGTACCCATATGACTGTCAGCTGATTTCTCGGCAGAAACTATGCAGGCCAGAAGGGAGTGGCAAGAAATATTCAAAGTGATGAACAGCAAGAACTTACAACCAAGATTACTCTATCCAGCAAAGCTATCATTCAGAGTTGAAGGTCAGATAAAGAGCTTCACAGACAAGAAAAAGCTAAAGGAGTTCATCGCCACCAAACCAAGATTACATGAAATGATGAAGGGTATTCTTTAAGAAGAGGAGGAAGAAGAAAAAGGTAAAGATAAAAATTATGAACAACAAAATGACATCAAATACATACCTACCAACAAGTGTATCTAAAAATCAAGTGAATAAAAAATCTGAAGAACAGAATGGACTAGTGAATGTAATAGAATCAGGGACATAGAAAGGGAGTGGACTGACAATTCTCAGGGGGAAGCGGGTGTGAGTAGTGCGGGAAGAGATTGGACAAAAATCTTACTCCTATGGATGAAGACAGTGGCAGGGGGTAAGGGCATGGGGTAGGGTGGGGTGGGGAATCAGGTGGAGGGGAGCTATAGGCAGAAAACAAAAAGAGGAACACCTGTAATCTGAACAATAAAGATTTATTAAAAAGAAAAGAAAAAAAAATCCTCATCTAAGGTATTTTTTCATTGATTTTTAGAGAGATTGGAAGGGGGAGAGAGAGAAACATTAATATGAGAGAAACATCAATGTGAGACACATTGGTTGGTTGTCTCCTGCACGCACCCCAACCAGAGGTCGGGGAATGAGCCTGCAACCAATGTACATGCCCTTGACCAGAATCAAACCCAGGACCCTTCAGTCTGCAGGCCAACACTCTATTCACTGAGCCAAACTGGCCATGGCACTTTTTAAAAAATAATCTTCACCTGAGGATATTTTTCCCCATTGATTTTTTAGAAAGAGTAGAAGGGAGGGAGGAGGAAAAGAGGGAGAAAGGGAGAGCAAGAGCGAGAGAAATATCAATGTGAGAGAGACACATCAATTGGTTGCCTCCCGCTTGCTCTCTGAGGCTTGGGCTGGAACCTGCGACCAAGGTATTTGCCCTTGATGGAGAATTGAACCCACAACTTTTGGTCCATGGGCTGACACTCAACCACTGAGCCAAATTGGCCAGGCCCAAAGAGTATATTTTGATTGTCATTAATTTTTGACTGCTTTAATAACAAGTGCCTTGGAGGGGGCCTCTTCGGACTGACGTAACTAGGTGTTCTGTTTGCTTCTTGGATTTGAGGAACTAGTTCTTACCATAGGTTTGGAGAGTTCTCATCCACTATTTGTTTGAATAGACTCTCCATTCCATGCTCCCTCTACTCCTCCAGAATGTCAATAATTCTAATATTGCTTTTTCTGATGGAGTCAGAGAGTTTTCATGGAGTTCTTTCATTTTTCTTTATGCTCAGGTCTCTCCTTCCCTCAGTCATTTCTGGATGCCTATCTTTGATATCACTAATTCTTTCCTCCATCTGATTGATTCTGTTTTCTGTGCTCAGTAGTTCACTCTTAACCTCCTTAATTACATGCTTCATTTCCAGTATTTCTGATTGGTTCTTTTTAAAAGTTTTAATCTCTTTGGTAAAGTACTCATTTTGTTCATTGATTTGTTTCGGAGTGAATTGAATTGCCTATCTGTATTTTCTTGCATCTTGTTGAGTATTTTCAGAACTGCAATCTTGAAATCTTTGTCATTTATATCACATATTTCCATGTGTTCCGGCTTGCTTTCTGGAGATTTTTTCATTGTCTTTCTGGTCATCCTCATTACTGTGGTTATTCATGGTATTTGCTGTTCTCCTTTGCCTACACATTTATCTCTGATGAGGTTTTTATACTATTTTTCAGTAGATGGTGCTGAATTGCAAGATTTTTTAACCTCTGTGATCTTCCAGACTTGAACCTCCTCAGCTTCTATAAAACAGTACAGCCGTGCTGCTTGGGGGTAGGATTAGTTTTTCCCCCATCCTAATGGTGACTCTTGACATCAATGGGGTTCTACCTCAAGCATCCCTCCTGGGGATCAGTCACAGAGGGAAACAGCAATTTTACTGCAATAGCTCTTGGTTTTCAGATAGTATGCTCCTGGACCCAACTCCAAGGGCAACAGGAGGCAAGTTTTGGGAGTACAAGTGGTGGCAGGGCTCTGTGGTTCCGTTTCCTTGTCTGAACCAAACCGCTGGCCTTACAGTGGAGAAATGCACAGAAGAACCCCGTGCTCTGACAGGTGTCTGCTGACAGACACTGTTTGCTTCCTCGCTGCTATTCCTGGTGGGCAGACCCCACCCCCAACACACACACACACACACACACACACACACACACACACACACACACACACATACTCTCTGTTATGCCCAGCTGAAGGGAGGCCTGCTACTGTGGCTTTCTCCACTCTCCTGGCTGCAGGACCGTGTCTCTTGGCCATCTGTGCTTTCCTCCCTTCTTGTCTCCCTGTTTATTCCGAGTTGCCCACCTTTAGATGTTTCAATGCACAGGGCTCTCAAGCCTGCATCTGTGATGAGCAGGGATTTCTTTCTTAAATTATAGTTGGTTAACTAGTTGAAATTTCAGGGACAGAGGACAAGGAGCTCTCACACTGCCATTCCTCTGACATCTGAGTATATTTTCAATGGGTGACTTTTATGGTATATGAATTAAATCTCAAAGCTATCCAAAACTGGTGTGATAGGGGATGTATTCTTTGACAGTATCTTTTAAGAAAACTTGACATTGTTTCTAAGATTTATCTAACGTTTATGCCTCTTGCACTAGTACATTCATCTTCCACACTGTCCAGTGCTTCACCCTATGAATAGACTACTGTTTGTTCATTCATCCATTCTATGGTGAGTAGATGTGTTAGCTGATTTTGGCTTTCGCTGTTACAAACTGCTAATATACATAAACATAGTTATACCTCTCTCTTGGTGCATATAAACAAGAATTTCTCAAGGATATATACCAGATTAAAGGGTGCCCCTGTGTTTAACTTTATAAAACCACTAGAGGCCCGGTGCACAAAATTCATACATGGGTAGGGTCTCTAGGCCTGGCTGGTAATCAGGGCCAGCCAAGGCCTTCCTTCCCCTGGTTGCTGGCTGGGGCCTTCCTTCATTCCACGCTGTCCCCTGATGGTCAGCGCACATCATAGGAAGCATTTGAACTCTGGGACGGTCAAACTCCTGAGGGGACAATTTGCACATTAATCTTTTATTATATAGGATGCCCAGTTAAGTTTCTCAAGTGGTGTACCATTATGGCTTTACATCCCCAGCACTGAGTTCACTTTGTTGCACATCTTCTTCAGTACCTGGTATTGTCCTCCTTTAAGGTTCTGTCATCCAAGACAAAATGACATCTTATTGAGATCTTAATTTGTATTTCCATTTGTAAGAAGATTGAACCTCATTTCATGGTTTTTGACCATTTCTGTTTCTTCTGTGAAAGGTCTTCAAATATTCTGCCCATTTTTCTATTCATTAATTTCTCATGGATTTGTGTATACATATAAATAAATATGCACCATATATAATTATATATAGCTCGTTTTTGGTATTAAACATTTGTTCACATGAACTGCAAATGTATTTTCAGTTTTATAGCTTATTTGTTCACTTTTATATTGTCTTTTGATGAATAAAAATTCAAAGTTTTAATGTGGTCACATTTACATTTTTTTTCTCATTATGACTATTTTTTGTGTGTGTATGAAGTATTTCCCTACCCCAAACCCAAATATATTCTCATATATAGTCTTTTATAGTTTTTAATGTTTTGCTTTTACATGTATGTCTTTAACCAATGGAATGGATTCTAAAATCCTATATAATAAAAGCATAATATGCTAAATGTCCGACTGTTCGTTTGACCATTCGACCAGTCGCTATGACCACACAGACCACGAGGGGGCAGATATTCCAACCGGTAGGTTAGCTTGCTGCTGGGGTCTGGCTGATCAGGACTGGGCAAGATGGGCCGGTCATGCCCTGGAGCCTTCCCGCAGTCCCTCCCTGGCCCTGATTGTGCACTGGTGGGGTCCCTTGGCCTGGCCTGTGCCCTCTTGCAATCCACGACCCTTCAGGGGATGTCAGAGAGCTGGTTTTGGTCCAATCCCCACAGACCAGGCTGAGGGACCCCACTGGTGCATGAATCATGTACTGGGCCTCTAGTCCTATCTAATAAAAGGGTAATATGCAAATTAACCATCACTCCATCACAAAGATGGTGGTGTCCATAGCCACAAGATGGTGGCACCCAGTCCCCTCAGCCTCACCGGAGTCCCCCCATGCTGGGGGGGCTGCCGCTGAGAGCGGGCAGTGTGAGTGGCCTGGTGGAATGCTTGCTTCATTGCTATGGCCATGCCCCAGCTGCAGAGGGCCTCTGCGGGACAGGGAGGCCAGCCTGTAGCCTCTGTGGCTGACTGCAGGCCCGGAGAGGAGATGGTGGACCCCTCTCACCTCCCACGGAATTTGTGTGGGTCCCTCCTGGCTCCCGTGGAAGCAACGCGGTTGCCAGTGGCACGCTGTGGTTCCCCCTGGTTCCCGCATGGCCTATTGTGCACAATGGGCTACTAGTATATATACTAGTATATTAAGTAAAGACCCAGTTTCATTCCCCCCTGCCCATGAAATGTCCTTCATCCCTGATGAAATGACACGAATAGCTTGTCCATTTGCTACTTTTAACATACATTTGTGGGTTTATTCTGGCGCTCTACCTTCTGTTCTACTTATCCCTGTACCAATATACACTACTATAATTAAAACAGCTACGTATCTTTTCCTATAACAGGTAAGACTCTCCGCCTTTGTCTTTAGAACACAGCGCAGCCTTAAGGTGTCCTGCTCAGACCTCCCTTTGACAGCGAATTTGCCACAATGATGGAGTTTGTTCACAGCTTCCAGTTCATTTCATCTTCTGGATCTGTCATGACATTTGAGTAGAGGCAATGCTTTCTGCAGGCAGCTAACCAATATCCAAGCAAGGCAGGGCTGGTAGGCCTGGCCATTTCTGCCCATGGTGGGAACCTCCACACACTCTTTGTTCTGGATCTCACTGTTGGTCAGGCCAAGGTTTTCTGAGAGCTGCACTGCCATTCTCAAGTTCTTTGTGCCAATCCTTCCTCCTCATCCATGTGTCAGGCCTGCATCAGTCTAGAGGCGCACCCTGCCTAATCCAGCTCTCTCTTCTTCCACATTGTACACTTCTGACCACATTTCAGCAACTGCCTCCGAGAAGATCTGGACTGATACAGAGGTCTTGGCTATTCTTGGTCCCTTGCTCCTCCAAATTTAAGCATCAGATTGTCAAGTCCCAATGCAAAGCAAAACAAAAACACTTTTGGGGGCTTTTTCTTCATTGATATGATCTTAACTTTCCCCCCTTTCATCTGGTTTATGGTGGCAAATTACACTGACTGACTTTCTGATGTTAAAATAACGTTGTGTTTCTGGGATAAATCCAGCCTGGCCACAATGATGTAATAGAATCCTAAGCTTATTTTGTTGATATTTTTGCATATATGTTCATCAGAAAGAATGCCTTATAATTTCCCTTAAGTTCCCATCCAGTTTTGGCATCCAACTGATGGTAGCCTGATAAAGTAAATTGGAATCTTATTCTCTTTTTCTATTCTCTGAAAGAGTTCACATAAAAATGATACCGTATTTAACATGTTAAGTGCCGTGCCAGTCACTGGTGACTGAAACGGAAGACAAAACAGGCTTGGGCTTAATGTGTTAAATATCTGATGAAACATCACAGCCTGAAATTTTCTAGGTCTTAAACTTCTGACCCAACTTATTTAGTAATTATAGACTATTCGGGCTTTTAAATGTCTTCTTGTGCTGGTTTTATTAAGCTATATTTTTCTATTAATTTGCCTTTTTTTCAAAAACTTTGGGCATAAAATTATTCCTCATGGCATCTTTTCAAAGTCAATAGAATCTGTAGTGGGGTTCCCTTTCCCATAAAAAATTTTTTTAATTGATTTCAGAGAGGAAGGAGAGATAGGAATGTGAAAGATGAATCATTGATTGGCTGACTCCTGCACATTCCCCACTGTGGATTGAGCCCATAACCCGGCATGGGCCCTCACTGGAATCGAACTATGACCTCCTGGTTCATAGGTTGACACCCAACCACTGAGCCATGCCAGCCGGGCAAGATGCAACCTCTTTATCCAAGGTTGATCTTTCCTTCTCCCAGTGTCAGTACCTTAGAACACTAGCTCCATTTAGCCGTGCTAACTCACCCATGTTCTTTCCATGTGCCCCAAGTCTGCATGAGCTGTACAAGTGTGTATTCATGTGGGTGGTTTTTTTTTTTTGGGGGGGGGTGTCATTTGTTTCCTCTCTTTTTTAGTCAGGTTACCTTACTGTATTCTGGACACTGCATTTAAGACTCACTTTCAGAAATAATATAAGGCCCAGATTAATCTAAAAGAATTTTTTAGTTGGGACATGGGGTACTGAAAGTCTGGGGTCACTTTATATAATACTAGAGGCCCAATGTATGAAATTCGTGCTAGAGTAGGCCTTCCTTCCCCCGGCTGCCAGCACTGGCTTCCCTCTGGCACTCAGGACCCGGGCTTCCCTTGCAGCCCTGGCTTCGTCCGGAAGGACTTCTGGTCTAATTAGCATATTATACTTTTGTTATTATAGACTAGAGGTCCGATGCACGAGATTCGTGCAAGAGGCTCGGCCTTCACAGCCACAGCGGCTTGCCTCGGCCCTCGCAGCCCTGGCTTCATCTGGAAGGTTGTTTGGCTGTCTGGTCTAATTAGCATATTGTTTTTATTATTATACTCATCACTCAGTTATTGACATTTTGCTATTCTTATTTCATCTGTACTTTACACTTTCAAAACATGTTAAATACATTTTAAAAATGATTTTTTTTGAGCCTCTCAAACAATGGGAGGCCATGCTGCAGTCTGTGCAAAGGCTGGTTTACTTTCATTTCACCCTCCATCCTAGGGCCCCACCATTCAAATTCACAGTGAAACTGGGGTGTGGCTACTAAGGTTCCCCAACAGTGACAGCAAGAAAAGTACGATCAACTCTCAGCTGCTCCAACTGACCTCTGCATTTCCTTTCTCCTCTGGACCTTGCCCTAGTGATTTCTTCATGAGCTGGTCAGCTCTCTGACACTTTAAATATGCATTTGTATTTTATCCAGTTTTTTTATTTTGAGCAGGCGTATTTGTCAAAATTACATATTCTGTTATTACTGAAAGTCCCCTAACTGTGGGGAGAGTTCAAACTACTGAATCAAGTCTTGTAATGATTATTCTTTTTTTCTCTGATGATTATTTTGGCAAGATGTGTCCACTGTCTCATTTACTGATATGAAGTTAATATTCTAAAACAATCTCTGTTCTACTTGTAGTTATGTCTTCTTGGTCACTCCTTGACCATTAGGTTTTGTTGTTCCTGTGGTTTTCAATTTCATTAATTTCTGTTTTTCTATATCCTTTGAATTTATTCAGTTTCTCTTAAGTTGTATGTTAGTATTTTCTAATTTAGAATATCATTTCTTATTTGATCTATCTAGAAATTTAAACTTTTTCTAAATTTGGAATCCTTTGGGTTGTTGCATATATATATATATATATATATATATATATATATATATATATATATATATATAATCTTATTGATTTCAGAGAGGGAGCGAGGGAGAGTCATTGATCAACTGACTCCTGCACGCCCCACACTGGGGCTAGAGCCTAAAACCGATGCATGTGTCCTGACCGGGAACCTGTGACTTCATGGTTCATAAGTCAACGCTCAACCACTCAGCCATGCTGGCCAGGCTAGTTGTTGCCTTTTTTTTGGTAAATATATTTCATTGATTTTCTACGGAGAGGAAGGGAGAGGGACAGAGAGCCAGAAACAGGCTAGTTGTTGCCTTTTTTTTGGTAAATATATTTCATTGATTTTCTACGGAGAGGAAGGGAGAGGGACAGAGAGCCAGAAACATCGATGGGAGAGAAACATCGATCAGCTGCCTCCTGCACACCTCCTAGTGGGGATGTGCCCGCAATCCAGGTACATGCCCTTGACCGGAATCGAACGTGGGACCCTTCAGTCCGCAGGCCGACGCTCCATCCACTGAGCCAAACCTGTTAGGGCTAGTTGTTGCCTTTTGACAATCACATTGGTTGAGAGAAATGATCTCTAGGATACTGATTCTTTGAAATATGATGTCTTCCCATAGCATGTGACCAGTTTTCATAAATTTACTTTTGTTTAAAAGAATATGCATTCTTATTTTGTATGAAGATTTCTACAAGTGTTCATCAGATCAAGTTTGGTTTTGTGTTCAGACTCTAGGTCTTTAACTGATTTTTTAAACTGCTTTGCCTCCAAGGCATATTAAAACACCTAGCAGGGTGGTAACATCTATTTTTCCATGCAGTTCTCTAAATTTTTGATTTAGCCCTGACCGGTTTGGCTCAGTGGATAGAGCGTCGGCCTGCGGACTGAAAGGTCCCAGGTTTGATTCTGGTCAAGGGCATGTACCTTGGTTGCCGGCACATCTCCAGTAGGGGGTGTGCAGGAGGCAGCTGATGGATGTTTCTCTCTAATAGATGTTTCAGACTCTCTATCCCTCTTCTTTCCTCTCTGTAAAAAATCAATAAAATTTATTTAAAAAATAAAAATAAATTTTTGCTTTATGTTTTTTGATGTTATCTTACTGAGGAAACCTAAACTTAAACAATGAACCAAACCATCTATAAGTCTTCATTAAAAGAGAAAATGTTGCTATAGTACATATACAGCTATAAGAGCTTCCTTTTGCTATTTCTCTGGTATCTCTTGGCTCTCAAAATCTCTGCATTTCTTTAAGAAGCATATAGTGGACTGTTAAAAAATCTAGTTTAATGACCCAAGATTTTTCACAAAAGAATTCAATCCATTTACAACTAGAATTATAACTACCATATTAAGTGCTTATTTATCCTATCCATTCTCTCTCCTGTGTCTTTTTTTTAAAAAAAAAAAAGCAATATTTTTATTGATATCAGAGAGGAAGAAAGAGGGAGTGATAGAAACATCAATGATGACAGAGAATCATTGACCAGCTGCCTCCTGCACGCCCCCTACTGGGGATTGAGCAGGCAATCCAGGCATGTGTCGTCGACTAGAATCAAACCTGGGACCCTTCAGTCCACAGGCCGATGCTCTATCCACTGAGCCAAACTGGGTAGGGCCCTCCTGTGTCTGTGGGTGTGTTTCCCTTTCACTTTTGCCACTTCAACATATACTGTTGGAACATATATTGTTTCTTTTAAAGGCAGCACTTCAAATTTTCAAGATCATCCTTAATCAAGCCCAAAGTTGGTCCATATCCTTACACTCCTTCAGAATAAAGCAAGATTTTAAGACTGATATCATTTCAATGACCAACCTTACATGCATTAAGCATCAGGCGATAGGTTACCTAGAATACCTGATATTGTCTCTTCCTCTGGCAAATTAGACACTGTTTTATACTACCACTATGTCTTTAGATTTACTCAGTTGCTTACTATTTTATTTTCTTACTATTATTTCCTACATCTCAGATTTTCTGGGACAATTTTCTTCCTCCTATCTTTTAGAAGTTCCTTTAAATGAGGCAATTTTGATAATAAATTCTCCATTTTAAAAAAATCTAAATATGTCTTTATTTCACCCTCACTCCTAGATAATCCATTTAGCAGTTATCTGAATAAAAAATTTTAATATTAATAATATAGCATTTAATGGTTGAAAGCATAAAATATTATATATACAAAGAAAGTGATAAATACTATCTTAATTTTGCATAGCATTTCTCAGATGAATGTCTGAAATATTTTTTAAATGTTTTTTTGATTTTTTTTTTTAGAATGAGGGAAAGGGATAGGAACATTGATGAGAGAAACATCAATCAGCTGTCTCTTGCATGCCCCTTATTGGGGATTGAGCCCACAACCCAGGCATGTGCTCTGACCTGGAATTGAACCAGCGACCTTTTGGTTCATGGGTTGATGCTCAACCACTGAACCACATTGGCTGGGCTGAAATATCTTATAATGCATCCATTTACTAGATACTTAAAATTATCCTGAGAAGTTCATCTTTAAGAAAAGTATTTTATGATACTCATTTTTTTATAGGCAAATAGGTTACATTTTCTAAGATTGGTAATCACTCACTATTATTTTAGTTACATTGAGGATGCCTGGTATCTGATACCTATTTAACTAAGGATGTGCCACTTCAATCTTTCTTGTTCAGCCCGACTCATTTTACAGTTATTAAAATTTCTATAATGTTCAAAAGAAATCCCATTGGTATAACTTTTAGTTTAAAATAAATTTTTATTAACCAGGATTCTTAATTCCTTCCAGCATGTTAGATAACAAATCTTTTAAAGATAACTAAGTCTTTGTCTTACATATCCTATATAATAAAAGGCTAATGTGCAAATAGACCGAATGGCAGAACAACCGAACAAATGGTCACTATGAGGTGCGCTGACCACCAGGGGGCATGTGAGCAACATGATGGGCGTTGGTCGCAGTGGGATGGTGGAGCAGGTGAAGGGGGGGCGGGAGGGAGAGGCACACCAGACCAAGGCAGGGCACAGGTCGCTGTCATTGGGGCCTCTGGTGGTTACTGAAAATTCTTTGCTCCTGCTCGCTGCAGTCCCATCCAGCACTTGCACCTGCTGCCGGCGCTGGCTCCGCTTGCAGCCACAGCCACCGCTCGCACCCGCTGGCGGTGCCCAGCACAGGCCCCAATCGTTCCACACCATTCAGCATGTGTGAGCGGGGCTGGCACCATCAGTGCATGGGAGTGATGGCAACAGGAGCGGGGCTGCCGGCAGACAGGGGACTGGGGGCCGCGGCGGGAGGGGCTGGGCAGGGGTGCAGAGGATGGGCCAAGACCTGACCCTGTGCCTACCGCAGCCTTGCGGCCCACAGTTCCTTTCAAGGTGCATGAATTCATGCACTGGGCCCCTAGTCAATATATAATGGATAGTTTAATATAAAAGTTCATTATTTTTAATAATGTTCCAGTAGAATAAGTTACAAATCTGTGAATAACAGCTCATTAAATTAACGCTTCATTTATACAGAGGAGAAATGGAAAATCCTGTCATATTCAAAGCTAGAGTTTGGCTAAGAGTTGCGAAGTTTTTCATATACATCTGTAAAACACACACACACTCACACACATGCATGCACGCACAAGCATACACACACGTGAATGTGCAACCAAAGCACAGAGCATGACAGGGAAGAAAACTGAATTGTCATATCTTTTCTTAACAGCTAACAGGAGAAGTAATCTAGAATAGAGCAAAAGAATCTCAATCTTAATGATCATACACTCTTAGCAGTTTGTAAAAATAAGTATATTCCCCCAAAATACAAATATTTATGAATTACTTGTATGCTACATATTACATATAACAAAAAAAAACAAAAATATAACTTAAAAAAGGAAGAATTAGAGATAAAATATGTAATATTTTTAAATAGTTATATTAATGGCAAAATAATGTTTACTGAGGATGGATAGGTGTGTGGATGTGGAATACAGTAATGTGATCCAATGTAATTTAATGTGACTACCAATTAGACTGCTCTCCTATTTAATTTCACAATATGGCTGGAGAAGCAAATGCTGGGCCTACAAGAGCTGCTGGGCTGATGACTTTTGTTAAGTGCTGACAGTTTGGTTCCCCCTCACCCTGCAACAAAAACAGTTCCTAGACAAGGATTTGTCACTCATTAGGGAAACAATCCCAGGAGGCCCCAAAAGAGAGTGGGCAAGTGAGAGGGAAGGATAGAAGGCAATAGTGTCAAATGAACGGATTTTTGCATTAAGCAACTGAGAATCAGTCCCACGGGGGCCACTCTAAGAAATAACAGTGCCCTCTCACTGAGGGGTACATATTTACAGACCAAATCCTGACCCCCCCACTGCTAAGGACTGCCCAGCCTGGATACCTGCAGGCCAGCATGCTCTGGATCCAGATGACACCTGAATAAGTTGAGGACTGTGTAACTGCAGATGAGCTAGAGGAGGCCCAGGGTACATGGTAGGGCACAGACAATAGATGCCACATCTGCTGTGCCTGTGTCAGGGAAAATATTAGCTTCAGTTTTGGTTTCTTTGCTGTGTTAGATTAGAAAAGTTAGAGTTGACACTTTTAGCTAAATACTGTCATTTCTTGCCCCAGCCGGTTTTGCTCAGTGATTAGAGTGCTGACCTGGGACTGAAGTCTACCAGGTTTGATTCCCAGTCAAGGGCACATACCTCGGTTGCAGGCTCAATCCCAGGCCCTGGTTGGGGTGTGTGTGGGAGACAACCAATCGATGTGTCTCTCTCACATCAATGTTTCTATCTCTCTGTCTCTCCCCGCCCTTCCACTCTCTCTAAAAATTAATGGAAAAAATATCCTCGGGTGAGGATTAACAACAACAAAAAAATACTGTCATTTCTTTCTACTTTACCCACAGGATACCTCAGATATGTACATTGTGACTTAAGACCATCTGGCATATAAATTGTATGAGTGCTGGGATCATTCTATCAAATATTGATGTAATTTCATCTTTTCTTGGATTAAAATGCACAAATAGAAGTTCTAAGGTTTTCCTGCTCTAGCCAGGCCGGTGTTACTCAGTGATTGAATGCCGACCTATGACCCAGGATATTATGGTTCAATTCCCGGTCAGGACACATGCCTCAGTTGCAGGCTCCATCCCCAGTAGGGGACATGTAGGAGGCAGCCAATTCATGATTCTCTCTCATCACTGATGTTTCTCTCTCTCCCTCTCCCTTCCTTTCTGAAATCAATAAAAAATATATTAAAAACAAATAAGATTTTCCTGTCCTGTCTACTGCAATACAGTACCTTCCGTGCCCCTTGAGGTGTGTGCTCCCCTTCTGGCCATCACTGGACCAGAGTATATAGAGCCCTGTCCAGCTCTCAGCTGGAATGATTCATTTCACTCCAGGGTATATCTGGACTATTCTAAATGAGAAAATACTAGTAACACACAGTTCTAACATCTATCACTTAAGGAAGAGCTGAAAATTTCAAAAACACTCTAAACAGAATTCCCTGAGTGGGTATCTTCTTTCCCTGTGTCTAAAAAATTATACAAAAGCCCAACTCCATCTTGGAATTCAGTTTAACTAACTCAGTTAAAATGCTCCGACTTCCCATAGTTGGTGGGTGTGAAAGGCAGATGGGTAGACTTGTTTCCATCGCTTTTACAAAAATAACAGCTCTACGGAAACATTTTTCAAATTCACAACTTGCTAAAGGAGTTACATATGAGAAATTAAAAATGCATTTAGACTTTGCTAAACAAATTACTTAACTGAATTCCAAAAACATGACACAAAGTTATGAAAATTCATTTTATTTAGACTGAAATGAGTATATTATTTATAAGTTAGTTTTAAAACAAACTTAGCCCTCACCCACATGCTCAGTGGTTAGAGCATCGGGCTGTGCACGGGGATGGTGGGGATGGGCAGCAGAGGGTGGGATGGCGGTGGGGTAGCAGGTTTGATTCCTGGTCAAAGGCGTGTACCTGGGTTACAGGTCTGATCCCCACCCCCGGTCTGGTCGTGTGTGGGAGGCAACAAATCAATGTGTCTCTGTCACATAGATGTTTCTCTTTCTCTCTCTCGCTCTCTCCTCTGTCCCCCCTTCCCTTCCACTCTCTCTAGAATCTATGGGAAAAATATCCTCAATCCTTCAGTAAAAATTAAAAAATAGTAATAGCCCTAACCGGTTTGGCTCAGTGGATAGAGGGTCGGCCTGCAGACTCAAGGGTCCCAGGTTTGATTCCTGTCAAGGGCATGTACCTTGGTTGCAGGCACATCCCCAGTTGGGGGTGTGCAGGAGGCAGCTGATTGATGTTTCTCTCTCATCAATGTTTCTAACTCTCTATCCCTCTCACTTCCTCTCTGTAAAAAATCAATAAAATATATTAAAATAATAATAATAATAAAATAAAATAAACTTAGTATATAGTTTAATTGTTAATATCACCTTGAGTAAACTTCAACGAATTCTGAGGTTTACTGTATTAGTTTAAAAAATCCATTGTGTAGAAATACTATTATGTTAATTCCCTTAGAGTTTAAAATTTCAGAATTGAATCACTTTAGTCTATTTAAGGCTTTTTTTCCTCTTTATTTCATTTTTTTCTGAAGACTTTTAAAAACTTGCATAATATCCTGCAACAATATTTTGATACATATCAACAAAATTCTACCCCCCTTTCTCCAATAATAAAAACATATTTTTTTAAAGTGTTGCTTTTTAAATTACGTGAAACTAAAGAAAACTGGTTACTGGCTTTAGAGTCATCTTTGGAGAAAAACACCCTCTGCTTGACCAGCTGCTGCCATGCCTTACAGAGGTAGGGTCTGTAGTCCACACTCACATCGATCGGGCGCTTAAAGCCAGAGGAAGAAGCTTCCGTGGAGTTTGAGGTTTTCTGCATTATACTCTGTGTTGTTGCAAAAAGAACCAAGCGATACTCATTTACAAGTTTCTCTAAGAGCTGAGAACACTTCTTCAGAGTAGACTCCTGTAAGTTAACACTTTCTCCTCCATTGGCTCGGTCTATCCAGTAGAAAGCAGACAAGCTATCCAAAATTAAAAGGCAGAGAGAGGGGTGACTACAAAACATGGCTTCTAGTGAGTAGAGTGTGAGCAGCAACTGGCTGCTACTGCAGCAGTACACCAAAAAAAACCTGCCAAGGCAGTATTTTATTATTTCTTCAGAACTCTGGGATAGTCTATGTTCAAGAATTGTAACAAGCCGAAGTAGATCGAAGTGGTAATCTGTATCAATAAATAAGACTTCTATTTCCAGTCCACCTGCTGATTGTGGAAGAATGCACCGTGCTGTTAAATGATAAAGCATTTCTGTCTTTCCTGCTCCTTCTGGACCATGAAATTCAAGAATATCACCTGTGTAAAATGTAAAGATGTCAGTCAAAATGCAGCAGCACAGTAAGAGTAGGCTACAAGTGAAAAGTCCCCAAAATGCTTAAAAAGACATTTGCTGGAACGTAAAAGAAAATCTAAGTCCATTTGCCAAAATGGATCTGTAAAAGCACATACAAATAAATAGGGAAATCGTCATTTGAAAAGCAGAATGACTGACCAGGCTGAGAGCAGTCTGCGGGGATGTCCTGAGAACGGGTCTGATGCACTCACAGTGAAATGGTGATGTGGAGTTAGGAATAAAGTGCCTCAGATCCGGGGCCTTTCAAACACTCTACTGATTACTAGGGTGCATGCTATTTCTGGTAATTGATCTCCCAATATTCATTCTCTCCTTTTCTTTTATATATGAAACCCCAATTGGGGAAGGTAATGTGCCCAACTTAAAAAATGATTTTTCTTCGTCTCCCTTGCAAAGAGGGCTCAACAGGTACCTCAACTGTAGACAGTGAGACGTGCGCAGAGTCTTCTGGGATTTCTATGTTTCGCTTTCCTGACCCAGGTGCCATTTCTGCTCTCCCGCTCCCTTCTTTGAAGGTGAAGAGCCACCTTGAAACAGTGAGGAGGGAAGGTGGACTCTCAGGGGCAGACCTTAAGGAGGTGGAGCAGGAAGACAGGAGGCACCCAGGACCAGCCTGCCTCGATGCCACTTCTGATTGAGGAAAATAAGCCTCTATCTGGTAAGCCACTACGCTGGACTTCTGTTACATGTAGATGAAATAACCCCCAACTAGGGTTTCTCAATGTTACTGGCATTATGGACAGAACAATTCTTGACAGTGCAGTTTTACATGGATAGGGTGGTAAGAGCCCACAGCTCTCAGCTCTTCCATGCCAGTAGCATCCGTCTACTGTGTTTTACATGGCCATACTGCCGCAGTCATTCTCTGCTGTATGAGTCTCTCTGGAAACTGCTCACGGAGAATGACACCTGCGTTGTGAATGACTCTCATAGCATTATTAATCAGTAACCTACTCTGAACTTTGAAGACTGCAATCTCTCTATATACAGTTCCAGTATCTCTTCCACTGAGGACAGCACCAACTAAAACACCTGAACACCGTCCTGCCTACACAGCTTCTCAAAATCCACCCAACAGTACCCTTCCAATTCTTGTGACACTAAAACTACTGCGATTTGATTTATGGCTGAACCACAAAATTGAGAGCAGTTTTAAAATGTAGATTCTTAGACCCCAAACAAATTACAGAGCCTGAAAATCCATCCAGTTACTTTATTTCCGGTCATTATTAATAAATCATTAAATGTTGAAACAAATAATGTGTAAGAAATCTAGCAAGTTGTCACCAACCTATATTTAAAGTAGTATAAAACTTCAGCTAATTTCTTCTACAATCTTACATATAATTTACAATTCAAAATGGAGTGAAACTACTTTCACATTAACATTTGTTTATGGACACTTTTATTAAAAGCTGACATAGTGACTATAACTATACTCAACCCAGACGTTCAGTTTACTCTCTGCTACTATATTACTGGGGAGCTAAGCTGCCCTCAAATGAAAGTCTCTAACTAATAATATAGGAGAATAAACTATATACACAAGATGAAGAAACACTGACATGGAAGCAATATTAGCGGTAGTGCAGGAAAGTTAAAAATAGTTGAACAAGATGAGTCTGAAATGGTTTGCAGGACACAGTGGACTGTATAGAAACTTGATGGGGAACAGTAGCACCCTGTACCAAATCCTCCTCACACACTCAGAAGAGGAGCAGAGAGGCTGATGAGCACTTCACAAATGAAAAGGGACTTCTTCATAGTAGCATCTTGGATCCTAGTAACAACACCAAGGTAGGAATAGCAAATCCCATCATCTTCCATGATCGCATCTATTGCACTATATAATTTTGATTATTTACTTGATTATATTTCTTGTTGGCTACTTTAAGGTTGGGGCTTGACTATTCTATCCCCAACACAAACACAGTATCTTTTTCATCAGATGGTTTTCTTCTTAAGAACTTCTTGAGCAACATCTAAAGAATGAAAACATAAGTCCTGATTGGGGGAGGATTACAAGCCCCACAGTCAATGTTGGAACATGGATTTAGAAAGGAAATAGGTTGGCCAGTGAGTCAGAGGTGGGGCTTGAGGGGAGGCTTTGTTTAGCAGACAGAGCCTAGCAGGTGTGAATGTCCTCCACCCAGGCTTGGAACAAGGAACTAACAGCCTAAGGAGCAGGAGCAGGAGCAGGAGCAGGAACAGGAACATCCCTACTTGATCCAATGTACCCAGTGCTAGTCTAGCCCCGCCTGCTGCCCCTGCCCATCAAGAGCTGACACTCAGCTTCTGTCAGGTCTTCAGCCCCTTCTCTGATTCCTAAGGTGATGATAGTGACTTAAAAGTTCTGAGACAGACTCAGAAGTACCCACACAAATAATACATAAGCACATAGGGATTTTTAATTTACATAATTCATGTAAATATCCTAACGTGAATTTACCTTCCAAGTAGTATGTTGAGATGGATCTCCAAGACTCACGAAATAAAAATGTCCTACAGCCACATTAAGATTCAAGATAGTAATCAGATGCTTGACTCAGAAGTCTGGAAGAAAGGTACACAGAAATAGAGAACAGCTACAGGGAGAAAAGTCAGATAAAACAGAAATTTCATAGGAAAACCAGGAGGAAAACAGCACAGAGCACAGAAGCTTTCAAGATGTGAAGTGGTACTAAGTAATATTAATGAAGCAAGAAAGACCTAAAAGTGAGGGGAAGGTAAGGACAGATCACAGAACTGGTCCAAGTAAATGTGTAGTTTGCAAAACCACATTTAATATAAATATATATTATATAAATATAGTTTATGAACCAAACTTCAAGAATGGAGAAACTCAGAAGATGGACCATCAGGCACTGCAGGGAACATTCATGCAGTTGGAGGAACAGCAAGGAGAAACCAGAAAACCACGAGGAGTTACAGAAAGCATACAATGGTTTATGCTCACTGACAAAGTAAAAGAATTCAACAGCAGTTTCGTGAGGCTAGAGAGTGAAATGAGGATCATTTAAGGTAAGAAAAATGTAACATTCTGAAGTAAAAGGGAAGGGACTCCAAGGGGAGATTAACATACACGATACTGGTCAGAGGGTAACTGTGAGATATGACTGGATATTTGTGGAATTCTTGGAATAAGAACAAAAAATGAAAAATTTGCCAAGTATTTTCTTGGAGAAAGGGGCAATGCTCATAACAAATTTCAGCACAACTCGAAAGAGTAAGTCTTCGAGAGAGCTTTCCTACACGGTTTGACAAGGAAAATAGCTGATGTAAGTAGGTGGATTCCTTAGCTCCATGGTTTGGCATAAATGAAACTGAAGCAAAGTTTAAGGTTAAGTACTTGGTTAAGAGGTTATTAGGTATATAAAAATACTCTTCTCCTTTTATAGATTAACTAGAGGCCCAGTGCATGAAATTCATGCACGGGTATGGTCCCTAATGACTGCCAGCTGGGGACACCTTCCTTCCCGTGGCTGCCTGCTGCCGCTGCCACTGCTGACCCCACTCCCTGGTCGAACTCCTGGTTGACATCCCAGTCAAGGGGACAATTTGCATATTAGGCTTTTATTATATGGGATAAACAAAGCAGGTAAAAAGGTCATTTATACAACCTGAAGAAGTAAAATCTGTAAACTTGTAAATTACACATGAATATTATCATTAGTGTCCTTGAGTTAGTTCCCTAAAAATGTTTAATGATGAATTGAAATCAGTCTCACTGATTTTATAAACATTTACTATCTAATCATAAGATCAAAAATCATATTCAAACTTTACATTCTACAGAGGGAATCGGGCCTTTCAAGTGTATTTGAAGTCATACATTTCTGTGAGCTGCTACCAAAAAAATGCACCCTTGTCCAATGAAAGTACTAGGTATGACAACTGGTAGTAAAAAAACAAACAAAAAAACCTGTACAATTTGGCACTTGGCAAACTAAATCAGAAAATCTGGATGGTTTGGCCTTGCTAGCTACTCTCACAAATAGAATGCTGTAAGGGGTTTGGGTAACAGATTGTCAGTGAGTTTATAAATCTAAACATCCTTCAAAATGAGGAAAAAAGCCTAAAAATACATCATCTTGGGACCAACCTACTAATTATACAATGAATATGTTGAATTTGCAGATTACAATCATCATAGTACTAAAGAGGTCATTACTATCCGAAAAAGCATTAAAAATATGGTTAGTCCTAGCCTGTTTGCCTCAGTGGATAGAGCATTGGCCTGTGGACCGAAGGGTCTCAGGTTCAATTCCAGTCAAGGGCACATACCTTGGTTGCAGGCTCCTGCCCAGCCCTGGCCCTGGTCAGGGCTTGTGTAGGAGGCAACCAATTGATGTGTTTCTCTCACATCAATATTTCTCTGTCTTTCCCTCTCTCTAAAAATCAATGGA
This sequence comes from Corynorhinus townsendii, assembly GCA_026230045.1. Taxonomy (NCBI): domain Eukaryota; kingdom Metazoa; phylum Chordata; class Mammalia; order Chiroptera; family Vespertilionidae; genus Corynorhinus; species Corynorhinus townsendii. The sequence goes on along the minus strand of JAPDVU010000004.1, from coordinate 105,454,651 downwards.
AAAATATCCTTGGGTGAGGATTAAAAAATAAAAAACATTTGTATATGTTTACAACAGCATTAGACTCCTATAACCCCTAAATCTCTTATTGCTTCTACTTGAGCTTCCCTATGACAATTTCTAACAAAATATTGTTGTTGATAAGTAATCTTTATAATCCTAGTCTTGTGTCTGCCATTGCTCCAATGGGTATTCATCTAATTAATGTTATAGCTATAAGATGTATGAAAATTTTGAGTAAACTTTGTAGGTGACCGAACAAGATGGTATTTTTTAAAGTTTCTATAAATGTAATATTCAAATGTATAAGCTGAGTTGCAATCCCATGTTTCAACATCAATTTCATAAGGTTCTACTTATCCTTTCCGACAGAGACTAGAAAGGCAGCTCAATCGTTTGTCTAACAGGTTTGATCAAAATTTGTCTATTATTGACTAGAGGCCCAGTACATGAGATGTGTGCACTGGGGGAGGGAGGTCCCTCAGCCCAGCCTGCGCACCCTCTCACATCCCTCAGGGGATGTCTGCCTGCCAGCTTAGGCCCGATCCCCCTTCGTTCCTTACTGCCTGCTTATAGCAGAGGCAGGAGAGGCTCCCACCACCACTGCTGCACTTGCCATCTGTGAGCCTGGTTTCTGGCTGAGCAGCACTCCCCCTGTGGGAGGGCACTGACCACCAGGGGGCAGCTCCTACATTGAGCATTTGCCCCCTGGTGGTCATGTGCATCATAGCGACCAGTCGTTCTGCTGTTCAGTCGATTTGCATATTAGGCTTTTATTATACAGGATAGTTTAGAATTTTACTTGCTAACAGATCTGTTCTGCAAGAAATATTAGAGAATCCTTCAGGTTGCATGAAAGCACAGTAGACAGTAACTTGAATCCAAATGAACTCATAAAGAAAAATAAATGTAACCACATAAGTACATAGATAAGACAGTATAAATGTGTTTTATGTCTGTAACTTTTTTTCTTCTATCTCATTTAAGAAGCAATGTGCCCCAACTGGGACCAGGGGTTAAGCCTGCAACCGAGGTATGGAGGTACCTGCCCTTGACCAGAATTGCACCCAAGATGCTTCAGTCCATGGGCTGATGCTCTACACACTGAGCCAAAGCAGCTAGGGCAAATATGTAATTTGTAACAGCACAATACAAGAAGAAGGGAATGGAGATATACAGTAACAAAGTTTTTGTAAAATACTGAGATTAAGTGGTATTAATCCAAACTAAATTGTTATAAATTAAGATGTTATTTGTAATCCCCAGGGACTGCTAAGAGAGAAAAAAAATTTTTTTTAAAGTAAAAAGGATGACAGGGAATTAAAATGGTATACTAGAAAATGTCTATTAAACACAAAAGACAATAAAGCAGGACTAGAGAAATAAAAAGCACACAAGACATATATAAAACAGACAACAAAATGTCAGTCATAAATCCTATCCTACTGGTAAATTCATTAACTATAAATGGTTTAAACTAAACAGAAGGCAGAGATTGGCAAAATGGAATAAAAAACACGATCCAACAATAGGCTGGCTATAACGGGCACACTTTACAGTCCAAGTTACAAATAGGTTGATAGTAAAAGGACAGAAAAAGACGTACTATATAAACAGTAACCAACAGAAAGCTGAAGTGACTATACTATTATTACACAAAATGTATTTTTAGATAAAAACTATAATTAGACAAAGAATGTGTTTTTTACTGATAAAACTGAAGTAAGTGCACACTTCAGCAGTGTTAAGTACATTCACATTATTGTGAAACAGATCTCCAGAATTTTTCATCTTACAAAACTGGAAGTCTGTATTAATTGAACAATTCCCCTTTCCCCTCTCTGACCTAGACGTTGGTAACCACCATTCTACTTTCTGTTTCTACAAATATGACAGTTTTAGATACTTCATATAAGTGGAATCATGTAAGTATTTTTCTTTTTTGTGATTGGCTTATTTCACTTAGCATCTTCTCAGGGTTCATCCATGTTGCAGCATGTGACAGGATTTCCTTCCTTTTTAAGGCTGGAATTATATTCCACTGTATGTATGTACCACATTTTATCTATTCATCTACTGAACATCTGGATTGCTACAATTTCTTAGCTATTGTGAATAGTGTTGCTATGAACATGGGTGTGAAAATATCTCTTTTATACCCTGCTTTAAATTCTTTTGGATAGGTACTCAGAAACAGAACTGTTGGATCATATAGTAGTTCTAATTTTATTTATTTACTAGAGGCACGGTGCACGAATTCGTGCACCAGGGAGGGACGCGGGAGGTTGGCCAGCCAGGGAGGGACCACGGGAGGGCTGCAGGGCCTGTCTGGCCCATTTCTCTCAGTCCTGATCGGCCAGACCCCAGCAGCACACTTACCTACCAGTCGGAGCATCTTCCCCCTGGTGGTCAGTGCATGTCATAGCAAGTGGTTGAGTGGCCTTAGCATATCATTAGCATATTACACTTTGATTGGATGAATGGATGACTGGACACTTAGCATATTAGGCTTTTATTATATAGGATTTTTATTTATTTCAGAGAGGAAGAAGGAGAGAGAGAGAGAGAGAGAGAGAGAGAGAGAGAGAGAGAGAGCGCGCGCGCGCGCGCGAGCAAGCGCACTAGAAACATCAATGACGAGAGAGAATCACTGACTGGCTGCCTCTTGCATGCCCCACACTGGGGATTAAACCTACAACCTGGGCATGTGCCTTTGACCGGAATTGAACCTGGGATCCTTCAGGCCGATGGTCTATCCACTGAGCCAAACTGGCTAGGGCTAGTTTTACTTTTTTAAGGAACCTCCATACTGTTTTCCATGGTAGTTGTACCATTTTACAATTCCATCAATAGTGAACAAGGGCTCGAATTTTTCCACATCCTCAACAACACTTTTTGTTTTCTGTTTTTTTGACAGGTGTGAGGTGACAAAGAAAGGCATTTTATAAAGATAAATGAGCCAACCCATCAATAAGATATCACAAAAACTTATTTGTGCCCAACAGTACATGAAGCACCAAAGAACATGACACAAAAAGTGACAGACTAAAAAAAGTAGACAATTCAACAATAATAGTTGAAGACTTCAATACATACTTTCAATAATGAATAGAATAACTAGTCAGAAGATAAGCACAGAAACAGAAGACTTGAACACTAAAAACCAACTAGAACTACGAGACATCAATAAAACATTTGATCCAACTATAGCAGAATACACAATCTTCTCAAGTGCACATAGAACATTCTCTGTGATGGACCATATGTTTGGCCATAAAACAAATCTCAATAATTTAAAAAGATTGCAAGCACAAATGTTCTCTGATCAGAAAACAATGAAAATAGAAACAAGAAAAACTGTAAATCTTTTAAAATATATATTTTTTATTGATTTCAGAGAGGAAGGGAAAGGGAGAGAGAGAAACATCAATGATGAGAATCATTAATCGGCTGCCCTCTGCATGCCCTACACTGGGGATCGAGCCCACAACCTGGGCATATGCCCTGACCGGGAATCAAACTGTGACCTCCTGGTTCAGAGGTCTACGCTCAACCACTGAGCCATGCCGGCTGGGCTGTAAATGTTCTTGATCTTGAATTAGACAATGGCTTCTTAACTATACCAAAAGCATAAGCAAGAACACACAAAAAACCCAGGTAAATTGGGACTTCATCAAAATTAATAACTTTGTGCTTCAATGGACACCATCAAGATAGTCAAAAGACAACCCACAAAATGGTAAAAAAAAAAAAAAAGTACTTGCAAATCATATATTTGATAAGAGTCTTGTATCTAGAATATTTAAAGGACTCTTATAATTCACTACTAGAAAGACAATCCAATTTTTAAAATGGGCAAAAGATTTGACATATATAAATTGTCAATAAACACAAAGATGCTTAACATCACTAGTTAGCACGGAAATGTAATAAAAACCACAACAAGATATCACTGAATATTCACTAGAAAGGCTATAATCAAAAAGCCAGACAAAAACATTTATTTGTAGGATGTGGGGAAACTGGAATCATCATACATTTTACTCTCGGTGGCAAGTAAAATGAGCAGCTTTGGAAAAAAGTCTGGTGGTTGCATAAAAGGTTCAACACGAAGCTATCATACAACCTAATAGTCCCTTTCATAGGCATTACCCTAGAGAAATGAAAACATATATCCAAAGAAAAACTTATACAAAAATAATCATAGCATTATTTATAACAGCCAAAAAGTAGAAACAACCCAAATGACATCAACTGATGAATGGATAAACAAAATGTAGTATACCCATACAATGGAATATTATTCAACAATAAAAAGGGGTGAACTACTGATACATGCTACAACATGACGAACCTTGAAAAGATTATGCAAAGTAAAAGAAACTTGTCACAGAAGATCATATAATATATGACTCCAATTATATAAAATGTCAAGAAAAGACAAATTGATAAGAGTCAGAGAGTAGATTAGCAGTTGCCTAGGGTTGAGGGATGTGGGAAGAAATGGGGAGTAACTACTAATAGGCTCAAGTTTCCTTTGGGGTGATGAAAATGTTCTAAAATAACATGTGGGGATGGTTGTATAACTGTGTGAATACTAAAAATCACTGAATTGTACACTTAAATAAACTGCATCTCTATAAAACTGTTATAGTACACTAAAAAAACAACAACAACCTAAGCACATTACCTTCTTTATAAGTTTTCTCTAGGGTAGCAGTGCTAATGGAACAAGTAGGTATGTATTTTCCTGACTGTAGTAATATTAACAGAACAACAGGGTGCCTGAGTCTTTCCTGTGATTCTCAAATTTCTAAAGAATAATAATAATAATAAAAAAAATTCCCACAAATATTGTGTGTTGGAGTAAAAGAGTTCAGTTTATTCTGAAGATTTACCGCAGATAAGCCAAACTTCATTTTATCTAACGTAGATGAGGCAGGCTTCAGTGTTCTGTCAGCCCTGGCAGGTGTATCAGTGGTTAGAGCACTGGCCCGTGCACTGAAGGGTTGCGGGTTTGATTTATGGTCAAGGGCACGTACCTGGGTTGCAGGCTCATTCTCCTGGCCCTGGTCAGGGCTCGTGTGGAAGGCAATGAACTGACATGCCTTTCTCACATTGATGTTTCTCTCTCTCAAAGAGCTGAAACATAGCACAGACTTATTCAGACTCACTCCCTGAGCTCCAGCACTAGGACAGAAGCTTAAAAGGATCCAGGAACATACAGGGAGGAATTAACTTGTCTGGCATCAGACCAAGAACTGGGGGGTAGCTTTGTACCAGACAGAAGTACTGGCAGGGGACAATGTTCCTTTGCCGACACCTCTCTGCCACAAAGCCAACCAGCAATCACCATAACCCGAGTCTCCACATCCAGTAGCAAAACACTCAAGGGGCAGACTCGTGAGCACCAAAACCCACTGAAGCAAGTCCTGCTCCATAAGTGCGTCTCCCACACAGCAGCTCTCTTTCTGTAGTTGCAGCTGGTCCTCACAGTCAATTGCCTGGGGGTCAATTCCTCTCAATGATGCCAAAAGCAATCAAAGCTCAAATACAAAACAGGACTGTGTACACAGGGGTGCACCTAGAGAGCCCAACTCAGGTGACTGGGGAGGCTAAGCCACTGGGCTCTACAGGACACCAACTACACAAGGCCACTTTACCAATTCTGAGAGACACAGCAGCTCTACCTAATACATAGAAACAAACAAAGGGAAGCAGCCAAAATGCGGAGACAAATAAACATGTCAGAAATGAAAGAACAGAAGAAATCTCCAGAAGAAAAGAACTAAATAAAATGGAAGCAATCAAACTACCAGATGGAGTTCAAAACAATGGTTATAAGGATGCTCATAGAACTTAATGAGAATTTCAAGGAACTTAGTGAGAACATCAACAACAGAACAAAGATCAGTCAGAAATGAAGGATTCACTAACTGAAATGAAGAATAATTTATAGTAAATCAACAGTAGAGTAGAGGATGCTGAGAATCAAATCAGCAAACTGGAATATGAGGAAGCAAAAAACACCTAATCAGAAGAACAAAAAGAAAAAAGAACCAAAAAATATAAAGATAGTGCAAAGTTATCCTCTGGGATAATTTTAAGCTTATCAACATTTGCATCATGGTAGTGTTGGAAGGAGAAGAGAGAAATTAAAAACCTATTTGAAAAATAATGACAAAACTTCCCTTACCTAGTGAAAGAAATAGACATACAAATCCAGGAAGTACAGAGTCCCAAACAAGAGGAACCCAAAAAGGCCCACATCAAGACATCATAATTAAGTCCTAGACAGTTTGGCTCAGTGAATAGTGCAACCTGAAGGTCCTGGGTTCAATTCCAGTCAAGGGCACGTACCTCGGTTACAGGCTCCTTCCTGGCCCAGGCCTTGTCAGGGCACATGCAAGAGGCAACCAATCAATGTGTTTCTCTCACATCGGTGTTTCTCTCTGTCTTTCACTTTCTTCTACTCTCTCTAAAAATCAATGAAAAAATATGCTCAGGTGAGGATTAAAAAAAAAAAAAAAAAGACATCATAATTAAAATGCCAAAGGTTAAAGACAAAAAGAGAATCTTAAAAGCGGCAAGAGAGAAGCAGTTAGTTACCTTCAGGGGAATACCCAAAGGACTATCAGCTGATTTCTCAACAGAAACTTTGCAGGCCAGAAGGGAGTGGCAAGAAATATTCAAAGTGATGAAAAGCAAGGACCTACAACCAAGATTATTCTACCCAGCAAAGCTATCATTTAGAATTGAAGGTCAGATAAAGGGCTTCACAGCTGGTGTCACTCACTAGTTAAATGTCGACTTATGAACCCGGAGGTCATGGTTCAATTCCTGGTCAGGGCACATGCCCAGGTTGCTGGCTCAGTCCCTAGTAGGGGGTGTGCAGGAGGCAGCCAATCAATAATTCTCTCTCATTATTGATGTTTCTATTTCTTCCTCTGAAATTAAAAACAAACAAACCATATTTTTTTAAAAAAGAGCTTCACAGACAAGAAAAAGCTAAAGGAGTTCATCACCACCAAACCAGTATTACATGAAATATTAAAGGGTCTCCTTGAAGAAGAAAAATATGAATAAAATGGCAAGAAATACATATCTATCAACAATTGAATCTATAAATAAAAAAATTAACAAGGAATCGAATGAACAAAATAAATAGAACCAGAGGAATGGAAACATGGAACAGACTGACGAATCTCAGAGAGAAGGGGGGTGGGGGCAGGAAGAGATCAACTAAAAAACTTATATGCATACATGCATTACCCATGGACACAGAAAATAGGGTGGTGAAGACCTAGGATGGACGGGATCTGAGTGGAGGGGGGAAGTTGGGGGATAAAGGAAAGGGATATCTGTAATACTCTCAACAATAAAGATTTAAAAGTATTTTTTTACTAGTGGCCTGGTGCACGAAAATCATGCACATTAAAAGGGGATTAATTAGTGGAAATAATTTAATATTGCTATTTGTCCTTTCTCTATAATAGAAGTGTCAGAAATGAAAGAAAATTAGTAAAATGTATATGAAAACCTTCCTCCTGTCACGAGTCTGGGGCTCACCATGGGACCCAGAGTCAAGTTCCCACCCACCCACATGCACCTCAAAATCGCGTGAGACCCAGACCCAGCCGCCCCCCCCCCCCGCCCCCGCATTGGGCTAGATCCAGACCCGGCCAGTCCCATCCTTGTCAAGCCCTGCCAGGCAGAGGGCATAGCCTCAGGTGCCCTGGCGTGACTTGAGGTCCTCTGTCAAGCCCCACCAGGTGGGGGACATGGCCTGAGGTCCCCCGTCAAGCCCCGCCAGGCGGGGGTGGGAGGGGGGCACAGCCTCAGGTCCCCTGTCAAGCCCCACCGGCAGGGGGGTGCAGCCTCAGGTCCCCCGGCAAGCCCCACTAGGTGAGGGTGCTGTCTGAGGTCCTCCAGCCTGGTGCTGGGGTAGGGGGCACGGCCTGAAGTCCCCTGTCAAGCTCCACCTGGTGGTGTGCGTGGCCTGAGGTCCCCCGGCCTGACACTGGGGCGGGGGGAGCCTGAGGTCCCCTAGCCCAGCACCAGGATGGGAAGTGCACCTTGAGGTCCCCTGTCAAGCCCTGCCGGGTGGGGGACACGGCCTGAGGTCCCCTGTCAAGTCCCTCGGGGGCAGGGGAAGGCGTAGTAGCCTCAGGTCCCTGCTGATTGCTCATAAAGGCTCCTTATGGGAACTTGGCCTCAGCTGTGGGTGCAGCCATCTTTGTGATGGAATGATGGTCAATTAGCATATTCCCTCTTTATTAGATAGGATTTTAGAGAAAGGGAGAGGGATAACAAGACAGAAACATCAATGAGAGAGATGCACAGTTCCCACTGGGGATGGAGCCCACAACCCAGGCATGTGCCCTGACTGGTAACTGAACCATGGCCTTCTAGTTCATGGGCCACACTGACCAGGCTCAACAATAAAGATTTTAAAAAATAAAGTAAAATAAACAACATTCAGAAAGTTCAGAAACTTAAAAAAATAAAAGCAATGGAAAAAATATTCTCAGGTGAGCTTTTTTTTTTTTTAATTCTGTCATGATCTGTGTCATTTTAATTTTACAGTTCAACCTACAGAGTCTCTTGCTAGGAGTACATGAATATATATGAAAGAAGTACTTTCATTTATAACATTTAATTTGTGACACGCCATTTTGGTTTGAAGTTGTGTTTTTACCATGCACAGGTTCATCTTCATCGACAAACAGACAGGGTTCTATTTCTTTCAAGGACCGTCTACCTTCAAGCCGGGCAAGGAGCTTCAAAAGGAAAAAAAGAGAAGGAAAAATCATTACCTAAAAATGTGATATCTTGAAGATCTGCATTTATATAATTTTCCAAAAGACTATAAAAAAGGCTTTTCATAATTTTAAGGATGTGGAGAGAATTATGAAGTAGGAAATATAATTTAGGAGAAAAGTTGTGTTCACTTGTTCAGACAACATTTCATTTTTTGTCTATATACTCTGTACGAATGGTATGAGTTCCTGCCCTCAAAGGAGCTGATAGTGTAGTCTGGGATACAGAACCAAACTGCTAAATGCAAAGTATTTACCTTCCTTGTGCATTATAATTATCTTTCTCACTATACTTATTGTACTTGTTACACAGGTATCTGTGTTTATCTGTCAACTCCTTATCTAGTGGTGGGAAATGGACAAAGGAGAAAGGTGGAGAAAACTTCCTTGAGGGGCCCCTACCTGAATTAGTTAGGTATGTGGGGCAGAGGTGGCCAAAGCGCAGAGGTTATAAACAGCACTGTGTGTAGGTCAACCATGAGCACATTTGAATTGCTACAGCTTGTAGCACAAAACAGACAGGAGATAATGAAGTCCCAAAGAGCAGAGGTCAGATCCCAGGTCTCAGATGCCATGCTCAGGAGCCTGCTCCTTGGCTTGTACACAGAGCAAGGGGTTCTCAGCTACACAATGAGCAGCAGTCTGGATAATGCAGAGTACACAGTCAGGACTCCAGAAGCAGACTTCCTATGTCATTTCCCTGGTAAAGTGAGGGTAACAAAGAGTATCTCCCTCACAAAGCTGTTGAGAATTCAAATGTGTTAAGAGTGCTGCCTTGGCCAGGTAGCTCAGTTGGGCCCCGATATGTCAAGGTTGCAGGTTCAATCCCCAGTCAGGACACATATAAGAGTCAACCAATGAATGCATAAATGAGTGAGACAACAGGTCCATGTTTCTCTCTCTCAAAATCAAGCAATAGCCCTGACCGGTGTGGCTCAGTTGGTTGGCATCGTCCAGTGCACCTAAAGATGGCTGGTTAAATTTTCGGAAGGGGTTGTAAAGAAAGCAGCAAATTAATGATGTTGCTCTCTCTCTTCCCCTCTCACTTCCTCTCTAAAAAAAAAAAAAATCAGTAAAATCCAGCAGGCATGGCTCAGTGGTTGAGCGTCAACCTATGAACCAGGAGGTCACAGTTCAATTCCTGGTCAGGGCTCATGCCCGGATTGTGGGCTCCATCCCCAGTGTGGGGCGTGCAGGAGGCAGCCAATCAATGATTCTCTAATCATTGATATTACTATCCCTACCTTTCCCTTCCTAGCTGAAATCAATAAAAATATATTTTAAAATAAAAATATTCTTTGTGATGATGGGGAACATAGTAGTAGTAAAGAATTTAACCTAGACCAATGAGCGGTTTGGCCTTTGCTAGCCTAGCCTCCTGGAGATAATCTCTAAGCCTCTTAGAATATCCTGTCAGATGGTGTTTTTGTTTACGGTGGGGCCCTTGAGCCACACCAAAACAATGCCGGGGGCTTTGGTCAGCTCGAATTCTGCTTCAGCTCTGGTGTCTGAGGAGATGGAGAGAGAGGTCAGCTGTTTGGGCAGCTGACTACATATGTCCACAGGACAGAGCCCCATTATGACTCTGGACACCGAAGTTCAGGTGGTCTTCCCTGGCTGGCATACTGTCACATACTGTTGCAGGGAGAAGTTAGCACTGTATATGACTCCACTGGGAGAAGACAAGCAGGTCTGCATTTGGAATTCTTCTGGACTTTATCCAATTACACCTCTTCCCTTGGCTGATTTCAATCTGACACCTTTCATTGGAGTAAACCATAGCCATGAACAGGGAGCAGGCAATTCTGCAAGTCCTTCTAATGAATTCTTAAACATGAAGGTGGTCTTGGGGACTCCTGAACTTGCAATTAGTGTTAAGAGTGAGCATAATCTTGGGGCCCTGATTTCTGCAGTTGGTGTCCAAAGTGAAGGCAGTTTGGGGGACTTCCCCAATGTCACAGATAAAGTACTTCTGCTCCAAACACAAATATTATGGTTTCCTCTTGGAAAATCATTGTATGATTATTTGAGTTGGATACTTTTTCCCTGGAATACTCTTTTATTACTTGAACTTTGGAAAACTTTCATCCTCCACTGTGAGCTTGACAGCTTCCCAATACTTAAGATCCTTTTGGGTGAACTCACGGGTGAGTTTAATGAATGTGATTTTTCTGGATAATTACTTAATGAAATGTGTCAATACTTGGAAGATCTGCATAACTCAGTATTTCGAAATGACCAATGCATGATGTTAAAAACATTCCTAAGCATGCCCTAGCCAGTTTGGATCTGTGGATAGAGCATTGGCCTGTGGACTGAAGGGCCAGGGTTAGATTCCAGTCAAGGACACATACATGGTTGCAGGCTTCATCCCCAGTAGGGGGCATGCAGGAGGCAGCTGATCAATAATTCTCTATCATCATTGATGTTTCTATCTTTTTCTCCCTCCCTTCCTCTCTGAAATCAATAAAAATATTTTTTAAAAAACCACAACATTCCTGGGTAAAAGATTCACTCCAAGTACAAGACAGACCAATGGGTTTTAATGTCTGAAAAATTCACTGATAAAATTTTATGTTCTACATTGCAATGAAATTTTTTAGGAAAACTACTACTTGTCGAGTTTTGGTATAGTATCGAAGAATATCCATAATGAGCTGAAAAGCCCTTAAAATACTCTTCCTTTTTCCAACTGTATACCTGTGAGAAGCCAGACACTTTCAATATACTTTAACCACACAACATATTGACTGGATACAGAAGAAGAGATGAGAACCAACTATAAAATGTTTTTAAAAGCATGTATACAAATGACTAATATCCTCATCAGACTGATATACTTAGGAAGTCCCTCCAATTGTTTACTCTTACTGTAACTGCTCAAAATATTTTAGAACCCTACTGTCTGAGAGTTGCGAGTAAGATAATATTTACTAGTAAGAAAGTATTATTTTATTGGCATGACTTTTGGACAAAGATGGTATTAATTACCCCTCTTACCAAAATGTCTGATTTAGCCAATTTGCATCTGACTTTTCATTGTTATTTAAAAATCAAATTTATTTTTTAAATTTATTTTTATTCATTTTAGAGATGAAGGGAGAGGGAGAGAGAAACATCGATGTTGAGAATCGTTGATGGGCTGCCTCCTGCACACCCCTTACTGGGGATTGAGCCCGCTGGGCATGGACTCTTAATCAGAATCGAACCTGGGACCTTTAGTCTGTAGGCAGACACTCTATCCACTGAGCCAAACGGGCTAGGGCCAAATTTATTTTCAAAGGATGGAAACTTTCCATCCTTTGAAAATGTTCAAAAAAATGTTTTACAATGCCAAAAGCAGAGAGTACAGAGGGAGTGAAAGTAATTCCCAGAACTTAGAAACAAATTTACCCTTACAACAAAGGGATAATATGAGCAAGATGTCTTCCAAATATAGTATATCCCCCCAAAAGTTTACACACTTTGAATGACTATTAAGTCTGTGTTTATGAATATACAGTTCATTTTCAAAATTTAAAAGAATCCACAGAAATGAATAAGATTTTTGTCAATGCTTGTTTTCAAACTGATGACCATTCTGGTCCAGGCACTGCTGATAACACAAAGTAATGGAATAGCAAAAATAGTTTGGTACTTTTGCACCCTCAATTCTTCAACTGCTCCCGGTTTTGTACCATAAACTTTATCTTTTATGTATCTCCATTAAAAAGTCTAGTGGATTAATTTTCTTTGTTCAAAGTTTAGTCTGGCTTCACCCATTATTTCAAATCAGTTAAATGTGTAAAGGAGTAAAAAATTAAGTGAGTTATCAGCTATTAAATTGTGTATACATTTTTTTGGGACAGGGTGTCCCCCCAAAAATGTATACACATTTTAAATAATTATAAAGGCAGTGTTTGTATTTCAACTGCATTTTCAAACTTCCAGTAGCATTTTAGGAAGAATTTTCTTTGTTCAAAGCTTAGCCTGGCTAAAAAAAAAAAAAAAAAAAAAAAAAAAGAAACATTAATTGGTCTATCAGCTGTTAAAGTGTGTATACATGCTTTGGGACTACTTATATAAGCAGAAAAATATCCTAAAAATCTGACATAAACCTGAATGACTGTTATAGAAATTAAAATTAATGATGTTTTCCAGACTTGATGAATAAGTAAAAAGAAGCAATTAGTCAATCTGGAGTTTGTTAAGCATCAAGGTAAAGGGAACCCAAATAAGTTCTGCCTGACATGACAGTTAATCACCAAGATCCGATTGCCTGATGTGTTGTACATTTGGGATTCTCAAAATAAATCCACTTTTCATTGCCAGTCACAATTCGATGCAAACAAGACTTTCTTTTGTGCCACTGAAGCAACATTTTATTGATGACTTTTCAGTTTTCCATTTGTCTTATATTCAGTTGATGTGGCACCCATTTTCCTTCCTTTAAAATCTTTCCATTGCTTGTAAACAATCGAAAATTGTTTGCTGAGCAACGTTTAATCTTTCTGCAAGTTGTTTTTGAGTTTGACACACATCTTCATCCAATAATGCTTGTAATTGTTGGTCTTCAAACTTTTTCGGTTGACCTGGATGTTCTTTGTGTTTCACATCGAAATCATCACTTTAAAAGTGTTTAAACCAACGTTCACAGTATCTTGAGATGGAGCATGTTCACCATAAGCTTCCCAGAGTATTCAGCAGCATGTTTCTTCAAAATAAAGTAATGAATTAAAACTTCCTGGAAATGCTCTTTTTTGGCACGAAATTCGACATTTTTAAGCGTAAAAAATATCTATGTTAACACCTTCAGCAAATTTGACATATGAAGTTTTGAAGCTTGTTGTCAATACAACAAAACAGCATACATATCAAATTGCATATATATCAACATATGTGTAACTCCATCTATTGAAAAAAATCTGCATTACTAACTGGTACACCTGGTATATGGTTAAATTCCATTGTTTCTAAATATATTCCCTTAAAAAATATATATATTCCCTGAAAGGCTGCTGCTTTTATTATTAATATTTTTAAAGCAATCATGCTATAAGAGGAAAAGGTAAAAAGACAAACATATAAATAACCAAGCAAAAAGTACTACATATACCTGACTACTTAGGCAGCATTAATGTCTAGCGCAAATTTTAAGGACTAAATTTTAAACTTATGACATTCCACAGATTAGTAATTCCACTAAATGCATACTTAAAATTTCATTAAGAAGTTATAGCAGATTGTGCTTTCAAATTTCATCTAGACAGAAAAATCACTATATGCAAGACCCAAGAGAGAGTGAAGCACAGAATCCAAATTGCAAGAGTATATTGCTGGTGAAGGCTTAGTTTTCCCTTAATGTGAGGAGGAGCTCTGCTAGAGAAACACTTAGGTGGATTCCATCCTCTCATTCTCTCTTCCCAGGAGAGGAGAGGTTTTTCTAACGGGTACCTCTAGGAGCAGGAACTAGATGTACACTGATCAGCCTGGTCCTCTCTCCTGACAGCTTGCCTGCAGGACACATATTCTGCTGTGTTCCTTCCGCCCGAAGTTTGACAGAGGCAGATCCTTGGAGGCCCCAGGGATGCAAATGTTTTAAGGTGCTATCCATCAACTGTGAGAGGTCTACTGTGAGGAGGACATGGAAACAAGTCGAGCACTATATTTGGAAACAGAAAGGTCTTGACAACCTTGACAAGAGCACTTCTAGGGGACTGTGAAGACAAAGGTAGATTACAATGACTAAAGAATGAATGGGAGAAAAGGAAGTGCAGGCAGAAAGCACAAACAACACTTTGATGTGCTGAAGAGTACAGGAATGGAGCTGGAGGGGCATGGGAAGCCACCACTTGCTGATACTATCACGAGAGTGCACCAAGGAACTCAGAAGGCTGATGAACTTTGGGCATTAGCAGGGCTGACACTAAGCACCCTTTGTGTTGAGATAATGGTGGCTCAAATTCCCTAACCTGATAATCCTTTTACTGTTTACCAAACTTTACCTTTGATATGCCTGTATGCATTGCTAAAGAGCAAATGTGTATTCAAGAAAGAGGCTCTATCTGGCCCACAATGCCTTCTAAACTCATATTTCTTGTATGGCATTCTCATTTTTGCATGGCAAAGGTCGGCAAAGGAGGATCTAGGCAGGTGTTTTGTTTGTTTTGTTTTTATTTTAAAATACTGATAGAAATGGTTGGTGGAAAAGAAAACTGAAGATGCAGAAGACAGAGGAAAATGACCTAGGAGTAGAAATATCTGCAGGAGCGATGTCCTTGAGGAGGGTAAACAGGATGGATAGAAACCATATCACAGGTAGAGAAGTTGCCCTTTTTTAAAAAATATATATTTTATTGATTTTTACAGAGAGGAAGGGAGAGGGATAGAGAATTAGAAACATCGATGAGAAAGAAACATGGATCAGCTGCCTCCTGCACACCTCCTTCTGGGGATGTGCCCGCAACCAAGGTACATGCCCTTGACCGGAATGGAACCTGGGACCCTTGAGTTTGCAGGTCAATGCTCTATCCACTGAGTCAAACCAATTAGGGCAGAAGTTGCCCTTTTTTTAGGAGCAAAAATACTTATTCTATTTTACAGAAAGGAATTCAGAGAAAATGAGTATTATTTTGACATATATATTGTTATATATAATAATGTTAACATATATTATTATCAATATAGACTTGATGAAAAAAATTGCTCTATTAATATCCAAGAAAGTAGACTTCTGGGCAAAGAAAATTACCAGAGACAAAAAGGGACATTACATAATAATACTAGTAAAAGAATCAATCCACCAGCAAGACATACCATTCCAAATGTGTATATATCAAACAAAGCCTTGAAACATGTAAGGCAAAACTAATCCAGCTGAAAGGAGAAACAGGCAAATCTACAATTGTAGTGGGGAATTCAACATGCACCTCTCAGATTTATTAAACAGAAAAGCATCAAGGATATAAAAGATTTAAGCAGCACAACCAAGAGGATCTAATTCATATACACATTAGAACATTTCACCCAACAATAGCAGAATGTCCATTTGTTTCAAGTGCCCATGGAACATTCATCAGGACAGATCACATCCTGGGCCAGAAAACAAATCTCAACCCATTTAAAACAACTGAAATCATAAGGAGTGTGTTCTCTGATTGAAATGGAAACAACAGGAAAAACTAACAATGTGCCTGTCAAATTTCTTGTTTTCTCAATGACACATGAGGGGAGGTAGAGAGAGGGCAGAGGGAAAAGGAGGAAGGCATGAAATCCAACAACTAAATAATTATTGAGCACCTATATGCAAACTTTGGACACTGGGACCAAAGGAGAAAACCCAGACAACAGTCTGCTCTCATGTCCCTAAATGGCAGGTCGGGAGATGGGGAGGGGACACGTAAACAGCATAAAACATCAGGTGTGGTAAGTGCTAAGAATAAGCATGGGAAAGGAATAAACAGCAGCAGCAGCAGGAAGGACTGCTTATCCTAGACCAGTGGTCGGCAAACTCATTAGTCAACTGAGCCAAATATCAACAGTACAACGATTGAAATTTCTTTTGAGAGCCAAATTTTTTAAACTTAAACTTCTTCTAACGCCACTTCTTCAAAATAGACTTGCCCAGGCCGTGGTATTTTGTGGAAGAGCCACACTCAAGGGGCCAAAGAGCCGCATGTGGCTTGCAAGTCGCAGTTTGCCGACCACTGTCCTAGACCAATGGTCGACAAACTCATTAGTCAACAGAGCCAAATATCAACAGTACAACGATTGAAATTTCTTTTGAGAGCCAAATTTTTTAAACTTAAACTTCTTCTAATGCCACTTCTTCAAAATGGACTCGCCCAGGCCATGGTATTTTGTGGAAGAGCACACTCAAGGGGCCAAAGAACAGCATGTGGCTCGTGAGCCGCAGTTTGCCGACCATGGTCCTAGACCCTCAGGAAAGGCTTCTCAGCTTGACAGGTGAGCAGAAGCCTGAAGGAGTGAGGAAGTGAGCCATGTGAATTTCTGAGGGCAGAAAGAACAGGAATGCTGAACCACTTGCTCTCAGATACTTTAATATACTATATCTCCTTAGAAAAATTATTTTCTCCTGCACAAGTACATTATAATTATCACAATGATAAATTTAGCATTGATACATGCAATACTCTTCTTTAATACTCTATATTTTCCCTGGATCCAGGATTCAATCATGAGCATGGTAAGTTTTGGACGCCTATTAGACATCCATGTGGATATATCAAGAAAATAGAACATGTGTCTGGAATTCAGGAATAGGTTATATTTGTTGACAGATATTTTGAAATGAGAAAGTGAACTAATTACCAAAAAAATATGGGCG
The DNA here is from genome assembly GCA_026230045.1 of Corynorhinus townsendii. Classification (NCBI taxonomy): domain Eukaryota; kingdom Metazoa; phylum Chordata; class Mammalia; order Chiroptera; family Vespertilionidae; genus Corynorhinus; species Corynorhinus townsendii. The sequence goes on along the minus strand of JAPDVU010000004.1, from coordinate 105,437,506 downwards.
GACTGTGTATCCATTTGAGGTTAATGATTATAACTTTAAAATGAAATCAGTAGGCTCAGTTGTGATTTTCTCTAGCAATATTCAACTGAGGTAGTAGAAACACAGTGAAAGCAGACAGCTGGGTTTAACCTTGGTTAGGAAAGTAGGTTAGGGTGGACAGAGACAAGGAAAGTGATGGGGTTTATAATGGAGTCTTGGTAATGTTGGTGTGCCGACTCTATTCTAGATAAGAAGGGAAGCAAAGAGAAAAGGGGACAGATGTTCTAAAAGTCTATCACACAAAACCAAATTATTATTTAATAAATACCAAATACTTGTCTTTTTAATATTTCTTCTGGGGGAAAGGCCTTCCTGTACCTTTTCTAAGAAAAACTAGCAACAACCACTCATTATTATTAACAAATATTTATCAAGTGTTTATTATGCAGAGAAAACTGTGCCTGGTGAAAATAGACTCGCCCACTTCCTAGAGGTGAAGCATAGAAACCTCCATCTTGTATAAAAACTGCTGTTTGAAATTCTCTGCTATTGTTAGATAGTCCCTTGCTCTGTAAACTCTGTCATTTTTAGACAGTCTCTTATTCTATAAGATAACTTTGTTTTTTAGCTCAAATAATAGAGAAGATAAACTTAACTGTTGGACCTCGCAAGCTAGCCATCTAATGTAATAGACTAATACTGATAATATTCCCATGCCAAGTGTTTATTCATTATGTATCCAAGGTTACAAGCTGTCTGCAAAAATAACTTACACAAAGCTCTTTGTAAAGTCTACAGAAGGTCCAGAAAAACCATATTTGGGAGACAAAGAATTGGAAGCATATAAATAAAGCTTCCTCCATGTTGTTTGCTCAGAATTTGACAGAGATATTCTGTTCTGAGCCTTCATGTAATAAAGACTCCTAATTAACTGGCTTGTTAAGGCATCTTGTATCTAGCTTGCTGATTTACAGTACAATACAGGCAGAACTAAAAGGGATCTGAGAAATCATTGCCCACTTCCCTCAGCGTACAAAGGTAGCAGCCAAGGTAAAATAACTTATCCAAAATCATGAAGCCTGTCCACTGGTAGAGCCAAGATGAGAACCTAGGTCTCTGAACCTCTCTAGTCCAGCATTATCTCCCTCAGCCTCCAAAATAATGACATTAGAAAATTTCTGGAAGACTGTACAAATTCACCTTGGGAGATGGTACTTGGAGTGGGGAAGTTTCCTACTTTTCACTTCAGAACTGGAATTTTCTGTCATTGGCATGTACTACTTTAATAACAAATATAGCCTGACCGGTGTGGCTCAGTGGTTAAGCAATGACCTATGAACCTGGAGGTCATGGTTCAATTCCCAGTCAGGGCACATGCCCAGGTTGTGGGCTTGATCTCCAATGTGAGGTGTGCAGGAGGAAGCTGATAAATGGTTCTCTCTCATCATTGATGTTTCTATCTCTCTCCCCTCTCTGAAATCAATAAAAATGTTTTTAAATAATAATAGAACAATTATAATAAAGTTAAAGAAGAAAGCACACAAAATTTTGTGTGTGGCAACCAAAGTGGAACACCTTCAACTTTTTATCATCAGTTACTTTTTTAATCCTCATCCAATGATATGTATATTGATTTTTAAAAAATGTATTTTTTATTGATTTCAGAGAGGGAGAGATAGAAATATCAATGATGAAAGCTGCCGAGAAAATCCAAGATGGCAGTGTAGGTAAACACCAAAACTGCTGCCTCGCACAATTTCAAAACTACAACTAAAAGACAAAATGTCTATCACCCAGAACCACGGGAAAGCTGGCTGAGTGGAAGTTCTACAACTAGAAGGAAAAAGAGCACTGAGATGTGCACAAGCACTGAAAAGCTGAGGTACGGAGGCGCGCGATCCAGGCTGGCGGCAGGTGTTGCTTTTTTCAACCCGAAGGGAGACAAGCCCCTGATTACTTTGAAATCCAGTTTCTGGGGAGACGCGGGGGACCCAAACTCCTACGGGGAGAAGCTGGACTGTCTGCCATCGGGTCGGAAAGTGAGGGGGGCTTGCTTGCAGAGCTGCGCACAAGAATAATTGTTTACTGCGCTGGGGCGTGGGATGCGGGGACGTGGTTGGAGACACAGACCCAGCTAACTAGCAGCCATCGCTGTTTGCCAAGCCCTAGCCAGTGAAGGCCTGAGACCCCACCCCACAAAACCTACAAACCCACCAAAGCTCCAAGCAGCAGCTTTAGCATAAGAAAGGCCTGCCCTATCGCAGCTTAACCTAGCAAACTTGCAGCCTGGGTCAGACAGCTCCAAAATCTCCAAACCCCAAGCAAAGAGGAGAAAACTGTAGCTCTCACTGTAGCTCCTGCTGGGTGGCCTCAGACAGTAGCTGACCTGCATCCTATTGGAGATCCAGAAGCCAGTGTACCTAGTGGTCGGTGTGAGACACCAGATTTCAACTCCTCACATCCATAAGTGACACATTCAAGAGGCAGACTCAGTGAGCACCAAAGCCCCACTGAAACAAGTCCTGCACCATAAGCGTGTCTCCAACACAGCAGTTCTTCCATTATAGACACAGCGGGTCCTCACAGCCAATTGGCCTGGAGGTCAATTCCTCCCAATGCACCAACAGCAATCAAGGCTTAACTACACCAAGACTTTGCACTCAGCCCACAAAGGGGTGTACCAAGAGCGTACACCTCAGGTGATTGGGGAGGCTGAGCTACTTCCCCCTATAGGTCACCTACCACACAAAGCCACTCCATCAACACAGGGAAGCAGCCAGAATGCGGAGACAAAGAAACATGTCACGAATGAAAGAAACGGAGGAAAGCAAACTACTAGACGACATAGAGTTCAGAACCACATTTATAAGTTTACTCAAGAATCTTCTAAAAACCGCTGAGAAACTTGATGAGACCTTTAAGGATCTTAATGAGAATGCCAAAAAAATGGAAAAGGACCAGTCAGAAAACAAGCATACACTGTCTGAAATAAAGAATATACAGAAACTGAACTGTAGATCAACGTACCCCAAGAATCAAACCAAAGATCTGAAATATGAGGAAACAAAAAACACCCAACCAGAAAAACAAAAAGAAAAAAGAATCCAAAAATATGAAGATAGTGTAAGGAGCCTCGGGGGCAACTTTAAGTGTACCAACATCCAAATTTTTGGGGTGCCAGAAGAAGAGAGAGAGCAAAATATTGAAAACCTATTAGAAGAAATAATGACAGAAAAAGTTCCCTACCTGGTAAAAGAAATAGACTTACAAGTTCAGGAAGCGCACAGAACCCCATACAAGAGGAATCCAAAGAGGACCACACCAAGACACATCATAATTAAAACGCCAAGGACAAAATTCAAAGAGAGAATCTTGAAAGCAGCAAGAGAAAAACAGTTAGTTACCTACAAGGGAGTACCCATATGACTGTCAGCTGATTTCTCGGCAGAAACTATGCAGGCCAGAAGGGAGTGGCAAGAAATATTCAAAGTGATGAACAGCAAGAAACTACAACCAAGATTACTCTACCCAGCAAAGCTATCATTCAGAGTTGAAGGTCAGATAAAGAGCTTCACAGACAAGAAAAAGCTAAAGGAGTTCATCACCACCAAACCAGGATTACATGAAATGATGAAGGGTATTCTTTAAGAAGAGGAGGAAGAAGAAAAAGGTAAAGATAAAAATTATGAACAACAAAATGATATCAAATACATACCTACCAACAAGTGAATCTAAAAATCAAGTGAATAAAAAATCTGAAGAACAGAATGGACTGGTGAATGTAATAGAATCAGGGACATAGAAAGGGAGTGGACTGACAATTCTCAGGGGGAAGTGGGTGTGAGTGGTGCGGGAAGAGATTGGACAAAAATCTTACTCCTATGGATGAAGACAGTGGCGGGGGGTAAGGGCATGGGGTGGGGTGGGGAATCAGGTGGAGGGGAGCTATGTAATAATCTGTCAATAAAGATTAAAAAAAAAAAAAAAGAAAGCTGCCTCCTGTATGCCCCACACTGGGGATCAAGCCCACAACCTGGACATGTGCCCTGAAGAGGAATCGAACTGTGACCAGGTTTGATTTTTGAGAGTAATGTTGATCAGTTGCCTCCCATAGGCACCATGACAGGGAGTACCAGCAACCTTTCAGTGTAACACCACTCCAACCAACTGACCCACCCAGCCAGGGCTACTATCAATTATTTTAAAACTCAAGGCATGTTACCATATTTGACAATGTAAAGTACAACAGTATTTAACATCTGTGTGTAAATGAAGCCACTGGGTGGATGATACCAAAATAGGGCCAAAATCGCTGTGAATCTTTTCCTTTCTTTTTTGTTTGTTAATCCTCACTGGAGGATATTTTTTTCCATTTATTTTTTTTAGAAAGTGGAAGGGAGGGAGGGAGGAAGGGGGAAAGAGAAACACTGATGTGTGAAAGACACAGTAATTGGTTGCCTCCCCCATGTACCCCGACTGGGGCAGAGGAACGAACCTACAACCTAGGTATATGCCCTTGACCTGGAATCAAACCTGTGACCTTTTGGTCTGTGGGCTGATGCTCTGTCCATTGAGCTACATCACACAGGGCTGTGAATCTTTTCTATACTCTCAGAAGGATATAAATGCAAAAATTCCATTGCTGTGGCACAAAAGCAAGGTAAAAATAGATTATTCTATTGTAAGTCATATTCAAATTCTTGTCTTCTTTATATCCAGGGCTTATTTCATAAGGTTTTCTACTCTCTCTCTGGCCTACCATAAATTGCATCCCTAGGATCTATAAAAACAGTCTTTGCAGCTTTGTTTTCCTGGAAGAGCCTGTATGACATGTCTTTTCCCTACTATTCACAAGATGTGGGAAAGGTTAGCGACTTATTAAGGTGGTAATTCTAGTGGATTAAAATTTTAAAGTTGCTTATTTCAGTTCCTTGGGATAATTTCTGATTTTTGCCTCCCTAAGTAGAATCCCTAAAATAATGTGCACAGAAAGAAAACACCATCCAAACAGTAAGTACTTCAGGGAATAGAGGCTTGCTTAACTGGTTTTAACAAAAGGGAAAAAGAATAGAGGAGCACCCACTGCCCAGCTGCCACTGGAGCACCTTCTCCCCTCCACGGCACTCCAAAGTAACATGAGCAAGGCAATTTGGCTTAGGATCTCCAGACAGGCAAGGCAGGCAGAGGATATGATGCTAAATTCTTTGTTCAGTGATTTGACTGTGCTGGGCTCCCATTTTTCTGGATTAGCTAGGCCTGTTCTGACTGCAAAAGTCATCTCAGTTTAACCTGGTGTCAAATGTCCATTTAAACAAGTAAGGTTTTAACTATAGTGTTTCTTATATCAACCAGTGGCTCTGCTTTTAAGGAGCAAGGGCTGGCAATCCATGGCCAGCAGGCCAAATTGAAAGTAAGTTATGACAGAAACCACTTGGCCTGCAAAGCCTAAATGTTACTCTTTGCTAACTGGTCTTAGAGTATTGCTTCTGAAACAATACAGGGTCATACTGGACTCCATCGTGACCAAAAGAACTCCATCTTAGAGGCTTGACTATGGCTTTGGGCTTTCAGTAAAATTCCATAGTTAAAGGAACGTAACCACATTCTTAAAGGAAAGAATGTATGATGATGACATCCTTTTCAGAAACATGTTCTGCTAGAGTTGTTTTGTCCATTTAATGGTAACTGGAATAATTATGCAAGCATTATTTTACAGGCCCTATGACCAACCTGGGATCAACCATGGCCCGATGATGTTGGTGGAACAACCAACCACATCCTCATTCCCAAGCCCTACACTGCCCAAGGCCCCTCTACAAGACACCCACAAGAACCCCTTGGGGAGCTCCACTTCCCTCTTCTGGTTGACTCCCTTGTGCACAAGGTCTTTTATATTTTTTCTTTTGTTAATCCTCACCCGAGGATGTTTTCCATTGATGTTTTTACAGAGTGTGGAAGGCGAGGAGGAGGAGAGGAGGAGGAGAGAGACGGTGCCCCAACCAGGGCCGGAAATCGAACCTGCAACCCAGGTGCGTGCCCCTGACAGGGAATCGAACCTGAGAGCCTTCAGTGTGCCAGCTGAAGCTCTAACCACTGAATCACTCCGGCCAGGGCTGACAAGCTCTTTTCAATAAACTCTACTTGAACTTGTACTGAGTTCCTTGCTCATTTCTATGACACTGAGACTGGAGAACCTGGCATTCTAGGTCCAGTAACACTTCCTTCCGTTACCTATATAAAAGACCCTTCCTGATCCATCTCTGCCCCTTTCTCAGAGCTTACCTCCCATACTGTTCCCAATCACTGGCTTTGTTCCACACAATTGCTTGCTACTCTCTGCTTTGAATGCTAAACCAACTCCAAATGGTACTTCGAAGAGCAGCTCAAGCATCTGCTCCTCCCAGCTAGTCTTCCCTCTACTGGACAGCAAGACTTATACACACATGGTAATTTTCAAGCCAACCTCTTTCCTAGTTCTTTAATGGCACAATTGTTTCTTTTGTTTCTGACGCCTATTCCTTAACCAGTGGGTAACATATAGTAAATGTGTGACACTTGTTGGTTCAATTCCTAAACAAATTCTTGCAGGGCATCAAATCGTTTGTGGCTCTGGAGTTACTTAGGCTGGAAATGTAACCTGGGATAGCGAGGGAGACGGACGATTCAAACTCCGCCAGTTCTAGAGAAGCGGCTCCCACTGGCGACCCCTCCCTTTTCAGAGTTTCTCCCACCCAGTGACCGCCTCGTTAAATTGTGGCAGATTTGAGCCATAATCCCAGAGAGTAGAGAGCTCCAATTTTACCCCATCTGTGCACGCAGGAAGTCTCGTTATCTACGGGAGTGACTTCCTCATGCTCCGAGCGGGCTCTTCAAGACCGCGGGGTTTGAAGACTCCGCGTCACGGGCCGGCTCCAGGTGCACAGGCAGGCAGATGAACAGGTGGGCGGGCGCACAGGTGGGGTGAACAGGTGGGCGGGTACAAAGGTGGGGTGGGATACACAGACGGCGGGACTCTAGGCCCGGTGCGTCCCCGGCCCCGAGCCGCACTCCTGACCTCCCCGACTTTTGGCCTCCCTCATCCGCCAGTCCTCCCTGTCCACTTTTCCTCTAGCTCCCACCCAAACGACTCTCACCTCCGTCCCAGACTCCGACCTATGAAAGTGACTACACATCGCCCCGAACGCTCGGCGAACCAGGAACTCAACTTTCCCGCCAGCAGCGCCATTTACGGCGGGCGACGCCGGGTTCGCTAGTCAGGAGCGTTGACCTGTTGACCCGGACGCGAATGTGCGCGCTGCGCCCGCCCTCGGCCAGCAGGAAGTGGGCATGCGCAGAAGGCGGGTGTGCGCAGAAGTGGGCATGCGCAGGAGGTGGAGGTGTACGTGCGCAAGAAGGGGTGGGGTCAGAGGGCATCAGACACTATTGCGTGAGACACCTTTGCGTCGGAGACCGTGGCAAGGCGGGTGACTACTTTCTTTTCATAAACTTCATTTCGTTTTTACTAGGTAAAGTTAACAGCATGTACTTTTTATTATTTTTACTACTAACCATTTACCGAGTAAGCAGGCATTTTTTGATCTATTCTTGGGTTAAAAGCCTCTAGCTGTCTGCGTATGTGATTCGTAGGGAATTCTGAGAAAAAAGGACGCTAAATTTAAAATAATTTTAAAAATATACCGAGCCTGCATATTTATCCAGTTCTTTTGGAGATAGAATTTTAGTACTATTGGTTATCAAATGTTTATTCGTTAAGATAGACATTTAAGTAGATAGACACATAGAAAGACGGATATGGCGTATTTTACTGCATGTGAGGCCTTGCGCCACGTTCTGGGGATACAACAGAGTAAGAGACATGCCTGAACGGAGTTTACAACCAGTTGATTTGCCGGAATGTGTTTTTACTTTACAACGGCTGTATCTGTTGTCTTATCCTTACATTTGTCGGTGTGTAATTAAAAAATAATGTTTAGGCGCTAGCTGGTTTGGCTCAACGGAGCGTCGGCCTGCGGACTGAAAGGTCCGGGATTGGATTCCAGTCAAGGGCGTGTACCTCGGTTGCAGGCTCCTCCCCGGCCTGGTCCTGGCCAGGGCGCATGCCGGAGGCAACCATCCACGTATTTCTCTCACATCAATATTTCTGTGTTTCCCTCTTTCTTCCACTTGCTCTAAAAATCAATGGAAAAATATCCTCGGGTGAGGGTTAGAAAAAATAATGTTTATAGTGGTACTGATCGTTAACGCTTACAGTGCTTGGTATCTGCCAGGCAAGGTCCTAACTACTTTATATATAATAACCCGTTGAGCCCCCACAGCCCTATGAGGCAGGTACTGTTGTTATCCCCGTTTTATGAAGGAGGAAATGGAGGTGCAACTTTGGCCCACATTACTCTGTTGACCAGATTGTAGTGAGTCAACACATTAATGTGGAATGAATACAGACAGTTCCTCAAAAAGAAAAAAACTTGGTTATGAAGGAAGGATGTAACATAAGATCTAGAAAAATACAGGGGTTGGCAAAAGGAGGTTTATAGTTGTGAGTACATGTGCAGTTTATTCTTGTGCTATTATTTATGTATTAATAAAGCTATTAACCTGCATGTCTTCCCCATTAGAACAACTGCAAATCTATTTTTGCCCACCTCTGTATGTAGGATGAGGGAAGAGTCTTTTAAGAAGGCAAAGCCTGGGGCATGTTTAAATGCTGATAGGCATAGAGACTTAAGGATTAAAAACACCATCTGGCTCTAGCCAGTTTGGCTCAGTGGATAAAACATTGGCCTGCGGACTGAAGGGTCCCGGGGTTCAGTTCTGGTCTAGGGCACATACTTCGGTTGCAAGCCCGATCCCCAGTAGGGGGCGTGCAGGAGGCAGCCAATCAATGATCTCATCATTGATATTTCTATCTCTCTCCCTTTCCCTTCCTCTCTCAAATCAGTAAGAGTATATTAAACCACCATCTGAGCAGGATACTTGGAGTCGGGAATCTGAAGAGTCAGGAAGGTGTAGGTATAAAAATCAGCTTTAGATGGGGGGGGGGGGGGTCTTGTCCACCCCTAGCAGAGACAAGGTGTCAAGAATAGCTGCAGCCCTATCTGGTTTGGCTTAGTGGACAGTGTGTCTGCCTGCGGACTGAAAGGTCCCAGGTTCAATTCCAGTCAAGGGTACATGTCTGGGTTGTGGGCTTCATTCCCGGTGAGGGGTGTGCAGGAGGCAGCCAATCAATGATTCTCTCTCATCATTGACATTTCTCCCCCTTCCTTCCTCTCTGAAATCAATAAAACTATATTAAAAAAAAAAAAAAAAGAATGGGTGCAGATGCAGCTAAGTTTTGGGGTAGGTAGCTCAGAAAGGTTAAGGAGGTTCTAATCTGAGGGCTTATGTTTTTTTCTCTGAAGAAGAAAGCAAGGTGGTAGAAATCCAAGACTTAAGTTAAAGTCAAATAACCTACTAATGTTACCTATCTAAAAATGGTTCTTGATCCATTCTAGTACATGGAGCAGTAGGTTTCATAAAACTATAGAGTATGGCAGTAATTATTTTAATTAAGGATATTTTCCTGCAGCACTCATTATCTGTAATCACATTTAATACTTAGCATATATTAGCACTTTTTTTCTCATTGCACAGAGCTTTTTTTTTCCCCCCTAAGTTACAGTCTTCTTGAATTCCAAGATGAATTTTCTGAACTCACCTTGGATTTTGATGTCAAATGCAGCTAGAGTTTTCAACATGGTTCCTTTACTTAATCACCATGGTACATGTTACTTATCACCCTGGACCTTAGTTAACACAAAGTGCTGTAATGGGCTAAATGAAATGAAATAATGTACTTAAAACAGCTAGCACAACACCTAGCACAAAATATAGATACCCTTTCTAATTTAGTTTATTTCTTAGATCATCACTTAATATAGTGCCAAAAGATTCAATATATACTCAGTATATATGTCCTGTTCACTATAATGGCAGTGATTAGGGCCAGATTAAGAGATGATCCCATCAAGTAGTTATCCAGGTGGCTAACCGTAAAGGGTGCTAAAACTTCTCTACATACTCAAATATTCTAAGAATATGGTAAAAAAAACCTTTTTATTGCAATTCCAAGGAGAATACTGTATATGGTTAGGAAGGAAAGGCCCTTGGAAAGAGGGGAAAGGTCAGTGGATTGTGGTGGAAGGCAGAGTGGACAAGCTGGCACAGTCCCGCCATCAACAGTCACCTACTCTTCTCACCCACTGCCACACATAGAAGCAGAATTCTGAATCTGTAAAAAAAAAAAAAAACAAAAAACACACACACACAAAACAAAACACAGAAATATTCAAAATGTGCCAAATTGTATTATTTGCTCCTCCAAGCAAGTCCATAAATATTAATCCAATTCTGATGGTATTGATGATGGTGATGACTTAAGTAAGCTAAAATCCTTTTAGAACTGGGTAGGGTCCTGGATTTCCTGTCTTAGAAAAGTGAAGTCTGTCTTTGTTTATAACACATGGTGTCAGTTTGTATAGTAAACAAAGCAAAGTTATGCCTCTACTGCCCATTATAAAATATTTGGGTTTCCTGAGCTGAAGTTTCCCCTCCAGTAATGCCACCCACTTCACCTGCAAGTATTCCCTTACCCTTTTCCCATTGCCCTGTGGTTGCAGGGATTCTAGTAACCCATGCAAGGAAATACTGATATTCTGGATGTTGCTATTGCTATGAGTAAGGCTTTAACTTGTCCACTTGCAGGATCCTTACAGTTCTTGATAACCCACCCTAAACAGTCTGTAACAGGATAAATTAAACATTTTGAGTGAACAAAGCAGAAGCTCTGAGAAGCATAGACCGGACTATAATTAAGACAGACAGGAAGACTATATTTTAAAATTGTGGCAAAATAGATGTACGTGCCTCTCATTCTAATCTAAAAACTTTTTATGCCTTGTTAAAATTTTTTGATAAAGGTTTGGATCTAAATTTTTTATTTGAACTAGAAATTTAAACCTGGTAACAATAATGGCCTTTCTGGGGCTCTAAAAGGTAAGAATTTAAACTAGTAGCATCGGCCATTTTTAGCAGAACAAATTTTTCTGTAATAAAAAGCTTTATAGCTATTTTTCACCCATCTATTCTTTTAAAAGCCTAGGGAATAGCATGAGCTTATGAAATATGTCTTGTGGGTAATACTAACATTGCTCATTATACCAATTAGAGTATTTTTGGTTGCAAGTCACAAAACACCCAGCTCTTATTGATTTAAATAATAAATCGAATTTATTGGGTCAGACAGCTGAAAGTTCAGAAGACAGCTTAAAGGTTAGTTTAAATTGAGAGGATCAGTTACACAGGTGCCTAGTTTCTTTTTTTTTCTAGACAACTTCTTATTTTTTACCTTTGCCCTCATGGGACTATGTGTCCATACTTGAAACATTAAACAATCAGGGAATAACTGGGCCAATTAGCTGAAGCCTGAGCCGCATTCTCAGCCTTAGGCCCAGGGGTAGATGTATGTTTTTTCAAAGTTTATAGGCTTTGTGGAAAGCAGTGGATAACAGTAAATGACAGTGAGAACAACAAAATAAGAGTAGTTGGGGGAAGTGGGGTAGATGCTGGGGAGGCAACCTCTACTTCATTATACCCTCCACTATGAGGATCCATATATGCAAAGCCACATATCTAGGTCACCCTCCTCTTCCATGCCATCCATGGCACTTCATACAAAGTAAATCTTGCCTCACATATAAAGAAATCCATCCCTTAGAAAGAAGGCTTTACAATTGAATAGCTGCTCGGTACTAAATGAGTTTCTTGGTCCTCACCTGTTCCTAATGAAGATTATGTGCTGGTAGAACTAGTTCAGTCCTTAGTCACACCTGTTTTCACGGACCATCTTGCTCAACATGGTTTTTAAAGTTTTAGTGCTCTAGAGACATCACTTCTCTTTTAAAAGAATGTATGAGGCACTCATAAATTGCTGATAGAAATACAAACATGTTCAGTCATTTTGGAGGGGAAATTTGTCAATCTCTAACAAAACTTTACATTTATTAACTTTTTGACACATCAATCCTACTTCTAGGAATTCTAAAGTCATGCCTCCAATTCCACTCTTAGGTATATACACTTGAAATCCATTTAAATGGGTTTTAAATATGTTCCTGGGTGTGCCTCTAACTTCCATGAGATAGTGGACTCTTTCTCTGTGAAGTGGGGAAATTAGAGTATATTATAACTTCCGCTTATTGAGAGTCAAATATATTCCAGACACTATCGTTATTATTCTATGTATATGATTTCCAATCCTTCCCTGGAAGGTATATACCCTCTTATAGATAAGTACTTTAAGGACCTGAGAGGTTTAGTGATCATGCAGTCCTCTAGCTAGTAAGTACCCAGGTCTACCTGATTGTAAATTCTTCAGTCTTCCTAACACATTAACTTGCTTATAGAAGATGCAAAGATCTAAGGCCTTTTACAACTCTAGATTCTGTGATTCTTTACTCTTTTTTAAAAATTAAATGTATTGGGATAACATGGGTTAATAACATTGTATATATTTTAGGTGTACAATTTTATAATCCATCATCTGTATGTTCTGTTGTGTGCTCACCTCCCAAAGTCTAGTCTTCTGTTACCATATATTTGACCCTTTGTGATTTTTTTTACTTTTAAGCAAGAAGAGAGTCCTCTTTCCGTGCCTAGCACAGCCATGGCTCGTGGTCCCAAGAAGCATCTGAAGCGTGTAGCAGCTCCAAAGCATTGGATGCTGGATAAACTGACCGGTGTATTTGCTCCTCGTCCATCTACCGGTCCCCACAAGCTGAGAGAATGTCTCCCTCTCATCATTTTCCTAAGAAACAGACTTAAGTATGCCCTAACAGGAGATGAAGTAAAGAAGATCTGCATGCAGCGATTCATTAAGATCGATGGCAAGGTCCGAACCGATGTAACCTACCCTGCTGGTTTTATGGATGTCATCAGCATTGATAAAACAGGAGAGAATTTCCGTCTGGTCTATGATACCAAGGGTCGCTTTGCTGTTCATCGTATAACACCTGAGGAGGCCAAGTACAAGTTGTGCAAAGTGAGGAAGATCTTTGTGGGCACAAAGGGAATCCCTCATCTGGTGACCCATGATGCTCGTACCATCCGCTACCCTGATCCCCTCATCAAGGTGAACGACACCATTCAGATTGATTTGGAATCTGGCAAAATTACCGATTTCATCAAGTTTGACACCGGTAACCTGTGTATGATCACCGGAGGTGCCAACCTGGGAAGAATTGGTGTGATCACCAACAGAGAGAAACACCCTGGTTCTTTTGACGTAGTTCATGTCAAAGATACCACTGGCAATAGCTTTGCCACCCGGCTCTCCAACATTTTTGTTATCGGCAAAGGCAACAAATCATGGATTTCCCTTCCCCGTGGAAAGGGTATTCGCCTCACCATTGCTGAAGAGAGAGACAAGAGACTGGCGGCCAAACAGTTGGTGAAATGAGCTGACATTAGAAGAGTCTTTGTACTTAAAGATAATGCAGCATGGGGGCGGAGGGAGGGAGGAGAAGATGGGGGAAATGGACATGCCCACTAATATAATTCATAACCTAAATTTCATTCCCTTTTCCTGTGGGACTTAACAGCTAAATAAGTATGATAGTCCTTTATCCTAAAGTCATTTTCACTTCGACCTCTTCCTTTTTTAATATACCTGAGTTAGTTCATTGTACTTTTCAGTTTGTAACCAGCTATCTGCTCGTGAAAAGCTCTTATTTCATATATTTGTTTATTCCCTTTTAGTCACATTTCTTACTTCCTATCTCATAGCTGCATAGGCAATTACTCTGATGTATTTTCAACATATGTTTGAGTTTGTAGGTTTCTAGCAAAGTAAGGAGTTTTGTGTTGACTTTATGTAATTATAATTGAAATGCAAATACAGATTTTAGTTAATAATGTATTAATATTGGTTTATTAAATGTAACAAATACACCATACCACTGTGGGATGTTAGTAATTGGTGAAACTGATGCCAGGTACATGACAGCTCTGTACTATCTTAATTTTTCTATAAATGTAAAATTACTTTAAAAAATAAAGCCTATTAAAAAATATATGTGTGCAAGGATGTTCATGGATAAAAAGATGCTATGTAAACTGATGATTTAGTGTATTTTATCGCGTTTTATATTTAAACTGAAATGAGGGGTGAAGTATGGCAAATACCTCAATAAATACTAGTTTTATTTTTAAAAATTCTAATAACATATTAAAAGACTAAAATATTCTATATAAATTATAAGTTCATTATAATTTATATATGTTTTTAACTACTGAGGGGCAAAGGAATAATTTTTGCCTTGTTTAAATAAAATATAACTGAATTAGGAAGCTCATTTTTCTCCACTTGAGACTCAAAATTATTTTGTTCCTAGTAGTTTCCCCAAGCCTGTCAAGCTGAAATATCTAACTTTTCTTCATCTTTGATCTTAGCATTTGTAAGGTATAAATAATTGATGAATGCAGGAATTCTGGGGATAGCTGAATAGCTTATGCTCAGTACTAAACTATCTTATCTAATAAAAGTAATATGCAAATTAACAGTCACTGCTATGTCCACCAGCCAATCAGGAGTGATTATGCAAATTGATCCAACCAAGATGGCTGCAGCCATGGAGAGAGCAGGAGGCTTGAGTTGCTCCCGGCAATGGAGGAAGCTAAGTTTCTGCAGCCTGGCCTGCCTTGGCCTCCACTTAAAGCTACAAAGTTTCATTATAGAAGATAAATCCAGATACCATGGCCTCTGCTTGGGTCACCAGGGCGCGTGGCCAGCCTGCAAACCAGCATAGGCCCCTCACCCAGGCTGCCCCACGCCCCAAGGGAACCCCCACCCTGATCCGGGACACCCTTCAGGGCAAACCAACTGGCCCCCACCCGTGTACCAGGCCTCTATCCTATCTAATAAAAGAGTAATATGCAAATTGACCATTACTCCAACACACAAGATGGCCAGCAGGGGAGGGCAGTTGGGAGGGACCAGGTCTGCAAGGGAGGGCAGTTGGGAAAGACCAGGTCTGCAAGGGAGGGCAGTTGTGGGTGATCAGGCCAGCAGGGGAGGGCAGGTGGGGGTGACCAGGCCTGCAGGGGAGGGAAGTTAGGGGCAGTCAGGCTGGCAGGGGAGTGGTTAGGGGGTGATCAGGCTGGCAGGCAGAAGTGGTTAGGGGCAATCAGGAAGGCAGGGGAGCACTTGGGAGCCAGCAGTCCTGGATTGTGAGAGGGTCCCAGATTGGAGAGGGTACAGGCTGGGCTGAGGGACACACACACACCCCCATGCACAAATTTTGTGCACTGGGCCTCTAGTTTTTACTATAAATGTCCATAGGCACCAACCCAAAATATACACCTAAAAGATGTCAGTTGGCATTGGGAAGTGGGGCGACATGGATTAGAGTTGTGGAACAAGAAATAAAACAGGAAGTCAGCAGTCCCCGCAGCCTCTGGCCACCATCACTCTACTTTTTGGTTTTATGAGTTGACTATTTTAGGTACCTCGTATAAGTGGAAACATGCAGTATTTGTCCTTATTCAGAATTTCCCTTTTTAAAAGGCTGAATAGTATTTCACTGCATGTATATACCACATTTTCTTTCTCCATTTTTTCATTGGTGGACATTGATGTTATGCCCACTTTTTGGGTGTTGTTATTTACAATGAACACAGGAGTCCAAATACCTTTTTGAGGTCCTGATTTTAATTATTTTTGATAAATACTCAGAAGTAGGATTGCTGGATCAGATGGTTCTATTTTTAATTTTTGGAGGAATCTCCATACTGTTTTCCATAATAGCTATACCATTTTACATTTCTATGAACATTATACAAGAGTTGCCACATCCTCACCAAAACCTGCCTTTTGTTATTTTTTTAATGATAGCCATTCTAACCAGTGTGAGGTGATGTGGTTTTGATGTGCCTTTCCTTGGTGATTCATGAAGTGGAGCATCTTTTCATGTACCTGTTGGTCATTTATAGGTCCTCTTTGGAGATGTCTGTTCAAGTCTTTAGCCCATTAAATCTTTATCACATTGATCTTGACAATGATTCTTGGATATGACACCAAAAGCACAGACAACAAAAGAAAAAAATAGACAAGTGGGACTACATTAAACAAAGACTTTTCTGCACAGCACACAATGAAATTAAATGTCAACTTATAGAATGGAAAAAAATACTTGAAAGCCATATATGAGATAAAGGATAAATGTATAAAATATATGACTCAAAAGCAAAAACCTAATAACCTGAAAAAGGAAACATTTTAAACTTGAGCTTGTATACATTTACAAGAGAGTAATCTGAGTAATTTTCGTTTATAAAATTTTTCAACTTTGTGCCAAAGGTTCCAGGTCCCAACTCAGGGTATAACTGAAATAATACAATGAATGCCTTAAGTGGGATGAGCCTCTATTCCTATATGCTCATGAAGTAACTCAGCCTCTTTCATTCCTCCACCCCCGACTCCCCAAGTCATTTCTGGGTCCACCAGGGTTGTGTCATATCCTCAGAAGCGGGTTCACTCGGGTTTTGCCCAGCTTTCTTATTGAGGGATCTTGCCCTGGCCTTGGCTTCTAGTGCCCTTGAGCACACAACTTGAGTGAGTCCAGCTGTCCTCTGCAGGTGGCCACTCTGAGTCCTTGGAGGCCCAAATGTGCAGACCATGGAGGATGGACTTCCCACCAGTTTTGCATTACAGTCTGTCACCTGGCCTCAGAGTCACTCAGCCAGTTTTACCAGTTGGAGTCTTTTGGGAACACATCTCTTTCACTTTGGGGCCTCAACCCTCTTCAGTGGCTGGGGATGTGTGCTTGGCCATCCTCTCTTTTCACCCTCATTTCACCCATTTTTCCCAGACATCCATATTATCCTATCAGCCCCACAGACCAAGTTCATAGCAATTCGTGCAAATAGAGCATCTAGAGAAATCCCCCAGAGACCATCCCTCATACTCTGCATTTTAGTTTGATCTGTTACGAACTACTAAAGCAAAGTCCTACTAGTGGAGGAAGAGAGACTAGACTAGCTCATATCTTTTACCTACATTTATCAGTCACTAAGTATATACTTATCATATGCAGGTTTTAATTGAAGGCATATGGAAGAATATGAAGAGAACTCCTATTATTCTTGTCCTCGACTAAGAACATAGGGGGTGACACAAGTATCAAGAATAATTGTGATATATCAATATATTAAGTGCCAATTGTTGGGAATTTTTGTAATTTAATTTTTTTATTGTTGACATTGCAGATGTCCCCCATTCCTCTCACTTTGCCCACCTCCACCCAGCCCCCTGACCCCCTCCCTTTACCCTACACTATTGTCTGTGTCCATGGGCTATGCATATATATTCTTTATTTGATCACTTCACCTTCTTTTATCCAGTCTCCCCCTCCACCCACTCCCCTCTAACATCTATCAGTCTGTTCCATGTATCCATGCCATTTTGTTCATCAGTTTATTTTGTTCATTAGATTCCACATATGAGTGAGATCATATGGTATTTGTCTTTCCTGGTTTATTTTGCTTAGCATTATAATCTCCAGGTCCAGCCATGCTGTCACAAAGGGTAAGAATTCCTTATTATTATTATAATTTTTTACAGCTGCATAGCGTTCCATTGTGTAAATGTACCACAGCTTTTTATCCACTCATCACTGATGGGCACTTGGGCTATTTCCAGATCTTGTAAATATTGTAAATATAATGCTGCTAGGAACATAAGGGTGCATATATTCTTTCTGATTGGTGTTTCAGGACTTTTAGGATTTGGTGTACAATTACATCAAATGGTATCCCTAGGTCAAAAGGCAGTTATTCTGTTTTGAGAAGTCTGAAAGAAAGCCCTCCAGGGCCACCCATAGCATTCTGAGTTCATCTCTGTCACAGCACTTTTCTCATTGTGGTGAATGCTGAGATACTGAGTGTATCCCTTCTCTGAAATTGCCCCCATAGTTCATAGGGTTGATGATTTAGCAATCGTGTTTGTATTATTGACCCTACCTCTTGCCTCAGAATAATCATTCCAAGAATTTTAGAACTAGCCTCTGTAAAGCTATGACTCAGTTCCCTGTGTGAGAGAGAAGAATAAATGAGGAATATAGAGAAAAAAGGGGGGAGAAACAGTACTTTGTAGGTTCTTAATAAGCTTTTTCATCCTGTTTAGATCCTATTCTGTGACTTAGAATTGATGCATTAATGTCCTTGAGAACTGTGGTACATGCTTGTGTCTTTTTTTAAAAATCTCACTTTTTCCTTAATTTACATTAAGCTGGTTTATGGCACTTGTAATTAAATACCCAACATTTATTAAGCAGTTACTTAAAATGCCCAACACTGTACAATTTATAAATGTTTCCCATAAATTCACTTCATAGCAGCACTGTGAGGCATAGTCTGATTTCAGAGATTGTGCTCTTATGCTGCCTCCCAAAGAAAATTAAATAACACTGTTGTCATTAGTGATTTCTCAGCTGTCTCTCCTAGAATCTACAAAGATCTTGAGGTCTAGGATCAGGATTGATTTCTGTTTGTAATCATAATGTAATGTCGAATGAGTGAATTAATTGATTGTGGCTTTCCTATTTACAGTTCAAATGTTTGCATCTTCTCTCCCAAGACACCAGTAATTTTTAAGTCCTGCAGCGGGTGAGAGAGAAGATCATATAATTTGGGAGACACTTTTCAAACTACACACACCTTTACATTGTGTTGTGTGTCCTTTGCTCCCACCTTCTTTGAGAAGCACCCTAGGGAAACTGCTGTTAATGATGGAAGTATGTCGTATAACTCAAATGTAGTAGAGCTTTTGAATAAAAGGTTGAGTACCATTTTGAGCTTCTTGAAGTAAGCACTGTCGCTTTTCATTATTCTATGCCTCTGGTCTAGCAGGGTGCCTGGCACGTAACAGCTGTACAATACCTACTGGTTAAATGGATTATAACGGGTTGTTGTTTTTTAAATTTAAATTTTATTTTATCGATTTTATTTATTTTTTAAAATCCTTATCCAAGGATATGTTTTTATTTTTTATTGATTTTTTAGAGAGAGAGGAACATCAATGTGAGAGAGCAACATCGATTCATTGCCTCTTGCATGCGCCCCTACCAAGCACCCCAACCAAGGATCGAACCTACAACCTGGGTATGTGCCCTTACAGGGAATTGAACCCATCACCTTTCAGTGCATGAAATGATGGTCCAACCAACATTTCATGATGAGCCACACCAGCCAGGGCTTATTTTATTGATTTGAGAGAGAGAGAAGAAAGAAGAGAGAGAGAAACATCGATTTATTGTTCCACTTATTTATGTATTCATTGGTTGATTCTTCTATGTGCCCTAACTGGGAATTGAACCTACAACCTTGGCGTATCAGGATGACGCTCTAATCAACTGAGTTAACTGCCCATGGCAGTAAAGGTTGATTTTTATCATGTAGTTTCTGGTTCATTCTTTTGAACACTTCAATATATCTACTGGAGTCCATTATCTTTTTTTTTCTTCTTTAAAAAAAATATCTATTTTGCCCTAACCAGTTTGGCTCAGTGGATAGAGCATCGGCCTGTGGACTGAGGGGTTCCAGGTTTGATTCTGGTTAAGGGGGCATGTACCTTGGTTGCGGGCACATCCCCAGTGGGGGGTGTGCAGGAGGCAGCTGATCAATGTTTCTCTCTCATCGATGTTTCTAACTCTCTATCCCTCTCCCTTGCTCTCCATAAAAAAAATCAATAAAATATATATTTTAAAAATATTTATTTATTTATTTTACAATATACAAAATGAATCTATTACCAGATTGTATGTACAAAATAATTAGCCATTTACATGCAATAAACAATATTTCAAGAAAAACTATTTTAAATATAATATTACATGTAGATACAAAATAATCAGTTATTTACATGCATTAAACATTAATATTTCAGGAAAAATGATTTTAAATATAATTGTACTAACAGTATAATATTACAAAAGTTGTAGGAAATATTAAAAATCTGCAAATAACATGAGTTTCATTATCTTGATTGAGAATTCTGCTGTCTGTCTTGTTGCTTTTTCAAAAGTCTTTTTTTCCTCTGGCTGAACATAATATTTTTCTTTTATAATTTCTATTGTGTTGTATCTAAGCATTCCCCCCCCTCCCCCGCTTTGTATTTATATTGCTTGGGACTCATAGAGCTGCTTGTATCTGCAGCTTGATATCTTTCACCAATTTTGGAAAATTCTCATTTCTCCTCAAATATTGCTTCATCTCCATTTTCTATTTCCTCTCCTTTGGTATTCCACTTACCTAAAATTTAGTCCACCTACATCTGTTTCTTACTTTCTCTCCTATGGTTCCTTTCTCTTTATCTCAGTGCTTCATGCTAGATAGTTTTTTCTTTTTTTTTTTTTTTAACATTATGTAACTAAAACTTTATTTATACGTTACCCCCACGCTACAAGCACTTTTATCATTAAATTACATTGTGCATACACAATTAACAGCTTGTTTGCTTAGGAACATACAATCACATTAAATATAACATAAATAATTTTCTATTTCATAGGTTAATTGGCTCATAAACAGTTTCCCTAGGAGGAAAACCAAGTGTTCTGTGTTCTTTAAGAAACTGGCATATATAAATGAAGTGCTACGTGTTCACTTAGACTTTGAGTAAACCTAAAGATGAAGCTTTTGGGGGTTTTCATATAGTGAAGGATGGAATGGTGGTGATAGATGCAATCCTTTGTAAGCCAGAGGATATTCTAAATGCAAAAAAAATTGACGTGATTGTTTAAAGGAAAAAAATAATCAAAGTCAAGAAAAAATGTTGACTACTCTTAAGAGAACAGTGCTATCTATACAATACAAAAATGAAACCTACAAATTCAAAATAAAACTGATAGGCAGAGAGAGTCCAGACCAATCATAACTGAGGCAGATGTTTAAAAAACAACAACAAAAAAACATGATAATGATGACCTCTAATTTTCCATAAAGGAAATTAGTCATGACTAATTAAAATTTCATGAAGTATTCGTATTTGTAGTAGCATTTTAATGCACAAAATATATAAAATACAATGGATGAATTTTCCCTCTTAGGTTTATAATAAGCTATCAAACCTGTTTTAATAATTTACTTTTATAAACCTTCTCTGTTTAGCAGCACATGCTATTTAAGTACATACATGCTAGTCTTTTACTATAATTAGTTTTCATCTCGAACTAGTGCCTTGTCTTTTTACCTATAGCTTTATACATTTCATTTCCCTTATAAAACACTTGATATTTCTAGTGGTAAATTTCAGTCAACATATTACATAGAAAGAATCTGGATTTCTAAAATGAATATTTTTAGTACTGTAGCAAGATGGGTTTAATTGAACATGAAGCATAATAATAATTACATTGTACTGTTTAAACTAAGTCACAGCTGTAGGAAAATTTTTGGTTTTTCAAGTGTAACAAAGATGAAAATGCAGGTTTGAGCAGTAAAATATTAGAGAACAATGAATGAATAAGTAAGATGATTTTTCATCAGTGGCCATTCATTATTTTGCTTTTCGGAACCTGGAAGAAATTGTCTTCTTTGAGTTTCAAATGTTCTGGTAAATCTAGTCGTTTCTTAGCTTCCTCAATATCACCTTGAATTGCTGAAATAAGTGACTCTAAAGAATCAAAGTTCTTTTCTGGTCTGAGGTAGCCAGCAATGGCCACATTGAGGATTTCCCCATAGAAGTCCTCTTTGAAGGTATGCATGATAAGAGTTTCCATGGACTTTTTCGTGTTCTTGTAGTATGGGTTCCATCCTATGCTCACCACCATCTTATGGACTTCTCCAGTTCCCACACTGGCCCATCCATAATAAATGCCAGTGGACACATCAGCGGGAAGATTATCTACCACTTGTTCAGGAAAGTTCGCGGTGGGGATGCCCAGCTGCTTGGAGCCGCGGCCAAAGCCCCGCACGACTTCGCCGCGGCAGAAGTATGGCAGGTTCTTCATGACGCCGTCCGCTCGGGACTCGGGCTGCGGCCCAGTCCTCAGGTCCGGAGGAGCCGCCGTAGAGGTGGTGCCCGGACCCCCGGACCAGCCGGGGGAGGCGGGCGGGAGTTCGGCCGGCGGGCCGGGCGGGAGCACAACGGGTCGGGAGACGCCGAGGACACGCCGCGGCAGTCCCTCCAGCTGCTGATCCAACAGAAGCTGCCTGGCGACTGGGACGTTGTGTCTCTGCCTAGATAGTTTTTTCTAACCTATCTTCTGATTTATTAGTTATCTCTGCAGAGGTCTCTAATATGAGGTAAAACCCATGTATGAGTCCTTCATTTTGGTTATTTTAATACTATAATTTGCAGTTAGTTCTATTTCATACTTTCCAATTCTTTGCTGAGTGAATACTAGAGTCTTTAATCTCTTGAAACATGTTCAGCAGTTAGTTTTACACCTTTGAGTGAGAACTCTATTATTTTGATCCCTATGGGTCTATTTCTATTTTCTGTTGTTTCTCTGGGTTTCAATTGATGGCTTTTCATAAGCTTGTTTATTTTATTTTGTTTTATTTTTTAAATACTTTTGTTGATTTTAGAGAGAGGAAGGTAGAGGGAGAGAGAGATAGAAACAGCAATGATGAGAGAGAATCATCAATCAGCTGCCTCCTGCAAGCCGCCACCAGGGGTCGAGCCCACAACCAGGGCATGTGCCCTGACCAGGAATTGAACCATGACCTCCTGGTTCATGGGTCACTGTTCAACCACTGAGCGAGCAACACTGGCCGGGTGCTTGTGTGCAAGATATTGTATATTAATTATTGCAGAAATAATTTGAATATAACAATGCTGTGTTTTGCTAGAGAAGATTTATTTACATTTGTTTTTGGTAAATGGTTATGTTACCTGGGGAAGTGGAGTTCTTGGGGTACCACAGGAATAAGAATTCCTGGAGACACCCATGGGAGGATGAGGTATTGTAGAAAGCTTTATTTCTTTTTTTTTTTTTTAAATATATTTTATTGATTTTTTATAGAGAGGGAGAGAGAGTAAGAAACATCGATGAGAGAGAAACATCAATCAGCTGACTCCTGCACACCCCCTACTGGGGATGTGCCCGCTACCAAGGTACATGCCCTTGACCAGAATCGAACCTGGGACCCTTGAGTCCGCAGGCCAATGCTCTATCCACTGAGCCAAACCAGCTAGGGCAGAAAGCTTTATTTCTATGGAATTATATCCCTGAGTTTCCAAGGTACTATTTTCCCTTGTCCCGCTAAGGAAGAAGTATAGCTTTGGTTTCAGTAGAGCTAAAATCAGAGCCAGTGCCCAGAGTTTTCATTCCATGTTGGAACAATTAGCATCAGTCTGTCTTAGTTTGTGTTCCTAGTTGCAATCTATCAGTCCATTGTATGTGGGGTCTGCAGGGCCACATGGCTATGTAAGAAACACGGGCAAGTACAAAGAAGCAGGAACCAGAGAGCCCCAGGAGCCAAGGGTCAAGAGCACCAAGAGAGCGAGCTCTTTTGTTTAGGGGATTATGTATTCCCAAATTTTCATGGTCTTGCATTGTTGGCTCCATCTCTAATAGCCAATGATTTCTGATCTCAGGTTTGACTGACAGCAAGCACCTTCCCATTTCACCCCAACTTCACTGTGCATGCTTCTCTCTCCTCTTTGTTGGGCCCCTTCCCCCAGTGAACTGAAGAGAATAGGCCTGTGGTTGCCTGGGGCAGGGGACGGGGGGGGGGGGCGAGGAGCGGGTAGCGGGGAGGTGAAATTGCAACTTCCTGGGGAAGCTGCCCAAATGACATGACTATAATGCCTGGCCTCCCTTTTGCTCCTTGACTATTATTAATAACTAGCTAATTACAACAGTATCTGTTAGGGACACTAGCAATTCCAGACAAGGTTACTCTAATATAGGCCTTGAGATGATTGGAAGCTGGGCTTCAGTTCATCCTTATTCCTAGGGTCTAGCCCTTGAGTTCCCAGCCCAGAATGTGGAATTTTTTTTTTCCCAGAGCTCTCCTTCATTGTAGGTCCCTGCTTAAAGTATCTACTCAGCTTCTCAATCTTTCAGTTGCTTTTTTAGGAATTGGGAGATGCCATGGGAGAACCGGATGCACCTGCTTGAAATCATGTAGATTTCAGCCCTGTAATTCTTTACTATGTTGTTAGTTTCTTCAATGCCTTCTCAAAAATCATTCTAATAGTTTTGTGCAGCTTTTCTAAATTTCTCAGTGAAAGAGTTGGTCCCCATTCTCTCGTCTGCCATTTTCAGAAGGTATCTAATTCAATCCTTATTAACATTTTATTTTTGCCAAATAAACTAGTAGTAAAATAAAAAAGAACCCAAATTTTTTTTTAATTCTCACCTGAGGATATTTTTCCATTGATTTTTAGAGAGAGGGAGAGACAGAGAGAAATATCAATGTGAGAGAAACACATTGATTGGTTGCCTCCTGCATGCGCCCCCACCAGAGGAGGCTGCAACCTAGGTACGTGCCCTTGACCAAAATCAAACCCAGGATCCTTTCGGTCCGCAGTCTGATGCTCTATCCACTGAGCCAAACTGGCTAGGGCCCCCACGTTTTTATTTTTTTAAATGTCATTTTCTATTTCTTTATTCATTGGTAAAGATGCTATTAAAGCACTTTCTAAATAACTGAGAAGCTAAGCAGACAGCCAAACAAGATAAAGGAAAAGAGCCAGTTAATTCACACATTGTATAGTTAACCTGAACAATGGAGATAGAAAAAGCATTTCCCAAATGAGGTTGAGCAGATATTCTCCCTTTTTTTTCATAATTTTTTTATTGTTTAAAATATTACATATATTAGTACATATATCTCCTTTTTTTTTTTCCCCATTGACCTTCCCCCAGCAGATATTCTTCCTTTTAAAGGGCAATCCCATATTCAGCATTTATGTTCCCTGAAGCAAATTTCTCTTTATGCAAGCATAAAGTAATCAGGTATTTCATCAGGTAGGACAAACTTGGTTTTTACTTCCTCAGTGACCTGGGCTTGTACATACCATATGTCGCACCAGGGGTGCAGGCAGTACCAGGTTGAAGATGCAAGCAAGGCAGGTGACCTCATGGAAAAGATTATTGCCAAGTCAGGGATCAATGCTAAATACATCAATCAAAGCCTTAGCTGGAGCCATAAGTCAAAAGTGGACACAAGCTAAGGAGGCAAGATGGCATCGGCAGACAGCAGGCCGCTGTACCTGGGGGTTAGGTTAGCTGACTCGGATAGGGCAGCAGCCTCTGGAAGGATCCAGTGAGACACTGTAGCTGTCTGCTTGCCCCGTCCCCAGAGGTATGCAAGGGAAGAGAATGTCACACTGGTTTCTCCTGGCAGAAAGGGAAGTGGAATTTTATACTTCTGCTGACAGAGGCAATTATAGCCTCCAGAAACAAAGTCCGGCTGGTATTTCGCCAGAGTTGATCCTGTTTCTCTCCATGGGTTGACAGCTACCTCAGGACAAAGATAATGGTTGTGGATAATACCTGCCACAGTGCTGATTTGAAAATAAAAGAGGAATTAAATGTACACTCAGAAAAGCAGAGGAAAACATCAAGTCAGGGTTTCAGGCTTCTCTCTGCTTCTGATAACCACTGCTGGATCTGCCTCTTCTCTCTGGGAACATGGAAGGAAATGGGATGGATAAAGGCCCCTCACATGCCTACCCCCCACCCCCCCACCCCCCGTTTTCCCTGACTCTCCTGTCTCATCTATCTTCACAGCTCTACGTTAAAAGGGACCTGAGTGATTCCATCATGATCAGGTCCTTCCCCAAAGCAGGAATTCCTTTTAAAGCACTTATGCACTGCCTGACAGTGTGCTTAAGCACCATTGGTGTCAGAAAAATTGCTAGGGCACCGCTCTCCCTTTCATTTTATTAAATGTTAAGACACAGGCAGAACAAAAGTGTATAGTGAGCAGGGTAATTCCCCATCCTATCCCTGTCTCTCTCCCTGTGGCAACCATTGTTAAGGCTCTACATATTGTTTTAAGAGGGTTTTGTACACGTGTTCACATGTGTGTAGCAGTCTTCCTTCAACCAACACCAAACGTGTGTGTATGTGTATTTAAAATACAAATGACAACATAATTCTATGTTAAATTCCATTCTGAGCACTCCCTATGACAGATAATAGTACTTGCATTTGAGCTGGACTTTCTGTGGATTTCAAATGGTTAAGTCCTTGTTTGGGCTTCTAGAACATCACAGAATGAGTTGGACTCCTTTTTTTAATTTCATTTTTTTAGAGAGAGAAAGGAAGGGAGAGGGAAAGAGAGAAACATAGATGTGAGAGCAAAATATTGATTGGCTGCCTCCTGTACCCACTGAGGATTGAGCAAGCAACCTGGGCATGTGCCCCAGCCTGGAATCTAACTGGCAACCTTTTGGTGCACCGAATGAGCCACACTGTCCAGGGCAGAAACATCTGCAAGAATTTCACAGCTGTCTTTCCCAACTTGTTTTCCCAGCCTTCTGTCTCCCCCATTACCCATCCTTCACACAATTCATTCCTGGCCAAAATGTTTTGAGCTCCTTTATTCCTCCTATGGCATTGTAGAATTAAAATAATTATAAATGCTTCTTTTTAAAAATATATTTTTTAAATTGATTTTAGAGAGGAAGGGAGAGGGAGAGAGAGATAGAAACATCAATGATGAGAGAGAATCATTGATCGGCTACCTCCTGCACGCCCCCCACTGGGGGATCAAGCCTGCAACCCAAGCATGTGCCCTTGACCGGAATCAAATCTGGAACCCTTCAGTCCGCAGGCCAATGCTCTATCCACTGAGCCAAACTGGCTAGGGCTATACATGTTTCTTGCCAAAGAAAAATGTTAAGAGTAATAAGCTTGCCCTAACCAGTTTGGTTCAGTGGGTAGAATGTCGGCCTGTGGATTGAAGGGTCCCAGGTTTGATTCCGGTCAAGGGCATGTACCTTGGTTGTGGGCACATCCCCAGTAGGGAGTGTGCAGGAGGCAACTGAATTGATGTTTCTCTCTCATCGATGTTTCTAACTCTCTATCCCTCTCCTTCTCCCTTCCTCTCTGTAAAAAATCAATAAAATTTAAAAAAAAGAGGAATAAGCTTGCTTTGAGTTAAAGATAACAAGTTAATGACTTTTGGTGAGAGGTGTGTTTGATTGTTCTTGCTATTAGAGCCTTATCATATCATTATATGGCATACATGGTGCTATTCCAGCATTGGGTTATAGACTGTTAGCTTCTGAAGACTACTATCTTGGTTGTCTAAATTTGTTCTTGTTAATCTTCACCCAAGGATATTTTTTCCATTGATTTTTAAAGAGAGGGGAAGGGAGGAATGCAGGGGGAGAGAGAGAAGGGGGAGAGAGGGGGAGAAGCATAATGAGAGAGACATATCAATTGCTGCCTCCAGCATGTGCCTTGGCCAGGGCCAGGCAACAAACCTGCAACCAAGGTATGTGTCCTTGACCAGAAATCGAACCAGCGACCCTTCAGTGTGAGGTCTGACACTCTACCACAAACCACTGGCCAGGTCAGTTATCTGAATTTCACTTGCATAAATTAGAAACTCAGATACTCATGTGATTCTTGTATGTGCCCTGACCAGGAATCGAACCCACAACCTTGGTGTCTTGGAATGATGCTCTAACCAATTGAGCTACCCAGCCAGTGCAAGACTTGCCTCTTGTTAGTTGTTTATCTGTTTGAGCTGCAGTTTCCTCACAAGGTCTTCTCCTCCTCCTCCTCTTCCCTCTCCTCCCCCTCCTCCCCCTTCCCTCCCCCTCCCCCTCCCCCTCCTCCTCCTCCCCCTCCCCCCTTTTCCCCCTCCTCCTCCTCCCCCTCCCCCACTTCTCCCCCTCCTCCTCCCCCTCCTCCTCCTCCCCCTCCTCCTCCTCCCCCTCCCCCCCTCCCCCTCCTCCCCCTCCTCCTCCTCCCCCTCCCCCCTCCTCCCCCTCCTCCTCCTCCCCCTCCTCCTCCTCCTCCTCCTCCTCCTCCTCCTCCTCCTCCTCCCCTTCTTCCTTCTTCTTCTTCTTCTTCTTCTTCTTCTTCTTCTTCTTCTTCTTCTTCTTCTTCTTCTTCTTCTTCTTCTTCTTCTTCTTCTTCTTCTTCTTCTTCTTCTTCTTCTTCTTCTTCTTCTTCTATAACTAGAATTTAGCCCAGCCTGAGGAGTGGTTCAGTTGATTGGGTATCATTCTATGCACTAAAAGGTTGTGAGTTCAGTTCCCGGTCAGGGCACATGCCTGGGTTTTGGGTTGGATCCCAGGTTGGGGAATGTATGAAAGGCAAACCGATCGATATTTCTCCCTTGTTCCCTCTCTCTGTTCTCAGGTGAGGATGAAAAAACAAACAAAAAACCCAGAATTTAGTGGCTATTTCCTATGCAAGTGCCTTACATAGATGATCTATGTAATCAACAATGAGGGTCATGCTCTTATTGACCCTGTGTTACTGGTGAGCAACAGACTTAGAGGCGTTCCTGCCCATGTCCTCACAGCCACAAGTGGCGTGTTTGAATCCACAGCAAACAGCTGAGACCTCCCTCCCCCAACTCAGCTGACAGCTGAATTTGGGGGTAAATTTTTAAAAAGTTTATCGTTATTGTTGAAAGTATTACAGATGTCCCATTCCCCCCCCCCCCCGCCCCCGCCCCAGGGTCATTTTAAAAAAAAATTAATCATCACCCTAGGATAGTTTTCCATTGATTCTTAGAGAGAGTGGGAGGGAGGGGGGAAACATCGATGTGAGAGAAACACATTGATTGGTTGACTCCCACATGTGACCCGACCAGGACGGGGGATCCAGCCTACAGCCAAGGTACATGCCCTTGACTGGAATTGAACCAGGACCCTTCAGTCCGCAGGGGGATGCTCTACTCACTGAGCCAAATCGGTTAGGGCTGGGGGGCATTTTTTTTACAGCGCTTTCTTGGATTTCCTGCATTCTATTCTATAGATTTTCCTGCAAGACACTCAGATACTTCTTTCCCCAAAAATCTGACTGGCTCTTGGTTTGCACATGTGAAACCCCATGTTTTCTCACCTGGCATTTCATGCCTTTTACAATATGCTCCAATTCATCTTTCTACACATGTTTCACCAAGATTTACTCACCCACGGCCAGCCGTTCCTCCGAGCTGTGATATGTCTACTTCTGTTCCTGCCTCTGACCCCAGGACCTGTCTCGGGTGCCACCCTTTTGAGGAGCCAGGTTATTCCAGTCTGAAGGGATCCCTCCCTCCTCACCTGGAAATGCTACGGCATGTGCTGCGCAACTCATATGATTTCCTTAGGTACCCCATCATGGACAGTTATTTGTGTACACAAATTATCTCCTCTGATATGCTGTAAGAAGACAGTTAACAACACACAGCTGTTTCTGCAGCTGGCTTTTTGCAGAAGTGGGAGGTGGCATTTGGACCCCCGGGAAGGGAGGAATTGCTAGTAGGTCTGCTTGAGGCTCAGATGAGTGGCCTTGGGAGCTAGACTATTAATTACCAGATCTTCTGTATCGGCTTTGTTTTATCAACAAAGGGAAGCTGTTACGCCTCAGGCCATAGGAATGTAGTAGAAACTTCCTTCCAGTCAAAGCCAGTGCCATGTCCCACTGCACTGCAAATTTACCTGGAAAAAAATTTTAAAAATCTGAGCTCTCCTATAGTCCCTGGGCAATTATCCACTGGAATCTCTTTCACGCTGTCTTGAAACCAGAATTTGACCCTGTGGTTTTCGCTTGAGTGGATTATGGCATCAAGTTAATAATGACGCCCTGAAATTAAAACTACCCTTGCAGTACCTTCATAAAGCTGACATTTAAATTGCTGTGAGGTACACAATTAAGAGCGAAGGCCTCTTTAGGTTCGGGGTTTAAAGTCCTTTAACAAACATAACATGCAGAAACAAAACCATTCCTTGATAGTGGCCTGACAGACAACACTGCCTCCTGGTGTCTAACGTAGACACTGTCTAAGGAGCATGGACATGAAGCCAGTGGGTCGCAGAGGAGGCTTTAGAATAGGCAAGAGTGTGTATTTATTGGACAGCATACATCTTATGGATGTAAAAGCTTAATCACAAAATGATCCCAAACAAGGAACTTTGAGCTTTTCATGCCCATGATTCCAAGTCTACAAAAACTCATGCTTTCCTGAGCCCAGTAGGTAGGTGTGAGACCACAGAAGCTGTGGCTAAGACACTTACAAAGGCACTGGCTTTCCTCACTTTCTAAAATGTCACGGGAGCCGGCCATGCATTTCATAGATTTTGTTACATTTGCTTCTTTTCTCCCTATGTTCTGTGTATGCTCCATGTTCTTTTTAAAAATATATATATTTCTTTATTGATTTCAGAGAGGAAGGGAGAGGGATAGAGAGATAGAAAAATCAATGATGAGAGAGAATCATTGATCAGCTGCCTCCTGCACACCCCCTACTGGGGATCAAGCTCACAATCCAGGCATATGCCCTTGACCAGAATCGAACCTGGGACCCCTCAGTCCGCAGGCCGACGCTCCATCCACTGAGCCAAACCGGCCAGGGCAACACTCCATGTTCTTTATCCCAAGTAGATACTGGGAAAGGATCTGGGGTGTTTATCTCAGGCGTTCCTTGAGACAAACTTTAACCGTGCAGGTGTGGGACATTCAAGTAGTTGCTACTAGAAGAGACTACTGTACGCAAGCAGGACCAAGTGGCAGGCTTAGGACCAGAGGGACCAGAAGCTTTAATTTAAATTTTAAGCATACGCAAAATAATTAAATTAACTGCCGAAGGAATTACACCACATGAAACATGCACTTGCAAATCACACAGCTTTTTTATTACTCACACAAATTCCCGAGCTGCGGGTACAAGCTTAGTTAGGTATCCCCGTGTTGCTGTCCTCTGGGGTCCAGCAGCTAGGCTGGTCTGGCCCGGGTGCAGGGGGCTGGCATTCCTCACCGGAGAGCTTGGTCACATCTTGATGGGGGTTGTTAGCTGTTCTATTGTCTTGTTCTGGCGTAAGTGACCCCAAGTCAGGACAGAGACCCCAACTGCATATTAAGGTTTGGCAGGTGACCCACGCTCAGAAGCATGTGGTTCGTCATGCTCCAGCCAGGCATGACTCCTGCCCTTTGTTTTAAAGTAAATCCATCCCACATCACAAAGGTAATTTTTCTGTGCCTGTGGACCAGAACTGCAGGAGATCAATTCCCACTGACTCAGTAGCTCCAGGAGTAGAAACTGTAAAAAACTTTTGGAGATTATTAACTTTGCTCAATTCTGCTTCTGTACAATCTGCTTTCGTAAGATAGATCTACATTCCAATCCTATGTCCAGCAGGATGTGGCTGGGAGCGACCCTGCGGGCTGCGCCCAGCCTTTGTAATAAAGGAAATCGCAAGGCTGATCAAACAGGCAACTTACGCTGTAACTACATTATCCCATTCTTTGTAACTTTTGTAATTGCTTGTTCAACTGAAAATCTTCCATTATTGTGAGTAATGTAACTGACTTTTTGACCCAAGTTTAACCAATCAGGTTCTGCCAAATCCCCCTGCGTGGGGCATAAAAACTTGCTTGCTCCGAGTGTTCGGGGCTCGTGCTGCTCCCTGCTGTGTCAGTGGAGACGCGGGCCCAGGCTCGAGTTCGTAATAAAGGCTTCCTAAATTTCAATTTGGCTGCCTGGTGGTCTTCATTCGCGGGTCGCCCCACAACATTTGGGGCCCCGGCGAGGTACCCGAGAGGCAGGAGAGAGGGACCCCCCAGAAGGGGCTGGAGGCTCTCCCTCTCGAGGGAGGAGAGAGGGACCCCCCAGAAGGGGCTGGAGGCTCTCCCTCCTTTCAGGGACCTTAGCCGGAGCATCTGCCTCCGGTGGTCTTATTCTGACTCCAGGGTTAGACCCCACAACAGTCTGGCAGGGAGAGGAGCGTGGAGTGATGTTGCTTGTCAGACCTACAAACGGATGGGCCTTTGTAGCTGTCTTGACAGGCAAGCATCGTTAGCTGGCTGGAGTCCATATTTAAAGCTTGTTCGTACCCATAGGAGCTCAGGTGGCTATCAATGATTTACGTCAATGAATATATGTTAATCTCAAACAAGGCGAGGGGGCTAGGAAGAGTATGTCACTCAGGCAATTGTTTATCTTGACACAAGTCACTCTGCGTCAGTTCAAATCCTTATCTCTGAGGTACACACACTTCAAGGCAATGGGGAATGTGTCTTTAATATTACACTTTAAGTTTTAAGGAAAGTTAACTCAAACATTTTAAAACTTTTCTAACATCCTTTAAGCATTTTTAAACATTTCTATATTTTACTACAAAATTCTTGGTGCCACCTTGTGCCCTACAGCTTGCCGGGAAGAGGACAAGTGTCTTGGCCACGGTAGTCTGGAGCCATCTCTGCCTCCCAACACCAGCATCTGGAACTAGACTATGTGTCTTTTGATAGATTTATTGATTGATTGATTTGTTTAATTATTGGTTGATTAGTATGGTTTTTTGTTTGTTTTAGAGAGAGAGAGGAAGGGAAATGGAGAAAGAGAGAGAGAAACATTGATTTGTTGTTTCACTTATTTATGCATTCATTGGTTGCTTTGTTGTAGGCAGTTAGACATGAGCAGAGCAAGGACGATGGGCCAGGTGCAGAAGGTCACCTGGGTGGAAAGCTCCAGGTGCCTAAAAATGGACAATTAATTGTAGGGTGGGACTTCGCTCCCAGGGTGACTTTCCCTCCCCCAGAACATAGCTGGTCTTGGGATTTGGACCCCCTGACCTTTCCTCCCTAGAGATAACATCTGTACTTTAGCTTCAAGCCCAGATAAAACAACAAAACCAGCCACCGCTGCCCTCAGAACCAGCTAGCTGCATTTAATGACCCCGCCCAGTGTGGCCAATCAAACAGTGGAGACCACAACACTGAAAGGACACACCTGGAAAACAGTAGGGGGTGAGGGCTTGTGCTGGGGGTGGAAGTGGCAGGGGAGAGGTCAATGGGGGGGGGGGGGGAGAGACTTTAAACAATGAAGAATTCAAATTTAAAAAAAGGTATTTCCCTGGGACTACCCCTAAAATCTCCACCCTTAAAACGCTTAGGATGGCCCTAGCCAGTCTGGCTCAGTGGATAGAGTGTCAGCCTGCCAACTGAAGGGTCCCAGGTTTGATTCCAGTCATACCTCGGTTGCAAGCTCCTCCCCAGCCCAGGCCCTGGCCCTGGTCAGGTTGTTGTGTGTAGGAGGCAACCAGTTGATGTGTTTTTCTCACATTGATATTTCTCTCTGTCTTTCCCTGTCTCTTCCACTCTCTAAAAATCAATGGAAAAATATCCTGGGGTGAGGATTAAAAACAAAAACAGGTACCCTTAGGATGGAGGACCTGGTGCACTCACTCTCCAAGGGCTTTCCTTTACCTCCATAACTCATTTCCTAAGCCCATTTCTTCCAGGAATTACCTCTACTTCTGTGTTTTACCAAATAAACATTCTCTTACAGTTTGGGTCTTGGCTCTGAATTCTTTCCTTGCCAGAACCCAAGTACTGAGGTTGCTGAACCTATTAGGGGCAAAAATAGAATATTGGGGACTAGCTACAATTATGGGAAATATTAATCATGCTGTTAACTGTGAGTGCCTTGTTCTGGTTAAAGAAAGGACATTCTAATCTGGCTGGGAGTTGTACACCCCCAGGACTGGGAGTCAACCTTGGAATGCTGTCCATTCTCATTCAAGAACTGCCTACTATCATGGAAAGATTAACAACCTTGTTGCCAAACAATGGAGTCCCAACCCAGCCCTCATTGCCTACTTCCCCATGCCTGTAATCCCTACTTCCCCATGTAATCTTTGTCCTACCCTATACAAGCAGCTGGTTTATTGTTGTAGTGTACCCCCATCTTACAAAGGATGCCTCAAGAAGTCGAATTATGGAGTCATTTATTAAAAGCCAGCGGCATATGAGGGAGCAATTCAGCACTCCAAATCTCGAGGCCCTGAACAGCTTGCCACATCTGGCTTATATTGGCAGAACATTACAAAGGTATCGATTACATCTTTGGGTCTAGAATGAGGAACCTGTTTTGTACAAAGCATTTACAGAAGCGAAATTGAGCAAGTTAGTTATCTAAAATATCTACGAATCACTGAATCAACAGAAACACATTATCTGGGACCACCAGGGCAATTTAGAATAATTGTGCTGTCCAGATTCCGGGACCACTGAGTCAACAGGAATGCATTATCTGTAGCTACTGAGGCAATTTAGGATAATTGTGTTGTTCTGATTCCGGGACCACTGAGTCAACTGAAACTCAGTTATCTGTAGCTACTGAGACAATTTTGGATAATTGAGCTGTCCTGGTTCCCAGAAGAATGTGCTTCGATGGCCAGTGAGATCACAATCAATGGTATATTCAAACCATCATCAATGGAGTTTTGGGATAACATATGTAAGTTCAGAAAACCAAAATAACTTTCTATTGTTTTAGCAAGCAAATAAGTACAGAAACCAAACAGCAGTTTCTAACCTGAGTTGATTGCTACCATACTTCATTATGAGGGCGTGCAGAGCAGATTTTTATGCTGCTCTCCCATACAGCCAGCAGTTTTGAAATAAATGCTCATCTATGATTCAGCCTGGTCTCTGCTGAATTGACTCAAGTAGTGACAGGCAGCCTGGACCCATTGGTTGTCTGGTTTCAAAAGGTTCCTGGTTCAATTCCCAGTCAGGACACATGCCCAGGTTGCTGGCTCGATCCCTGGTGGAAGGGTATGCAGGATGCAACGGATCAATTTTTCTCTCTCTCCCCCTTGCCCTTCCTTTCTCTCTAATAATAAATAAAATTTCAAAATAAGAAAAAAATATCACTTATTTGGTCTGCCCCTCCCCCACAGCCCTACTTCCTTTATGACACCTTCCCTGAATTATAATAATGTATGTGTTTTTCTGATGTGATGGCAGAGGAAGAAAATGAGACCGGTTTCCAGAAACCAACCAATAAAATCAGATCTAGTGTTTTTTGTTTAGTCTGGTTTTTAATATGGTCACATCAACGGGCTGGTCAGTCATCTGCCACTGGAAGAGAAATTGATGGTCATTACCAGCATTTCTGTAGACCAATAACGAACATTCCCAGTGACCCAGAATAAACTCCCAGCAACCCAGAAAACGTTTCAGTGACTGCAGTAAGAACAGCTCAGCTGTTGAAGGCAGAAAGTGTTTTTAATGAGCATAGAATCACCTTTGTGAAGGTTGGCTTAGGGCCAATAGAAGTAGACAGACTCCCAGTATTAGGGCCCTAATGACACAATTATCACCACTCTCATTATTTAGTCTGATTCATTAAGCCATTGGTTTCCATGAACTAACTCCAGCCTTTTGTTGCTAGTTGAGGTAATAAATAGTGAGTGGCTCCTTTCTCCCGCCACCCATTTGATTAGCTTAAAATGACCTCATAGTAGCTTTACATCCTAGTATGACTCAGACTGATGTCATTAGGTCCTGCTAAGTGCCTATGACTCCCCACAGCAATCAGCACCTTCCCAAAGGCTACTCCAGAGGAGATTTTAAAAAGCCTTTTAATTTGTTTTGAATGGCTTTAACCTCAAGTTCATTGTCTCTGTTGACATATGACGTCTTTAATTTTTAGTCTTACAACCAAAAAACATTTTCAGTTTTTAGTAAGTCATCTTCTAGTAAAACTTAATAGAGTTTAGAAAATCTCAATTCAAGAGCCAATTTACTCTCCTTGGAGAATATTAGTCAGTGTTTCCTTCATGAGTTATAACTAATAACTCCTGACACTTGTAGACCTCTTCCTCAAAGCACTTTTACATTTATTATCTCATTTGATTTTCCAATAATCCTTTCAGGTCCATAGGGAACATAGAATTCTTGGTTGTTATAACAAAGCCACCATGAGCATGTTTGTGCATGTCTTTTAGAGGTTATGGGCACTATTAATCTTGGGTATGTGCTTGGGAATGGACTTATTGGGTCACTGGAGAACACATGTTAAACTTCACCAGGGCGGTTAGACAGTTTTATAAGTGGCTGTACCAGTTTACACTCTACCAGCAACACATGAGACTCCTAGTTGTCCCACAGCTGCACAGACTCTGAATGCAGGGGCTTGATCTGAAGCTCCTGTAGAGGTGCTGTACTCATTCATCAGGATGGTTTCACTCTTTTTTTCATGTGAACAGCCACTGATATGCAATGCCTAGAGTTGTAATTTCATTGGGGGTTACAAAATGGTGATTTTCTAATTCTATCTTTCATTTTAAGTTATAAGCTGAAATAATTTTATAAGAAAAAGCTACTCCCTCAACTACTATCTTAGACAGGAAAGTCAAGATAAATGCTTGATTACTGTATTTCCTTTTGTTTTTTAAAAAATGTTTATTAATTTTTTTTCTCCAGAGAGAGGAAGGGAGAGGGAGAAAGAGAAACATTGATGTGAGAGCCTCCTGCATGCTCCCTACTGGGGAATCAAGCCCACAAGCTGGGCATGTGCCCTGACCAGGAATCCAGCCAGCAACCTTTTGGTGCATGGGATGGCACTCAACCAACTGAGCCACACCGGCCATGGCTATTTCCTTTTTATTTACTAAATTTTCAGATAATGAATTGGTTTCCTGTCATTTTCAGGAGGTAATTAATTTGTTACTTAGATATTATTATGAACTCATGGATTTGAGCATAAAATGCATTGTAATTCTTATTTTTATTGAAACTCAAATTGTCCCATCTCTGGCCACTGGGGGCTTCTCTAGGTTGACTCTTAAGTCCTTTTGCCAAACCCTGAGAAGGTACCAAACAACTAGGGACAGCCCCTATAACCCCAAACCCATCAGAATTATTTAAACTAGCCAGTCCTCAAAGGACCTAAATAGACAGTTCTCCAAAGTGGACATACAGAAAGCCAAGATGCATATGAAAAAATGCTCAAAGTCACTGATCATCAGAGAGATGCAAATTAAAATTACAATGAGGTATCACCTCACACCTGTCAGAATGGCTACCATCAACACGTCAGCAAATGGCAAGTGCTGGCGAGCATGTGGAGAAAAGGGAACCCTAGTACACTGCTGGTGGGAGTGCAGACTGGTGCAGCCACTGTGAAAAACAGTATGGAGTTTCCTCAAAAAATTAAATATGGAACTGCCATTTGACCCAGTGATCCTGTGAGAGTGAACCAGCGATCTTTTCTGTCAAAGGAAGGAGCTGGCCGCCATCCTAGGTTCTGCCATTTTGATATGACCTTCAGAATCTCAGGGGACTGCCATCTTAGGCTCTATCTTACCCCTTCCCTTCCTCTGAATTAGCCCATTGCCAATAATGGGAACCTGAGCTCTGAGCCCTGACTAATCAAGTCAGAGTTCAGAGTGAGGGGCAGGGAAGACTCGTGTCAGGAAATAAATCCCGAAAGGACTTTCCGTACGGTGCGCTTTTGCCCATGATGTCCAGCTGGCAGAGACACCCTTCTGCACAGAAGTAAATTTGCTTTGCTGATCCATTTTCGAGTGTTTGTCTCATTCCTGTGACATTGTTGAGAGCATTTCTAACCATCCCACTTCTAGGAACATATCCTAAGAAACCCGAAGCACCAGTCACAAAGAATGTATGCACCCCTATGTTCACAGCAGCACAATTTACAATAGCTCAGATCTTGTAACCAGCCCCAGTGCCCATCAGTAGATGAGTGGATAAAAAAGCTGTGGTACATGTACACCATGGAATACTCTGCAGCAGTAAAAAAGAATCTTTTACCCTTTGAGACAGCATGGAGGGACCTGGAAAGTATCATGCTAAGTGAAATAAGTCAGAGAAAGACAAGTATCACATGATCTCACTCATATGTGGAATCTAATGAACAAAATTAACTGATGAACAAAATAGACCCAGAGACATGGAAACATGGAACAGAGTGCGGAATCTCAGAGGGAAGGTGAGGGAGGGTGGGTGGGTGGGAGGTAATCAACCAAAGACCTTGCATGCACATATGCATGGCCCACGGAGATAGTGGGATGGTGAGGGTCTGGGGTGGAGGGCAGGGGTGGACTGGAGAGGGTTGATGGGGGACAAAAGGAGACTATGTAATACTTTCAACAATAAAGTTTAAAAACAAATAAACAAACCAAAAAACCAAAGTAACCAGTCCTAAATTGTTCATTCTGCCCTGCCTGGCCCTTCCTGCAGCAAGTCCTGCAAAGGCTGTGGCCTATGCCTTCCCCTCACCCTTTCTGCCTCCTGACTAAACCCAGAGCTGCATAGGATGGCGTGCCTCTCGTTTCTAGGGGAACTGTGAGGCACACCATACTTTTCTCTCAATAGCATCGACCTCTTTATATCAGAACTCAATTACCTTTACAAATGAAGACCTAGGCACAAAGCACCAAGTTCCCCAGCTATATTACCCCTCAAGTGGGACAACTTGAACCTCCCCATGAGACTAAGTCCCACTGTACATAGAGGCGCTGGTTTGATGAGGCATCTGGTAGTGGCAGCTTTTCCTTGCCTGCTTTGCTTTGCATCCCCCTACAGGTGTTTCCTGCACTTTCAACATAGACTACTGGCCTTTGGGTCCTTGTTTTTGGACAGAAAGGTTAACAAATAAGTGCAAAAAAGAGGGGTCCAAGCGGTGCTATGAATGTATAAAGATGCATGACGGTCCAGCCAGGATGGCTAAGTGTTTGAGCATCTACCTATGAACCAGGAGGTCATGGTTCGATTCCCGGTCAGGGCACATGCCGGGTTGCGGGCTTGATCCCTAGTGTGGGGTGTGCAGTGGGAAGCCTATCAATTATTCTCTTTTATCACTGATGTTTACATTTCCCTCTCCCTCTCCCTTCTTCTCTGAAATCAATAAAAATATACTTTAAAAAAAGATGCATGAAGAGGTTACATAGTGGGTTGTGGTCCGTTCTACCCACCTAGGGCAAGATGCAGAGGCAAGACATGATCTATGAGCTGAGTTTTGAAATAAGTAGGCAAATAAGTAGGTGAGTTTTGGATTAAGGCAGGGAATTGCGTGGGCCAGAGGCGGGGTGATGTTAGCAAGGAGAGAATTTCAAGATGGGTGAGCATAGATAAGAAATGAAAGTGGTGGGGATTATAAGGAGGTTCTAGGGTTGTTAAGAGGTGAGGCTAGAGATGCTAGCAGATCAAGGAGGGCCCAGTACTCAGTTGTATAGGTAATGGGGAGTCTTTTAAGTGGCGCATGTGTAATTAACAGGATCAGACTTGAGTTTCCCCTGGCAACAGCAAGGAATTGGGGTTATTTAGGAAGAACAATTA
Source organism: Corynorhinus townsendii (assembly GCA_026230045.1). Classification (NCBI taxonomy): domain Eukaryota; kingdom Metazoa; phylum Chordata; class Mammalia; order Chiroptera; family Vespertilionidae; genus Corynorhinus; species Corynorhinus townsendii. Next base: position 105,398,225 of record JAPDVU010000004.1, on the reverse strand, counting down.
CAAAAACCAAGTCAAGAGATTGAGAATACAAACTAAGGCTAGCATTATGGATAGAGAATATATACAAGGGATACCACGGAGGGAAAGCTAATAGGAATTGGATATGGGAGCTGGGGAGAGTAAGAAGATTTTGACAAAAATTATCCCAAACTTGGAACAAGGTAAAAAGGTAGGCGCACTGCTCTTCAATGATGTTGTTCAAGGGCAAACATCCACCCAATGATTATCAAGGTAATATACTTAGTTCAACTCATGGTTATCCAGGGACTAAAGTTCCCACACTCAGAGAAGTTACATGCTAACTTGTAGATTTTTGGCTAGTAGAGAGGCAAAGAATTTCTTTCCAGTGAGGTGAGTGGGGGAAAGAACAACCCCAAGGTCACATCCCATGGCCCTCTAGGATATTCACCAGTTTTTTTAAAAAAATATATTTTATTGATTTTTTTACAGAGAGGAAGGGAGAGGGATAGAGAGTTAGAAACATCGATCAGCCGCCTCCTGCACACCCCCCACTGGGGATGTGCCCACAACCAAGGTACATGCCCTTGACTGGAATCGAACCTGGGACCCTTCAGTCCATAGGCCGACACTCTATCTACTGAGCCAAACCGGTCAGGGCTTCACCAGTTTTTTAATCCAAACCATTAATCTTATCCTAATAATTCCTCATTAACTTGGTTGTAAGTACCTAGCTTCTCTTTTGGTCTTCAAATTTGACCATTTCCCACATTATCAAGTTGAATAAAATGTTTGACAAGTGTTCATTTTATGTTTACACAAGAATCATGATTTCATCACTTTCAAACTTACACTTTAGTAGTGTGTATGCATGACTCCAAGTATCTGGCTTTAGTGACAATACAGGGAAAGATGACTTCCCATAGACAGAGCTAATTTGTTGGCACAGATAGTAATCTACCCCTTTTATGTCCTTGAACTTGACGTGCCCTTGGGAGATCCAGAGGCAAATATGTGCTGAACTTCCTCATGGAGATAGGAAAGAGCTTAGGGAGTGAGGAAATGTATCAGAAGTGTTCGAGTGCTCTCTGCAGGTATGCAGTACACACACACACACACACACACACACACACACACACACACGCGCGCGCGCGCGCACGCGCACACAGGACAAAACTGCTATTTGCAAAATTTTCAGTCTGAAAACTGGAGTGCTTCTCAAGCTTCATATGCTGAGAGGAAATGTCTTCCAAGTAATTTTTAAATCAAATGATGCAGCAGAGCAATTAATTACTTCAAATCCAAAGATATCCTGAGAGTTGCACTTGACAAATTAAGATAACACTCTTGCTGCAACTCTGTAATAATCAGACCAAACATAAGGAGACCAGCCTCTGCTTGTCAGCAAAATAATCCTCAGATATGTGTGTTCACAAGTGGGGAGGCTATTTAAACATTTATCCAAAACTTGGAGGTAGGGTCAAAAGGTAGGCAGCATGTCCTTTCACTGCCACACAGGGGCAGAGCCCAGCTGGGGCCCAGCCAGGGGACTGTGCCCTGTCTCTTCATCAGTGATTGTACTCGAGTGTAAGGCGCTATAATAAACATTCGATGCTTTACAAGAATATGAACTTTCAGTGTTTCTCCAATAAGAAGGTCTCATTTTCCTCTTTCACTGCATTTTCTAAACACTTGTTAACGTAAAAAAACAACAACAAAAACCATTGAAACCTGTAAAGAATTTTTGTGAGTTTATTTGAGCCAAACTGTCGACATATGTGGGGAAGCAGAACCTCAACGAATTGAGATAATGCTCCGGAGAATGGGGGGGTTACATTTGTATTTATACATTGCAATCAAAGGAGGGGCATAGGTGGGTTACATGAAATTCATTGGTGATAGATTAAGGAGGTGGGATAAAGCAAAGTGGAGGAAACCCCTGGGATTGGATAAAAAGTAAAATGATGGACACATATTTAGGTGGGTGCAGGAACAATTAACATGATAATGAAGGAATTTGTGGCATCTGTCCTGGCGCCCACCACATTTGGTTGTGCCCCAGGGGCTCCAGAAAAAGGGAAGTTACAAGTTACCCAGACATTTCAAGGGTATGTTATCATAGATGCAAAAAGACAGATAGGCTCAATTAAGGTAAAGGTTGACCTTGTCAGTGAAGATACTGGCCTAGGAGGTGACTACCCACCATAACTGCGTTTAGTTAAAGTTTAATTTCAGACCATCCTTTGTGGTGACTTTAGGTCTCTGAGTTTGCAAGACTGTCATGCAGGCCTCCCCTGAGCTTGTCAGGTCAGCATGTGGCCCCTTTCGTCCACACACTTTATTTAAAGCAGTTTTTCTCCCCTCAAAAAGCTGTTATAAATTGATGGTGCTCCTTGTGATGAAGAAAATATTGTACTATTTCAGTTGAATCTTACTTACATCCTTGCAAGTGGTCATATTAACTAATCAAATCTTCTAATTTTCCATTGATCTAAGACATTGATGGACAGCATAGTGCTATCAGTGGCTGACAGCAATCAATCAATTAATTATCAAGCACAATTAATGAGAACAGACTTGTCATCCCTTTTAATTTTTTTCTCCCATGAAGTGACTGTTTTGATTGCTAGAAATAGTGGAGTAAAAGACAGGCAGTATTTTGATTTTCACGGAGCATGTACGTTTCATATTTTGAATTATAGCAGCAGGTATAAATTTTAAATAGTTTTAAAAAACTATTTATGTTTTCATTGATTTTAGAGAGAGAGAGGAAGAGAGAGGGAGATAGAAACATACATGAGAGAAACATTGATCAGCTGCTTCCTGCACTCCCCACCCCCCACTGGGGATGGTGACTGAAACCTGGGCATGTGCTCTGACTGGGACTCAAACAGGCCACCTCCTGGTGCATGGGTCAATGCTCAATCACTGAGCCACACAGCAGGTACAAGTTAAAAATAAATTAAACACATACATATGGGTACATATCTTTTTCTAGATGTCATAAAGTGAGGGAGGGTGGTTAATGGTCCCTTGATAGTGTGGCACATCTTGATTTTGAGGCTGACTTGGGTTTCTCATTTACTTTCTTCTTGAGAGCCAGTGGGGTGAGAGATTAGAATCCCTAGGGCTTCTACTTGAAGGTGAGCTGAGGAGAACACAGTAAAAGTAACTGAAAGTTCACCTCGTTCACCTAGCTGCTTTGGAATACTTCTGAGAACAGATGGTTGTCATAAATGGTCAAATAAATGTTTCTCCCTCATCTCATGTTGAAAATGAAAGTGAACTGCACACGTGTGGACATACTCCGGGTAGTAGGGACCTTTTTATTTATTTATTGTTAATCCTCACCTGAGATTTTTCCCATTGATTTTTAGAGAGGGTGAAAGGGAGGGAGGAGAAACAGAGAGAGAGGGAGAGAGAAACATCACCGTGAGAGACACACACCAACTGGTTGCCTGCTGTGTGACCCCAACCAGGGCCAGGGATAGAACCTGCAACCTGGGTATGTGCCCTTGACCAGGAATCGACGTGAGACGCTTCGGTGCGCGGGCCAGTGCTCTAACCACTGAGCTACCGGCTTCGATGCCATTTTAATAGTGATTTATTTCAGTCTACCTACTTTCCAAGAATGTTGCCATCTCTAAATAAGAAATAGTCCTTGTCGCCTAGAACTTCTTTGGTGCCTCCATATTCTGAAGGAGAACTTTTATCCCCAACTTTCCTGCTAACTGGCTGAATCTCTCCACCCTTTCCAACAGCTACTACTGTTACTTGCAATACTTTTCCTTGAGGTTTTTCTGGAAGCATAGTGTCTCCTTTCCTTTCGGCAGCACTCCCTTTGACCAATACTAGGTCAACAGGTCTTGCCCTGACTCCCACTGCAGCTCCTACTCTGCTTTCCAGATCCGGCTGCCAGGAGAGACCTGCAGGCCAGTCAGTGGGACTGGGAACTTGGGAAAGGCCTCCCAGCACTCCCTGCCCTACCCCCAGCTACCGCCCGCTCCCCCCCCCCCCCCCACCTGCTCTTCCCTCCAAGAGAGGGCCGCATTGTCCACCTTTTTAATTTGTGGAAGGAAAGGATTTTTTAAAGAAGGGTCACCTGCTCCAACCCCTGCACTTTACAAATGAGGTAGCTGAGATTTGGGGACACCATGTGCTTTGCAAACGGTCCCCTATTTTGAAGCTGATAATGACGATCTCCGTGAGTTGTTATTGCAAGTCGCCACCTACCAACAGCCTGTCCAACTGCGGAACTGAGCATCCCGGAGCCTTTTAGTTTGGTCCAGCCCAATCCCCGAGTTAATGAGGAAAAAAGAACATCTAAAAATGAGGGGGATTCCCTTCATCCCCAGTGGCAGAGTAGGGGCCTGGATTCGCATCCTGGAGCTGGGGGCGCTGCAGGATGGGGCAGGGATGGAGTACAACCCACTGCACCTGGGTTGTTCTCCTTGGGGTTCCCATTCCAAGAGCCCTCAAGCTGCCCTTCGCACTGGTTCCCTGAGCTTTCGGATTCAGTGCTACTCTTTCTGCAGTAGTAATGAAATATTCAGTGCCTCTGGCATTGTCCAAACCTTAGAAAAACCACCGCCTTCTCCCCACCTCCCTCTCTCTCTGAGCCCGGCACCAGATCCGCATCACTTCCCCCAGCAGCAGGCCTGGAAGGCACCGCTCATTTGGGATGACATGTGGATGTCCGGACCCTTCACCTTCGCAGAGCTGCTGACATTGTTAAAGATGGGGAGTCTGGGCTGTCAGGCAGTGGCCCAGAGCAGCCCTGAGCCTGAGGCCCTGGGACATTCACGGCGCCCTTCTCTCAGCGCTGTTTGGAGGATGGAGCGCATACTGAGGGCACACTGAGGCAGAGCAGCCATCCCTGGAAGTGCCACCTGGGATTTATGCTGGTCCCGTTTTCTTCATCACCTCTTTTCTTCTTCCATTTCTTAAACCAGTTCCCTGAGAGCCCCTGGATTTTTCCCAAGGGAGTGGGACTCTGGTAAAAAGTGGGACCCCTGGGGTAAGTGCTTGTGCAGAGACTAAGTCAGAGACTGTCTGTTGATGTATTTGTGAGACACAGAAGTACAAGCCGACCGGGGACAGAAGGTGTGGGTTATGGATAACTGATGACTAAGGTCTTGTGTGGTCCAAGCCAAAAATCGGGATACAGAAAAGCACAAATACACTTCCGGGGACAATGGGACCAAATAATCCACGCTGGGATGTGGGCCAAAGACCCAGCAGCTGAGAGCTGGGCAGGGTGCCTGCACTGAGAGGCTCGCACGGCCTCGGGAGGAGAGCTGACATCTCTATCTCCCTGCGTCACAGACAGAGACCAAGATGAACGACCCAGGGCTCCCGCACCTCTTCAAACTGAACAGAGAAGGAGCTCCGTGCCCTTGGCTCAGCTCCAGACCAACATTCCCAAGTCCAACTCCTCCTCCTCCGCTTCCTCCTCCTCCTTTTTAAAAACCCTCACCAAAGATATGTTTATTGATTTTAGAGAGAGAGGAAGGGCCCAGTTGGAGTGGCTCAGTTGGTTGAGCCTTGTCTCATGCACCAGGAGATTGCAGGTTTGATTCCTGGTCAGGGCACATACTGGGGTTTCGGTTTGATCTGCAATCAGAGAATATATGGAAGGCAACCAATACATGTTTCTCTCTCACATTGATGTTTCTCTCTCTCTAAGCATGTCCTCGGGTGCGGATTAAAAAATAAAAATCCTTACATCAAGAGATTAAAGCCAAGTGCAGGAGGAAAAAAAACCTTGGAAAAATCCTCCCTTACATAAGGAAAGTAAAACTCAGAGATATTAAATAACTAATGCATAAACATATTCAAGTTTTTGAGGTGGGATTTTGACACAGTTCTGAAAGGCTGAAAAATTTGAGCTCTTTCCATACTCTAATCAACAAGTAAAATTAACTTTTTTTTTATTTTTAATAAATCTTTATTGTTCAGATTATTACAGGTGTTCCTCTTTTTTTCCCCCATAGCTCCCCTCCACCTGATTCCCCACCCCACCCCATGCCCTTACCCCCCGCCACTGTCTTCATCCATAGGAGTAAGATTTTTGTCCAATCTCTTCCCGCACCCCTCACACCTGCTTCCCCTGAGAATCGTTGGTCCACTCCCTTTCTATGTCCCTGATTCTATTATATTCACCAGTCCATTCTGTTCTTCAGATTTTTTATTCACTTGATTTTTAGATTCACTTGTTGGTAGCTATGTATTTGATGTCCTTTTGTTGTTCATAATTTTTATCTTTACCTTTTCCTTCTTCCTCTTCTTAAAGAATACCCTTCAGCATTTCATGTAATCCTGGTTTGGTGGCGATGAACTCCTTTAGCTTTTTCTTGTCTGTGAAGCTCTTTATCTGACCTTCAACTCTGAATGATAGCTTTGCTGGGTAGAGTAATCTTGGTTGTAGGTTCTTGCTGTTCATCACTTTGAATATTTCTTGCCACTCCCTTCTGGCCTACATAGTTTCTGTTGAGAAATCAGCTGACAGTCATATGGATACTCCCTTGTAGGTAATTAACTGTTTTTCTCTTGCTGCTTTTAATATTCTCTCTTTGTCTTTTGCCCTTGGCATTTTAATTATGATGTGTCTTGGTGTGGTCCTCTTTGGATTCCTCTTGTATGGGGTTCTGTGCACTTCCTGAACTTGTAAGTTTATTTCTTTCACCAGGTAGGGAAAGTTTTCTGTCATTATTTCTTCTAATAGGTTTTCAATATTTTGCTCTCTCCCTTCTTCTGGCACCCCAAAAATTCGGATGTTGGTTCGCTTAAAGTTGTCCCAGAGGCTCCTTACGCTATCTTCATATTTTTGGATTCTTTTTTCTTTTTGTTTTTCTGGTTGGATGTGTTTTGTTTCCTCATATTTCAGATCTTTGGTTTGATTCTTGGGGTACGTTGATCTACAGTTGAGTTTCTGTATATTCTTTATTTCAGACAGTGTATGCTTCATTTCTGACTGATCCTTTTCCATTTTTTTGGCATTCTCATTAATATCCTTAAAGGTCTCATCAAGTTTCTCAGCGGTTTTAAGAAGATTCTTGAGTAACCTTATAAATGTGGTTCTGAACTCTATGTCGTCCAGTAGTTTGCTTTCTTCCGTTTCTTTCATTCGTGACATGTTTCTTTGTCTCCGCATTTTGGCTGCTTCCCTGTATTGATGGAGTGGCTTTGTGTGGTAGGTGACCTATAGGGGGAAGTAGCTCAGCCTCCCCAATCACCTGATGTGGATGCTCTTGGTACACCCCTTTGTGGGCTGAGTGCAAAGTCTTGGTGTAGTTAGGCCTTAATTGCTATTGGTACACTGGGAGGAATTGACCTCCAGGCCAATTAGCTGTGAGCACTCGCTGTGTCTATAATGGAAGAACTGCTGTGCTGAAGACACGCTTATGAGGCAGGACTTGTTTCAGTGGGGCTTTGGTGCTCACTGAGTCTGCCTCTTGAATGTGTCACTTATGGATGTGAGGAGTTGAAATCTGGTGTCTCACACTGACCACTAGGTACACTGGTTTCTGGATCTCCAATGGGGTGCAGGTCAGCTACTGTCTGAGGCCACCCAGCAGGAGCTACAGTGAGAGCTACAGTTTTCTCCTCTTTGCTTGTGGTTTGGAGGTTTTGGAGCTGTCTGACCGGGGCTGCAAGTTTGCTAGGTTAAGCTTCGATAGAGCAGGGCTTTCTTCTGCTAACGCTGCTGCTTGGAGCTTGGGTGGGTTTGTAGGTTGTGTGGGGCGGGGTCTCAGGGCGTCACTAGGTTAGGGCGTGGCAAACAGCAATGGCTGCTAGTTAGCCGGCTCTGCGTCCCTGTCAGCAGTCCCGAGCCCCAGTGCAGCAAACAATTATTCCTGCGCGCAGCTCTGCAAGCAAGCCACTCTCACTGGCAGACAGTCCAGCTTCTCCCCGTAGGAGTTTGGGTCCCCCGCATCTCCCCAGAAACTGGATTTCAGAGTAATCGGGGGCTTGTCTCCCTTTGGGTTGAAAAAAGCAATGTCCCCCGCCAGCCTGGATCACGCGCCTCCGTACCTCAGCTTTTCAGCGCTCGTGCACGTCTCAGTGCTCTTTTCTCTTTCCTTCTAGTTGTAGAACTTCCACTCAGCCAGCTTTCCCGTGGTTCTGGGTGATAGACGTTTTGTCTTTTAGTTGTATTTTTGAAATTGTTGCGGGAGGCAGCAGTTTAGGTGTTTACCTACGCCGCCATCTTGGATTCCTCCTAAAATTAACTTTTTAAAAAAATATATTTTTATCAATTTCAGAGAGGAAGGGAGAGGGAGAGATAGAACATCAATGATGAGAGACAATCATTGATTGACTGCCTCCTGCTCGCCTTCTACTGGGGATCGAGCCTGCAACCTGAGCATGTGCCCTTGACTGCAATCGAACCTGGGACCCTCTGGTCCACCGGCTGACGCTCTATCCACTGAGCCAAACCAGCTAGGGCAAATTAACTTTTTATTTATTTATTTTAAAAACTATTACTGACAGTATTAGAGATGTCCCCCATTATCCATGCCTTGCCTCCCTCCACCCAGCCCCCACCCCACCCCATTCAACCCACCCACATTTTTTATTGGTATAAACTGATACAATGACAAATGTCTGGATTAAGAAGACAACATGCTTTTTGTCTTAACTGACAGCTATTTATTATCATTACAATGATCTGGAACACAGTGACTCTTTGTTTTTCTGAAAATTTTTCCTGCTTAGAATCATCTTATACCTAGATAAGTAAGCAAGCACAAGATATAGTGAGATGACATGGAAGCATTGCAATTCTATGTCTAGTTTTCAGATACACATTCTTGCAACCAGAGTTTCATTTGGATGAAAAGACAAATTAAGCAGGCAGGGGTACCCCTCCAATCCTTCCAATCTCCCCACCCCCATCACTGTTCACTATGACCTGTGTGAATTTCTCTGCCCAATTTTTCACATCCAAAAGGACCAAGTCAATATCTGGGAAGATAGTTTGAAATGGCATGGCCTTGATTAATTCGTTCTACTATAATTATATAGGAGTTCCTGCTGGGCATTTCTGAAAAATGTTCTAGAGTGTGAGTAAGGAACAGAGAGGCCCCTGGGAAGCCAACTCCTTCAAAATCTGTTGCTTGTGAGATTTCACAATAGCAAGAAACATTTGGTCTTTGCTCTTGGCAGTACGCTCTGTCCAGATTGCTTGGCGTCCAATTATAATATTCAGCAGTTTCATGCCCGTTGGCAAAATAATTAGATTTTTATTGGCTACTACTCAGTCTCTAGAACATACAGTGACTGCCTAATCGGAGCTTGTGGGTATTGGTTACTGGAAATAAAAATCATTCAAGGTGAAGAGCTCAAAAATTTCCAAGTGCATTTGAAATGATCAAAGGGCCGGGTTAGTTAGAAGGACGATAGATTGCTGAGACTCTTTCTGGCTCCAACATCCATCAAACCTCTGCTTACCAGGTGCTGGGTTTGCAGCACATTAGTGTTTTCCTGTTTGCTCCATAGGCCCCAAAGAAGGTACCCAGAGCAAGATTAAATTTTAATATGTCCTAATTTGAAAAGTGTGAGCCTCAGTTTTCTTATTTGATAAAGAGAGGTATTTATAATATTTACCTATGGGTTTCCTATGAAGATTAAATGTGATGATGTACTGAAATACTTTGTAAACTAAGATATTGTAACCCAGTTCTCCATAAGAAAATCACAATTCTGTTTGGTAGAACAGAAGACCTTATTAAAATGCACATCTTTTCAATAATAATAATAAAAAGCCTTGGCCAGGTAGCTCAGTTGGTTAGTGTCGTCCTGATTCACCATGGTTTCAGGTGAATCAATCCCTGATAGGATACATACAGGAATCAATCAATGAATGCATAAATAAGTGGAACAACAAATCAGTGTTTCTCTCTCAAATCAATAGATCCTGACTCATACAGAGTTAGTGATTGATTTGATTAGAGGCATTTAGAATTCCTCGATCTGTTTTGTTGAAGGAATAAATGAAGTGAATTTGAATTGAAATTGGAAGGATGAGTAAACTTTGAACCGAGTCTTAAAGGATGAAGAGGACAGGGTAGGTGAAGAAGAATGTTCTAGAATCAGTGGTGGCCAACTGGTGGTCCATGAGGTCCGAAAGGTTGGCGACCGCTGTTCTAGATTGAGGGCCTGCATGAAGACCTGACAACACAGGGTTAAGCCTCTGTGCCCAGCTGTGTCAAGGGGCATAACATGAGATGAGATTTGAAAGATAACCTGAGGGCAGCTCATAGAGGACCTTGAATGTCATATAAGGGTTTGGATAAAATTCCATAGTATAGGGAGTCGCCGAAAGTTTGGGGGAAGGGAGGTTGACATGATGTACAAATGTTCTGTATTTTGGCATGATGCCTCTCAGAGCAGTATTGTTTGCCCAAGAGATGTCTTGGACCGGCAGACAATGGAGACAGGGTGGCTAGAGGGAAGCTATTGAGCAGGTCAGCAAGAGTGACAGTGAGATAAAAAGCTAGGCTGCAGACACAAGGGACATAGTGGTGGGATTGAATGAACAGGATTTGGCAGCTTGGAGGTAGTGGAGGGAGGGGGAGTCCAGAACCAGTAATCGCCATAAGAGGAGGCAGAAATATAGCAGAGTTGATCAGAATAGGGTCAGATCGACTAACCAGTCCTTCCTTAGCAGTCTTGTGTTTTTGGGTCTGTTATCAACTCTGGCACAGCCAACACACTCAGGCCAATCAAATCCAACTTGGACCATTCTCCTCCACTGTTGCCAAGACTTCTGGGAGGTCCATTGAGTGCAATGACAGGCCCTTCCTCTTAAAGGAGAATGCCAGCTACTTTCAAAGGAACAGGGCACTAATTTTTTGGTCTTCCTTTCTCTATTTGCATCCTCATGGCAACAGAGAACACACAGATCATTCCTGCTTACAGCTCTGCCATTGAAGATTCGCAGAGCTGCCGGGTGGTCAGTTTCTGAAGACAGCCTTTAGGTTTTGTGTTATTTTTCCTTCTTGGCCCAGCATGACTAGTTAAATGCAGGAAATTAAGATCACATTGTCCCAGGGCTCACTGACTAAATCCCATTAGATTGATAACCTCTAAGCCCTGATTATTTTTTAAAGTTTTCTTCATTGGCATAAAAATGCATCAAAAGGTGTTTATTAAAAGTTCATCTGAGGGTGGAGCTGGGTTGTGCAACAGTCAGGATAGTAGTTATGAAACAGTTACATTATCCATCATGGAGGAGATGCTGAATTCTATACAGGAAGTGTTCTGGTTTCCATGTTTCTGCATATTGGGTGTGTGTGTGTGTGTGTGTGTGGGGGGGGTGCCTCCTGTATATGCCCCAACTGGGGATGGATATGTGCCCTGACAGGGAAACCTAGATATGTGCCCTGACAGGGAATCAAACTCCCAACCTTTTGGTGCATGGGAGAACGCTCCAAGCTACTGAGAGTTTCAAGTAGAGGCTAGAGGAGTGAAAGGGCATACAATGAGTGAGAAAAAAAAAACAGTGTAATTAGGAAAATTACCAGTGAGGCAGAAACTATTTTTTGTCATTCTCCTTCTTGCATATCAAACCCACCTCCAGTCAGGTATTGGCAGCTGTATGTTTCAGAGGACACGAGGCCCCTCTCCTGCCTTAATAGTCTAAGCCAGGGGTAGGGAACCTTTTTTACTGCGAAGGGCCATTTGGATATTTATAACATCATTTGAGGGCCATACAAAATTATCAACTTAAAAATTAACCTGCTGTATTTGGTCAAACATTTAATTAACTCACTCCTAATGCCTTGGCAGGGCCAGACCAAATGATTTCTTGGGCCTTATTTCATGTTCCCACCCTGGTCTAAGCCAGGCTTTTTGGCACAGGCTGTGTCCCCTAAAAAGACACGTTGAAGTCCTAACTCCTGGTACAGGGAATGTGATCTCTGGAAACAAGGCCTTTGCAAGTTAAGATGAGGTCATTAAGGTGGACTTTAATCCAGCATGACTAGTATCCTTATAGAAATCCACCCTGGCCAGGTTAGAGCCAAGGTTTAAGGTTTTAGCCCCAGTGAGGGCACATACAAGAAGCAAACAATGAATGCATACATAAGTGGAACAACAAATTGATGGTTCTCTCTCTCAAAAAATCAATCAATAAAAACATTAAAAAAGAGAAGGAATGCCATGTGAAATGCAGACACACACGGAGAACACCATATGGCAGTGGAGGCAGAGACTGGAGTGATACACCTACAAGCCAAGGGACATTAGTACTGATGGCAACACCAGGAGCTGGGAAAAAGGCACGGAACAGTTCCTGCCCTCAACCCTTCAGACTTTGATTTTTGCCTCTAAGCTCTGGAACTGTGAGACAATAAATGTCTGTTGTTTTAAGCTGCCCAGTATGAGGTGCTTTGTTATCGCAGCCCCAGGACACTAATGGAGCTGGTTAATGAAATTGAGGGAGAGCAGCTAGGGACTTCTGGGAATGGGTTTTCTAGCTCTGAGCCTTATTTGACCCTAACAGGCAAATTAAAAAAAAAAAAAAAAAAGGTAATGATCATGGGTTACCTAGAATGACCAACTAATCTATTATTTTCTCCAGGGGGAAACACAGTGCTTTAAATAATAGCTAAGCTACATGGAACTATGTCTTCATGTAGCTCACAAAAATTAATGTCAAGAGTTTGTAACAGGGCAGGAAGCAGAAAGCCAGTGGGACCTTCAGTACCTTTATAATGAAATGTGGTAGGAGCTTGCCTGTTTGGTCCCTGGTTTCCTTGAGAACTTTTGGATGATTCCATCTTTGATACTGGAAAACATTTTCCTGTAATAATCTGGGTGTGGTGTTAACTCAATCTAAGGTCATTCATTCCTTAAGGCTGGCCATGCGTTTGTTTTGCATATTTTTCTTCTAGAGAAGAAATTGTGCAGTGTTCTGCTAGGTATCATAAGTCTATATATACATATATATTCTTTATGGTGAAGGTTATTCATTCACCCAGCAGACATTTGGGTCCTATCATGGGTGTAGCAAGTTCTGTGCTCACGCATGCAATAAAGGGTAAAACAGGATCCCTATCTGATGGGGGGAACAGACTACAAATAAATGTATATAAAAACTTGATTCAAGTGTTGTGAATGAAAGCAATAAATTGTTGAGGTAGAGAGTAAGGTGCAGGGAGGAGACAAGTTCTTTGAGAAGGTGACATTGGAGCCTAGATTTACAGGTTGAGCAGGAGCCAGGTCAGGGAAACCAGGTCACATTCCCTGTCAAATTAGCTAAAAATAGCCCCCAATCTCCAGAGCCGGAAGTTGCAGGTGTGGTCAAGGAGGCCTCGCCGCCAGCACTAGAGATGGCGAGCGGGCGGGCGGGCGTGCCGTGGAGGGGGCCTGCCGGTGCCGTGATTGGCTGGCTGGAGCGGCGTCACGCGGGCGGCACCGACCATCTGGGCTCCCGGGAGCAGGAGGCGCGGGTCCAGCGCGGCGCGAGGAGGCTGGCGGGTCCTCCGGGGCCTCCCGCGTGGGCCGAGCGGCGCGTTGTCGAGCATGGCGGGCTCCCTGCCTCCCTGCGTGGTGGACTGCGGCACCGGGTAAGAGCCGCCGGCGCTGACCCGCGTCCGCCCGCTCTAACTTGCGCCTGGGTCCCGCCCACCCCCATGCAGGTGGCGGCGGCAGCTCGCCCCGCTCCCCAGGCCGGGAAGCGCCACGCGCGGAGCCCGCTCACCTTGACCGGGAGGGCTGCGGGGCTGAAGCCGGCCCAGCTCGCCTTCCTGCCCGGCGGGTGTCTCCTGGCTCCCAGCCTCCCCGGAATGCCAGCTTCCAGGCGGGTGGCTGCAGACCCGCCGGCGTTCCTGGCTTTCTACCCACCTAATGGTGCCCTGACCCTCTAACGTCCTTAAACCTGACCCTCGTTGGGCCCCCTGTGCAAGCCGTTGCTGAAACTTTGCCACTTACCCTGAAGGTTGTTACATCCACCTGTCCACGGGGCGCCTTATTTTGCGCCTCTGCCCCCCTCCCCCCTCCGCCCCCGTATCTAGTGGCTCCCTCAGGCTAATAAGCTCTTGCTGAAGTTTGCATAGACTTGCCTTTCGCTTAAAAAATGAAAAGAAAAAGGCTCCATTTTGAAAAATAGAAAGTCTAGATTTGGGAAAGCCGGTTTGTGGTATAGGTCTTTTCTTTTTCCTCCTTCACTTTTTGGGTGGGATTGCTTCTTTTGATGTTGTTAAGATATGCAAAAGAGTATTCTCCGAAATTTTCTGAGATCCCTCAGTGGCCCAAGCTTCGCTGATGTAAAGAAGGTGCTAGTGAATAGGGCCATCTGGTAGTTTAGAAACTCAAGGTTGCCTGCTTGCTTTATAGATGAAGTACTTATTAAAATGACCTGGAAGGAAATGTAGTCTCTTAAAGTATTTCAAGACAGGATTTTAATAAATTTTTTTGTCATGAAATAGCCCATGCCATGTTCACCTTAGCCTTGATTTCGTTTCTGTAGAAAAATGCACTTTTCTGTACAAATTTAGTTTCCATGACAACCTTGTGGGGGTGTCTTTAATTTGCTGCAGTCCATCTACTGATCTTCCCCCCCCACCCTTCTGCTGCTAAAGGCACCAGCTATCTGGAAAAAAACTGCCTTTTTGCCTGTACTAATTCTTTTTCTAAATTTAAAGTATCTTTTTATTCATTTCAGAGAGGAATGGAGAGGGAGAGAGAGAAACATCAATGATGAGAGAGAATCATTGATTGGCTGCCTGCTGCAGGCCCTTTTCTGGGGATAGAGCTGCAACTCAGGCATGTGTCCTTGACCAGAATCGAACCTGTGACCTTTCAATCTGCAGGCAATGCTCTATCCACTGAGCCAAACCGGTCAGGGCTGTATTAATTCTTTTTGAAATACACATTGTACCAGAAGTATTATGGCCCTTTATTTTAGAGGTCATTTTGCTGCCCAAAATACAGGCCAAAGTTAATATTGGTATTAATACCCACTCAACTGTCAGCTCCCTGAGGCATCTGCTCCTCTCACAAGCATTCCCTCTTCCCACAATCCAGTGTTCATCTCATGCCCACCTGAGGTCTGGTGGTGTCAAGAGGGAAGGCAGCAGGTAAAAATATTTTTCATTCCCACATTTGCATGTGAGATTTTTGCTTTTGTATTTTTGGTCTTGTCAAACTGTTGAAATCCAGAGCATTTCTTGGCAATACAAATAATGCTGACAGGGCTTGTCACCTTTACTATTAGTAAACTGGGGACTGTACTCATCATTCTTGCTTGAAATAACTAAAATGTGTGTTCAGTGTTGACCTTTTGAGGTAAGTGATCAGTGGAACTTGGCCCCTTGGAGCTATAACTTCAGGATATTATTATTTTACTAGAGGCCCAGTGCACGAAATTGTGCAGGTAGGGTCCCTAGGGCCTAGACTCCTGGGATTGGGGCCATCTTCTGCTCGTTCGCCAGTCTGTAGGCTGAGCGCTGCCTCACAGCCCATTGGGATCACCAGCTCATCCCTGGCTTCTTGGGGGCTCAGGCCTGCGGGAAAGCGGGCGCAGGCGAATTCATCTCCATGTGCATGCACCAGGCCCGTCGCTGATGGATGGAAAGCACTGCCCGCTTGGGGCCACTCATGGGTGGCAGCGCTGCTGCTGCTGCCGCTGCTGTCACTGCTGCTGCTGCTGAGGCTTGAGGCGCTGACAGAAGCTGTGGGGTGTGTCTGTGATCTACCTGCCCCGGCGTGAGCGGCTCCGAGCAGTGTTCCATCAGCGGCTGGCCTGGCATACGCACATGGAGATGTGCGGAGGGGGGACCAGATGCCACGGGGGCCAGATATGGCGGGGATCCTTTTCCGCATCCAGCACGGAAAGAGAGATGAACAAACTGGTTCTAAGTGGAGGCGGCCAGGGATTGAGAAAAAAGAAAGAATGAAAGAAAGAAGACGCAGAGATAGATTTAAAAAGCTGGGAGCCGGGTGGAACCGCTATCACCTCTGATGGAGAGGCAGGGACCCAGGGCCCACGCAGTGCATTTATTTTATACCCCCAAATACCAGGAAGTATCATCAAAACTTAGGATCAAAGGAGCTTATTTGCATTCTTGAGTAGGCCCAAGCATTCCTGGTGTTTGCCTGGATTTACATATCAAAGCCTACTTCCGACACCTGGGCTGAAATGAAGGCCAAGCTGATAACATGTCCAGCCTTTTTGGGGAAGCATGTTCCCAGGGCGTGGCGCTGCCTATCACCCTGAGTTCAGCTGACAATAATTAAAAGAAATGCCCATGTGCCTTCCCAGGGGGCCCTCTACAGAGATGAAGTCGCTGGCACCTGCTTTCCCGCAGGCCTGAGCCCCCGAGCAGCCGGGGATGAGCTGGTGATCCCAACGGCCTGACAGCCAGCCTGGTCCTCCTGCCACCACCCCGATTTCCCCCGTTCACCATCACTGATCCATCAGAGCCCACGGGCTGGGGGCAGGGACCAAGAGGTCAGCCGTTCAGCCTGCTTGCCAGTCACCAGTCCCCAG
Organism: Corynorhinus townsendii; assembly: GCA_026230045.1. Lineage (NCBI taxonomy): Eukaryota > Metazoa > Chordata > Mammalia > Chiroptera > Vespertilionidae > Corynorhinus > Corynorhinus townsendii. The sequence goes on along the minus strand of JAPDVU010000004.1, from coordinate 105,381,769 downwards.
TCCCACCCTGCCTTGCTCATGGGCTGGTGGGGAGGGACCAAGAGGTGCTCAATGCACCTCATGGTGACTGTTAGGTCGAGGCAGGGGGGAAATCCAGAGCCTATGCATGCATATGCAAGGTAGATGGTGGCAGAGATAACTGGCGCCTTCCTAGACCCCTGGCCCGAGGCGGAATTCCACACCTCTCATGCCCTCTGCCCTCCCCTCACTAAACGGCTGTATAAAAGAAGTGCCTACGCCCCTTTTTGGTGCGAACTTCCCTGGCCCACCCTCGGACCATCGAATTTCGCCCGGGAGCGCAAGATTAAACCCCCCCTTTCTAATCACCTGGACTCTGTGTGTTGTATCCTGCGTCGTCGCAAACCTTACAGTGACCAGTTGTTTGGTTGTCACGGTTGTCATGGACAACCATGGCTTTTTATATATATAAATGGCCCAAAGTCATGTCATTGTCTTCAGGCTGTCATAGGCTTTGGTGTTGAGACTTAGAAACAGTGGCAGGGAATCTTCCCAGTGGGTCTCATGTAGTCAGTCATGGAAGTGACTGTGGTCACTCACAAATGCCCAGTGGTCAGGGTATGGCCAGAAGGAGCAGCCCGGAAGAGCCTACATTTACTTAAAGCCATATTAGTAGTTCTTATATTTTCCAGAGAGCTAAAATGGTTTTTGGATTGCTTTTTACCTCAAAATAGGATAAAAAGGGGTAAATGCAGAGGAAAAAGTAAACCAGGACCAAGGAAAAGAATGGGCTTGGTGCCCAGCCAGTGTGTTTCAGTGGTAGACCTAAGAACCAGGAGGTCATGGTTTGATTCCAAGTCAGGGCATATGCCCAGGTTTCAGGTTTGATTTCCCAATAGGGGGCGTGCAGGAGGCAGCCGATAATTCTCTCTCATCATTGATGTTTCTATCTGTCTCTCCTTTCCTCTCTGAAATCAGTAAAAATGTATTTTAAAAAATAAAAGAATGGGCCTCAGGAGTCACCCTAAGGTGTAGGCCTGTGGTTGCTGTAGTCAAGCTTTACTCTTCCTATTTGACATAATGGTAAGAGTCATCGTCATTATGTAATTCCTGTCATCAGGAAGGAAGAGAAATAGCTGCTTCTCAGTGAAAGCTTTTTCTAGTGCTAAATTCTAAAAGAAGAATTCACATTGAATTATACATGGTAAACACCAATGATTTAGTGGGCAGTGTACTATATAGTGTTTTTATAGCAAATAAATTTCACACTGGTAGCTTAGAATCTTCTAATAAACCCTGAGACATACCTGCTGAGCACAAGTGTACTGGGGGCCAGGAATAGTATGGACCTAGGGGTCTGCTCCATCTAAAGATACAGCTTCGTTAAGTAGGGGTGGGGAACCTTCTATCTGCCAAGGGCCATTTGGATATTTATCACATCATTCATAGGCATACACAAATGATCAACTTAAAAATTAGCCTGCTATATTTGGTCAGACATTTAATTAACTCACCCCTAATGCCTTGGCAGGGCCAGACCAAATGATTTTGAGCACTTTATATGGCCTGACATTCCCAACCCCTGATTTAAAGGAATTATGAGGAGGCAAAGTTTTCAGAGCATATCCACAAATACTAGTCTCAGTTCTCATAACCAGACTTTTTTAATGAAGATTTTTGTATTTTCAAAACCTATTTTGGAAAAATTTCTAATCTAATGAAAAGCTGCAAAAAGTATGTAAAAAACCCTGCATATTCTTCATCCAATTGTACCAGCTATTAACAGTTGCTTTTCATTCTCTGTATTTCTATCTATAGTATTATTTTTCTGAACTATTGAGTGTAAGGTACAGATAACCCTGTGGTTTTATACCAAAATGCTTCAAGGTATACTTTCTAAGAACAAGGAAATTATATTATCATAGACTAATGGTCAAAATCAGAAAATTTAAAATTATCTAATTGTTATCTAATAGGCAGTCTGGGTTCACGTGCATGGCTCCATGTATGTTTTATGGATTCTCACCTCTCCTTCGTCTAGCATCATACATTCTCTTCGGTTATCATCTTGACTTTTTAGTCTCTTGTCTTTTTAGTCTGGTTTAACTGGACCAGTTGCTTAGCCTTTTTCTGTCTTTCAAGACATTGCCATTTTTGGTGCCCAATTTTTAGTGTAGCCCATCAGAAGGCTTTTTCTCCCCTCCGTTTAATTGAGATGTAAGTGATACAAAGCGTTGTGTAAGTTTAAGGTGTACAATATGTTGATTTGATAATGTAAATATATTTGCAAAGTGGTTATCACCATAGTGTTAGCTAACACCTCCATCATGACACATAATTACCATTTGTTTTCTGTGATGAGAGCATTTAAGGTTTACTTTCTTAGCAATTTTCAAGTATATAAGACAGTGCCATTAACTATAATCACTATGCTGTCCATTAGATTCCCAGAACTCATTGGTCTAATCCAGTGGTCGGCAAACTCATTAGTCAACAGACCAGTTTGCCAACCACTGGTCTAATCAGAAGGCTTAAAGATAGTGATTTGCCTTATTCTTGATAGGTTCACTTGGATTATTTGGATACGGTGATGTCCACTGGATTTCTTCACTGTCTGGTTACTGTTTTCCCCTTTGTTATTAATGTCATTCGTGGAGAGATACCTTGGTTCTTCCTTAAACTTTCACCCACTAGTTTTAATATCCATTGGTGATTCTTGCCCTAAGTGATTATTACAGTGATGGTTGCAAAATTGTGATTACAAAAACACACACAAAAAAAACTCTAGTATTACCTACATTTATTAGTTAACATTTTACTATAAGGAAGCACTTCATAGCCCCCATTTTTTATTATTTTTTAAAATATGATTTTATTGATTATTAGAGAGGAAGGGAGAGGGATAGAAAGATAGAAATATCAATGAAACAGGATCATTGATCAGCTGCCTCCAGCATGCACCCCTACTGGGGGTCCAGTCTGCAATCTGAGCATGTGCCCTGACCGGGAATCAAACCGGTGACCTCTTGGTTCTTGTGTTGATGCTCAACCATTGAGCCACACTGTCCGGGCACCCCCATTTATTAATTTATCATCGCATGGCTTATTATTTTATTCATAGGATTATAATCCATTCTGTAATTCTTACTATATTCAATGGATTATTATCTGTTGTTGCCATTATTTTTTGATGCTTAAATTGTTTCAGATTTGGCCAACAGAGACCCATTCAACCTGTTTCTAGTTCTTTATAGACATGTCCATATATATATATATGTGTATTTTGAGCATTTTGCTATTATCAAAAGACTGCTGTGATTGCCTGTGCAATGCATATATCTTGTATTTTTTGCTGGAGTATCTCTGGGTTATGCTTTCAGAAGTGGGATTTCTGGGTCAAAGAGTAAATGCATAATGTAATTTTGCTTGACATTATCAAATCCCGCTCAGTAGTGTGCTCGTGGAGACAACAGCAATGTGTATACTGTTTTGCAACTACTTTCAAACCATATTATACATCTGTATATGGCAGTACCATAAATCAGCTTCATTTTTGATGATTGTATAACATTTTAGTGAATGATTTATTTATTTAATACTAGAGGCCTTTTACCCCCCATAACTCCCCCCACCCAGTTCCCACCCCACCCTCTGCCCTTAACCCCCCCCACTGTCCTCATCCATAGGTGTACGATTTTTGTCCAGTCTCTTCCCGTACCCCCCACACCCCTTTCCCCCTGAGAATTACCAATCCATTCCCATTCTATGCCCCTGATTCTATTATATTCACCAGTTTATTCAGTTCATCAGATTTTCAGTTCACTTGATTTTTAGGTTCACTTGTTGATAGATATGTATTTGTTGTTCATATTTTTTATCTTTACTTTTTTCTTCTTCTTCCTCTTCTTAAAGAATACCTTTCAGCATTTCATATAATACTGGTTTGGTGGTGATGAACTCCTTTAGCTTTTTCTTTGTCTGTGAAGCTCTTTATCTGACCTTCAATTCTGAATGATAACTTTGCTGGGTAGAGTAATCTTGGTTGTAGGTTCTTGCTATTCATCACTTTGAATATTTCTTGCCACTCCCGTCTGGCCTGCATAGTTTCTGTTGAGAAATCAGCTGACAATTGTATGGGTGCTCCCTTGTAGGTAACTAACTGTTTTTCTCATGCTGCTTTTAATATTCTCTCTTTGTCTTTTGCCCTTGGCATTTTAATTATGATGTGTCTTGGTGTGGTCCTCTTTGGATTCCTTTTGTTTGGGGTTCTGTGTGCTTCCTGGACTTGTAAGTCTATTTCTTTCACCAGATGGGGGAAGTTTTCTGTCATTATTTCTTCAAATAGGTTTTCAATATTTTGCTCTCTCTCTTCTTCTGGCACCCCCATAATTCTGATGTTGGTACGCTTGAAGTTGTCCCAGAGGCTTCTTACACTGTCTTCAAATTTTTGGATTCTTTTTTCTTTTTGCTTTCCCGGTTGAGTGTTTTTTGCTTCTTTGTGTTTCAAGTCTTTGACTTGATTCTTATGTTCCTCTAGTCTGCTGTTGGGTCTCTGTATAATATTTTTTATTTCAGTAAATGTATGTTTAATTTCTAGTTGGTACTTTTTCATATCCTCGAGGGTCTCATTGAATTTATCGGCCTTTTCTAGGAAATTCTTGAAAAACCTTATAACCATGGTTTTGAACTCTATATCCAGTCATTTGTTTTCCTCTGTTTCTTTCATTTGTGATCTGTTTTTTTGTCTCTGTATTTTTGCTGCTTCCCTGAGTTGGTAGGATGGCTTTGTGTGCTAGGTGTCCTATATGGCCCAGTGGGTTGGCCTCCCAGTTACCTGAGGTGGGCACTCTTGGTGCACCCCTTTGTGGGCTGTGTGCACAGTCTTGTTGTAGTTAAGCCTTGATTGCTGTTGGTATCACTGGGAGGAATTGACCTCCAGGCCAATTGGCTGTGAGGACCCGCTGTGACCATAATGGAAGAACTGCTGCACTGGAGACATGCTTATTGGGCAGGACTTGCTTCAGTGGGGCTTTGGTGCTCACTGAGTCTGCCTTTTGAATGTGTCACTTATGGATGTGAGGAGTTGAAATCTGGTGTCGTCTCACACTGACCACTAGGTACACTAGCTTCTGGATCACCAATGGGGTGCAGGTCAGCTACTGTCTGAGGCCACCCAGCAGGAGCTATGGCGAGAACTACAGTTTTCTCCTCTTTGCTTGGGGTTTGGAGGTTTTGGAGCTGTCTGACCAGAGCTGCAGTTTGTTTGGTTAAGCTGCAATAGGGCAGGCCATTTATATGCAAAAGCCACTGCGAGGAGCTTGGGTGGGTTTGTAGATTGTGTGGGGTGGGGTCTCAGGGAGTCATTAGGCTAGGGCGTGGCAAACAGCAATGGCTGCCAGTCAGCCGTCTCTGCGTTTCCAAGTCCCCACGTCCCGCGCCCCAGCCCAGTAAACTATGATTGCTGAGCGCACCTCTGCAAGAAAGCCGCCCTCACTTTCTGACCCGATGGCAGACAGTCCACCTTCTTCCTGTAGGAGTTTGGGTCCCCAGCGTCTCCCCAGAGACTGGAGTTCAGAGTAATTGGGAGCTTGTCTCCCTTCGGGTTGAAAAAAGCAGCGCACCCAGTTACCCGCCCCCAGCCCGATTCGCGTGCCTCCGTACCTCAGCTTTTCAGCGCTTGTGTACGTCTCAATGCTCTTTTCTCTTTCCTTCTAGTTGTAGAACTTCCACTCAGCCAGCTTTCCCGTGGTTCTGGGTGATAGATGTTTTGTCTTTTAGTTGTAGTTTTGAAATTGTTGTGCGAGACAGCAGTTTAGGTGTTTACCTATGCCGCCATCTTGGTTTCTCCTCCATCAACCTTTTGATGAAACTTCTTGCATTTATGACATGCTGGAATTAGCCTCCAGCATTTAATGGTCTCAGTTTCTCCAGGGTGGTGAGGGAAAACCTCATAGGATGTTGTTAATAGGTAAGAATATTAACGTTTTCATGTTAATTTGCCTCTGCCAGGAACATCATTGTGTGCTTAATGTTTTTGCTGCTAAGGTACCCATGTGACTGTGATAGAAAGCCTCCTTTGAAGGTTGTATTGTACTTTCTAGCAAAGTGCTGCTGAGTGGCATCAGCAGGATTTAGGTGAATTTGAGAGTTGTGGGCCTAAAAGTGCTCTGGCCCACTGCTGCAGTTTGACCCTTTGCTGATGGTTTCAGGGCACAAAACTTTGGGATGAAGATGAGACCCAGTTGTGGAAGGACATTGGTGTTACACCACTTGGTTCATCACTTGTCCATTGAATTTCTACCACTATACACATTGGCGTGTCTGTGGTGTAGAGTGGTTTGTAGAGTACTGTGTGACTCGGGACACAGAACAAACTTAAAATGACTCCTCTTCCCCCAAATTTAAATGGACTATTTCAAACATACAGAAAAAAATAGTAAAAATGATAACAACATATAGATAGCACTGTTCGAGTGCTCTTTCTCTCCCTCTTTGTATTTTTATATATTAACTCACTAATTCCAGCAGATAGATTGTATTATACTTATTTTACAGACGAAGAAATTGAGATATAGATAGGTAAAGCCTGAAGTTACATTTTTGGCAAATCACAGCTGGAATTTGAACCTAGGCAGTCTGGTGCCAGAGTGCATGGTCTTAACTAATACAATGCACTCTGTTGCCTTTCAGAAATACAAAAAGTATTATCATATACATGGATGATATTTAGCACATAATTTTAACAAATGTTAACATTTTACTATATTGTTTCAGTTAAAAAACCCCATTGCAAAAAGACAAGTGTTTTGTCGTCCTTGAGAGATTGTATTAGACACTGTCTTTGGTCTTTTCTGGACCCATCACATTGCTTTTCAGCATTGCCCTTTCCAACACCAGCCCTCCCTCAGCAGTTTGATGTGATTACCTTTTCTTCTATCTGGTAAGCACTCATCAGCAGGCATTTTGCAGTATCTGCCACTGGCCAGGCACTGTGCAGGGTGGAGACACAGTCAAGAAGAAGGCCCTGTTTTGGTCATGATGCAAGTCAGAATCTTAACAGCATGGGGATGTGGGCTTACTTTAGTGCAAGGGGTTGTTCAAAACAGAGACTTGGAAGTGCTGATTTTAGTGTTTGCTGGCCAGCTTGTTAGATCCTGTAGGCTTCTTTAGCCCTGGGTCAGTAATGTAGTTTATTTATATTTATTGTCTGCAATAAACTCCGGCGAGATGGCTGAATTGGGGATGGTCTAGAATTGTTTCAGTTCAGTATGTGTTCACTTCCTTCTGGAAAGTCCTTGGCTCTGGGTTGACTTTGAACCCACCCTATGGATTGAGGAATTGGTGGGTTCATTCCAGACATCCTTCCTGATGAAGCCGGGGCCAGAGGGAAGCCATCCCAGGTCCCAGGTGCCTGTGGGCAGCTGGAAGGAAGCAGCCTGGGTCCCAGGTGCCTGCCTGCGGCTGGAGGAGAGAAGCCCTGGTCCTGGGTGCCGGAGGGAAGCTGGTGCTGGTGCTGGCAGCCGGGGGAAGGAAGGCCTACTCTTGCATGAATTTTTGTGCATTGGGCCTCTACTGTTATTATAGATGCAAAAAGAGAGATAGGCTCAGTTAAGGTAAAGATTGACCTTGTAAGTGAAGATACTGGCCTAGGATGTAACTACCCACCATAACAACTTTTAGTTAAAAGTTTAATTTCAGACCACCTTTTGTTAAGGTCTCTGAGTTTGCAATACTGCCTGCAGGCCTTCCCTGAGCTTGTCAGGTTAGCATGTGGCCCTTTTTGTCCACATAGCATATGTTAAAAATATATTTAAAAATCATTAAATTAATTTATTAGATTTGGAATGTATTACTACATCAAAAATTAGTATCAAGCATCTTGAAAGAATTTGTAGAATAGAATGAATTAATAAAGTCACTTTCAGCACTGCCAGCAAGTGTTTTACTCATTATATGCATCACTACAGAATGGGGGTCACTGCCCAGACCTCACTGTTCATATAGCAGCCTGATCAAGTACGGGAATGGGGGTCACTGTCCAGACCTGACTCATTACAGCAGCCTGATCAGGACGGGAGAGCTAGTGTGTCCTTTCAGCTTTTCATTTCTAGCAGATGGCTCTGAGTGGTGGTCCCCTATACCCCACCTTTAAAAAAAATAATGGAGGAGATTAGCCAGTGCTTTTGGAACAGATAGTAGTGTTTTGGCATTCATCTCAGATGAGACTTTTGGAATCTGTCACACGTACCTTGGCAGAAAATGGGCTCATTCTGAAACGCGATGATAAGAAGATGCTCTGTCACATATCCACAGGAGTGGCAGGAGCGGCTTCTGACATATGTGTGGCATTTGAAGAGCATCATGCAATCCCTCTCCAGCCCCCGGAAGTTCATGCAGTTGAGGAGGAAAGAGGCCGCACATTGAGATTTGGGTTTTTTCCTGCTCACTGGCTGTTGGGCTTTGGGCAGCTTAATGAACTCATAGGTGCCTCAGTTTTCTCATCTGCAAAATAGTGATAATATTTACTTTCTTTACAGGGTTTTTTTTTGTAAAGGCTGAAAGAGAGTAAAAGCAGATTAAAGTTATTAGGGACACACAAATGTAATTTATTTGTACAGAATCTTTCCAACAGAAACAAGCATACTATTTTACGTTTTTGTAACTGCTTGCTTATCCGAAATTGGTGTTTGATTCTCAGCCATTATAATTTTTTTTTTTTAAATTTCAAGGGAATATTTTGAGGCACGATTCTAGGACTTGGAGTGCTTATAGTAAATGGGATGTAGAGGAGAGTATTGTTCTCTAAATGTGTCGATGACTTTGTGCTTTTAGGTATACCAAGCTTGGCTATGCAGGCAACACTGAGCCCCAGTTCATTGTTCCTTCATGTAAGTAAAGCTCCTCCCTCGCATTTATAACGGATTGTTTCTCAGAATTGTTCTAAGCATTTAAATTCTGTTTTTCAAGGTATACCCGCCATCTTCATGTAGAAGTTTGTCCTGGTTCCGGGGAGGGTTATTTATTTTGACACCTAGTTCCTGAATATTGCTATTGGCTGCAGCTGTGACCTACCACCCCACCCTTCCTCCCCCACCCCCAACTTTCTGACAGTCCTTTGTCACTGTCATTGAAGTTTCAGCTAGGTTGGTTGGTAGGCACTGTGCAATTCTAAATGTCTGAATTATTTAGAAGTGTATGTGTCTCTTTAAGACTAATTTGTAATTTTTAAGTCAGTGCAGTTTTATTAACTTAGCCACTGTTCACTCTTGAAAGACTTGTTTTGAAATGAGAGGCCTGATGACTGTTTTACTGTGTTCAGAAGTGTTCTTCTTTTGTTTACATTTTAGTCAGTAGAGAATGGTAGACTAAAAAGAGGCATGCTCTCACAGTTTGGTAGCAGTGCCTCCCACCCCCTATGTTTCCCATGGGAGTTTCCAGGGTTAGATTGGTTGTTGAGTGTGCCACGCCAGCACAGCCAAGGGTTCGCCTGAGGGAGGGCTGGCGAAGGATGAAGAAAAGACAGACAAAGAGAATAAGCTGGGTCTAGGTGGATCTTCTGTGTGTGACTGAGACCACAGAACAGATCCAGATTGCAAGCTGATGCTTTGTTTTATAGTCAGAGGTAAACAAGGTTCTTGTAAGTTTCACTTGTTTTGGCAGCACTTGCTGCACCTCCCAAAGCCCATTAGCTACCCAGGAAAGATCTAGGGAGCAGTCACAAGATCAAGTTTAATTATGCTAAGAGGGCTGTGCCCTCTAAGCTGGGACTTGTTTGCAGCTTTGCCAGCAGGTCAGTCTGAGGCTTAACCCTATAACCTCTCCCTACAGTAGAGAGGGTAGAATTAGTCTCCGAAACGATTTAAATTCTGGAGATAGTTTACTAAAGAGTGCAGTGTAGCCCAGCTGGTGTGGCTCAGTGGTTGAGTGCCAACCTATGAACCAGGAGGTCATGGTTCGATTCCCTATTAGGGCACATGCCCAGGCTGCAGGCTCCATCCCCAGTGTGGGGTGTGCAAGAGGCGGCCGATCCGTGGCTCTCTCTCGTCTTTGATGTTTCTACCTTTCTCCCTCTCCCTCCCTCTTGCTGAGGAATATGGAATTTATGGAATTGGCACGGAAGAGACAGTAGGACACTCTGAGGTTCAGGAAAGCCTTTATTCCAAGCAGCGCTGCTGGTTCAGGGGCCCTGAGATACAGATCCTGAACAACCTGGACAGTGAGATTTCCTCTGTCTATATTCCTGAGTTTCTTTGTTTCTTCTGTGGTGGACTCTCACAGCCCTCCCTCCCCCCTCGAGAATCAGTTAGAATGGTTAACTTAGATTGTATCTAATGTCCATCCTGGATGGCGCCAGTGACCTCCCTCTAGTTAAGCTGTTACATCCTTGGTTTAGGGCCCCTTGTAGATGGGAAGTATTTAGGTAAATAGCTCTTGCAGTACCAGAAATTAAGGAAGGGTCAGTGACTAGACTATAGGCTAACAGGAATGTGCCTTAGGGACGTTGATTAATTTAGGTACAGAGTCCCTACTAGTCTCCTACATTCTTTCACAAATGGAGTTAATTATCGGCTAGCAAGAGAGTGCAGTAGAAAGCAGGTTACTGGGACTAATTCAGATTGCTAGCCCCCAAAATGTCTTATGCTCCCCAGCACTCTCTGAAATCAATAAAAATAGGTTTTAAAAAAAAAGAGTGAGGTGTATCACTTAAGTGAAACTCTGCCTCGTAAATGTGGCTCTGGCATGATAAGTTGCGGCCTTAGAATCTGAGCTGCTCTGGGGCCGGTGACATGGTGATGACAGGCTTTCCTGAGCCGTGTGGGGCATGGACAGCTGGTGAGGCGGGAGAAGGAGCGGGCTGAGTGTTTACTCAAGGGAAGACCAAAGACGTTCTGGTGAACATGGGCATTCACATCACTAGAAAGCATACTCCAGAGCCCTTGAGAACATTTTCTTCATCCCATTCCATGACGGCATGCCCTCAACAACAGGCGTGATTGGTCTGCTGTGCCCTCATTTTAAATCCATAATTTAGTGTAGTTTGTATCACAGAATGGGGTCTCCAAGTCCAAGGTCAGGTGCCATCAAGGGTGGTTTCTGGTGAGGTGTCTTCTCATTGTGTTCTTGCATGACCTTTTCTCTCTCCATGGCCGGCAGAGCTCTGGTGTCTCTTCCTCTTCCTTTTTTTTAATACTCATCCGAGGAGTATTTTATTTTTAATCATTATTTTTTAAAATCTTTATTGTTGAAAATACTACATATGTCCCTTTTTCTCTCCTCCAGCCTGCCCTTCCACCCCCGCCCCCCACCCCAGGCCTTCAGCACCCTATTGTCTGTGTCCATAGGTTATTCATATATGCATCCAAGTTCTTTGGTTGATCACCTCCCACTCTCCCAACCTCCCCCACCTTCCCTCCGAGATTCCTCACCTGTTCCATGCTTCCATGCCTCTGAATCCACTCCATTCATCAGTGCATTTTGTTCATTAGATTCTCACATATGAGTGAGATCAGGTGATAATTGTCTTTCTCTGACTGGCTTATTCCTTCAGCATAATACTCTCCGGGTCTCTCCATGCTGTCTCAAAGGGTAAGAGAGCCTTCTTTTTACCCCTGCATAGTATTCCATGGTACCATAGCTTTTTTATCCACTCGTCTACTGATGGGCATTGGGGCTGTTTCCAGATCTTAGCAATTGTAAATTGTGCTGCTGTGAACATAGGGGTGAATATATTCTTTCTGATTGGCATTTCAGGTTTCTTAGGATATATTCCTAGAAGTGGGATTACTGGGTCAAATGGCAGTTCCATATTTAATTTTTTGAGGAAACGCCATACTGTTTTCCATAAAGGCTGCACCAGGCTGCATTCCCACCAGCAGTGTACTAGGGTTCCCTTCTCGCCACATCCTCGCCAGCACTTAGAACATGCTTTTATTGTAGTTAGAGAGAGAAAGAGGGCTAGGGAGAGCGAGAGAAAAAAATCGATGTGAGAGTGAACATTGATTGCCCTCACTGGGGATCGAAGCAGCACCTGGGTATGAACCCTGACTGGGAATTGTATCTGTGACTTTTCAGTGTGAAGTTGACACACCAACCAACTGAGCCCCACTGGCCAGGGCTCTCTTCTTCTTTTTAAAAAATATTTTTATTGATTTCAGAGAGGAAGGGAGAGGGAGAGAGATGTAGCAACATCAATGATGAGAGAGAATCATCATGCAGCTGCCTTCTGAATGCCCCCTACTGGGGATTGAGCCTGCAACCCAGGCATGTGCCCTGAGTGGGAATCAAACCCTGACCTCCTGGTTCATAGGTCAAAGCTCAATCACACTGGCTGGGCTCTTCCTCTTCTTATAAGGACACTCATCCTATTGGATTAGGGTCCCAACCTCATGATCTCATGTGACTGTGTTACCTCCTTATAGGCCTCATCTTCGAATGCTGTCACATTGGGGGCCAGGGCTTCAGCATATAGCATTTGAAGGGACCAGTTCAGTTGTAGCAATTGGCATTGTGCAGGATACATCACTCTTTTGTGAATTTTGTTACTGTGAATGCCTCAGAACTTGACCGTGTCATGCCAGATTGATAAATTGGCCTTTCTGGCTTTTCAGAGCTGATGAGATTTGAACCTTGGTAAGTATAGCAGCTCTGAAAGGCTGACCTCATCATACCTGTGCTTTAAAGCTTTGGCTTTTATTTTATTTTTTGTCACATGTGTGCCTTTCTTTTTTTTAAATTGATTTTAGAGAGGAAGGGAGAGGGAGAAAGATAAAAACATCAATGATGAGAGAGAATCATTGATTGGCTGCCTCCTGCAGGCCTTCTACTGGGGATTGAGCCTGCAACCTGGGCACGTGCCCTTGTTGGGAATCGAACCTGGGACCCTTTAGTCTGCAGGCTGGCACTCTATCCACTGAGCCAAACCAGCTAGTACTAAAGCTTTGGCCTTTAAACCGAGTGCAGCGTTTTGTTGTGGGTGCCATGTAACCTGTCATCATTGGTGGGGAGGGGAACTGAATCCAGTTGTTAGTGGGATTTTGTTCACTGTCAGGAGGTGGGGACTCTCAGATTGGTGCCGCAGGACCTTTGCAGTGGCAGAAGCTGGAGAGAGACTAAAACGTCAAGGATGGGAGTGAAAGAAGAGCTATCCTGTTGGCTGAACTGTTGCCAGAGAGAGCAGCATAGGAGGCAGGTAGGTGTTTGGACAGTGAAAGTGCTGGGGCAGGTAGAGGCCTTGCTTACTCGGGCACCTGGCCCCCTGCTGTGTTAGTGCTGGAGCTGAACTGTTCTTTGGTTCCAGAGGCTCCGCTCACAGGCCAAGGCCAAGACCCATGTGCAGAAGCACACACAGAGAGAAGGGTGGAGTGGGTGTTCAGGTGTGTGGAAAGTGCTGGGACCAGGCTTTCTGATCAGGGGTGCACACAGGCGAGGCACTGGTGTATGGGGGATGGCAGCACTCCAATAGTTTCTGCAATCACAACTCCGAGCGGACTATGGCAGATGTGGAACCACAGAGAAGGCTCAGGTGATGAAGGATTTCGAACCACCTTCTGAAGGAATTTTAATTTGTATACCAGTAATTTTCAAATTGGCTCTGCGAGGTCTGACTTGCTGAGCCTCTGTGCAGAACTTCTGTTGTTGGAGAATATTGGGAATCACTGACAAGTAGAGGGCGTGTGTGTGGCGATCACAAGCATAGAACACAGGGCGGGGCGGGAGAAAGAAAGTGCAGCTTAGACATTTCGCGTCTGAAGAGTTTGGGTATAAAGGTCCAGTAGGCACCGGGGAAAGGTTAGGTGCTCTGCAGGAAGCCTGGACTCGAGACAGAGGCTGAGCCCAGAGATCGTTTTCTTTTTAAAAGATTAGAGGTCTTTAAAGTATTTATTTTGACCAAAAAATCCTCCACCCATGTAACTAGCACCCAGAATGAATAAATGTTAATGGGATTTCACCAGTGAACACCTAGATACAAGCATGCGTCAGGTCAGTGTGAGGGCCAGCCTCCTCTTGTTCACCTGTCCTTCCCCGTCCCTGCTGTCCCTTCTCTGGTGGCTGTTTCCTGTATCCAGTCCGTATGTGGTCCTTAGGTGACAGACACCAGGATCCATGAACAATATAGCATTGTTTTGTGAGTCTAAACATTTGCAAAACGGTACCATACTGCGAGTAAAGTTCTGTAATGCTCTTTTGAAAACCCCTCAAAGTTTTGATTCTAAGGTGTATATCGTTGGTGTACACAGACCTAAGATCTAGGTTGGCATTCTAACACGTGCATCTACAACAGTTTGCTTTTTCACTTAGGCATTTCCCAGTTTTCTCTGTTGTACAGAATGGTGCAGTAAATACTTCCTTATTCATGTGTGCTAGTTTCCCAAGAGCAAACAATGAGAAATGGGTGGTTTCATCATTCAGGTGTGCCCCTATTCCACAATGTCAGGTACTGTCAGATCGCTCTTCTGAGGGCTGTACTGACCTAAACTCCCATTAGCAGTGGATGAGTGTATGTTTTTATACATCCTTGACAACAGTTGATACCGTTGGACTTAAATTTTTGCCAGTCTAATGAATGTAAAATGATGATGTCTCATTTTATAAGTTTGCATTTTTGAATACTAGTAAGGTATCTTTCTGTTTTTGTGAATTTTGTTAGAATTAAATTTTCTAATTATTTACTGCCAGCACATAGGAGGAATGCTGCTGAGATTTTTAAGTTGTTTCTGAATCCAGTAACCTTTTTGACCTGTCTGATTTGTTCTAATATCCCACAGTTTTCTATGCAGAATATTGTATTAACTGCAAATAATAGATATTTTGTCTCTTCCAGCCCCAGTACTTTATTTTTTTCCTTGGTCTTGTTGCACTGGCTAGAATTTCTACCTCAGAGTGTAACCAGGAATTAAGAATTTGAGTGGAAAATCGAATTTTTGCGAAGATTTCCACATTTCGTTAGATGTTAAGTTCTGGGGGGAAGTTTGATATAATTATTTACTATTAAGTGTATTCTCAAATATCAAGGCTAAGCTCTTTTAAAAAATTTTTTTTATTGATTTTAGAGGAAGGGAGAGTGAGAGAGAAAAATCAGTGATGAAAGAGGATCATCCATCAGCTGCCTCCTGCATGGCCCCTACTGGAGACCGAATCTGCAACCCAGACATGTGCTCTGACCGGGAATCAAACTGTGACCTTCTGGTTCATGGGTCGACACTCAAACACAGAGCCAACCTACGGGGCAAGGCGAAGCTCTTATTAAAATAGTATATCAAAAGCCTTTAACATTTTCATATAGTGCAGTTTGATTACTGTACTCTTTGTGATAGATATTAGCCAGCATCCTCCTAGTTTTCCTTTTAATGGGAAGTCAATTCTTTTTTTTCTCTAACAAGACAAAAAATATTTTGAGTTTATCTGATGCAGAGTTTTATTAAAATGTGAAAGAGCATACTGGCTGCCCTGGCCAATTTGGCTCAGTGGATAGAGCGTTGGCCTCTGGACTGAAGGGCCCGGATTTAGGATTTGATTAAGGTCAAGGATGTATGCCTTGGTTGGAGGCTCAAGCTTGCAGGCTTGAGCTTACGGGAGGCAACCAATCGATGTATATCTCTCTCATATCGATGTTTCTCTCTCTGTCTCTCCCCCTCCCTTTTGCTCTGTGGGAAAAAAAGCAATGGAAAAATAGCATTAGGTGAGGATTAACAAAACCAAAACCAAAAAAGAGCATACAGGCTTCTTCCCCCCCCCCCCCCCCCCCCAGTTAATTCTCCTCTCTTGTATTATGTTTTTAATTTTGTCTCTTTCTATCTTGTATTTTAAAAATTTGGAACCTATTGATATATACTTTAGGAGCATTTCACTGTCTTGTGGGATTTTTTTTCAGATGGAACTGAGAAATGGAGTAGTGTAGCTTCTGTCAGCACTAAAAGCAGAGCAACTAAGTTCCCTGTGCCCTACCGAAAACAATGCCAGAACATAGTCCTGTAGTGCTTTACATGCTCTTTAGTAGTGTCTTTTTTGGGAAACCCTCTAGCCTCCCTAAATCTCTAACATAAAATATTTACTTGCATATACATAGGGATTCTATTACCCTTTCTTAATTATTTATGCTTTAAAAATTATTTTATTAAAAAAAAATCTTTATTGTTGAGAGTATTACAGATGTCTCCCCTTTATCCCCCTGTTGCCCCCCTCCACCTGGTTCCCGCCACCCCCCAGGTCTTCACCACCCTATTGCCTGTGTCCATAGGTAATGCATATCTATACTAATAAAAGCCTAGGTGGTCTTCATGCCCTCACGTGATGCCCTCACATCATCACAAGATGGCCACCACAAGATGGCCGCTCTCATGTCATCACAAGATGGGTGCCACAGGATGGCTGGCAGGGGAGGGCAGTTGTGGGCAATCAGGCTGGCAGGGGAGGACAGTTGGGGGCAACCAGGTCGGCAGGGGAGGGCAGTTGGGGGCGATCGGGCTGGCAAGGGTGCGGTTAGGCATCAATCAGGCCAGCAGGGGAGTGGTTAGGGGGCAATCAGGCTGGCAGTCAGAAGCAGTTAGGGGCAGTCAGGCAGGCAGTCAGGCAAGTGGTTAGGAGCCAGCAGTCCCAGATTGTGAGAGAGATGTCTGACTGCCAGTGCAGGATCGACCTAAACCGGCAGTCAGACATCCCCCAAGGGGTCCCAGATTGGAGAGGGTGCAGGCTGGGCTGAGGGACCCTCCCACCCCCGGTGCATGAATTTCATGCACCGGGCCTCTAGTATGAATATAAGATCTTTAGTTAATCTCTTCTGCCCCCCTTCCCTCTGAGATTCATCAGTCTATTCCATGTTTCCATGCCTCTGGTTCTATTTATTCATCAGTTGATTTTGTTCTTTAGATTCCTTGTTGGTTTATTTTGATTTTTAGGTTCAGTTGTTGATAGATATGTATCTATTGCCATTTTATTGTATGTATTTTTTTCTTCTTCCTTCTCCTCTCCCTCCTCCTCCTCCTCCTCCTCTTCCTCTTTTTCCTCCTCCTTCTCCTCCTCTTCTTCTTCTTCCTCCTCTTCCTCCCATTCTCTGCCCCTTCACCCTACCCATCCTCTTCCTCTTCCTCTTCTTAAAGACTACCCTTTAACATTTCATGTAATACAGGTTTGGTGATGATGAACTCCTTTAGCTTTTTCTTGTTTGTGAAGCTCTTTATCTGACCTTCATTTCTAAATGATAGCTTTGCTGGGTAGAGTAATTTTGGTTGTAGGTCCTTGCTATTCATCACTTGAATATTTCTTGCCACTCCCTTCTGGCCTGCAAAATTTCTGTTGAGAAATCAGCTGACTGTCATATGGATGCTCCTTTGTAGGTAACTACAAAGGAGCTGCTTTTAAGGTTATCTCTTGCTGCTTTTAAGATTATCTCTTTGTCTTTAACCCTTGGCATTTTAATTATGTTGTGTCTTGGTGTGGGCCTCTTTCGGTTCCTCTTGTTTGGGATTCTCTGTGCTTCCTGGACTTGTAGGTCTATTTCTTTCACCAGGTATGGGAAGTTGTGTGTCATTATTTCTTTAAATAGGTTTTCAATATCTAGCTCTTCCTCTTCTCCTTCAGGCACCCCATAATGCAAATGTTGGTCTGCTTGAAGTTGTCCCAGAGGCTCTTTACACTTTCTTCATATTTTTGGATTTTTTTTATTTTTGCTCTTCTGATTGGGTATTTTTTGCTTCCTCATATTCCAAATCATTGATTTGATTTTTGGAATTCTCTGTTCTACTGTTGAATCCCTGTAAATTATTTCTTATTTCAAGTAGTGTATGCTTAATTTCTGACTGGTCCCTTTTCATGTCTTTGATGTTCTCACTAAGGTTCTTGAAAGTCTCACTAAGTCCATTGAAGCCTTCATTAAGATTCTTGAGTAATCTTATAACCATGGTTTTAAACTCTATATCTAGTAGTTTGCTTGCTTCCATTTCATTTAGTTCTGTTTTGAGATTCTTCTGTTTTTTCATTTGTGACATTTTTCTTTGTTTCCGTATTTTGGCCACTTCCCTGTGTTTGTTTCTATGTATTAGGTAGAGCTGGTATGTCTCCTGGAATTGGTAGATTGGACTTGTGTAGTAGGTGTCCTGTAGGGCCCAGTGGCTCAGCCTCCTGAGTCACCTGAGCTGGGCACTCTAGGTGCATCCCTGTGTGGACTGTGTGCACAGGCTTGTTGTAGTTGACTCTTGATAGCTGTTGGTGTCATTGGGAGGAATTGAACTCCAGGCCAATTGGCTGTGAGGACCAGCTGCAATGACAGTGGGAGATCTGCTGTGCAGGAGACACCCCTATGGAGCAGGACTTGCTTCAGTGGGACTTTGGTGCTCACTGAGCCGGCCCCTTGAATGTGTTGCTGTGGATGTGTAGAGTTATAATCTGGTATGGTCTGAAGCTGTTCACTGAGTGCACTGCCTCTGGGACGTGCAAAGTCAGGGACTGCCTGGAGCCACTGAGCAGGAGCTACAGAATGATCTGCAGATGGCTGCCATATGTATTGGGCTTGGAAGTGACCAGGTGAGGCCCAGGTGTGAAGCAAGGCAGGCTGGTGCTAGTGTGACATCTTGGGCCTCTTATTGGTAGTATGAGGCACGCTGACACCAGCTGCTGCTTGTTTTAGAGATTTTAGGAAAGTCTGAAGCCTGAGCCAGGAGAGCCCATTCATATCAACAAGCTGCTGTAAGCATCTTGGGTAGGGCTGCAAATTGGATGGGGTGGGGTCTTAGGGAATTACCAGGGCCTGGCGAACAGCATGAGTTAAGCTAATGGAAACTCAGATATGGTTACCTGTTAGCTCTGCGACAGGGGGAGGTACCAGCACAGGAACAATGACAATGACCCTTGCAAGCACCCCTGTCTGGGAGAAAGCCATCCCCTGAGTTCCTGCCCCAATGCCAGAGAGTCTAGTACCTTCCCATATTTCCCTGGCTTCCCCAATGCTGCCGCCCAGTGCTCAGAGAAAGTGGACTGTGTAAGTCTGTGTGCCTTTAAGAGAAATACCTGTGTCTCCTTAGCCATAATCCCCACTAGTTTTCACAGCCTGAAGTTGTGGGGATTTCTCTTCCCAGCTCTGGAACCCTGGACTGGTATGGGGCTGGGAACTCTTGCTCCTCATGGGAGGCCTCTGCAACCATAATACCTCTCCCAATTAAAAAAATCGGGGCATCGGACCAGGCCGGTTCTGTACCTTCGCCTCTCCTACCAGTCTCTCTCTTTTTTTAAATTTAATAAATCTTTATTGTTCAGTTTATTACAATTGTTTCTCCTTTTCCCCCCCATAGCTCCCTTCCACCCGGTTCCCACCCCACCCTCTGCCCTTACCTCCCCCACACTGTCCTCATCCATAGGTGTACGATTTTTGTCTGGTCTCTTCCTGCACCCCCCATAGCCCTTTCCCCCTGAGAATTATCAGTCCACTCCCTTTCTATGCCCCTGATTCTATTATATTCACCAGTTTATTCTGTTCCTCAGATTTTTAATTCACTTGATATTTAGGTTCACTTGTTGATAGATATGTATTTGTTGTTTATAGTTTTTATCTTTACTTTTTTCTTCTTCCTCTTCTTAAAGAATACCTTTCAGCATTTCACATAATACTGGTTTGGTGGTGATGAACTCCTTTAGCTTTTTCTTATCTGTGAAGCTCTTTATCCGACCTTCAATTCTGAATGATAACTTTGCTGGGTAGAGTAATCTTGGTTGTAGGTTCTTGCTATTCATCACTTGAATATTTCTTGCTACTCCCTTTCGGCCTGCATAGTTTCTGTTGAGAAATCAGCTGACTGTCATATGGATGCTCCCTTGTAGGTAACTGTTTTTCTCTTGCTGATTTTAATATTCTCTCTTTGCCTTTTGCCCTTGGCATTTTAATTATGATGTGTCTTGGTGTGGTCCTCTTTGGATTCCTTTTGTTTGGGGTTCTCTGCGCTTCCTGGACTTGTAAGTCTATTTCTTTCACCAGGTGGGGGAAGTTTTCTGTCATTATTTCTTCAAATAGGTTTTCAGTATCTTGCTCTCTCTCTTCTTCTGGCATCCCCATAATTCTGATGTTGGTATGCTTGAAGTTGTCCCAGAGGCTTCTTACACTATCTTCAAATTTTTGGATTCTTTTTTCTTTTTGCTTTCCCGGTTGAGTGTTTTTTGCTTCTTTGTGTTTCAAATCTTTGACTTGATTCTTGTGTTCCTCTAGTCTGCTGTTGGGTCTCTGTATAATATTTTTTATTTCAGTCAATGTATGTTTAATTTCTAGTTGGTCCTTTTTCATATCTTCGAGGGTCTCGCTAAATTTATCAGCCTTTTCTAGGATATTCTTGAAAAGCCTTATAACCGTGGTTTTGAATTCTATATCCTGTCGTTTGTTTTCCTCCATTTCTTTCATTTGTGATCTGTTTCTTTGTCATCACATTTTCACTGCTTTCCTGAGTTGGTAGGGTAGCTTTGTGTGCTAGGTTTCCTATATGGCCCAGTGGGTCAGCCTCCCCAGTTAACCTGAGGTGGACACTCTTGGTGCACCCCTTTGTGGACTCTGTGTACAGCCTTGTTGTAGTTAAGTCTTGATTGTTGTTGATATCACTGGGAGGAATTGACCTCCAGGCCAGTTGGCTGTGAGAATCAGCTGTGTCTATGCTGGGAGAAGTTCGGTGCTGGAGACAGCCTTATAGGATCAGACTTGTAAAATTGCAAAAGCCTCTGTGCTCAGCTTGGGTGGGGCAGAGTCTCAGGGCAGAGCAGACAGTCTTGGCTTCCTGTCAGCCCTGCCCTTGCGCATGTGCCTCCAGACCTCTGCCTTCCGCTACTCCCCTGAGTTTCCGCCTGACAGTCCAGATTCCCCCCGTAAGAGTGTGGGTCCCCAGGGGCTCGCCTGGAACTGAGGTTCTGTGCAGTTGGAATTGGGGTTCAGTGCAGCCAGGAGCTTCTGACTCCCTTCCTCTAGGGAAAGCCTGTGGCAACCTCCACAGTCTTCTCTGCGAGCACTCGTGCGCACGTGCCTCCAGCCCCCTGCCTGTCGCGGCTCCCGGAGTCTCCGTGTGCCTTTCTCTCTACCTGACAGTCCAGACTCCCCCTGTATGAGCCTGGGTCCACGGGGTTTTGCCTGGATCTGGGGTTCAATGCAGTCAGAACTGGGGTTCAGTGCAGTCAGGGGCTTCCTTTCCCCTCTGCCAGAGAAAGTCAGCCAGCCACTCAGCCGCCCTTCCTCTCTACGCGCGTGTCTCCGTACCTCAGCCCTTTGCCGCTCCTCTGATTCTCCGTGAGCTTTTCTCTTTCCTTCTAGTTGTAGAATTTCCACTCAGCCAGCATTCCTGTGGTTCTGGATGATGCCCATTTTGTCTTTTAGTTGTAGTTTTGAAATTGTTGTGCGAGGCAGCAGTTTAGGTGCTTACCTATGCTGCCATCTTGATTTTCCCCTGAACATAATGGTTCCTTCCTACCAGTCTCAATGTGCTTTCTTCCTTACTTCTCTAGTTGTAGGACTTCCACTTCAGGTAGTTCTGAATGATGGTTGTTCTGTATTTTAGTTGCAATTTTGATTGTGGGAGGCAATAAGTACCAATGTTTACCTACCCCACCATCTTGGTTCTACCCCTACATTTGGAACCCCTTTCTTAATCATTGAAATAAATGTGGATAGCGATGGAAATATTTTTCTTTTTCTTTTTTTTTTAAGGTATTGCTGTCAGAGAGTCAGCAAAGGTAGTTGACCAAGCACAAAGGAAGGTGTTGAGGGGCGTGGATGACCTGGACTTTTTCATTGGGGATGAAGCCATCGATAAACCCACATACGCCACCAAGGTGAGCCCAGAGGGAATGGCTTCAGTGAGTAGCCAGGATGAGCTGCAGAACAAACCATGCAGAATGGCAGATTATCTAGAAAGTGTGCTTGTGAGTTAAATGTGTTTTTATTCTTATGTTTGTAAAGAGGTTTTGTTGTTTTGGATGTGGGGAAGTGGGTGGATTTTCAGAGCCCTGGGACGCAATCTGGATTCAGGTTTGTATGTGAAGGCAGGTCCTGCTGAGATGGAAAATCACAGGTTGACTAAAGAACCTGTCAGATATGGAAAGTTGCAGATTGATTAATTAAAGAGAAGCATTAAAATTATTTAAGTAGACATTTGTTCTAAAAAAAACAAAAAACCTCCCAGTCAATGGTATAGTGGATTAGTTGCACTTTGCACCTGCCACTCCACTGTTAAGACATTCTTTGTCCTTAGAAATGGGTGGAGTTAGAGTATAAACAGTTACATAACAGTCTTTCTGTTAAAGTGTCTGTCTTTTCTCTATGGGACTAACATTCACTTCATGCAAAGGGGACCTTGATTCTGTAGTTGTTCAGTCTCCCTGGGCCTTGTCGTTAGAGTTGCTCTCACTGATATGAACCGAGGCTTGACATACTTGGTTTCTCTTGGGTTAGTGGCCAATAAGACATGGAATAATTGAAGACTGGGATCTTATGGAAAGGTTCATGGAACATGTGATTTTTAAATATCTTCGAGCTGAACCTGAGGATCATTACTTCTTAATGGTGAGTAACTGGAACTAAGAGGGTTATAACTCCGTAAATTCCCAAGTGCTTGCATTTAACCAGTTAACCGCCATGTGTCCAAAACGGAAACCATCCTCACACACCACTATATTTTGAATTTAATTAAAAAAGGTCCGCTGCTTGCGTCTATAGACGCTTATGGTGTACAAATGGTTAAACTCAAGATAGTCTTCCCTGGGGAGTCTTTATTTCTGCTAAAGCAACTTGTATGAATCAGGGTGCTTTCTTGGGTAAATAATGGAAGGGTCAGCAAAAATGTCTAATGCCAGAAATGGCTCATTATCTCATTAAACAGGCAGCCTAGAGTTGGGTGGTTCCAGGGCAGGTCATCTTAGCCACTCAGTGACAGAAGCTAGGGCCGGCCCAGTGTGCCAGCTGGGCCTCCTGTGTGGTTCCCCTCAGGTCCAGCCTGCCAGGTTTCCATGTCTTGATATCTGTACTTTCAGAGAGAGGCTCACCTTTTAAGATTCCCAGAAACCTTTCCAGCAGATTGGCCCACCATCCATTCCACCCTGGGGATGGAATTACCTTGACAGGTTTAGAGTAATCAGGATTCTCTCACTGGGGCTGGGAGGGGACCCTCTCTGATCATCTGGCCCGGGAGGGTAGGGATCTAAACAGGCCTCCAATAGCCAGGGAGTTGGAGGGGAGGGATTGGTTGGGTAGGAAACAGCTGTGTACTTAGATAGCCCCATAAAGTAACTGGGTGGCTGTGAGTTTTTGCTTCTTACAACAGAGGAAACCGAGGCAAGATATTATTTTGCCGTGGTTTAAATCTTACAGCAAAATAAAATTGGGGTTATGGGCCCTGATTATGTCACTTGATCTTATTCAAACAAAATAAACAATTACAGAGAAATGAGAAGAATTATGTCTTGATTATGGATTCTCTTCTAATTGTTATACTCAATATTATGTGTTTTCTTCCATGAAATATTCTTTTTAAGTTAAAATTAATTACATGTACAAAACTCATGCTCTATAGAGAGCAATTGCATGTAACGTAAACTGCCTATTAAAACCTACATAATTTAGCCCTAGCCGTTTTGGCTTGGTGGATAGAGCCTCGGCCTGCGGACTGAAGGGTCCCAGCTTCTATTCCGGTCAAGGGCATGTACCTTGGTTGCAGGCACATCCCCAGCAGGGAGTGTGCAAGAGGCAGCTGATCGATGTTTCTCTCTCATCGATGTTTCTAACTCTCTATCCCTCTCCCTTCCTCTGTAAAAATCAATAAAATATATTAAAAAAAAAACACTACATAATTTAGCTGCCCAGGCTGAGCACTGTGCTTTCCAGGCTGCCATGTGTCCCTCCCGTGTACTTCCAGTGGTTTCTGTAAAGTAAATGGAGCCAGGAAGTGACAGGAAGTGAAAGTGAGTGGCTTTGTCTTTGTAGCCAAAACAAATCATAGACTCCCACCTGTCAGGTTTGGCACTTTTCCTTCTCTAGTGCGTCACATGGCTACCTGTTGGACAGGATTTTAGGAGCGGGCACCATGCCCAGCTGCTTCCTTCTGTCTGCTTGGCTCACTGTGCCAGGAGTTGTCCCTCTTACTCCACCTGAGGGACATCATCCATGAGGCCTGTGGAGCAGATGCAGAGGACACAGCCCACAGGAAATGTCTCGTATTTTTTTTTTTTTTTTTGGATTTAGCTGGCATATGTAGGCCAGTAAGCTAAAATCACTCGCCAGGAAAGAATTGGAAGTGTTTGGTGTGAATGTGGAAAAGCTAAAGTCCATTTGTCAAAAATGAACATCTGCGGTGAAGGTTCAAAAATAATCAAGTTTGTTAAAGATAAGAAACTACTGTGTTATATACGTTGCGTTTTGGATTCTGCAGGTTGGTTCAATGCATGGTTTGAGGGAGTGTGGAGATGTGCATTTCTCTCAGGTGTCTGCCCTTATCATCGGTTACTGCAGTAGTGACAGGAGTAAAGTGGTGTAGACATTTACAGCCGAGTCATCGAAGTTCATTGAAGACATTTACTAAATAGCTGCATTGGATGAGGGCTTCTCCATATGAGTCTAAGAGTTCTAAATTCTGTGTCCTTCAGCAGCCACAGGGTGTCCTTTCTGACTTCTGTGACAGACATCAGAGCAAATGGGGTGCTCCTCTTGGTTCTCATTTTTCACACAGTTCCAGAGACTCGGCTCACATTGGTTATGTGGTCTGAGCAGAGCAAATGGGAACCACTCTGTCACTGAATTGCCCCATGTCCAAACCAGAATAATAGATTTCAGAGAATTGTGGGGCTGGGGAGCAGAAATCGAGTTTTATTTTTCTTTATTTTTTCCATCACCATTTATCCCCTCTATGCCCACTTCCCCCTCCCCCCCAGTCGCCACACTGTTGTCCATGTCTTCTCTCTTTTTTCTTTTGTTTTGCTCAATCCCTCCAATCCCCCCCACCCCCAATCCAGAAATTGAGTTTTAACTTCAGAAAAGATTCGGAAACTTAGACTATGAGTTGAGCAAGAAAGAGGAAAAAAGAGAGGGAATATCACCCTTCTTCCATCTTTTTGTTCCATTCGGTCCTTGGTAGTTGTGGGATGATGCCGCCCATGTGAGGGGACAGCTCTTCACTCGGTTCACTGGATGCTCGCCTCTCCAGCAGCACCCCCAGACGCACCCAGGACCAACGTTCTGCTAGTTATGTGGCACATCCTGTGCCCAGTCAGGTCAGTGGTCGGCAAACTACGGCTCGTGAGCCGCGGTTTGCCGCTCTGTTGACTAATGAGTTTGTCGACTACTGGGATAGGGCCTTAATCACAGGAACAACAACAGCCTGTAATTATTGGAATCAAGAGTCTAGGTCAGTGGTCGGCAAACTCATTAGTCAACAGAGCGGCAAACCGCGGCTTGCGAGCCGTAGTTTGCCGACCACTGAGTCAGGTAAACAACACAATGGACCTTCCATGCGGTGTGTCCTGTTGTAGGGATGGTCCCTCCCTGCTTCTTGAAAGGGTGCAGCCCTGTTCAGTCTAGTTGCCCCCAGCCGAGCCAAGGCTACTTCTTGGGTTTGCTCAGTTAGTTCCTAGTGGCCCCTGTGCTTTCCAGCCTCCAGTGTGTTGTCATTTCCTCCGTCTTCCCTTCCTTGAGGATTTATAGTTTAAAAAAAATACATTTTTATTGATTTCAGAGAGGAAGGGAGAGGGAGAGAGAGAGAGAAACATCAGTGATGAGAGAGAATCATTGAACAGCTGCCTCCTGCACACCCCACACTGGGGATCGAGCCTGCAACCTGGGCATGTGCTCTGATTGGGAATCAAACCGTGGCCTCCTGGTTCATGGGCCGACACTCAACCACTGAGCCATGCCAGTCGGGCAAGGATGTATAGTTGTTTGTTTTTATTTTTAATATATTTTATTGATTTGTTTTACAGAGAGGAAGGGAGAGGGATAAAGAGTTAGAAACATCAATGAGAGAGAAACATCGATCAGCTGCCTCCTGCACAACCCCTACTGGGGATGTGCCCGCAACCAAGGTACATGCCCTTGACTGGAATTGAACCTGGGACCCTTCAGTCTGCAGGCCGATGCTCTATCCACTGAGCCAAACCAGTCAGGGCTACAGTTGTTGTTTTTTCTACCACGTGGGGCGTGATCATATCATATATTCATAAAGCTTTCCCAATTACAAAGCACTTCTCCTTTTAAAAAAATTCTTTATTGTTGAAAGTATTACATATGTCCCTCTTTTTCCCTTATTAATCCCCTCTAGCTTGCCCGTCCCCCTCCACCACCCCAGGCCTATAGTTTTTAAAAAGGTTTCGTTCCTTTTTAAAGTTACAGAGGAGATTGGGGTGGGGCAATATTAGATCCATGTGTACAGTTTGCTGGCTTAATCCAGAATTATGGATTGGTTTTTATGAGAGTGACTAATTATTCATTTTGGAATCAATATCAGATGATATTTTACCATTCTTTTTAAAAAATATATTTTTATTGATTTCAGAGAGGAAGGGAGAGGAAGATAGAAACATGATGTGAGAGAATCATTGATTGGCTGCCTCTTGCACGCCCCCTACTAGGGATTGACCCGAATCCCAGGCATGTGCCCTTGACCGGAATCGAACCCGGGACCCTTCAGTCCGCAGGCTGACGCTCTATCCACTGAGCCAAACCAGCTAGGGCTATTTTACCATTCTTATGAATAAAAATGTTTATGCAACTTGTGTTCCTGTGATGTTTTAATATGTTTGAAAACACGATGCCTTCAATTTAGAGCTTGTCATAAATAGTGGCTTAGGGAAGTTTTATTTAAATTGGTATCCTAAAGGAACAATTACTGGTAGTAAACAGAAGAAATGAGGATTGAGGAAGAAATGGATTTATGATTATGGTTCTCAGAACCCATGAGGATATGCCCTTAATAATGCTGAATTTGATTCAAGAAGCAGGGTAGTCTAATTATATTGTAAACATTCCTTAAATGGAAGTATATGGATTTTAATGTAAATTCTCCACAGATAGTGAGTGTTGGTAGCAAGTAATAGAAGTATAAAGAATAGTAGTTTAAACAGTTGGGGCTTTTATTGTTGTTCAATTTGTAGTGGGGGCCAGTGCTGGTCTGGCACTCCCGGTGTCTTTAGGGACCTTGTGCTCCTGCAAGCACCTGGCTGGGTGACAGCCAGCTAAGATTAGCATGAGGCTTTCATTCCAAGGATCTCATCATCACAAGGTGGCTGCTGCAGCTCCTGTCAGCACCTCTGTGTTCCAAGCAAGGACGGGTTAAGGGCAGAAAGGAGACTGCTGCTTGAGTTTGCCCTTGACCTTTAAGGAGCTTTCCTAGAAAGCGTATCCATCAGCTTTTGCTTCTTACTGGCCAGAACTTAGTCCTTCAGCCATCCCTGTCCACAGGGAGTTCAGGGACATGCTCATCTTCTGGCCTGTCGCCACCTCCTATGACTGGTCAGTGGTCAGTCAGGAAGGCAGATGGGAGAATGGATGGGGTAGGCAATGGGTAGTGCCTGCCATTCTATGTGACCACAGGTATGATTGAACCCACAACCTAGGTATGTGCCCTGACTGGGAATCGAACCCTCAACCTTTTGGTGCACAGGATGACATGCCAATCAACTGAGCCACCCGGCCAACACCTACCTATACTTTCCATACCTTTGTAACCTTTCCCTCTTGCCACTTTCCCCTTCTACTCAGTTGAAATGCTTTGCTTGTAAAGGTAACTTGTTAAAGTGCTTGGATTCCTATTTAAGGTGAGAAAAAACTTTGTAGATTTCTTTAGTTCATACGGGTTATTTCTTCTGGTCTGAGACTCATTATTGATCATTGCAGCTGACTTTTATTAAGCGTTTGCTGTGCGACCGTCCCCCCCTCCCCCTACCTGCCCAGTAGTCACATGTATCAACTCATTTATTTCATCCCACTAGTGACCCTGAGGGAGGTAGTTATTAGGCCCATTTTTCAGATTGGTAGGAGGTACCTTAAGAGATAAACTGTGACCAGTACATGTATTTAAATGAAAGAAATCTAAACTAATAATTTCTAACATTTGTAGTGCAAATCAGGTGCTGAGCACTTCACAGGTATCAATTCAACCCTTGAGGAGGCACGTTAAAGTGAGTAATGTGACTTTGAGATCCCTCATTTATAATCTGCTTTTGAGTATGACTTCATTATTTCTCCCCCAGGTTTTAAAACTGCTTTCTCTCCCCCACCCAGGGAATAGATTGGTTCTAATTTCAGTGATTAAATCTTACGTGGGGCACTGTGAACTTTGTTACTACACAGATTCTAAATGAAAGCACCTGGCTAGGTGATAGCCAGCTGAGATGAGCACACAGTAACTGTGTTACTACACAGTTACTACACAGATTCTAAATGAAAGCACCTGGCTAGGTGATAGCCAGCTGAGATGAGCACACAGAACAGGATGCAGAAGGTGCAGAAGGGTTCCCAGCTCAGGCGCCTCCTGCCCATCCTGTTACCAACTCTTAACCAGTTCATGGTTGGTCTTCGCAGAGATAATTGTGTGCAGGCACATGGATTTCGCATAAACTTTTGTTTTATACAGTGATAACAAAATACACTTACTATTGAACACCTTGACTTTTTATTTAAAATAAGTAAAAAATCATGATAAAAAGCATAATATGAAATTCTCCTTCCTGCCATTTTTAAGTCCAGTCATGTTAACTGTATTTACATTGTTGTGGAAGAGATGTCTAGAAATTTTCCTCTGTGCAAACCGAAACTGTGTACTTACTCAACAATGCCCCTCCCCCACCACCTTATATTTATAAAAAGTTTTAATTAAAAATTGTCAATGAAAAGAATACTTAAGAATGTATGTAGAGGTGCGGTGGGAGGGAGCAGCTGATCAGTGTTTCTCACATCAATGTCTCTCTCTCAAATCAATTAAA
This sequence comes from Corynorhinus townsendii, assembly GCA_026230045.1. Taxonomy (NCBI): domain Eukaryota; kingdom Metazoa; phylum Chordata; class Mammalia; order Chiroptera; family Vespertilionidae; genus Corynorhinus; species Corynorhinus townsendii. The sequence continues at coordinate 105,352,885 of JAPDVU010000004.1, read as the reverse complement.
AATAACATATAAAAAGAATGTATGGAGACACCTTCCTCTTGTGTAACATTTTATCACAGAGCTTGTTTCATATTAGCATATGTGGGATCACCCTTTTCATTGCTGCAAATGAAATGTTATGTTTTATGGAAGTGGCAAAATTTATGTAATCAGTTCCTCATGATGGGCTTTAGATAATTTCTGATCTTGTCCCACTGACCGAAGGTGCTGACTTTGACCTCTCTGGGGCACCTTGTTTAGGTGGGTCTCTGGCCTGTAGTGTGATTTGATTTTGTTTCATGGTCTTCACTGAGAGACTTTTCCTCTGAGGTGGGAGAGTTTCTCACTGGTCTTCGTGGTGATTTTGGTAGAATAACTCACTTTCATTGAACTCATTACTGGCGCCTGGTACTCTGTAAGTACTTAGACTCTTTTCATCTTTCCAGCTAACCGAAGTGGTGAGAGATCACTGTCTTCTGACCCCAATCAACCCCTTGGTCTGCGTGCTGCTGTGGCAGCTACGGCTGCTCTTAGTTTAGCCACTTGCTTTATGTTATGCTTTCTGTTTTTAGTGCGTTTTATTTATGTATTAATTTTTTAACACTCAGGTTTGGTTTTCTCTTTGTTTTGCATTGAGTGTGTATTCTTTCTAATAACTTGTGTTTTTAAAAAAATCTTTATTATTGAAAGTATAACATATGTCCCATTTCTCTCCCCCCCCATTGAACCCTTCTAGCCTGCCCCCATGTCCTGCCCCTCCTACTCCAGACAAATCTCAGAGGGAAGGTGGGGATGGGGAGAGATCAATCAAAGAACTTGTTTGCATATATGCATAACTCTAATAATTTGTTTTTAAATGTAACTTAAATTTCTAGTAATACATTGACCTGTGTTTGTTTAGGGGTGATTACCTCCTGCTGTGACCAGTGACCAGGCTGGCTCATCCTAACAGTTTTGTCCCTCGTCCTTGCCTCTGGCACCTGCTTGTGATTGATTTGTCACTGAACTTACTCTAATACTAACATTGATGACTTTCTGTATGTTAGTGCCTCTGATACTTTGTCAGGTTAAAGCAGGACCTTTTGATTCCATCATAAAAGGATATCAGTGTCTTTATATTCCCTCTTTTCTGTCTGCATCTCTCAATTGGATATTACTGCTGTTTAAATTGACGACATTTGCATTCTGTCCTTTAATTGTGATTCCCAGAAAAGAAAAATCTTATACCTTAACTGGATTGCATGCACATCGTCAGATGTTTTTCTATATGTCTGCACTTGTCTTGTTTGGCTCAAGTTGATCTTCTAATAGTTCCTTCATGCAGGGCTCATGGGAACCACTTCTCCAAGTTCTCCCATGTGTAAAGAGACTTGTTTTTGCAACATACTTGATTGACAATGTGGTCAGATGCAGAATTCTTGGGTCATAGCTTCCTGCTATATAGACTGTGAATGAGCCCCTTATGTCGCGGTAGTAAACGTAGGTATGCTAATGGCCAAGGCTGGTGTGCTTTTCCCACTTTAAGGTGTCTGCTGGAACTGCCATAACAAAGTACCACCGGCTCGTGGCTTAAACACACATGCTTGTTTTCTCAACTCTGGAGGCTTAAGGCTCAAGATCAAGGTGCCATGAGGGATGGCTACTGGAAGCCTGTCTTCCTGGCTTGTAGGTGGCCGCCTTCTCTGGCCTCACGCGGTCTTTCCTCTGTTCACGTGAGAGAGAGCTGCCTGGTGTCTTCCTTTTCTAATAGACATTATCTAGTTCAATTAGGGGCCCATCCTGTGACTTCAGTTAACCTTATTTACTTCCCTAGAGACCCCATCTCCAAATACAGTCACCCTTGGGTTTGGAGGTTCAATACGTGAATTTTTGGGGACATAGTTCAGTCCGTAACAACGGGTGATGTGGGCTGTTTTTTTTTTGTTTTGCCAAAAGGCCCAGATAATTTTTATTTATTGTTTTTTTTTTTTTTTCTTTTGCAGCTTTAAATATGTGATGTATACCCATACTTATTGATGTGGAAAAATTCACATCATACTGCTGAATAGCAAAAAGCAGGCTTATTATTCTTTTAAAAATATGTTTTTATTGATTTTAGAGAGGAAAGGAGAGGGAGAGATATAAAAACATCAGTGATGCCCTAGCCGGTTTGGGTCAGTGGATAGAGCATCAGCCTGGAGACAGAGGGTTCCAAGTTCAATTCCAGTCAAGGGCATGTACCTCGGTTGCAGGCTTCTCCCCAGCCTGTGGCTGGGGCACGTGCAGGAGGCAACCAATCAATTTGTTTCTCTCACCTGGATATTTCTCTCTGTCTTTCCCTCTCTTTTCCACTCTCTGAAAATCAATGGAAAAGTATCCCCGGGTGAGGATTAAAAAAAAACGAAAACAAAACATCAGTGATAAGAGAGAATTGATTGGCTGCCTCCTGCCTGCCCCCTAATGGGGGTCTAGCCTGCAACCCAGGTGTGTGCCCTGAATGGAAACCATTGAACCATACTGGCCAGGCTATTTATTCTTTTTATCTTTCCATAACCTGTCATTTCCTCCTATTTAGTCATGGCTATTATTTTAAAACTAGAGGCCCGATGCACGAAATTCATGTAAGGGCCTTGGCCCCGGCCCCCACCCCGCTGCTGCGGCTGGGGGCCTCTGATGCCTCTGCAGCTTTGTCTGGAATGAAGGACATCCAGAAGGATGTCTGGTCTAATTATCATAGTATGCTTTTATTATTATAGATAGATATTTGAGTTTCTTGAAATGTCTTTGATTTTTATTTGCTTTATTTTTTTATTTTTAAAAAATAAATCTTTATTGTTCAGATTATTACAGGTGTTCCTCTTACCGCCCCCCCCAATAGCTCCCGTCCACCTGATTCCCCACCCCACCCCATGCCCTTACCCCCCGCCACTGTCATCATCCATAGGTGTAAGATTTTTGTCCAATCTCTTCCTGCATCCCTCACACCCCTTTCCTCTGAGAATTGTCAGTCCACTCCCTTTCTATGTCCCTGATTCTATTATATTCATCAGTCCATTCTGTTCATCAGATTTTTTATTCACTTGATTTTTAGATTCACTTCTTGGTAGGTATGTATTTGTTGTCATTTTGTTGTTCATAATTTTTATCTTTACCTTTTTCTTCTTCTTCCTCTTCTTAAAGAATACCCTTAAGCATTTCATATAATCCTGGTTTGGTGGTGATGAACTTCTTTAGCTTTTTCTTGTCTGTGAAGCTCGTTATCTGACCTTCAATTCTGAATGATAGTTTTGCTGGGTAGAGTAATCTTGGTTGTAGGTTCTTGGTGTTCATCACTTTGAATATTTCTTGCCACTCCCTTCTGGCCTGCATAGTTTCTGCCGAGAAATCATCTGACAGTCGTATGGGTACTCCCTTGTAGGTAACTAACCGTTTTTCTCTTGCTGCTTTCAAGATTCTCTCTTTGTCTTTTGCCCTTGGCATTTTAATTATGATGTGTCTTGGTGTGGTCCTCATTGGATTCCTTTTGTTTGGAGTTCTGTGCACTTCCTGGACTTGTAAGTCTATTTCTTTCACCAGGTAGGGAACTTTTTCTGTCATTATTTCTTCTAATAGGTTTTCAATATTTTGCTCTCTCTCTTCTTTTGGCACCCCAGTAATTCTGATGTTGGTACGCTAGAAGTTGTCCCAGAGGCTTCTTACACTATCTTCATATTTTTGGATTCTTTTTTCCTTTTGCTTTTCCAGTTGGGTGTTTTTCGCCTCTTTGTATTTCAGACCCTTGACTTGATTCTTGCTATCTTCTAGTCTGCTGTTGGATCTCTGTATATTATTCTTTATTTCAGTCAGTGTATGCTTAATTTCTAGTTGGTCCTTTTTCTTATCCTCGAGGGTCTTGCTAAATTTATCGGTCTTTTCTAGAAAATTCTTGAAAAACCTTATAACCGTGGTTTTGAACTCTATATCCAGTCATTTGCTTTCCTCCATTTCTTTAATTTGTGACCTGTTTCTTTGTCTCCACATTTTGGCTGCTTCCCTGAGTTGATAGAGTGGCTTTGTGTGCTAGGTGTCCTATATGGCCCAGTGGCTCAGCTTCCCCAGTTAACCTGAGGTGGACACTCTTGGTGCACCCCTTTGTGGGCTGTGTGCACAGTTTTGTTGTAGTTAAGCCTTGATTGTTGTTGGTATCACTGGGAGGAATTGACCTCCAGGCCAACTGTCTGTGAGGATCAGCTGTGTCTATGATGGGAGAACTTCTGTGCTGGAGACATCCTTATGGGGTAAGACTTGCTTCAGTGGGGCTTTGGTGCTCACTGAGTCTGCCCCCTGAGTGTGTCCCTTATGGATCTGAGGAGTTGTAATCTGGATGGTCCTACTCTGACCCCTGGGTACACTGGCTCTTGGATCTCCAAGGAGGTGCTAATTTAGCCTCTGCCTGAGGCCACCCAGTAGGAGCTACGGAAATATCTACAGATTCCTTTTCTTTGTTTGGGTTTTGGAGGTGCCCAGATGAGGCCCAGCTGTGAAGCAATGCAAGCTGCTGTGGCCTTGGGCCTTCTTTTGGATGTTCTGGGTCTTTCTGACTCAGATGCAGTTTGTTAGGTGAGTTTAGATTTCAAAGGACAAGGTCATTCATATGCAAAAGCCTCTGCGCACAACTTGGATGGGGCGGAGTCTCAGGGCGGAGCAAACAGCAATGGCTTCCCATCAGCCCTGCCCTAAGAGGCCCCCAGGTCTCAGTGTCCCTTGGTAGTCGCTGCAAGCACCTCTGAGAGAAAGCCGCCCTTGAGTTTTGCCCGCTGCCAGACAGTCCAGTTTCTCCCCCTATGAGTCTGGGTCCCCAGAGTCTCACCCGGAACTGGAGTCCAGAGCAGTCGGGAGCTTGTGTCTCCCTGCAGATTGAAAAAGCCAGCCGCATACTCAGTTGCCAGCCCTCTCCGCGCGCATGCCTCCGTACCTCTGCCTTCTGCAGCTCCTGTGAGTCTCACTGTGCTTTTCTCTTCACTTCTAGTTGTAAAATTTCCACTTAGCCAGCCTTCTTGTGGTTCTGGATGATGTCCGTTTTGTCTTTTAGTTGTAGTTTTGAAGTAGTTGTGCGTGGCAGCAAGTTCAGGTGTTTACCTATGCTGCCATCTTGGTTTCTCCGCATCGCTCTGAATAAGGAGAATTCTTGCTGGACTAGCTGTGTGTGTGGTTTTGACCAGGGTGGGGGGAAGGAGGACAGTGTGGGTGAAGCCCCTTTTCTCTGGGGTTCTGCCTCGCAGCTGGTGGCAAAGACATTTGTCTGAGCTTGCTCTGGGCTCTGGCGGCAGCGGGTTTGGCAGCATCTACAGCTGTCCTGCTCAGTTGACTCTTGCTTGAAGCAGGGCTGCCTGCCTGTGCTCTGGAGAACTCTGTCCTTCTCCTGAGACCTGAAGTCCCTGGTATCCTCCGGGTGCCCTCACGGTCTCAGTTGGGTGTTTCTTGCCAGTGGCAACTTGCTGCAGGTCTGTTCGGTGTCAGGCTGTTCAGGTGTTATGCTATCAAAGATCAAGCTTTCTTCTCCATCACTCGTTCTTGGGCTGGGTGGTCACAAGAGTAGCATTGTTCAGAGAGGTCTTTACTTTGCATCTTCCAGGTTTTGAGCCTCACAGTCAGGTTTTTTAAAAAAAATACATTTTTATTGATTTCAGAGAGGAAGGGAGAGGGAGAGACAGAAACATCAATGATGAGGGAAAATCACAGATCTGTCGCCTTCTGCTACCCCCTACTGCAACCCAGGCATGTGCCCCGACCTCCTGGTTCATAGGTTGAAGCTCAACCACTGAGCCATGCTGGCCGGGCCAGGTTTAAGGAACCACGTTGGTTACTCCATCTGCAAAGGGAGGGTGCTCTACAGCATCCTGATGATCATGCTCTTAGGTTCTGATGCAATTACATGAAATCTGGGCAAATACTGAACATAGTGACTGCTTTTTTACAGACAGAACCTCCGCTGAACACACCAGAAAATAGAGAATATCTTGCAGAAATTATGTTTGAATCTTTTAATGTACCAGGACTCTACATTGCAGTTCAGGTAAAAGCAAAGTTATTTTTATGATTCTCAAAGAACCTTCGCTGTCTGATATCTACAGGACGGCATGGTGATTCCACAGGCTCTCTGTTACGAGATAGGGCTGTGTATTCTTCCTTTTTCCTTTCCCTCAACACACAACACACGGAGACACAGACACATTCACAGACACACAGACACACACAGGACAGACACACACATTCACAGACACACACACAGAAGGACAGACACACATACTTACACACACCCTACTCTGCATTCATCTCTGTCCAGGGTTTCCAGCCTTAGGGTGGGATGGGCAGTTCTCTGTGTAGGGGCTTCCCGTGTAGTGCAGGATGGTTAGCAGCCTCTGGCCTTGATCCCCTAGAAAGAGCATCCGTGTGGTCTCCCTAAGTGTGACAGACATGGCACCAGGCCTCCCCAGTGTCCCGGGGGCAGATGGCCCTGGTGGGGAACCAGTGTACGGGTGTGAGGCCAGTGAACTGCAGCCATCCGTGAACCTGCACTGGGAACAGTGGGTGAGAAACACCACCCTCCGACTCCATAGTAAAATCCCTGCCTCACTGGCTTTTTTTGGGTAAAAATTGATTTATTTTATTGAAAACTTGAGTCCTCCAGTTTAAGTACACATGGTCCTTGTCCGGTTTGGGATTTGAATTTTGGGGGGCAGGTGAAGGATGAAGAGGGAGAGTTAGACTCAGTGAGAAGGACCGATTGCTTGACCTGAGCGTTAGTGTGCAGAGGACCTGAGGATACTACCTGTGCTGACGGCTCGTATCCTGTTCAGGCAGTGCTGGCCTTGGCAGCATCGTGGACGTCTCGGCAGGTCGGTGAGCGCACGCTGACAGGCATCATCATCGACAGCGGGGATGGGGTCACCCACGCCATCCCAGTGGTAAGCAGACTGGTCAGTGCTTCTCTTTATAGGACTCACCTGATTAGAGGTAAGGGAACAATTAAAGGAAAAAAAAAACCTTTTCTGCTTAAAATACCACTTTTAAAGTCATAGCTATACTTAAGACAAGGTAATAAGAGGAGAAAAAATTCTGTGGCTTTCCCATTTTTAAGTGTGCAGGGGCAGCTAGCTTCTACTGTCGGACGGCAGCCATTGGATAGGGTCAACAGAACTCTGCCTTGCCCATGGAGTCATGGGGTCACGGCCCCTGGGGGCTTTTCCTGCTCACCTGAGCCTGGGGACAGACATCATCTGGGAATCTGGTTTATAAGCATGGCGCCTGGCCACCGGAGGATTCTCTCTGTTCCAGGACAAGACGTGGGTGGCTTTAACCAGCTCTGCTCTGGACAAGGCCCTGCTGGTGTTTGAAAATGTATTTAAGAGCTGAGAGGAGGGATTGCACCTTCCGACTTGCAGAGTGTTCTGCCGGGCCACTTTCTGGTTTTACATTTCAGAATGTTAAAGAAGTGACTCCTAATTGGGGCTCTAAGAGACTTCTGTTTTTCTCCCCACCCCCATAAATTATTTAAATGACTTGTTTAAAGTTGTTCTTTGAAAAGAAATTGAAACTCTCTGGAGAGGGTGTCCAGGGAGAGTCACCCGGCTCATTCCTGATCTCCCCTCCAGGCCCTTCTCCCAGATGCAGTCCGTTACTGGTTATCCACATTTATTACAAGTACGCTGTCTGTATATGCAGGTGTATGTGTGTATAACGCCTTCGGAAAAGGCAAACTAGGGCTTTTTAAAAAACAACCCATTTACTTCCATTGAAAAATAGCATTTTGTTTCAGGAGGTTGCAGCGAGGTTGTGCTCATGTCCTTTAATTTCTTCAGGGTCAGAACGCTGGAACAGGGTAAACAGTGGACGTGCCCTCATTTGGGGTGCGCTCTGCAGCAGGATCCGGAGGGACGGGCAGGACTGCATGCTGCCTTCCCAGTGTTATCTGTGCTGGGAGCCCTGCAGCTGGTCTCACTCCTTGCTCCTGCAGGAGTCGCTGAGGCATGTCCGTGCTGCTGCCCGTGAGAGCAGTGCTGACCGAGGATCCCGGTGTCTGCCCCTTCCCAGCTCCTCCCTTCAGAGGCCAGTGCAGACGGACCCGCTGCGCGGTGGGCCTGCTGCCCTCTCTCCCGTGTATCCGATTGAGGAGGAGCAAGGAAAACTGGTTCACTTGGTGTTGAGGCCCACAGAGAAAGTCACTTTAATGTTTTTGTCTGTATCATAATTCAGTGTTTTCCCAAAAAATTACGTGTTGTACAAAATTAGAGTGAAAGGGAGAAATGTGAAGGAGGAAATAGAATACCCATAAACTTACCCAGAGAGCACTGGGGCTTTGGTTGCAGAGCCTTTCTAAGCTCATTTCCAGACACAACACGTGCACGTTTTCAGTGAAATTGGAACATCCTGTGTCCGGTTCTGTGTCCTGATTGTACAATATAACCCTAGCATTATAGCTTGCATACTGACTTATTCCTAATAGTGTTTCTTATGCCTGAATATTCCGTGAAAATATTTAGTAGCTACGTAATAGCCCATCCTGGGAGTCTAGCCTAATTCACTTGTCTGCCTGTCGTTGGACGGGGGTGTAGAGTGTTTTGAATCTGAGACAAAGCTCATGTTATCCAACACTGGCTGGATTACTTTTAGAAAGTGTTAGATGTGATGCATGGAGTATAATAATTGTGCATAGTTTGTGTTAGCTGATATTCTTATGACTTTAAGTTGATCTTCACTATTTTAATAATTTTGGCATATCTTTTATCTCTTTTTTCCCCTTTCTTAAAATATTTTACAAATAACTTAAAATGTGGGAAGACCACATCTTCTCTTACTTCCAGACGTTAGGCACATCAGAAAGAAACCTGAGGGGTTCAGCAGCTTGTCCTTGCGCCCTCCTATGGCTCTTCCTGGTGGCTATTGCCACAGCGTGCAGTCAGTGGTCCCCTGTTGGGCCTTCTGTGTCCCGGGGCGTGGGCCTGGAAGCAGTGCTGTCCTGGGAATTTGGAGTGCCATGTCCTTCTCTGTGACACTGTGGTAGGAGGGATCCACTCTGACCATCGGCCCCTGTCAGGCGAGCAGGGTGTGACCCAGCCTGTGGCTTCCCTGGACAGTCTTTCCCTCAGGAAGGTTAGGGAGGGGCTGGTGCTGGGCTGTGGCCCATTCCTGGCACCAGCAGACAGTGCTATGGTCCAGGAAGGCCCCCAGTGAGCAGGTCTGACTGTGACCAAGGCTGGTCTCAGACACACAGTGTTTGGGGAACTACAGAATCACTCCTAGCCCCACACTTGGGGCTCTTTATTGGGTGCTTAGTAAATGCCCTCACAGTGCTAGTGCTGGGCTTGCCGTGCTGCACTGACTCTGTATTGTAACCCCAAGGGGTCATTTGCCCTGCACTGTGGACAGAGATCCTGGTTTGAAGCATGTTAACAGATTCTTAAATAAAAGTAGACTTATAGTTGGCTTAGCAGTTTATAAGTAAAACTCTTTCTGTTAAGGAACAAAGTTAGATTGGATTCATGGTTCTGACATGTAGCATCCGTTTTTGGAATGTGGTTTTCCGAGCATGTTCCTGATGAAAGCACCATTCTGGCTACTTATGAGGAGGCCAGGTCATGGTAACGGGATTGGGAATGCAATCACTTTAAGGACCTTGCCCGTGGAGCCATGTAGGGATCTGTAAATGCATGTCAGGGCCGTGAGGGCAGGAGCCCCTGGGAGCCAGCGGCGCTGCAGGATTGCTCACACAGTCTTCTGCCTCCTCTCTTCCCCAGGCGGAAGGTTATGTAATCGGAAGCTGCATCAAACACATCCCGATTGCAGGTAGAGATATTACGTATTTCATTCAACAGCTGCTAAGGGAGAGGGAGGTGGGAATCCCTCCTGAGCAGTCACTGGAGACCGCAAAAGCCATTAAGGTAAAAACAGACGGGGAACGGGCTGGTTTGGGGTGAAAGAGAAATGGGCTGCACACTTCCCTGCTGCCGCCACCCTGCTCCCACCTGCCTTCCTCTCCCCGCTTCCTCTCCTGAATGTGGGTCTTGATCTGTTCACCGCTGGAGGTCAGAAAGGGCTGAAAAACTGACAGCTCAGGCCCTTCCTCAGAACATCAGCCGTGGAGGCTCCAGTGTAGACGAGAATGGCTTGATGGCCAGACTGAGCCTGCGCTATGGGTGCAGCCTCACTTAATTGGATCGTGATTAGATAGAGCCTCCAGTTACCTGAGTCTTCTGCAGCTCCCTTCACGGCTGGCACTAGCAGCGGCAGCAGTGACGCCAGGGGTCCTGGGTATCGGTCAATGTCAAACTTGTTTCCCATCCCTGTTATGTGTGGTTTGCACCCCCTTAACGGCAATTCAGAATAGTTCATTCCAGGCTCTAGAATCATGAAACACAGTCCACTTTTATTTTCTGGACTCTAGTTACCATGCTAAAAAAGTTACAGGAAGTTTTAAAATGAAATCAATTCGATAAGAAGGAGCATGGCTTGTCAGGACATATTTAAATGCTCACTTGACCAGTTTAGTCTGTTACCATGTCCATTTCAGTTGACAAAACCTTTTAAGGGAACTTTTCAAGTCACAAAAGCAGGACAGATGATTACATTTCTAGTAAAAATACAAGAGATCCTTAAGAATGCAAGGATAACTACTATGTAGATGAAGAGAGAAGGATTTAGTTTGTTTCTGAAGAAGAATTTCACGTGGGTGTGCCATGAGCTTGAGCATCTCCTGTCATTTTGAGCTGCAGTGGGAGTGAGGGGCGCTCCCTCACTGCTTTCCTTGGCTTAGTTCCCGGGAACCCTGCTGGTTGAAGGACAGGAAGCATCAGAGATGGCCCCATATTTGCATGGCACTCTGGGTAACGACAGAGGTAGTTTTAGGGCAGGGTGCACTGGTGTAGGTCAGGGCTCCGGCAAGCCAGGTGGCCAGTTGCCCCACTGTCCTGGGGCCCGGGATGGGCACTGAGGTTTCCCGGGATGGGCACACTTAACTGGACAGCACAGCCCCGGGCAGACCGGGAGACTTAGCCCTTTCCAGCTGGGGAGAGTTTAGCTAAGTATCATAGACTTTCTTTTTAGACTAAAATACTTCCCAAGCACTCCCCTCTTCCTTTCCTTGCCTTTTTTTAGTGAAAATAAAATAAAAATGGAGATTTGACCCAAGCTCCTTGCCACCCCATATCTGTGACAAATGTCAATCAGAATGGAGCCTCTTGTTTCTGATGCTCAGAGGTCGAGCTGGTGAGCGTGAGTGTTCCCTTTCTCAGTCAAGATTCCTGAGTGTCATGGCTCATGATGTTGCTTTCTGGTTCTCACAGTGGCATTTGCTTTACTCACTGGCTCTCTAGGGTCCTCTCCTGACCTTGAATTCAGAGCTGGCTGTTGAGGCTGCAGAGGTCAGGAGAAAAGAGACTCCTTTGGTAAAGCTCTCGAGATGAGCTGCACTGGGTCTCTGGGTGGCTGTGGGCCCTGCTGTTGGTTCCCGCCTCACTTCTTTCTGTGAAGGAAGAGACCCTGGAGCGCGTGGAGCACAAGTGCCTGCATCATGTTCCTGCATGGCCGTGGCTTGAGGGCGTGAGCAGGCCTGAGGCTGTGTGGATCGTGGCACACCGTTCTCATAGTGTGAGTCCAGAACGCCAGTCTAGGGCTGCACACTCCACCCACCTTCCCTTGAAGCCTTTCATGCTTTCACTGGGCCAGTCGAAGTGCTGTAGGAAATTGACCAGGCCTCTGAGGACAGCTGGATGCTTCTGTCTCCACCTGGTAGATTTAACTGTGTTGAATGGCTCACTCTGTTGCCAGAGAACACAGTTTGTGTAAACAAACCCTGCCCACCAGTCTCACAATTCTGTTAGAGTGTCGAGGATGAAATTGAAATATGTTTCAGGGAGTCCAGCAAACTTCAAACTTCATAGCAGAAAACACCCTCAGAGGTCCTTCCAAAAGGTGTAACAGTGCCCATGTGCTGCCTTCCCACCTTGGGGTGAGGGCATCATCTATGCAGGGAATAGGACGGACCAGCAGATGCAGACCATTGGGGAGATACTGAAGCCATTCTGGGTCTCTACATATTCCTGAGTGGCATGGCTTGAGTGTCTCCATGGTGATCTACAGCTGCTCTGTCAGTATCGCTCCTTGTGTACAAGGTGCCCCCCTCTGACGTCTGCCCACAGGAAGCTGACTTTCAGAAGCTGGTACTCATGTGCCACCTGCAGCTTGACAGAGGTTAGCTCTAAGGACAGGTGCCCACCCAAAGAGCCCAGTTGAGCATCGCTAGGTTCAGAGGAGACATTGCATGTCTAGGCTGGTGGTTCAAGGTGAAAGCCATGGGCACATTCTTGCAGCAGCAGCAGCAGCAGCAGCATAGTCCAGTCCTACCTGAGTGTGCCTCTTCTTTTTCCATGGTCCCTACCACCTATAACCTGCCGTGTCACCTGCTTATTATGGACTCTCAGCCAGAGCGCATGCCCCAGGGCCAGGATCTGTGTGTCTGATCACTCGTGCATCCTGCACCTCAGCCGTGAAGACTCTCCGTCTTCACTGTGTAGCTGATGGCTGTGCTGTACTGTCACTGCACAGCAGGGTAACACTGGTGGTGGCCGTGGCAGGCATCAGGTTGTCTGCCATATTCAGTGGGCGGGGCTGCAGTGCAGGTCAGCTGGTCCAGGGTCATGGTAGTGGGTACCTGGCGCAGGTGCCGTGGGGGGGCCTAAGAGGAGTCAAGAAAGAGGTGATGGAGACAACATGTGGACACCTTGAAACAAGGAGCTTCACAGGTCCAACATCAAAGTGTAGTCATGTCTTGTTTGAAAGATGACGACTGTAAGGCTTAGCACATCCATATTGGTGTTAGGTGTGTGGACAGGACTCAGTTCAGGGGTGTGTTCAATGCTTGGGTTACTGGGTATTTGCCGGAGGCTCTGGGTTAGTTGTTAATGCCTGGTGACGTCTTTGTGTGTGTGCACACAGGAGAAGTACTGTTACATTTGCCCTGACACTGTCAAGGAATTTGCCAAGTACGATCTGGACCCCGGAAAGTGGATCAAGCAGTACACGGGCATCAATGCCATCAACCAGAAGAAGTTTGTGGTGGATGTGGGCTACGAACGGTTCCTAGGCCCTGAGATTTTCTTCCACCCTGAGGTGAGGTGCTTGCCTTTTGTGTTGAAGCACATCATGTATGGAGGAATACTGCCACCACGTGTGTGTAAAGCTGGTGCTCAGTCACTGAGCGAGCAGACTGCGGCTAGGTGAGGACAGCTGGTGAGCAAAGGCCCTGTGACGGTTACATACCCTGGGCCATCTGTCTGCATGACCGACTGTGCCCCTTTGCTCTCCATAGACTTGATTATCTGTAAATAGCGAACCATTGATTATGCCACGAGTGGTTAGGAAGAAGTTTGAAGAGCAGTAGGGGTAATGGAATTGAAATGAATCGCACACTGATATGAAAATGAGTTACTCTCAGGACCACGTGCAAGTTGCCTCTGTATCAGAGTGGATGATGTACCGTTCCCTTTCCATCCGAATCCAGTTTCTAACCAGGACACCTGTCTGCCGTGTCCCCCCTGATGCTTAGTTAAGGCTTGTGTCTGAGGGCTGTCTGTAAGAATCACAGCTGTCGTCATTGTAGCTGGGAGTCACAAATTGTTACTTTTGTGGAAGTAGTAACAGCACTTTAAAGTTTAAATAAAATGCACTTAAAATATTTTGGTATATTTTCCTGCCTGCTTCAGTTTTGTTTAATAGGTAGATTGCAAACTGCTACTTGTTTTTCAGATGTGCATAAAACTATTTTGTACTGGGAAATGGCACAAAACGTGTCCAGTATTGTAATCTAATAATACCATACTCCTCTACTTATGCCCTTGATATTAGTGATTGAAATAGACATGAAGCCGCCCATGTCCAGGGACCAGCAGGTGAGCAGCTGGATGTGACCACCCAGCCCTAGTGCACATTAAGGCTTTCCTTTGACTTTTAAAACATGTTTCAAATGGAATGTCAATGCTGTTTTCTCAGATTAAATTCCCTAAATTAAATAAGCTAAACTTTTTTTTGGTTAATCCTCACCCAAGGATATTTTCCCATTGATTTTTTTAGAGAGACTGGAAAGGAGGGGGCGAGACACAGAGAGAGAAACATCGATGTGAGAGAGACACATTGACCGGTTGCCTCCTGCATGGACCCAGGGCCGGGGATTGAGTCTGTAACCGAGGTATGTGCCCTTGACTGGAATTGAACCTGGGACCTTTCAGTCTGCAGGCCGACACACTATCCACTGAACCAAACTGGCCAGGGCATTGTTACATTAAAAAAAAATCCTCACCCAAGGGTATGTTTTTCATTTACTCTAGAGAGAGAGGATGGGGGCGGGGAGGAGAGAGAGAGAGATCAATGTGAGAGAGAAACATCGCTTGATTGCTTCCTGTACGTGTCCTGACTGGGGATCAAACCTACAACTTGGCTTGTGCTCTGACCGGGAATCGAACCAATGACCCTTTGGTGCATGGGAGGACACGCCAACCAACTGAGCCACACTGGCCAGGGCGGTCGTTACATTTTAAAGCCACCATACAGTGACCTTTCATTGACCATGTTTTTTTATTTTCTGTATCTTGGATAATTTTTTCATAAATTAGTATTCATAAGTGATGTACTCATTACATATTCATAGTGTTTCATTATTTCACATACATCATGGACATGCTTTTTACAGTGTCTTATCACACGTTTCACTGTATTTATGATGCAGGGCTGGTCTGCTTTTGTTACTGTTTAATATTTTTCCTTCATTAAACCCCACATTTCATCGCTTGAGGGGACGTATGTTGTCATCAGTCTGTGCACACAGTCACATGAGATTCACTTGAAATATTGTTCATTCCCATGTGAAGTGCTTAAAGGTATAGTAAATTCTGTATTCAAGTTACTTTTTAAAAAGTGTTCTTGTTTTTTCCTATTGAGAGAAATGTGTAATGTTTCTTTTGTATTTATATAAAATGTAGTTTGCCAACCCGGATTTTATGGAGTCCATCTCAGATGTTGTTGATGAAGTGATACAGAACTGTCCCATCGATGTGCGTCGTCCGCTGTACAAGGTAGGAGCTGCTGGGGTAAGGGGCTCCATTCCACAGCTATGGCCTACCATCCTCAGAATAGGTCATTAACGTTGATAGCAGACTTTCTTGTTTCACCTCCTGCCTTACAGGATTTGTTAAAGGCCAGTGTAATGGCAAATTTTTTTCTTTGAGTGGGGATGCCTTAGATGTTTGGAAGAATGACTCAGTAAACCAGAAGTATTAATTTAACTGTTCTAGTATCTTTTATTCTCATCTGGCAAGCTATGCTATTTTAAATTGGACCCTTTTAACTATATGTATTGATTGAAAGAGAAAAGCGATAGTTCCTCTCTGATTTCCATGAATTCTACTGGTTTTGTTTGATGCGTATTTAGGTTCAGTGCCAATGTGGTGTTGCCAGAAGAAGACAGAGCCTGAAATGAAACAACCAACTAGAAAACGCTCATGTAATATTTTTTTCCAAATTCTTTGGAGGGACTTTTGAACTTGAGAAAATGCTAATCCATGTAATTATAGGATAAAAGGAAATATTGCTAACCGCCAAATATTGAGAGCCGAAAGGGATGGTCAGTTAGCCTCCGTTCACCTTCGATTAACCTCTGCGCGAGGGGTTCATGCTCTCATCCCAGCCTCAGGACTGAGTCTTCCCTTACTCAGATCTAGGCAGCCGCATTTTACAGAAAGAGGGGCCAATACGTTTTTTCATCTATAATGGGTGGGGAACCCTTTTTCTGCCAAGGGCCATTTAGATATTTATAACATCATTCAAGAGCCATACAAAATTATCAACTTAAAACTCAGCCTATTATATTTGGTCAAACATTTAATTAACTCACCCCTAATGCCTTGGCAGGACCAGACCAACTGATTTTGAAGGCCTTATGTGGCCTGTGGGCCAGACGTTCCCCACCCCTAATCTATAAGATGGAGTACTATACAGCCTTTAAAAAGAAATAGGTAAATTAGTGTAAGTGCAAATGAAAAGATGTAAGAATATACTGATAGCTAGAAAAGCAGGTTGTAAAATTTGCACATAGTATTTCACTTTATATAGAAATATAGTTTGCATATTTATAGAAGGAAAGGTTCTGAATGATATATGCTAAACTTTTTTGATTATATGAATTCTTTGATTTTTTTTAGTCCTTTTCCTTTTCATCCATCCCTGCAGCCCCCTCCCACCTGGCAACTGTCCAAGTATTCTCTGTATCTCTGAGTTTGTTTCTTTTCTGCTTGTTCGTTTATTTTGTTTTTTTTTTAGATTCCACATATAAGTGAAATCATATGGCCTTTGTCTTCCTTGGTCTGACTATTTCACTTAGCATAATACCTTCTAGGTCCATCCATGCCATCACAGATGGTAACATTTTGTTCTTTTTTATGGCCGAGTCACATTTCATTATATATATATATGCACTACTTCTTTATTCTTTCATTTATTGATGGACACTTAGGCTTCTTGCATATCTTTGTGATTATTGTAAATAATGCTACAATGAACATATGGACACATGTTTTTTGGATTTAGTGTTCTGGGTTTCTTTGGATAAATACCCAGTAGTAGAATTACTGGGTCCTTCTTTGTCTCTTGTCATATAGCCTTTGTTTTAGTCTATTTTGTCTGGTATAAGTATTGCTACCCAGCTTTTGTTTGTTTCCATTTTCTTGAAATAATTTTTTCCATCCCTTTACTTTTAGTTGTGTGTGTCTTTTAATCTGAAATGGATCTCTTATAGACAGCATATGTAAGGGTCTTGTTTTCTTATCCATTCAGCCTCCATATATTGTTTGATTGGAACATTTAATCCATTTGCTTTTAAAGTAATTGTTTTTTTTTAATATTTTATTTTTTTTATTGTTTTAAGTATTACAAATAGTAGTACATATGTCTCCTTTTTTTCCCCCATTGACCTCCCCCCGACCTCACCTACCCCCCAGTACATGCCTTCACCTGCCCGCCCTCCCCCCCGCCCCAGTGTCTTATATCCATTGGTTGTGCTTATATGCATGCGTACAAGTCCTTCAGTTGGTCTCTTACAGCCCCCTTCGCCCAACCTCCCCTGTCTTCCCAATGTAGTTTGACAGTCTGTTCAATGCTTCTTTGCCTCTGTATCTTTTCCCCACCATTTCTTTCCTTTAAAAAGTTTTGCCTTGTTGATAGACATGTATTTGTTGTCATTTTGTTATTCATATGTTTGGTCTTTTTTTCTTATTCTTAAAGAAGACCCATTAACATTTCTTGTAATACTGGTTTAGTGTTGAGAAACTCCTTTAGGTTTTTTTTTTTTTTTTTGGAAGCTCTTTATCTGTCTTTCAATTTTCAATGATAGCTTTGCTGGGTAGAGTGATTTTGGTATTCACCACTTTGAATATTTCTTGCCAATTCTTTCTGGGATGCAAAGTTTCTGTTGAGAAATCAGCTGACAGTCATATGGGCACTCCCTTGTGTGTAACTAACTACTTTTCTCTTGCTGCTTTTAAGTTTATTTCTTTGTCTTTAACCTTTGGCATTTTATTTTATTTTTTTAAAGAAATCTTTATTGTTCAGATTACAGGTGTTCCTCTTTTTGTTTTCCCCCTATAGCTCCCCTCCACCTGATTCCCAACCCCACCCTACCCCATGCCCTTACCCCCTGCCACTGTCTTCATCCATAGGAGTAAGATTTTTGTCCAATCTTTTCCCGCACCACTCACACCCGCTTCCCCCTGAGAATTGTCAGTCCACTTCCTTTCTATGTCCCTGATTCTATTATATTCACCAGTCCATTCTGTTCTTCAGATTTTTTTATTTACTTGATTTTTAGATTCACTTGTTGGTAGGTATGTATTTGATGTCATTTTGTTGTTCATAATTTTTATCTTTACCTTTTTCTTCTTCTTCCACTTCTTAAAGAATACCCTTCAGCATTTGATGTAATCCTGGTTTGGTGGCGATGAACTCCTTTAGCTTTTTCTTGTCTGTGAAGCTCTTTATCTGACCTTCAACTTTGAATGATAGCTTTGCTGGGTAGAGTAATCTTGGTTGTAGGTTCTTGCTGTTCATCACTTTGAATATTTCTTGCCACTCCCTTCTGGCCTGCATAGTTTCTGCCGAGAAATCATCTGACAGTCGTATGGGTACTCCCTTGTAGGTAACTAACCGTTTTTCTCTTGCTGCTTTCAAGATTCTCTCTTTGTCTTTTGCCCTTGGCATTTTAATTATGATGTGTCTTGGTGTGGTCCTCTTTGGATTCCTCTTGTATGGGGTTCTGTGCGCTTCCCGGACTTGTAAGTCTATTTCTTTCACCAGGTAGGGAACTTTTTCTGTCATTATTTCTTCTAATAGGTTTTCAGTATTTTGCTCTCTCTCTTCTTCTGGCACCCCAAAAATTCGGATGTTGGTACGCTTAAAGTTGTCCCAGAGGCTCCTTACACTATCTTCATATTTTTGGATTCTTTTTTCTTTTTGTTTTCCTGATTGGGTGTTTTTTGTTTCCTCATATTTCAGATCTTTGGTTTGATTATTGGGGTACGTTGGTCTACAGTTGAGTTTCTGTATATTCTTTATTTTAGACAGTGTATGCCTCATTTCTGACTGGTCCTTTTCCATTTTTTTGGCATTCTCATTAAGGTCCTTGAAGATCTCACTAAGCTCCTCAGCAGTGTCATCAAGTTTCTCGGCGGTTTTTTAGAAGATTCTTGAGTAACCTTATAAATGTGGTTCTGAACTCTATGTCGTCCAGTAGTTTGCTTTCCTCCGTTTCTTTCATTCATGACATGTTTCTTTGTCTCCGCATTTTGGCTGCTTCCCTGTGTTGATGGAGTGGCTTTGTGTGGTAGGTGACCTATAGGGGGCAGTAGCTCAGGCTCCCCAATCACCTGATGTGGACGCTCTTGGTACACCCCTTTGTGGGCTGAGTGCAAAGTCTTGGTGTAGTTAAGCCTTAATTGCTGTTGGTACGCCGGGAGGAATTGACCTCCAGGCCAATCGGCTGTGAGGACTCGCTGTGTCTATAATGGAAGAACTGCTGTGCTGGAGACACGCTTATGGTGCAGGACTTGTTTCAGTGGGGCTTTGGTGCTCACTGAGTCTGCCTCTTGAATGTGTCACTTATGGATGTGAGGAGTTGAAATCTGGTTTCTCACACTGACCACTAGGTATACTGGCTTCTGGATCTCCAATGGGGTGCAGGTCAGCTACTGTCTGAGTCCACCCAGCAGGAGCTACAGCGAGAGCTACAGTTTTCTCCTCTTTGCTTGGGATTTGGAGGTTCTGGAGCTGTCTGACCCAGGCTGCAAGTTTGCTAGGTTAAGCTGCTATAGGGCAGGCCTTTCTTATGCTAAAGCTGCTGCTTGGAGCCTGGGTGGGTTTGTAGGTTGTGTGGGGCGGGGTCTCAGGACGTCACTAGGCTAGGGCGTGGCAAACAGCGATGGCTGCTAGTTAGCTGGCTCTGTGTTTCCGACTGCATCCCGTGCCCCAGCGCAATAAACAATTATTCTTGCGCGCAGCCAAGCAAGCCCCCCTCACTTTCCAACCCAATGGCAGACAGTCCAGCTTCTCCCCGTAGGAGTTTGGGTCCCCTGTGTCTCCCCAGAAACTGTATTTCAGAGTAATCGGGGGCTTGTCTCCCTTCAGGTTGAAAAAAGCAACGCCTGCCGTCAGCCCAGATCACGCGCCTCCGTACCTCAGCTTTTCAGCGCTCGTGCACGTCTCAGTGCTCTTTTCTCTTTCCTTCTAGTTGTAGAACTTCCACTCAGCCAGCTTTCCCATGGTTCTGGGTGATAGACGTTTTGTCTTTTAGTTTTAGCTTTGAAATTGTTGTGCGAGGCAGCAGTTTAGGTGTTTACCTACGCCACCATCTTGGATTTTCTCACCTTTGGCATTTTAATTAAGATGTCTTGGTGTGGGCCTCGTTGGGTTCATCTTATTTGGGACTCTCTGTGCTTCCTGGACTTGTAAGTCTTTCTTTCACCAGGTAGGGGGAGTTTTTCTCATTATTTTTTCACATAGGGTTTTAGTTACTCGCTCTTCTTCTCGTACCCCTATGATGGGAATGTTGGTTGCTTGAAGTTATCCCAGAGGCTTTTTGTACTATCCTAATTTTTTTGGATTCTTTTTTCTTTTGCTGTTCTGATTGGGTATTTCCTGTTCCTTATCTTCCAAACTGCTGATTTGATCCTCTGGTTCATCTGTTCCACGGTTGATCCCCAGTCTCAATGTGGCTTCTTCTTTATATTCTTAGTTATAGGACTTCTGTTCAGCTAGATTTCAGGCGGTTCTCAATGATGGTTGTTCTGCAGTTTAGTTGCAATTTTGAGGTGGTTGTGGGAGGATGTGAGTACCACCTTTATCTATGCTGCCATCTTGACCAGATTCTTCATATGCCAGCCTATTAAATAAAATGTCTTTGGGGGTGGTAGATGGATAACTTTTACTTTCTACTTTTTGTCTTTTAAAATTGTTTGAAGGTTTAAAGTTAAAAAGTGTTATTTTTATTACTGGAATTTTTTTTCTATATGGATAGCTCTTTATGGGTGAAAATAATTATAATTCTCTTTTTATTTATTGCATATCCTTGAATGTTCTCCAATAAAATCCACAAGAAGGGCAAACTGAAGACAGACTGGATATTGAGGTTCAGTGAAACAGTCCACCTTGTTCTCCCCACTTCTTAAATCTCAGCATTAGCTGAGTCTTCTTGTCCGTGAGAGTGAGGAGCAGGTGCGATCCGGAGTCTTCTTGTCCATAAGAGTGAAGAGCAGGTGTGGGCCTCTGGGTCTTCTTGTCCGTGAGAGCGAGTAGGTGCGATCCAGGGTCTTCCCTCTGTCCTACTGGACATGGACTTCTGTCAGTGGCTATAAGTTGCTCATGATGGAGTGATGGTTTTCTCCTTGGACAGGTAGGTGGATGGGCTTCCTCCTCCCAGTGGGTGTGAGCTTGTCTTGGAAAGAACCTCCACCTGAACTTCAGTGACATGCACAGGTGTATGGGTCGGTGGGGTTTTAGAGTTTGGAACCCTCTTCTGGTGAGAGACACCCTCCTGCAGAACACGCTGCCCTCTGCTCTGAGTGGCGTCTTCACCTGTCCTAGGGCCTGCCCTTTCTCTCCTGTCACTCTGGTACTGACATTCCTTTCCTGCTACTGATGTTCTTTTTCCTGCCAGGCCCACTCTCATCCGTGGCACAGGTACCTGCCTGGGCTTACAAAGCACTCAGTGGTCTGGCTGGTATGCCCAGTGGTTGAGCATTGACCTATGAACCAGGAGGTCATGGCTCGATTCCCGATCAAGGCACATGCTCAGGTTGTTGGCTCTATCCCCAGTGGTGTGTGTGTGGGTGTGTGTGTGTGTGCAGGAGGCAGCCAATCAAGGATTCTTTCTCATCATTGATGTTTCTGTCTGTCTTTGTCTCTCTCTCTCTCTCCCTTCCTCTCTGAAATCGATAAAAAAACAAAACAAAACAAAGACAAAGCACTCAGTGGACCAGGGAGGAAGTAGGAAGCATGGTCCAGACCCAAAGGAAGTTATGAGTGTCAAGGGGGTTTGACCAGATAGATGAGGCACCTTCCATGAGAGCAGGCGCCGGTTCCGGCCCCTGTCACCACATGCTGCCCTGTGGTCTCCACAGCCTCTTACCGCAGCTGTGATGTCTGAATTGGTTATAGTGGGACCCCAGAAACCCAGCAGGAGGGAATTCTGAACCAATGCCTTGGTGCCTGAGGGTCTGCTGTTTGGGAGACCGACCAGTAAGGACTTCCGCATTTGCAGACTTGTCTGGACCCCTCGTGCAGGTTCTCGCAGTGGGGGAGTCAGAGGAGGCTCATGTGGGCCCTGTGGTGGCAGCTCATGCCTTGTTGTGAATTAGCACCTTGCTCAGGCTGATGATGGAGGAGTGAGAATAAAAGGTGGCTTTGAAACTTTAGAATCTTGAGAAAAGCAGAAGTTTATTTTTCAGAAGAAAGTAGTCATAGTTTAATTTTTATTTCAGTCTGGCCTGTAGATAAGAAGGCTGTCAACAGCCTCTTTGTAGGGAGGTTGGGGCCTGGAGGGGCTCATGCGTGAGAGCCTGTGACATCCCCAAAGGCCAAGACATTGCCGGGAGCAGGTGCTGCTTGAGCCCTGGCTGCCCGGGGGCATCATCTTCAGGAGTGTCAGAGTGGACACATGCCTGGTCCAACCACCAGAGAAGCTGGTGTGGTCAGGCTGGGCCTGGGCCCAGGTGTTTGGAGCATCTGGGTGACTGTGTTGTGCAGCTAAACTGGCAGCGCTGGTAGCAGCTGGCTTCGTCTTGGTGTTCAGTAAAGCTTTTGTGCTGTACTTGGGGTAGGACTGATTTTGAGTTGCTTTGTTATGGAACTGCTTGTCTTCATTCCTGAGTTCTGGTCCTCAGATATTTGAGCACCTGACAGACCACAACACGATCATAGTCAAAGCAGGGGATTTAAGTGTGTAGGAGAAAGGTTCTTGTCCTCTAGACCTTAAAAAAAAACGAAAATTAATCTACATTAATGAAAGAGAAAGATGCAAATTGACTGTACCTTCGTGATACCCACCAGCCAATCAGGAGTGAGTATGCAAATTAACCCCACAAGGATGGAAGGTTAATTTGCATACACAGATGCCGAGCCATTGCCATGGTGACGACGCAGGCGTTCTGCACTGCCCCAGCTGCTCTGGGCCTCTGGGCAGCATGGGAAGGCGGAAAGGTGACTCCTGGCCAGAGTGAAGCTGGTGCCGGCAGCCAGGGGAAGGAAGGCCCATTCTTGCATGAATCTGTGTGCATCAGGCCTCTAGTACTGAAATAATTCTAATGGGAACCACTACAGGCCACATGTCACTCAAATGAGCCATGTAAAGTGTGGTAATCGAGAGAAGGGGCAGACTGAGCTGAGTCTTGAGGGCTTGGCCTACAGAGTGGGAAGGGTCTTGGGCCAGGGGGTGGGGCCTTACCCAGACAGAGCAGGTGAGCAGGCAGAGGTTTCAGAAGTCTGTTCTGGTAGAGCTAGGTATGGAAGGTATGGAAACCACTGGGGGGCGGGCCAAGAGCTGTTAAAAATTCTTATTCGTTATGTTTGTCAAGCACATATAAATACATTTTTTTAAAGCTTCCTGTGGTTTTAAAAAAAATTTTATTTTATTGTTTATGTAAATACATTTTGAAATAGTTCAAGGAATGACTTTTCTATAACAAAATTGCTTGAATTGGATATATAATTATGCTCAGGCCTTTTAAATCAGAAGCAGGTGGCAAAGTAAAGGAGTTATATATATTATTTTTTATTCTTCATGTTGAATGAGTTCACATATCTTTAATATTTAAGAGAGAAAAATACATATTTTAAGGTATCATTGGGAGTTTTCAACCCTTTTCAAAATAGGCCTTTTATTTGGTGAAGTCCTGGTTGAAGACTGACAGGTGAACAGTTGAGATGGCTGCACTGGGTCAGGTGGAGGACAGAAGGTCCTGGAGCTGTGTTCATCAGCCGCCTCTGCTCCTGTCCCCAGTATTCCTCGGTGCTTCCTGTGGAGCATCACGCACAGCAGGACTGTGTCTTTCTGGGGAGGGAAGAACAGCTGACGGTGACTTGAGGAGTCATGGGTGCTAGGTCTGGTCATGACGAGGTGTAGGAGGAAGGTCTGTATCTTCCTCATGCTGCAGCTGACGGTGACTTGCTGTGTGGAGAAGGTCATTATAGGGAGTGATGGCGTTGCATTGACCACGCTGAATAAATGTTCCTGAGCACCTGCCCAGGCTGGCCTCACGGTGGGGCCCGGACAGCACCCACATGGAGTGTGCGTGGGGCAGGTGCCAGGGACTGCAGGTGGCATCTCCTCCGCCTGGTCAGGCTGTCGAGCCAGTGCTGGTAGTGAAGCAGCGTTTGTGTTGGTTACTTCATCATCATGATCACACGTGGCATTGAACCCTCAGAACGGGGCTAGGGTGACTGCAGGACAGCTTGTAAAATTTTGTTTACTTTAAATTTATTTTTAAAATTTTATTTAAAAGACTTTTTTTAATTTTTGTATTTAAAAATCATTTAAATTGATTTTTAGAGATAGAGAAACAGAAACATCAATTTGTTGTTTTGCTTATTTATGCATTCATTGGTTCTTTTTTTTTTTTGTTAACCTTCATCTGAGGATATTTTTTCCATTGATTTTTAGAGAGAGTAGAGGAGACAGAGAGAGAGAGAGAGAGAAAGAGAGAGAAACATGAATGTGAGAGAGGCACATTGATTGGTTGCGTCCTGCACACGCTGCAACTAGGCCTAGGATTGAACTTGTAACCCAGGTACTTGCGCTTCACTGGGAATCAAACCCGAGACCCTTCGGCATGCAGGCTGACCCTCTAATCACTGAGCCACACTGGCCAGGGTACTGGTTGATCGAACTTGCAAACTTGGCGCCTGGAGGTAATGCTCCAACCAACTGAGCTACCTGGCCAGGGCTGTTTACATTTAAACCCAAGTGGCCATGTGTGGCTACTGGCTACTGGGACAGCTCAGATCCACTGAGCCCTGTTGTCTGGTGATGCTTCCTGGTCAAAGGGAACACTCTGTCTCCACCCCTGGGTGAAGGAGAGGAGAGCAGGTGGGTCTGGAAGGAGTATCGCCTCCACAGGCCTTTATTAAATAGGCATGATGGGGTGGGGCCTGGACTGTGTGCACAGGAGGGTGCTGACAGCTGGGTGTACTAAGTGGGTGCACTGGGAGGGCCTTGCATGGAGTTGGGTTTTACCAAACTGAGGGCATTGGGTTTTTGCAGGGAGGTGACATATCCCACTTGGGGCTAGGAAAGTGTGTGAGCTGCACCCCAGAAGTGGATGGGAGCCAGAGGGGCAGGAGCAAGTTCTGTGGGCAGCCCAGGACGATGCCCACGAGGGAGGTGGCGGCGGACTCGGAGGAAGACGTGGAGAGGCCAGGCAGTGTTTGTGATGTGTTGATAGGGGAAAATTCTTACATGCACATCTAGGAGGGGTGTCACTAACTAGGACATGCAGAGAAAGGAGCCCGTTGAGGAGTAGTGCTAGGTCTGGTCATGACGAGGTGTAGGAGGAAGGTCTGGATCCTCCTCGTGCTGCAGGAAGAGGGGTTGCCGGTGGCTGTCACAGGGACAGGACAGGAAGATGGTGGCGCCTGCTGGAAGGTCAGGTTTTAGGGACGTGCAGAGAAGAAGCTGTCAGTGGGTTCTCCAGAGACACAAGCAGCAGAGGTCATTGCACTGTCTCCAGCTCCTCATCCCACCTTGGCCTCCATGTCTGTGTCAGGGTTAGTACGCCACTGGCCTGCTGTCAGTCTGGTCAGTCTTGAATCACAGGGATGCCAGGACTTAGGCAGGAGCAGACTGCAGTCTGAGGCCCATCTCTTCTGCTCTGGGATGAGGCCCATGGACGCTGTGGAGGGACACTCCTGTTAACTACATCTACAGAAACCCCCAGCAACGCCTGGTGCCATGTTAGTTAAATTGGGTGCCATAGGCAGGCCAAGCTGACATGTAAAATGAACCATCACAGAAGCCAAGTAGTGAAGAAAGAGAAAGAAAACTCCAGAAGCCAATGGAAGGTTGTTGGCAGCCCCATCTGGTGATGCTGAGAGGTCACCAGGGGAGGTTGAGACCTGGCTGTGGCTCTTGGGTGAGGAGGTGAGCAGCCTATGAGGGGATGTGGGCAGAGCCAGATCCCAGCAGTCGGGGAAGAGGAGCCGTGCAGACAGTCTCACCCCTGCAGCCAGGCCGCTTGGAGGTAGCCGAGACTCACTGTCTCTAGGACTCGGCACCACATCCTAGAAACAGCGCTGCTCTGGCTTTGCTGAGTCCCAGTCTTCGGGTTTAGTTCGAGAGCAGGAAAGCCTTGTCTCTAAAGAGAGACAGCCTTTCAGAACACGATACAGGGGCAGCTGCCAAGAGTGTCGGGCAAGCCGTCTTATTCCCGGGTAGTGTTTGGTCCGCTGGTCAGGGGGTGGGGGACGTGGTGTGTTCAGTGAGCACAAGTACCTGTCACCCACAGAGTCCTTCTTTGTGGATTATTGTTAAGCTCATCCCAGACACTGTATCCCATTCATAAGTATTTCAGAAAGTATCTCTTAACAGATAAGGATGCTTTAAGAAAAACATAACCACGGTACCATGATCACACCTAAAAGTACTGATAATAATCCCACAGAATTATCAAATGCCCAGTCAGTGTCCACATTTCCCTGCCTTGTCATTGCAAGTTGTTTGTTCCCCTGGCAGTTTTTGTGCGCGGGCGACTCACCCCAGGAAACCTCTGCTTTGCCTTCTAGAACGTCGTTCTTTCAGGAGGCTCCACAATGTTCAGAGACTTTGGACGGCGGCTGCAGAGAGACTTGAAAAGGGTGGTGGATGCCAGACTGCGAATCAGCCAAGAGCTCAGTGGTGGCAGAATAAAGGTGGGGACCGCTACGGGCTCGGGGAGGAAGGGGCGATTCTGCCCCAGCTGCTCGGCGCTCTCCCTGCATAAGAGATTGAGGACTCAGGGTATCTGGGGAGCGGGAAGGGATGGTGTCCGGGACCCCCTGAGCCACGCTGTGGAGTTACGGGTAGAGGTTGTTGCTGAGCTCACTCCAAGTGTGTGCACACTGACAGGCCGCGGTGGCCAGCAGCTCTGCCTCCCAGCCTCTGGCAGCACGAGGCCATGTCTGAGGAGACAGGCTCTCTTCACCGAGGGTCTCGGTGCCCTGAAATGGGCTGTTAGCAGGGAGTTAGTGGCGCGCTCCATGCCTTCACCCTGCACTGCAACAGCCAGCAGTGGGTCATGGGGTCACCGGGCTTGGGTAGAGGGCGAATGGGAGCAAATGGGTGTCATCTGCTGAGTCAGTGCTGGCAAATGTAATTTCTCAGAGCATTTTGGGGACTCTCAGTGTTATTTGGAATTATTCCTACAAAACTAAAACAGCTAATTTATTCAATAAATAAATTGAACTGAGTTTGTTGCTTGGATTTTTTGCCTTTTTTTAATCCTCACTGGAGGATATCTTTCTATTGCTTTTTAGAGGGGGGAGACACATCAATGTGAGAGAGACATACTGATTGGTTGCCTCCCGCACCACCCCGGCTGGGCTGGGGACCTTTCTGACCTGCAACACAGGTACTTACGTGCCCTTGACCAGAAATTGAACCAGAGACCTTTCGGTTGGCGGGCCAATGCTCCAACTGCTGAGCCATACCTGTCATGGCTATGCTTTGCTTTTTAAATGCCCTTAGTGTTCTGAGAGACTTGCCTGCTGTGTTCCCCGCACCACCTGGGCTGGGGGCTGGGCTGGGGTGGGGCAGAGTGTGGGTGCGGAAGTTGGGGGGCAGTGGCCTGGGAGGCAGGAAGGGTGGGAGGGGTGTGCAGCAGGAGTGGCTGAGAACCTCCTTTCTGAGGCAGCTGTGGCTGCTCCCCACAGAGCGACTGACCGGGCCCATGCCCCAGGGGAGGGGGGTGCACGCCTGGCCTAGAGAGGCTGGTGCCCTGGTGACCATGTCCCCTCCCTGCAGCCAAGGCCGGTCGAGGTGCAGGTGATCACGCACCACTTGCAGCGCTTCGCCGTGTGGTTCGGCGGCTCCATGCTCGCCTCCACCGTAAGTCCCTCTTCCGGCCCCATCAGCACTGCTGCTCCCATGCTGCTCCCATGTCCTGAAGGTCAGACGGTGTGCCTGCTCTAGACTGTCGCCAACTAATCCTGTGAGACAGATTCGGGGTGACGGGCTGTGTGGTCAGTGAACCCACATGTAACCTGGAATGCTCTGCGTTAATCTATGCTGTGACTGTTCTGAGTCTTAGTGCCTTTCCTCCTCAGCACGGAACAGGTCACGAATCACTAAACTCGGGCAGCACATAGCTGGTCCCAAACAGAGGCAAGAGGTTTTTAACAAAGTACCCATGTGGCTGCTCAGGCTGGGAGAGGTGGAGAGGGGCAGGCCTGCCTGGCAGGGAGGGGAGGGAGGGTGGTGAAGAGAGGTGGAGGGCAGGCCTGTCTCGGTGGGGGCGGGAGGGAGGGTGGTGAGGAGAGGTGGAGGGCAGGCCTATCTGGGGGGGGTGGGTGGGAGGGAGGGTGGCGAGGAGAGGTGGAGGGAAGGCCTGTTTGGGGTGGCAGGGAGGGTGGCGAGGAGAGGGGCGCTTGCGAGCTGCGTCTGTCCTTCTGGACACTCACGTCTCAGGGCTGTACAGCCCGGGTTCTTGCAGGTCTGCCACACCAAGAAGGACTATGAGGAGCGCGGCCCCAGCATCTGCCGCCACAGCCCCGTCTTCGGAGTCCTGTCCTAGGGTCAGCCTGGCCCTCAGCCTGTGGGTCACCTTGTGAGCCAGCTGTCCTTCAGACCCTGCAGAATGGGGTCAGCAGTGATGCCGATGTTGGGGGGGCATGTGGCACCAGCGCAGGTAGAGCCCCCGTGCCACGGTGCCCTTCCTCCTCCTCATGCCCCCCACTCCAGCTGGCTTCTAGGGATGTTGGAAGGAGCTTAACTGGCACTGTACTCAGCATTAGGAAAACAGCCAGAATGTGGTGCAAAGCAGCCCCCTCCCCAGGGGCATCAACCCTGCCCCCCATCCTATCCTATCTAACAAAAGAGTAATATACAAATTAACTGTCACTCTGTGACAAAGATGGTGGCACCCATAGCGGCCGGGGTGGGACCACGTCCCGGCTGTGCGGAAGGAGGGGATGGGCCTCTGGCCAGAGGCCAGGGCGAGGGGCGCTGATGTTGCAGGCCGGGTTGAGGGACCCCCGTGCATGAATTTTGTGCACCAGGCCTCTAGTTTTTGTAAATAAAATGTTATAAACTTGGAATATAAATTGAAGTTTGTATTTCCTATCATTTTGCACTTTATTTATTTGGTACAAGTGTCTGGTCCCTGTGTGGGCGCGTGCTGGGTCCCGGGTCTGGGCGTGTGCTAGTGCCCCAGAGTGTGGTCATCCATGTCCCCTGAGGCACATCCTGGCGCGGGCGTGAAGCACACTAGAGGGAAGTAGCCGTGTGTGTGCTAGGAGTTGGCCTCGCTGACTGGAGTGCCATGGAGTCAGAGCGCTGTGAGAATTGCTCCAGAAAATGTACCTGCTCACGTCCTCGCAAGGACCTCCTGGCTGATGCATGGTGGATGGCAGCTGGCCACGGGCCTTTGAGGCATCGCCTCCCTCCCGGCTCCGTCAGTTCCTCCATGGCCCTGGCTCAGGAGGCTGTGCCTCCAACAGTGGTTGAGTTAGAACCCGATACACGCATTCTTAGGCCACATGACTTCTAGGCTTCCCTTGTCCAGTTGGGGGCAAGGTTATCTCTGAGATTGTACTCATGTTTGTCCAGCTTACAGATCCTGAGCAGGGCATTTGGTTCTAAACATGACATTGATGGGCAGAGTGATTAGAACGTGACTACAGTGCAGGCTTTCAGCCCTAGCTGGTCCCGGGCACCAGGTGAGTCAGATGAGGGGGGAGGAGGGAGAGAGAGAGAGAGAGAGAGAGAGAGAGAGAGAAACAACTATGACAAGAGAGAATCATGGATCGGTTGCCTCCTGCACGGTTCACACTGGGGATGGAGTCCACAACCTGGGCTTGTGCACTGACTGGGAATCGAACTGTGACCTCCCGGTTCATAGGTTGACACTCAACCACTGAGCTATGCCGGCCGGGTAAAGATTTTATTTATTGACTTGAGACAGAGAGAGAAAAAAGGAGAAAGAGAGAAACATGGATTTGTTGCTCGACTTATTGATGCATTCCTTGGTTGCTTCTTGTATGTGCCCTGACTGGGGGTCTAACCTGTAGCCTTGGTGTATCGGGAGGACACTCTAGACACTGAGTTACCTGGCCAGGGCTAATGTTTTGCTTCTTTCAACAGACCTGCCAACTACTGTCTGTAGAAGGAGCTGGGGTTGGTCACTCAATAAGAAGGAAGAATGTCAGTTACATTGGTAATCTTAAGGAAACTGCACATACTTTTTCTCCAGATTGAATTAGATCATGTGACTATGTCAGTGGGTAAAATCCACCTTCTACAATAAAATGCCTCCGTGAACAGTTTTCTATAAAAATAACTCAACAAATGCACACTTTAACATTCTAAAATTGTCAGCCAATGGTTTTTAGAACCATTACGTTGTTTAACGGTGTAGAAAGTTGCTTGGTGCTACTTAACAGATGTACATATAAACTCAGCTCTATGCCAAGAACACTGTCATAGGGACGCATTCACTGCACACCTGGTCGCTGCCCCCACCCACAGAGAACCTGGCTACGTCCGAGTCCCCGGCATTCGGTCCCGAGGGCATCAGTTTCTGCCTTTATTAAATTTCTACTCAAGACCAGATGGAAGAACATGAGGCTTAGGATTTTGCTCCTACACGTGTGGAGCATCGGGGGAAACTGCAAGTGGGGAGATGGAGGCTACTGAAGGGGTAGCTAGCCCCTCGATCCGGGTCTTTGAGGAGGTATGAGGTGACTCACCTGGAGCACAGGGAGCTCTGAGGCTCCAGGTGCTCACTGGGGACACATCCACGAGGCGGAGGGCTCTCTCCTGTCCAGCTTCCAGAGAGGAGGGGAGGAGTGGGGAGTTGACCTTGGGGCTGGGGTTTGCCAGCAAGTGTGGAGGTAGGGCAGGTGCCAGGTTCTCTGTGGGTGGGGGCAGGGCGGGTGCCGGGTTCTCTGTGGGTGAAGCCCCTGAAGCCCAGGAGGGTGGGGAGAACAGGGAATGAGAGGCTGGGAGTGAAGGGTCTGAGGACTGGAGGTTCAAGCCTCAGGGTCGGGAGACTGGTCACAGAGAGGAAGCCCTTCTCAGCGATCATAGTGTCACCAAGGTGGGCATCCGGTAGAGGTTGAATTCACTGGAAATTGTAGAATTTAGGGCGTTGGACAGATGGTTCAGTTGGGGGTGGGCGTCATCTGGGTGGAATGGGGCCTTGGCGAAGAGAGCAAAACTGTGACCCAGAGTCGTGGGTGCAGATCAGCCAGACCTGAGCATCACCTGTGAGGAACTCACAACGTGCCGACTACGCATGGGTTTGTTTGAGCTTAGCAGCACCCATGTGACATGGGTGCTGCTATGATCCGCATTTTCCAGGATGACATACTCAAGGCACACGGTGACGGGGGGGAGGAGGCACTATTGGTCTCAGGTGTGCTTTATCCCCAGTCCTGGAGAAGTAGGTGGACGACAGCCCTGAGTGGCAGGCGGGCACACCTGAGGCGTGAGTCGAGTGACTCCCTGATAGCGCATGGCCAGTTTGGAATGGCGGATGAGGAGCTATAAAAGGTCCTCCCCAACTCAAATCCCTGGCATGTAATGTCTTGTAGGGAGCTATGGTCGACGTTTTTATGGTTGAATTATTTTTATTCAAGATGTTTTGCCAATATGTGTTTGCCCTGTGCATTGACTTCATTGTATGTGATAAGGCAAATGAAGTAGAAGAGTCATTAATCCGAGCGCCGAGAGGCACAGGGGGCATAGCAAGTGTTCAGTAAGTTTCATCCATTATTCTGTTAAAAAGCAGCTGTGTCCTGAGAGCCCTACTCATGAAAACTGCTTTAAAAAATAGTTTTCGTGGGGAAAGAGAACTTTAGGTCCATGAACTAACTGGTCTTTAGGACTTCCAGTAAGAAAATATTTTAAAAAGACATTAGTCTGTAGTTGCAGAGTCTAAACACCACTAGCCTTTTCTTCCTGTCACATTGCTGACATGATGGAATCATTTATCATCCATGAGTTAAAGAGCCACTGCTGCCCGCACAGCACCTGCCTCCCCCCACTGTGAGCTTGGAACCATCCTCTCAGGCACGAGACTGTCTGGCCTCAGTCCTGTGCGCCCTGCAGCCAGGCTGCAGCTGAACACGCTGGGATTTGAGAAGCACTCTCAGTGTCACTGTATTGTTTCTGGGGCAGGATGGGGGCAGCGCCTGAGTGACCAGTCCCCCCAAGGGCTCCTGGCCCCCAAGCGCTCTCACCTGTGCCCTCGCCCCCAACGCCACCTTCCAAGGGGCAGCCTCTCCTTCCCCAGTCCTGCCCTGTGTCCCTCACCGGACCAAGGTCCTTGAATCCGGGGACTGATCTCTGCAGTGCCCAGCCATGGTAGGTGCCCAGCAAACACTGGCCTCAATTCCTGTCACATGAGACTCCCAAGCTGGGTGTGCTGTGCAGTGTGGGTAACCT
Organism: Corynorhinus townsendii; assembly: GCA_026230045.1. Lineage (NCBI taxonomy): Eukaryota > Metazoa > Chordata > Mammalia > Chiroptera > Vespertilionidae > Corynorhinus > Corynorhinus townsendii. The sequence goes on along the minus strand of JAPDVU010000004.1, from coordinate 105,320,724 downwards.
TTGCTGGCTCTCAGATGAAAGCTGGTATTGAATGTTTGGGGTGTTAACTAGAGTTACCTTAAGAGTTTTAATGGTGTGAAGTCCAGCCCTTGCATTGTGGCCACAGTGGGTTTCCCGTCTACTTGCAGGGGATGCATGAGCCACAGCTCACCTGGTGTGTGGGCCCCCTCTACATAGTACCTGTCCTTGTGTGGTCACAGCAGAGCCGGTGGCGGAAATGCCCGCAGAACCCATGCGGGCCTGGGCTGCAGAGCGGCAGCCTGCATGCCGCAGCCTCCCTGATGTGAATGATGTGCCCCTTCTGACTGAAGCACCGAGCCTTTCGTGATGAAGTCCTTCTCTATGGTCCCTCCCTTCTATCTCATCTGTAAAAAGTACGATTGTGCCAGACAGGCTAGTGAGATTAATCGCGTGTACAGCTTATATGACACTGCAAGAGAGCCCGTGGAGATTTACCTGGGGAAAAAATCTTCACTTAGTTAAAGAATATTTCATAATGTTTCCTTTAAAAGTAATAATTATGAAATATTGTCAGGCTTGTTAAATAGAAATAGATTGGCAAAATAATTGCATGGGGCTTTAATTGGCAATTACATCAATTTCACTTGGTCAGATGGAAATACATTTTAAAAAAGAGAGGAAAGAAATGATAGCTTGATATTGGTCATGGAGGGATTGTTCTTGTGCTAAAATCCTAGTTCTTGTCCAGCTGGTTTGGCTCAATGGATAGAGCGTCGGCCTGCAGACTGAAGAGTCCCGGGTTCAATTCCGGTCAAGGGCACATGTCCAGGTTGTGGGTTTGCTCCCCAGTAGGGGGCGTGCAGGAGGCAGCTGATCAATGATTCTCTTTCATCATTAATATTTCTATCTCTCACTCTCTGAAATCAATAAAAAAAAGTAATAAAAAATACTAGTTCTTTCTATCCTGCATTATGTCTCAAAGCAAGCAGGTGTACTCCCGCAGGCTGGAATCTCATTTTGCACTTGCTTTCAGCGTGGGGTGCTCCGTTTGTTTCTGGCTGTGTGTGTACAGTCATGGATGTGTACTAATAGGATTGGCTAGCCTGGCCAGTGTGGTTCAGTTGGTTGGGCATCATCCCATGCACCAAGAGGTCACCAATCTGATTCTCAGTCAGGGCAGATGCCTGGGTTGCAGGCTCGATCCCCAGTAGGAGGCATGCAGGAGGCAGCCAATCAATGTTTCTCTCCCTCTCACTTCCTCTCTCTCTAAAAAAATCAATAAAAACATATTAAAAAAAAATAGTGTTTGCTACTAATAAATTTAAAATTTTTAATTGGTTAAAGAAGATTGGTAATTTATTTGAAAGCTTTACTGTTAAAACATTAATATGATACACCCAAGGATCAATGAGAAAAATTTAAATAACATGGTGTTGGCTATCTTTTCAATATTAACGGGTTGGATAGATCTGCTGTCACCATTGATCTGATTGCCTGCTGGCTGCTTGTATCACCGCAGATACATTCTGAATAGTTTCCCATCAGACATCCTCTGGCCTTGAGTGACCTTTCCTTCCTCCTGCTTCCCGTTGTGATTGGCGGTGGTGACCAGGTGATAATGGTTTTCAGTGAGGTTCACTTCCTGCCATTTGTTCATCACCATGAAGCGGGGTTTGGGGTGGAGCAGGGATGTCACTGCCTTTGCTGGCTCTTGGCGCTGTTGCTCTCAGCTCTGTCTCTTCGTCTCCTTTCCTTCTCTTCACCTAGTGAGATGAGGGCACAGGAGCCAGGGGAGTCGGTGGCCATAGGACCCGACATACAAGTTTGGCGGGCAGATGAGTGGTGGGGGTGACGTAGGAGGCTGCGAGGTGAAGGGCTCTGGGCCTGAGGGCGATGGCTCTCATGGAGACCTTCTTTCTGGGTTTGTGCAATTGATCCTTCTTGCCTCAAGTTGTTTTTTCTGAAATCCTCATCCAGGATATGTTTATTAATTTTAGAGAGAGTGGAAGGGTTGCGGGGGAGGGGAGAGAGAAACATCCATGTGGGAAAGAAACATAGAAACATTGATCGGTTGCCTTCCACATGCACCCCAAACAGGGATCAAACCTGCAACCTGGGTATGTGCCCTGCCCAGGACGACACCCCAATCTACCGAGCCACCCAGCCAGGACAATGTGCTCTGATAACTCCTGCAATGTCCGAGCCCTGGCTAAATCTAGAGGCTGGTGGTGTCTGGTTGAGAAGTTCTCTGACAGCCTGCTGGGAGAAGGCTAAGCTCTGGGCTCATCAGCGACAGAGCCAAGTGCTCCCCTTGGGCCCCGGGGTGGCCCCTCCATGAGGTGCAGAGGCTGAGGGTTCTGGCGGCCCCTTTGTGGCAGAGTTGAATTTGGGGTGGGGAGATTGACAGAGGGAGGTGTGGGGACAGGGTGCCCCAGGAGGGGCCAGGAGAGGACCAGGGAGTCAAGAATGAGCCTGAGAGGATGCTGGATGATGCCCTGCAATTATCACAAGCCAACGCCCCCCAAATTTTACTACCTTCTTTGTTTTTGACCCCAGCTTCGTTGAGATATAATTGACAAATAGCATTGTATACATTTAAGATATACAACACGACCTACTTTTTAAACAGTGTTTTTATTGATTTTAGAGAGGAAGGGAGAGGAGTAGAGAGAAGCATGGACGAGGAGAAGCAGGCCCCCTACTGGGCATGTGCCCTGACCAGGAATTGAACGGTGACCTCTTGGTGCATGAGTCGACACTCAGCAACCACTGAGCCACACCGGCAGGGCACACGCCTACTTTTGATTGAAGGTCTAATAGGTCCAAGTGCTAAGTTTTACACTTAGAATTGCCCACCACGTGCAGATGTCTCACTGGGGCTGTTAGCGTTTGGAAGGGGTGGACAGCAGAGAGAATAATGCCATCCTTTCCCCACGAAGACACGATGAGCAGGGCGGCGAGATGCCTGCTCAGGGAGAGCTTCGGGCTGACCCCCAGCTATCCCCCCAGGCGCGGGGGAACCCTAGGCTACTACATCAACGTGCTCTGTCAACTACCTGCAAGTCAATGCTGAGACGTGACTGTCGACCTGGTCAATGTCTGTCTGATGGCGGGCCGTTCTTGGAGCACTTTCTGACCCAAGTGATGGGAAGGCCCAGCTGCTGCTGTAAACATTTACAATTCTTTTTTTTTTTTTTACTTCTGTCTTTTTTTTTTTTTTCTTAATTAAATCTTTATTGTTCAGATTATTACAGGTGTTCCACTTTTTTTCCCCCCATAGCTCCCCTCCACCTGATTCCCCACCCCACCCCATGCCCTTACCCCCCACCACTGTCTTCATCCATAGGAGTAAGATTTTTGTCCAATCTCTTCCCGCACCCCTCACACTTGCTTCCCCTGAGAATCGTCAGTCCACTCCCTTTCTATGTCCCTGATTCTATTATATTCACCAGTCCATTCTGTTCTTCAGATTTTTTATTCACTTGATTTTTAGATTCACTTGTTGGTAGGTATGTATTTGATGTCATTTTGTTGTTCATAATTTTTATCTTTACCTTTTTCTTCTTCTTCTTCTTCTTAAAGAATACCCTTCAGCATTTCATGTAATCCTGGTTTGGTGGCGATGAACTCCTTTAGCTTTTTCTTGTCTGTGAAGCTCTTTATATGACCTTCAACTCTGAATGATAGCTTTGCTGGGTAGAGTAATCTTGGTTGTAGGTTCTTGGTGTTCATCACTTTGAATATTTCTTGCCACTCCCTTCTGGCCTGCATAGTTTCTGCCGAGAAATCAGCTGACAGTCGTATGGGTACTCCCTTGTAGGTAATTAACTGTTTTTCTCTTGCTGCTTTTAATATTCTCTCTTTGTCTTTTGCCCTTGGCATTTTAATTATGATGTGTCTTGGTGTGGTCCTCTTTGGGTTCCTCTTGTATGGGGTTCTGTGTGCTTCCTGAACTTGTAAGTCCATTTCTTTCACCAGGTAGGGAAAGTTTTCTGTCATTATTTCTTCTAATAGGTTTTCAATATTTTGCTCTCTCCCTTCTTCTGGCACCCCAAAAATTCGGATGTTGTTTCGCTTAAAGTTGTCCCAGAGACTCCTTACATTATCTTCATATTTTTGGATTCTTTTTTCTTTTTGTTTTTCTGGTTGGATGTTTTTTCTTTCCACATATTTCAGATCTTTGGTTTGATTCTTGGGGTATGTTGATCTACAGTTGAGTTTCTGTATATTCTTTATTTCAGACAGTGTATGCTTCATTTCTGACTGATCCTTTTCCATTTTTTTGGCATTCTCATTAAGGTCCTTGAAGGTCTCACTAAGCTCCTCAGAAGTGTCATCAAGTTTCTCGGCGGTTTTTAGAAGATTCTTGAGTAACCTTATAAATGTGATTCTGAACTCTATGTCATCCAGTAGTTTGTTTTCCTCCGTTTCTTTCATTCGTGACATGTTTCTTTGTTTCTGCATTTTGGCTGCTTCCCTGTGTTGATGGAGTGGCTTTTTGTGGTAGGTGACCTATAGGGGGCAGTAGCTCAGCCTCCCCAATCCCCTGATGTGGATGCTCTTGGTACACCCCTTTGTGGGCTGAGTGCAAAGTCTTGGTGTAGTTAAGCCTGAATTGCTGTTGGTACACTGGGAGGAATTGACCTCCAGGCCAATTAGCTGTGAGCACTCCCTGTGTCTATAATGGAAGAAGTGCTGTGCTGAAGACACACTTATGGGGCAGGACTTGTTTCAGTGGGGCTTTGGTGCTCACTGAGTCTGCCTCTTGAATGTGTCACTTATGGATGTGAGGAGTTGAAATCTGGTGTCTCACACTGACCACTAGGTACACTGGCTTCTGGATCTCCAATGGGGTGCAGGTCAGCTACTGTCTGAGGCCACTCAGCAGGAGCTACAGTGAGAGCTGCAGTTTTCTCCTCTTTGCTTGGGGTTTGGAGGTTTTGGAGCTGTCTGACCTGGGCTGCAAGTTTTCTAGGTTAAGCTGCGATAGGGCAGGCTTTCTTATGCTAATTGAGCTGCTTGGAGCTTGGGTGGGTTTGTAGGTTGTGTGGGGCGGGGTCTCAGGGCGTCACTAGGTTAGGGCGTGGCAAACAGCAATGGCTGCTAGTTAGCCAGCTCTGCGTCCCCAATGGCTTCCGAGAGTCCCGTGCCCCAGTGCCGTAAACAATTATTCCTGCGCGCAGCTCTGCAAGCAAGCCACTCTCGCTGGCAGACAGTCCACCTTCTCCCTGTAGGAGTTTGGGTCCCCCGCGTCTCCCCAGAGACTGGATTTCAGAGTAATCGGGGGTTTGTCTCCGTTCAGGTTGAAAAAAGCAACGCACCCAGTCGCCCGCCGCCAGCCCGGATCACACGCCTCCGTACCTCAGCTTTTCAGCGCTCGTGCACGTCTCTAAGCTCTTTTCTCTTTCCTTCTAGTTGTAGAACTTCCACTCAGCCAGCTTTCCCGTGGTTCTGGGTGATAGACGTTTTGTCTTTTAGTTGCAGTTTAAATTGTTGTGGGAGGCAGCAGTTTAGGTGTTTACCTATGCCGCCATCTTGGATTCCTCCCTGACTGGTTAATTCTTTTTAAAAAATATTTTTAAGTATTACAAATAGTAGTACATCATTTACAATTCTGATGCAGAGATAGGACTTGCTCTACAACACAAAGCGATGTGTAGGTGCCCACGGGTGCTCTGGGTCTGGGGCCCCAAGGGTCAATGTCACCAGAGATCGTGTGGGCTCCAGTGGTCGGGGGAGTCTTGATGGAACAAATGAGACTCTAGGCGACTGTTGTGAGTTCACGTGACAAAGCTTAGCAGACGGAGATGCTTGGTGACGCTCCCAGCTGGTCAGCCCGGACGGGACACCTGTGGGTGTCTACAGGGAGACCTATTTACCTGGATCCGATGAATGGATGTTCCAGGGACTATCTAGAGAGGCTGCCGCATGCATCTGATAAGACTATCAGAACGTGGAGGAAGTGGGCAATCTGCGCTTACCCAGCGCTCCCTGCCATTCTAGTTGGTGGTAGCCTTGGATTCTGTAACGTGTTCTTCTGTGCAGACTCCACACCGCCCCTGAATCCTCCTTGCCTTGGTGTTATTGTGTGTACAGCCCCGTGGGGAAGGCCTGCTTAGTCTAACTGTTGCCTTGTGGCTTTTAATGGAAAAGCAATTGATTTTGGCTTATCCCACTCATAGTGCCTATTGGATATTCACCTCCACTTTTGCTTTAAGTCTCCCTCCTACCTCCCATTTCTCAGGCATTGGGGAGGAGACTCTTGAGAATGTGAGAATGGTGACTGGGGGACCTCCCAGAAGCAGAGGTGGCCCCCAAGGAACTTTCAGATGGAATTAGGAAATTACCAAAGGCTTATGCATTCTATGATTGAGCATCAACTTTGTTAATTCTGTGTTCTGTTAGGAAGTGGTATCATGGAAACGTGTGAGGGAAGTGGCCTGAGTGTGCTCTTAGGGTGATGGGAAGGTATTGGCACCTTCGATGAGGCGGCTTTCTAAAACATGGCGGGGCGTCCCTGGCACATGTGATGGCAGATTCCATGTGTACCTGTGGCCAGGTGATGGTTCCCAGGTGTTTGGTCAGAGACTCCCCAGGATGTCACGGTGAAGGTGGTTAACGTTTGCCACCCGTTGACTTTAGGTGAAGGAGAGCATGTGGGTGGGCTTCATCCAATCAGTCGAAGACTTTTAAGAGCAAAAGCCGAGGGTTCCAGAAGGAGAAGGAATTCTGCCCCAAGACTGACATGGAATCCACCTGTGTCTCCAGCCTGCCAGTCTTCCTTGCAGATTTCACTCGCAAGACCCAAACAGCAACTCTTCCTGAGTTTCCGACTGCCCCCAACCCCACACGGTTCAGACTGGCCAGTCCCTACACTCACGCAAGCCAGTTCCTTAAAATAGCCCTCTCACCCCACATGCTGCACATCTCTGATTGGATCTATCTCTGGACTGACAACACCTGATAGACCACCTTCCCTCTAGGCTCGGCCCAGCCCGGGGTCTTCTGGGTAATTGCTGAGCCCAGATCAACCTCAGAATCTGGAGGAGACTGTGGCCCTGATTGGGAGTCGGCACCAGAGAGGGAACAGAGTGTTGTCATAATCCTAGGGGCTCTCTGCGGATGTTGGCTAATAACACAAATGAGTGTTCGTATGTTAAGTGCCATCGAGTTAATTTCCAGCCAATGTTTGTGGGTTTGTGCCCCAGCCCTGTGGTTAGCATCCTGGGAATAAAAGATGGACTAGACACAGCAGCGGAGAGCGGGGCTGAACATTTTCTTATTTTTAAAATTAAAAGAATCCTCACCAGAGGATATCTTTTCCATTGATTTATTTTTAAGAGAAAGTGGAAGGGAAGGGGAAAGACAGAGAGAGAGAAACATCGATGTGAGAGAGACACATTGATTGGTTGCCTGCTGCATGTGCCCCGACCAGGGCTAGGATCCAGGGCTAGGATCGAACCTGCAGCTGAGGTACATGCCCTTGCCTGGAATCGAACCTGGGACCCTTCAGTCTGCAGGCCAACTCACTAACCACTGAGCGCCAGCTAGGGCTGGGCTGAGCATTTCCGGTCACGCACCTGCTGGGAGCTCCCGGGGAAGGTGGACAGGAGGAGGTGGGACAGCAGCCACTGAGGCCAAGGGGAGGGTCTCCCAGCACCTGTGAGCCGGAAGCCAGTGCAGCCTGGAGTTCACGGACATGCCCACCACCTGCTGTTTCAGGAGTGACGATGGAAACACGCACAGGGCGCCCTGGCCCGTGGGCTGGGGTGGGGGAGTGGTGTCCTGTGCACTCAGAGGCTGCAGCTTCGATGATGCCGGGCCCCAGCCAGGCACACGCCATGGGTTGTGTGATGTAGGCAAACAGTCGGTGTTTCTCACACTGATGTTTCACTCTCTTTCAAAAATCAATAAAACATGTTAAAAAAAAAGAAAAAAGAAATATGGGCAGGCCATGTACTGAGTTCACAGCTCACCAGGAGGCATGCTGCTGCCTTCATCAGTGAGCACTCTGCCCTCCAACCACTCAGGTCTGCCCTCCTATACCCATTAGTTCCAGAGGCATTTCAAGCCCTGAGCTGAGGAGCTGGAGGCCAGGATTTAAATCCTGGGTCCTCATTTATTAACCGTGTGAACCTCAGTGTGTTTCCTCACCTCTGACCCCCAGTTTCCTGCCCCCCAAAGGGAGGATGTAAACAGCTGTTGGGGTGGCGGGAAGTGGAAAGGAGGTAGGAAAGCACCAGTGCTGAGATGCAACATCTCCGGGTGCCAGGTCCTCCCTGCTCTCTCCTCCCTTTACTCTGACTCCTTAGGTTTCCAGGGAGGGCCCTGTCGGGTGGCTCCCACGTGGTTCAGTCCCTGGTTCAGTCAACTCTTCGCCCCAGCTTGCAGGCTGTGTGTGCCAGCGGTGGACACCAGAGGGCGCGCCTGCACCGCCCACCGCCTGGGCTCTGGGACCGGGCAGGTCCTGGCTGCAGGTGACACAGAGCACCTCGTGATTGCAAAGGCTCCTTGCCAACCCTCAGAGGTCAGTTCTGAGCTGAAATCTGAAGCAACGGGGGGCCAATCACCTACATCGACCCTTTCAGGGGATTTTAAAAGCTTGTCGTTGCACTGAGTGGTAACGAGCAAATGGCATTCCGTGACAGCAAACTTTTGCAATTTGACCTTCAGAGTGAGTGTGCCTGTCAAGCCCTCTTGGAACAAGAGCCTAGAGGCAGATGCAAAGCCTGGGTCCCGCAGCAGCCTCACTGGGAAGCGGCCCAGCTGCTCTGAACTCAGAGGCCTCTTGCTGGGAGGCGGGGAGCCCCCTCAGGGCTGCCATTTCTTACACACTCTGTGACCTTCGCCAGCCTGGCCTCAGCACCGGGAGCTGCTCAGGGGAAGGGGCGTGGGGCTCACCCCACTGTGACATGACCGTAGTGGGGAGGAGGGGTCCACAGCAGACACTAGCGTGGGAAGGAGCAGCCTCGCTGTGGAGGAAGGCGCACGTCTGAGTCTTCCTCCACAGGAAGGGCACAGACCTGGATCAAGGCTGATCACACGTCTGACCAGATGGACCAGCGCATTCAGCTCCCAGACAAAACACCTGGCAGCTCCCTCGGGAATTCAGTGAGTCCAGAGTTTTCCATTGGAAATCTCTGGTGAGGTTCTGAGCACGCACAGCTTCCAGGCACACAGGGTCCCATCAGCCCGTTTTTTTCCCGTCTCACCGTGAAGCGTGTCGGGAGTGAATGAAAGGTCACCTGTGTCCCTCTCCTGTGGTCACCTATGTGTGGTTCCCATGAGGCATCTCCTCCATGTCCCTAAAAAGGGCCACCAGAGTCTCAGTGACTCCACTTCTATGCTGGGGGAGGGATAGAGCAAGGGACAGGGCGGGGTGGGGAAGCAGAGGTGGTGGGGGCAGGAAACAGGGACCACCTGTACTGCTGGACCTCAAAGTGGGGACAGGAGGACGGAGAAGGGGTCAGTGGCCCCTAAGGGCTGGGGGACCTGTCCCAGGCAGCTGAGTGAGGCTTCCCAGCTGGTGAAGGTGGGTGTGGGATGGAGGGGAGGTCCTTCTGTGCACTCAGAGATTGTTCCATTACATTAGGTTACACACACCTCATGCAAGCTTACACTTTTCTTAGCAAACTTATTTCCTTTACATTTATTTATACCCTCCTTACAACTTTCAGAAAACTCAGCGCTAAGTTTTATATCTATAATAATAAAAGCATAATATGCTAATTAGACTGGACAGCCGAACAACCTTCCGGATGTCATTCCAGACATCCTTATGGACGAAGCCGTGATGGCGGGGGCCAAGGCAGAAGTGGTTAGGGGCAATCAGGCAGGCAGGCCAGCCAGCAGTTAGGAGCCAGCAGTCCCGGATTGAGAGAAGGTGCAGGCTGGGCTGAGGGACCCCCAACCCCCACGCACGAAGTATTCAACTGGGCCTCTAGTTTAATTCTAACATCAGTGTTAGCATTTTGCACCAGACTAAGGCTGGTGGACACAGGTTCTGCTGAGAGGGCCTGAGAAGTGGTCCCCTGAATGCCCAGCTGCCGCTCCGGGAACAGGAGCCCCAGGTGGAGTCAGGCACTTTGCCCCGGGGCCATTCCTCCTTCCTACACTGAGGACCACTAGGCTGCCTTCTGGGCCCAGGAGTTCAAGTGGAAATGGATCCAAAGGGACCTTGCAGGAGCCCGAACCCTGTGGCACATCCTGGATGGCATAGACCTGGACCAAGGCTGATCGCAGGGCTTGTCCTGCAGGGGGCTGCCCTCATGGTAATCGTGACCACCAGGGAAAACAGCACCAGTGGTCTTTTTAAAAAATATATTTTTATTGATTTCAGAGAGGAAGGGAGAGGGAGAAAGAGATAGAAATATCAATGATGAAAGAAAATCACTGATCGGCTGCCTCCTGCATGCTCCCTACTGGTGATCAAGCCCGAAACCTGGGCATGTGCCCTTGACTGGAATTGAACCCAGGACCCTTCAGTCTGCAGGCTGACACTTTATCCACTGAGCCAAATCAGCCAGGGCATACCCTAGTGGTCTTAACGAAATACCCTCACTTCGCTCTCCCAGGCTAGCCCCGCCTGCTGGAGGGGAGTGTGGGCTGGGGACCAAGTGCAGGGCAGTAATGGGCAGTAATGAGAGACTGCACCAAAGGAGGGGAAGCAGGGTGGTGTGGACAGAACCTGACAAAATAATGCACCAGCCAAGTTATTTCCAAACCGCCTCCCCAGCAGGCACTGCGGTTGAAATAAGCGATTGAACAATAAATGCTATTGGCAGCTCTGCGGGGCTCCGAGTGCTGATCGCAGCCCAGGACACATCGCGTCCTCTCTGGCATAACAGGTTCTGTTTTACTGCTAATTAAAGGTCACCCAGAGAGTGCACCCTGGACTACAAAGAGCTCTTGGACTTTGGCCAGTTCTGGAAACAGTGGCTTTGCTGAAGGAAAGCGAGGGTCTCCCCACTGACCTCTGCGAGGCTTGCGTGGCGTGAGGTAAGCCGTGCTGTTGAAAGTGCACGTTGCTGCTTTATTTAGAATCCCCAAACCCTGTGACCTAACAAGACAGACATGTGCCCGAAGGGCTCACCATGGCCCGAGGCCGACTTCGCAGGTGGCAGGGCCACACGCTGAGTATGTTTTTGGTTAATGTTGTCATGATCATATCTCAACAGCCAATGCAATAAAGCTGGCTCTCATTCGTGTTAGGCATCGCTCCACAGATCTGGGCTGAGACAGCGTTGCCCTTAGTTTTTGTGATATCAGAGACGGTGCCTTCATGAATTTCAATGCCGCTTGGCTTAAATGCAAATTTTAAAATAAATAATTGCTTTGCTGTGGGCCACAGTTGAGCAGGCTGAGAATATCTTTCTATTAAGCACAGGGATAAGATGAATGTCTGAAAGGAAAAACTTGACATGTTATCAATTCTTTCATGGAGGAGAATTAACAGAAAAAAATGCTTATTGTAGCCATTTCCTCTTCTCCAGTAGCACACTAGGAGGCCACTGTTCATCTGACCTGCACAGCCTCATGGTCTCTCATGTGGACAGTGAAGCAGGTTCTCATGTTTAATGCGGCTTCTCTGGCAAACAGGACTCGGAGGCCGGCGGTGCGCATGGACACAAGGACCTTACCTTACGTGGTGTGAGTGCTAAGTGTGTGTCTTCTCTCCCCCCGCCCCACTGCACCGTCTTCTAGACAAACTTAATTTTACTTTCCTAAAGTGTGTTTAACCTGCAGACTGCCCTTGAACACAGCCCTGGGCAAGGCCCTTGCTCTGGAGACAGGAGACATGCCACCCCCGACCCCCAAGGAGGCCCTGGAAGACGCAGTGTCGGAGAAGACCAGCACCCTGCTCTGGGTCTCCCTCAGGTTTTTGTTGCTCCAGTTCCTGGCCTTCCCTCATCTCTGCAGCCTCCTGCCTGCTTCCATCCCTGCAGCACCTGTCTCACCTGCCCTGGCCACGTGCAGGACTGCTGCGTAGGCCCCCAAGCACACCACCTCACGCCCAGGCCTGGCCTCTGAGGCCAGGTACAGTGATGGCGAATGGCAGGTGAAGGGTCACCTATGCTCTGCCCTCCTGCCCTGGGGGCCCTCTCACAGTTTCATGCACGAAGCACTCATGTCTGTGCAGATGGGAGAGGGGATTGGTACTCCGGAGGCGCCATTAGCCAATGGGAAGTGCCGGTGCAGACTCTGGCTCATTTGAGTTTCTCCCCAGAAAGTTCCAGCAGGATGGAGCACCAGCCCAGATGGCGCTGGTCAACATGGTAACACACCCTGGTGTGGGCCATTCTTCCTCCTCCTGGTCCTTCACTCCTGCACCCGACTACTTCATAACTTAATACCAGCATGCAAGTTTTCATCCCAGCTAAGACACTCGGCAAACCAGAGTGGGTCCTGTTGGTGTGGCCCAGTGGCTAGAGCGTTGGTCCACACACCGAAGGGTCATGGGTTTGATTCCCGATCAGGGGCATGTACCTGGGTTGCAGGTTTGTTCCCTGCCCCCCGGCTGGGGCACGTGTGGGAGGCAACCAGTCGATGTGCCTCTCTCACATCAATGTTTCTCTCTCTCTCTCCCCCTCCCACCCTTCTACTCTCTCTGAAAATCAATGGAAAAATATCCTCGGGTGAGGACAACAACAACAAAGCAGAGGCTGGGTTATTAACTTTTTTTTATTGTCTAAAGTTTTACATATGTCTCCTTGTCTCCCGACTGACTCCCCCCAGCCATTCCCACCCCCGAGGGCAAGCCCCCACCGCCTCAGTGTCTTGCTGTGTTGACCAATTCACCCTAGGCCAAGTTGCTTTCAGAAAATTGTTTTCTGGACAAAATAAGTGCTCCTGGAGGTTTACCTGTTTTGCCTTCCTGGCCATTCATGCACACACACATGCACAGATGTATGCACCCACACCCAAACCCAAGCCCACCCACAGGTGTGCACATTCCTCCCATGTGCATGCATGCATATCTGTGCACATAACGTGCTCCTGACAACCCCCTTACATACACACGCTCACACACATGTACATGTGCACCCACATCCATGCCCAAGTGTGCACACGCGCCCCCCCCCTCCCCACACACTCACTCATTCTTTGGTCTGCTGCCTCCTGACTTAACTCCCTCCTCAGCCACACTGCGCTCAGACTGTCCTGAGCGTCTGATTCCTCTGACTTGGTCCGAGGACCCTCCTGAGCTGCCCCACAGCCCTGTCGAGTGTCTGGCACTACAAGGACCCTCCGGACTTCCTGCTGCGGCAAAGCCTGGGGTCTGACAGTGACAGGAGGGCGGGCCTGGGGGTCTAAAGGGGAGAGGAAGGCGGGGCCTGGAGTCTGAGGGGACAGGAAGGCGGGGCCTGGAGTCTGAGGGGGAGAGGAGGGGCAGATCTGCACTGGGCAAACCAGGTGGCGGGCTCTGGGTGTGCCAGACTGCTTGGCACACCACACATGGTGCTGTCGCAGGTGCGTGGCATGTGCAGGTTTGTGCAGTGTGTGTGGGTGTGTATGGGCCTATGCAGATGTGTGGCATGTGCGCGCCGACCCGGCTTCCACGCCAGCGGTCCTTACAATCCTCTCCTCCTCCAGCGCCGCCTGCTGTCTCCCTGGAGCGCTTGTGGGCTTTGCCTTTTGCATACTGCGTCCTTCCTCTGAACCGCAGGTCCGCATTTCAGTGAGACGTGGAGGCGAGTTTATTTCGGAGGCGCGACAGGAGCTGAGTGCGAGTGGATGCAGGATGGGCAGTGTTCCGGTTCCCGTGGGACTTGGGGTGCTGGAAAGTCAGGTGAAGGAAGTGGGGGCAGAGCGTCGTAGCTGGGGTGGGGCATACCCTACACAAAAACAGAGAAATATTTACGGGGAAGTTGCGAAGTGGAGAAAACAGCTTAAATTAAGAGCAGAAGAAAGCATGTGGGTGGATACCGCTGTGGGAGCGAGCCAGGAGGAAGGGCCCCTACCTCCTTGGCACCTGCCCTAACTCTCCACCTCCCTAAAACAGTGCCAGGACCATGGAGAGAGCCAGAGAACCCGGAAAGAAAACGGTCCACTCCCCAACCCTTGCTTGTCCGAGGAGCAATGCTGGCAAACGTGAGAGGAGCCAGTGAAGTGACGCCCTGCGGAGAGGTGCGGAGATGGCACACATTTGGGTCTAATGCGATCCGCTCTTTCTCGCAGGCTCTAGCCACTTGTTCCGGGGTGGGGGCTGGGGCAAGTCCTTCTGGTCTGGGAAAGCCTGGGAAAGAGGGGTGCAGAGGTGAGAAAGAGGGGTGCGGAGGTGGCCGAGATGGTCCACTTTGGACAGAACCTTCCTGCTTCTTAGCCCCTGACTTTGCTTTTACAGAGCACCTACTTAGACACGTGTCAATTCTTTCTCTGCCGTTGCAGATGTAAATCTTCTCAAAGCCTGTTGCTGGTTTCTACAGCCAGGACTGTCTTTCTCAAGGGCCTGGAGCTATCTCTTTGAAATGTAACATCAGGGGCAGCAGCACCCCATCATGGCTTCCCAGAGGGTGGGGGCCTACCTTCTGAGGGCTTCTGGCTCCAAGTACAGGTCTGCCTCCTGTCCTGAAGATACAAGGTCACACCTTGGGCTTGATTGGAAAACAGAGGGACAATCTCCCCCAACCCATTTGTTCCAACTCTTAAAACCCTCCTGTCCTTCCCTGGCCGGTGGGGCACAGTTTTTTGAAGCATCGTCCCATGTACCGAAAGGTCACTGGTTCGATTCCTGATCAGTACACCAAACTGGGCTGTGGGCTTGATCCGCGATCAGGGTGCGTTAGGGAGGCAGCCAATTGATGTTTCTCTCTCAGATGGATGTTACTATCTTTCTCTCTCCCTCTTCCTTCCTCTCTATCTCAAAAAAAGTTTCCATAAAAGCATATAAAAAACAAAACAAAAACCCTCCTGCTCTTTGGCTCAGTGGAGTTAAGCTCAGGTGGAGTTCTGGTCTTTCTCCTCTATTGCAATAGTTTCGAATAAGTCTTCCTTGCAATTTTTAAAAATACATTTTTATGGACTTCAGAGAGGAAGGGAGAGGGAGAGAGAGATAGAAACATTAATGATGAGAGAGAATCATTGATTGGCTGCCTCCTGCACGCCCCCTACTGGGGATCGAGCCTGCCACACGGGCACATGCCATGACTGGGAATCTAACCGTGATCTCCTGGTTCAGGGGTCAATGTTCAACCACTAAGCCACTGGCTGGGCAACTTTGTGCAATTTTTGTTTGCACAGAGAGGTGGGCCACACCTGAGGAAAGACAGATCACTTCCATTTGGGAAATGGAGATACAAAGAGTGAGTCCCAATGTCCCCAATACTTTTGTGGCTTATGTTCTGTGCAGCAGGCAGTAAAAATGGGAAGGTGCTTGTATTTTTGCTCCTGTCCGGGAAGTGGGAGCAGCCACAGGAACTAAGGCTGTTCCTGTTAATACTTTTTTTTTCTTGCAAAACACCTCAAATTTTACTTAATGGTACAAAAGCATTTAATAAGCACCACATCAGTACAGAAAACACACAGCCTATATATAGCTCATCCTTTAAAACCAGAACTGCCACATGAATTCAGTACAGATTCTTATTTTTACCTAAAAAAAGTCTAAGGTACACACCGGGAACTGAGCTAACCAGGAGAACACTGCCCTGGTGGGAAGATTTTGACAGGAAGAAGGCATTGCAGACCCTCCATTCCAACAGAAAACCTAACCACCTGATTTATACAGAAACAGTTTGAGCAAGCCTGCACAAACACCCCACATGCTGAGAAAAGGGGACCTTGACCTACTTCAGCTGAAGCACACATAAGCACACATTCACGGGGCCCCAAGAGAGCATCCGCGTTCGTGGCACTAACAACTAAAAAGCATATAATACTTTGATCTTGAAATGGGTAATCGTGGAACTTCCAAGATTATATCCACTAGGTTAGCCTGAGTATTCATATATAAAAAATAGTTCCTTTCAAATATGCTTAAAAGAGTCTGGCAACGGGGGACTACATCAGGACCGGAAGACAGTGACACGGGGACTGCAGATGTAAGACTAGGAATTGACTTGGACATGTAGCTTTTAGGTAAAGGACATCTCTCTCCGGTGACTCTGACAGCCAGAAGTTTCAAGTCCGGCAGATGCTGGAGGAACACCCTAGATAAATGCTCCCAAACAGTGAAACCCCATGAATGCAACACCCCCACATGTGTGCGGGGGAAGCCCCCAGGTGGAATGCTGGATGTGGACTTGTCCAGAGGATCCGACTCAAGCCCCTGAGAGAGATGGCCACCGCGGGAGGAGAACTAGGGTTACAGAACAAGGGTTTTCTGAAGAAACGGGTCTCAGGAGGGTCATGCCATTTTTCCCCCTCTCTATCAATACTTGATGTTAATGAATTGCGGAACAGAGCCGGTCTCCCCAAGATCTATACTTCCGTCGCTAGCTGTAGCTGACGCCTCTCCCGGTGTGCTGGGCTGATGTTGAACAATGTCATTGCTGGAGGGGACCTAGTGCCACAGGTTGTTCTGGGAAGCTGGCAGAGAGGATGATTTGCACAGTGAAGTCACCACGAGACCACTGCTTAAGTCCAGTCCCCCGCCTTCTTTTTCTGCTCTGTAGTCCAGAAACATTTCTTTAAAAGCCAGAAAATTGGTAAACATGAGCAGCATGTCGAATATGTCCTCGGCCACCTCATCTTTGTGGTGCTGTAGGTTGTCGTGAAGGCCGCCATGTTAAACCCAGGAATCTGCTCCAGTAGCTGTTCTTCAATGTACTTTTCCACCAAAGAAATAGGCGTGTAGATAAGTTTATTCTCTTCTGTGTCTTCAAATTCCTGGTAGTACTTGTCCATGAAATTTCTCTGTAATAACTGGAACTCGTCATCCATGATAATGTTCTCTAAGTAGCCAAGCACAGCGTCGAATTCTGCATCAGAGGCGGAAAAGGAAGGCAGCACGAAGCTCTCTTCCTCTAGGGTGTCCATCGCCGCCGCTGCATCCACCCCGCGAAGGCGAGCCGGCCCGTCCGCCTCCTACCCGGCCCGCGGCCCGGACCCAACCTCCGTTCTGCTCCGCAGAGCCCCATCTGGCGTAGGGGAGGCCGTGCCTCCGAGGTCACGATCTAGCCACGCGCCGGCCCGGCCAGCCGCTGCAGAGGCTTAGCGGTGATTACTGACCTGGTTCCTGTTAATACTTACCAGGTAATCCCCAAAGGACAGTGGCCACTAGATGGCACCAAGCCTTAGGTGTGAGGAAGACCCAGTGAGCTCCGGCGGCTGTGTCTCCACCTCCCACCTCCGGGAGGTTTGTGCTGGGGTGTGGGCTCCCCAGACATTTCATTGCCCCAACACTTGGTGCCCTTTTTGTCATTGGATCTGCTCATTGGTGCTGAATTGAGCCCTGCCTCCCTGTGTCCTGGGTGAGGAAGCTGTCAGAGCGAAGCGTGGTGGGAGCCTGCTTACTGACCCTGACCACCAACTGCAGGGCGGTGCAGGGGGTGGCGGGGCGCTCACTGAAGAGCTGAGCATGGGGAGATTTGGCTTGATCTGGAACTGAAATCAGAGATAAGTCAGTGGAGGCACTGAACTGAAATGGCTCTCCAACAAAACCACTGCTTTTTCAAAATAAAGATTTTATTGATTTTTTCAGAGCGCAAAAGGGAGAGAGGGAGTGAGAGAAACATCGATTGGCTGCCTCCCACATATGCCGTGTTAGTGTACAAGATGGTCTTCCAACAACTGAGCCACACTGGCCACAGCACTTTTGTTGGTATGTTGGTTTCCATGGTCTTTTGTGGTGTCATATATACACAACCTATTTAAAATAAATCTCTCTTCCCTCTTTGCTGCCTAGTAATTATATACCCTGTTTGCTTTAAAAAATATTTTTTATTGGGGCTTGAAATTATGCCTCAGTGTTTTCTTTTTCTTTCTGGTCCTCCCAGTTTGTGTCCGGTGCCATCAGGACACCTGTGAAGGGAGCTCATACAGACGGGGTTCGGGACGGTGGGAGTGTCAGAGCGCTCCCCACGTGCATTAGAAACTGCATTTTTAAAAAGAATGTTTCTCTCTCTTTTATTTTTCTCTCTTTGTATAGAGAGGAAGGGAGAGGGAGAGCGACATAGAAACATCAATGATGAGAGAGGATCATTGACCAGCTGCCTCCTTCACGCCCCACACTGGGGATGGAGTCCACAACCCAGGGCTGATCAGGAATTGAACCTGGAGCCCTTCAGTCCGCAGGCTGACTCTATCCACTGAGCCAAACTCGCTAGTGTAGAAACGGCATTTGCTAGCCTGCATTGTATTCTAGGCTCACTATCGGGAGACAGTTCAGCCAACAAGCCCAACAGATATATGGGGAGAAAGTCAGCAAGATTCAGAAATCCTAAGGCGACTGAGAGCTGAGTCAGTGAGAGGAGGCAGTTCCCCAGAGTCCACAGTGCCAGGTGGCAGTGCTGGGGGTGGTAGGGGGGGATCCTGCGCCTGTATAATGGTTCTGAGTCACTGCGCTGACTTGTCTTCCCACTAGACTGTTACCACCACCACTACTGCTACCACTAGTACTACTGCTACTACTGTTACCACCACCACTACCACCACTAGTACTTACTACCATTGTTACCACCACCACTACTGCTACCACTAGTACTACTACTACTACTGTTACTACCACCACTAGTACTTACCACCATTGTTACCACCACCACTACCACCACTAGTACTTACTACCATTGTTACCACCACCACTACTGCTACCACTAGTACTACTACTACTACTGTTACTACCACCACTAGTACTTACCACCATTGTTACCACCACCACTACCACCACTAGTACCACTACTACTACTGTTACCACCACCACTACTGCTATCACTAGTACCACTAGCACTATTACTACAGTTACCGCCACCACTACCACCACTAGTACCACTAGCACTACTAGCACTGTTACCACCACCACTACCACCACTACCACCACTAGTACCACTAGTACTACTACCACTGTTACCACTACCACCACTAGTACCACTAGTACTACTACCACTGTTACCACCACTACCACTAGTACCACTAGTATTACTACAACTGTTACCACCACCACTGTCACCACTAGTACCACTAGTATTACTACTGCCATTACCACCACCACCAACCACTACTACCACTAGCATTACTACCACTGTTACCACCACTACTACTACCATGAGTACCATTAGTATTACTACCACTGTTACTACCACTACTACTATCACTACTATTATAGACACAACAACCACCACCACTACCACTGCTCCGTGTGCTCCCCACGTCCCTGCCCTTGGCTCCCGCATCACTCTCCTGGTGGACTTTCTGAGAGTTTCTGCATGTGGGTCCCCAGAACCAGCAGGGCCTGACTTGCACGTGTGCCAGGAACCTCATCCCGCCCACTGCGTGCTGCCTGCGTGGTGCTGCCCTGTTCTCACCTTGCGTGCTTATGGAAGAGAGTGTTTTTCTGAAATTGATGAAAGCAGCTTTCCTCGGGTGCAGTTAGAGTCATAGCAGCAGGACATTTGAAGTTGTTTTCTTGCAGGTTTTTGGTTTGTTTCCAGTGGAACAGATTGAAAGATAATGGGCCAGTGGGGGCAGTTTCAGTTTGGCTGCAACCGGAGGGAACTAACTTACCCCTTCAAAATTGAAAATCAGATCCAACAATTACTTTTAGTTGGAGGCTCGCTTAAGCCATGTAGACTTCTAGGTGATCAAACATTTTAAGCATTTTTTTCCCTATCTTAAATTTCTTTTGGGCATTTCCTGACTGGATTGAGGCACAAACAGAGGGAAGAGTGTTATTTCAATGGTTTGGCTGGTGGCTGAAGATGATAGACCTTGTTTTCTTCTCCTGAATCATGAAAACAAAAGCCGGATGTGTTCTGTGTGGGGTAACTAAACAGAAGTCATGAGGAGGGAGCTGGATGTTGTGAGTTGAGAGCAGCACCATGGTCGGATAGCCTGGGAATGAGTCTTTGCTACTTATCAGCTGCGTGACCTTGCAAGTTATTTAATGTCTCAGTTTTCCTCATCTGTAAGTTAAGGATGAGCATGAGACTTAGCTCCTGGGATTAATTGGAAGATTAAAGATACCTCATCATTGATTTTTCTAACTCTCTATTCCTCTCCCTTTCTCTCTATATAAAATAATATTTATAACTCAGAATAATGTCCTTATACTTTGTAAATCTATAATAATAAAAGCATAATATGCTAATTGGACTGGACAGCCAAACAACCTTCTGGATGTCATTCCAAACATCCTTCTGGATGAAGCCACGGCAGCAGGGGCAATGGCAGAGGTGGTTAGGGGCAATCAGGCAGGCAGGCAAGTAGTTAGGGGTGATCAGGCAGGCAGGTGAGTGGTTAGGGGCAATCAGGCAGGCAGATGAGTGGTTAGGGGTGATTGGACAGGCAGGCAGAGGTGGTTAGGGGCAATCAGGCAGGCAAGTGAGTGGTTAGGGGCGATCAGGCAGGCAGGCAGTGTGGTTAGGGGTGATCAGGCAGGCAGGCAAGTGGATAGGGGCGATCAGGCAGGCAGGCAAGTGGATAGGGGTGATCAGGCAGACAGGCAGAGTGATTAGGGGCAATCAGGCAGGCAGGCAGGCAGGCGAGCAGTTAGGAGCCAGCAGTCCCAGATTGTGAGAGGGATGTCCAACTTCCAGTTTAGGCCCTGGATCAGGCCTAAACCAGCAGTCAGATATCTCCTGAGAGGTCCTGGATTGTGAGAGGTTGCAGGCTGGACTGAGGGACCCCCCGCCCTGCCATACACAAATTTCATGCACCGGGCCTCTAGTGTAATCCTAATATATAAAAAGCCAGGGGCCGTCATGACCTAAATGACCAGATGGACGCCCGAACAGCAGGCTGCATGGGGCAACCAGGCCGGCAGGTGAGTTAGTGAGGGATGACCAAATGACTGAACAGCAGGCTGTGTGGGGTGACCAAGCCAGCAGGGGGGCAGTTGGGGGCAACCAGGCCAGCAGGGGGGACAGTTAGGGGTGACCAGGCCAGCAGGGGGGGCAGTTAAGGGTGATCAGGCCAGCAGGCAGAAGCAGTTAGGGGTGATCAGGCAGGCAGGCAGGTGAGCAGTTAGGAGCCAGTGGTCCCGGATTGTGAGAGGGATGTCCGGCAGTTGGACATCCACCGAGGGGTCCCGGATTGGAGAGGGTGCAGGCTGTGCTGAGGAGACCCCCACTCCCATGCATGAATTTTATGCACCGGGCCTCTAGTAATAATTATAGAGTGAGCATGTTATTTCTTTTCTGGGAAAAAGTATAGTTACTCAGAGAAAGAGTCTAACTGCCATTTGTAAGAACCCTGATTCCTGAAGGCATGTGGGAGAACAGCTTGCTTGCTCAACAACTGGATACTCACTCTGGCCGGTGTGGCTCAGTTGGCTGGGTGTCATCCTGTGCACCAGAAGGTTGCCAGTTCGATTCCCAGTCAGGGCACATGCCCGGGTTGCAAGCTGGATCCCCAGTAGGGGGCCTGCAGAAGGCAGCCAATTGATGTTCTGCTCTCACATTGATGTTTCTCTCTCTCTAAAAAAAATCAATAAAAATATTAAAAACAAACCAACAAAAACTGGACACTTGATCATAACTGATGAACATTGAAATTTTTCTGTGTATCAATGACTTGGCTAAATAATTCTCATTCCATCCCCATACCCACTGTTATTCACATTCTGTGGGATGTTAGTGGATTTTCCAAGGTTACAGACATTATAAACAGCAGAGTTGAGATCAGACTTAGACTTGACCTGACTTCTTTGAGTTACGCTCAGCTTTCAGTCTAGCTAGATTTAATTAAGAAAACTAAAGAGAGGGGCCACACTTTTTTTCACCTGACTAGTCAATGGTACAATCTTGAAGAAAATGATGACCTAGAGTTGGGTGCTGAACACACAATGCAATATACATTTGAAACCTATATAATTTTATAAACCAATGTCACCCCAATAAAATCAATAAAAAGTAAAAAAATAATATTCACCTCTTTGAGTTGCTGTATTTAAGAGATGCTAGATAAAAAGCCCCTTGGAACATGCTTGGCATGTAGGATGTGCTCAGTAAATGCTAACTCTTAAAAAAAAGAGAGAGCAAAGTGGCCTATTTATGTAGCATTCCTTTGTTCATTTACTCAGGAAACATTTATTTGTGGCCTCTGAGTGTGAACTCTGGCCTTGAATCAAGCAGAGAGGATGAGAATTGTCCGTCCTGTAGGTCCCTTCTGTGC
Source organism: Corynorhinus townsendii (assembly GCA_026230045.1). Lineage (NCBI taxonomy): Eukaryota > Metazoa > Chordata > Mammalia > Chiroptera > Vespertilionidae > Corynorhinus > Corynorhinus townsendii. The sequence continues at coordinate 105,298,497 of JAPDVU010000004.1, read as the reverse complement.
ACAAATGCCTGCAGTACAGGCCAGATTCCCATGAGTGTAAGAAATAAGCAATGTCACATCATTTTGAAGCACCATAGTACTTCACCAGAATGTACTCAGCATAGCTAGTGAGCCAGTTTCCCATTGGGCCTCTCAGGACAGACTCTCCTTCCTTTGGATGTCTAGGTTTTAGGCTGGATAGCCCTGGAGGTCAAGTGTGCTCCCTATAGCAGGGCCATCTGAGGCTGCCTGGCGGTCCTCAGGCTGAAGGCCCCACACAGGAGCACCTTTTCCCTCCAAGAGAAGCTTTCTCTCTGGCATGGACCAAATTACTCACAAACTTAAAGGCTTAAAAAATGAACATGTATTTTGACCATGAATCTGAAATTTGTGCAGGACTTGCTGGGGATAGTGGTGTTTACCCCATTCAATAGCGGCTGGGGCGGCTTGAAGCCTAAGGGCTGGAATCGTCTGAAGACCACACACTCACTGCTCACTCACATACCTGGTTGTTGATGCTGGATTTGGCTGAAACCCTGCCTGGGACACTTGGCTGGAACATTCTCCATGTGGCCTCCCCATGTGGTCTGGGCTTCCTACAAATATGGTGGCTGGGTGGGGTCCAAGGACTGGCTATATTGCCATGGGCATCTCTGGAGGGTGCATTCTGCTCCATGCATATTGTGGTCCCCATTACTCTCTGAAACTACTCCCAGTCTCCTCTTGCTCCTGGCTCCTGCTGCCCTCCCCACCTCATGCATTGCTGTCTACCGTTCAGACTCACAGGATGGATGAGCTAATGCCATCTGTTGTCCTTTTTAGATTCTCATGTCCAAACAAAGTGATCAAAGTTGGCAACATCAACTTGACAGCCACTGGTGGGAAATGCCAAAGCCAATAAATAAATAAATAAATAAGTAAAGTGAATTCTGGGCCTTCCAGAGTCTCTTCTCTTATCAGCAGAAACAGGTAGACTTAGGAACTTGTAGTTAACAGTGAGATTTAAGATGTTTGGTCATACAAATCAAAAACCACAAATCTCCTTGGGTTAACCAGGACAAATTTATGACGAAAAAAATTATATTCAAAAAAGGATTCTGTGAGATGAGCTAAGATTCCTCTGTCAGCAGGGCCATTTTTCCTTGTGAAATTTTGAATTTCTAATTAAGGCGAGAGATACTGTCAGTGGCGCTTAGGTATGACTCAGAAAGCAATATATTTGCAGAGTGAAATTTTCTTCCTAGGAAGTTAGTCTGTCCTTGACGCATTGCAATGCTGCTTTGATTTACCCAAAGCTGAACTTGCCCAGCAGAAGGGATGATTAAATTGATTAGCAATGGAAATATGAGTAATTCTGATTGGATGGAGCCATATGACTGGGACACATATTCTCCACTAGGGCCTGGTGAACCTGGGACAGGTGTTTTGAGAAAATTTACAGGCTGATTGGAAAAACAAAGAAGATGGATGAAAATAGAAAAAGGTAAATCTTCATTCCGAAACTATGGAAAGCCAGAGTTTGACAGCAACTCTGAGATAAAATGAATGCCTCATCGTTTAAAAGCTATTATGCAAAACAGGGTATAAAGCAAGTTGTAGATTTGCATAAAAAAGTGAGCAAGCAGTAGCCATGGAAACCCAAAAGTAATGGCAGTAACTGTGGAAGTACAGGTAGGTCCTTCACTCATTCGTTCAGCAAACTTGGTTGAGCACTATTAATGTTACCAGGCAGGCACTCGAAGGCTCCCCAAAGCAGAGGGTCTAAAAGGCAGTCTTGCCCCTGAGGAGCTCCTTGGAGGAGAGTGCAGTCAGCTGCGTAAGGGCCCTGCAGAGAGCCGGGTCCTGTGAGTATTATATTGTGGAAGGGCTCAGCAGGCATCCTGCCTGCGGAGATTATCCTGGGGTATCTGAGTGGCCCTACCTGTTACCACAGGGTCCTTATAGAGGTGCAACTGGTGAAGGCAGGGAGGCAAGGGCAGGAGCTATGCTGCTGGCTTTGGAGATGGAGGAGGGGCCAGAGCAGAACAGGGAATGCAGCTGGAAGCAGGGACAGACGGTGGCCCCCAGCGGAGACTGACATCAGAGCTGCTAGAGCGTTTGCTTTACATCCCAAGTTTGTGGCAATTTGTTACCTCCACCCCAGGAGATGAGGTCAGGAATTCAGACTTAGGAGCTCTATGACGTCATCGTGAGGAACGGGAGCTGCCCTTCAGAAAATGCTTATCTGAGGACAAGCACAGAGCACCCTGCTCCGTTCTCTCTTCAGCTTTGGGATTTGTTCAGTCATCAGCAGTCAGGTATCCTTGGCGACTAGCATTCCAGTCCCTTGCCAGTGCTCTTGTTAGATTTTAATAATGTGAGAGGAGGGGGTGAGAGGTGGAGGAGATGTGGGTAAGGCAGGTCTCCATTTTGGGAGATATATGACGTCATCAGCCTTTTATTTTGGATTATTTTCCAAACTTTTCTTTGTTAAAGAGATAGATCAAGCCCTGATCTGTCTGGCTCAGTGGATAGAGTGTTGGACTGCGGACTGAAGGGTCCCAGGTTCTATTCCAGTCAAGGGCATGTACCTTGGTTGCTGTTACATCCCCAGTGGGGAGTGTGCAGGAGGCAGCTGATCGATGTTTCTCTCTCATCGATGTTTTTAGCTCTCTATCCCTCCCCCTTTCTTTCTGTAAAAAATCAATAAAATATATTTATAAAAAAGAATTTTAGTACCTCACAGAAGTGCTATTAAAAAAAAAAAAGAGATAGATCAAAACTGATGTGTGCAAACACATGTTGGCCCTGCCAAGTGTCCCTTTGGGGTATTATATAGTAAACGCTAATGGGACTACCATTGCTTAGAAAAAATTTAGATTTTATATTTTATTAAATATTTTAAAAAATTTATTTTATTTTACATTCAATATTATTTTGTATTAGATTCAAGTGTGTAGCATAGTGGCTGGACAGTCATATATAAGTTAGACGTTTCCCCCTCAGAGCCTTTGAATGTCCTCAAAGTTGGCAGCCCTGTCACTCATGGAGACTGGGTTTTGGTGATGAGCGCACATAGTCTGCAGTGCCCCCTGGGATCGAAGGCTATCTGTTCACATTCGCGGTAAAGATAAGCTACTCACACATGCAGACAGACCCCCGCCCAGAGAGGGGCGACAGAGCACTGAGCTTCATTCCATGGCTGTGGCCATGTGGGTAACATTTCACTGAATTCACGTTCCCGCCACGGTCTGGAGCCCCCTCGGTCGGTCTCAGGCAAAGGAGAGTCTGCCTGCTACTCACTTCATGATTCCTTTCCAGATTTTTTATACCACACGCATTGAGAGATATGTTAGCCTTTTATACTAGACCAGTGGTCGGCAAACTGCGGCTTGCGAGCCGTGGTTTGCCGCTCTGTTGACTAATGAGTTTGCAGACCACTGGGATAGGGGCTTAATCACAAGGAACAACAAGAGCCTGTAATTATTGGAATCGAGAGTCTAGGTCAGTGGTCGGCAAACTCATTAATCAACAGAACTGCAGTTTGCCATTGAGAGGTATTTTAGCCTTTTTATACTATGTGCATTGAGAGACATTTTAGCCTTATTTAGATAAACCCCCTCCAGAACCCCATTTATCATCCTGTGAATATCTGAGAAAGAAAACCTCTGTAAAGTGGGTGGAGATAGTCCTGAAACATTTTCAGTCAGGGCCTGACTCCTGTGAGTCGCTTGCAGACTCAGGGTGACTACCCTGCACAGGGCGCCCCTCTGTGCCGGGAGCAGGTCGGCAGAGGCGCAGCGAGGATCAAGGCTCTCCCATGTTCCATGTGTTTCTCCAAGTCCCTCTTCTGGGCCCACTTTGCAAGTTTGGGTGCTGGTGAGCCTTCTGACGATGAATTTTTGCTTTGCTGATATGACATTTGCTTCTGGCTGTTCCCTTTCTGTTTGAACTCAGAATTATCATATTTGTGGTTTTTTTTTAATTGAATTGATTGGGGTGACATTGGTTAATAAAATTATATAGGTTTCAGGTGTACAATTCCAATTCATCTGTAAATGTGCTGGGTGCTTACCACCCCAGGTCATGTCCTCCTGCTACCAGACTGGCATCTACCTGTAGCTGGTCTGCCTCGGGCCGGCCTGCAGTGTGTGGGTTCTTGACTTGGTGCGGGAAAGACTTCACAACGCAAGTCCCAGTGACGGTGAGAGGGCGTTTAGGCAGTGAGGCAAGGAAGGGTTTAGGGGGAAGAGGCAACCGCAGAGCGCCCAGAGGGGCTGCTTTGGCTCTAGAAACGTTACAGGAAAGATGTGAGCCAAGGCGGGCAGCTTCAGCACCCTGGCAAGTGAGGGAAAAGGGGGCCTTGGAGACAGGGTCAGGGGCTGAGCCCGGGTCCAGCTGCCACTGCCCACTGCTCTGCTGGCTGCAGTCTCTCAATGGGACCCTTAGAGTTTAGGAAGAAATAAAATGTAGGGACATGGGCCTGCTCTAAAGCAGTGAGCTTTTGTCCTAAAGACTTTCTATCCTTTTTTCCCCCTGCAGGTGAGAATCTTAGGGGAGTGTTTCAGCAAAATGTTCATCAGCTTCCCAGGTGCATGTTTAATGTGCTGATGCATCAAAATGAGTGTATGGGGGAGTTTGCAATTATTTTTTGGCCTATTTTACTGTTATCTTAGGTCTGTCTGGCTTTGATGGGTTTTTGTTATTTGTTCCCTGACTTCATCTACCCTTGGGTTTAGCTGGCACAAATGGCATTCATTGGGTCTTTGTGCTCCACTTCCCAGACCAGGGTGATGTAAGCTATGTATCCTCTGGTTAGAGAGGAGAGTATATACCATTTACTTTCAAGTGTCCTTGGCTGGGGAAGAGGTCTTGTGACTCACAAGCTGGCTGCAAGCCAGCCAAACAGACTGGCCTTGTGTAATTTTCTTGTCTCAGTTTCCCCATCCCACTTGCCCAGGAAATTTCCTGCTTCTTACTGTCCTGCCTCACTTCAATCACCATTTCCCCTCCTTTACCTTCTTCTACCTCCCCCCACCTCCTTCCCTCTGGCAATCAACATACTGTTGTCTGTGTCCATGAGTCTTTCTGTTTTTTCTTTGCTTAATCCCTTCACCCTTCTCACCCAGCTCCCAACCCCCTCCCCTGACAGCTGTCAGTCTGTCTCAACTTTGTCAGTTTATTTTGTTCATTAGATTCCACATATAAGTGAACTCATATGGTACTTGTCTTTCTCTAACTGGATTATTTCACTTAGCATAATACTCTCCAGGTCCATCCATGCTGTCACAAAAAGGTAAGATTTCCTTCTTCTTTTTTTCCTTTTTAAAGCTGAGTAGAATTCATTGTGTAAATGTACCACAGCTTTTTTTATCCACTCATCTACTGATGGACATGTGGGCTGTTTCCAAATCTTGGTTATTGTAAATAATGATGCAATGAACATAGGGGTGCATATATTCTTTCAAATTAGTGTTTCGGATTTCTTCAGATATATTCCCAGAAGCGGAATCACTGGGTCATAAGGTATTCCCGTTTTTAATTTTTTGAGGAAACTTCACACTGTTTTGCACAGCGGCTGCACCAGTCTGCACTCCCACCAGCAGTGTACTAGGGTTCCCTTTTCTCCACATCCTCGCTAGCACTTGTTTGTTGATTTGTTGATGATAGCCATTCTGACAGGTGTGAGATGGTATCTCATTGTGTTTTTAATTTGCATATCTCTGATGTTAGTGATGTTGAGCATCTTTTCATATGTCTATTGGCATCTGTATGTCCTCTTTGGAGAAGTGCTTATTCAGGTGCTCTGCCTACTTACTAATTGGATGTTTGGGTGTTTTTAGTGTTAGGTTTTATAAATTCCTTATATATTTTGGATATTAAGCCCTTATCAGATGTATCAGCGACTATGTTCTTCCATTTAGTGGGTTGTCTTTTCATTTTGTTGATGGTTTCGCCATCTTTGTTTTTAATACACTAATTTTATTTATTGGTAGACTTTTTTTTTTTTCCAGAGCAGTTCTAGGTTTGTAAAAAAAATGAGCAGAAAGGTCAGAACACCCTCTCCTTCCACATGCCATTGTTCTGAAGACTTTTAACCAGCAATCACACTCCACAGGGTAGGATGGAGAATGCGTGCTTACACACCGGTAGGGAGGATGGGTGAGCAGCCAGCTGGCTCTGCACCTTCACACTCCAGGCAGCCTAGCTGACGGCGACTGCAGGACCACACATAGTGTGGCAGGAGGGGGTAGGGCAGTGATTGTAGGACTATGAGAAATTCTGACTTCAGAGTGGTAAAAATGTGGAAAAAGGGTGCCTGTTGGTATCACTAGAATTTATTGCCTTTGCATAAGAGTGTACAGTTTTAAATCCATGCCCAGCATCCCTGTGAGCTGCCTACAATGCTGTCATTATTTACTATGTTATGAATAAACTAGAGGCCCTGTGCACAAAATTTGTGCACTGGAGGGGGGCTGTCCCTCAGCCCAGCCTGCGCCCTCTCTCAGTCTGGGAGCCCTCAGGGGATATGCGACTGCCCCATAGGTGGGAGAGGCTCCCGCCACCGCCAATGCACTCGCCATCCATGAGCCCTGCTGTGGGAGTACACTGACCACCAGGGGACAGCTCTTGTGTTGAGCATCTGCCCCCTGGAGGTCAGTGCGCATCATAGCAACTGATTGCTCTGCCATTTGGTCGATTTGCATATTAGCCTTGTACTATATAGGATAACAGCTGGAAAGCAAAGGGGTTAGCCACAGTCAAGGACATTGACCAGTAGGGCCATCACCCTGACTTATTCTTTGTTCTTTTTTTTTTTTAATAAATCTTTATTCAGATTATTACAATTGTTTCTCCTCTTTTCCCCCATAGCTCCCCTCCACCCGGTTCCCACCCCACCTTCTGCCCTTACCTCCCCCACACTGTCCTCATCCATAAGTGTACGATTTTTGTCCAGTCTCTTCCTGCACCTCCCATACCCCTTTCTCCCTGAGAATTATCAGTCCACTCCATTTCTATGCCCCTGATTCTATTATATTCACCAGTTTATTCTGTTCCTCAGGTTTTTAATTCACTTGATTTTTAGATTCACTTGTTGATAGATATGTATTTGTTGTTTATAGTTTTTATCTTTACTTTTTTCTTCTTCCTCTTCTTAAAGAATACCTTTCAGCATTTCATATAATACTGGTTTGGTGATGATGAACTCCTTTAGCTTTTTCTTATCTGTGAAGCTCTTATCTGACCTTCCATTCTGAATGATAGCTTTGCTGGGTAGAGTAATCTTGGTTGTAGGTTCTTGCTATTCATCACTTTGAAAATTTCTTGCCACTCCCATCTGGCCTGCATAGTTTCTGCCGAGAAATCAGCTGACAATTGTATGGGTGCTCCCTTGTAGGTAATTAACTGTTTTTCTCCTGCTGCTTTTAATATTCTCTCTTTGTCTTTTGCCCTTGGCATTTTAATTATGATGTGTCTTGGTGTGGTCCTCTTTGGATTCCTTTTGTTTGGGGTTCTGTGTGCTTCCTGGACTTGTAAGTTTATTTCTTTCACCAGGTGGGGGAAGTTTTGTCATTATTTCTTCAATTAGGTTTTCAGTATCTTGCTCTCTCTCTTCTTCTGGCACCCCCATAATTCTGATGTTGGTACGCTTGAAGTTGTCCCAGAGGCTTCTTACACTATCTTCAACTTTTTGAATTGTTTTTTCTTTTTGCTTTTTCGGTTGATTGTTTTTTGCTTCTTTGTATTTCACATCTTTGACTTGATTCTTGCGTTCCTCTAGTCTGTTGTTAGGTCTCTGTATAATATTTTTTATTTCAGTCAGTGTATGTTTAATTTCTAGTTGGTCCTTTTTCATATCTTCAAGGGTCTCGTTATATTTATCAGCCTTTTCTAGGATATTCTTGAAAAGCCTTATAAATTCTATATCCAGTCATTTGTTTTCCTCCATTTCTTTCATTTGTGATCTGTTTCTTTGTCTCCACATTTTTGCTGCTTCCCTGAGTTGGTAGGGTAGCTTTGTGTGCTAGGTTTCCTATATGGCCCAGTGGGTCAGCCTCCCCAGTTAACCTGAGGTGGACACTCTTGGTGCACCCCTTTGTGGACTCTGTGTACAGCCTTGTTGTAGTTAAGTCTTGATTGTTGTTGGTATCACTAGGAGGAATTGACCTACAGGCCAGTTGGCTGTGAAGATCAGCTGTGTCTACGCTGGGAGAAGTTCGGTGCTCGAGACAGCCTTATAGGATTAGACTTGCCAAATTGCAAAAGCCTCTGTGCTCAGCTTGGATGGGGTGGAGTCTCAGGGCGGAGCAGACAGTCTTGGCTTCCTGTCAGCCCTGCCCTTGCGTGTGTGCCTCCAGACCTCTGCTTTCCCCGGCTCCAGAGCCTCCGCCTGACAGTCCAGATTCCCCCCGCAAGAGCGTGGGTCCCCAGGGGCTCGCCTGGAACTGGGGTTCAGTGCAGTCAGAACTGGGATTCAGTGCAGTCAGGAGCTTCCGACTCCCTTCTGCTAGGGAAAGCCTGGGGCAACCTCTGCAGTCTTTGTGTACACTTGTGCGCATGCCTCCAGACCCCTGCCCGCCGGGTCTCCCCGGGTCTCCGAGTCTCCGGTGCCTTTCTCTCTACCCGACAGTCAAGACTCCCCCTGTATGAGCCTGGGTCCACGGGGTTTCGCCCGGAACTGGGGTTCAGTGCAGTTGGGGGCTTCCTTCCCCCTCCCACCAGAGAAGATCAGCTAGGCTCTCAGCTGCCCTTCCTCTCTGTATGCACAAAGACCCTTTGCCGTACCTCAACCCTTTGCTGTTCCTCCAATTCTACGTGAGCTTTTCTCTTTCCTTCTAGTTGTAGAATTTCCACTCAGCCAGCTTTCCTGTGGTTCTGGATGGTGTCCATTCTGTCTTTTAGTTGTAGTTTTGAAATTGTTGTGCAAGGCAGCAGTTTAGGTGCTTACCTATGCCGCCATCTTGGTTTCTCTCCTCTTTGTTCTTTTTGTGGAGGCTCTGCAGCAGGTTATTCATAACAGTCTTTGGCAAACAGAAACCTGTGCCCTCAGATTTAGTGGAGGAAGACAAGTGCTCTTGCTATGGCTGCTGATTTCCACATGGTTGATGATAGCTTCCTGGAAAGCACTTATGCATGTGAAAGGTCAGGGGGACAGAAAGGGTTTTCACCTGTGCAGTTGTTTAGCATTTTCAAATGACAACTGGCTTCTTAGAGACCTGAAGAGAATGTTGCTTCCTTCCTTTCCTCTCTCTTATTTGCTAAATTGTCCTCAAATGTTATCCCCAATGGGAATGTATCCCAGTTTTTTATAAAGGTCTTTAAACACTTTTCTTTTAAAACCTAATTTGCTGGGACTATTGATTCAATTAGCCTGAGGTCATTTGTTGGATTGTGACTGTCTTTGGGTTCTCTCCTGGGACTGGAGCAGTGGGAGTGGCAGGGAGAGGAGCATTCTGAGCTCAGCTCCTGTGGACATTCAGCTGAGGTGTCCTGCTTCTCTGTCCTCCTTTAACTACATAGACTCGATGTGCCTGCCTCCTGCAGGAGGCTCCCACATTATTGGGAAGCACTGAATTACATGAAGTTTAGGAGAGATGGTGTCCTAGGATACTGTTCAGACAGGGGTTTGGTCATTTTGGGGCTTCCATGGCTAAAATACAGATGTCACAAAGATATGGTTTTCATGGTATCTACTCAAGCGTTGTAGAGTAACTGGCATACGGTGAGGGGTGGGAAGGTGAGGTTGAAAAAGACAGGGTTCCTGCTCTTGGCTTGATTTCTCACTAGCAGCTGAGGCAAATGGTTTTAGTGCAGGGGGGTCTGTTATCCAACAGTGGGGTAGAGAGGGTGAGGTGGGCACCCAGAGGAAGGTCTACTCCATTCTGGCTAGATAACTTCATGGACCACACTGGGGGATTTTCTTGGTACCAGGTGACGGGGAAGAGTTTCTAAAGGGCAGGACTTTTGGAGGTTGGGTGGATAGGAAAACAGTTTCTAGCTCTGCTAATGACACAGGATTCCAGAGAGCCGGGCCTTAATGACTATGGGAGAAATCCTTATACTTTGACGAGGTTCTCCAAGGTCATAGGGATATAGCATATGATTGGTTTTGCCCATCTGCTTCATGCATATGCTTACTAAGAACTAACCTAGGGTCAAGACTGAAATCTTTTTCTTACTCAGTTAACTCTTGGCAGCATTGATAGTGGGATCTGGTCCAACTTGACTCATTTATGATTTGAGCTCTGCATTGGCTTCTGTGACACCGCTCTCAGCTGGATCTCATTCTAGCCTCTCTGCCTATTTGTTCAGGCTTCTTTTCCATCTGTCTGTCCCTTAGCCCTTTGTTTTCACTAATTCTCTCTTACTCGGCATGATTGTGTTATCCCTTTTCATGACCCCACCTAATATCTTTATGTTGATCAGAAAGAGAGAGAGAGGTTTTCTTAGGTCTAGGATGACTTGGGCACTTGGACAGCTGTTCCTATTGCTGTTCCTGGTCATGGAGAGGTTGACATTGGAGCCGCCATCCTGAATTAGCTTTGGCTGGAACAGCTTAAGGGATTTACATCCTCTAAAGCCTTGAGTTGGTAAGTGGCTTCTTCCTAGGGTGGCCATAGCCAAGTACCACAACCTGAGTGGCTTAAAACAGACATTCATTCTCTCAGTTCTGAAGATTGGCAATTTGAGATCAAGGTGTTGGCATGGCCATGTGCTCTCTGAAGGCTCTAGGGGAGGATCCTTCCTGCCTTCTAACTTTGGGTGGTGGCCATCAATCCTTGATGTTCACTGGCTTATAGATCATTCTAATCTCTGTCTCTGTTGTCACATGGCCTTTTTCTGTGTGTGTGTGTGTGTGTGTGTGTGTGTGTGTGTGTGTGTGTGTTTGTGTCTGTCTCCCAGTCTCTATTTCTTCATGAGATCACCAGTCATTGGATTTAGGGCCCACCCCAATCCAGTCTGACTTCATCTTAACTGGATCACATCTGCAAAGACCCTCAGCCATGCAAGGAAACATATTGACAGGTCCCAGGGACGAGGGTGTGGACATCTTTGTGGGGGAAACCGATGTGCTTCCCATCAAGTATCAGAGCAGAGAACTATGTGAGAGCAGCAACACATGCCCACACAGTGCCTTACCTACGACACACACTGGATGTCTATTTTTTGAACTGAATTGGGATTTACGTTGACCCTAGCTCTCAAGTTCCCCTCAGTAGGAGGAAAGTTTGGCAGGAAGACATCGACCTTCCTGCCTGGGAAATGTGGGGGTGGGGTCACTTGGGTCTGGCCCATGGCGGTGAGGTGTGAGCTGAGATTCCTGATGGAACAGGGATGGAGGGCTCTGGGGAGAAAACCCTACAGTAGGTTCAAAGCACAGAGACAGCAACCAAGACAGGATTACAGAACACATGAGGGGATGAGGCCAGGGCGGGGTAGAGTGTGGAGACATTAATAGTACCAGTTGTACTAATAATTCATCATATAAAGTCATTCTGAGAATGCATTGTGTTGACCGCTGTAGTTACCACATTTAACGCTCAGAATAACTTTATGAGGCAGGTGTTATTCACATCTGCATTGTACAGATGAGGAAACTGAGGCAGGTAGTACTGAAATAACTTGCCAAAGGTCTGGAGCCAGCAAGTGGCAGAGTCAGGATATGAAGTGGGCGCAGTTTAGCTCCAGAGTTCATAAGATCAGCTGCACCGTGCCTCAGTCATGTTCCTGGTTTCCCAAGTCTTCATATGTGGTGCCTGCAGCTTCTCCTGTAGACTGGGTTCCCAGAAAGCAAACCTTAGGGGACTGAACCCACGATGCTGGTTTTTTAAAAATATTTTTATTGCTTTCAGAGAGGAAAGGAGAGGGATAGAGAGATAGAAACAATAATGATGATAGAGAATCATTGATTGGCTGCCTCCTGCACGTTCCACACTGGAGACTGAGCCCACAACCTGGGCATGTACTCTGACCAGGAATTGAACCATGACCTCCTTGTTCATAGATCGATGCTCAACCATTGAGCTAAACTGGTCGGGCAAAGTGCTGGTTTTAAAAAACATTTTTATTTATCAATTTTAGAGAGAGAGGGGAAGGGAAAGAGAGAAACATTGGCCTGTTGTTCCATTTATTTCTTTATTCATTGGTTGATTCTCATATGTGTCCTGACTGGGGATTGAACCCACAACCTTGGTGCATCAGGATGACGCTCTAATCAACTGAGCTCGCCAGGGCAAGATGCTGGTTTTATTTGCAGTAAGTCCTAAATGATGGAGCTGACTACACTCAGATCATTGAGAATAATTTGGTTTGTATCATAATAGTCAATTCTTTCATTATTTTATTGCTACTTTTCATTGGTAAAACATCTCTTATGGTCCCCCCAACCCCCGCTTTATTGAAATATAAATTGACATACAGCTCTGTGTAAGCTTAACCTATGCAGCATAGTGACTTCTTGTACGTGTACTGTAAAACGATTACCACAATGCTTCGTCACTATCCAAGTCCTCATTACAGTTACAAAAAGTGTTTTTCTATAGTGTTATTTGCAGCGCTGATGAATCGATGGCTTCTACATTAAGTGCAGTTTTAGTTTGCATCAGACCCGTCAGTTCCTTTGTTATTGGTGCTGTTATTTTTCATTGGCCAGCCGTCTGCAGTGTTACCTGCAGCTCTGGTCAATCACTGGTGGCTCTGAGTTAAGTCCGGCCCAGGCTGCTGTGGGGATTCTGCTGCAGCTACTCCCTGGGTTTGGCAAGAGTGCCCCGCTGGGGCGAGCCCTGTATTAGCATTTTAATTGTCAGCCAATTGCTTCCCTGTGGCAAGACTCAGCCCACTCAGGTACAGCAAGCAAATTTCAATTATTTCTCATCCTGTGATTTACTGTGCCTATAAAGAACACGTCCCTGTAGCATTTGGAAAGTAACACCTTAATTTACTGAAAGCAACAGAGAACATTCCCGAGGAAACATCGCCTTATCAAAGTCTGGCCTCCAGGGTCCTTGTGGGAAGGGAAGTTCCTGTTGGAAAGATGGCACGTTTTCTTAGTGGGTTCTCACTGAAACAACACCAAACGCGCAAAAACCAGGCTCCTCTAAATCTTGGCTGGGCGTTAGCACCTTCAGGCTAATAGGGCATTAAAAACGAACTAACAGCCCCCACGAGGACAGCAAACCGAGGGTAACGCAGCGTCCAACCTCTCCCAAGAATGTGACTTTGCAACCGCAGAGCTGAGGTGCCCTCATCAGCATAGTGAGGCCACCTGCAGGGCAAAGGCGTGCAGGTCTCTTTCCTCCCAAAGCGGGTGTCCTCCTGACCTGCAACCCTCTCTTCTTTGGCTGAATAATGTCCTTGCCCCACTCTTCTGCCTATAAAATCCTTCTATTCTGCACAGCCCCTCTGCGCATCCCTTTCGTTGCTAGATGGGATGCTGCCTGATGCATGGACCACTTAATAAGATGATGGAATTTTGTTCTTTAGCAATGAGATTCACCGCCCACCTTTTCCCTCGCCTGCCTTGTAGGGAAGCTAGTTCATCAAAACGACACCTGTGAAGCTCAGAGCACTTATAACCAGGTTCCCAGCGACTTGGGCTCTAAGAATTGGAAGTTTGGTATCTTTTGGAAACATTGGCAGCTTGTTAAAACACAGATTCCTACCCTAGCCGGTTTGGCTCAGTGGACAGAGTGTTGGCCTGCAGACTAAAGGGTCCAGGGTTCGATTCCGGTCAAGGGCATGTACCTTGGTTGCAGGCTCCTTCCCAGCCCAGGCCCTGGTTGGGGCTTGTGCAGGAGGCAATCAAGCGATGTGTTTCTTTCCCATCAATGTTTCTCTCCCTCTCTCTTCCACTCTCCCTAAAAACCAATGGAAAAATATATTCGGGTGAGGATTAACAACAACAACAACAAAGACATATTTTTTAAAAAAAAACTCACAAAACCACAGATTCTTGGGCCCACCTGCATGGAGCTGATAGCAGGTCTGAGTGGTGACAGGATGGCCTTGGCATTCCCTTCTGCTCCACTGAGCCTCAGACAGCTCCCTCCTCACCGTGGGCGCTGCGTCCCTGCCTCAGAGCTTGCACTGCCATCTCCTCTGCCCCTTGAGATGCGAGTATTCCAGCCCCTTGCTGGTTTTATGCCCAGGACCGGCTTTCCCGAGGAGCTGGGGGCATCCCTTTGAAATGCCCTCATCGAGAGAGATCATGTCCTGAGTGAAATAAGCCAGTGAGAAAAAGACAAATACCATCTGATCTCAGTTAAAGGCAGAGCCTATGAACAAAATAAACTGATGAACAACATAGACACAGAGGCATGGAAGCATGGAACAGACTGGCCAGCTGTCGGCATGGGGTGGGGGTCTGGTTGAAAGAAGGTGAAGGGATTAGCCAAAGAACATCTATATGTAACTCATAGACACAGACAACAGTGAGATGAAGGGCCAGAGGGAAGGGGGGGTGGGGGCTGGGAGGAGGTGGGCAAAGGGGGGAAATGGGGGCATCTGTGATAGTGTCAACAATAAAAAGAAAGTTAAAAAATAAAATAAAGCTGAACAGAGATCTCCGCCCAGGCTTCAGCCCCACTTCTGGAGATATGATGTGCCCACTAGTGCCCTCTAGGGGTCCCTTGGATGAGGATGTATTGGATGATTCCTTGCTGGACTTGAGTGAAGGAGAAGATGATGGCCATTTCAGCTTCACAGAGGAAGAGATAGAGTAGTACTTGCGGGATGATGATCTATCAGATGAAGATGAGGGAAATTCATTGGACAGCGGTGTACCAGTAGCTGACACTCCTGGCCTCTTCAAGTTACCTCAAAGTACATCAGTTGGTCAGGGACCAACTCCTACGAAACCATTAAACAGACCCTTTGCACCAGAAAAGAATCTTGTAAAATTAACAGTTGTTGCACCATTTAATCCAACAGCTTGTGATATTGTGCTTAATAAGGACAAGACTGATACATCCAAAGATATTGAAAAATGCTCCTCCCTTGGAGAAGGGATGAGAGAAGATGGTCATAGCCCAAATAAGAGCAAACTTTGCACTAATTCTGAAGGGATCATTCCCAATAACTCTTTCTGGGATGGGCCCTCGCTCCCTTCTCCTTCAAGTAATAACTTTCAACAAACTGTCCCTGAAAAAAGTATGCCTGATAGTAAGAAACCTACACCTGTAATCACTCAGATCTTGGACCATTCAGAGACTCCTCATTTAGGGTCATGCTGGAGAAATGGCTCACATAAATCAAGTTGTGAAATGAAGTTTCCAGTTGTTTCCAATTCATCAAACAAAGATGTTCTTGACAAGGATTCTGGGAAGCTGAAAGTTCCTGAGAGAACAGGCAAAGTCATTCCTGTTCTGCAAGCCAAAACAAGGACTAATGTGTCAACATTTTCACAATCAGATCTAGAACGGAAGAAGCAATAAGCCAGGAGTGTTTTTGCTCATATGAAAGACTCAGTGGATTCTAACCAACGTGCCTTGGTGGAACTGTGTTCTTTAATGGATCAAGTTCATCATATGCATAACCATCCGCATCCTTCGGACCTCACCATTTGAAACCATGCCTGGATCCGACAGAAACCTCTGGAAAGATACAGTCTGACTCAGTGGGTTGACAGGAACAAGTGAAGCCACCAGCAGTTCCAGAGTCTCTAAGATATCCAATACAGTCCGTGTGTCTCACCCCATTAGCAGTGAAGGTCCCTGTCCAGGTCCTGTCCAGAGAAGCATCTCATCTTCTGCTGTTTTGTGCTTGGCAGATTTTGAATTTTATTTTTCATAAGATTTTTATTGTAAAAACTTTTTGCCTTTTGGAAGTGCCCATTGCCGACTTGAGATTTTTTTGTATAAAATCCTTCAGGCGTGTGTGCGTGTGTTTAAGCAGTGTTAAGATGATACAGTTTTTGTTTCTTTAAAATGAAGGTGGCCACCTCTTGAAAGTGACATTAAGCCAAAACATCCAGGCTCAAACTAATCACCCACCTTTATGCAGGAGTGAAGTCTACTGGTGCCCCAAAGAAATAATCTTGTAATCTTCTATAAGGAAGAGATTCTTTATCAGGCTGCAAGCCATTGCTAATTGCTCATGATTTATAAATGGATACAAATAACTTTTAACACCCCTCTTACTTTTTTTTATCTGAATCTCTAATTACCTGTCAAAATTTTAAAGTTGGTAATCCAAAATATTTGAAATAGGATAGATGTCCTGTTGAAAGGAAAAATTAAAAGTATAAATCTTCTCTCCTTTTTGTATCTACTATCTGCCTTTATTTTTTGGCTTTTTTTCATTCTTTATCAAACTTTGCATAGTAGTGTTTGCAGATCATATACAACTTAACTTTGCAGAAGATGGCTGACTGAGTAACCCATGTTGATTTGTGGTCTTGTAACTGTCTTCTCTGGCTTTTTTTTCCAGGATTTGCCTTTTTTTTACCCAGTGACCACTGTGCTCTCTAGAGTTCGACCGATAAATTCCTGTTAGACATGGATGTGCCTCTTAGGAACAATGTCCCTACTCTCTTTATTGAAGAGCTGCTCACCCAGGGTCTCGCCTCCAGGACAGTCCAAAAAGTCAATGCTATTGAGGTGTCAGTCTTCAGTTTAATCTGCTGAACCCAAACTTTAAGGATGAGGGCATGTGTTAGTGAGCTTCCACCCTGTGGGAGAAACTTTGGAGAGGCACTTTTTTGTCTCCGTTATTAGTTAACAAGAGTTGCCTTTAGACCCTGGATGTTATCATCTCATTTGGTTGAACCTCTGATGCACAGTTTCACAAAACTGCTAACGTGGGTCTAATATAGTTGTGATTAAGCCTGTGCACAAAACATTACCTGATCTTAAGGTTTGGTTTTCTAACCCAAGTTGATAGACTGTATCCATCTTAATGGATACCTTAGGAGTTTGCTATTCTTTCTTTAAAGACAGCTCTAGACATCTTTTGGGAGATTTTGCAGTCCAGCATTCATGCTGTTGATCACTCGCTGTGAAAGTTGTACATAGTTGCTGTAGCACAGCCTATGATACTGGCTAGTTGCCTCTCTGGTTTTGTTGTTTCATCAGCCCCATCTTTGTGAGTAACCCATCTTAAACATCCTTCCCTGCTTTAGAAACTGACTTGGGAAGAGCTTGGTCATTCATGCCACCAATAAATTTAGATGGATATCCCTAAGCATTGTTTTTATCTGGTTCAGGATTGTCTTTTCCTTGGACATTTTCTTTAATTCTGAGACCAAAATGCTAAAAAGTTATGTGCAAAGGCAAGAATCAAATCTATTTTTTCAGTTATCATTTGATATATCAGTTGCTTCTCCAGGTTTCTCTAAATTAAGTTGATAGAGTGAGACAAGCAAAAATCTATCTACCTTTGGAACTACAACATAGCTAAAATTAATCATAGCTGGAATAACTAGCATTGCAACTGTCTACCCATAGATAACCCAAGTTCTGAAGAGACAGTGTTTTGCTTAGGCCAAAATCTAGGACTCGTGTTCCTACCTTCCTGGTACAAAAGGGTTTAAGCCTGAATCTGTAATGGGAGCATTGCCTTTGCCAAATCATATGAGTGACAGGATAACCATAAAATGTGACAATCACATTTCCTCTTTGCTCAAATAATTCTGTTTTTCCAAAGCTTTAGCAGCTTAATTAAATCTGTTGAACTGGAGGAGGAGAGAACTGTTCTCTAGCAGTTAACATAATATTCTTCAAGGAGAAAAAAACAGCCAAAGAAAACTCATTATTAGGCATTCCTGCCATAAAGAAGCTGGTGGGTAAAATCTGGAGTTTTAATATGTTTTAAAAGATGCATATCTTATACTTGGTGTTGGCCTCTAAGTCTAGTATTTCCTGTGGAATTGTTACTGTATTTTATGTTACATACATTTAACTGCCTACCTACCTTTCTTCATCCAGGATGACATTCTCACCACAGGGGTATTGATAAAGCAGAGTAAAAATGTGCTGTTTATGTAGTTTACTTAAAGGCAAAGAGCCGGAAATAACCTGCAATTTTGCATCTAATGCAGGCCCTGCTTTGAGTTTTTGTCAGGATCAGTTATGAAACAAGTTTGGTGCCTCTTTATCATGGTTTTTCCCTTGTAGCAGTTGTGTTTAATGTCATTAAAAAGAAATAAAAGTTAAAAAAAAATAAAGCTAAACAGTAATAAAGAAGGAAAGAAAGACAGACCCCTATTTCCCAGTCTCTGTGAAAGGGGAGGAGCCCAAGTTCAGTAAGTGCTGATCAGCCAACACAGATGGTCCCATGACATGACCAGCCTCCCCCAAACATCCTCCAACACCTTCCCCAGGGCTTGAGGACTCTCCGTGCGGCGGACTAAATCTCTCTCCCGTATTGCAACAGCCTTGAGTAAAGTCTTCCTTGCTCCTCTGCCCATGCAATTTTCCTGTGATGGTTTGGTCTGAGTCTGTGTCTTACAAGCTCCCAGGTGGTGATGCGGTCTGTGGGCGACCCTCTAAGTGGCAGGTGTCCAGCAACAGCACAAATGGGGGAAACCCTGCGTGTGCGCCTCAGATTGAAGGTCTTAGTGCACAGGTCCTGCCTCCTGCTCCCAGGGCTTGGGAGGAACTTACAAAGAGGACACACCCCTGGAAGGACTGAGAGGCTTTGTCGTCTGTGCTGTGGTCTCATCATTGGTACCTGTGGGAGACAATGAGGGCCACCCTGTGTTCCCGTGGCTCGGCTCAGACAGCTCGTGGCTAGGTTCTCTGTGTGTTCTAACTCTTTGGGTCCTGGACTTCTTACACTTTTTAAAAAAAATATAAATGTATTGATTTCAGAGAGGAAGGGAGAGGGAGAAAGAGATAGAAACATCAATGATGAGAGAGAATCACCAATTAGCTGCCTCCTGCACATCCCCTACTGGTGATTGAACCAGTAACCTGGACATGTGCCCTTGATCAGAATCAAACTGTAACCTCCTGGGTCATAGGTCGACACTCAATGGTGGAGCCACGCCGGCCGGGCCTGGACTTCTTACTCTTTTTGGGAAAGACATACTGCAGTTTCTGTCTTGGTATTGAACACTCCTTTCCTTATTTTTAAGACTCTGCAGGGACCAGGACCCCAAGGTCTCCTTACTGCAGACGTCTTACACCCGCTTGCGTCTGGGCGCAGCTAGAAGAACGCCTCTGGGCTGGGTGGGCAGGCCCGCTGATGGCGTGGTCTCAGTGCACAGGTTTATTGCTGCCCTCACAGTATCTACAGATCCCTGAAGACCTGACCTTCAGGCTAGTCCTGGGCGTGGTGCTCATGCTACATTGAAGCAAAAAGGGAAGAGAAGATTGTGCATATTGTGTGTGAGTCACTGTTTAGATAAAGAGAAATCATCCTTAAAACAATGCAGATTTTTTTTATTAAGTTCTCTACTTGTGTTCAGAACCACTAAGATTAAGGAACAGGACCTAAAATGATAATAGTGATTTTGCATTAATTAATCTTTTAAATTAGAATTTTCTTCAAGTTGCCGCACTAGTCTTGTAATATACTACTGGTGCTTGTGGATGTTAAAGAATGAATCTGGCACTGCCCTCCCTTCTCGATATGCACTGGCGGCGTAATTGGAGCTATCCTGTTTCTAAGGTCTTCCCTTCAAAGAGTCTGTTAACTAACTCCTTCTATAGCCCTGAGATGAGGGGTAAAGAGGAGTTGGGTGTGGTTTTGTTTAAAAAATTAAAAATCATCTTGTTGGAAACTCATCTTGTGTATCTATCATCTTTCTCTGTCCTTTTCTCTGTCTCTGTCACTCCCCGTTCTTACTGTCTGTCTACTACATATCTATCTCTGTCTCATCTATCTACCTATCTATTATCTACCTACCTATTGTCTACCTATCTATTATCTACCTATCATCTCTCTCTCTCTCTCTTTCTGTATGTATCTCTATCTACCTAATTATGTATCTGTATCTATCTATTTATAGCTATGTACCTCTACATATCTATGTATCTATATGTGCCTATCCATCCACCCATTTGTCTGGAAGAGACAGGAAGTGGGGTTTGTGCATTGATGGTTGTGGCTAATGTGCTTCTGTGATCAGGGCACCTTAGCAGGGAGGAGGGAGCCTCAACTCCATAAGCAATAGCCACACCCCCTCATTTACATAGGACACCAGAAGGTGAAGGGAGGGGCAGCAGGGATCCAGGCAGGTAGTGTCCTGAGCAAAGGAAGGCTGGGACATCTCGGTGCCCAGGGACCAGGCTGGTTTGATATCAGCTGAGGGTACCTGTCTCATAGAGGGCTGAACATTCAGATGGTGACCAGGTTGGGGGCCCAGGTGAGACCTCACAGACAGCCACCTGCTGTGGGAACCATTGGGAAAACAAGCCTGGCAGGGGTGCAGGGAGAGCTGGCGGGCTCAGCACTCTGGCCCTGACTGCCCCTCCAGGATTTGGATCCTGGATTTGGAATGTTCACAAATTTATACTCCCTCTACTTGAAGTTTGTGTCTATCGGCCACTGAGGGGGTGCTGCCTTGAAGGAGATGATGTTGCCCGGGCAGGAGCAGTCGGGGCAGCTATAAAGCACTGTGCTTTAACATTTGTGGGCCTACCTCCAATTTAACAGGGTCTAGAGCAAGGTCACAAGGCAATCAAATCTCCCAGATGAACTGCTAATGCACAGTATCTATTATTGTGGTTGGCAAAATAAATCGGCTTTTATAGGCTGTTTGCTTTGGAATGTGAAAGCTCTTGGAAATGACATTGGATCCACTTTCCTGTCACCCCGTAAACATGCGTGTGTGCTTGGGGATGGGTGCTCTCCTCACGGGTCTCCCCTTCTAACCCTGTTAGGTTGGGTCATCCATCAGCCCACTCTACAAAACTCAGAAGGCAGTGTTGCCTTTTGGGGTAACGTGGGAAGAGTCAGAGGCTGGGGGTTTTGAATCTCCACAGAAGAGACCTGGGAGTGGGGCATAGGCGGGAGTGGAGGTAGGGGGGGACACAGCTGTGTTAGAGGGGCCATGCGGCCCAGGAAAGACCCTAAACCACTGCAGGGCAGGGACGCAGCTCAGGGACTCCTGTGTGACCTCATTTAGTCTAATGAAGAAATAGCAGGGTGTTGGTCCACACATGAGTGGTGGCCGTGAGCTTCCCTGACTGATTTTTTAATTGATACTGAGATTGAAATTAGGAGACTTGAATTTGTTCTCGAAATATGTACCCCATGCACTTATGTCAATGGTGACGGATGGAATCTTAAACAGGTGATGAGTGGCACCTTAGAGAGAATGGCAACCCCCACTCTGAATTGTCCATTAAAAAGGGCTGCCTGCTTTTCAGATCCAGTGGGCCTGGTAGTGAGGCTGTGACATCACCTGTAACTTGGAAAAGTAAAGATCCTACCAGCAATTTCTAATTGGATGTTTGAAAAGTGAGCATTATTTTGCAAGGCAATATATTAGTCTGTGGAGTTAATAATAGTGATCATACTAATAATAACAACAACTGTGCTTGCATGCGCCCCCTGATTTACAAGGCACTTTCACACACATCACTGAAGCCAGAAAACAACCTTGCCTGATAAAGGGGGGGGGGGCAGTGATTCCCAATATATATATATAATTTTTATTTATTGATTTGAGAGAAGCATTGATTTGTTGTTCCACTTATTGATGCACTCATTGGTTGATGCTTGCAAGTGCCCTGACTGGGGATTGAACCTGCAACCTTGCTATATTGGGGTGATGCTCTAACCAATTGGGTTACCTGGCCAGGGCCATTCCTAAATTTTTTTTTCCAGTTGAAAAAAATTAAGCTGAGTGAGGTTAAGGGGCTACATGACATTGCCATGGCCACAAAATTCCTAGTGACAGAGAGCTGGACCTCAGTAACTTTTTCATCGAGACCTTGTACTTTTCAATCATCATTAAAGGCAGTTAGCTACAGGGCACTAACCAGTGGGGCTCAGGAGGGCCGGTAATCTAGTGTTTTTGTCAGCAGGTTATTCATTCTTCTAGGTTCACTTATATGTATGTATGTATGTATGTATTTATTTATTGTTAATCCTTACCCAAGATTATCTTTTCCATTGATTTATAGAGAAAGTGGAAGGGAAGGAGGTGGGGGCAGGGAGAGAGAGAGATGTGCCCCGACTGGGCCTGAGGATCGAACTTGAAACCCAGGTACGTGTCCTTGACTGGGAATCGAACCTGAGACCCTTCAGTGCGCGGGCCAACACTCTAACCACTGACTGCACTGGCCAGGGCATACATATTATATTTACTACATATTCTCTTTCCCTCCTTTCCTTTGTTCTCCTTCTCTCTGCCTGTCTGTGTGTCTGTCCCCCCTCTCATCCTCTGGGGAAACACTTTCCTGGCCCTGGCTGAGGGGTCACCCGAGGTGACGCGGTGTCTGCCCTGAGCCACTGACTCTACTAAACACCACCCAGCCCCCAAGATTCCTCAACGGGTGGCTTCCTCTTTCTAAGGGTTTGTCCTATAGAGAGTCCAGCTCAGAGGCGGTAGCGGGGCAGGGACCCCTCCCTTGAACGGTGGTGTCCGCTCTTTCATGATGGACTTGTGGCCCCACCATCCCTGAGGGCACGTGCTGGGCTCTGTGTCTGGGCTGAGCCTCTCTTGCTGTCTGCACGCTAGGACACAGGTGGCCTCAGCCCTGGCTGCAGCCTGGGGACCTGGAGGGCCTTCCGACTGGGCGCCCGCTGGGCCTGCTCTAACCAGCACAGTCATCTGGGGCAGGCGCCGGGGGGCAGGGTTAGTCAAAGGAGAGAACAGTTTGGGAATGACGGTGCACCCGCACGTGGGCATGCAGCATGGTGTAGGAACTGGCCAGGATGGATGGGATGTGTGGGGCCCGGCGGGGAGAGTGGAGTTTCCACACAAGCGTGAAAGAGCGAAGGTGGGGGACTTGTGGGTTTGGGATCCTGGGGCACATGCTGGGGTAGAAAGTCACAGGTGTAGGGAGAGTGGGCCATGTGATGAAGCGACAGGTTTTTCTTTCTGTCCCTGTTGTCCTGAGGTGCCGGATGGAGTTGCTGTGGCCACGGGACCTGGCTCAGGTCAGTAAAGTGTCAGAAGCCAGCACCAGGCTGTGTTTCAGAGTAGGATGTGATCACTCCCCCAGCTGCGCCCAGGGATGGCTCTTTATAGGAAAAGCCAATACCAGCGTCTGGCCATGGTTACAGGACACGAGGAGCGGATCCTGGACCACAGATACCATCTCCACTCGTTTCTTGGCATATCAAGTTCCTTTCAGAGGGAGACACCATCCTTCTCTTTGTGAAAAATAAGGTATAACTTGCAAATGCCCTTGAGAGGAGGGGAAATTATGGCTAAAATTCACACGCAGCAGATAATGGCCAGGGCCAATCAGATCCTTCCCTCTGAGAGACAGTGACGCCCAGGACATGGCGTTTTCCCCGGGGACAGGTTTATAATTAACAACGACTCTCTGGAACCCCACGACTTCACTGATTCTGTGGCTCTCAGAACCAGGGACCAGGGCCCCCCGGGATGCAGACAGGCCTTTGTGGGGGCCTCAGCTCTGCGGCCCATGCTACTGTAGGACCACAGCTCCATTGGCTCTGTGACTGCTTCGCTGCTGCTAAGTGAGAGATGCAAGTGAAAAAGAATGGACCTCTCGCTGCCATCTCTGTCCGAAGGGGAGGTTAGCGTATCTGGGAGTCTGGCTCCAAGAGATGTAGCTACGATATTTTTAAAGGTTCTGGGGACATGGAGACTCTGGAAGCATTAACATGTAGTGAGTTGTATCAACAACTTAAAAAAGATCTCTCTAAATGACATAGAAAAGTGGGGATTAAGGACAAGGGAATGAGCCAGTTACCTTTAGGAAATTAGAGGACCCTGCGAGCTCCAGGCTGTCTTTTGAGCGGGACCTTTGGGGCAGGTCAAGTGTCAGGTGTCCGGTTCTTAGCATAGAACTTGAACAGGACACCTTTGTCTTGTTGGCCTGACGCAGCAGCTCAGAGGCCAGCGGGCCATGTGGCGATGGCTCATTCTTTGGTTGGTTGGTTGGTTTTTGCAGGAACACTGGAGATTTTTATTAACCTGGTGAGGCCACCAGGACATGGAGTGCCAGGTCTCCGGCATATCCAAGACTCCATGGCCACAGAGTCCCCTTCTCTCATGGCAATGGCTCACGAGTCCTCCCCATTGTGACGTTCTTCCCATGTTGCTGCAGGTCTCACAGCAAGACAGAGAGGACTTCACCGGGAGGGGGAGGGAGGCACCCCTGTCACCCCACTTGAGTGGGTTGTCTTCCAGTCTTCTGGTGAGGTGCTGACCTGTGTGATGCCCAGCACATGACAAATTTGGCTTAAGTGTTCTCATCCCTCATAATGGGTCATAATGAATGCTGCGAGGTACTGCTGTTTCTAGTCAGGAGGGACCTGTGGACTCAGTTCATTTTCTTATTCCCTATCAAAAGACAAAGTAAAATGATCATATTGGTTATTCATTCTGTAACCTACTACCACCCAACTGTAGCTAGTGTTATCTTTTTTCTTTTTCCCTCAATTTGTTAGCTTTAAATTCTATTCTTTGAATTACAGCTATTATAGATGAGGCAATCAATATATTTTTTTCTATTGTTTCCTTCCCTCCTTCCTCTTTTTTTGTTAGTTGTGTTATTTCTGCATCATTAGGCACAGAATTGTATTCTGTTCTGTCACTAATCCTCAGGTTGGTTTTAGACTTTTTTCTACTGTTAATATCGCCCCTGCTCCTCATTCGTCTGTCTGCTTTAGTTTTCCTGACCAACCTTATGGTTAGCTGAAATCCATGTTCTTGCTGTTTCCTCAAGGAAGACCCAAGAGAAATATTTGAAGTCTTTCTTGTTAAAAATTTTTTGTCTGGTTGTGGCTGGGTGACTTAGTTGGAGCATCATTCTGGGCACCAAAGGGTTGCCGGTTCAATTTCTAGTCAGGGCACATATTAGCTTCTGGGTTTGATATCCAGTCATGGATGTGCTGTAGGCAACATTGATATTTCTCTCACATTGATATTTCTCTCTCTCTCTCTCTCTCTCAAAATCAGTAAAAATATATCCTTGGGTAAAGATGAAAAAACTCCACAAACACCTTTTGACCATAGTCTTTATCAATGAAGGGCCATTTGGCTGGATACAAAATACTTGATTTACACTGTCTTTACTTGAGGGCCTTGTCTTCCCATTCTGACTTGTGTTGAGGCAAGCCCAATTTCTTCCCCTTATCAGTGACTCCATCAGGTAGCCCACAGCATTCTCTCTTTTTTATCTTTGAAGTTTGATAATTTTGAAATATGCTAGTTATCCCTGACACATTGGACTTGTTTTATATGTCTATGTATAAATCTTTATTTATTTCTGAAAAGAATTCTAAAATTATGAATTCAATTTGTTTCATCATTTTTATTTTCTTTTTAAAAAATCCAACTATGCATCTATGGGCTCTCCTTTGCTTGTTTTGACACGTATCACATTCTCTCTAGCCTTTTAAAATGCAGCCTTTGTTTTCATTCTGTTTTATTTACTTATATAATTTTTGTCCCCTATATCACTTAATGGTTATGCCAGCATCTTATCTGTCCTCATTCTTATTCTAATTCTGTGATAGTTTTATTTTTTTTCTCCAGTTTATTTCCTAAATTTGCCCATGGATACTTTGTTATTTTCTGACCATCTCCTTCTCTCTTTCCTGGATGATTTCATATCTGCTTGCTGTTCTTCCTTAGAGGCAATTCTTAAGATTAAAAAAAAAAAGCATGTGAAATACTAGGTCACTCTCTTCAGCTGTTTCGTGGCAATACTTTTCAGGTGTCACTTTTCTGTTAATACATTTGGTTGCTCTTTTCCTCCCCTTTTCTTACAACTCTGTGTTTAAATGATTTTGTATTACTTGTTCTCAAGTGAGTCAGATTTTCCTAGGGTCACAGGGAGTCTTGTAGACTTTTTTCTGCTCCCACAGAAGCAAATACTGAAAATAAGACTCATCTACCCGGTGAGCTTTCAACCCTCACAGTAGGCGATTGGTCATCGGTGTGTGTGTGGAAGCACGGGACTTGGTTGGAAAGTCTGTAAGGAGGATTCTCTGAAAGGCCGGGGGCCTCTGGGGGGACCTTGCCGAGGCGGCAGCCCCGGCCTTGACTTTTCCAAACAAGTCCGAGCCCCGGGTGTTTTGCTGGAATCTCTGTTTAGTCTTTAAAGACCCGACCTTGTAGAAGCAGGTGCTCTCTCAAGGATGCTTACCTGCTGATTGTATCCGGAGGTTAATTTAGTTCAAGCTGTTGCTACAATAAAAAGTCAACGAGGCAGGCAAACAGGACCACTTGGTGGTGATAGCCAAGTAGTGCCTTAGCCTCTCTTTCACAGAAACCTGTGTTAGAGTAATCATTCAGCCGTCGCTCAGGGTCTGCCGGTCAGCCCGGCAGTGTGGACTGCTTAAATAAGAGATTCTGGCCCAGCATCCGACAAAAGCCTTCACTCTCTGCAGAAGGCAACTTTGCGCTGGTTTTCAGCAGCTGCACTAGAAACTTCTGTGAGGATGGCTAAACCTCAGAGGGATATGTAATAAATTAAGAACATTAGATGTAACTTAGATGGCTTATTTTCTAGGTAAAAATACCTTGTGTACTAAAAAGAGATACAACTAAACTTTTTCCTCTGTGCAAATAAAAATTTGGAGACATAAAAATTAGTAAAAAAATAATTAATTTTGCCAGAGCCAGAGGGAAAATGAAAGAGGCTGAGAAGATAGTGCCACAGACTTAGCCCAAGCAACACAGTTGATTCTCTCACAGACCAGGAGGGTGGAAGTCCCAGGTCCAGGTGTGGGCAGGGCTGTTCCTCCCAAGGCCTCTCTCCTGGCGTGTGGACGGCTGTCTTCTCCCTGTGTCCTCACATGGTCTCCCTCTGTGTGTCTATGTCCTCATCTTCTCTCTCTTTTTTGTTTTTGTTTGTTAATCCTCACCCATGAATATTTTTTCCATTGATTTTTAAAGAGAATAGAAGGGAGGGTGAAGAAGGGAGGGAGAGAGAGAGAAACATCAATGTGAGAGAGATACATCAATTGTTTGCCTCCCACATGCATCCCGACCAGGACTGGGGATCAAACCTGTAACCCAGGTATGTGCCCTGCCAGCCGAGAAGTGACCTGCAGAAAACGGAGGGAGTTTCTGACATTATCCCTGCTGAGTAGGAGGAAAACGTGAAAGGTTTTAGCTTTCTGGACTGACAGGATATTAATCAATTTTTAAAAAATATAACTCAACGATCTTATTTCAACCTTTCTTTTTTGCACTGATGGTATAAACCCCGGGTTTCATATCCTCCTTCCACCAGTTCTTAGATTCTGCAGGCTTTTTTCTTATTCATGAGTCAGATAAAAGTTTCACCCAGGCTCACGCCCCACTCATGTGAGCTGGGCTCGGACTGGGAGCTCAGGGAAGTGATGGGTTGGGGGGCGCAGCCTGTCTGAAACCCACCAGTCTGGCTTAGCTGGCTCTGCATGTTACTTAGCAGTGGTTTGAGGGGAGTGCTGAGAGAGGGTACACGGGAGGGACATGCCCGCCCCTGGCCCCTCGCAGCCTGGTCCTAGGGCTCCAGTATGCGCAGGTTGCCTCCCCGCCTCTTCCCTTCCTGTCATCCTTACTTCCTCCGCCTCTCCCTCCTCCATAGGCACTCCTCCTCCCGTGGCCTGAATACTCTAAGTTTCCAGTCCCAGGAAGGCGGGGTGGACGTATGGAGAGAAGTTTCATTTCTGTAAGTACTAGTATAGCCAAGAGTAACGCCCCACTTCAGACTGGCTCACTGAACCCTGTGGCCTGCTCCCTGGGGGAGAGGTGATCCGTCTCTGTGTCCTTAACTGTCTCCAAGAGGCGGGTGGATGCAGGCAGGGTAGCGAGGAAGGAATTGTAAGACGATGACAGTATCCACAGGACCTTTGTGATTTTGTCTGAGTCAAATGCTGGATTCTCAATGATATAACATATTTTTTATTATTAAAGTAGAGGCCTGGTGCACGAATCCATGCACCGGTGGGGTTCAGCTGCCTGCTCCGATGGGGGCTGATTGTGGCTGGGCAAGCTGGGGGCGGGGGAAGGGACATGGGGGGTTGGCCCACTGGCCCTGCTCCCCATGGGGGAGGATGGATGATCAGGGGCCGGGCTGGCTGGGGGGGGTTATGGAAGGTTGGGGGGGCACTGATTGGAGCCCCACTTGGGCCGGTTGGCTGCCACAGTGCATGTCATATTGACTGGTTGTTCCGTCATTCCCCCATTCCGGTCGCTTGGCTTTTATATGTAGAGATGGTCCATTGTAATACAGTAGAGCACTACACACTGATAAAAGTGTCCCCATGAGTAGTTCCTGTTAGAATAATGACTGTTTATAGGGTGATTGGCTTTTAATTCACACCAGCACTTCATGTGCTCCTGTTAACTTACTGCTCTCTGGGGGCTCAGTGTGTCCGTCTGTCAGGGACAGTGAGGGAGTGTGCACGGGGGCACTTCATTCAGGAGTGGCTCCCAGGGGCATTCTGAGTCCGTGGTCTGCAGGGGTCGTCACCGGTCCTCAGGGCCAGGGTTGGAGTCCTTTGTGCTTCTGTGCCACCTCGGACTGTGCCTCCCATATCCAGGGTGCCCATCATTTGGGAGTGTCCTGAGAGCCATGTGGCTGGGCAACCGGCGCTGTTTCAGGCAGGGCCGAAGAAAAAGCAGTCACAGGACTGGACTCCTGAGGGGAGGGTGGTCTTGAAGAGCACAGCTGTCCCGGTAACAAGGGATTAATTCATCTCCACCCATCCTCCTGTTGGTCCTCCCTCCCCGAGGCCCCAGACACCCTCTGGCTCCCAGGGCAGAGCAGGGGCTGATCCCTACTGTCCCCTCACGGGGCCAGGTTGGTCATCCCATCCTCTAGGATAGGAGAAATGAGCACTGTCCAGCGAGAC
Source organism: Corynorhinus townsendii (assembly GCA_026230045.1). Taxonomy (NCBI): domain Eukaryota; kingdom Metazoa; phylum Chordata; class Mammalia; order Chiroptera; family Vespertilionidae; genus Corynorhinus; species Corynorhinus townsendii. Next base: position 105,269,601 of record JAPDVU010000004.1, on the reverse strand, counting down.
TGCTGTTCTCTCATGTGACCTGTGGACTAACTAGTCATTAAACATCGCCACCCCCAAGCTCCAAATGTCTAGACTGAATTTCCAGTTTTCTCCTAAAAACCTCCTCCGCTCCTCTTGCCCATTTATAGCAACACATTACCCAGGGGCGTGCTGGCAAATGCTTCAAAAGATGTGCTCATTAAAAAAATGCCCGGCCAGTGTGGCTCAATTGGTTGGGCGTCATCCTATGTACAGAAGGGTTGCTGGTTTGGTTCCGGTAGCGGGCTTGCAGGAGGCAGCCAATTGATGTTTTGCTCTCACATCAATGTTTTTCCCTCTTTCCCTCTCCTTTCCTCTCTCTCTAGAAAAATCAATAAAAAGATCTTAAAAAAAAGCATTCCTCTCGCAATCCAGGACCACTGGCTCCTAATCACTCACCTGCCTGCCTGCCTAATGCCCCCAACAGCCCTCCCCTGCTGGCCTGGTATGAACACTCCCCCAGGCCATTTCCAAGACCCCCGCCATGTCCTGAGGGAGGAGGGAAGCGGTGGAGCTGTCTCAGCAGCTGCTGGCTGCACCCGCCATGCCACTCAGGCTTAAAGCCGACTTCTGCTCCGACTGTCCGTGTCTGGCAGCAGGAGGAAGGCTGGGTTTTCCGCTGTCCCACGTTCTGAGGTAGCCCCGACACTCAAGCCAGCTTTCCCCAGGCGTGAGAGGCTCAGTCTCTGGTTTCTGTTCGGATAAGGGACTCACAGGGGGCCAGCCCTGTCCCCTTGCGTATTTGGGGGAATCCGTGGGAGCCCTCCAGTCTATCACAATGAGGGGATCACAGCTGACACTAAGAGGACAAGCTCCAGGATGTCCCCTGCTGGGCAGGACAGGGCTGGCCACGGTCACTCATGAAGGTGGGCGCTCTGCTGTAACTCAGGGCCTGGAAGTCCTGCCATTTTACTTAGAAATACAGATGCTTTTGTTGTTGGTTCTGACACATACTGACTGTGCTAGTGTTTATTCAGGGTCCTCTCTCTGCTTCTCTGTACTTGCTGATCTTATTTTTCTCTAATCCAAACAATCATTATACGCACATCGAAGACAATATAATTTACTAGTGGCCCGGTGCACGAAATTTGTGCATGGGGGGGGGTGTCCCTCAGCCCGGCCTACACCCTCTCCAATCTGGGACCCCTTGAAGGATGTCCTACTGCCGGTTTACAGGGATCAGGCCTAAACTGGCAGTCAGACATCCCTCTCGCAATCCAGGACTGCTGGCTCCTAACTGCTCACCTGTCTGCCTGCCTGCCTGATTGTCCCAAACCACTCTGCCTGCCGGCTTGCTGGTCCCCAAATGCGCCCCATGCCAGTGTGCTTGCCCCCAACTGCCTCCCCTGCCAGCCTGCTCACTCCCAACTGCCCCCCCCCCCCGCTGGCCTGCTCGCCCCCACCCTCCCTCCCCACTGGCCTGCTTGCCCCCAACTGCCACTCTGCTGGTCTGCTCACTCCAAACTGCCCCCCCGCCCCAATGTCCTGATCACCTCCAACTGACCCCCACTGATGGCCTGCTTGCCACCAACTGGCCCCTCTGCTGGTCTGCTTACCCCCAATGGCCCCACACCCCACCAGCCTGATTACCCACAACTGCCCTCTCCTCTTGGCCTCTAACTGCCTCTACCTCAGCCCTGCCACCATGGCTTTGTCCAGAGGAACGTCCGGAAGGTCTCCTGGAAGGTCTCCCAGTCTAATTAGCATATTACCCTTTTATTAGTATAGATAGAGGCCTGGTGCATGGGTGGGGGCCGGCTGGTTTGCCCTGAAGGGTGTCCTGGATCAGGGTGGGGGTCCCGCTGGGGTGCCTGGCCAGCCTGGGTGAGGGGCTGATGGCTGTTTGTAGGCTGGCCACACCCCCTTCAGGATGGGGGTCCCCACTGGGGTGCCTGACCAGCCTGGGTGGGGAGCTGAGGGCTGTTTTCAGGCTGGCCACAGTCCCTTCAGGATGGGAGGGGTCCTGCTGGGGTGCCTGGCCAGCCTGGGTGAGGGGCTGATGGCTGTTTGCAGGCTGGCCACGCTCCCCGGCGACCCAAGCTCCCAGCCCCTCCTTTTTTGCTTTTTTTTTTCCAGGGCATCCTTGAATGGAGGCCAGGGCTGGCTGGAAGCAGGTATCTGGGATTTATTTATCTTCTATAATTGAAACTTTGTAGACTTGAGCCGAGGCCAGGGCCGGCCAGGGCAGGCGGTAAGCTTGGCTTCCTCCATCTCCAGGGGCAACCCAAGCCTCCTGCTCACTCCAGCTCGGTGGCCACTGCCATCTTTGTTGGGTTAATTTGCATACTTGCTCCTGATCAGCTTATGGGTGTGGCTTGTGGGCATAGCGGAGGTATGGTCAATTTGCATGTTTCTCTTTTATTAGATAGGGTTATTTTTTGAGGATAGTTGTGCCCAAGATTAGAACACATATCCTTGTATCATACATTATTTTCTTTTTATAGCTCCTTTGATACAGCAAGGCTTTGTGTGAGCATGTATGTATATCCTGGAATCATGTGTACAGCTTCTATTGTCTTTAACATTCTCGAGAGTTCAGGAGCGAGGCCCTCAGCCTGTGGAAGTCAGTGCCAAGTCACTCCCAGGTCTGCTGACATCACAGTTTGGCAGGCAGGCTGATTCCAGAAACAAGGGACAGTGTGTTGTTCAAAACACTATCTTTCTGAACCTGATCAATGGGTGTTTCTACAGGCACACAGGGTGTTTTGTGCAGGACACTCCTGCTTCAGAGTGAGCCTTTCTGGCTGCAGCCTGCATTCCCTTAGGCTGGTCTGCTCTCACGTGACACAAACGAAAGCAGCACCGACGGGTGGAGAACTAAAAACACGGATTCATCAGGGCAGTCGGGCCCAGACCGCGGGGAGGAGCTCAGGCTCTGTAGAGCAGGTGTGGAGCCTGTGGGGCCAGCTGCTGCCCTAGCGTCTGCTGGGTGGCGGTGAGGCCTGCGGGGTCCCAGGGAGGTCAGATGGTGGTGGGGGGTGGGGAGGCCATGTGGGAGCTGGGGCTGTGGATATGTATCATCTGGCGTGGAAGCCAGTTTGAGTTGCTGTAGTAACAATACCATAGATGTATGTCCTACATAACAAGAGGCTTCCTCTCAGTCCTGGGGCCACAAGCCCAAGAACAGGTGCTGCAGACGGAGGCCCCGGGGGTACTGCTTCCTGTTCACGGCAGCTCTCTGCTCCATGGGGGAGAGAGCTCTGGCTTCCCGTCCCCTGTGGAGCCATAGACTCCATTCATAAGGGCTCCACCCTCCTGACTTAGCCCCGTCCAACCCATCTCCCAACACCTTCATGCTGGGGGCCAGCTGCAACATATGGATTCTGGGGGGACACAGACATCCCGTGTGCAGCATCTGGCATGGAAATATGTCCCCAGTGTATCGATGGGTGTGGCTGTGCAGGCGTGTAAGGCTGTGCAGGCGTGTAAGGCCGAGTGTAGCCCCAAACCCCCTCATCACACCAAATCCAGGTCTGAGCGCCTTGGAGACCCACAGGGCTGAGGCCTGGTTGTGGTCCTGGGTCGCACTTGCTGTGCTCACAGCACCTGTGTGCCAGGCCCCCACTTGTGGCCAGATGTCCCACGCCTGCAGGCCATCTGGCTCAGCTCTTGTCCCTATGGTATTGCCCACCTCTGGGGATGGAGCTCACTGTCAGGTGTTGATTTATGATTTTATTAAAATGTGATCAAGAGGGATTCCACCATGATGGATTGCTCCTGCCACTTTCCATCCAAACCCATGTGGCAGCTGACAACTACGGAAAAGACCTATGGGGCCGTGGTAAGCCATGGGGTGGCCCTCCTGTGCCTGAGAACACCTGGAGGGCAGCGGGGCTCTGGCCCTGCTCGACTCAGCCTACCCTGACCTACAGGCTGTGTGTGACCTTTGAGGTGTGTAGGTCAAATTATATCACCTCCACGAAGGTACAAGAATGTCACGATCATCATTCATGATGCTATTCTTTTTTGTTTTAATCCTTACCTGAGTATTGATTTATTAGAAAGAGAAGAAGAGAGAGAGAAACATTGACATGAGAGAGAAACATAGATCAGTTGCTTCTTGCACGCACCCCAACTGGGATTGAACCCAAAACCTAGGCATGCTTCCTGACCAGGACTCGAACCCCCAACCTTTTTGGTGTACGGGATGATGCGCCAACCACTGAGCAACCCAGCCAGGGCATGATGCTTTACTTTTTATAACAATCCTTTTTTTCAATCAAAGTAGACATTTTTAAAAGTTTAGATGAATATCCAAAGATTTATTCATTGGGTTTGGTTTGGTGCCTTTCTGGCTGCATGTTAATTTATGCTTAGCCATCTGACTTAGCTTTGCTTGAGGTCTGGGCATCAGCAGGTGCCTCGTTAGAACCATGGAGGGAGCTACAGAGAGGGGCACAGTGGAGGACGGAGCCATACCTGCTTGCAGGAGCGAGGAGCAAACACGTGGTCCCTGCAGTATAATTCCCCCTGACCCTTCTTGTCCACCCTCAGGTGGACTCTGAACTCTGTGTTGAAGTCACCCACTGCTCCTCGCCTTAAACCCACAGCTCCAGTGAGCAATGCTGAAATAGCCTTACACCCACAGCTCCTGTGAGCAATGCTGAAATGGCCTTGAACCCACAGCTCCAGTGAACAATGCTGAAATGGCCTTACACCCACAGCTCCAGTGAACAATGCTGAAATCGCCTTACACCCACAGCTCCAGTGAGCAATGCTGAAATTGCCTTACACCCACAGCTCCAGTGAGCAATGCTGAAATGGCCTTGAACCCACAGCTCCAGTGAACAATGCTGAAATGGCCTTGAACCCACAGCTCCAGTGAACAATGCTGAAATCGCCTTACACCCACAGCTCCAGTGAGCAATGCTGAAATGGCCTTGAACCCACAGCTCCAGTGAACAATGCTGAAATGGCCTTGAACCCACAGCTCCAGTGAACAATGCTAAAATCGCCTTGAACCCACAGCTCCAGTGAACAATGCTGAAATGGCCTTGAACCCACAGCTCCAGTGAGCAATGCTGAAATGGCCTTGAACCCACAGCTCCAGTGAACAATGCTGAAATGGCCTTGAACCCACAGCTCCAGTGAACAATGCTGAAATCGCCTTACACCCACAGCTCCAGTGAGCAATGCTGAAATGGCCTTGAACCCACAGCTCCAGTGAACAATGCTGAAATGGCCTTGAACCCACAGCTCCAGTGAACAATGCTGAAATCGCCTTACACCCACAGCTCCAGTGAGCAATGCTGAAATGGCCTTGAACCCACAGCTCCAGTGAACAATGCTGAAATGGCCTTGAACCCACAGCTCCAGTGAACAATGCTGAAATTGCCTTGAACCCACAGCTCCAGTGAACAATGCTGAAATGGCCTTGAACCCACAGCTCCAGTGAGCAATGCTGAAATGGCCTTGAACCCACAGCTCCAGTGAACAATGCTGAAATGGCCTTGAACCCACAGCTCCAGTGAACAATGCTGAAATCGCCTTACACCCACAGCTCCAGTGAGCAATGCTGAAATGGCCTTGAACCCACAGCTCCAGTGAACAATGCTGAAATGGCCTTGAACCCACAGCTCCTGTGAACAATGCTGAAATGGCCTTGAACCCACAGCTCCAGTGAACAATGCTGAAATGGCCTTGAACCCACAGCTCCAGTGAACAATGCTGAAATGGCCTTGCCTCCTGTTATCTCCTCTACCCCCACGTCCCAACCTCCTTCTAGGTTTCTTATTGTGGAACAAGATAAATAACATGCTATTTACATGCACGTTCTGGAGAAGTAAGTACATTCACGTTGTTGTGCAGCGCCCCCCCCCCTCTCCCCACCCCCCATCTATCGCCATAACTTCCATTTTCCTCAAATTAAAACTCTTCTCACTGAACACTGACCCCCCCCCCCCCCCATTTCTCCACCTAGTCACTGCTGTTCCAGGTTCCGTGTCACAACTTGCGGCTCCAGGGCCTCACCCGAGTGGGGCCATACAGTGTCTGTCCAGTGGTGTCGGCTGCCTCCACAGAGCGTGGCGTCCGGGGCACCATCGTGTTGCCCCTGCACCAGACGCCATTTCTTCTTGGAGGTTAGTCCTCCCTGAGGGTATTTCCCACTGATTATGATTAGAGAGAGTGGAAGGGAGGTAAGGAGAGGAGAGGAGAGGAGAGAGAAAGAGAGAGAGATTAGTTGCCCTTTACTTGCACCCCGATTGGGGCTGGGGATTGAACCTGCAACCCTTTGGTGCTCAGGCTGATGCTCCAACCACCGAGCCACACGGGCCTGGGCTCCATTTCTTCTTCTTCTTCTTTTAAAAATATGTTTTATTGATTTTTATAAATCAATAAAAAAAGGGAGAGGGATAGAGAGTTAGAAACATTGATGAGAGAGAAACATCCATCAGCTGCCTCCTGCACACCCCCTACTGGGGATGTGCCCGCAACCAAGGTACATGCCCTTGACCGGAATCGAAGCTGGGACCCTTTAGTCTGCAGGCCGACGCTCTATCCACTGAGCCACATGGGTCAGGGCTCCATTTCTTCTTAAGGCTGAGGAATATTTCATTGTATGGATGGACCACATTTTGTTTCTCCGTTCATTCATTGATTATTTCTGCCTTTTGTCCACTGTGAGTGATGCTGCTGTGAACACAGGTGTGTTCCTCTAGTGCTGGTCATTGTCTTACCTAATGCACTGCTCGCCCATGGATCCAGTGTCACCTTCAGCTCCTTAAAAACACATCTGCTGACCAGGTGCCCTGGTGCACCAGCTCCCACAGGTCTCCCCGTCACCTGCTTTGCCCAGCTGTGCCTGGTGTGGCATGACCTCCATCTGTGCCCTTGCCCGGTCCTCCTCCTCCTCTCTGCTCCGGTGCCACCTGCTTTCTGGAACCCTGGCTCAGTTCCCCATCTCCAGTTCTGCACTTAACCCCTTGCTTCTATCAAGGAACTGTCTGTGGCTGCTCGGTGTGTCAGCGGGTGGGTGTCCCTAAGGCTGTGACTCAGCCCGCGTTTCTTCTCCACAGCCGTACAGACAACGATTGTGTTCGTAGCAAAGAGTTCAGTATCGAAATCAAGTGACACTTACAACAAAGCTAATCAAACATGAAATTCATTACATGCACCGTGCTTATTATGCCACTGGGTAATTAGGCATGAATGATAAGCAGCTCATAAGTGACTATAATGAATTTTATTGTGATGGGGACCACCCAAGCGTTTCTAGAGTGGCAATTGCCTGTGTGGGTGCATGTGCATGTGTGTGTGTGTGTGTGTGTGTGTGTGTGTGTGTGTGTGTGTGTATGTGTATGCCCATGTGTGGACAGGAGCAGAGAAGATGGGAAAGGGTCATGAGGAGAGGTAGTGAGTCAAGGAGTAAGTGTGTGTGTGTGGGGGGACACTGTGACCCCAATAGCAGGCTGGGGCAGATGTCCCTCATGAGGACTCGGCCTGCCTTGTCCCTGATTGTACATCCCTGAGGCAATGTCCCACCCTCTTTCTTTCATTTTTCTGGCTCCCTCCCCTGACCTGGAGGGGATAGGGTGGGCAGGACCCGCTGAATGCTGTGATCGAAGAAAGACTTCCTGGGCAGAATTGCTCTGTGCGGCTGCCAGAGTTCCAGCGCTGACCAGCTGGCTAGCTCCTCCGACTGGGTGGCAGGGTGACGGGACCTCAAGTAGGTTATAGGACATCCTAAAACAGCATTCCTCACTGCAGGCTGTGGAGTGACTGCGTGGGGTCCTGGCATTGTCCACTCTGAATAATTATCTTGCCTATATTTATGCAAATTTAAAAAACCATGCACAAGGATGTATGGAGATCAGAAAACCATCAACTCAAATACTTATTGAATCCATTATTGACCCTTGAAATGAGAGCAAGGAACTCCATTCCACAGCCATGGGGTCCTCGGGTATAACTGCCATCTTATTTCTGATGGTTGTGTCAACAACACCTGTGCACTTGTCTTGGGAGTCCCTGGGGCCAGTTCTGAGGAAAAAGGTGAAATAAATGTGAAGATGACCATGTGACAATAATTCTCATTGCACGCAGGACCCCGGGGTCGGGGGAGCAACGCAGATGCCCACCTGTCTGTTCCCCAGAGGCCCGGCCACCGCAGCTCAGGGGCCTGCCCGAGTCGGCATCTGTCTGGTGTTGCCAGACTAAAGGCAAAGGAACAGGACACCAGCTAAGTGCCCAGTCACTGCTGTGTCTTCTGTCCAGGCATCAGTGAGACCCTGTTGCTGTGATGTCCTATCGCCAGAAATGAGGGCAACCAGGTGGTCTTCTCATTGTACTCTTTGTGATTTGAATCACATCTGCTCAGCATTTTTTTTCCCTCAGCTGGCTGCTACTTCAGTGCGAGAGACCCAGGACCCCGTGGGAATGGACTGAAGAGAGGGGTGGAGATCAGCACAGGTGGGTTCCCAGCCAGCAGCCACCCTGCCTGGGAGCCACCAGCTGTGCGACCTTGGACAGGTCATCGCACCTGCAGGGCCTTGTCCGTAAAAGAACCCATCATTTGGAGACTGCACGCTTTGTGCTATAACTCCTGGCTGATTTCTATCTGCCTCTTTCAAACAAATGAGTGGAAGGAGTCAGACAGAGAGAGACACATCTCATATAGTTTTACTTATACATGGAACCTAAAAAACAAAACAAACAAAACATAAACAAGCACATAGATAACAAACTTATGGTTGCCAGAGGGAAGGGGGTGAGGGCTGGGTGAAAAAAGGCGAAGGGATTGAGAAGTACAAGTTGGTTACAGAATAGTCATGGGGATTTAAAATACAGCATAGGAGCCCTGACCGGTTTGGCTCAGTGGATAGAGCATCGGCCTGCAGACTGAAGGGTCCCAGGTTTGATTCCTGTCAAGGGCATGTACCTTGGTTGCAGGCACATCCCCAGTTGGGGGTGTGCAGGAGACAGCTGATGGATGTTCCTCTCTCATCGATGTTTCTAACTCTCTATCCCTCTCCCTTCCTCTCTGTAAAAAATCAATAAAATATATTAAAAAAATACAGCATAGACAATTATAGTCAATAATCCTATATAATAAAAGTGTAGTATGTAAATTGTCCTCTTGACCGGGAATTCTCCAGGAGTTCAACCAGGGGCTGGGGCCAGCCAGGGGAAGGGAGGGAGTACCTGGCCAGCCACCGCCAGCCACTAGGGGCCCTACCAGGGCACTAATTTCATGCACTGGGCCTCTAATACTGTAATAAGTATGTATGGTGCCAGGTGGGGACTAGACTTAATGTCTAATCACTATCTGTACACCTGAGCTAATATAATGTTGTGTCAACTGTCATTGGAAAATAACCATCCCTTGCTGGTGTGACTCAGTTGGTTGAGTGTCATCCATGTACCAAGAGGTCATGGGTTCGATTCCTGGTCAGGGCACATGCCTGGGTTTCAGGTTTGATCCCCAGTAGAGGGTGTGCAGGAGGCAGCCAATCAATGATTCTCTCATCCATATTTCTCTCTCTCTCAAAAATAAAATAAGGAAAGTAATGAGAACACCTGAGTGAAAAAAGGAGTGGGAAGCCAGGAGAAGGAGGCAGGGTGTGTGTGGAGGACACTGGACGTGACCGTCACTCCTCAGCCACCGTGAGCTCCTCGCGTCCGTGAATAATAAGCACATTTCATGGGTGCGACCACAGTGAGTCATGCTTCATTTTCACACGTGGCTCAGTCCATGCTCATGGCCCCTGCGCAGGCCCTGTCATCACCACTGCCCATAGGAAGCACAGTGCAGGGAGGGTAAGGAGCTCCTGGTTGGGGGGTGGTGGTGAGAAAGAGCCCACAGAGGAAGATAGGAGAGTGGGGCTGGCAGGAGAACCTCCACGCATGTGGTGCCGCCTGGGCCTGGCCCTGGGGCTGGGCTCTTTTCTGGGATGAAATACCCACTTTCTTTTGTCCTGCCGTTGAGCATAGGACACTCTCTTGGGAGAACTGGGCCTCGCCTGCCCTTGTGACTTCTCTTCTTCAGGGAAGCCCTTCCTATTGATGACAGTGAAAAGAATGGCGATCGGCCGTGGCTGTAGTCTGTACCTGGTGGCTTGCTTCCTACACACCTTAGGCCCTGTCCTTCAGGAGAGAGTGGATGGAGAGGAGGGGCAGGGAGGGAGGCTGGGGGAAGCAGAGCGGGGCAGCGGGGCCACCTCTGAGCTGTTGGCCTGGAGCATCCTTGTAAAGAAGGGACCATCCCTTCTGCCTGGCAGTCAGGAGTTGTGAGGCGCAACTGAGACACAGGCCCAGCGCAGTGCCTAGTGCGGGGCTTCAGGTCATCCCTTCCCCAGAGGCTTCCTTGAGCCCCTCTGCTTCCTGCCGCCTTCCTTGCGTGGCCTGGCCCCGCCTCTGCTCCCAGCACAGGCCTCTGACCTGCTTCTGATGGGGAGTGCCTGTCCCTCCAAGTCTCTGTACTAACCTCAGGGCAGCCCTGCCCTGGCCAGACAGCCTTCTTCCTCCGCTTGTGCCAGTGGGGTGCCCGCCCCACATGCGCGTGGTCACTGGACCTTGAGCTTCCTGAGTCCCAGCTCCCTGCTTCCCCAGGGGTGTGCGGCAGCTTCACCCATCCAGTCCCTCCCCCTGCCTCGCGGCCTTGCTGGGCCACTTCCTGTGCGTGCGCATCCCCCCTGACTTTCCCAGGTCAAAGCTAAACTCCTCCAAGAAGCTTTCTGTGACTAGAAGCATCACTAGCCTTGTTGTCAGGGAGACGCCTTCACTGGGGTTGGCCTGACCCAGGGTGGGAAGGGGGTAGGGACCATGACATCCCAGGGGCTGTTCAGAGCCATTGCCTTGAGGGACTGGGGTGCGGAGCAGGATCCTTGCTCCGCACCCCAGAGTTCCTGGGGAGGAGCTAAGCTGGGACAAGGCAGACACCCCTTAATGAGACTCTCAGAGGCCAGAGAAAGGGCAGCTAAAAGCTGCCCGGTGACGCTAGGGCTCCAGAGACAAACCCCTGCTGGAGGCCAGAGGTAGGTCGGGCGCCTCCAGGGAGCCTGGGACTGCCTGCGGTTTCTATTGTGGCAGAGCAAATCCCACAGTTGCAGCTCTGAGCAGCGCAGACACGTTCTCTCCCAGTTTCTGTGGGTCAGAAGTTCAAGTCCAGGCTTATGACCAGGTTGCAGCCAGGTGTCAGCAGGAGGCATTCCTTCCTGGAAGAAGCCTTTTGGGAGGTGGTTAGGGTTAGATGAGGTCATGATGAGGTTATGAGGGTGAGATTCTCAGGATGGGATTGGTGTTCTTAGAAGAGGAGGAAGAGAACAGATCTCTCTCTCTTCCCCCACACCCACACCACCCCCCTGCATGAGAACAGAGAGAGAGAGCAGCTCTCAGCAGAAATGAAATTGGCCAGCACCTTGATATTGAACTTCTCAGCCTCCAGACTGAGAAATAAATGCCTGTTGTCTAAGCCCCCAGTCTGTGGTGTTAGAGCAGCAGCCCAAGCCAACTAAGAAGGGAGACATTCTGAGAGGGAACAAAATTGTGCAAAGGGCTGGTGGGGGACAGCCAGCCCATCTGGGCTCATACTTCTCAGCCTCCTCCATTAGCTCCCTGGCTGGACAAATTCTTAATCCTTGTTATTGCTCTTTAAATCAGCAAAATGAACATAATAGTGTCTTCCACACAGGTAGCTGTGAGTGTCCCACATGGAGGTGCTGAGAACGGCGTTTTTGCAGGAAGGACATGTATGTTGCTGCACGATCTCTTTATACCATTTGTTGAAATTCTTTCCTTCTCACCACTGTGCATACGTGGCAGCTCGGGAAATTTATAGAGGAGGAAGCAGGAAATTAGACTTGCTTGCGGTCCCACAGGAAGTCAGAAGCGGGAATCACAGCAAAGACCTTTGTGGCTGGGTTTACCAGATGACCTATCTGCCTGCCACAGACCAGTGCTGTCCCCATGCACCCTTGGGGACACTTTCAGGGTTAGTGTTAGGTGCCAAGATGGCCAGGCTGTGGCACCCAGAGATCTAATCAAACAATATCGCTGCATGGAGGTGTTTTTCAATGTGTTTAACATCTAAGATCAGCTGGCTTTACGTAGGAGATTTTACTTTACATTATAAGCCCCATAATGTGGGTGGGCCTCCCTGACAGCCTTAAGACTGAGCCTTACTCTGCTCAGAGCACCATGCAAATACCAGCAGACACCCGTTCTTACGGTTCTGGAGGCCAGGAAGCCCAAGATCAAGGTGCGGCTGATTCTGTCCCAGGTGAGGGCTGTCTTCTTGGCTTGCGGGTGGCTGCTTTCTTACCGTGTCCTCACATGGCAGAGAAGCAAGCTCTCTGGCGTCTCTCTTAATAAGGGCACCAACCCCATCATGAGGGCCCCACCCTTCCTACCTCATGTAACCTTGGTTATCTCCCAAAGCCTTCATCTTCAAACACCATCACATTGAGTGTTAGGGCTTCAACATCGGAATACTGGGGACACACCACAGTTCCCAACAGAGTGAAAACAGGCTTTCCCGAGAAGGAATTTACCTCCATACTACAGTGTCAGTAGTATGTGTGGGCCATATTGTCAATGATTCCCACTCGAGACCTTTTGGCAGACACCTGTGGAACTATCTCCCACTCATTTCTGGGCATGGCCACAGGGTCCGTCCCTGACACAGTATTCTGAGCAGCCATCAATCATAATCGGTGCTGCCTCACCCCCCTGTGCCACGGTGGTGGTGGTGCCCTATGGTTGTTCTGCCACATAAAAGGCCAGGCTGATGCTTTGGGGAGCAAAGGACCAAGTTGGTTGTCTGTGGCCTGGGAGCCACAGACCAGGCTGCTGTCATCCGGGCTCCATGGAGAATCCCTGTCCTTTACTGGGAGGGTCGCCTTCCAGGCATTTCTCAGGGTTAGAATGGTTTCCTCTGGTGTGTGGGCGCCTCCCCGTGTGTCATTTTGATGGATGGTAATTTCCCCCACAATGCGAGCCATTTTGATATGAGGAGTGTGCTTTTCCAAGGCACTTGTGAGCCGATCATTTGCCATCGGCCTCTGACAAAGCTATATATTATTGGAAATACCAAAGGAGCAGCTCTATAACTCAGGAAGCATATTGGGTGCTGAAATTCTAATACCTCATTTTCATGACAAATGATGCACAGAGCGCCCTCACTGCCTATGAATCTCTGTTCCTGATCGCCTGGCCTTAGGAGGGAGGGCAGGTGCCGGCCTTCACCTCTGGGCTCCAGCACGTGGTCGTGTGAGGCCCGTGGGAATGCTGAGCCCAAGTTCAGGCTGCCATTCCTGGAGCTCTGGGACCCTAATAACTCTGAATGGACTCAGTTCTAAAACACAGGGATGTGCCAAGAAACCAGGACAGTCAAAGTTACACTTGACCTTGCCCCAAACACAGAGCCCTTGACAGAGGGGTGATAGAAGCAAGGATAACATCCATGTAAACGAGCACATAGATCATGGCTCCCTCCAGCTCCCTGGCTCAATGAGGGCATCAGGAGGCATCCACACAGTTTGTGGGCCTGGGGTCACTCATCTGATATGTAAAGGAGAACAGGACTCAATGTTTGTGTCAACCTTGAAAATCCCAGGCACACTCAGCCTTGGTTATGCACAGTTCACGATAGAGCAAAGTTCAGAAGTAGAAAGCTCTAGCGACTTAAATGTGGGGGCTCATATTATCCAGAGTTCTCCAGAGAAAAGGGATCAGGCTGGGAGGAGGCACCTTGTGCATCCACGGGTGGTGGTTTTGGCAGAAGCGCTGCATGGAGGGAAGGCACGTCTGTAGAGTTAGTGTCTGTTCTAGTCAGGGCATGCCTCCTCCACCAGGACGCGTGTGGGAGTGCAATCAACTGCCCCAGGCAGCGGCACTCACCCAGGGATGGTGCCATATGAGGGGCTCAGGGGTGGGATCCCTGCAGACACACTGGGTGCTCAGGGGTGACCTCCCTGAAGGCACACTGGGTGTTCAGGGGTGACCTTCCTGCAGGCACACTGGGTGCTCAGGGCCTACAGGCACACTGGGCACTCAGGGGTGGCCTCCCTGTAGGTACACTGGGTGTTCAGGGTTGGTGTCCCTGCAGGTACACTGGGTGCTCAGGGCCTGCAGGCACACTGGGCACTCAGGGGTGGCCTCCCTGAAGGCACACTGGGTGCTTGGGGGTGGACCCCCTGCAGGCACACTGGGTGCTTGGGGAGTGGTCTCCCTGCAGGCACACTGGGCGCTTGGGGGTGGCCCCCCTGCAGGCACACTGGGCACTCGGGGGAGACCTCCCTGCAAGCACACTGGATGCTCGAGGGATAGCTCCCTGAAGGCACACTGGGTGCTTGGGGGTGGCCTCCCTGCAGACACACTGGGCACTCAGGGTGGCGCAGCTCGGTCAACCTTGATGAGGGGAAGTCCCTGTTGCTGAGCCCGTGCATCACCCCTGTCCCTGCCAATGTGGCCCCTTTGTTCATGAGCCACTGGACAGAGACAGGGGTCCCTGGGGAGAGAGGCTGACTGGCATTGACGCAACAAGTCATCTGTCACTTGTATGTTAAAGTCCTTCTCTGCTTTGGTCACCCTGTGGTGAGCATTCACAGGGACGTGAATATCTCTGGTTTTGCCTATTTAGAGAGGCAGTCTCCTCCTTAGCAACTCGCCCACTTGTGTGGAATGGGGGACTTACAGGGGGTAGGAGGGGAACCGTTATTGCCTCTGGGCACTGCCCTCCCCACAGGACAGACCAAGGGATCAGGCACCAAGTCTCTCCGACTGCCTCTCATCACGCCCAGCAGTGTGTCTCCAGCCAGATGTGTCCACAGTGCTGCATGCACTTGTGCCCTAGAGAGACTACATGGGCGGTGGTGGGGGGAGGTAGGACTGGATGTGAGAGGCCGCCAGGAGCCTGGGGTGGACTTCACGGGGGGTGCAGGTACAGAGGTGGAGAAGACGAAGGTCACCTTCGGTGACCCTGTTGGATGCTCTTTGCTGGTCTTTCTGAAGTGGAGACCCGGAGCCTCAGGCATATACTGCCCACAGCGAGGCTGCCCAGTGTGGGAAGCTCTTCTCATCCTGATGGTGCTGGGAGCGTCAGTGGCTCCTTTCTGGATTCAGCTTTAAGCCTCCTTCCTGCACACAGACCATCACGGGAGCTTCATGTCCCAGAGGGAAGCCAGGGCCAAGGACAGCCTCTCCATGGGCCACCACGCTGCTCACCTGCATCCTTGGCTGAGCAGAGGTGTGATTGTGAGTGTGAGTGTGTGAGTGTGTGTGTGTGTGTGTGTGAGAGTGTGTGTGTGTGTGAGTGTGTGTGTGAGTATGTGAGTATGTGTGTGTGTGAGAGTTTGAGTGTGTGTGTGAGTGTGTAAGTGTGTGTATGTGAGTGTGTGTGTGTGTGTGCTAACAGCCGGTGAGTCTTTGCGGTTTGTTCCTGCCAGGACGTGACTGCAGCTGCAGAAGACCTGGGGGCCAAGCTTGGCACTGAAGGGCTTCGAGAGGGGTAGATGTGAGTGGTGACTAGTTGACGCTGAGGGGAGGGGAGAGGGAGGGGTTGGGGGGGAACTCAGCGCAGGCGTGGAGGGGAAGGAGGCGCTGACTGAAATGGAGTGTGGGGCACAAACCTGCCGGCCCTGGTCCCGCGCTCCTGGGTCTGAGTGTGCCTCTTGCTGGCGCCTGGATGCCTGTGCGTGTCCCCACTCCTGCCTCAGCTGCCCCGATCTCTCTCCCAAGCCTTGGAGTCCCAGCCTCACGTCGGTCCTCTAATCCCCGTGATGCGTGCTCCTCTGTCAGGTGAGGGCAGCCTCCATGCTGAATGCATTCAAGTGCCTCCCACACCATCAGCTCCTCCATGTTCATGTGCATTCACTCTTCTCCACCCCTGTCTGTCTCCGAAACCTCGGAGCGCGTTCCTCCACCAAGGAGGCGTGTGGATAAACCTGCACAGGGACCCCAGGCCATTCGCAGCCACCTCTGAGCGGAGCCGCACTCACTGGACATGATGGAAGGACCCACAGCCTGGCTGGTGGAGTTGGGGTTCAGCCGAGGGGAGGGTTCCCGCCCGGGCCCCACGTGCTTGCAACAGTGGCTGCTGGCTGCTTTGTTTGTCCTCACAAGGTCCGTCTCAATGCTTAAGCCTTCTGTGGCTTTGCAATGCAGACATCGACTGTAAGAGCTGGGAGTTTAGAAAGAATTGCAGCCCCCAACTTTGTATCCATATGAGAGCCAGAGAGGGTGAACCCTTGGCTGCTGAGGTAGCGCTGCTTTCACCCTTGGCTGCTGAGGTAGCGCTGCTTTCTCTCCTCCCGGCTCTAGAGAGGGACCGACAGAGACTGGAGGTAAGAGGAAGCGACCAGGGAAACATCCTGCCTGTGCCCGTGTGTGCTCCGTGCCCAACAGGCTCCCCACCGCCTCACACTGCATCCGTTCTCTGCTCTGTCTCTGCCACACGTGGGTTCTGAGCAGCCAGTGCTGACGTTTTACTGGAGTGATGCCCAGGGAGTGGTGTGCCCAGGACAGTGTGGATTGTGAAGCCAGAGAGAAGGGATGAGGGCAACAGGTAATGTGACAGAGAAAGGAGTCCTTGGCCACCAGTGCTCCAGCCACAGCGGCCCAGGGCTCTGGATTTACTCCCCTGGACACCCAGAGCCCGGTCTGTCCAGTATGAGGGTAGGTGCTGGGATTGGATGTAAAGACGGGTCCGATTTGGGTCTGCGAATTACACAAGAGGTCTGGATCCACCCTGTGTCTAGCAAGAACCAAGAGCAGACACATTTCCATGGATGTCTGCCGCTCAGACAGTGGGATCCATGCAGAGTGAAGCCGGCACAGCCAGAGCCGGGGGTGGGGTGGGGAGTGGGGGGCGGTTCGAGCAAGGAGGAGTCACAGCGAACTGGGTGACTCTTTGGCTGAAACCATCCTATATTGCCCCCCTGCCCCCCACGCTGCATTCCGCACTTTGTTTTATTTGGCAAATTACACACCGTCAGATCAGATTGAATTTCTCGAAGCATCCCCTGGGTGGGAGTAATTGTGGGTAGTCATTGTATTAGTATTCCTGAAGACCTGCGATGAGGAGTAATGATGGTAAGTCATTAATCTGTCTTCTAAGCTGCTTTAAAATTAAATCTGTTCCACAGTGGGTTTCACACTTCTTTGGAGGTTCCCCGGGCCCTTTGGGATAGGCTCATAAAGGCAGCCTATAACTCCGGCCTGCCCTGCAGTGCAGTTTCACAGCAATCACCAGCATTTCCAAGCTCGGAGCATCAGCTCTTTCCGGAGCGGAGAAGGGAGGCGCGGGGCATGAAAATAGCAGGGTCCCACCTGGCTTGTGTGGCTCAGTGTTTAGAGCGTTGGCCCCCAGACTGAAGCGTCTCGGGTTTGATTCCCGGTCAAGGGCATGTACCTGGTTGCAGGTTTGATCCCCAGCCCCCGTCGGGGTGTATTTGGGAAGTAACCAATTGATGTGTTTCTCTCACATTGATGTTTTCCTCCCTCCCTCCCTCCCTCCCTCCCTCCCTCCCTCCCTCCCTCCCTCCCTCCCTCCCTCCCTCTCTAGAAATCAATGGAAACATATTCTCAGGTGAGGGTTAATGAGAAAAGACAAAGAAAAAGAGCTGGGTCTGGGCTGATGGCACCTCCTTTCAGAGCGGCAGAGGAGGGTCAGATGTGACCAACGCTCTTTGGAGGGATTCATCCCATGGATTCTGGAGCCTTCCTGGTAAACTTACTCAGTGTGTCTCTGCCTCAGTTGTCCTCCAAAATAAAACAAAAAGACAACAACAAAGTAGGCATGCACATTGGGTCTCCTCTTTTGACAGTGTACAGCAAGCATGTCAAACTCAAAGGCTAATATGGCCAAATAAATGAGGCATGCAGCCCGCGGGCCGTGAGTTTGACATGCTTGGTCTACAGGCTCACTCTTGCCTCATTGCCATGGGGCCATGGGGACTCTGTGCCAATGAGCTCAGCCCAAACCGTGGAGTGAGGGAGTCAGCTACTGTGTCCTCAGCCTGCTGGGACCAGGTCCCTGCCAATCACCACCCAGCTCTGTTTCTGTGGTGACCACTGGCTTGGCCAGCCTCTCCAGGCCTTTGAAAGTTCAGACACAACACTCTCAGAGCAGGAAGGCAGGGCTCTACGAATCTGTGGGGTGTTGCATTTATTCACTCATCTAAGCGCTGCTTTAACTTGAGGCTGGTATTGAGGTCGACTGCCTGACGCAATGCTATAAGGGTCCTCCACTGGTGCCTGGAAGACTGGGAGTTGAAGTACTTTATTTTTATGTTTTTACTAGAGGCCCGGTGCACTGGGGGGGCAGGGGGGGAGAAGAGGTCCCTCAGCCCGGCCTGCGCCCTCTTGTGGACCAGGAGCCCTCAGGGGATGTCCAAATGATGGCTTAGGCCTAAGCTGCAGTCTGGCCTCCCTCTGTGGGAGGTGACTGACCGACCGATCAGGGGACGGTGCTGGCTGGCAAGCGGCCGCCCTGCCCTACTGATTGCCCCTCTGCCACTGCTGGTCACTGCCACCCCCTGATTGCCATCCCCTCCCTCTGCCCACTGGCACCCACCTTGGCTGGCCTGGCACCACCTGCTCACCAGCCCCGCCCCCCACTGACGAGTTGTTCTGCCATTCGGTTGATTTGCATATTAGGCTTTTATGATATAGGATTGATTTTTAGAGAGAGAGAAATGCCAATGATGAGAAACATCGATTGGCTGCCTCCTGCATACCCCCTACTGGGACTAAGCCCACAACCCTGGGCATGTGTCTGAATGGGAATCAAACCTGGTGACCTCTTGGTTCCTGGATTGACCTTCAACTGCTGAGCCACCCAGGCTGGGCGAGTTGAAGTACTTTGAAGTCAGAGCTGATTTACACGTCAGTTCTGGGGAGACTCCAGCTGCAGAAGAAGGCCTGAGCCACACTCCTCTGGGAGAGAAAACTAGGGCCTGAGGGGGGAGGTAGCGGAGGGCAGGTCCATCAGGGCCTAAGTGCTTCGTGGGAACAGGCCCAGGCTCTGGGAAGACTGCACTTTCCTCAGTGTTGTGGTGGCAGCAAACGAGGCTCCAGCACAGCTGGGAGGCATTAGTGGCTCTTCCATGGGTGGTGTGCTGGGTGGGCAGCATGGCTATTGCAGCCAGTGCTGCTGCTCCCCGAGGCCCGGCTCCTCCTGAACACCAGCCTTCAGGCCCCTGCAGGTGGGCACGTGACCACTTCTAGCCAACGAGCTGTGAGCGAGAGCTGTTTCCCGGGGGATACCAGGGCCCTAGAGCTTTCCTGTCATCCCGTCCTGGGACCACGGGTCTCATGCTGAGTTGCTGGAGTAAGACGGAAGTGGATGCCAGGGGCCTGGCCTGGCACCCATATCGCAGAGGGTTTACGTGGAGGGCAAACACGTTTCTGTGTGCGGGCCTAGTGAAATGTGGGGCTTGTTCTTTGTTACGTCTGTTTACTCCGTAGCCCAGCTTACCTTGATGGATAACGTAATTGTGTACCATGTGAGATGGAAGCAATAGAAGGGCCCATTCTTCACCTGCTGCAGGCAGGAGCCGGTG
Organism: Corynorhinus townsendii; assembly: GCA_026230045.1. Taxonomy (NCBI): domain Eukaryota; kingdom Metazoa; phylum Chordata; class Mammalia; order Chiroptera; family Vespertilionidae; genus Corynorhinus; species Corynorhinus townsendii. Next base: position 105,250,084 of record JAPDVU010000004.1, on the reverse strand, counting down.
GGAACGTCCTGTCTGGCTATTTCATTTTGAAGGCTTCCGAGGGCGACGATGGGCCTGAGAGCCTTGAGGTGTGAACGCCATCACGGGTCCCTGCTATTCACACAGGAGCCGCAAGGACTGGGGAACCGCCTTCAGGACGCTCCCGGTTTCCCACCAGAGGGAGAGCAGCCAAGGGGAGCGTGCGTTGGGGAATTGCTGGCGTCTAAGGTTGGCTCCAGGCACTAGCCAAACCAGGTCGCACCGGGGAAGGGCCCTCGAACCACTCCTGGTAGCCTGTCCCCAGAAACGCCTTCCGAGGTGCCTGTTTGGTTTGTGCGTCTGTTTGTTGGGTGTTGCCAGGGATACCAATCACCAAGGCCCACGGAATGGGATTGCGGGTTCAGCTGTGACTTGTCACCTGGGCGCTGGCTCTCGATTCCCATGCTCACTTCTGCCCGCAACGATTTCCACGTTGTCTGTGCGCTTCCCCTCCCCCCGCCTCATGTAACTGAACTCTTATCCCTGGCAACAGTTTAATCAGAGGTGAAGCCATGGGATTGTTTCATATGCAAATGCCCACAGGTGGACCGGCAGCCCCTTCACAGGACTCTCCACCAAGCCCAATCCCACACCGGACACAGCGGGACACGCCAGCCCAATGTCCCTGCCTGTCAGGACGTCCCCTATGTCTGCTGGTCTCCATGACTGCTGTCTACCGTGAGCCGTGACACCGGGAAATGATCGCCCCTCCTGGCACACTTCCCCTCTCCCTGTGGCCCTGGAGGTGGCTTGGTGAGGCACCCTGAGAATGCCTGCCTTCCTGACGGTCTGTCCTGGGCCATTTCTCCGGGCTGGGGACAGAGTGACCTCTCAGGAAAACCCACTCAGAGCGCCGCTGAAGACAGCAGTGACAAGTTTCTCATGTTTTGGGTTCATTTGAAAAGCCACGAGAAGGAAAGTTTCCGGCAAAGAAAGGCTTGAAAAGTACAAGATGTTGAATATTGAGACTTAAAAGGGACACGTGGGGCGATTCCCTGCTCGTGTGTGGCATCAGGGGAGAGATGTCACAGGGGTCATTTGGCTGACACTTCTGGTCGTCACTTCTTTCTGGGTTGGCAGAATCCCGACAGGCGTGCACTCCAGAATGGCGCTCACCGGGACTCGCCCGGACCTGAGTGATGGGGTCTCCGGGAAGGAGCCCACCTGGCCCCCACTTCCTCCTCCACCTTCCTGTGGCTGGTCAGGGGTCTGAGAAGCTCAGGTTTCTAGCTTGTCCCCTTGCCCCTCCCCCACTCTCTAAAGCTCAGCTTTTCACCTGCTTGAATGACCTGCCCAGGCTCCTCCAGGTAGAGACGGAGTCCCTACTGCTCTGCAGGGAACTCTGGGCCATCCCACACTGACGCTTGTCACGTTGGTGAGACTGTCTCTGCCCCACCAGCGCTGTATTTCAGTTCGTTCCTGTCTCCTCTCAGGAACAAGTGATCTTTGTTCATTTTTACGTTCCCAGGGGCTGGTCCAGCGCCTGACCCAGGGTGGGGCAGTGAAGACATTAAGATGTTTCTCAGCATCACGTCTCTCTCTACTGTAAGGTGTGGAATGAACCGTTTTTATGAAACTGTTTGCAGACAAATGACATAAAAGCATGAAGGTGGAGCCGTCTTGGTCTGGTTGTGGCATTCAGGTGTGCATTCCACTGGGGACGGAGGAGAACTGACCAGAGAGGATGTGGAGCTTGGGGAGCTGAGGGGAGAGCAGGACCCTGGGCGGGCAGTTGGGGGAGCCCCTGCCAGTCGGAGGCCTTCGAGGTGGGGAGAGAGTGGGCAGTAGGACCCAGGGGGCTTGGGTGACAAATCCACAGCGACTCAGAGAGGAAGCCAAAGTCCTCCCCCCCCCAGTCACTGTCCTTTCTCCGCTTCTCTGAACTGCCAGCGATTCCCACTGCCTACATCAAACCAGAAACCAGAGGATGGTCCACGCTGCCTGCCTCCTGGAGCCCAGGTCGGCAGGGCCTTTGGCCATTTAGCATCCATTCTTGTTCTTGTGGAGGCGACCCATCTGTGTCCCTTCACACCCTTCACCCCACCCCGCATCCCCAGGAGGCCCCGACGTCTCCTGACTGTCCAGTTGGTAAGAATCAACCTCACAAGCTTGGCATTCGCCAGTTCCTTGTTCCTCTGTGTATTTCAGTTTGTTACAGGAACGTTTTGTCTGACCAATCATTGATAACTTGCACTTGTCTTATTTATTTTTCACCCTCAGAGGCCAGGGCGGTGCCTGGGGAGGTGTGTGTCTCTGTAACCACCCCGAGAACATCAGCTCCTGTTAGGCGTGTCCACGGCTCACAAATCACCTGTGCTGCCCGCAGGTCCACGAAGAAGGAGAGAGAATGCCAGCATGGCCTCGGGCTGCCTGCTGGCGGCTCCGCTCCAGGCCTGAATGGAGTGGATACTCCTGGCCGCGGTGGGACCTGGTGACTGTCAGTGCTAGAAGCAGGCCAGGCGTTGTCCTTAATGAGTCTCACGATTTCGGAGGTGTCCCAGGAGACACTGGTCCATGCAGATTGCTTGGGAGATCAGTGTGAGCTGTCCACATGCTTTCCCTGTTTCCTGACTGGGTTGTCCTCCTGGAATTCACATCTCTAACTCCCAGATCAGCTCTCTGTGCCTGTGGACAGTAACCCTCCCTCTGCTCTCTGCCAGGTGCTGTTTACGGGGTTGGCAGCCAACCCACAATGGTGGACCCACCTGCCTGCCACTTACCCAGGTGACGTGTTTCTCTTCAGACCTGCTCTGCGAGGCCTGGTGCTGGCTGGTCTCCCACCTGATTCTCATTTCCTCACCCTCTGAGAGGCGACGGCCTGAAGAATTCATCTCCTTGTCATTCTCAGTTCTGACGAAGGTGGAGTTGACTGAGAGAGGAGCTGAGAGACCCACTGCCACACCAGGTTGGGATCTGCGAGGTCAGTGTGTCAGGAGGGTGGTGGGGGCACCCTGTTGGGAGGTGAATGGAGCGGGTGTCTTAGGACCTAGACCTCTGGCTGTGCCTGTGTGTGCCGGCTCCTCACTGGCTCACATCTGTAGAACTCTTTACCAGAGAACTAGAGAGTAGCTCACAGACCTAATTTAACTGCCTGGATTCTTGTTTTTTGTGTGTTTTTTTTTATTGAAATTTTTTTTTAGAGAGAGAGAAACATTGATGTGAGAGTGAAACATTGATCAGTTGCCTCCCACTACCAGGAATGCAGCCTAAAGCCCGTGCCCTGACTGGGAGTCAGACCAGCAACCTTTTGGTACAGGATGACACCCAACCCACGGAGCCACACCGGCCAGGGTTTATGTACAACATGAAGCCCAAGGATCTCCCAGGTGTTTTCCAGCTCTTAGAACCCTCCGAGCTCCCTGCAGCCCACAGCTGGTTCTCTGGTTTCTCCCACAGAATCGCATGGCGTCTGGTCTGATGTAGAAGGCATGCTTGATACAGAAGTGACGCCCTCAGTGCAAGAAAGTCTACCCTGGGCATGACTGCACTTTAAATATATTGAGGCTCATCCTGTCATGGAAGAGTGACCAATGAGATTTAGGATTTTCCTGGTGATGCATGCTGCGACTGGCAAGGTGGCCGCAAAGCGTTCTCAACAGCCTGGAGCCAGAGAATTACTGTCTCATGACCGAAGAGCCCCAGGATGGAAGCTGAAAAATGCACGAGTAAGCTTTGTTTCTCCACGACTTCATGGGCAAGAGGGAAAGACTCCTTGAAATGGATTATTTTCTCTGCAAGGTCAGTGAATCTCAGTAAGAGGTGACATCTCCCCCACCCCACCTGCATGGGCTCCTCCCTCACACATGCCCCCCTGGAGCCGCCCTGGAGAGGGGAGTTTGCATCAGTCCGACCAGGAGTGAAGGCAGGTGCAGCATGGCCACCCCGCATTGTCTGCAGAGGGAGGCAGCACGCACGGGCTCCATCTCAGACTGCTTTGGATTTGAATCTAGAACCTAACCCTCACTGCGTTATTTAGCTTATATGAGCCTCAGTTTCTGCACCCAGAAAGTGGGCATAAAAGTGCCAGAAACTGATCATTGTCTCACTAATTAGAAAGGTGTGGACAAGGAACCCCAAAGGCTGGTCAACCTTGAAGCTCTGAAAGGTCAGAGCCAACCACTCCCTATCTAATTGAGACAATGGTAGCTAAAGCAACTTCCCCACCAAATAATCATGTAAATCTTTACTGATAAGATAATCTGCCTGTTATAGAATTGCCTGCCTAAGGGCAATGGGTGTATCCCAAACCTGAATAAAAGGGATGGCAAGGCCAAAGCAAAGCGTAGTCCTCCCATTAGAGTTGGGCTTCTGCCTGGCCCCCATTTCCCAAATTAATATTTTTCTAGTCTCTTTCATTTGTGTGTGGCCTTCTCTAGAACCCGAACCCTGAACTGGAACCCTGAACCACGCGGGACGTGGAAGGGGTTCCCACATAAAAGTACTCATTTCATGGGATTATTGTTGTATGGGTTTATTTATGTAGCAAAATTTAATGACTACATGTGTCTTTGTTCCAGATATAGGTGCCTACTGCTTCTATATATGCTACTTCACTTAAAACACATAGTACATCTCTGTGAGTCTTACTCCTCATCCATCACTTATCCATTCAACCATCCATCCATCCATCCATCCATCCATCCATCCATCCATCCATCCACTCATCCATCCATCCATCCATCCATCCATCCATCCATCCATCCATCCATCCATCCATCCACCCACCCACTTTATCCATCCATCCATCCATCCATCCATCCAAAAGCCTGTTCTAAGTCCTGGAGATACCAAGATTAACAGGATAAACATGTCTACCTTGAACTGAAAATCAAGACACAGATGTTCTCTCTGTTCCACCATTTCTTTGTTTACATGGAAGTGGTTCATGGGTGACTAACAGCCCTGACTGTGGAGCTGAGCACTGGGTGTGTAGTTTAGCACCTACATTTACTAGGCATGGCACCCTGGGCAAGTGACTCGATCTTTCTGTGTCTCAGTTGCCTTCTGTAAAATAGGGATGATGATGGTGATACATCATGGAATCAACAATACACAGAGGGCGTGGAGTGGTGCCTGGCATGCCTCACCTGCTTGTGTGTTGTGATGAGACCTGGGGTCCTCAGTGCTTTCAGTGAGGCAGAGCTGGGTGGGAAACCTGGTTCCTATGGACCAGCCTGAATCCTTGGACAAACAATAGCACTTACATTCTCTGAGCCTCAGTTCCGTATTTGGGGATCATGCCTATTCGTAGCCCCTCATCCTCCAAAGGTGTCGACAGGCATCATGATCTGGTGAAAACAACACCATAGGTTCTGAAGTAAGAAACTGGGTTTGCATCTTGACTCTAACTCCGGGCCAGGTGGCTGGGCAGGCCTCAGATCCCTTTCGGTGAAATGGAAAACAGTTACGCTTGATAGTGAAAATAAAGTAAATGATATTTTAGTAGCATGATATAGAGTATGAAGCATTATACAGGGTGAAGCAAAAGTAGGTTTACAGTTTGTTCCTATGGAAAATAATACAATAATTAATAAATAATACAAGAATAAACTCTGTTTCATGTGCTCACAACTATAAACCCACCTTTGCCCACCCTGTACAGATTCTAACGCTTAGAAACAGTGGTTGAGCTTCTTCCTGTCCCTGTAGCTGGAGTATGGAGCAGAGGTGACCCACAAGTGTTGGCCAGTGAAATGAACCTATCGTGAGTTCTGCTCTGTTGGTGACCCTCCAGCTGCGTTCCTGGCCCGTGATGCAGGCTGGAGCAGCTCCACTGTCACTTCTAGGAGGAGCAGACTTCCTCAGAGGCTGGGGAAAAGCCACCCTTTTATATGAATGATCACGGAGCAGCATGTACATTATTTTTTTTCTTTTAAAGTTATTATTTTTTATTTAATAAATCTTTATCTTTCAGATTATTACAATTGTTCCTCCTTTTTCCCCCCATAGCTCCCCTCCACCTGGTTCCCACCCCACCCTCTGCCCTTACATCGCCCCCCCCCGCCACTGTCCTCATCCATAGGTGTATGATTTTTGTCCAGTCTCTTCCCCCACCCCTTTCCCCCCCCCCGAGAATTGTCAGTCTACTCCCTTTCTATGCCCCTGATTCTATTATATTCACCAGTTTATTCTGTTCCTCAGGTTTTTTTATTCACTTGATTTTTAGATTCACTTGTTGATATGTATTTCTTGTTCATAATTTTTAACTTTACCTTTTTCTTCTTCTTCCTCTTCTTAAAGAGTACCTTTCAGCATTTCATATAATACTGGTTTGGTGGTGATGAACTCATTTAGCTTTTTCTTATTTGTGAAGCTCTTTATCTGACCTTCCATTCTGAGTGATAGCTTTGCTGGGTAGAGTAATTGTAGGTTCTTGCTATTCATCACTTTGAATATTTCTTGCCACTCCCATCTGGCCTGCATAGTTTCTGTTGAGAAATCAGCTGACAATCATATGGATGCTCCCTTGTAGGTAATTAACTGTTTTTCTCTTGCTGCTTTTAATATTCTCTCTTTGTCTTTTGCTCTTGGCATTTTAATTATGATGTGTCTTGGTGTGGTCTTCTTTGGATTCCTTTTGTTTGGGGTTCTCTGTGCTTCCTGGACTTGTAAGTCTATTTCTTTCACCAGGTGAGGGAAGTTTTCAGTCATTATTTCTTCAAATAGGTTTTCAGTATCTTGTTCTCTCTCTTCTTCTGGCACCCCCATAATTCTGATGTTGGTACGCTTGAAGTTGCCCCAGAGGCTCCTTACACTATCTTCATATTTTTGGATTCTTTTTTCTTTTTGCTCTTCGGTTGAGTGTTTTTTGCTTCTTTGTATTTCAAATCCTTGACTTGATTCTTGTGTTCCTCTAGTCTGCTGTTAGGTCTCTGTATAATATTTTTTTATTTCAGTCAGTGTATGTTTAATTTCTAGTTGGTCCTTTTTCATATCCTCAAGGGTCTTGCTAAATTTATCGGCCCTTTCTAGGAAATTCTTGAAAAACCTTATAACCGTGGTTTTTAATTCTATATCCAGTCATTTGCTTTCCTCCATTTCTTTCGTTTGTGATCTGTTTCTTTGTCTCCGCATTTTCTCTGCTTCCCTGAGTTGGTAGAGTAGCTTTGAGTGCTAGGTGTCCTATATGGCCCAGTGGCTCAGCCTCCCCAGTTACCTGAGGTGGACACTCTTGGTGCACCCCTTTGTGGACTGTGTGTACAGCCTTATTGTAGTTAAGTCTTGATTGTTGTTGGTATCACTAGGAGGAATTGACCTCCAGGCCAATTGGTTGTGAGGATCAGCTGTGTCTATGCTGGGAGAACTTCTGTGCTGGAGACAGTCTTATGAGACAAGGCTTGCAAAATTGCAAAAGCCTCTGTGCTCAGCTTGGATGGGGCGGAGTCTTAGTGCGGAGCAGACAGCCTTGGCTTCCTATCAGCCCTGCCCTATGAGGCCCCTGGGTCTCAGTGTCCCTTGGTAATTGCTGCAAGCATCTCTGAGAGAAAGCTGCCCTCGAGTTTTGCCTGCTGCCAGACAGTCCAGTTTCTCCCCCAATGAATCTGGATTCCCAGATTCTCGCCCGGAACTGGAGTTCAGTGCAGTTGGGTGCTTCCGCCTTCCTCCCGCTAGAGAAAGCCAGCGGCACACTCAGTACTCAGTTCTTTCTGAGTACACTTGCATGCACGCGCCTTCAGACCTCTGCCTTTCGCGGCTCCCCTGAGTTTCCATGTGCTCCTCTCTTTTCCCGACAGTCCAGACTCCCCCCATATGAGTCTGGGTCCCCAGAGTCTCGCCTGAAACTGGGGTTCAGTGCAGTAGGAACTGGAGTTCAGCACAGTCAGGAGCTTCCGCCTTCCTCCCGCTAGAGAAAGCCAGCGGCACCCTCAGCAGTCAGTGCTCTCTGTGCTCACTCACACGTGTGCGCCTCCAGACCTCTGCCTTTCGTGGCTCCCCTGAGTTTCCATGCGCTCCTCTCTTTTCCTGACAGTCCAGACTCCCCCCGTATAAGTCTGGTACCCCAGGATCTCGCCCAGAACTGGGGTTCAGTGCAGTTAGGAGCTTCCGTCTCTCTCCCGCTAGAGAAAGCTAGCCAGGCACTCAGCCGCCCGTCCTCTCCACATGTGTCTCCATACCTCAGCCTTTTGGAGCTCCTCTGAGTCTCCGTGTGCCCCTCTCTTTCCTTCTAGTTGTAGAATTTCCACTCAGCCAGCTTTCCTGTGGTTCTGGGTGATGTCTGTTTTGTCTTTTAGCTGTAGTTTTGAAATTGTTGTGCGAGGCAGCAGTTTATGTGTTCACCTATGCTGCCATCTTGGTTTCTCATATGTACATTATTCATGAAGCTTTACATTAAAACACGAGACTGCAATGAAAATGCAGGGCTGTGGGGAGCTGCTCCGATCGTCAGTCTCTGGATGGAGAAGGCGGTGCTTCGGGGGGTGATGGAGAAGTAGGGACAGCCAGGGCCGATCGCCATGGCGCAGGCTGCCTTCCAGCGCTGGGCTCCCCATGGCGGATGGGCACTGGCTTTTACCTAAGAGAGTAGCATTGCTGTCTTGCAGGCCTAGAAGCTGCCTTGGAGAGAGAACTCCATCAGCTGAAGTAGCCTTGACTGCAAGTGACAAAGAAAGTCCCCAATTCCAGCTGGTTTACTCAACAAGGGAGTTTATTCTCCCGTCTGCTAGAGCTCAGAGGAAGGGTAGTCTCTGGGTTTGCAGGTGCAGCATGCCATACAGGGCCCAGCTCTCTTTCCAGTGCTCTCTCTGGCCCCGAATGGTCAGCAGATGACAGGGTGGAGGCCAGTGCATAGTGGCTGCCTGCTTCCTTGCCCCCGTGGGGTAGTTTCTGCATTTCTAACAAGCTCCTAGTGAGGCCCACGCTGCTGGTCTGGGGACCCCCCTACCAGCAGTTAGACCCCAAAGTGCTTTCTGTGTCACCCAAACTTCCAGAATTTTCCTGCCTATAAATAGCTTCTTTGGCATTAATTCCCAAGTCATTGCTGCTCAGTCTTTGTCTCCAGACCTTTAACTCTGTGTCACTTCTGTCATGGGCTGAAGTGGGTGTCACCCAAAAGATATGTTGAAGTGCTGAGCCCAGGCCCCCAGGAGGCGACTTTGTTTGGAAATAGAGTCTTCGCAGACATCATCAATTAAGTGAGGTCATTGAGGCAGCACATCATGGCTAGACTGCTGTCCTTAAGAAAGGGGAACACGAGGACACAGAAGTGCAGTGAGGAGGACGATGGGAAGAATGCCATGTGACCGTGAAAGTGGAGACCGGGTGATGCCTTTACAGGATGCAGCGCGCTGTGGCATCTGCCGCTGGGAGCGAGATCACCCGAGCCCAAGGTAACTGTCAACAGCTGCATCTCAGTGCGCAGTTGCAATTGTTCCTGTCCTTGATGGATGCAGGGCCTGTATCACAACGCAGAGCAAGGCACTGCTTTCTACCAGAAAGCCTCGCCAAGAGAAATGCAGCCAGACTCCACACGCCCTCAGTCATAGGGTCAACTTAGACTGCACAAACCAGTGTCTCCTGGTGACCTGGGACAGTTTGCAAACTTCCCCCAGCCCCCGGGCCACTCGCGGCAGCATGTGGCAGGCCAGCCTGCAGCTGACTCACAGAAGGGCCACCGCTCATTTCCTCGTCGGCTCTGTCCGTGAGGCGCATCTCCTGTGATTCCCAGGGGCTAGGGTCAAGCCCTGCCTGCTCTCTGCTTTCCTGACGGACTCGCCCTTTTGCATGTCAGCAGATATTGTCGATTGTGTCCCGTGACATCTATTTTGTCTTCCCAAATGTCCAATCTTTGTCGGTTGTGAAATATTCGAAGTGCTGACGAGGCTCTGGTGGACAACACACCTATCATTGCAGAGTCTGTGGGATTAGTTCTTCTTAATGATGCCAATGCTGGGCCATCACTCAGGTTTATTGATGCTGTCTGCTCATGTCCAAGAGATTTATCGGGCCCTCGATTCACCCCCCCACAGAAGGCACCGCAAACACCTTGGTTGGTCTGGCAGCATGTTTCTGCAGGAGACATGTGCAGTGATCACAACGCCTTTTAATAAATGAGCACTTGCTTCTCCCAGTTTCCTCTTCGGGGCCTTGGGAGGGGGTGTGGAAATCTGGGATTGATTTTGCAACTCCTGTTTCTCGTCCTTTGTAGCTGAGTTTCAGATCCACTCTTTCCAGTCGAAGTTTCATTTCTAGTTCAGGGAGTATTTGTTGAGAATGATATACAAGTTTACCAGGCAGGATGGGATCATGTTTATGTGCATGGCCTTGGCCTTCACATCACTGAGTATGAAATGACTCAGTCAGAGGAACAGAGTGAATTTAGGACCCAGGACCAGGGGAAGTCAGAGGTGAAATGGACGTGGTCCGGTCCAGAGCTGCTTTGTTCTGCTGCACAACACCCCTCTCAGGGCTGTGTGTCTCAGAGTAAGGGGTGGCTCTCAGATGCTTGTGTATCCTGCAAGCCCGGCAGGTGTTAAAGCCACGGATGTGAACTTCTCTTAATCGGGAGGGAAGGAAACTGGGCGGGAAGAGCCACGTCTGTCTGGTGAGCAGGCCTCCCAGGTTTGGTCAGTGAGGATGGGACCCTGCGCCGGGGGAAGGGAGCTTGAAGCCAGTCCGAGTGTTCCAGCAGCAAGCATGGGGGTGGACACTGTGCCACGTCCTGGGCTAAGCTCTTAGTGCATGATCTTCTAAAATACACGTAGTCCTATACGGTTGGCATTTCTATCCTTATTTGTATGTGAGAAGACCAGGACCCAGGGGTTAAATAACTTGGCCATGATGACATGATAGCAGTCAGGCACCAAAAGCAGAACCCAGTCTCCTGGTAGAAGACCCTCCTTTTTTCCTCCCTGCCGGAGGAAGGAAGCCAGTTAAGAGGGTGCAGGAACCCTCTGCCATCACCTCTGAAGAAACTTGATGTAATGTATGTGTGTGGGCACTGTAAAGACCTCAGCATGGTGGTTTGGCAAATTCAATGTGCAAGGAAAGGAGCCATAGGTAGCGAAGCGAGAGGAAAAGTCAGGGTGAGAGGAAGAAAAGGTGGGGCAGGCGATGAATGATTGATGCTCAGTGGGGGATGGTGATACAGATGGGAACGATCAGTGAGATACTGGATAATGATCAATGGATGAGACTGACAGCAATTTATGAGTCACGTGTACTCGTAGCTGTGGGAGGATGCCGCACACCAGGCAGGGTAGGGGGGCACTTGGGGGCAGAGTGCACATGCAGGGGCCATGGGAGGCAGGCTTTGGAGTAGCAAGGGGGTGGGTACTTGGGGTCCCTACGGGAGGGTGAAGTTGTTTGTTTGAACAATTCCACAGGCTGGTGGGGAACCCAAGCCCACTACTCATGGCTAAGCAGACACTGTGCCTCGTCCCCTGATGGGAAGGCTGTTTGACTGGAGAAGTTTACCTGAGGAGTGAGGCCATGAGGCCTCCCAATTTTACCAGATATCAAGTCAGCATATACAGTGAGTCTTAATTTCAGGCCTTAAACCACAGCCATTCCTTCCTCAGAAGGTTGCCATGGTGACAAAGATGGCTGACGCGGTAAACTCAGAAAGCACATCATTAAACATAGAAGGTTCCTACGCAAAGAGCTGGATGCTTGCCCATCGCTCGCTTTCTTCCTGTAGCCGCACGGGGTTTTTGAATGTGAAGTTTTGATTTTGCTCTACAATGATGCATGCATGTCTACAAGTCTCCCTGTGAGCAGGAACAAGACAGATCCTGGCTAGGCATTCGCTGCTCATCTGTGACTCACCCATGTCCTCTGCCTCCCTGCCAGGTGGGAGCAAGGCTGAGTCTCTGACCACATGAAAGACAATTTCATGCTTAGATGTTTTTCCTTGAAAAAATATCCTACCCAAAGGACTGGGGCGGGGGGGGGGGGTGTGTGGCGGGGAAGGAGGGAGGGGGAGTCATAGTAGGACCAGAGGGAAAAAATAAGCACCAGATACAACTTCAGATTTTAATTAAAAGGTCATTTTTTATGTTCAACAATCACAACCCTTCCTCCTTTATAAACATTTAAAATGAGAATGGAAGCATAACTCCCCCCAAACCAGACGGCACTGCTGTCACACAGAGGGTCCGGGTGGCGGCAGGCGACGCGGTTGGCCTGTTGTGTGTAATGGAAGGAACACACAGGCGGTGGGTTGGAAAGCATTTGGAATGATTCAGGGCCTTGTGGCTTCCTTCCTCCTGATTTATAGAGGGAGACACAGAAAGAAGCAGTAAGGAGGGGTTTATGGATTCACAGATGAGGGGATAAAGTGCCATATAACATGAAAAAACCCTAATGTAGTCCCAAGTCCCAAGGCCTGGATTTGAGTCCCAACTCCACTGATTGCTCAGTGCGCAGAGCTCAGCGAGCCCGTGCTTTTCCTCCAGCTCAGAGCCCTGACTTATAAATGGGTGCGTCACCACTGCCCTCGGGCCAGCCTGGATGGAAGGTCACACGCTGAAAGAGAAGAAAAGCTGCAGTGTTTAAGAACTGCACATGCACCGTGCCTTTTATTGTGTCAGCAGTAGTCATGGGACATAGACGTAGGTGTCACTTCAAAAAATGAATGCCATTGAAATCAGAGTGTATTTAAACTATCACAGTTTGGGAATGTCTAACAATTATTTGAAACTCTCCAATTGCCTGATTCATTATGAAGATAAGCCTCTTTGTCTTCCTATAGTCTTCCCAGTTGGATACACCTTTACAGGCTGAGGAGCAGGAGTGAAAGCTGGGCACGTGCCCGTGGCCATTCCTTTCAGTCCCAAGGCTGTTCCTCTCACTGTGGCAGCCCAGATGTGTCTTTGTAAAGATGAATTAGGTTTTCTTTTTACTAGTACTGCCCCTTAAAAGTGGGAGATGGTGTTGCATTTCATTTCCCCACCATGGAGTCCAGAGCAGAGAGCTGCGCCAGTGAGTTTGTTGAGGGTGGTCAGGTCCCGAAGATGCCCCGAGCAGCGTGACTGTGTGTTTTCAATGCTTCGGAAGGCTGGGTGCACACGTAAGAGAGCAGGTGCTGGGGGGAGGGGGGGGGCGGGGGGGTTGTGGAACTAAGAGAGCAGCGGGGGCAAGGCTGCTTGGGACGCCTGTTGCAGTGGCAGGTGCTGACCCCCTGATCACCTGGGTAGACAATGGGATGGATCGACTCAGGGTTAGTTTCAGCTGAAGAGCTCTGTGTGGGGTAGACTCGGGCCAGGGGATGTGCCTTCTGTGAGCAGAGAGGCAGCACCATGTCCAGAAGCTAACACAGCCCATGAGGCGGGGATGGCTCCCCATTAGCATAGGGAGGAGGTCAAGCCAATGTGTGCCCTCCGCATGTCAGTCTCCGGCCTGCGAGCTGCTTCCCTCACTCACTCCTGCTTCAGACCCTGAGCAAATCCTGAACTGGAAAATTCCCCTGGACATGAGCTCTGTCTCAAGCACACGCAGAGGAGCTCCATGCTCTGTTCACCTTTGATTTCTTGTTGCACATGACACACAAGAGCTGCGTCCCACGTGGGAGCACTTTACTTGCATTGCCACACCAGAAACCCTCTGTATTGGGAAGGATGGCTTCATCTTAAACCCCAAAGTGTGTTTTAATCCCAAACCCAACCAGACTGAGGACACTCTGTGCTGTAGGCATCACCGATAGTCCCTCCTTGTCATACATCCTGGGGAAATGAAATGAGGGAGAAGGTGATCTATTACACCAGGGATGTAGGCCTCCCAGGATGTGGTACGGTAGGGGCCACCCCTGTGTCAGGTGCAGAAACAGATTTGACATGAAATCAGGGTGCCATAGAAGTTCCCTGCTCATCCCTGCACCCCGGTTTCCCTTGAGAACAGGTGACAGGGCCTTCTCCCTGGAGCGTGGAAACCTGCATGCAGCTGCTAGTAGTGAATGCAGATCCTCTGGATTTGTAGTAATGACACCAAAGGCAGCCATTTGAGGGGACGGGGAAAGATGGTGAGGGTGTGTTGAGGGTGGTCAGGTCCTAGAGCAGCAACATTTAAGACTGAGACAGAAGAGAACCCGGGAAATAAAGTTTGCATCACATTCATCACCTCAGAACCAAGGCACCTTCAAGGCATCTAAAGTAGTCTTTTGAGGAGCTCATACAATTTAACAAAAGGAAGATAAACAACCCAGTCAAAAATGGGCAACGGACATAAATAGGTACTTTTCAAAAGAGGACATACAGATGACCAAGAAACATATTGAAAACCTGCTCAAAGTCATTGATCATCTGAGAGATGCAAATCAAAACAACAATACGGTACCACTTCACACTTGTCAGAATGGCTATCATCAACAAATCAACAAACGACAAGTGCTGGTGAGAATGTGAAGAAAAAAGGAACCCTTGTGCATTGCTGGTGGGAATGCAGATTGGTGCAGCCACTGTGGAGAACAGTATGGAGTTTCCTCAAAAAACTAAAAATGAAACTCCCATTTGACTCAGTGATCCCACTTCTAGGAATATATCCTAAAAAGCTAAAAACACCAATCAGAAAGGATATATGCATCCCTATGTTCATAGCAGCACATTTCACCATAGCTAAGATTTGGAAACAGCCTAAGTGCCCAGCAGATGAGTGGATTAGAAAACTGTGGTACATCTACACAATGGAATACTATGCTGCTATAAAAAAGGAGGAACTCTTACCATTCGCAAAAGCATGGAGGACCCAGAGAGCATTATGCTAAGCGAAATAAGTCAGTCAGAGAAAGATAAATATCACATGACCTCACTCATTTGTGGAATATAGTGAACAACATAAACTGATGAACAAAAACAGATCCAGAGACAGAGAAGCATCAATCAGACCGTCAAACCTCAGAAGGAATGTAGGGGAGGGTGGGGGTAAGGGGGAGAGATCAACCAAAGGACTTGTATGCATGCATATAAGCCTAACCAGTGGTCACGGACAACAGGGGGGTGGGGGGCAAGGGAGGGGAAAAGGACACATATGTCATACCTTAATCAATAAAGAAAAATAAAGTAGCTGTTGATTCTTCCAAATATTTAAAATATTTTTATTTATTTTTAGAGAGAGAGGAAGGGAGAAGGAGAGAGAAACATCCATGTGAGAGTGAAACACACCCTCTATCGGGGATCAAGTCCACAATCCAGGCATGTGCCCTGGCCAGGAATCAGACCAGCAACCTTTTGGTGCCAGGGACCACACGTAACCAACTGAGCCACACCAACCAGGCACTTCCAGCTAGTTTCACTGATTATGGGGAGCGTGGGCCCACTTCCTATAAACCTCCATCAGCATTCTACCCACGGCCTCTCCCCTGGTCCTGCCACAGCCTGGCCATTCTTGGTCCTTTGCTTGGTCCTACATTCCAGTCCTTCATGGTACCCCTCAGTGCAGAATGCTGCCTCCAAACCGATTTCATCAGATGAAAAACTTTGTAAAGGAGTTCCATTCTCCTTTTAATTCCCCCAAACTTTAAAGGCCCCATTGGTCTTCTAAATAACATTCCCACAACAGGAGCTATGGCTAGTTCCAGACTGAAGAAGAGGAGGTAAAGGTGAGCCCAGAGCACCTGTGAGGCCAGCAAACAGGAAAAGGCTTGAAGAGTGATGGGGAAATGTCAAAGAGACACAGAGCCGCTGGCAGGACCTACGCGGGGCCAAATCAGAGACAATTTGAGGGTCAAAGCACATGGTGCGAGTAAGGGGTTTGAAGCCACTGAGTAAAACAAAATAGTAAGTCCAAACCAATATGACCCGGTACATAAATAGATTGGAAGCCTAATGAGGAATGAGATATTTACGTGGTTTCAAAGTCTCCTTCCTCACCAAATACTTATTAATTACACAGAAGGAAAGGCAGTACCTTAATCCTAATCAGAGTCAACGTCTCCAGCAGGGAGGAGATCAGCCTTGTCGTCACCTGACAACACAGTGAGAACACAGGGCCACGCCCAAGACCTTCCTGTCAAAGACCTGCAGCTGGAGTGTGGTCACAGGGAAGCCCCACAACTGCAGGCTGAAGGGCATTCGCTGGGACAACTCACCTGTGCTCTCGAAAGGGTCGAGGCCCTGAGGGCTAAGGGAAGTCTGAAGACCTGTTGCGATCAGAGAAGATTCAAGATAATGAGGATTAGTGACAACTAAAGGCAGCACTCAGATTCCAATAGGATCACTGGGAAAACGTGAGTGGAAGCAAAGAATTAGGTTGTTGGGACTATGTTCGTGTTATGACCTGATTTTGATGGTTGTGTTATCCTTTTGCAGGATAGCATCTGGGTTTGTAAGAGGTACCCGCTAATGACATGCACAGCATGACAACTTGCTCAGATGGCTCAGAGAAAAGGTTGTGTAGTATTGCAAACTTTGTAAAGGTTGGATTATTTAAAAACTAGAAATAGGCATATAAAAATGCTTTTACATTCACTGTCTTTGAATCTTTACAACCACTCTTTTATTTTATTTTTACTTTTTGTTAATTATTCCCCAAAGATATTTTTTCCATTGAATTCTAGAGAGTGGAAGAGACAGGGAGAGACAGAGAGAGACACTCCAATTGGTTGCCTCCCACACGAGCCCTGACTGGGGCCAGGGATTGAGCCTGCAACCTAGGTACATACCTTTGACTGGAATCTAACCCAAGACCCCTTAGTCTACAGGCTGATGCTCTATTTACTAAGCCATACTGGCTAGGACTGCAACCACCTTGTAAAAGGTGATGCTACTGGCCGGCTGGCGTGGTTCAGTGGTTGAGCATTGCTCTATGAACCAGGAGGTCACGGTTCGATTCCAAGTCAGGGCACATGCCTGGGTTGTGGTTCCCCAGTGTGGGGTGTTCAGGAGGCAGCTGATCAATGATTCTCCTCATCATTGATGTTTCTATCTCTCTCTCTCTCTCTCTCCCCTTCTGTCTGAAATAAAAAATATAAATATTAAAAAAAATAAAGGTGATGTTACCATTGCTGGTTCTTACATCAAGAGAGAGGATCTGGGAAGAAGGTAAGTGGCACCTGATTGGGTAGCTCAGAGTGTCACCCCAATATGCCAAGATTGTGGGTTCAACCCCTGGTCAAGGCACATATGAAAATCAACCAATCCACACTAATAAAAGAGAAACATGCAAATTAACCCACAAAGATGGCGGCAGCCACAGAACTGGAGTGAGCAGGAAGCTTGGGTTGCCCCTGGTGATGGAGGAAGCCAAGCTTCCAGCCTGCTCTGGAGGACCCTAGCCTCCGCTCAAGGCTACAAAGTTTCAATTATAAAAGATAAAGAAATCCCAGATACCTGCTTCCAGCTGGCCCTGGCCTCTGCTCAAGGAGGCACTGAAAAAAGAAAAGAAAGTAGGGGCTGGGAGCCTGGATTGCCGCGGGGCATGGACAGCCTGCAAACAGCCATCAGCCCCTCATCCAGGCTGGCCAGGCACCCCAATGGGGACCCCCATCCTGAAGGGGGTGTAGCCAGCCTGAGAATAGCCCTCAGACCCTCACCCAGGCTGGCCACAGACCCATGGGGTGAAGGTCCCCACTGGGGGGCTTGACCAGCCTGAGAAAAGCCCTCAGCCCCTCACCCAGGCTGGCCAGGCACTCCAGAGGGACCCCCACCCTGATCCGGGACACCCTTCAGGGCAAACCAGCCGGCCCCCACCCATGCACCAGGCCTCTATCTTTACTAATAAATGGGTAATATGCTAATTAGACTGGGAGACCTTCCAGAAGACCTTCTGGACGTTCCTCTGGACAAAGCCATGGTGGCAGGGCTGAGGTAGAGGCAGTTAGAGGCCAAGAGGGGAGGGCAGTTGTGGGTGATCAGGCCAGGATGGGACAGCAGTTGTGGGTGATCAGGCTGGTGGGGGGTGGGGCTGTTGGGCATAAGCAGACCAGCAGGGGGGCCAGTTGGCGGTGAGCAGGCCTTCAGTGGGGGTCAGTTGGAGGTGATCAGGACAGTGGAGGGGGGCAGTTGGGGGTGAGCACACTGGCATGGGGGGCAGTTGGGGGTGATCAGGCTGGCGGGGGGCATTTGGGGGCGAGCAGGCTGGCAGGCAGAGTGGTTAGGAGCAATCAGGCAGGCAGGCAGGCAGGTGAGCGGTTAGGAGCCAGCAGTCCTGGATTGCGAGAGGGATGTCCTACTGCTGGTTTAGGCCTGATCCCTGTAAATTGGCAGTAGGACATCCTTCGAGGGGTCCCATATTGGAGAGGGTGCAGGCCGGGCTGAGAGACACCACCTCCCCATGCACAAATTTTGTGCACCGGGCCACTAGTCCTATATAATAAAGAGGTAATATGCAAATTGACCATCACTCCAACACACAAGATGGCTGCTCCCATGTGGTCAAAGATGGCCTCCAGGGGAGGGCAGTTGTGGGCGATCAGGCCAGCAGGGGAGAGCAGTTAGGGGCAACCAGGCCTGCAGGGGAGGGAAGTTGGGAGGGACCAGGCCTGCAGGGGAGGGCATTTGGGGGCAACCAGACCTGCAGGGGAGGGCAGTTAGGGGTGACTGGGCCAGGAGGGGAGGGCAGTTGGGGGTGACCAGGTCGGCAGGGGAGGGCAGTTAGGGGCGACCAGGCCAACAGGGGACAGCAGTTAGGGGCGACCAGGTTGGCAGCGGGGGGCAGTTAAGGGTGACTGAGCCTGCAGGGGAGGACAGTTGGGGGCAACCAGGACTGCAGGGGAGGACAGTTAGGGCGACCAGGCTGGCAGGGGAGACCAGTTAGGGGCAATCGGGCTGGCAGGGGAGCAGTTAGGCATTGATCAGGCTGGCAGGGGAGTGGTTAGGAGGTGATCAGGCTGGCAGGCAGAAGTGGTTAGGGGCAATCAGGCAGGCAGGCAGGTAGCAAGCAGTCCTGGATTGTGGGAGGGATGTCCGACTGCCTGCTTAGGCCAGATCTTGAGCCTAAACGGGCAGTCGGACATCCCTCAAGGGTTCCAGATTGGAGAGGGTGCAGGCTGGGCTGAGGTACACCCTCCCCCCCTCCACCCCCGTGCATGAATTTTGTGCGCTGGGCATCTAGTGAGTGCATAAATAAGTGAAATAACAAACCAATGTTTCTCTCTCTCTCTGTATCCCTAAGAAAAATATCAATAACTAAGACATTAAGTGGCACATTCAAGGCAGAGCCAGACCTTCATCTGCATATTCTAACTTTATATCTGCTCCATCTAAGCCCCTGTTCTTCACTCTCCAAGGTGGATACCCTGAAGGGGCTGCTGGGACCAGAGCCTGGATGAGGGGTCAGGGCTGTGCAGGGGAGTGGAGGCTGTACTTTGCTGTGTTTGTGTGTGTGAGCGACCCTGGAAACCTGCTGAAAACATGCACATTTGCAGTCCCCACCTCAGAGGCTCTGATTCCCTGGGTCTGGAGGAAGCACCAGATAATTTTTTTTTTTTTTTTAACAAGTGACTCAAGTGATTCTGACAGAGGTCATGCATAGGCCACACTTTGAGGAACATTGAACATGATCAATGACCCTGAGTGGCTACTGAAACCAATTCAATCAACGGCTGTGCCCAAGACTTCTCAGTGGAGCTCCATGTGGCCCGGAAATAGGAGGCGAGATGTGCTCCCCAGCTAAGCGTTGCAATGCAATGCCTACTTAGTTTTATTTTTTTCTAACCATGAACATGTATTATTCTGTTAAAATCACCAGGGAAGGCTTTTACCAACAACTGCAGTTCTTAAAAATGGTACCTGTGTCTAAAGCCCGCCTCTCCCACCCAGAGGCGGCTCCACAGGAATGGGGGAATCAGACACCAGCAGGGAGGGCCCCGTGCAAGGATCACACAGACACACACACATGTAGGCACTTCAGCAGACACGTGGACACATGAAGGAGGGTGCCGGGCCCTGCCACACTCCACATGGCCGCGGACTCCCAACCGACACCTTTTTTTTTTTTTTCTTAAATAAATCTTTATTGTTCAGATTATTACAGGTGTTCCACTTTTTTTCCCCCCCATAGCTCCCCTCCACCTGATTCCCCACCCCACCCCATGCCCTTACCCCCCGCCACTGTCTTCATCCATAGGAATAAGATTTTTGTCCAATCTCTTCCCGCACCCCTCACACTTGCTTCCCCTGAGAATCGTCAGTCCACTCCCTTTCTATGTCCCTGATTCTATTATATTCACCAGTCCATTCTGTTCTTCAGATTTTTTATTCACTTGATTTTTAGATTCACTTGTTGGTAGGTATGTATTTGATGTCATTTTGTTGTTCATAATTTTTATCTTTACTTTTTTCTTCTTCTTCCTCTTCTTAAAGAATACCCTTCAGCATTTCATGTAATCCTGGTTTGGTGGCGATGAACTCCTTTAGCTTTTTCTTGTCTGTGAAGCTCTTTATCTGACCTTCAACTGTGAATGATAGCTGTGCTGGGTAGAGTAATCTTGGTTGTAGGTTCTTGCTGTTCATCACTTTGAATATTTCTTGCCACTCCCTTCTGGCCTGCATAGTTTCTGTTGAGAAATCAGCTGACAGTCGTATGGGTACTCCCTTGTAGGTAATTAACTGTTTTTGTCTTGCTGCTTTTAATATTCTCTCTTTGTCTTTTGCCCTTGGCATTTTAATTATGATGTGTCTTGGTGTGGTCCTCTTTGGATTCCTCTTGTATGGGGTTTTGTGCGCTTCCTGAACTTGTAAGTCTATTTCTTTCACCAGGTAGGGAAAGTTTTCTGTCATTATTTCTTCTAATAGGTTTTCAATATTTTGCTCTCTCCCTTCTTCTGGCACCCCAAAAATTCGGATGTTGGTTCGCTTAAAGTTGTCCCAGAGGCTCCTTACACTATCTTCATATTTTTGGATTCTTTTTTCTTTTTGTTTTTCTGGTTGGATGTTTTTTGTTTCCACATATTTCAGATCTTTGGTTTGATTCTTGGGGTATGTTGATCTACAGTTGAGTTTCTGTATATTCTTTATTTCAGACAGTGTATGCTTCATTTCTGACTGATCCTTTTCCATTTTTTTGGCATTCTCATTAAGCTCCTTGAAGGTCTCATCAAGTTTCTCAGCGGTTTTAAGAAGATTCTTGAGTAACCTTATAAATGTGGTTCTGAACTCTATGTCGTCCAGTAGTTTGCTTTCCTCCGTTTCTTTCATTCGTGACATGTTTCTTTGTTTCTGCATTTTGGCTGCTTCCCTGTGTTGATGGAGTGGCTTTGTGTGGTAGGTGACCTATAGGGGGCAGTAGCTCAGCCTCCCCAATCACCTGATGTGGATGCTCTTGGTACACCCCTTTGTGGGCTGAGTGCAAAGTCTTGGTGTAGTTAAGCCTGAATTGTTATTGGTACGCTGGGAGGAATTGACCTCCAGGCCAATTAGCTGTGAGCACTCGCTGTGTCTATAATGGAAGAACTGCTGCGCTGAAGACACGCTTATGGGGCAGGACTTGTTTCAGTGGGGCTTTGGTGCTCACTGAGTCTGCCTCTTGAATGTGTCACTTATGGATGTGAGGAGTTGAAATCTGGTGTCTCACACTGACCACTAGGTACACTGGCTTGTGGATCTCCAATGGGGTGCAGGTCAGCTACTGTCTGAGGCCACTCAGCAGGAGCTACAGTGAGAGCTGCAGTTTTCTCCTCTTTGCTTGGGGTTTGGAGGTTTTGGAGCTGTCTGACCCAGGCTGCAAGTTTTCTAGGTTAAGCTGCGATAGGGCAGGCTTTTCTTATGCTAACTTGGCTGCTTGGAGCTTGGGTGGGTTTGTAGGTTGTGTGGGGCGGGGTCTCAGGGCGTCACTAGGTTAGGGAGTGGCAAACAGCAATGGCTGCTAGTTAGCGGCTCTGTGTCCCCATCGGCGTCCTGGAGTCCCGTGCCCCAGTGCCGTAAACAATTATTCCTGCGTGCAGCTCTGCAAGCAAGCCACTCTCACTGGCAGACAGTCCAGCTTCTCCCCGTATGAGTTTGGGTCCCCCGCGTCTCCCCAGAGACTGGATTTCAGAGTAATCGGGGGCTTGTCTCCGTTCAGGTTGAAAAAAAGCAACGCACCCAGTCGCCCTCCGCCAGCCGGGATCACGCGCCTGGGTACCTCAGCGTTTCAGCGCTCGTGCACGTCTCAATGCTCTTTTCTCTTTCCTTCTAGTTGTAGAACTTCCACTCAGCCAGCTTTCCCGTGGTTCTGGGTGATAGACGTTTTGTCTTTTAGTTGCAGTTTAAATTGTTGTGGGAGGCAGCAGTTTAGGTGTTTATCTACTCTGCCATCTTGGATTCTCCCCACCAACACCTTTTAAAACGGCCTGTCACCAGGCAAACACACCACGCGGCTGCTTCCTGGATAAGGACACAGGACGGGGTCCTGACCCCACTGCCACCCAGCAGCGCCAGACACCCTGAGTTCACTGATCGTAGAGGAGGCGAGTCCAGGAGATCCCAGATGTGCGGGATCTCGGGGACGGGATTTCCCGTCTCTGCGGCTCCAGCAGGGGTGGGTGCACATGCCCGGTGGCTCCTGGCGCGTGTCCATTTCACAGTAACGAAGCGACGTTTTTGTGGCGCGAAGGAGCCCGATTCAATGACATCAGGTCTTCACGTGTCCGACTAGAACCTGGCGTCCTTCCATCCTCTCTCAACATCAATGCACAAACCCAAAAGCAGACACACGACCGGAGCGGGGCACTGGGGGGCGCTGACGGCGCTCAGGGGCTTCCCTCAATGTAAGTGGGAACAAGCCACAGGCAGGCGTCTGCACAGGAACCCTGAACTTGGCCGTGTCCGACATGAATGCGAAAGCGGTCTTTGCACCGCAGCCTTTTCAACAGTGACTCTCATCTGTCCACCCCCGGGTGCGGGCAGACCCCATAGAAGAAGCCAGAATGCCACGCGGTGTGGGTCCCCACGCCCGCCCGCCGGGCCCTGACCTCCCGCCCGCGTGTGCCCGCCTGCCCATCACAAGTCCTCGCGCACCTTCCCCGCCCGGTTGTCCTCCTTCGAGGCGCGAGGCTTCGGGCCTCCCTCCTTCTTCTTGCCCTTCGGCGGCTTGGTTTGGTTTTTCTCCTGGCTGCCTCCGCCGTGGCCAGGGTACACCTGTCCCTCCAGGGTGACCTCCGCGCACCTGTCCTGGCTGACCAAGAAGTCCTTGATCTCCCAGGCGTAGCTCCCATCCCGCAGCATGAAGATGGCACGGTCCGAGCCCACGATGAACCTCGGGACGTCGTAGTTGGTGTTGAAGAGGCTGCCCTGTCACAGGCTGGTGATCTCCTCCGTCTCCTTCTCCGAGGGGCTCCCGGACACGGTGACGAACATCATGAGGGTTTTGCCCTTCTTCGTCATCTTCAGTATGCTCTCCGGCTTGCCCGGGTCCAGCTGCGAGAAGTCCACGGGGGCCGCGGGCCGTTTGTGCTCAGGCAGGTCTCCTTCCTCTATGTCGTCGTCTTTCTTCCACTGTTCCAGAAGACGCGCCATGTCCGCATCATTGTAATCGCGAATGTCCTTCTTCTTCTTCTTGGGGGCGGCGGGGCCGCCTCACCGGGCTTCCCGGCGGGTCCTCGGCCGCGCGGGCCCCGGGAGGGCGGCAGCACCAGCAGCAGGTTGGAGGCACAGAGCAGGATGACGGCCGCGCGGAGCCAGCTGGAGGCCGCCATCTTCGTCGCGCCGTCGCCGCACCGCCTGCCTACTTAATTTTAAAACAAATTAGCAATCTGTAATTGAGTCACAGTGCCCAGGCATTCTTAAACTCCTGCAGTGGACAGAGGAGTTGGAAACAGAGACATCAGCCCAGCCAGCGTGGCTCATTGGTTGAGCGTTGACCTATGAACCAGGAGGTCGCAGTTTGATTCCTGGTCAGGGCATGTGCTTGGACTGTGGCCTCGATCCCCAGTGGGTAGTGTAGGAGGCAGCCAATCAACAATTCTCTCTCATCATTGATGTTTCTCTCTCTCTCTCCCTCTCTGAAATCAATAAAAATAAATTTTACAAAAAAGAAACAGAGGCATCACCTGTGAAAATCACTTTTGAAATGTTTCTGCGGTGGAAATCCATTTATTCTCTCCCTTCAGAAGTGAGCACAGAAGGGCCTCCCCCGCCCCCGTCTCCTTCAGCCATGGTCCTCTAAGTCCTCGTGCAGAGCAGGTGGTCTCGGGAGCGGTAGCACTGCTGAAGAATCTGTCAGAGGAAGCAAGGAAGTTTTTTTTTTTTTTAATTTTGGATGGTTTTGTTTCCCCCAAAGAAAACAGCCTTGAATATATAGAATGTCAGGGAGCACTTCTAATATGCTTATTAATTTTTTTGTTTTAGAGAGAGGAAGAGAGAAAGAGAGAGAAAGAGAGAGAAAATCAATGGTTGCCTTTTGCACGTGCCCTGAGCGGGCATCAAACCCACTCCCCCGGCACGTGCCCTGGCCGGGAATGGAACTGGCAGCCTCTCGGTGCACAGGATGACATTCAACCATTGAGCCCTCAAGCCAGACTAATGTGCTTATTTGAAGGTAAGCACAGCCTGAATGAAACACACTCACCTCCAAGAGAAGAAAAAGACCTGTCACACTGCTCCAGCATTTATGGGAGGAACAGACTTTTACTAGAAAGAAAAGGAGGGCGAATGACGTCGGATGGGAATGGAGCACTGGCAGTGTGCTTTTAGAGAGAAGAGATATTGGGGGCCCAGGATAGTTTCCGGGTTTAGATGTGGTGCCAGGATGAGCTCATCTGTAGGCATTGCTGGAAGGTGACTGTGACCACCATCTGCAGGCTGTGGGCGGGGCCATGGGAGCAGCATCCTGTCTCATCCTCAGGGACACGGGACCAACCGCTGGCTCAACAGTGACAAGGGGGGAGGGGGCACAGGACACAGGATTGAACTAGACCACTCTCCCTCCCCATACACACACCTAGGTTCTAGGAAGGAAGAATTACATTAATCCAGCTCACCTTTAAGCCTGCAGCCCAGGGTGGGTCCTGAAAATGGTTCTGTGCCCTGGGACCCCATGAGAACCTTACTCTTGGGCTCATCTCTTCCTTCCTGAGTGCTGGCAGGTCCTGCTGGCTCCGAACAAGCCACCTGCTCCCAGTCCGCAGGAGTTCAGGGCTCAGGCTCCGGAGCCGAGGCCCAGATCCGTCCCAGTGCCAGCCTGCAGGAACCCGCGTCTGCCTCGTTTTTCTTCTCTGGGGTCATAGCATCCACTTGGCTCTGGAGGGAGCCCTGTACCAGCCACACCTGAGATGCTTGGACCGTCCAATAGCCTCCCCTGCCGGGTCACTGGCTGTGGTCGAGGTGGAATGCTTGACCGAGGGACATCAAGTGACCACACATTATTATGCAAAGACCCTGTTTCTACGCATTCTCAGCTCCTGAAGTAGGAACCTCAACATCTTTTGGGGGTGACACAACTGAAACCACAGTACCAGGTGAGCTGCCGAGACCAGGGGAGGTGGTGGCCCAGGGTCCTGAAGGAGGAGGGAGATGGCCCAATCACAAGCCCAGGGCCCAGCGCAGGGACAGGATGCAGTCTTGCCCCCGCAGGAAGCCCGGTGCACCTCAGCCCCAGGGAAGTGCGCTGCTTGCACACGTCTCCCTTCCAGAAAGATCTTGTTCAGCTGCAACGTGGGTAGGCAGCTCACAGTGTCCAGGTGTCAGCACCTTAGGGTCCACCTCACTTTCCAAAATGAGGCTGGCTGTCTTGAGCAGCCAGGCACCTGCTGAGTTTGGGGAGGTGTCCGGCCTTGGCCACTTCTGCTCAGCCCTCTCAGCGGCAAGTTTTGCTCCGAAGCCACCCGCCGTCTTGGTGGAGACCTCACTGGACCTGCGTCACCCTTTGGGAGGATACTCAGCCTCTCTTCCTGTCCAGTTTTTCGTTCACAAGCAGTCTCTGGCCTCTCTCCCCTCTGGCACGAACTCCATCTCAGCAGGTGCTCCTGGAGGCCCCGGCCAGCACTGTGCCCGGGGACAAGGTGGGGCCGGGAAATAGCCGCCCAGCTCACACGTGGCTCCTTCCTTCCCACCCAGGTGCCTTCTCCAGATCATGCAGGCCCTGGAGCAAGGCAGGCCTCCTGCAGGGAAGAGCCACCTCCATGAGCAACAGCCCCTGGGGGCACTCGGCGCAGCGCTGAGTGGTCCTGCCCTTGGCCCCATGCCTGTGTGTCAGCCAATGGGATCAGCACCGGGGCCAATTCTGGGACCAGGGGCTCCGGCCCTGAGGTGGCGTGTTCAGGCCTCTGTTCAGTGGGAGTGCTTTGCCTTGGTCCCAATCACATACTCCCCAGCAGAGAAGATGACTCTGGAGGGGAACACAGGGGGATTCCTAGAGCAGATGCTGCGACCTGTGTCCATGAGGCCTCCACGAGGCTGGACGTACGGAGCAGACACTGTGCTGTCCTCCATCACGTCCCTCTCTGTCTGCATGAAGCCACTGCTGGCGGTAAGCCTGGCACCTGTGCTTAGCCACCGGAAGAGAGAGATTGGCGGCGGGACCCTGGGCAGGAAGTGTCTGCAGGCATTGCGCCGGTCTTGGCTGCACCCGCTGCAAGGTCCGAGGACTGTGCCTCTTTGGGAAGGAGTGTAATCAGGCATTCAGTGTAGCCCTGTGTGTGTGTTAGTTTCGGTCTGTGAGAGGCGGACTAGGACCTGCATTTGCACCCGGCTCACAGCGACTCTCTGGAAAGCAAGGCGCAGCATGGGCGGGACTTCTGCTCCCAGGACTCCACTTCAATCGCCTTAACTAAAAGAGGTAATTCATGGGGCGACTTCATGGAAGCTTCCAGAGATAGATTCAGGCTGGATCCAGGAACACATGTAATAAATCCATTCAAGGTGTCTCCCTTCCTTCGAAGACTTATTGTTTAGATTTGGCTGGGTTTTCCTGTCCTACCTGCAGTGGGTAGGTCCAGCTGATGGCTGGGGCCCTTTGCTAACAATTCCCACAGAAAGGATCTCGTTGCTGAGGACTCCAACGTTATGTCCTGAAAGTGGAACTGGGGTGGGCTCTGTGTCATCCTAATCAGGCACTCGGTGTTGGGTTTGGCCAGGCCAGGGTCACTCGCCCACCCTGCAGCCAAGCTGGAGACGCCCATCCAACAACGGGGAAATGGTGCCTACGGGATGCCTCCCAGGAAAAGAGAGATGGTTCCGGCAGACACGGTCCTGGCAGACTCCCTCTCCAGTGTCCCCTGTGCCCCGGGTAGGCTGCAGGTCGGGAAGGCCTTGTCCTCAGTCGCAGGGAATTAGTTGCGGTCACAAGGCCTGGGGCCGCTCATCTTGCAGGAGAAAAACTGCTTTCAAGCAGCAGCTCTGGACTCTGTCAATTTGCTAATTATAACCATTCTCTTTAAAGCAGGAGCTCCCCAGCCTTGCACTTGGCAACAATATTCACGATTTGAGTTATTGCCTGTGGTTGGGAGCTTTTAAGGTTGTATTTCTTGCTGAGTATTTGATCAATATTGTGAAGCAATTAGGGGCAGGCCCTGCTCTCCTGTGGTTTGGCTCTGTCTCCATCACTTTGCTCTTTGAACACAAAGCTGCCCAGTGACACTTTGGGGGAGCTGCTGGCTCTGGAACCTCGGGGCATCCCTTAGAAGCTTGCTCTCAGGGGATTTAAAGTCCCAGAATCTCCATCTCCTCACTAGTGAAGTGGGGGGTCATGACCCCCAGGAATACGTGGAGGCCTGAGGAGAGTGGGAAGTGCCTTTCCAGTGTCAAGTGCTTGGTGGGAACCTGCATTTAGAAATATTTTTTTACTGTTTATTACAGTTGACATGCAATAGCATATTAGTTTCAGGGGTGCAGCACAGTGATTAGACATCATGTAACTTATACAGTGATCCCCCTGATAAATCTCATGCCCATCTGCCAACAACATAGTTGTTACAGTATTATTGACTGCTAGAGGCCCAGTGCATGAAATTTGTGCACGGGTAGAGTCCCTAGTGGCTGCTGGCCAGGTGTGCCTCTGACACCACTGCTGGCCCCACCCCCTGGTCAAACTGCCAGTCGAACCCCCAGGTGAGGGGACAATTTGCATATTAGGCTTTTATTATATAGGATATTTAGTATAATGTGCTTTATGTCTCTGGGACTTTCTGTAATTACCAATATGTACTTCTTTTTTTTTTGTTTTTGTTTTTTTGTTGGTTAACCCTCACCTGAGGGCATTTTTTCCATTGCTTTTTAGAGAGAGTAAAAGGAAGGTAGGGAGGGGGAGTGGGAGAGGGGGAGAGAGAGATATTCATGTGAGAGAGACAAATCGACTGAATGCCTCCTGCACTTGCCCTGACCAGGGCCAGGGATCAAACTGGCAACTCAGGTACATGTCCTTGACTGGGACTCAAACCTGAGACCCTACAGTGTTCAGGTCAACACTCTAACCACTGAGCAGCACCAGCCAGGGCAATCTGTACTTCTTAATTCCTTCACCTTTTTCACCCAGTCTTCCAAACCCCCTCTCCCCTCTGGCAACTGTCAAAATGTTCTTTGTATCTGGTTTCTGTGTTGTTGATTTTTGTTCATTTATTTTGCTTTTTAGATTCCACATAAGTGACATCATATGGTATTTATCTTTTTCTGTCTGATTTCTTTCACTCAGGATAATACCCTCTAGGTTCATCGATGTTACTGAAGATGTAAGATTTCCTTCCTTCCTATGGCTGAGTCATATTCCATCGTATAGATGTACCATCTCTTCATTATCCATGCATCTCTGGACACTGAGGTGCCTCCAAATCTGGGCTGTTGTAATAACGTTGCAGTGAACATAGGGTGCATATCTTTTTTTGAATTAGTATATTGAGTTCCTTTAGATAAAAGGATTGCTAAGTTCTTCATTGTCTCTTGTTACAGCCTTTGTTTTAAAGTCTATTTCATCCGCTCTAAGTGTTGCTACCCCAGCTTTTTTTTCCATTTCCATTTTCATGCAACATGGACCCTAATTTATTGAACCTGCGTGAGCCTGGGTGCTGAGGGACTGCCAGCGTGGGAGAGCCAATTGGAGTTCAGGGCTGCTTGGTGCCGCCTACCTCTTCCAGGTGTTAGAACCCTGCGGTTGTGACCCGGGGTCAGTAAGTGCAATGCCTGGGAGGTAGACTCCTACTGACACACAGGGTGGTGGTTTCCAGAAAGGAATCCGCTGTGCAGTGAGGTTTGCTTTTAACCTCAGCCAAGCGTACCCTGGGCATTGTCCTGCCTTGGAGGTTAGCCAGGGGAAAGGCAGCTGCCACCCCAGGCTATGACACTTCTTCATGTCGCTCTCTTCATTTCCCAGTGAAGGGGGACCCAGATCATCCCGCCCACTGCACCCCAGGCCTCTTCTTTCCCACCTGCTCTCTGGCCTCCAGGCCTCTGTGCACAGGATCCCCTGGGACAGGGGCTGGCCCAGAGCCCTTAGCACAGTATCGGCCATCACAATGCCCTGGTGCGTGTCACTGATGCTGGGGGCCCTTGTGTGCCTGGCAGAGCATTGTTTCAAAGACCTTGAAGAATGTGATTTTTGTCTTCCTTGGTTTATAACCTTCACCCATCTGTTACTCTTTCACAGCGTAGCTTTCATTTTACTGTGAGAGGTATTCTTGGGATGGAGGAAACTCAACAACCTGCATGATGACCTCCTGCCCACCGCTGGCTGGCAGGGCCCCGCTTTCCCAAGGCCCACGCCTGCTTGTTGTGACTCTGCCCACCTGGGCCCTTTCAGGCGGCAGCCCCGGAGGGAGCAGGCACCATCAGGTCTGGCGTGTCAGGAGGTCTGGGTCCCTGAGCTGCCTCCCTCTCGCTGCAGAGACTGGAAGGGAATGTCAGTGCCATCCACTTCCCGGGTCCAAGACAAGGACTTCAGAAACTGCTGTCGGCTGTGTGGGAGGAGCTGGTGCATGAAAAGGAACCAGAGCCTGGGCGAGGTTCCCACTGAGAGCTGGGAGGTTGAGACATGTGCGTGGCTGTCCAGCAGGGGGCGCCGCAGGGGCAGCCTCTGAGCTGAGGTCTGTTCCTTTGGTTATGTGGGCAGGTGCCCTGCCTGAGGTGCAGTGAGGATGTGCTAGATTTCACTGCAGGAGAATGGAAACGAGGTGACTGAGGCAAGGAGTAATTAGGTGGGCTGTGGGAGGTGCTAGCCAGGCAGAGAGACGAAGGGGAAGGGAGAGAGGGAGGTCACAGGGGACTGCACTGGCCCTGCTGTGTCTGGAGCTCGAGGGGACACTTAGTCACCAGCTGTGTCCTTGCTCGCCACCGGATGCCCTTGGACGGCCCTCAGGGAATTGGGGGGAGGGGAGAGTAGGTTTCCTGCCCCGTCAGCCTGTCCTGGGGATTTCTGCCCTGGCCTCCAGGCCATCACCTGCCCCTCAGCTGTCACAGGGAAGGTGGATCCTCTGGTGTGTTCGCCAGGTGTGGACTTGGGGGAGTCAGGGACCCAAGCATCCTGGGCCCCTCTGAGGAGCATAGGAAGGGGGTGCAGGCCTAGGCGTGCCAAGCCCACAGTGAGTCCTGGAGCAAGATGTTTGTGCTGGGAGTCCCTTGCCGAGGCCACAGTTGAAGCAGAGAAGCGGCTTGGATGGGGTGAGGGAGGCCGGGGAATCAGAGGAGCTGCGTGTGCTGACATTCAAAGCCACCAAGGGGTAGGTCTTGCATTTTGGACTCGGACACATCACAGCCTGGTGCTGCCTGACAAGACACGGCCAGTGAGTGGAAACCCTTTATTGCAACTGCTGGGGGAGCCCCAGCTTCCCCGTGCCTTGAGAGCGGCTTGCCTGGCCTTCTACGTGACTTTAGGTGGGAAATGTCTTTGGCACTTCGAAGTGATGGGATAGGGCTGCCAAGGTCAAATGCAGTCTAGGTCTGGCCATGGCTGTAATCAGAGCTGGTGGCTGTTCCTACGATTTATGGGAACTTTGGCCCCAAACATACTGTTTAATAAATAGCTTTCTCACTCACCCGCCGGATCACCAAGAATTCCTTGTGAGTATGTCGAGTCAGGTGCATGTGTTATCCAGGGCAGTCATGCTGGTCTGCATGCCTCATGCGTGTTACATTAAATAGAGTCTCAGACTTGGAGCCTGTGCTGGGGGCTGGGTGTGGGTATGAGGGACGAGGGAGCATGGGTTCCTGGCGTCAGTGAATGGACCCTGGTCAGCAGCAGGGCTACGGGCTGGGCTGCAGCACACTACTTGTAAGTACTGCCGTGGACCGCAGGTGCGTGTTCTTTGTTTCAGTTTGACCATCTTTGTACTCTTTCTCGTGGGGCAGGTATCATAGCAACCACCTCTGTTAGTTTGGGTTTTTCTGAGAATGTCTTCACTTCTGCATTTTTAAAGCGGCGTTAGTGAGCTGTAATTCACACACCATACAATTCACCCATCCAAGCTGTCCAGTTGGGTGGTTTTTAGGAGATTCTCAAATCTGTGCAATTCTCACCACAGTTGATTTTAGGTCATTTTCATCCCATCAAAAAGAAGCTCCATGTTCTTTAGCCTGCACACCCCAGACCCTTACAATCTAGAATGTTTAGGAAGAGCTCATTTGGCCTAACTCTGTCCTGAATTCCATTGGAGGATGGGGCTTAGATTAGCAGGGGTCGCCAAAGTCTGCTATCCTTTCCACTAATATTTACAGGGTCAAATAAGATTGTTGTTAGAGTATTAAATTTGACAGTAAAATAGTAGTCAAGTTCTCAGACTAATTTAAATTGGCTAAGTGAAATAAGCAAATATCCTAGAAAAATTAATGGTACTGGACAAAAAGCTGTTCCTAAAGTGTTAACTAAAATTTTTATTGGTAGCTCATCTCATGGTAAAATTGTGTAACATGTAATGAACCTAAAACAGTCATATTTTAGTGTAAAAAATTAAAATTTAAAAGCTATCAAGACTACATTATAAAATTTCCAAAAGCCTCCTAATATTTAAATAAAAAAAGGGGGGATAGTAGAAGAATATCATGTAAGGAAAAATATCCTGTAAGTAAATTGCATCTAGAAAATTTTTATTTTAGAAAATTAACTTTCATTTGTAATGCTAACAGCAAGACACCCATGAAAAACACACATGGTGTCAAAACAAGCCAAAGGAAAATTATTTGGGCAAAAAATGAAAAAGGATCCCAAGTCAAATTTATAGAAAAGATTCCTTTATTAACTTTTGGTCGAGAATATATTTGTATATTTTCAGAAAACAACTCCAAGACCATGTGGATTCCTGCAACAGAGAGGAATTGACAGGACTGCTCCAGCCATGAAGACAGAAGAGAAACAGTCCAGAGATGGAAGATGCTGATGACACCTTGCCATACTAGCAGTCAGCAGCTGTGCATCGCTGCAGGTTGCCCAGGACCAAACCAGAGAGGGTCAGACCTGAATTACCACCATTTGTCCACCATCCAGAACTGAAATATCATTGCTGACATGTACACATAAGGAACTGTATGACATTGAAATTGGGACTCAAAGAACTGTTGGCCCAGAAAGAAACTCACTACAGACTGATTCATTTGCCTCTCAGCATAACCATTATTGCTTATCTCATTTTCAGTTCTTATAAGTGTATTTCTAGTATCACATGATCTTACTCATCTAGGGGAAATAATGAACAACATAAACTGATGAACAAAAATAGACCTGGAGACAGGGAAGCATCGATCAGACTGTCAAACCACAGAGGGAAGGTAGGGGAAGGTGGGGGTAAGGGGGGGAGATCAACCGAAGGACTTGTATGCATACATATAAGCCTAACCAGTGGTCACGGACAACAGGAGGGTGGGGGCATGCATGGGGAGGGGTTTGGGATGGGAATGGGGGATGAGGACAAATATGTGATACCTTAATCAATAAAGAAATTAATAATAATAATAATAAAAAAGTCTGCTATGATTTGTGGACCTCGGTGACCAGAAGAATCACACAGTGAGTCCTGGAGCAAGACCTTTGTGCTGGGCGGCTTCCTCTACCTTTTCTCCTTTAGGAATAAAGCTTTGACTTCATTGAGGTAGAAGCGAACAGCAGGAAGAGGGTCTGGTCACAAGATGACAGACTAGTTGAGTGCGATTTGCTATCCTGGTTTCTCAGTGGGATGCCGTTGGCAGTTTGGGGGGGCAGCGCTCATTGGATTGGTGTGTCCTGTATATTTCAAAATGTTTAGCATCCATGGTGTCCTCAGACTAATGTCTAGTTTGCCCCACAATTCTGTTCCCAACATTCCTGAAGATTTCCTGATGGCCCCTCGGTGTAGGTACCCTCCCCTGTGGTCAGCCTCTACGAACTGAGCATGAGCTGGGTGTGAGGTCAGCTCTTTGCAGGATGAGAGCTGGGCGACTGTTGAGATGTGGCTGTGACTCCCTCCTCCCCTACGCCTTTTTCTGTGAAATGTTCCCGGATCATTGAACTTGCCTTGGATTTTAAGTGATATGGAAATGCATCGACTTTGTTCTGCCATTCAGAGTAGGAAATTGTTGAATTCTGGACTTTAAATCTTAAAAAAGCTCTCATTTTACTTCTTGTTGGTGAGTTTCCCCCCAACTAAACATCAGCCTTTTATTGCCATGGCCCTGAAAGGGTAGGAGTCCCTTGGATAGACATTTTTCATTTCATTTTTCATCGGAGAAAGCAACTCAAGACCCTTGGGAGAGTGAATGCTTTCCAAGTACTGATGTCTGGAAGTTCTCACTTTCCCTAAAACCGCCTCTGCAACTGCCCTTAAAGCTGACACTTTGCCTTGTCGGTAAGGGTGCAGCAGCTCAGCAATGTGGACCACGTGTGAGGCACGCAAAGGACAGGGTATGTCCACACCTTCGTGTCTGGCAATGTGCCATCACTCTCCCACTCCCTGGACATCGCTCTGTGCTGAGGTGCCTTCCAGAAGGTCATGTGTGGTCATCAGGACTTCCTGGAGGCTGGAGACTTTGCTTCTCACTGCTGCTCCGTGCAGCCTCCTGCCAGGCCCCGGGAGCCCGCGGGGATGAAGGTAGAGCTTCCCCATGGAAGCTGTTCTGTGGGGACAACTCACTGCAAAGGACACACTTAGATCACCACCTTACAGCATCCCCACGTGCCGGATGTGTGTGGAAGGCCACGTGGTTTCAGTTCCAGTTTCTGAGGTGTTGTTTATATTATTCTTGATGTGTAGAATGCCCTCGCTTCTTTCTTCTCATTCCAAGTATTCTCTAGTCCCGTGCCCAGGGCTGACGGGAATTCTGCCTCTTCCATTAACCGTGTCTGGCTATGATGCCCTGGAATGACTGTTTTACTGGGCGTCCTCCTACAGGAAACGCCTTTGCAAACCACCTGAGCAGGGACACTGTGGCTTAGAAGGGGCATCGCTCTAAGCAATGGGGGGCCCAAGAGTGTCTGGGCTCCGTGGTAGACTCGGCAAGGAGGCAGAGTCAGTACTCACAGGTGCAGTGTATAAACGTGCAGAAAGGATTTGGCTTTTCTGCACCAAGTTCAGGTTTGCCTGCTTTATGTCTTAACCCGACTCTCAGGATGTGTCTATGACTTCATCTTATTCAGCGAGAGGCAGGAGCACCCGTCCTTTACTCCAGGCCCTCTTTACTGCATAGCCTTCACGTTAATTAGCTGTTAATTGCCTACTTAACACACCTAGCGATTGAGATAAAAGGCTCTTTGACAAATGGGAGAGCTTTTAAGTGAGTGCTATTACTTTTGTTAATTAAAAGTAATGCTGTATATTGTGTTATTGGAATTCTCTAAACAAAACTGGATTAATGGCTTCCAATCAATCCCACCACCAGAGGACTGCCGTCCTGTGGCTGGGCTCCAGGGGCCTCCTGGAAGGAAGAGATGGGTGGGCCTCGGGGCGGGTGGGTAGCTCCACCAGGTTCCTGGGAAGCTCCAGGTGTCCAGGTAAGGGCACTGTTTCAGGCAGATTCCAACAAGAAAGAGGGAATCCCGTTCCAGGGTAACCTGAGGATGGCTTAGTAACGGGACTGTTTATAATGCTGTGAGGGGGTTTACAACCAAAAGTGCCATTGCCCCTTTAGGTCTGAGAGACACAGTGAAGGAAGGGCTAGAACTCGGCCCTCCGACAGTCCTTCAGGGCAGAGTGCTGTTGGCGACCTTCGGTGGGAGGACCCAGTCGCATTGCAGCACCTGCAGGGATGGGGCCAGGGGGCCAGTGGCCTGTCCTCACTCATGTCCCCTCTGGACTCTCGCCAGGCCCCTTTGGCTGAGCCCAGCTGGAGGCCAGAGGGCGAGGGAGCCGCTTGATGGCCTGGAAGTGGTCACACTCCCTCTGCCTGTGGAGAGCAGAGGACGAGTGGGCCTGCAGGGCCAATGGAACCTGCCCAGCACAACTGCCATCTTCATTCCAGAAGTTCCTGGAGTGGAGGAATGGCTAACTTCTCTTCCTGAAGGTTCCATGCTTTCTAGCTCCAGTGCTAACCTTCTCCTGGCCATCCACTGCGACTTCAGCCCTCCCCTGGGCCCGCTAAGCCCCTGTGGCTGCAGCTGGTGCACCGGGATGTGAACGGTGACCCCCGCATGTGCCACGCAACACCTGCACCACTGTCCCCACAGTCCTGGCGCCTGAGCAGGTGGACTGACCGCATGGGGACAGGCTTAGCCTTGTGTGAGAGAGCTGCTCAGAGTCAGAAGTGTTGAAAGTGTGGGAGTGCGATACCGCAGTGCCTTTCACAGCCTGTGTGTGAATGTAACTCTTCCTCTGTCATCTCTGACGTCTGGCACCAGTTCCTCCTCCTCCAAGAAGCCTTCCTTGACTTTATCTGGACACTCACTCGTGTAATATGCTGCACAATCTCTGTATTTCACAGGCGACTGTCTTCCTGCTCTGTTCTTCAGGGTCACTTTCTCCTCAAGGCATGCCTGCCTCCCCACATCCTCCCTACCTCCCATAGTGCTTAGAAAATGCTGTTATGCCAGCCTTTTGAGCGAGCTGCTCCTTTTACAAGTTCTGCTGAGCAGCCAATAACCTTTTTTTTCCCCAACACCCAACACTTTGTTCACAAGGTCAAGGGGCCAACTGCACCCCGAATTCCTTGGTATTCTCTTCACATAAATTTGCAGTCACCACTGGGCAGTGTCAGAGCCCTTTGCTATGCCCTGGCTCACCCAGGCTCCATCCACCTCCGATGCTAAGTGCTGTCTCTTGTATAGAATAGACCCTCAGATAGGGTTGCCAGATTTAGCAAAAGTCCAGATACCCCGTTACATGTGAATGTCACATAAATAACAAATAAGTTCTTTTTTCATTTATTGATTTGAGAGAGAGAGCGAGAGAGAGAGCGAGAGAGAGATTTGTTGTTCAACTTACTTGACAGCATTCATTAGCTACTTCTTGCATGTGTCCTGACTGGGGATCTAACTTGCAGCCCTGGTGTATCGGGATGACACTCTAACCAACTGAGCCACCCGGCCAGGGCTACAAATAATTTTTAGTTTAAGTTTGTCCCATACCATATTTTGGATATCCTATGCTAAATGGCTATTCATTGTTTATTCAGAATTGGAAGTTAACTGCTGGGCAGCCTGCATTTTGTTTGGCATCCCCACACTCAGAGAAATTGTGTTGTTTCCACATAGTGCTGACACTGCCAAGGACACGTGTGATGTGTGCATTTGCTTTATGTGAGTGAGAAATAGCAGTTGTTATGTTAAAGCAGCTGACCTCTTCACCTTGTCCTCCATCCCTCACCCCATTTCTCTCTCTGCCCTCTCTATAGCCCCCATTCCTCTGAGGAGTCTAAGGGCGCTCGCACAGCACCTAAGCCACACACATAGTGAGCCTAGAGTGAATCCAGCAAATAGCATTGACGTTCTACCGATTCTGATAAGCCGGCACTGACATCTTTCACTGCTGGCGAATGGTCTGCTTCTCCTTTCAGTTCTGTCAGTTTTCGCTTTATGTATTTTTCAGCTTTTTTGTTAGGTACTATATGTTTATAATGGTTATGATTTCCTGGTGGATAGACCCTCTTATCACTATAAAATGGCCTTCTTTTGCCTGGCCCCTGTGGCTAAGTGGATGAGCTCAACCTATGAACCAGGAAGTCACGGTTCGCCCGGGTTTCAGGCTCTATGCTCAGTGTGGGGCGTTCAGGAGGCAGCCAATCAATGATTCTCTCTCATCATTGATGTTTCTATCTCTCCATCCCGCTTCTCTTCCTCTCTGAAATTAATAAAAATACATAAAAATGAATAAAATAGCCTTCTTTAATTTTAGTAAAATGTTTAATTTACAGTCCACTTCCTCTGATGTTAATGTAGACTCCATCTCTCACGTGGATGCTGCCTGCATGCTGTTTTCCATCCTTTCTTTTCTACCCTGCGCAGCTCTGCGTCGGCAGCACCCTCTTATAGACAGCATAACATCGGGTCTGTTTTTGTTTTTTGTTTTTCATCAGGTCTGTTTTAATTTATTTTTTTAAGACCCCGTCTGATAAGCTCCTTCTAGTCTGCTCTCCCAGAGATGCCCCACTGAGGGAGATGCCCCACTGAGTGGGCAGCGCTGGGCGTGTGTTAGCCCTGGCGTTTTGGGCCCGTCCTGATGTGGAACCGCAAGAATGAGCTGGGACAGGTCAGTCGGGGCCTGGGGTAGACATTCTACCCTGCAGGCAGGGCTAGGAGGGGGAGGAACAGGCATTTCAGCCATGCTGGCCTGGAATGCTGGGTGCAGGACAAGTGCCAGTGAATCCCCATCACACTGGACCTGGGACCTGGGTGGAGAGGGGCCCTGTCCTCTTGGCTGCACCTGGGGGTGGAGGCAGAGCACCTGTGTTACACACAGGCCTGGGTGGGGGTGGGGTGGATCTAATCCCACAGATTCCCTGTCCTTACTGAGACTTAGTCACTTTTTTAAAAAAATTTCTTTATTGATTAAGGTATTACATATGTGTCCTTATTCCCCTATTACCCCCACACTTCCCATTCATGCCCATACCCCACTGTTGTCTGTGTCCATTGATTACACTCATATGCATGCATATAAGTCCTTTGGTTGATCTCTTCCCTTACCCCCACTGTCTCCTACCTTCCCTGAGGTTTGACGTTCTGATTGATGTTTCTCTGGATTTGTCCCTGTTCATCAGTTTATGTTGTTCATTATATTCCACAAATGAGTGAGATAATGTGATATTTATCTTTCTCTGCCTGGCTTATTTCACTTAGCATAAGGCTCTCCATCTCCATCCATGTTGTTGCAAATGGTAAGAACTCCTTTTTTTTTTTTTTTTTTTTTTTTTTACCGCAGTGTAGATGTACCACAGTTTTTTAATCCACTCATCTGCTGATGGGCACTTAGGCTGTTTCCAAATCTTAGCTATGGTGAATTGTGCTGCTATGAACATAGGGGTGCATATATCCTGTCTGATTCATGTTTCTAGTATCTTGGGATATATTCCTAGAAGTGGGATTTCTGGGTCAAATGGGAGTTCCATTTTTAGTTTTTTGAGGAAACTCCATACTGTTCTCCACAGTGGCTGCACCAGTCTGCATTCCCACCAGCAGTGCACGAGGGTTCCTTTTTCTCCACATCCTTGCCAGCACTTGCCATTTGTTAATTTGTTGATAATAGCCATTCTAACAGGTGTGAGATGGTACTGCATTGTTGTTTTGATTTGCATCTCTCTGATGATTAGTGACTTTGAGCAGGTTTTCATATGTCTCTTGGCCTTCCTTCTGTCTTCTTTTGAAAAGTGTCTATTTAGATCAGTTGCCCATTTTTGATTGGGTTGTTTATCTTCTTTTTGTTAAGCTGCATGAGTTCCCTGTAAATGTTGGAGATTAAACCCTTATCGGTGATGACATTGGCAAATATGTTGTCCCATGCAGTGGGCTTTCTTGTTGTTTTATTGATGGTCTCCTTTGCTGTGCAAAAGCTTTTTATTTTGATGTAGTCCCATTTGTTTATTTTCTCTTTAGTTTCCATTGCCCTAGGAGCAGTATCAGTGAAGAAATTGCTTTGGCATATGTCAGAGATTTTTCTGGCTGTGGATTCCTCTAGTATTTTTATGGTTTCTCATCATATGTTTAAGTCCTTGATCCATTTTGAGTTTATTTCTGTGTATGGTATAAGTTGGTGATCTAGTTTCATTTTCTTGCATGTATCTGTCTAATTTTCCCAACACAATTTATTGAAGAGACTGTCTTGACTCCATTTTATGTTCATGCCTCCTTTATCAAATATTAATTAAGCATAGTGATTTGGGTCAATTTCTGGGCTCTCTATTCTATTCCATTGATCTATATGTTTGTTCTTGTGCCAGTACCAGGTTGTTTTGAGAACAGAGGCTTTGTAATACAGCTTGAAATCTGGTATTGAGATCCCTCCTACTTTATTCTTCTTTCTCAGGATTGCTGTGGCTATTCGGGGTCTTTTTTGATTCCAGATGAATTTTTGAAGACTTCTTTCTAAGTCTGTGAAATATGCCATTGGCATTTTAATGGGGAGTGCATTGAATCTATAGATTGCTTTGGGTAGTATAGACATTTTAATGATGTTGATTCTCCAAATCCATGAACATGGTATGTTCTTCCATCTGTTTACATCTTCCTCTATCTCTTTTCTCAGTGTCGTGTAGTTTTCCGCGTATAGGTCTTTTACCTCCTTGGTTAAGTTTATTACTAGGTATCTTAATTTTTTTGGTGCGATGGTAAATGGGATTGCTTTTTTAGTCTCTCTTTCTATAAGTTCACTATTGGTGTATAGAAATGCCATAGTTTTCTTGGCGTTAATTTTGTATCCTGCTACATTGCCGAATTCATTTATTAAGTCTATTAGTTTTTTGATGGAGTCTTTCGGGTTTTTTATGTACAATATCATGTCATCTGCAAATAAGGACAGCTTTACTTCTTGTCCAATTTGAATGCCTTTTATTTCTTCTTCTTGTCTAATTGCAATGGTTAATACTTCCAGTACTATGTCGAACAGGAGTGGTGAAAGTGGGCATCCCTGTCTTGTTCCTGTTCTTAGGGGAAATGGTTTTAGTTTTTGCCCCTTGAGTATGATGTTAGCTGTGGGTTTATCATATATAGCTTTTATTATGTTGAGGTATGATCCTTCTATTCCCACCTTACTGAGAGTTTTTATCAAGAAAGGGTGTTGGATTTTGTCAAATGCTTTTTCTGCATCAATTGATATGACTATGTGATTTTTATCTCTCAATTTGTTTATGTGATGTATCCCATTAATTGATTTGCGGATATTGTATCATCCTTGCATTTCTGGGATAAATCCTACTTGGTCATGGTGTATGATCTTTCTGATGTACTGCTGGATCCGATTTGCTAGGATTTTGTTGAGGATTTTGGCATCTATGTTCATGAGAGATATTGGCCTGTAATTCTCTTTCATTGTGTTGTCTTTATCTGGTTTTGGTATTAGGGTGATGCTGGCTTCATAGAATGAACTTGGAAGTGTTCCTTCCTCTTGAATATTTTGGAATAGTCTGAGGAGGATAGGTTTTAGTTCTTCCTTGAAGTTTGGTAAAACTTCCCTGTGAAGCCGTCTGGTACCAGGCTTTTGTTTGCTGGAAGCTTTTTGATGACTGCTTCAATTTCTTTCATAGTTATTGGCCTGTTGAAATGTTTAGATTCTTCCTGATTGAGTTTTGGAAGGTTATATTTTTCTAGGAATATGTCCACTTCCTCCAGGTTGTCCAGTTTGTTGGAATAGAGTTGTTCATAGTATTTTTTAACAATCCTTTGTATTTCGGTGCGGTCTATTGTTATTTCACCTCTTTCAATTCTGATTTTGTTTATTTGGGTCCTCTCTCTTTGCTTCTTGGTGAGCCTGGCTAGAGGTTCGTCAATCTTGTTTATCCTTTCAAAGAACCAGCTCTTGGTTTTGTTGATCTTTTGTATTGTTTCTTTGGTCTCAATGTCGTTTATCTCTGCTCTGATCTTTATTATTTCCTTCCTTCTGCTTACACTGGGCTTTTCTTGTTGCTCTCTTTCTAACTCTTTGAGTTGTAGGGTTAGGTAATTTATTACCATTGTTTCTTGTTTTTTTGCAGTAGACTTGTAGAGCTATGAACTTCCTTCTCAAGACTGCTTTCACTGTATCCAATAGATTTTGGATTGTCGTGTTTTCATTGTCATATGTTGCCATGATGTTTTTTATTTCTTCCTTGATCTCTCTGGTAACCCAGTCATTGTTTAATAGCATGCTGTTTAGTCTCCATGTGTTTGATGTTTTTGGATTGTTTTTATTGTAGTTGATTTCCAGTTTTATGCCACTGTGATCTGAGAAGATGCTTGATATGATTTCTATCTTCTTGAATTTGAAGAGACTTTGCCTATGACCTAACATATGGTCTATCTTTGAAAATGTCCCATGTGCACTTGAGAATAAAGTATATTCTGTGGTTTGGGATGAAATGTTCTGAAGATGTCAATTAATTCC
The DNA here is from genome assembly GCA_026230045.1 of Corynorhinus townsendii. Taxonomy (NCBI): domain Eukaryota; kingdom Metazoa; phylum Chordata; class Mammalia; order Chiroptera; family Vespertilionidae; genus Corynorhinus; species Corynorhinus townsendii. The sequence continues at coordinate 105,208,827 of JAPDVU010000004.1, read as the reverse complement.
ATCTGGTCTAGTGAGTCACTTAGGATTGATGTTTCTTTGCTGATTTTTTGTTTAGAGGATTTGTCCAATGGTGATAGTGGGGTATTAAAGTCTCCTACTATGATTGTATTGCTGTAAATCTCTCCTTTGATATCCTCCAGGATCTTTTTTATGTATTTGGGTGCTCCTGTATTGGGTGCGTATATGTTTACCAGAGTTATTTCTTCTTGTTGGATTGCTCCCTTTAGTATTATGAAGTGGCCTTCCTTATCTCTTGTTATGTCCTTTACTTTGAGATCTAATTTGTCAGATATAAGTATTGCTACCCCAGCTTTTTTTTTTCATTTCCATTCACCTGAAAAACCTTTTTCTATCCCTTCACCCTCAGTCTGTGTCCGTCTTTTTTTCTGAGGTGGATTTCTTGTAGACAGCAGATATATGGGTGGTGTTTTGTTACCCAATCCATTACCCTATGTCTTTTGATTGGGGCATTTAATCCATTTACATTTAAAGTTATTATTGATAGGTACTTATTTTTCACCATTTTTATTCTTTACCCCTGTGTTCCTTCTTCACTTCCTATTTCTTTTTTTTACAGCAGACCCTTTAGCATTTCTTGCATTGCTGGTTTGGTGGTAATAAATTCCCTTTTGTCTGTGAAGCTCCTGATTTCACCTTTAATTTTGATTGATAGCCTTGCTGGGTACAGTATTCTTGGATTCAGACCCTTCCTTTGCATGACTTTGTATATTTCATTCCATTCCCTTCTGGCCTGATGAGAAATCAGTTGCTAGTCTGATGGGGGTTCCTTCGTATGTAACTTCCTGTCTCTCTCTGGCCGCTTTTAACATTCTTACTTTGTCGTTGGTGTTTGCCAATTTAATTATAATGTGCCTTGGTATTGGTCTTTTGGGATTCATTTTGCTTGGGACTCTGAGCTTCTTGGATTTGGATGGGTTTTTTCTTCCCTATATCAGGGAAGTTTTCTGTCATTATTTCTTCAAACAGGTTTTCTATTCCTTGCTCAGTTTCCTTTCCTTCTGGAACCCCTATTATGTGGATGTTGTTTTGTTTTGTGTTGTCCCAAAGTTCCCTTAGACTCTCATCCTGCTTTTAAATTATTTTTCCCTAGAAGTTGCTCTACTTGGGTATTTTTTTCCATCTTGTCTTCTAGCTCACTGATGTGGTCCTCTGCTTCTTCTAGTCTACTCTTGTTGCTTTCTATTGAGTTATTTACAGCAGCAAGGCCATTTTTCATTTCTTCTTGGTTCTTCTTCATATCCTCTTGATTCTTACTAATATTGTCGAATTTGTCTTCCATTCTTTTCCATACCTTATGACCATTTCTCTGAATTCTTTCTCTGGCAGGTTGCTTGCCTCTATTTCATTTACTTCCTTTTCTGGTGATGCCTGCTTTTCTTTCATATGAGGGCTTTTTCTTTGCCTCCCCATTGTCTCTCTTCTCTGGGTGTCTGGTTATGTAGTTCTCTCTCTCCTGCATTGATTTAAAGGCACAAAATACAACACAACCAGGTACACCACAAAAGGCACTGAACAGAAATATATTCACGATATTGATAAACCCAAATAAAGGTGACCACCAGAGAAAGGCAAATTAGGGGATAGGAGAGAAAGAAGAAGAAAAAAAAATAATAAAAAGAAGAAAAAAAAGAAAGGAGTGCTAAAATGAAATTGGGAAAAGGAAAAAAACAGTAAGAGAGAAAAGAAAGAGAATAAGAAGGAAAAGGGGAACAAACTGTATATATGGGGAGAAAACTCCAATAGAACAGCCACTAATCCCAGCAAATGCCAGCAACAAGTACCTGGAGATTAATACAAACTACAAACAACAACTAATATCAAGTGAGGCAAGGGAAAACTGAAGCAAAAAGCAAACAAAAACAAAGCCAACAAAAAAATAAAACAAAAAAAAGAATAAGCAAAACAATCTCACAAACAAGCATAAAAAATTGATATAATCAACATTCAAGCAAACAACAACAAAAGGACAGAGAGAAAATCAATTTTTTGGATAGTGAAGACAGAGAAGAGAGAGGTGTGTATGAACTCGGAGCAGGGGATTGGAAATTAGATATATAAGTATGGTGAAATTTTAACAAGGGGAAAAAGAAAGAATGGGGAAAATCTAAAGTAGGAGAAGGGTAAGAGAAACAGGACAACAAAATGGGAAAAGTTAGGCAGAGAGTGATGGTATAAAGGTAGAGTTGAGATAGAGTAGAATGATGCTAAAGGAAAGATGAAAATAGAATGTAGAACACTAATCTCAAAGTCAAATAAAGAGAAAGTAAAATGAAACTTTTTTTAAAAAAGGTAAAATAGTAGTAGTAGTAATACTGATTGAAAATAAAACTGTAATAAATAAAAATGTAAAATAAAGTGAGGAAAAAAGAAAAAATTAGTTTTCTTAAGTAAAAAATGAAAAAAATAAAAAAATAAACAAATGAAAATAAAATGTGCAGTAGTGAAGGTCATTCACTTCCTCTATTGTTCTGTTTGGCATGCCTGTTTCCCAGTCAGGACAGTATTGCAGTCCCCTGCGTTCCACTGCTCCTCATTGTTGTAAGCCAGTCCTGATTTTTAAGTAGACAGTGTATCTTACTTTTTGTATTTCTTTATTTGTGATTACTCAAGAGTCAATTTGTGATTTAACCCATGGGTGGTAGTGTTTCTGGATTGACCTCCGGGTCTATAGGTCCTCTCTAGCCTGTGCTTAGATCCTGCTTTCCCTATGGCTCTCAATGCTGGTTTGTGGGAGTGGACCGCCCCAAAGCTGGTTCTCTGGCAGTCACTCCCTGTTCCGATCCCCAGGTTCCAGAAAAACAACTTTCCCCTGCAGTCTCCTAGGGTGTCCCTAACTGGGTGATCCCATGCACTTGGCTCAGCAATCAGAAGCAAGGATTTAAAGAGGAGAAAGCGCAAATGTGTAAACTCCGGGGCTGCCCACAAGTCTACGCAGTCCTTCCTTCCTGCTGTGTCCAAGCAGCTGGCACACTTTAAAAATTTCTGGCTGTCCTTCTGCATCAGATCAAAATGGGCTGCTTTTTAGAGATCCCCTCTGTTAGCAGCTCTGAGGACCCCCTTCCACATTCACTGATCACGCCAGCCCCAACAGCCATGGATTTTTCTAGGCTCAGACTTCCACCGGTCCTCTAGCTCTCACAGTGCATGCTTTTCTCTGCTGGGACTAGAGACCTCACCTTATCCCAGGTGAAATCTGACCTTTCCGTGGTGGAGTGTAGAGCTCCTCTGAATCCCCATGTTTGCGCCAATTGGGGACTGGTGCTCTGGGGTTCGCAGCTGTTTGGTTGGTGTTGCAGTTGTAGATTTTCCAATAACATCCACTTTCCCCTTCAAGATGGCATGGTCTCTGTGTCCGTCTGAGCCGGTGGCTCTGGGAGGGAACCCAGCAGCAGTGAGGGCTGCCTGGTCAGGGAAGCCCTGTCCAGCAGTCCCCCACCTTCTCCTGGAGTATAGCTGTCCCTTAACTCACCAACAGACACTTCCCGTGTGACCCTCAGCTGTTCTTTCTATCTGCTCCGGGACCAGGCTTGGGACACATCTGTCTATTCTGCCGCCATTTTTTTTTTCTTAGGCACTTTTCTTGAGCAAATGTTTTTCCTTTGCTGAATCCCCAGAAGGTTTAGCTGACTATTCAAAAGACAATTTCCCTTCATTGGGTGGTTGTTTATCTGGGGAGAGGGATCACTGGGCTCTTTAAGCTGCCTTTTTGAATTCTGCCTCTGAAGGCTACTCTGTAGAATAAATGTCTTTTTTCACTTGTCGGCAGTGGCACGTGGGCTCAAACCCCGTGTGCATCCTGTGGAAAGGCTTAGTGCTGGCGTCTGTATCTGCAGTCCTGAGGCTGAGTCCCCAGTATTACTCACTAAATATTTGCAATGCCACCGTTTGCTCATGCCTTGCTGATCCAGGGAGGGAGATGGACCGTTATAGCGACAGTTCTCCCCCAGGAACACTCAGCCCACACTGTGAATTTTGTTACCAGATGCCCCTTCATAGATCTAATCCTCAACTTTGTCTTAGAGATAAATACGTTGCTTAAAAAAAAAAAAGTGTTTTTATTGATTTCAGAGAGGAAGGGAGAGGGAGAGAGAGAAATATTGATGAGAGAGAAGCATTGATCGGCTGCCTCCTGCACGCCCCCTCTTGGGGATGAAGTCTGCAGCCTGGGCATGTGAGTGCCCTGACTGGGATGCAGCCAGGGACCGCTTGAGGCATAGGCCACCTGAGCACATGGGCCAGGGCTGCTGCGTTCCTTTCATTTGTTCCCCGGGGAGCCTTAGTCTTGTGAGAGGTTGGATGGGGGCTTATTGGAGACCACTAGCTTCTGAGGCTCCTGCAGAGGCTTAGTCCCACACGTGCTGCTCAGCTGCTGCTGGTGGAGAATGCACTGGTCTCAGCGTTGGCGCTCACTGTTGCTGGCAGAGTCCTCTTCACGCTCGGCTCTGCTCTCTGGCAGGCTGAGTGGGCGGGTGCCTTCCCCACTGCCTCTGGAGGGGGGTTCCTGAGGTTGTCAGGGCTCCCCCTTGGGGGCCTGTCTCCCTCCTCCATGAGCCTGTCCCTTGGAGGGTCCGTGGAGCCATGTTGCTAAGCAAGTGGGAAGCCGGAACGGATTCACGGATTCACGTGGGCCGGAGCCTCTACCAGACAGAGTTTTAGTTTAACTCTTTAGGCGCCTGGAAACCAGCTAGTCACCCTCTCTCCTCTACCAGCCAGAAAGCTCACGAGAGACTTGCCATGGGCAGCAATCCGCGTGGGGTCAGGGGTATGGAGAAATGCTAGAGCCCCGAGCTCCAGGCGTGACGTTCCTAAGCAGTTGGTGTGCTTTCATCTTTTTAATTCTCCTTTTTCCTTTTGGCTTCTCTTGTGTACCCTTTCTTCTCTCAAACATTATTTGCCGTTATCTTGCCCTTCCTTTCATGCTTCCAAACACTGATTTATTTTTTATTTATTTAAAATTTTATTAAAAAAATCTTTATTGTTGAAAGTATTACATATGTCCCTCCTTCCCCTCCATGGACCTCTCCCAGTGTGCCCCGCCTCTGCCCCAGGCCTTCACCGCCCTATTGTCTGTGTCCATGGGCCATGCACATATGAGTTCATTGGTTGGTGTCTTTCCCCCGCACCCCCCCCCCCCCCGCCCCCGCCTCCCCTCTGAGGCTGGAAAGTCTGTTCCATGCTTCTGTGTCTCTGGGTCTATCCACATGCTGCTTTCCAAGGGCATCTCATTGCGTGGCTCCAGGTCAGTGCTTGTCCCCACAGGACAGGATGTGTGGGACCTGGCCAGCTGGCAGCAGGGTGGGCGAGGTCACACCCTGGGCTTTCCAGGCCAGAACATGTGGACAGCTCTGGAGCCGGAGACCCTCTCTCGCCTCTTTCCCCAAGACGCGCGTCTTTGATTCTTGTGAAGCCATCACACGGACAGGCTGACACCCTGGATATCTGGATTTGAAGGAAAGGCCCTGTCATTCCTATGGGGTTTGGAACATCCAGGGGGACGATAGACTATTTTAGGGGTCGGGGGCCATCCCGTGATTATGAACTCGTATGATGAAGCTTGAGGCCTGCCCAGCTTTGATGTGAAACAGACCTATGACTGCTGCTCCTGTATCCTGTATACTTGTGGGAGGAGAGGAAGCTCCCATGCTGGCTAAAAGGCAAGGGGCTGCTAGGTCTGATTTAAAAAAATATATATTTTTTATTGATTTCAGAGAGGAAAGGAGAGGGAGAGAGAGACACAGAAAGATCAATGATGAGAGAAATCATTGATGGGCTGCCCCCTGCACACCCCCCAACTGGGGATTGAACCTGCAACCCAGGCATGTGCCCTTGACCGGAATCAAACCTGGGATCCTTCAGTCCATAGGCTGACACTCTGTCCACTGAGCCAAACTAGGGGCAAGGGGCTGCTAGGGCTGATTTTTTTTTAAAAAAAAATATGTTTTTATTGATTTCAGAGAGAGGAAGGGAGAGGGAGAGACAGAAACATCAATGAAGAGAGAGAATCATCAATCAGCATGCCCCCACTGGGGATCAAGCCTGAAACCCAGGCATGTGCCCTGACAGGGAATCGAACCTTGATGTCCTGGTTCATGGGTCAATGCTTAACCACTGAGGACACAGGCCGGGCAGGTCGGATGGGTTTTTAAGGCAATGTTTGAGCTGTAGCTATTCCTGGGAGAGAGAAGATAATGAATTAAAATAATTACTAGAAACTGTAACTCAGGCAGGTGATTAATGTAAGTGATCTTGGCCAGGACAGGGACAGGGGATAGAATGAGCCCAGGTACAGATAGTCACTACGATCAAAACAAGGGACCCGAGTCCAAAATATTGATTGAGTGTTTACCAGGCACCAGCAGGGGTATGGGTGTGGAGTTTGGTCATCTGAACTGACACCACACTCCACAACGTGGTCGCACCCTCTCAGAGTTGAGGTGAGAGAATGAGAGAAAACTAGAGTTGGAACAGGAAAGTGTATGATATCCCAGGGTCTTTTGTGAAAGCTTGGGGTGACAGACTGCCTTTTAACTGAAGGACAGAATCCAGAAAGCCAGGGGATTAGAGTCTTACCCGAGTCAGAAGCACAGCCTGCAGGGAGGGTTGAGAAGGAAGCTTGGTCTTGGGGTGCCTCTGGGAGCATGGCGTAGGTCTTGGGTGCTCTGAGCTCTGGCTGGCATTCTTTTGGCCATAAACATGGTACTGTGCCCTCAGCACGCACAGGGGCAGCCCTGCCTTCCTCTTTGGTTTAGCATTTCTTAGGAATCCACGACCAGAGGGTGTCACTGTGTGCCAGGGCTAAGGTTTTCTCCCTTCCACCAGTGCCTTTAGCCAGCAAGAACAGATACAGGGGGGAAGGGATAGGGGAGAGAGAGAGGGGGAGGGAGAGAGAGGGAGAGAGAGAGAGACCTGTAGCTGCGTCTGTTTGAGTTTCTCTTGAGGATTTATACACAATTAGCAGCAGCAAAGTCTGGAGAGAGCCCATTTTTATGACCTTGCAATATTTAGTAGGATTTTTTTGGTCTCTTATTTCTATGACTTGAAATCATCCAAAGATGCTTCCTTGGCTCCTTTTTGGTTGGAGAGAGCAGACTCAATGTGCAAACTGAGCCGCATGGTATAAAACTCGTTGTGATTAGAATTTTACACAGTCATTCGTGAATGGCCATGTGTTGCAAAGGCCGACTCCACAACCCTGAGTACGTGGAGCCACGGTCAGCACGTGACTGTGCATGAAGCTGGAGAGCGGCCTCTTCTTCCCTGTCCTTCCTTAAGCGACCTGCTCTCCTAGTTGTTATAATAATTAAAATAGTAAACGAGTCTGAGAATTTCACTTTGTAAATTTCATTCACAAAGGAATGATTTAGTTTGTAATGTTTTACGTTTACAAAGGGGAATAGGAGTTGTTGCTGGGAGCTCCTACAATGACCTGAAGTGTGTCTAATCCCTGCACCTCCCCCCCAGTACAATGAGGTACCTGCCGCCCAGAGGGTGGCACTCAAGCTGAGGTTCCTCGTGGGCACGCGTGCTCTCAGCTCCCCACAGCAGAGTGCTCTGTGGGCTGGATGCCATGAGGGTGGATCTTAGGGTTTGGATGTCACTGTGATTGGCATGTGGTTGTAGCAAACACCGTTTCCCCTTGGCTACATGGAGGCTTCATGTGGAAGTTAGCTGCCTGCAGCCTCGGGCCGGGAAGGTGCATGAGAAGGTAAGAGAAGGGATATTTCCCGAGGTCAGGGCGCTGGTGCTGTCGGGCAGTGGGGCTCCTGAGCTCGGTTCTGCAGCGGAGTCACCCAGGGAGCGGATTACTCGGCAGTGCTCCCACTTGCTAATACAAAGGAACGTGCCAGCTGTGGCCCTTTCACTAGTATTCATAGTGGGCGAGACAGACAGCCGTGTGTGTCTTCCATCTACCAGAAAGGCGGCTACATACACATATATTTACTTTAAGAAACACAGATGCCTGGCTCAACCCTGATGGCTCTATTCACTATGAAGCACATCTGTGTGGGCTCAGGGATCTAGTTTTTATAGCGAAGAGCTATTTAGAAAACCCTGAAATGCTGTGAGTTTGTTGGCGAGTCTCATGTGTCCCATCACCGTGCTGTGCGGAGTGCCCGCCTGTGCATGTTCACTGGGAGGCTGGTGAGTCTGCCGTTGGGCTTGCCTGCCAGGCTATATCCTTTCACTGAGTGACAGTGGTAAGTGAGGCCCAGGCCACACCCCAGAGCTTAAGACAGGAATTCTTCATCCAGTTCAATGGCCCAATCAATCAATTTCATAGGAGATGACATGCTTTAACCTTTCAGTAAGTGTGAACGGCCTCTGCTCGGTGGGCCAGGACTTAGCTGTGCTGTCATGTTGCCCAATGGCTATTCCTGGTCGCATTCCTGCTGGACCAGTGCCACCCGAGTCCCCTCCTGTGCCAGCCCAGCCCTGTGCTACAGACATTCAGGCCCAGGACAGTGATTGGAGAGTGGGCATGCTCCAGGCGATGTCATTAGATGAGCATTTTGAATTATATCATTGACTTGGGAGCTTGGATTTTTATTAGAATAAAAGTCAGTCTGAAGTGTATTTGAAAGAAAGGATTATGAAGGATTTGCACTCTGATGTGAGCTGAGCTTCTGCATGTTGCCTGGAATGTCACCATTACAGGTTCAGTCCTTTAGTGTAAACGGGGAGTTTTGGTGTGTCTGCCACAGCGAAAAGGCTACATGCTGCCAGTCTGGTGGCATTTAAGACAATGTGACGTAGCGGAAAGGCCATGGCATCGCAGTCAGAAGGGGTGCTGCCAGGCGCGTTGGATTTGGGCCAAGTCACCTGACCCTCTGAGCCTGGTGTGGAGTGGAGGACCCAGCAGGTGCATGCACCTCTAACAGGCCCTCCCTCCCTGCAGCAAAGCGAATCCATGATCAGACACCAGAAGGGAATCTTTCCAGATTGTGGGCTCCTTGCTTTTCTCAAGGGCAGCCCTTGGCGGGGTAGGACGCGGCACGGTGCATGTGGAGTAAGTGCTGTTGCCGTGGGAGGGGTTGTTGGCTCCTTTGCTCCCGTATGTTCCCATTTTCTCTGATCTGTCATCTTCCCTTCTCTCTCATCCATTCCCTGGAGCTCACAGCTGGACCCGAGACCATCACTGATGAGCCTGCAGCCCCAACCACTCTGTGAGACGTGGATACAGGGGTGCAGCTTCCTCTCAAGTTGGCTGCCACACTTAGGTGTTAGTCACATACAGGGATGAGCAAAAGTGGGTTAATAATAATAAAAGGTAATACAATCATTGTAAATAAGTAATCATACAAGAAGAAACTCTGCAGCCCTGGCCGGGTGGCTCGTTGTTGAGAGCATCGTCCCTATAAGCCAAAGGTGCTGGTTCCATCTCTGGTCAGGGCACACACAAGAAGCAACCAATGAATGCATCAGTAAGTGGAACAAGTCCATGTTTCTCTTTCTCTCTTCCTCTTCCTCTCTCATTTCCTCTCTCTGAAACCAATACATAAAAAGTAATAAACTCTGTGTTTCGCATACACATAACTGTAAACCTATGCTTGACAACCCTGCGTAAACATCACTGTACTTGGTGTACTTCCATCTTTATCTCCATCCTTGCCTATTAGCTCCATTCTCACCTGTTCCGATCTCTGCGAGGCCTCTGAGCAGTCTTTCCTTATTGATTATCTTCACATGCTCAGCAATGACTATTGCAGGTGAAAAATTCTCCATGTTGGATGAGAGTGAATGTGGCCCGAAAGGGGAAGAGTGAGAAGGTCTGGCCAAATTCACTGTGTGTGTGTTGGGGTGAGAGGGTGGGGTCGGGGGGAGGGATAGGGCTGGATTCGGGGTGTGGAAGGCAGGTGGGCAGTTCGCCTTTGATAGAAGAGGGGTCACCAGCAATGCACGCTCAGGAGTTCGGCGGGACCACTCTCCTGGCAACGCCTGTGAGGGTCGGCAGAGGCCAAGCGGGCACTGACAGTCTGGCTGGGCAGCATTAGGGGTGGGCTTCCCCGCCCCCCAAGGTGTGAAGCGGGTAGGGAGCTTGCTTTATTTGAGGGGGATGTGCAGAGATGTGACAGCTGTGGGATGTCTGTCCGAGGGGGTCTCAGCAGCTGGCGACAGACCCTTCCGTCCTGAAGGGGGTATAGGGCACCTCCGCGCCCATTAAGGAGGTCACTCGGTTTCTTAAGGAACCTAGGTTCAGGCAATATGATTATTTGGAGGCGGTGATGCCCCTGAAAGCGTGGCCTGGGGCGTTCCAGGGGCTGGAGACAGGAAGCTGGCAGGGGCTGTAGGTCTGCGGCAACGCCCCCTGCAGGTGGGGGGGCGCGAGCCAAGGTCGTGCTGCACTTGAGCCCCGTGGTCAGTGCTCAAGTCTGCACATCGCTGTGTGCTGTGTGCCTGATTGCTGGTGGCCGCCACGTGCCATCACCATGCTGCTGGGTGCCAGCGCTTCTGTGATGCCCCGGAGCAAAAGAGCCACTCAAATACAGAAGGCGTGTGATTCAGTAGGACCCTAGCTGAGAATCATGGAGTTTAGAGAAACAAACACACAGGAGTTGGGGCTGAACAACATGACAGATGGGGAGCCCCCCAGGCCCCCATCTCACCTCGGGATGGAAGTGATACCTCAGAGAGGGACAATGAACCCGCCATCCAGGGCCAGTCCTGTCCTCGCCTTGTGGGGAGCAGAATTTCATCTCCCCTGAGCCCCCACACCCAGAACCTCTGACAGTGTAATCCAAATACGTGAGAATGCAAACATGAGTGCTGCCAGGAACGTGGTGGTGGTGACACTGTTTGTTCTTCTAGTTTCCTATCATATAGATTCGGCCAGAAGTGAACATGCTTCGTCTTCTTTCAGGAAAACACCTGCTGCCTGGCCGGCGTGGCTCAGAGGCTGAGCGTCGGCCATGCACCGGGTCACCTGTTAGCTTTCTGGGGAAGTGCACATGCCCGGGTCGTGGGCCTGGTCCCCAGTAGGGCACGTGCAGGAGGCAGCCGATCAATGTTTCTCTCTCATGGATGTTTCTATCTCTCTCTCTCCCTCTCCCCTCCTCTCTCTGAAATCAATAAAAAACATATTAAAAAAAGAAAATACATGGGCTTTGTTTCAAATGAATTCATCCAATTGCTTTTAATTCCTCTTCAGGTCACCTGCCGGGGCAGAGGCCGGGTGGGATTGCTGCAGGAGATGGCGGTGGGTCAGCTATGGGGCTGCTAGAGCTGGAAGGGACTTGAGGGACTCCCTCCCCGCCCCTGAGTACAGAGAGAGCTATTCCCTGAGTTGCATCAGTCTGGCCAGACTGTGCCGCCCATTCCCCTGCCTCCCACGCTGCTCTGCGGCCATGTCAGGTGGTTCCGCGGGGCCAGGAGGATGGTACCTGCTGCTGCTACACCTCTGGGCAGGGGACAGATGCCTGCAGTGCCCGGATCCCGGCTTATCTCCCATTCCTCTCTTCTTGAGGCTAACTCACCACATGCTTCATTTTCCCTTGACGTGTTAACCTAATAAGAAACCCAATCCGTAACTTATTTAAACATGTGTAACCATTGGTGAGGGAAGTAGGCGATACAGGGAGGCTGACATTCTGACACTCTGAAAGCAGTCCCCCTCAATGGTGACTCTGGGCGGTGATTTGGAAACACCACTGGAGTGAAGCTTAGAATCCTAGACTTTTCTCTTGTGTTTGAGCTACCGATGCATTTCGTTTTCACTCGAACTGTTGTCCTGGAAACCTTTGAAGCAAAGCGAGGTTTAGCCTTGAGCTCCAGAGCTTGTCTTTTCTGCATCAGAACCTGGGTCTCCTTAGGGGAACTGCTGGTTGACCTCCACTCTCTGCAGGAGAGAGACCCTTGGGAAATGTCACCAAGGGAGCAACACACGCTACTCTTGTGGCCTCTCTTCTCTGCAGTGATTCTGCAATCAAACGTGTTTAAAACACACCCAATGGCAAGTCTACAGATGGTGGGTTGTTTTGAATTTGAATCAGCAGTATAAACATTCCAAACACCTGTAATGCAAATGGGACGTTGTTGTAAAACACTGGCTTAGATAAAATGGGATCTGAACAAATGGGATGTTGTTTTAAAACACTGGCTTAGATAAAAACGCAGTACCCACACAGTCGTTTCCGTTGCTTTGAAACGGAAGATTATCTCAGTGGCCGGCACTAAATAAACATGGGACTCAGTGCCTCTGTGACCAGGCAGTCACCTGGCTCATCTCACACTGCCCCCTCCTCTTCTCCAGGGTCTTCTCCCTTTCCACCTGCTGTTCCTTACACATGGACTTTTGGGGGAGTGTCATACTTCATAAAGTTCTCCTTTGTCTGTGTCCTTCTTAGAATCTTCTGGAACCAGGACAGGTCTGGCTAGAGGGATAGGCATGAGATTGGGCTGGGAGATGGTCTGAGTCAAACTGTCTCAAGATCAAGTTCAAAGAGTTTCAGCCAAAATATGGAAATACTTTAAATGTCCTTTGATGGATAAATGAATGAAGAAAAGTGGTGTGTGTGTTGGAATATTATTTTTATACTAGAGGCCCGGTGCACAAAATTCATGCATGGGGGTGTGTGTCCCTCAGCCCAGACTGCACCCTCTCCAATCTGGGACCCCTCGAGGGCAGTTGGACATCCCTCTCACAATCCAGGACTGTTGGCTCCCAACTGCTCGCCTGCCTGCCTTCCTGATTGCCCCTAACCACTTCTGCCTGCCAGCCTGATCACCCCCTAACCATTCCCCTGCCAGCCTGTTTGCCCCTAACTGCCCTCCCCTGCAGGCCTGGTCCCCCAACTGCCATTCCCTGCAGGCTTGGTCACCCCTAACTGCCCTCCCCTGCTGGCCTGGTCCCCCAACTGCCATTCCCTGCAGGCTTGGTCACCCCTAACTGCCCTCCCTTGCAGGCCTGGTCCTTCCCAACTGCCCTTCCCTGCTGGCCATCTTGTGGTGGCAATCTTGTGCCCACATGGGGGCAGCCATCTGTGACCACATGGGGGCAGCCGTCTTGTGTGTTGGAGTGATGGTCAATTTGTATATTACTCTTTTGTTAGATAGGATAGAGGCCTGGTACACTGGTGGGGGCCAGCTGGTTTGCCCTGAAGGATGTCCTGAATCAGGGTGGGGGTTCCCTTGGGGCATGGGGCGGCCTGGGTGAGGGTCCTGTGGTGGTTTGCAGGCCGGCTACGCGCTCCCCGCCCGCCCCCCCCGGCCTGGCAACCCAAGTGAAGGCCCTGGTATCTGGGATTTATTTATCTTCTATAATTAAAACTTTGTAGCCTTGAGTGGAGGCCTAGGCCAGCCAGGGTGTGCGGAAAGCTTGGCTTCCTCCATTACTGGGGAAACCCACGCCTCCTGCTTGCTCTGTGGCCACAGCCACCTTGGTTGGGTTAATTTGCATACTCGCTCCTGATTGGCTGGTGGACATGGCTTGGGGGTATAGCAGAGTGATGGTTAATTTGCATATTACTCTTTTATTAGATAGGATTTTTATTTTATGAAATAAATAACAAACAATTCATCAAATTGGTACTTATCCTATCTAATAAAAGAGTAATATGTAAGTTGACCATTGCTCCAACACACGAGATGGCTGCCCCCATATGTTCAAAGATGGCCGCCCCCATGTGGACACAAGATGGCCAGCAGGAGAGGGCAGTTGTGAGCGATCAGGCCAGGAGGGGAGGGCAGTTAGGGGTGACCAGGCCTGCAGGGGAAGGCAGTTGGGGGTGACCAGGATGGCAATGGAGAGCAGCAGGGGGGACCAGGATGGCAACGGAGGGCAGTTTGGGGTTACCAGGACAGCAGGGGAGGGCAGTTAGGGGCAATTGGGCCCACAGGGGAGCAGTTAGGCATCAATCGGGCTGGCAGGGGAGTGGTTAGGGGATGATCAGGCTGGCAGGAGAAGCAGTTAGGGGCAATCAGGAAGGCAGGCAGGTGAGTGGTTAGGAGGGATCAGGACTAAACGGGAGTTGGACATCCCTCAAAGGGTCCCAGATTGGAGAGGGTACAGGCTAGGCTGAGGGACACACACTCCTGTGCACGAATTTTGTGCACCGGGCCTCTAGTTATTCTAATAAAGAGGGAATATGCAAATTGACTGTCACACTGTAACAAGATGGCTGCACCCACAGAGGAGGAGGGATCGCATAACATAAGATGGCTGTGCTCACAGCGGAGGCCAAGTTCCCTTAATGAACCTTAACGAGCAGTCAGCAGGGACCTGAGGCTGCATGGCACTGGGCTCGGGCAGGGAACCTAAGGCTGCGTCCCCTGCCTGGTGGGGCTTGACAGGGGACCTCAGGTCGCACTCCCGCCCCTGTGACAGGTCGGAGGACCTCAGGCCATGCGCCCCGCCTGTGTGCTGGACCAGGTCACCTCAGGCTGAGCCCCCCACCACGGCACCAGGCTGGGGGACCTCAAGCCACTCCCCCTACCCAGGAGGGCTTGACAGGGGACCTCATGCTGCACCCCCTACCCCAACGCCAGGCTGGGAGACCTCAGGCTGCATCCCCTGGCCGGCGAAGCTTGAAGGGGACCTCAAGGCATGCCCCCTGCCTTGGCCCTGGCTGGGGGACCTGAGGCTGCACCCCCTGCCTGGTGGGGCTTGATGGGTGGCCTCAGGTCATGCTCCCTGCCCCAGCACTGGGGCTTGATGGGGGTGGGGCTGGCTGGGTCTACATATAGCCCAATGCGGGTGGGGCCAGCCGGATCTCAGTCTTGTGCAATTTTGAGGCACATATGGGTTGGCAGGGACTTGACTCTGGTTCCCATGGTGTGCCCCAAACTCTGACAGGAGGAAGATTTTCATATACATTTTACTAATTTTCTTTCATTTCTGACACTTCTATTATAGAGAAAGGGCAAATAGCAATATTAAAATATTTCCTCTAATTAATTCCCTTTTAATCTGCACTGGGTCACTAGTCCTATATAATAAGAGAGGAATATGCTAATTATCCATTGTGCCTTGAGGTGTAACGACCAACCGCGTACCGACCAGATCACAGATCTGCAGGAGGGTGGGGCAGTGAACTGCAAAGGGGTGGTGAAAAGCTACAGGAGCAGGCAGGGCAGCAAACTATGGGGAGGGGAGGGGGAGTGGGGGGGGAGCTACAGGATGGCAGGGCAGCGGGCAGAGAGCTACAGGAGGGCAGCAAGGAGCTCCTGGCACACGGATTCATGTACAGGGCTACTAGTAAGTTGATAACAGCTTGTTTTCTATTTTGTTCCTTTTCAGTTCTTTCTCATTGAAGTGCCTCTTCTCCCTGTTGCACAATGAATGGGAGGAGGTGGGCTCTGGGACGTTTGCCCTCCTCAGGGCTCCAAGGCCCCAGAAGTCAATGCCAGTTCCTCAAAGTTGGACTCATCCCTGTCGCCTCTCCTTGTGGGTCCTGCCTGAGTGTCCCAGTCTCCACGCCTGGTCTGAGGGGTCATCTGCTCACTTCACAGTTATGCTCATTCTCTGAGCCCACAGTAGGATTTTCAGTGCCTCACAGTAGGACCATTACACTGTAAATTTAATGATAGTTCGCATAGTTACCAAGCTTTTGGGGTCACATACTGGACAACCCATAGAAAGCCTTTGGCCAAATGATTGGACTTGCCGGGGGCCTCGGTGACAGCAGGAGCAGAAGGCGAGACAGTGTGGGAGGGCCACTTTGGGAACTGGGGATATTTGCATTTATGGGGAAAGTGGCCCTTGAATGATGTCTGTGATGAAGGGATGGCAAGTGTCAGGGTTGGACAGAGCAGGGCTGGCTGCTCATCTTACTCCCCAGGTGATGCTGTGATGCCACAGCTCTCACTTGACCTCTGACCTCCCTGTGCCCCACGAGGGCCCACGTGCAGTCTGTTCTCCTGGCTGCAGTCAGGACAACCTTTCAAAATGCTTATCAGACTATGTTGCTCCCGTCCAGCCCTGTAACAGTTTTCTGTTGCCGTTAGAATAAAATCCCACAGCCATGGCCTCGGGAGTCAGGCCTGCCTGGCCCATCTGCTCAGCCCTGGCTGCCCTCACTGCCCAGCCACACGCTCGGTCCTCCCGCCCCCAGCTAGGGCTGACCTTGTTCTCACCTCCATGCACCCTTCCCCGGGTATGCTCCTCGCTCCCCTCTCTGTACAGCTGGCACCTTCCTGCAACTCTCATCTCCTCTCCAGGATCAGCTCCTCAGGTCTGTGATGAAGCAGTTTGCTGACCCTTCATGAGAGATTTATGTATCATCATCACATCAGTGTCATCATGATGTTCATTTTCTGTATTTGATGATGCTTAACATCCTGGGAGCTTGCTCATCTTAGAGAAAATGCCCTCCTCCCCCAGCACCCCAGCTAATTCCTAGAAAAAGTAAACAGCTTTAGCCAATTTGCTCAGTGGTTAGAGCATTGGCCCACAGACCAAAAATCATGGGTTCAATTCCAGTCAAGGATACATACTTATGTTGCAGTCTAGATCCCCAGCCCTGCGGGGGCGTGCGGGAAGGGCAACCAATGGATGTGAGCACCTCTTTCATATGCAAACCACAGTGATACCCTCAACCACTTCCTTTATCTAACTCTTACACACCAAGCTGACAGTCCCCTGCCCCAAGTTCCCCCAGCACCAGGAGTCAGAGGACTGGGGACCCCATAGCCCAGAGACCACTGAAATTATTTGCACCATCCAATACTAAGCTTGCTCAGCTTGTCTACCTTGTCTGGTCCATTCCTTCCTGCTAAACCCATAATAAAGGCTTCTGCCTAAGCTTCTGCTTTCTGACCCACCCTGGGGCTTCCTGTGTGGTCTGACATGACAGGGCACGCCCCCGACTCCATCACAATGCATGGTGTCTGTTCTTTGGGGTCTTATCAGCAATGGAAAGTCCCCTGCATATTGTTGGTATGCTTTTTACTTGTAATTCCAAGCCACTGTTCCAGGATGCAGGCATCATTCTGTCTGTTCAGCATGGACAATGGACTATCAGTTAGTATTTCTTATCTGAATGAAGTTGTAGGAACTGGGATTACAAACGTGAGATTAACATTTCACACAGCATCATAAGGGGGCCCCAGAAAGGCTTTATGGAAGTACTTATATCATTTCCCAGCACTTAGGCCAAAATATCTATGTGATCTCAGAGAAAGCTCATATTAGGGAAAATCATGTCAAGGTAGACATGTGGCTCTGGTGGAAAGATCTCTGTGTATTGCCTCCTCTTCCAGAGCAATTGGACTGCAGTTCCCAGCACCCCTTGCAGTTAGGTCTGGTCATGTTATTGAGTTCTAGCCAATAGAATGTGAGTGAGTTGATAGGCACCATTTCTAGATCTAGGCCCTACACATGTCTGTGGGCCATCCTCCAAGCTCCACCTTCCCAGGTGACCTCGGAAACCACCAGTGGAAAGTGGAAGTGACAGAATGGAAGGGGTCTTGATTCCAACAGTATCACTCTGTCACATGCATTTTAGACTTAACCTGGGTGAGAAAGTTTTATTGAGTTCAACCATTGAGGCTTCTTATTTTCATAGCTATTTTATTAACATGGATGCCTCTAGTTGGCCCCAAATGTGTTAGCAGGGATTTGAGCCCTCTTCATGCTTCTTCATGCCGCCGGAAGACCAGTGGTGGTGGGAATTGAGAAAATTCTTGCTAATGAGCTTGTGACTAATAAGGCTCACCACCCACGTCTGCCCTCCTGTCTTCTCTTCACCACTGTGGTTTGGTCCTGCCATTGCTCAGCATCGTGCCTTGACTGGCTTAGAAAGAACGATCCCGAAGAATGCAATTCATATCTGACAGTTTTGCAGAGTTGGCAAAACTCTACTACAGAAAAACGGCCTGATATTACTTCTCTGGGCCACAGGCAGATGGCCAGAGGTGCAGGTGTGATTTCTTCTCTCAAACCTACTTTGCTCCTCCAGGCCTGGCTGTCAGCAAACAGGGAGGCCGGCTTCCGGCCATCACTGCAGCATCCCCCTTCCCAGTCTGCTCTCTTCTCCTGCCCTGGGCATTGGGTCCTGGGCTGTTCCCCTGGAGGTGCCAAGCCTGGTAGAAGCTGCCTGCTTTCTTAGCCTCTCCTCCTGTCTGCTTGGGGACACACCAGCGACTGCACCCAGACAGAGTGCCCATGTTCCGTCCTGGTCAGCAGAGTCAAGACAGGTGCTCGGGCAGCTGGCTGCCAGCCCCGTTCTCCCAGGCAGGATGTGATACGGATGTGAGAAGGTACTCAACTTCATTAGCCAAGGAGGGTGGTTCAAACTCACGAGAGATTGCCACGATATAGTAAAATGGGTAAAATAAAAACCAGTGACAACACCAAATGCTGGGAAGAATGTAGAGAGACTGGACCTCTTGGGCATTGCTGGTGGGTATGTAAACTAGTACAGTTACTCTGAGAATAGTTAGGCAGCTCTTCTTAGAACTAAAATCTGACTTGCTGTTCAACCGAGCAATTGCATTCCTGCACATTCATCTCAGCAATGAAAGCTTGTTTTCACACAGACACCCATAAGCAAGTGCTCATAGCATCTGAGGTATCCTGGGCCGGGACTGGACACTTCCCTGGCTGAATGCTCAGTGGTGCATCCACCCCATGGAGGACCACTCAGCAGTGAGCAGGAACGAGCTATGGACATGAGACATGGACAAGTGGGATGAATTCCCAGGACATTTCGCTGAGCGAAAGAAAAACAACCTCACAGGACAGTAACTGCACGATTCTTTTTGTACAACGTTTGTAATATAGTTATGAACATTGAAGTGAATGATGGCTATTGGGATAACATAATTACAGAAATGGAAAACAGATCGGTGGCTTTAGGTGTTAGGGAGTAGGCGTGGCTAGGAAGGGGTGACATGGGGGAGATGCACACATTGTCAAAACGTCACAGAGCCACACACAGGTGAGTGCATGTGTCACGGGTGAAATCGGAATGCACTCGGTGTCTTGTACCAATGTTCATTTCCTGGTTTTGATATTGTGCTCTAGTTACCCAAGGTATTACCTTTGGGGAAAATTGTGTGAAGGATCCATAGGACCTCCCTGTCCATTCTTCCTCTGAATCTTTATTCAAAATAGAAATTTAAAAAATATATGGAACTCTAAGCTAAATGGAGACAAAATTGGAAATAAATGAAAATGTTTACCAAATATTTTATGGGGAAAAATTAATAAAAAATTAATGGTGCTCTGGTTGGGTGGCTCAGTTGGTTGGAGCATTGTCCTGTACACCAAACGGTTGTGGGTTCAATTCTCTGTCAGGGCACATATCTAGGCTGCAGGTTTGATCCCTGGTCAGGGCCGCAGGGGAGGCAGCTGATCAATGTTGCTCTCGCACGTCGATGTTTCTCTCTAAAATCAAGAACACATATCCTTAGATGAGGATTAAAAAAATAAATTAATGGGAAGAACACTAGCCTGGACCTCAGAAGGTCTTAGGTTCAAGTTCTGTTTGTCATTGCAGCTGGGTGAGCCTAGGCAACAGATCTTTGAGTTCTGATTGCCTATTCATAAGACAAGGATTATAACAGTCACAATGTCAGTTTCAAAGCCTTGTTATAAAGATTCAATGAGTTATTATACAGAAAGAACCTTCCATAGTGCCAAGAACATGGGAGAGACTCAAGAAATGTTCATTTTCACATAATACATCATACCATTATACTAAACTACACGTACCTATGGCATGGACAATACTGGGTGTCTCTCCAGAGAAGCTGGCTGCATTGCCAGGCATGGGCAAGGGTCCTCAGGTGCCTGAATAAGCGGGTATCTGTGGATGCAGGAGAATATTGACGAGTTGGAACTTCACCAGAAGCAGTTTGCTGTGGCTGGCATCTATTTTCTGGGGGGCACCATCATTCTCAGGGTCTCCTTGGTCTCTGACCCCTGTCATAGAGTTTGTAGCTTCATTCATCTTGTCCTGGGAAACAAGTGTCCAGAAAACTCTTGGTTGAGCGATAGCTTTAAATAACTTCACTGTATCATTAGGGATTGTCTTTGCAATAATGTTGGAAGAACGGATGGGGATTCTGATAGTGTGGTTCGTACTTCATTTCCAACGTTACCTGGCTACGGTGTCCCATCAGCCTGAGGTTATGTCCAGAAAACAGCACCTAATGTTGACCCCTTGAAGTCCGCCATGAGACTCAGGAATGCCTCACTCTCTGGCAGGTCCTGACTTGGTTTGTCATGGTCTGCCTCCCGGCTACCCAGGCAGGGGATGGGCAGTGGGTCAGTGACAATCATTTTCTAGCTCCATCGACGTGTCTGGTAGCGGTTTCCATTCTATTTTTTATTAAAACCCATATTCTCTCTGTCTGTGGAGTTGTAGGCGTGTGGTTTCTGAATTGGAGCCACTGCCAGGTGTCTCCAGAGCACCTTCCCAGCCCCAGGAGGGCGGAGGAAGGGTGGAGAAGGGGACACTCAGGCCCATGGCTGCGTCCTCACTGACCAGGAACACAGAGCCTCCGACGGGCCTTGGAGAGGCTGACTCGGACACAGTGTGTCTAGTTATACAAGACGGGACCCCTGCTCTCGAGGTTCACTGAGGAAGGCTGGACCGGACCTAGCACACCTTTCACACTCGATTATTGCAGCCCCTCGCCCAGCTCAGGAAGCCCCTGCCCCCTCCCCTTCCACTCCCCTGTCCCCTTGCTGTTACATCCTCCATTTCCAGACTCGGAGTGGGTGCTTTTTAAAAAAAATTTAATAAATCTTTATTGTTCAGATTATTACAATTGTTTCTCTTTTTTCCGCCATAGCTCCCCTCCACCTGGTTTCCACCCCACCCTCTGCCCTTACCTCCCCCATACTGTCCTCATCCTAGGTGTACGATTTTTGTCCAGTC
This sequence comes from Corynorhinus townsendii, assembly GCA_026230045.1. Lineage (NCBI taxonomy): Eukaryota > Metazoa > Chordata > Mammalia > Chiroptera > Vespertilionidae > Corynorhinus > Corynorhinus townsendii. The sequence continues at coordinate 105,187,987 of JAPDVU010000004.1, read as the reverse complement.
TCTTCCCCCCCCACACCCTTTCCCCCCCTCCCCCGAGAATTGTCAGTCCACTCCCTTTCTATACCCCTGATTCTATTATATTCACCAGTTTATTCTGTTCATCAGATTTTTTTATTCACTCAAGTTTTAGATTCACTTGTTGATAGATATGTATTTATTGTTCATAATTTTTATCTTTACCTTCTTCTTCCTCTTCTTAAAGAATACCTTTCAGCATTTCATATAATACTGGTTTGGTGCTGATGTACTCCTTTAGCTTTTTCTTATCTGAGAAGCTCTTTATCTGCCCTTTAATTCTGAATGATAGCTTTGCTGGGTAGAGTAATCTTGATTGTAGGTTCTTGCTATTTCATCACTTTGAATATTTCCTGCCACTGCCTTCTGGCCTGCATAGTTTCTGTTGAGAAATTAGCGGACAGTCATATGGGTGCTCCCTTGTAGGTAACTATTTTTCTCTTGCTGCTTTTAATATTCTCTCTTTGTCTTTTGCTCTTGGCATTTTAATTATGATGTGTCGCGGTGTGGTCCTCTTTGGATTCCTTTTGTTTGGGGTTCTGTGTGCTTCCTGGACTTGTAAGTCTATTTCTTTCACCAGGTGGGGGAAGTTTTCAGTCATTATTTCTTCAAATAGGTTTTCAGTATCTTGCTCTCTCTCTTCTTCTGGCACCCCCATAATTCTGATGTTGGTACGCTTGAAGTTGTCCTAGAGGCTCCTTACACTATTCTTATATTTTTGGATTCTTTTTTCTTTTTGCTTTTCCGGTTGGGTGTTTTCTGCTTCTTTGTATTTCACATCTTTGACTTGATTCTTGCGTTCCTCTAGTCTGCTGTTAGATCTCTGTATATTATTCTTTCAGTCGGTGTATGCTTAATTTCTAGTTGGTCCTTTTTCATATCCTCAAGGATCTCACTAAATTTATTGGCCTTTTCTAGAAAATGTTTGAAAAATCTTATAACCATGGTTTTGATCTCTATATCCAGTTGTTTGCTTTTCTCCATTTCTTTCATTTGTGATCTGTTTCTTTGTCTCTGCATTTTCACTGCTTCCCTGAGTTGGTAGAGTAGCTTTGTGTGTTAAGTGTCCTATATGGCCCAGTGGCTCAGCCTCCCCAGTTACCTGAGGTGGACACTCTTGGTGCACCCCTTTGTGGGCTGTGTGCACAGTCTTGTTGTAGTTAAGCCTTGATTGCTGTTGGTATCACTGGGAGGACTTGACCTCCAGGCCAATTGGCTGTGAGGATCAGCTATGTCTACACTGGGAGAACTTCTGTGCTGGAGACACCCTTATGAGACAGGCCTTGCAAAAGCCTCTGTGCTCAGCCTGGATGGGGCGGAGTCTCAGGGCAGAGCAGACAGCATTGGTTTCCCATCAGCTCTGCCCTAATAGGCTCTTGTGTCCTAGTGTCCAGTGGTAATCGCTGCAAGCACCTCTGAGAGAAAGTTGCCCTCGAGTTTCGCCTGCTGCCAGACAGTCCAGTTTCTTCCCGAATGAGTCTGGGTCCCCAGAGTCACACCCAGAACTGGAGTTAAGTGCAGTTGGGAGCTTTTGTCTCCCTCCTGCTTGAGTAAGCCAGCTGTGTACTCAGTTGCCAGCCCTCTCGGCGCACACGCCTCCATACCTCTGCCTTCTTCAGTTCCTCTGAGTCTCAGTTTGCTTTTCTCTTTCCTTCTAGTTGTATAATTTCCACTCAGTCAGCCTTCCTGTGGTTCTGGATGATGTCCGTTGTCTTTTAATTGTAGTTTTGAAATTGTTGTGCGAGGCAGCAGTTTAGGTGTTTATGCCACCATCTTGGTTTCTCCTTGGGGTGGGTGCTTTTGAATCCAACCAACCTCCCCTCAGGCCCTGAGCTACTCAGTGTCTTCCTTTTCTGCTGAAAACACTTCATGGCTATCAATGATACTCAAATGCTTCAATTCCAATCAAAGTTGATTGATTGATGTTTGGTCCCTCCCAGTTCTCCTTTCTTCCGTTTTACATCTCCACCGGCCTGGGCAGGACAGGGTTTGCCTTCTGCTCCCCCTGCCTCCATCCCCACCCCCCACAGAGAGGTCGGTGTCCCTTGCAGCAAACTGGATTCTCTGGATACTTTCCCAAGGGACCACAAAGCCCCGTTCAAAGAGCGCTGCCCACTAGTTACTCACGTCATGTGAAGAATAAATGGACCTTGTTCCATGATGCTCTTAACTTGTGAGTGAAAATTAAAGCCATTTTAATGATGATTAAGTAAAAATTGGATGCTACACCCTCAAGGGGCCTTTGCTTTCCTGTATATCTGCAGGTTCTTAATTGGCTAATTTCTGAGGGGCAGGGAGGGGGGGCATGACAGCAGGAGGTGGCCGCATTCCACTGTGCAGAGTTGTGGCAGAGAAGTTTGCAGCATTTTATAGCTCCATTTACAAGAAGTGGCTTCTAACACATTATCGGGCTTCATGAGCTGCCTCCCTTAACATGAATACTTCAGCTCATCTTAATTAAGTATTCCAACTGAGGTTTTGGGGGTTTTCTTCTCATTTAGTTTATTATGCTAGATTGCAAAGTTAAGAGGCATTTTAAAAAATTAAACTAGTATCTTTTAGCATCAGAGAGCTCTTTAAATTCTAGTTTAAATAGAGACTTCCTAGCTTAAGCTGATGTTGGTGTGGGATTAACTCTTTCTATTCCACATCAGTTCCAGGGATTCGGGACACACACAGAGTCTACTCCTGAACCCTCAACAGTGACACATTGCTGAGCTGTCCAACTAACAAATATCAAAGAAATACTATTGTCCGAAATTCTCCACAAACGTTACCTGGTAGGGTATATCCAACCCATTTCTCTCTGGCCATCCTTGTCTTCACATGTGCCAGGTGCTGTAGAGTGTGGGCAGCCACACTTCCACCGGGGCTACATGTCGCATTCGTCACTGGCCTTGAGTTCTGGCTCTGTCATGTGCAAAGATGGACAGCTGAGCAGCGGAACTATCACAGCCATGGTGTCCTCTGAGGAGTGTCCCAAGCTGAGTGTGCGAAGACACTCTATCTTCATGCCTGCAACTTCCAAGAGTGTAAATGTCCCAAATTCCTTTTTGTTCTTGGAGGAAGAATATTCTTAGAATATTCTTTATATTCTTTGACATCATCACTGAGCATTTCCAGTGGCCGATCCTCATGCGTGAAACCCTGGCAATGGCTTTGACCCATCAGAATGCCATGCACTGGGGAATGTCTCAGCAATGGCAGGAGCTGCTGATGGGAGTGGACTCAGAAGCTGGACCAGTGGACCTGGGGCAGACGCTGCTCTGGGCTTTGACTGTAGGCCTGTGGGCAGAATGTTTGGTGTGAAACACAATTCTTATTTGTGTGTTGAGGGGAAATCATGGCCTCATTGAGAATTTGATAAAAGCTACGGGCTCTTCCACAGACATGTGTGTCTGTACCTGGTTTTGCACGGTCTCTGCTCTGAGTTCGGAAGCCTGTGTCGGGCTAGCCCCTGGCACCTGCATGGGTGAATAAGCAGCTCCACATGGATGTCCACATGAAGGTCATGGCTGCAGTGAGGTGCCATGTTTCCTGGGTAGGAGAAGCTGGAGGTAGGAGTGTGGGTTGAAGTGGGAAGGGTGCCAGTTTTCAAGCAGGACATTTTTTCCTTTTTCCCTTCCCTTGACCCCTCAATCTACCTGAAATCCCAGTCAGGTCCTGCCTCCACGCAGATCACCACTCCATGCTTCCTCCCCTTTGCTCCTCTCGCCTGAGGAATGAAGTGACTGCCTCCACCCCACCTCCCATGCCCTCTTTGACCTCCCCCATCCTCCTGCTGCCACCAACCACGGAGATGCTGGTGAACACACACCCGGTCACGTTGCATCGCTTACCTCTCAAAGCATGTGAGGAGCTTGTCCCGGGTCCCGGGGGCTCCGTCACCAGCCTGCCTCCCATGCTCAGATCCTGCAACGCTGTCCTAGGCTGGGGGTGTTCTTTCTAGTTCTTAAATATGCTCGGTCTTCATCATGTGGAAGCACAGGACTTGGTTGGAAGGTCTGGAAGGAGGATTCTCTGAAAGGTTGGAGGCCTCTGGGGGGACCTTGCCAAGGTGGCAGCCCTTGCCTTGACTTTTCCAAACAAATCTGACTCCTGGGTGTTTTACTAGAATCTTTATGCTTAGACTTCAGAACGTCCTTGTTTGAAAGACATGACAGATGCAGGTGCTTTCTCAAGGATGCTTACCCTGCTGATTGTATCTAGAGGTTAATTTTAGTTCAAGTTGAACTAAAAGCCTAAAGAGGCAGGCGAACAGGGCCATTTGCTTCCAAACCAAGCAGCCCTTTAGCTTCTGTTTCACAGAAATGTGTGTCAGGGTAATCATTCATCCATCACTCAGGGTCTGCTGGTCAGCCCCGGCACTTCTCCTTCTCTGGGGCTAGGGAAGGAGATGAGAGAAAATGTGACACAAAAATACTAATTTTCACATGCATGTTGCCTCATCTCTCCAACCAGACTACAAGCTCCCTAAGAGCAATCACTCAATTTTATGCTTTTCATCTTCAACAGCCCCACCTTTGCCTCCAGCCTCCTCCCTGTGGCTGCATCTAGGACAGGATCTTGCACAAGTTCACAGAACACATTGCTTTTTGAGCACCTACTCCACATGGGTTAAGCACTGGGAACTTAGTGGGTGCAGATGTTGAGATGGTTTCTCATAGTCTAGGGCTGTGGGCCATTGCGTGCATGGTGAGGATGGGAGCGAGGAGATACTTGCCGTCACACATGTGAGATGTGTCAAAGCAGATTCTCAGCCAAGGTGGAATTTTGTCACTCTGGTGAATTTGGAAAACCAGCTCAAGCTAATGCATTGCCTTGGGTTAGCCATGATGCAATAGTGCCTTGGTTGCTTCCAGGAGTAACTGTGATTGCTCAGAGTGCTCAGTGTGCTCCTTGGCTGTAGCTGAGGGAATGAAACAACCAGAAAGGAAGACTATTCTTAACACAAAGAGACAAGCCAGGGAAGCTCTGCTTCACCTTCCTCCCCCCAGGGGCAACTTCTACGCAGAGTGTTGTCTGAAACACGGCAGAACTAGAAATCAAAGCACGTTAAAGAAAAAGGTATTTCTTCTTTAGCAGCAGCCTCTTCCTTCAGACTTAAACACAACCACCCCAAAATGTCAGCGGTGAGGTGGTGTCAGGTATAACATGGGGGTAGGGATTCCACCTGACTCTTCGGTTTACAGCTCGGTCTTAAAGGAACTTAGAGCCGGTCTTGCCCGGTTATTCTTGCTGATGCAGGTGGAATTGCCTACCAGCTGTTCATGTCACCTGGACTACATGCCAGCTTGTAGAGCTGAGGGAGCCAGTGCAAGCATGCCTGGGACACTTTTAGGCTGGTGACTAGAGAAGAGCAGGGCAGCGTGGTTCACCCTGGTTGAAGCTGGGGGCTCTGGGCTGGATGGAGCAGGGGGCTCTGGGCTGGATGGAGCAGGGGCCTCTGGGCTGGATGGAGCTGGGGGACTCTGGGCTGAATGGACCTGGGGAACTCTGGGCTGGTTAAAATGACAAGGGCTTGTGGAAATGAGTAACAGGGTGTTATTTTAAAAGACAAGGTTTTTTTTATATCCCCTCCTCCCCTTTTCTGCTGAAATAAAAATAGAATCAGGGAGGAGGAGACTGGCAAGCATACGCTCTTTCTTGCTGTCAGGGGAGTGGAGCCGGGGAAGTCTGTCCTAGGACCCTGGGCTGTCCTGAGTCTGGGAGGTGTGTGGGGTGGAGGGCGGCACCCTAACCCAGGGAAAGAAAGGCTGCAAAGTAACAGAGCCCAACAACCTGTCAGAACCACACATTCAAATAAAGGTCAGTCACAAAAGCGTCCACTTTGGGGGCTGCTCAGCTTCCAAGAACATGGCAAAAATGGCTTACCCTTCTGAAAACTGTAGACATTTTCTTAAGAAACAATTGACGTCTGATCCTTTTGAGTTATTTTGTGTGTGTGGTGACCAACAGCAGTCTGGCTTCTTCTCTTGTGTGTGGCCTTCTCATGTTCCCAGCACCATTTGTGGACAGGCTTTCCCATCTCCATTGTATGTTTTCAGCTCCTTTGAAGGAAATCAGTTGCCCATATACATGTGGGTTTATTTCTGGGCTCTCTATTCTGTTCCATTGGTCTGTGTGTCTGTTTTTCTGCCAATACCATGCTATTTTGATGATTGCTGCTTCATAGTTACATGGAATACTTCTCAGCCATCAGAAAAGATGAAATACCGCCATTTGTGACAACATGGATGGATCTTGAGAATATCATGCTAAGTGAAATTAGTCAGATGGAAAAAGTCAAGAACCACATGATTTCACTCACATGTAGGATATAAAACAGAAATCAACAAATGAACAAACAAAAACTCATAGACACAGACAAGAGTTTGGTGGTTCCCAGAGCTAAGGGGCGTGGGGATGTAGTGAAGGGTCAAGGGGTCAGATATATGGCGACGGAAGGAGTCTTCACTTGGGGTGGTGGGTCCACAATGCCATATATGGATGATGTATCATAAAATTGTACACCTGGAACCTATATAATTTTATTAACCAATGTCACCCCAATACACTTAATAAAATGAAAAGAAACAATTTAAGTCAAATCAGTTTTGCTAGTTTAGTTTCTGATGAAAGAATGGTATGCATTTACCTTAAAACAACTACCAAGCCTTGACTGCCCCTAACTCTCACATTTGCCCTCAGAGCCCAAGGATTTAGCATCATGAGCTACATGGAGGCAGCCCGATGACAGCCCGCGGAGAAGTTTAAAGCCTGACACATGCTACTGTGGCATCAGAGGATGTGCGGAGGCTCTCAAAGGGTTGTTGTGAGCAATCACAACCCAGACATGGATTCCAGGATCTGTCAGGGCCTTCTCCCCACGCATCCCATATAGCCTGAGCAGCCATCACTACAGCCTTCGCTCAAGCCGCAGGGCCAGAGGGGCTGTGCTCAGTCACCTGTATTTTGCTTTATGAACCAAAGAGCAGTGTCTGATTTTTCCATGCGTGCTCTGCATGTTCCCATGGTGCCAAAGGTGAGGTCTGCAATATGAAGTTCTTTTAGTGAAGCCCGACTTATTCCACTGGGTTGCAGCTGGGTGGCATGAGGCTGGGCCAGCTGATTGGGAACAGACTGGACTGAGGAACTCACAAGCATTGCTTTGCGCTTTTCTGCACTTCCAAGATTTCTTGCTTCCACAAGGACGAATAATATTGTGTCCATGTTGGCACTGCAGTTACTGCCGCTGCCACCTCCTCCTGCTCTTGCTCACTGTGCTTCAGTGTTCCATACACGGACCAGTCCAAGCATGCCCGTAGTCAGCACACCCAGCGACACCACCTGCTGGGCCCGAGCAAGGCCTGGGCGTCTCATAGCAAGTGAAGGGTGTGAAGTTGGTGGTGACAGAAGCCTTGAGTCTCATCTGGAATGTTCTGCCCGTATTCCAGAAGGAACAGGGAGCCACTGAAGAGTCCTGGAGCGGGAGGGAATGCTGTTTCATGATACTCTGAGGACAGATTTTTGGTTGACCTCCGTACTCAGTGGAATAAGTCGGAAGGACTGATTCGTTCCAGGCCTGCGGTCAGTGTATAGGGTTCATACAGAAACAATACTTCATGGCCGAGTCACATTCTTTAACGTCTGGAGTCTTTGCATTTCTAGTCACCCCAAGTTTTCTCTCCTAAAAGGCCACTGATTAACCAAAGAACTTGTATGCATATACCAGTATGCATCACCCATGGATACAGACAATAGTGTGGTGAAGGCTTGGGGTGGTGGGTGGGGGCGGGCTAGAAGGGGTCAGTAGGGAAAAAACCGGGATATCTGTAATACTTTCAACAATAAAGATAAACTGGGGGGGAAAAAAGCCACAGCGATCTTCAAGTCATTATCTCTGACACTGCATTTGTCTGGGGCTGGTTAGGCAAACGACCAACCAAAGTGCCTGTCAGGGAGATTAGTGCCCTCATTTGTCACCAGCGAACTCAGCGAGGCCCATGCCCTTTCTCGTGGATTGACTAACGGCTTTGAAGGAGCAAAGTGCAAGGGAGAGCCCTTCCCCTAGGAGGGAATCCCATCACAGGGATGGACGCCCCATCCTTTCCACTTCAATGAGGCGTCCCTGCTGCCAAATGCAAGGAGCTTGTCAACATCATAGGACGGATGGGGTGGGTGCCTTGGAGGGAGGCGCCCGTACTGCTGTGAAGGGACACCCACCCGGGGGGCGTTGTTCCCACTCCCTCTGCTCAGCAGGCCAGTCTCTAGTCTCCTTGCTTCTTACTGATGCTTCACACCCACCCACCTCCTCTGCCTTTGCTGGGAGCCCTCACCCACCTCCTCTCCCTTTGCTGGGAGCCCTCACCCACCTCCTCTGCCTTTGTTGGGAGTCCTCACCCACCTCCTCTACCTTTGCTGGGAGCACCACCTCCTCTGCCTTTGCTGGGAGCCCTTACCCACCTCCTCTGCCTTTGCTGGGAGCCCTCACCCACCTCCTCTCCCTTTGCTGGGAGCCCTCACCCACCTCCTCTGCCTTTGTTGGGAGTCCTCACCCACCTCCTCTACCTTTGCTGGGAGCACCACCTCCTCTGCCTTTGCTGGGAGCCCTTACCCACCTCCTCTGCCTTTGCTGGGAGCCCTCACCCACCTCCTCTACCTTTGCTGGGAGCACCACCTCCTCTGCCTTTGCTGGGAGCCCTTACCCACCTCCTCTGCCTTTGCTGGGAGCCCTCACCCACCCACCTCCTCTACCTTTGCTGGGAGCCAGCACCCACCCACCTCCTCTGCCTTTGCTGGGAGCCCTGCACCCACCCACTTCTTCTACCTTTGCTGGGAGCCAGCACCCACCCACCTCCTCTGCCTTTGCTGGGAGCCCTCACCCACCTCCTCTGCCTTTGCTGGAAGCCGGCACAGCTTTTGAAGCCAACTCCAACCTCTTCTCTTGGGAGTCAGAGCTTCTTTTTCTGAGTTTCAACCATGTGCAGAGTGTGCTGTGTGGTTGGACTCTGGGTTCCCTGCTTCCTTTTTGCATCTGCACTGAGCTTTGGAGGCCATTCACCATGTCCTATACAACTCTGTATCTTGCTATCACAGAGCCCCACGTGGAGGACACACAGAACCCACGCTGAGGACACACAGAGCCCACGCTGAGGACACAGAACCCATGCTGAGGACACACAGAGCCCATGCTGAGAACACAGAAACCACGCTGAGGACACAGAGCCCACGCTGAGGACACAGAACCCACGCTGAGGACACACAGAGCCCACGCTGAGGACACAGAACCCATGCTGAGGACACACAGAGCCCACGCTGAGGACACAGAACCCACACTGAGGACACACAGAGCCCATGCTGTGAACACAGAAACCACGCTGAGGGCACACAGAGCCCACGCTGAGGACACAGAACCCACGCTGAGGACACACAGAGCCCATGCTGTGAACACAGAAACCACGCTGAGGGCACACAGAGCCCACGCTGAGGACACAGAACCCACGCTGAGGACACACAGAGCCCATGCTGAGGTCACAGAAACCACATTGAGGACACACAGAGAGCCATGCGGAGGACACGTAGAGCCCCACGTAGAGGACATGCAGAACCCCATGTGGAGGACACGCAGAGTCCACGCGGGGATTTAATGCGTTACCTTGAGAAAATCACTGCCCTTTGCTGGCCAGCACCATCCTCCCCCTTCCTTCTACCCTCCCCCCAGGAATACAAATGTGGAAACTGTCACTGGAAAGGGGACCTGGCCCTGAGCATGTCTGCCTCGGGCTGACCCGGAATGTGTGGTTCCTGACTTTGTGCAGGAAGAATGTCACACCCTGAGTCCGGTGAACTGTGGAGGATGTCTGTGAAAGCTGGGGACATGAAACAGGGAGGGCTGGCAATGAGCCTGGGCTTGGCTCACTGAGAAGTCAGAGAGAAGGGTCCTTGGGGACAAGGTCGGGGTGTCTGGGACGAGCTGCCACTGCCTGTTGCTGCCCTGGTGGCAAGCCTCACGGGGTCCCTTAGAATTTAGGAGACTCATGCCTGTGGGGAAGCGAAGCAGGAGTAGGAGGCTTGGGCGTGCTCCTGGGAGGGAGAGTGCGCTGGGTCTTTGTCCTGAGGCTTTTATTTCTCTTGCTGGAGAGCACCCTGCTGGCCTTGAAGGTCATCACAGCCCCATGGTGGACAACCTGTGCTCCTGCAGCACCGCCTGGGCCTCCCCTACAAGCGCTCCCTTTGCAACCTCATGGCTGACCACCTCAGGTACATCATCCAGGGCGGGGTGGATGGGCACAGCGCCAGAGAGGATGCCAGCGCCTGCAGACACCTGGTCACCTGGAAGATTGGACAAGACGCCAAGACCAGGTGCTGACCACTGCCCAGCATTTTAAGGAAATAATTATGAATTTGGAAAGTTCCGTGTGATCACAGATATCTCTTGCCCCAAACTGGAACACAAATGTCTAACAATAAAGGAGTGGTTAAATAAACTATAGTACATCTGTAGGTTTATTTTTCATAATGTTTATTTCCTGCTCGACCGGTGTGGCTCAGTGGTTGAGCATTGACCTAGGAACCAGGAGGTCATGGTTTGATTCCAGGTCAGTGCACATGCCCGGGTTGTGGGCTCAGTTTCCAGTGTGGTACGTGCAGGAGGCAGCCGATCAATGATTCTCTCATCATTGATGTTTTTCTCTCTCTCTCTCCCTCTCTGAAATATAATTTTGAAATATATATTTAAAAATAGTGACAATAAAAGAAAAGAAAATTAACAGCTCTGTGCAAGGTTTTCTCAGTGGTTGGAGCATCAGCCCTTGGATCGAAGTGTCAAGGGTTCGATTTCCGGTTAAGGGCACATTCCTCTGTGTGGGTCTGATCCCCAGTTCCCAGTCAAGGTGTGTGTGGGAAGCAACCAATCAATGCCTCTCTCTCTCTCTCTCTCTCTCTCTCTCTCTCTCTCTCCTCCTTCTCCTCCTCCTCTTCTTCCTCCTCCTCCTCCTCCCTTCCACTCTCTTTAGAAATCAATGGAAAAAATATCCTTCGGTGAGGATTAACAAATAAAAAAACAAAAGATTAAATAAAATTATCAAATGGTCCAGCAGTTCCACTTCCTGGTAGATACACACAGAAGTGGAAAGCAGGGTTCTGAGGAGATATGCGTGCACCATGTTCACAACGGGGTTGTTCACAACAGCTCAGGGTGGAAGCACCACTGAGGATTGTGCATCGAGAGATGAATGGATAAGAAGCAGAATGGAGCATAGACATATACCATGGGCTAGCATTCAGCATTAAAAAGGAAGGAAATTCTGACACATGCTCCAATATGGATGATGACCCTGGAGGACATGCTGCTACGTGAAATCAGCCAGGCCCAAAAGGACAAATTCTGTAATTAATGAGGTGGTCAACTTCACAGGGACAGAAAGTGGAATGTTCATTGCCAGGGACTGGGGGGAGAAGGAAGGGAGAGTTAGGGTGTTGAATGTGTACAGGGGTTCTGTTTTGCAAAATGAAAAAAGGGAGAGGGAGCCTTCCTGAGGGATGAACATGTGTTCCAGCCCCCAAAAAAGAGAAGGTGGAGCACAAGGAGCCATGGGGTCTGACCATGCTGCCCCTGGGCAGGAGACAGAGAGGACCTCTCATCTCAGCAAGCAGGGCAAGGAGAGACAGCCCAGCACGCCCCGGGTCCTGGCAGAGGATGGGGGGGGGGGCGGGAGGAGTTCAGCAGCAGCCCTGACTTCTACCCAATAGACACCACTGGCACCCTCTCCTCTTCCCAAGGTGTGACAACCAAAGAGGTTTACAGACGTTGCTCACTGCTCCTGCGGCTCATCCTCCCCCCCCCCCCCCATGGAGAACTTCTATCCTAAGGGAGTGAAGGGGGTATATTTTGGAGAAACCACACACTCCAATATTCTACTATTCTCTGTTCAGAGGCATTTCTCTCATTAACATGCTGAATCAGTTCCCCAGGGTCTCCCTGCTGAAGGACAAGAGACTCGAGATGCTTGGGCCTGTCCGACGGAACTGATCCCCATGGCCCTGTGCAAACACTTTCAGGAGACTCAATGGTCTCCTGACATTGTGTTCCCAGCCACGTCTTTGTTGTAAAGCAAGAATGAGTAACCTAGAACCTGAGTTCGAGTATGTATTGCTGCAGGAGGAGCACAGTGGGGAGACGCTGTGTTTATTGAGCACCTACTATGTGCCAGCACCACACTCAGTGCTTTGTGTTTGTCCAACCTAGTCGTCGCACAGGGGTTTGAGGTCAGTGTTGCTACTGCACTCTGTCGATTCAGAGACTTACCTCCGTGAGCCATACTCACTCCCAGGGTTACACTCAGGTCTGGCTTCACAGCTCACGGCATTTTACCTTGGCGACACTGAGCCTGGGGGTCAGACACTTCCTCTCCACTTAGGCAGGCTGTGGCCGCTGCAGGCTGCTCGCCTGGGTAGCTCGCTGAGTAAGGTGTTAAACATCCACTGCTTCTCCTCTCTGCCTGCTTCTGGGACCTCAGGCCTGAGGGCGGGGGTTGCAGGGCGTCTTGTGCCTTTGATGTGCTCCGAGTGCGAGTGCGGAGTGCCGAGTGCTGTGCTCTGAGAATCTGAGTGTCTGCCCGGTCCCTCTCCTCCTGCGTTCCTCACCTGCCTGGGCCTTCCCGCCTCTGATGACAGCAGGTACACAGGGGCCGTGTTCCGTTCCCACCTCACTGGGAGGTCGCAGCTCCGACGGGTGGCCTGTGGGCTGTCTCTCCCCACCTGTGAGGGTCTCTGAGGACCCTCACAGAGGGCTATAGGCTCTCGGGAGGGGGAGGCCCCATCTTCTAACTTTGTTTCTGGCTTCACCTTAGTTTTTGTTTCCTGCCTTCAATTTTTCTTTTCTCTCAGTTCTTTCCTCTCAAGCCAGACCTGCCACCAGTGCCAGGCCTCCTGCCCCGAGCGCCTTGATGGTGCCCGAGATCCTAACATTCGAGTCTCCCTTGTGGGTGAGGAAATGCAAAGAGTGAACCACACTCCATGCTAAGAGGGGACCAGGGAGGAGCAGGTGGGCAGAGCTGCCCCATCCTGGGCATGGAGGAGCAGGTGAGGACTCTACGGGCCTCTGGGTGGTGGGAAGGAACAAAGCCGGATAGCACCTCAGAGAGCACGCTTCATGAGCTGGGGCGGGGGGCGGAGGGGAGAGGACAGGAGGTCCCTGTGACACCAGCACCAGGTGCAACGGCCGCCCCCGGGCCCCCGGGAGAGGTCTTTCCACCAGGCATCACCCTGATCAGATCACATGTGCCCGGCTAAACTCAGGCCGTTGTGGGAAATGCAGGGATCAGGGCTGGGACAAAAGGCCAGAGGATTCAGTTATGTTGAGCTGCTGGGTAGACACAGGGTGACCGAACGGGTGCTCTGGCTGCGATGAGTCATATGTGACCCTGGGGCCCCGAGCTCCGCTTTGAGCACAGCTCTTTAAGCGTGTCAAGGACCTTGGAATGGAAACAGCTCCGCTGAGGGACCTTCGCCCGCCGCGGTGCTCAGCCTCGTCCTTTAGCTCTAAGCTGCAAATGGGGGAGCGGAGGGGACCATGGTATCTAACACTCTTGTCCCACCTAGAGCCGTAAGCCTGCTAAGCACTGCTGCGCAGGGACCAGGCAGCCATGAGCCAGTGGGTGTTCCTGGGATGTGACAGCCCGAGGCTCCTCCCCCTGGAGGTGCAATCAGGTGGTAGGGGCCTAGAGTGCTTCATGGTTCTTTGGAAGAAGAGGCCCCGGGAAGGAGAGCAGCCCAGATGCCAATGGGGATGGATGGAAACAAGTGCAGTTTTGCGTTCTCAGGACGCACCTGCCCATCCCCGCCAGGAGTTGGCTCTGGCTCTCACGCCCTGGCTGCCTTCTGCATTCACTGTCTGAGCTGACTGCCAGCCAGTCCTCCAGCCCCACGCCACCGGGTGGGTCTGAGCCGGAGTTGGTCACGCACTCTGAGGAGAGGCACCTTGAGTGGAGAACCTGGGTTTCGCAGTGGAGGGTGCACCCAGATGCGCAGTGGTCTGGGAAGGGAGTCGTGGCTGAGGTGGCTGTTAGTGGTGGATGAGGAGTTGTTCTCTGATTGGGTAGCTTCATAATCTTATCCAGGGAGACAGACGCTGGCCGAGGCTGGTTCTCATTGGTGAGGAAGCCCCAGTGACTCCTGGTAATGGGATGGAGGGTGCAGGTCATGGGCTCCCGTCTTTTCCCGCTCAGATAGGATTGCTGAATCCACATGGGGAGACCAGACAGGCTGACAGGAGCAGGGAAGGTGGCTCCTGACTCCTGGTTCAGTGACAGTAGGACAAGGGCAGGACAGGTGTGGGCCGGGGACCTGCCAGGTGAGGAATGATGGGCAGCCGGACTCCATTATCGCCTGGCCTTGCACAGCTGCGGGAGCATGTGCTGGGGGCCGGTGGCATGCAGGGGGGAGAGTGGCTTTGACGACTCCAGGGAGGGTGTGATCGCTGCAGCCACCTCCTGCTCTCCCCCTTGCGCTGTCCTTCCTCCCACCGTTTCTCCCCTGGAAACTGAAGACCGAAGGTTCGGGGGCATCTGCCGAAGTCTCGCAGAGCTCTGCTGTGAGGCCATGGCAGGGGTGCAGGAAGACTGGGCCTGATGGACTATGAAGGGGCGGGTATTCGATCGGCTCAGGTGGGGAACATGAACCTCCAGAGAAAGGGCCAAAGATCCCAGGGTCAGAAGATGTCTGGCACACATCTGTGTGAGTGCATATGCATGTGCATGCGTGTAGACACACATGCTCATGCGTGTGTTAGGCAGGATGGGGAGTCAGGCTGTGGACCGGCAAGTGACCAGCCTGAGGTCCCTGGGGGTCCCACCAGGACAGGAAGTGTGCGGTCCAACTGTGATTGTGAGCTGGGATGAGGGCGCTGGCCAGCATGGAACAGCAGGGCGCTGTGTCCAGATCTGCCCTGGACAGGTGTGTTCTGGGTAATTATTAATATGTCCCCGGGAGCCATCTGGTCAGCCTCTCTGATAGGAAATGGACACCATCACAGGCTCATGTTCCCGTGGGAATGCTGAGCAGATCCTCACTGTTTGTCCCTGGTCCTCCCCACGAGCCTGGCTGGCCGAGGCTGTTCACCCTGGTCCATCTCTGGGCCAGCTCCTGACTTGGACACAGAGTGTCAGTTGTGTCTCCTTCCTAGACGGTCTGTTGAGGATGCCTCGTCCTGAGCTTGCAGAATGCCAAAGCTTTGCACTGCCCCAGACAGCAGGGCCACCCGTCTATCCTGTGACTTCATTGTTCATTATCCCTATTTGTGGCTCCAAAAGCACATGCCTGTCCCCTTAGGGTGTGTTTGTGCAGTGACCGGCCTAGAGGGAGCACACATGCAGACACAGGATGCCACAGGAACACATGTTGCCATGGGGACACAGATGCCACAGGGACATGGATGCCACAGGGAGGGACACAGGATGCTACAGGAATACAGGATGCCATGGGGACACATGTGCCATGGGTGCACAGGATGTCACAGGGATAGGATGTCACAGGGACACAGATGCCACAGGGACACAGGATGCCATAGGGACACAGGATGCCACAGGGACACGGATGCCACAGGGACACGGATGCCACAGGGAGGGACACAGGATGCTACAGGAATACAGGATGCCATGGGGACACAGATGCCATGGGGACACATGATGCCACCGGGACACAGGATGCCACGGGGACACAGGATGCCACATGGACACAGATACCATGGGGACATAGGATACTACAGGAATAGGATGCCACGGGGACACAGATGCCACAGGGACACAGTAAGCCATGGGGACATAGGATGCTATAGGGACACAGATGCCATGGGGACATAGGATGCCACGGGGACACAGATGCTACAGGGACATAAGATGCCATGGGGACACAGGGTATGGGGGAATTGGTTTCTCTCCCTAATTGTGAGGACACACTGTGGTTTTACATCTGTATGCAAATAGCTCCTTTTCTAAGGAAAGCGGTGAAAACATCCATCAGCACTCTGCCCGGAATGGTGTGTATAGCAGCTGGGTCCCGAGGATCCAGGCATCTCTCAGTGGGCAGTTTCCCTCCTCCTGCCTGGGCCTGCGTGACAACGGCTACGTGCGACTTAGCGTCTCTTATTTGAACAGCCCAGACAATGCTGTGACCGTGACCTTCTTCAGACCCAGGACAGGCTCCCGGGGCACTTGGTGGCCGTCTCACAGTGCCGTGCCTTGCAGTCTGAGGGCACTGGGTTGTACCTCTGGGACCAGGAGGCTGTTAGAAGGTGAGAACCTCAGGCATCTGGCAGGCAATCCACTGAGAAGCACATCCAACCCAGCCATGCTCCTGGGGTTTTCTACGTGATGTACTGCAAGGGGAAAAAATACTGCTAACAGGTGCACTGAGGCTCGATTTAAAAAGCAAAACTCCAGCTGGCATTTGTTTGCCAAGTTCTGACCCAGGCATTCCCGGTCCTCTCTCCTGATCTTCCTCTGCACAAAACTCTGCCGTGTCTGAACCAGCCTGAAGTCCTCTGTGAGCATGTGGCTTGTGCTACCCGCTCAAGACCACAATGGTGCTCTCTTCTCTCTGCCCATCTCATCTGCCAAGGACCCACCATGGGCATCGGTCTGATTCCTTTGGTGACAGTCAGAAGCGGCCTCATTAGAATCAGATTCAAGCTCCCAGGCAGCAATTGGAGAATGTTGGCTGAGAAATGTTACGTTGTTGACCCTCAGTTCCTTCAGCGTAACCTGCTGGGAAGGGAGCAGGGACGATGCTTGGGTTCCTACCAGCACCACGGACCCAGACCTGAGCCGCACAGACCAGAGGACCCACTGAATCCTAGTTTAAGGGAAGTGTTGGCTTTGAACTGGTGCCTTCTTCCTGTCCCAGCCCTGCCCCTCCCCAGCCCTGTTTCATTAGCCCAAGTTCCTGGGCGTCATTCGCCATCGGGGCTGGGCTCCTCTGCTCCTCCAGGGATGAGAGGCCCACAGGTGGCCTGTGTGAGTCTACTCTCAGTGTCTGCCAGGATCTTTTCATGATGTAGGGAGTGTTTTCAAGCAATAACTATGAAAAAACAAAGATCTGCATATGGTCCTTAGGTTTTCTGATGCGTGTGCTTCATGGTGGAACTTTCCCGCTGGCACCCCAGTGGGCTGGCAGGGAGGGCTGTGCTGGAGTGGGGGTGGGCAGGGGGAGGTGGCTGCCAGGGCTGGGAGGAGAGGGCTGGCCCAGCCTTGGATTTCTGGCCCCGAGCTGAGCATTCTGGGAGGGCAAGTCCTCCAGAGGTTTCCTTGGACAAAGGTCAAGGCCTGCCCTGTATTTGCCAGGACGCAGCACCCAGAGCCTGGGAATGGGTCGCAGTCACTTTTACTTTATACACATTCCGTTTTTAAAATCTGGTAAGGACACATCGCTTAAAAAATTTTTAAAGCGACAGTAAAATTCCCCACTTCCTGGCATAATTACTGAAAAGTTTTCATGTGCTTAGAAAAAGTTTAGAAAAAAGGATACATACCAAAATTGAGATGATCATTTTGTGTATCATTTTTGCCATTTTCTTAAAAAAAAAAATCCTCACTCAAGGATATATTTTTGATTTTAGAGAGAGAGGAAAGGAGGGAGAAAGAGAGAGAGAGAGAGAGAGAGAGAGAGAGAGAGAGAGAGAGACCAAAAAGAAAAAGATAAAATAGATAAATGGGCAACACGGACATTTGAATGTGAGGGAAGACACAAATGGCCAATGAATAGGGAAGACACATTCCATTTTATCACAGAGCAGACTGGCCAAATTCAGGAGCCTTCGCGTGTTAAGTGGTCGGAAGGATGTGAGCCAAGGACGCATCCTGCTCAGCACAGGCGGAAACGCTCCCTGGGATACTTGCCTTAGAAAGAAGATTCCTGTGTTCTGTAAGTTGAAGGTCTGCATGCCCTGTGACCAGAGCCATCCTGTTCCTAGGTATATTCTCACGCAGAATCCTGTGACTGTGCCCCTGGAGACACACACAATCATGTTGACAGCAGTGCTATGTATAATGTGGGAAAAACACCTGGAAGCAATCCCAGTTCCCATTGACACGAGAATAGATGACAGAGTGACCTTAAGAAAGAAAATTCATACTCAAGGGATGGCTCAGGAATGAGGGCCACACCTCTGTGTCAGGGTCCCTATTGCCATGTGCCGTAGGATTCATGAGCTGTCAGCTGTCAGCTCCCCCAAACGCCATCCGTGGAATGTGTTGAACCAGAAAGCAAGCCTCAGGCTCTCAGCACCCAGTTCCACGGGATGGTTAGCCAGGCACCAGACTCCCCAGGATTTCTGGTGTCTGTGGTGTGTTTTCAGATGAGGTTAGTGTTTGAGTCAGTGGATAGCCAGGCACCAGACTCCCCAGGATTTCTGGTGTCTCTGGTGTGTTTTCAGATGAGGTTAGTGTCTGAGTCAGTGGACTCCATAGATGGACCTTCCCAAGGTCTGTGGACCTCATCTGATCCATTGAACAAGAGGGGGAGGAAAGAAGAATTCATCCCCTTTTCCCACCTCACAGATGCACACAGATGCACAGAGGACAGCTCATCATCTCCAGACCTTGGATGGAACACATACACCATTAGGACCTCTTTTTTTTTTTTTTTTTAAATATATTTTATTGATTTTTTACAGAGAGGAAAGGAGAGAGATAGTTAGAAACATCGATCAGCTGCCTCCTGCAAGCCCCCTACTGGGGATGTGCCTGCAACCAGGTACATGCCCTTGACCAGAATTGAACCTGGGACCTTTCAGTCCACAGGCTGACACTCTATCCACTGAGCCAAACCGGTTTCAGCCATTTGGTCCTCTTATTCTCAGACCTTTGGACTTAGACTGAATCACATGACTGACTTTCCAGATGGGACTTCCCAGTCTCCATAACTGTGAGCCAGTTTCTCATAATAAATCTATATTGCTATGAATATGTATTATGAATGTATCTATGACTATATAATTCATAGCATATATTCTTATTCACAATTATATGTATATCCTACTGTTCATTTCCCCAGAGAACCCTGGTTAGTATCATCTGCTGTGGAGGATACTGATGGATAATAGGAAAAGGTTATGTTACAACAGCTTCAGATGGGTAGGTAGAGAGGTGAAGGTCCTGAAGAGAGTATTAGGGAGCAAGCTGTCTGTCTTGAGAAGTAAGTTTTTTAGTTGGTTTATAGAGATATATTTTAGGAGCAAAGTTTCCTTAGAGCAAATACCCAGGATATTTTTGCTTGGTTGTTTAGCAAGGAACAGGAAAGTAAGTTTCTCCCAGAATTTTTAGTCCAGTGATAGTAAAACTTATTGGGTCCTGGAACTTGGCACAGCAATAGGGAAAGTTGGTTCAGTCCTTGCCCCGCCCCCCCTGACAATTCTTCAGCGGAGCTAGAGAGTCAGCCCTGAGCTGAGCCACTAGTGGTCACGTCGTGGTCACTTAGAGTTTCCAATGGGACTCGTTCCAACCTCAGTGAGTGTCAGTTTCTTGTGCTTCTTGGTTAGAAGGTCACCTTTTGGATTGTGTCACTGGGTGGCTACACAGCAGGGCTGAAGACTGGAGCCTTCCCATCGCAGCATCATGATGCCGACACTGTGGAAGATTATGGTCAGAGCGTGTCATCTGCATCTAAGCCAAAATAAACAAAATACCCAAATAAAAAACCAAAAAAGAGATTGAATCCCCAATCTGAAGAGTGACGCGAGGGTTCCCGAGATACCTAATTTCAGGATCTCTTTCTCTCCCAGATGTCTGCCGTATTAAAAATGCAAGGCAGAGCTGCAGCTGGGTGAGTGCAATCTTCGTCCACCCGGAGGGGCCGGCCCATTGTTGGTCAGCTCTATTTCCAACGAGCTCCTGTCCATTTTCGTAGAGCTTCTCTCAAGAAAACACTGTCCTCAAGGTGGGGAGCAGTGGACAGAGCAAGTAGATTCCCACGTAATTTACAGGTCAGACCTGCAGGCTTTGTGCTACGAATCTGAAACCAATCATCAGGGGCAAGGTGACACTGTGTGCTGTTGTGACAATCAGCCACACTCACCCGGTAACATGTTACTGTGGTCCAGGATGGTAACTTTTGAAACCACTTAAGTCTGGTTCTTTCAGGAAGTGGACTTTCTAGGACAGACACCGCCAGATGGGTCGAAGACAAAGAGCTCAGGGCCGAGCCCGAACAGTGCCCCTTCAGTGGCCCCTAAAAGTGGGGGAGCTCCCAGACACACAGCCACTGGCCCAGCGCCGTTCCGGACCTGTGTTCTGGTAGAAGTTTGATCACAAGGGCATCTACTGTGAAAGGCATGCGGAGGCCGTTTCTGTGGAGACAGACACCCTCTTTCTGTGTGGGATGGGAGAGAGGGTTTGCATTTCCAGCTGGCTGTCCTGTTGTGTTGCTTGTAATCTAAAAGTGCCTCGTATTTGAGCCCAATTACCAAGGGCTCCAACTAACTTATTAAAAGAAAGCAGAATCAAAGGAAGCTAGAGACCAGAAAAAAAGCGAATACAAACCAAATGGTTTACTGGAATTTGCTTATCTATTTGGGCTAAATCATTAACACATTCTATTTCCTAATTAGATGCACCCCAAGGAATGGCTAGGGAGCAAAATTATATATTAATGGTAAGAATCTTACAAGCACCACGGTTAACAGACAGAAGGCGTCTCTTAATTCAGACCCTTACAGTAAGCAAAGATGAAGGAAAACAAGAAACACAAAAAGCTTGCAAATTACAGCATGAGACTCTGTGGCCCCAATGACCTGCATCTCGTTCTAGGGTCCCATGGAACTGGGCTTCATACGGATGTCCGCTTGATCTGAAAGTCTTTGATGGATGCTGTTTTCTTCCAATGAGCACAGCACTTGCTTTCAGGGGAGTCCAAGCCTTGTCGGTGCAGCTCCAGGGCTCTCTCCAGGGCTCAGTGATTAGAAGAAATGCCCCATGCCTCTGTTTTGAAGTGGAGGTGGGGGTGAGTGGGAGGGAGGCAAGTGTGTTCCCAGGAATCAAGCCCTTGGAGTTTTCCCTCGGTGCATCAGGTGGGAGGGCTGCTTTCTCAGACCTCTCTTACCAGACTTCCAAGTTCTAGTTATGCCATCTGCAAGTAAAGAGATTGTTGTCAAAATCTCCTTGGAGGTGCAGATGGAAGTCTACAACAAAGGAAAAGCCAGGTGTAGTTAGCAGCCTTGACAGGTGTTTTCTTTCTTTTTTATATTTTATTTTATTGATGGATTGATTTTAGAGGGGTGTGGGGGAAGAAAGAGAGAGACACATTGATTTGTTGTTGTTCCACTTATTTATTGGTTGATTCTTGTGTGTGCCCTGACCTGGGATTGAACCCACAACCTTGGCAAATCGGGACAATGTTCTAACAACTCAGCTACCCAGCCAGGGCTGTAGGGGTTTCCTGACAAGCCAGCGAGTCAGGTGACGATTTCGCCCGACACCAGCCTCCTTCACCACAGACTCCATGAGGTGGTCCCACGTCTGCTCTGCGGCATGACCCCTGTAACTTAGCCCACGGTCGGCCCCTCCTCCCTGCTGCAGGTCCCTGGATGGTTCCGTCCAGCCCGCCCCTTTAGAAATGGAAGGAACAGACCCAGATTTTCTATTTATGTTCAGATTATTTGTCTCAAACTCTCTCATAAAGAAATGAAATAATTCTTCAAAAGTGGCTATGCTCTGTGAGAATTTGCTCATACAAGTCTGGGTTCAATAGAGTGCTACCCACATGCCTGGCCCAGAACTTAAAAATATATCCCCAATCATATCTCTACATGATGAGACACCGAGCCCCCTGGGATGGTGATGGGGCCCCTTTCACATACTGAACATGTGGTGTGATGTGCAGGGCATGACTTTCTTGCTTCTAGTCTGGTCTCTTTCTCTCCTGCATGGTTTTGGTGTTTGCCCTCCCCAGGTTCCATGAGGCCCGGCTCCCACTGAGCCTTCTGTGTGTTTGCAGACACATTCCCGACCTGTGAGCCTCCCCACTGCTCACGCACACCTGGGCTGTGTCTATCCCGGTGGCCTTGCTGAGTCTCCAGCAGGTCCTTACATGACTTGCCCGCCTTCACTAGGACTCACTCCGCTCTCCTTGGGAGTGGGGGTCTGTAAGCAGTGTTTCCTGTGAGCAGGCATGTTACTTATCAGGACTATGAGCAGGGGCAGCTCCGACTGCTGTGTGACTCCCCTGTCTGCTTGTACATGGCTGCCTTTCCTCTATGTTTCATCCGTTTGGTGCAGATGAGGGAGCCCCATTTCCTGGTGAGCTGGAGCCTCATTGCTATCTCCCTGGCTCCCTGTGGCTGGCAGCCCCTCTGCAGCCACGGTCAGGCCTTTGTGGGAACACTCTCCCCCAGAATGGTACCACGTGGGTCACAGAGGGCAGGAGCTCTTGGGTAAGTCACTGCAGGCTTATTTTTCAGAATAATTGTTCTACAATACTCAGGTTAGGGGGAAAAGAAAATATTTTATAGTCTTTGTTTTACCAAGTTGCTGCATTTGCATAGATTTCTCTTTATTGTTCAAACTCTTTAGATTTCAGAATTTTTTTAAATGATAGAAAACAACAACAATTAACTAATAATGATGATAATAAGATCACAACACAAAAACCATTACTGTTACTGGGAAACCCCTGGTTGGGCTTGGCCTGCCTGTCACTGTGTCCAATAACGAAGGCAGGGTTGAATCATATTGGGTGTTTATTGAGAAGGCCAGCCAACCAAGAAGACAGGGTGCTTACAAGCATCAAATCCTGCCTCCCAGCAAGATTCAGGGGACAGGATTATAAAGGGGAAGGGGCTGGGGTGAGGAATGCAGCTATGTGCAGGCCTGGGGTCTGTAGACATCAGTTATTGTAGTCATCAGGCGATGAGATGATATTGATGAGATGATGTTTTGACTCCTGGTGAGTCAGCCTGACCATGCTTATCGGTTCTGCTTGCTGGATTCACAGCTGTGTCACCTCCTTAATTGCTTCACACAGGCCTTGAAAAGGAAACTTAAGAAAAACTTAATCCCTTATTCACATCTAGAGACCTGATGCATGAAATTTATGCATGGCTAGGGTCCCTAAGCCTGGTCAGAGATCAGGGCCAATCTGTGGGGCGACTGGCAGGGTGATCGGGGACCCCTGCTGGCACCTGCCTTGACTGGCCTGGGGCCTGCAGGCTGGGGGCAGCTCCTCCATTGAGCGTCTGCCCCCTGGTGGTCAGTGCACATCATAGTGACCAGTTGTTCACTGGTCATTCCACTGTTCGGTGGATTTGCTTATTAGGCTTTTATTATATAGGATAAGAAACTTAACCCCCTATGCACATAAGTATATGTGTTCTAAGATTTAAAATAATATGATTACTTTTCAGATTAATTCAGGTGCTCTATCAGGTTATAGGTCCCCCCGCATCACTACCAGCCCACATTTGCATGGCTCCTTGTTCTTTTTGGGTATCTTTGCACGAATCAGTTAATTTGATCCCCACAACAGCTTCCTGGGGAAGAAAGAGTGGACAGGTTGCCAGCATTTGGAGGTGAGGAAACCATGGCCCAAGGTGGTTAAGTGACTGTCTCCAGGTCAATCAGTAACATGGGAAGTGACAGTCACTTCCGACGTACAAACATACTCTTACGCCCTCCATCAGAAAGCTAACCAAGCCACGCCTGCGATCTCTTTTCCCCCAGTCATCGTCTTTTCTATTTTATCTCTGCCTTCCTTTTAAGGCAGATTCTATGAAATATTCACCTGGGTGACTCCGGAAACACACACTTGAAATGTTATTCTCACAGCAAACATCACATTCTCCATGTGTGGACACATGTGTTTCTGGAATGGGGTGGATCCCAATAACACCAGTATGTATTTTTACAATCCAGATGTTCTGAGGTATAATTTATATACAGTAAAATTCATCTTTTTTAGGTGTACAATCCTATGAATTTTGACAAATGTATACAGTTTGTAATCACCAATGTTATAAGATATTTTTATCACCCTAACTCGGAGGGCATTATGCTAAATGAAGGAAGTCAGACAGAGAAAGACAAATATTGTATGATCTCACTTAGCTGCAGGAGAAGCTGAACTCAGAGAAACAGAGCGGAATGGTGGTCGCCAGGGCTTGGGGGTGTGGATGATGGAGAGATGTTGGTCACAGGGTACAAACTCCAACTTGTAAGATTGACAGCTTCTGGGGATCTGATGTGCAGCGTGGTGATTAGAGCTAATCATACTGTATCGCATACTTGAAAGTTGCTAAGGCAGTAAATCTTACCCTGTCCAGTGTGGCCTGGTTGGACGTCGTCCCATTGCACCAAAAGGTCACTGGGTCAATTCTCAGTCAGGGCACATGCCCGGGTTGTGTGCTCGATTCCCAGTAGAGGGCGTGCAGGAGGCAACCAATTGATGTTTCTCTCTTAAATCGTTGTTTCTCTCCCTCTTTCTCTCTCTCTCTAAAATAAATAAAAAAATATATTAAAAAAAGAAAACAAGGAGTAAATCTTAAGTGTTCTCATCACAAAAAAGAAATGGTTGTTATGTGACGTGATGGAGTTGTTAGCCATCTACAGTGGCGATCAGTTTGCAAATGTATTGTGTCAACATGTTGTGTAACCTTAAGCTCAGGCAGTATTTTATGTCAACTGTACATCTATAAGCTGGGAACTTTTTAAAAACAATAGATGATGTAAGACACTAGCTGTCCTGAGACACTTTCCTTGTTTATTTTTCTGGAGCCACAGCTTATTACTTGCTTAGGTTCTTCAAATCCTATCAGAGCCATTCTCTCCAGATGAAGCGCAGTGAGATGGCCGGCTTCCCTGCTTTGTATTAAGGGACCCAAGTCCCTTTTGATTGTTTTGTATTTGGCTTTGAGTACATTCTGTGGTATTATTTTAAAAAGCATCTGTGGAACATTGTGTCTTGAGCTCTGCAGGTTGTCATGATGTTCTGACTGCAGAATTTGTTTTGTTCAAATAGAAAATCCACTCAGGCGTTGGGAAGAGAGGAGCAGATAATGCCATATGAGACTCTGTGTTAGTGGCCCCTGCGTGAATGTAAAGCAACCTGCTTTCGTACGAGTGCTTGTGCTTCCAGAATCCAGGGCCTTCCTCTCACCGCCTGAGTTGCTGGCTCGGTGTTGCTGCTGCTTATTCATTCTCATTGTCGTCATGCCTTTATACCTTTCTCCATATCATGATGGAGTCTATGGGCAAACTTAAACCCACGGGGAATGTTGTTTCATGGCATGCCTTAAGCCTGAGGCAATGACTTTATGCAAATACACAGAATGAGTTCTTCATCCAGATGCTGGGACACAGGCCTCTATGGAATTTGATCTCAGTTTAAATAAACATAAGCTTGCTCCGAACCAGTGCCCTGGCTCTCCTTCTGGAGAGAATGTGGCCTTAGGCTCCCCTGGCTTCTTCTTCCTCCAGACACCTCTGTTGCCTTGCTCCTCACAATGCCCACCCTCTAGAAGGGGTTGCTCAGGTGTCGACTAAGATGGCATCAGTGGTTGTGACTCCAAGATATATTTCCATTTTTTTAGTCAGAAATTCTTTTTAAAATTGTATTTTTATTGATTTCAGAGGAAGGGAGGAGAGAGAGAAAACCATCAATCATGAGAGAGAATCATTGATCGGCTGCGTCGTGCACGGCCCCTCCTGGGGATTGATCCTGAAACCTGGGCATGTGCCCTGACTGGGAATCAAACCCAGCCAGACTTTGTCAGAAATTCTTGAAGATATTAGGACTCTCTGGTGATTCTCATTCAGGAGAGCCACCCGACTTCTGATGTTCATCTCCCTTCCCTGTACAAACCACATTGCAGTTCTAAAGAAATAGAAAAAAAGAAATAGCAAGAGAAAGTCCCATGAGAGCTGAAGGGGTAGATGGAGATTTGGGGCTCTCTGAGCGGTGGGAAGAGACTGGGATGATGCCAGCAGGTGAACGAAGCACAGGAAGCATCAGTGGGAATGAGCTGAGGAGAAATGGCAGTGGAGGGGTGCCCATGTCACTGGGGCGGGGGGTCTGGGAAAGTTCCAAGCATAGCACCAACAGGTGTGCACAGGTGAGTGGGGGACATATTCACCTTGAACTTCCCCCTGCAGAGCAGTTGTGCAGAGACCTGGGAGTGAGCATTTAGCCACAAGACAAGCTAGTCATGTAGTTTCTAAACTCACTGACCCTTCTGGGCTCCCTGGGGTTCGGGATGGTATCTCAGGGCGAAGTCTCCTAACCTTACCTTTGAATAGAAGGTCATCCTCCTTGCCAGGTGCCCTGAAGTGGCGTTCAGAAGACACACCTCAGATACGAAGTACAGAGCTCACTGGACTCTGGGCCACCTTTATCACACCAGACAGGTGGGATGAGAGCCATTACCTCTGGGACGTGGAAGTCAGGCAGCTGTGAGTCAGGAAGTAGGAACCTAAGGCAGATGGTTCTTTCCTGGGCCCTTCCTCTACGGTTGGAGCTGTCATCATATAAATGCAATCCTAATATATAAAAAGCCAGGGGCCATCACGAGTGAAACAACCAGACAGACTACCGCACACAGGCATGTGGAGTGACAAGGCTGGCAGGGAGGTTAGTGAGGAATGACCAAACAACTGAACAGCAGGCTGCATGGGGTGACCAGGCCGGCAGGGGGATTAGTGTGGGGAGACCAGGCCAGCAGGGGCGCAGTTGGGGGTGACCAGGCTGGTGGTGGGGGGGTGGCAGTTAGGGGCAACAAGGCCAGCAGAGGGGGTCAATTGGGGGCGACCAGCATGGGGGCCACCCATAAGGGACACCTTCCAGCAGCCGCGGTGGCAGCTTCCTCTCTGCCCTCATGCCAGTCCAAAGCAACTGCCTAATCTGTGCTAATCAGCAAATGCAAACAGTGCCCCAAGGGACAAGACTTGAGGCTGCTAATATAAGCCCAACATGTTATTTGGGTATAAAAAGCTCTTCAGAAAAATAGTGGATATAGATTTTCTCTCTCTGATTGGATCCATTTTCTTTTCCATGAGGGAGAGACGAGGCAGCCGGTGAGGGGCCCAGGCACCTGCTTTACGGATGCTCAGTGTCTTCCTGATGGAGGTGGTGGAATCTCGGGGTCAGAAGGCCATTATTGGACCAAATAGTTCCACATACATTGGCGGTATTACTAGGTCTCACTGGCTTATTCAGCAGTGTTCACCTACACAGCACGCTCTCCTAAGATGAAGACAAAGACAAACAAAGGCTTTTGATAGACTTGTCTTAATATTAAAAAATAAAAGGGTGTTAGGGGTTTGGAAAACAAGAACAGTCAGTTGGCATCTGACTTTGAATGCACAGGCCAGTCTTGGTTCCTGGCACAGGCCTCCCCTTTCCAGTTCCCTGTCGTACCTGTGACCTGCGGATCCATCTAAGAATGAAAGGCCCTTGAAAGAGACCAGAGGTGGGAGGAAGGGGCAGGGTCTCTCCCCCTGGCTTCCTCTCGGTGGGATCGACTCCTCTCTACAAGGTTGCCTACAGGACTCCTTGCTTCCGGCCTTGCTTACCTCGCTTTCAGCGTGTCTGGCTGGCATTGAGTGGACACTGCCCCCTGCTGCTCATCCTGGTGCCCCAGTTCATCAGTCTGACTTCCTATCTACACCTTTGTTCTCAGTCTCTTGCACATAAACTCCTGGGATGTCCCAGAGTCCAGCTGGTTTGATGGGGACCCTGGCTGGTACAGGACGTCCTCGTTAAACTCTTAAACTGAGGAGTAACAGAAAGGAGCCAATTTGGGACAGTCAGGGTGGAGTAATACTTTGGTGAGGACCCCTTCATTTACATCATTAGTCATTCATCTGGCTTATTTATTCCTTATTACAAACTGACTCACTGAAGCCCAGAGCATTCTTGTCTAAAACCTAATTTGTGTCCAGCAAATGGAACAGATTTTTGAAGGAATCACGCATGGCCATTGAGTAAATTGTCAGGCCTCTGCTTTGTAGATGGCCACAGAGAGATCAGGAGCCTGCCAGGGGCATGTGCTCACACAGGAACAAAAGTGACTTTCTTGCAACTGGTAAGTAATGCTCAGTTCATGGACATTGGGTGCCCGGCGCTTGGCTATGCATCCATGGGTTTCTTGCTCCCGAGATGCATGCCAGCTCAGCAAGGCAGACACACTGGGCAAGTCACCCATAACTGCCCTCCTGGTCACCCCCAACTGTCTTTCCCTGCAGGCCTGGTCACCCCCAACTGCCCTCCCCTACAAGCCTGATTGCTCCCAACTGCCCTCCCTTGCAGGCCTGACCCCTCCCAACCACCCTCCCCTGCAGGCCTGGTCCCCTCCCAACTGCCCTCCCCTGCAGGCCTGGTCCCCTCCCAACTGCCCTCCCCTGCAGGCCTGGTCCCCCCCAATTGTCCAAACAGAAGCACCATCAGCATAAATCAATCTGTGTTTCATGTTTCATACAGCAGTGATCAGCTCTCCCCCTGACCTGTCCGGGCAGAGCTCTGTAAAAATGGGAAGCTGCTGTGTTTATTCTCTCACCACCCCCTCTCTCTCAGGCCAATTGTGGGAAACAAATGAAAAGATAAGAAATATGTCAATGAACTTGAATTTTATTTATTGATTGATTTGGGAGAAAGGAAGGGACAGGAAGAGAGAGAAGGAGAGAGAGAGACCTTGATTTGTTGTTCCACTTACTGAAGCATTCATTGGTTGATTCTGTGTGTACCCTGACTGGGGATTGAACCTGCAACCTTGGCATATCAGAACAATGCTCTATACCTGGCCAGGGCATGTCAATGGACTTTAGATGCCAGAACAAAGCGACTTGCTATTTAACCAAGTGGCCATGACCCTCTAATGCTGTTGCTGTTGGGGAGAGGACGGCATGGTGGGCTCTGTGGGGCAGTGGCCACAGGGTGCCTGGCCATGCCAGGCTGGCTACATATCCAGGCGCTGGGAGCAGTGCTCTGTCCAGAAAACAAGCATGACCGACTCCGTTTCCCCGCTTGTGTAGTAGAGATTGGAGAACAAGACTGATGCACTTGAACTTGCAAGTAACATCCAAGGTGATGGGGGCCAGAGGTGAGGGAGGTCGGGAGGTGTCTGAGAGACCTTCTGAAACATGTCAAACTTGAGTTAGACCTTGACAGGCTGGCCCAGGTAGAGCTCCTACCTTAGTCTGTTCTGTTTGACGGGAACAGTCCCTAACAGACTCAGGGCTGCTCTCCCAGCCAACATCCTGCCTCTCGTGGCTCTGAGACCTTCAACCCCTCCTGCCCCAGGCTCTTCACCAGGTGACCCCTCCATGTCACACTACCTCAGAACTCTTCCTCTTCCACCTCTTCCCTGAAAACACCAATTTTATTCCATTTCCAGGGTCCCTGTCCATTAAATGATAATGAGATAAAACTAATACATCTATATATATAAAGGGCTGACTGACCATATGTCCATCCAGCCATCCGACTGACCGGCCGGTACATATGATGTGCACTGGAAATTTAAAAATAAATGTTGACTTGCACATGTGTGATACATATAAAGCTCTCGCTGGTACCCATTGCACTCGTGTGTTTCAATCTGTCATTGTCAATCGTGAATTTGGTTGACACTTCTATTATAAAGGGTGAATAGCAATCCTATCTAATAAAAGGGTAATATGTAAATTGACCATCACTCTAACACACAAGATGGCCTCCCCCATGTGGAAACAAGATGGCCACCACAAGATGGCCAGCAGGGGAGGGCAGTTGGAAGGGGCCAGGCCTGCAAGGGAGGGCAGTTGGGAGCAATCAGGCCTGCAGGGGAGGGCAGTTAGGGGTGACCGGGCTGGCAGGGGAAGACAGTTGGGGGGACCAGGCCTGCAGGGAGGGCAGTTAGGGGCAGTTGGGCCCACAGGGGAGCAGTTAGGCATCGATCAGGCTGGCAGGGGAGTGTTTAGGGGATGATCAGGCTGGCAGGCAGGCAAGCGGTTGGGAGCCAGCAGTTCGGCCTCTAGTATTAAAATATTTCTCCTACTTAATTTCCTTTCAATGTGCACAAATCTGTGCACCAGGCCACTAGTATAAAATAAAAAGCAATTAAGTTACCAATTCCTGAGAATATAGTGCCTTCCTCCAACTAGAAGTCACCAAACCAGGTGCCTTGTAGGCAGCGGGGAGGAGTTCTGTGGGAACCTTCAAATCCAAGCATGTGGGTGCTCCCCACCAGGACCAGATGCTTCCGAGATGGGTGTGAGCTCTTGTAGAAGGTTCTCTGTCTCCTCTTCAGGCTGGCTGGGTCTGCATAAGCTTTCTCTTAATCACACTTTTGAAAGCACTTTGCTTCCTGAGTACTTTGCATATGATCCCCCAAACAGGGAAGGGAGGTGTTTTCTCAGGTGTTACTAGGGATCTTGAGTCGGTCAATGGAGGGGTGACCGGCTCAAGATAACCTAGTAATAGAGCCAGTCAAGACCAGGCCTCCTGCTGCTTTGCAGAGATAACATCCGATTGTGTCCCATTCGCTGTTTTCCCGGGTGTCTGGGCATTAAGCCCTAAACCCAGGACAAGAGGGTGCCTGGCCGTGTGGACAGATGAATTCTGGCAGCTCGTCCAGCATTGCTCAAGGAAAAGGTCAACTATTTGTTTCTTTTCTGTGTAGTTATCAGTGAGAGTCACTTTTTATGCTAATCAAAGTCCCATGAAACATGCTCCCATATTCATTTACTAATTTACATTTTACAAAGGAAGACCCTGAGGTTAACAGGTGCCCCCCACCTGGACTGGGTCCTCCACCGCGGGCCAGCTTTTCTGACCCGCTTGTGTTTGTGCCACAGAATGAGGGCTCTCTCCCTTGGGTGATGAGGGAAAAATTAAATGCAGATTATAATGAGTTCATGCATGTAATGGCTCCTTCTCTGAGAACTTAACCTTGTAGCAAAAGACCAATTAATTGCACACGTATTTGGCGGTTGGGTATTGCTACCACACACGATCTCCAGATGTAGCCTAGGTGATAGTTTGGAAACTGTGGCAAATAGGCTGAGTTATTTGGGGGTCCACACCAGAAGGGTGGGCATGGGCATTCCCAGGCAACAGAGGAGAGCACCGTGACAATATTTGTGAAGAATCTCAGCATAGATATTTAGAATTTTCAGGAATGTTAACATTTTGCCTCAATCCTCACCACTTTAGTCAGTGAACTTGCTGAGAGTTTTTTGGGACAGAACTGTGTTGATGGACATGGGTGACCAGCCCACACCCTGCCCTAAGGCGTGGAGTCAGGACACCCATGAGGAACCCCAGCCGCAGCCATGAGACAGTAGGGCCCACTGGGGCCCACTCTCTGGGGGTTCATGGAGGATACAATGAGCAGAAGAAAAAAATCCGCATTTCCTCATTGTCTCTCTGCAGCCTACTGCAAGATCTCTTGGGTGCTCACAATCCTAGACTGCTGGCTCCTAATCGCTCACCTGCCTGCCTGCCTGGTCACCCCTACTGCGCCCCCCTGGCCTGGTTGACTCTTACTGCCACCCCCTGCTGGCCTGGTTGCCCCAACTGCTCCCCCGCCCCCGCCAGCCTGGTAGCCCCTCACGGACCCCCAACAGCCTGCTTGCCCCACGCAGCCTGCAATTCAGTTGTTTGGTCGTCCCTCACTAACCCCCCTGCTGGCCTGGTTGCCCCATGCAGCCTGCTTGTTCAGTTGTTTGGTCGTCCCTCACTAACCCCCCCCTGCTGGCCTGGTCGTAGGCTCCCCGAGCAGCCACTGGGCACAGGAGAGCAATGCCCACGGGGCAGAGGTCTGGTCACTCTCCCAGCACAGGTGACAGTGCGATTGCATCTATGCTTCCTTCTCATGGTAATACAAGCTGCACTCGCATACTTGGCTCTCTGCTCCGGAGGGTAGATCAGCATGATAAATAAATCGCAGTGAACAGGACTTTATCAGTACCTGACTGAATATTAACAGGCTTCTTTGTCCGCCTGGGCCTGACTGTAGTTGACAGCAGGTGGCTGCGGTGACAGTGAGCTGTCAGGCCATGGCTCGGGTCACGCGCAGAGGGACGCGGAGCCCCACAGAGCCCACGTGGCGGTTCCCATGACCGACAGGCCTGAGTAAGCTGGGTCAGCGTGGTGCAGTGTCCCGTGCAGGACTGGAGCTAAGCACAGCCTCTTCCGTGGAAACTGCCAGATCGGGTCCTTTCTGTGCACCCAGGGGGCCTTGGTGCTTTCACCAGCTGCACACGCTCACCAGGCAGCGCGGGGCCGGGACAACCATCTCAGGAGAGGAATTGTCCTGAACTCTGACTCATCTGCCTTTACAGTCCCTGCCTTCCTCAGTAATTCTATACATCAGAGGAGACGGGCTAGTGATGGCGATAACAATGATCACACAAACATTTATCATCCTATATAATAAAGAGGTAATATGCAAATTGACCCTCACACTCTCATAAGATGGCTGCCTATGACCATACTTTTACTCACACCTTCTGTAGATATATTAAACTATGGTTCATGTCAATGTCTCTGATTCTGACATTTTCATGGGGTTCATTTTAGTATTTTCCCTTCCCAGATTTCTTCCCCTCCATCCAGTGAGAATGCTAAACCCTCCCACTCTCAGTGTTTCACCTCCTGGATCAGCTCCACTCGCTCCCTTCAGCCCGAGGGACCACCCTGCTCGATCTGATGCTCTGACATCCTTGCTGACCCTCCTGAGTGGACCCTCCCCCCCATTCCTGCCATGGGGGTGACACCTCCTCTGCCTTAGAGCCACAGCTCAGGGCCTTTGCTGTTGCAATCTCTGGTTTAGGTCCCTAGGCATTCAGCTTTTCCTTTTAAAAATTGTTCTTTCAGCCCTACATTGTGGCCAATTTGTTAAATATTAGCCAGCTTTTAAAATATATACGTTTTTATTGATTTCAGAGAGGAAGGGAGAGGGAGACAGAAACACCAATGATGAGTGAGAATAATGGATCCACTGCCTCCTGCACACCACACACTGGGATCGAGCCCACAATTTGGTCAGGACCGGGAATTGTACTGTGACCTCCTGGTTCATAGGCTGATGCTCAACCACTGAGCTATGCCAGCCAAGCTAGCCAGTTTTTTTAGATGCTTGTAGAAGGAGGGTTTTCCCATTATTTACCTATTAGTGACCCAGCGTGCGAAATCGCATAGCTCCGCCCACCCACACGCACCCTGTCCACCCGCCTGCTGCCCCGCCTTGACTCCCTAACCTCTCCACCCAGAGCGCAAGCGCACCTGGCCCCAACCCTGACCCCTCTGGCCTTCTCTGGCTGCTTCAAGGCCTGCCCTTGGTCCCTTGAGTTGCCTCGGGCTGGTCCCACCTCCTCCGGGTGCCTCCCTGCTTCTGTGCTGTCTCCGGAGCAACGTGGCAGCTCCGCCCCATCATGGTGCTGGAGGAGAGAGTGGAAGCCTCCCACCTGCTGCGGAGTTTTGAGCGCTGTTTCCTGGCTGCACACACACTGCACTCCTTCCCCTGGCAGGTGGGTGGGGGGTGTGCTGAGTGCAAGCGGTGAGTGGTGAAGGACTGGTGAGGGGGTGCTACAGGCTCTTACCCCCACCCTCCCCGCCATGGGATGGTCCTGCCTCCTTTGGGCACCTCCCTGCTTCCGTCCCATCTCCAGAGCAAGACGGCTGCTCCGCCCCTCTGCACATGCTCAAGCAGCCTCCTGCTGAATGGTTGTTATGGCGTGAGGGCATCACGACCATTAGCATATTACCTCTTTATTATATAGGATAATATTTTAGCAAACAAGAATCCATGTGGCTCATACTAAAATTCGCCCATCTACATTTTCCCTAGAAGCCCTCCTTGCAGTTACCGTGCCTGCCCAGGGTATCCTGGATGCTGACAGCCACCCAGAGCACATCCTTCCTCCTAGCTACCTCCCGCCCCAATCACTGGGTAGAAGGGAGAGAGTGAATTGAAAAGCAAACTCATCTTTCAAGTACATTAAACAGATCAAATGCAAGGAGAGAGGAGGAGAGGTTGATGTGGCCAAACATCCATGCCTTTGAGAGAATTAATGGGATTGAACTGCAAAATCTTCATGGCTTCCTAGGGATAATTGAATATTTCCTGGTTCGTTATTCTAGTTTGTGAGCCAAACTGGGACCTTTAAAGTGTATTTTCTTTTGCTTTTCAATGGATTTAATGAAGGTTGGACTTGAGGCTTGGAGTTGTTTGGAAACTTGTGATGTAAAACAAAGAACCAGAGCCTGCATCCCCCCTGGTGCAGGTCAGGCTGGCGGGGAAGGTGGTGCCCCCTGGGCTGGGAATGTGGTGCCTCCTGAAAGCAGGATTTTAAGTGCTTTTACTTAGGAATCGCAGAGTGTGCCCAATAAAACTTTATTAATACCGTTTGCATTTATCTTCCTTTCCGTTCAGAACCTAACTGCCCCTCTATTTCCCGGGTGGGGTTTCTGAGTGACCTGGTGGGTGCCCCCCAGCCCACCACCCCATACACGTTTAATGAGCTTGAGCTGAGAATTGAACACTGGGATGAAAGCAGATGTTCTCACTTCCCCCAAAGCAGGAGTCGCTGCCGGGAACCCGCCATCCATCACCCGCCATGAGCCGGCCTGGTTTTTGATGGATGGCAAAGACATCCCGGACTCAATAAAGCAGCCAGAGGCGCCTCTGCCACACGACTTCTTTCTTTATTTGTGGAATTTCTCCAAGAGGTCATGAAAAATAAGTCACACATCATCATTTTATGTCTTTTCTTCTTTGTAGCCACCTGTGATTTTTTTAAAGTCCTAAAAGTCTCGTTTTCTTTAATGAACCCGATTTGCCTGCAGTAAATACATATCCACTTGTGCTTTATTACTCCTCAGCTCACCACCCAGGTTTTATCATCTCAGAACGTGTGTGTGTGTGTGTGTGTGGGGGGGGGGCCGATTACCTGCAGCGTTTGCACTCACCATGCGCACCGTCCCGACAGCCTTGGACAGTGTCTGTGCCCTATGAGCAGGGAGACTTGCATTCACGTTCCTTATGTTCTGAAGGGAAAAGTGAGGCCCAAGACCTGGTGACTGAACACAGAGGTACCCGATGTCGCCACACAAGTCAGGATAGAAACAGGCTCCCTTCAGCTCATCGGTGTCTCCCCTCAGGTGTGCATCACGGCCGTGTCCTCACGGAGCTTGTTAAACAGGCACACGCAGCACTAGGATTTGTGCTGGGTGCCATCACACCAATCAAAGCGCAGTGCTATCAGAGCTGTTCGTGTCCCCAGGCCACAGGGAGGGAAGCAGAGGTTAGTATGCACCCAGGTGAGTCTACAGTCAGCAGACCTGACTGCGGGGTCCCGGCTCCCACAGCCTTCCCCCCCCCCCCCCCGGCCCCCTCACCCTGTAAGCGGGCGCCTTGGTGTTGCCCTTATCACAAATCCCAAAGGAGATCCACTATCTCCATTGGAAAGACACAGATCTTCACTCAGCCATCAACATCGAGTCAAGGTTGAACTGCGTATCAGAGTGCAGCACACAGTTTTCTCTGTACTCCTTGTGGCCTGAAGGAGTGTTAATTATTCAAAGGGTTGTCGAAGGACGGACTGAGGTGGCATTCCACCCACATGCCAGGAGAGTTCTTCCCTCTTTGATAGAGAACGTGAAGGAGAAAGATTCTCTTAGAGATGACCTTGATCTCATCGCTGAGAGTTCTAGGTGACGGGCAAGGGTGACATCACTGCTTGGGCTGTGTCCGGCCTCCTCAGCTGTGTGTGAGAGAAGGAGGGAGATGCCGAGACGAGGGTCACCATTTGCTGCTGGTTGTGACTCTGTCCCATCAGTGAGACGCCCTGCAGCTCCTCAGGGATCGGTCGGCACCATTCATGAAAAGGTGAGGCAATAATCCAGCAGAACATGTGAGCCTTTTGAACGTGGAATTGGTTCCAGATTCTGCCCCATGGTTGTATGAACCTGGGCAGTCAGATTCTAGAAGCTAGAAAGCTGACTCATTCTGGATGAACACAATGATGTCACAGAGTGGATATGGGAATCAAATGCATGACAGCTGGGGCAGGCTGGGTGGGGAGGCCGGCCCTGGGCAACCACTCAGCCCAGAGCAGAAAGGGCTGTCATTGCGGCCCAGCAACAATCTGTGGGCAGTTGGAGTGCAAGTCGGTTATGCCCCTGGACTTGGCCATGAGCATGGTAACCACAAACAGTGAACAAGGTCAGTGAACAATATTCACGGATCCAAGGGAACAGGCTCAAGGTGCACAGCATATGGAAAACATCCTCAACCGTTTTTAGGGGGATTTGGTGGAAGTTTAAAATGTCCCATCATAACCCAACTAGAAGTCTCAGCCACAGATAGAAAGGCGGAATGAGAGGGAGCGGGGAGAGGAGCTGAAGGGTTGGGAGAGATGGAGCAACGAAGTGGGAGAGAGGCCGGGCGGGAGGGAGAGAGGCTGGGCGCGAGGGAGAGGCCGGGCGGGAGGGAGAGAGGCTGGGCGCGAGGGAGAGGCCGGGCGGGAGGGAGAGAGGCCGGGCGCGAGGGAGAGAGGCCGGGCGGGAGGGAGAGAGGCCGGGCGCGAGGGAGAGGCTGGGCGCGAGGGAGAGAGGCTGGGCGCGAGGGAGAGGCCGGGCGGGAGGGAGAGAGGCTGGGCGCGAGGGAGAGGCCGGGCGGGGTTGCATAGTGGGAAACGGACCCAAGGAAACCCCAGGGAAGGTCCTTGAGTTGAGTGTCTCCTCAACACCAAGGAAGTGGTTTATTCTTGAAATGGTTTCCGGGGAGAGGCACAGAACAAGAAAATGACAGACCAATATCTTTGATGAATTCAGACGCGAAACCCTCAAACAAATATTAGCAAATCAAACACAACAATGCATCAAAAAGATAATACATCACCATCAAGTGGGGCTCATTCCAGGGGTGCAAGGATGGTTTAACATACGCAAATTGATCATTGTGATATACCACATTAAGAAAATAAGGATGAAAATCATACGATAAAATCAATAGATGCAGAAAAAACATCAGACACACGACAACGTCCATTTAGAATTAAAACACTCAATAAAATGGGTATAGAAGGAAAATACCTCAACATAATAAAGGCCATTTATGATAAACCCTCAACTAATATCATATTCAATGGAGAAAAACTGGAAACTTTTCCCCTGAGATTAGGATCAAGGATGCCCTCTCTCCCCACTTTTATTCAGCATGGTCCTGGAAGTCCTCACCAGAGCAATTAGGCGAGAGAAAGAAATAAAAGACATCCAAACTGGGAATGAAGAAGTAAAAGTGTCACTTTTCACAGATGACATGATTCTTTATTAGAAAAACCTAAAGACTCCATCAAAATGCTACTAGAAACAGTAAAAAAATACAGTCCAGTTGCAGGATACAAAATCAATGTACAAACACCCATTGGAAACTCCCTTTTGAGAAGCAGTATTGTGAATCACATTTCTGCTCGTTTATCCTGAAATAAGATTGGAGAACACATGATAAGGCTGAGGACCCCAGGACACTTCGGGGGAAGCGTGCCAAGACTGGCTTAGTCAACTCACGGAAATGTAATCACCGCAACTGCCCTCGGTGAACATGAGGCCAGAAATCCAATTTCTGATCACCTTCTCTTTCCGAGTTCAAAACAGAGCCATTTCCCCCCATAGCACGATTCCCAGCCTCGGTTTTCTAGTGAGTCTTTACTCCAGAGGTGGTCCGAGAATGGGAGGGTCGTGGCCCTCCTTGCTGTGGGAACGACAGGCGGGGTCGCATCGGAGGACGGCTCCTGCACGCAGGCAGCCTCACCCACGCTGGACTCACTGCCACACTGGACTCACTGTTTGATGCTTTACTGCCTCTGTATCTATCTTTTTGTTCATCAGTTTATAATGTGTTTTTTATTACCCACAAATGAGTGAGATCATGTGGTATTTTTCTTTCATTGACTGGCTTATTTCACTTAGCATAATGTTCTCCAATTCCATCCAGGTTGCTACAAATGGTAATGATGTTAATTCTCCCAATCCATGAACATGGTATGTTCTTCCATCTGTTTACGTCTTCCTCTATCTCTTTTCTCAGTGTCGTGTAGTTTTCCACGTATAGGTCTTTTAACTCCTTGGTTTAGTTTATTCCTAATTATCTTAATTTTTTTGGTGCGATGGTAAATGGGATTGCTTTTTCAGTCTCTCTTTCTGTAAGTTCACTATTGGTGTATAGAAATGCTAGAGATTTCTTGGCGTTAATTTTGTATCCTGCTACATTGCTGAATTCATTTATTAAGTCTATTAGTTTTTTGATGGAGTCTTTTGGATTTTTTTATGTACAATATCA
This sequence comes from Corynorhinus townsendii, assembly GCA_026230045.1. NCBI lineage: Eukaryota > Metazoa > Chordata > Mammalia > Chiroptera > Vespertilionidae > Corynorhinus > Corynorhinus townsendii. Next base: position 105,149,688 of record JAPDVU010000004.1, on the reverse strand, counting down.
TGTCATCTGCAAATAAGGACAGCTTTACTTCTTCTTTTCCAATTTGGATGCTTTTTATTTCTCCTTCTTGTCTAATTGCAATGGCTAATACTTCCAGTACTATGATGAACAGGAGTGGTGAGAGTGGGCATCCCTGTCTTGTTCCTATTCTTAGGGGAAATGGTTTCAGTTTTTGCCCATTGAGAATGATGTTAGTGTGGGTTTATCATATATAGCTTTTATTATGTTGAGGTATGATCCTTCTATTCCCACCTTGTTGAGAGTTTTTTATCAAGAAAGGGCGTTGGATTTTGTAAAATGCTTTTTCTGCATCAATTGATATGACTACGTGATTTTTATCTCTCAATTTGTTTATGTGATGTATCATGTTCATTGATTTGTGGCTATTGTACCATCCTTGCATCCCAGGATAAATCCTACTTGGTCATGGTGTATGATCTTTCTGATGTACTGCTGGATCCGATTTGCTAGAATTTTGTTGAGGATTTTGGAATCTACATTCATGGGGGATATTGGCCTGTAATTCTCTTTCATTGTGTTGTCTTTATCTGGTATTAGGGTGATGCTGGCTTCATAGAAGGAGCTTGGAAGTGTTCCTTCCTCTTGAATTTTCTGGAGTAGTCTGAGGAGGATAGGTTTTAGTTCTTCCTTGAATGTTTGGTAAAACTCTCCTGTGAAGCTGTCTGGCCCTGGGCTTTTGTTTGCTGGAAGCTTTTTGATGACTGCTTCAATTTCTTCCATAGTTACTGGCATATTGAGCTGTTTAGCTTCTTCCTGATTGAGTTTTGGAAGGTTATATTTTTTCTAGGAATGTGTCCATTTCCTCCAGGTTTTCTGGTTTGTTGGAATAGAGTTGGTTGTAGTATTTTTTTTTTAACAATCCTTTGTATTTCAGTGGGATCTGTTGTTATTTCACCTCTTTCAATTCTGATTTTGTTTATTTGGGTCCTCTCTCTTTGCTTCTTGGTGAGCCTGGCTAGAGGTTCGTCAATCTTGTTTATCCTTTCAAAGAACCAGCTTTTGGTTTTGTTGATCTTTTGTATTGTTTCTTTGGTCTCAATGTCGTTTATCTCTGCTCTGATCTTTATTATTTCCTTCCTTCTGCTTACGTTGGACTTTTCTTGTTGCTCTTTTTCTAACTCTTTGAGCTGTAGGGTTAGGTAATTTATTACCACTGTTTCTTGGTGTGTTTTTTTTTTTGCAGTATGCTTGCAGAGCTATGAACTTCCCTATCAAGACTGCTTTCACTGTGTCCCATAGATTTTGGATTGTTGTGTTTTCATTGTTATTTGTTGCCATGATGTTTTTTTATTTCTTCCTTGATCTCTCTGGTAACCCAGTCATTGTTTAATAGCATGCTGTTTAGTCTCCATGTCTTTGATTTCTTTGGATTGTTTTTATTGTAGTTGATTTCCAGTTTTATGCTACTGTGGTCTGAAAAGATGCTTGATATCATTTCTATCTACTTGAATTTGAAGAGACTTTGCCTATGTCCCAACATATGGTCTATCTTTGAAAATGTCCCATGTGCACTTGAGAAGAATGTACATTCTGTGGCTTTGGGGTGAAATGTTCTGAAGATGTCAATTAATTCCATCTGGTCTAGTGAGTCATTTAGGATTGATGTTTCTTTGCTGATTTTTTGTTTAGAGGATTTGTCCAATGGTGATAGTGGGGTATTAAAGTCTCCTACTATGATTGTATTGCTGTAAATCTCTCCTTTGATATCCTCCAGATTTTTTATGTATTTGGGTGCTCCTGTATTGGGAGCATATATATTTACCAGAGTTATTTCTTCTTGTTGGATTGCTCCCTTTAGTATTATGAAGTGGCCTTCCTTATCTCTTGTTATGTCCTTCACTTTGAGATCTAATTTGTCAGATATAAGTATTGCTACCTCACCTTTTTTTTTCATTTCCATTTGCCTGGAAAGCCTTTTTCCATCCCTTCACCCTCAGTCTGTGTGTGTCTTTTTTACTGAGGTGGGTTTCTTGTAGACAGCAGATATATGGGTCTTGTTTTCTTATCCTATATCTTTTGATTGGGGCATTTAATCCATTTACATTTAAAGTTATTATTGATAGGTACTTATTTTTCGCCATTTTTATTCTTTACCCCTGTGTTCTTTCTTCGCTTCCTATTTCTTTTTTTTATAGCAGACCCTTTAGCATTTCTTGCATTGCTGGTTTGGTGGTAATAAATTCCCTTTTGTCTGTGAAGCTCCTGATTTCACCTTTAATTTTGATTGATAGCCTTGCTGGGTACAGCATTCTTGGATTCAGACCCTTCCTTTGCATGACTTTGTATATTTCATTCCATTCCCTTCTGGCCTGATGAGAAATCAGTTGCTAGTCTGATGGGGGTTCCTTCGTATGTAACTTCCTGTCTCTCTCTGGCCGCTTTTAACATTCTTACTTTGTCGTTGGTGTTTGCCAATTTAATTATAATGTGCCTTGGTGTTGGTCTTTTGGGATTCATTTTGCTTGGGACTCTGAGCTTCTTGGATTTGGATGGGTTTTTTCTTCCCTATATCAGGGAAGTTTTCTGTCATTATTCCTTCAAACAGGTTTTCTATTCCTTGCTCAGTTTCCTTTCCTTCTGGAACCCCTATTATGTGGATGTTGTTTTGTTTTGTGTTGTCTCAAAGTTCCCTTAGGCTCTCCTCCTTCTTTTTAATTTTTTTTCCTAGAAGTTGCTCTACTTGGGTATTTTTTTCCATCTTGTCTTCTAGCTCACTGATGTGGTCCTCTGCTTCTTCAAGTCTACTCTTGTTGCTTTCTATTGAGTTCTTTACAGCAGCAATGTCATTTTTCATTTCTTCTTGGTTCTTCTTCATTTCCTCTTGATTCTTACTCATATTGTCGAATTTGTCTTCCATTCTTTTCAGCCACCTTATGACCATTTCTCTGAATTCTTTCTCTGGCAGGTTGCTTGCCTCTATTTCATTTACTTCCTTTTCTGGTGATGCCTGCTTTTCTTTCATATGAGGGCTTTTTCTTTGTCTCCCCATGTTCTCTCTTCTCCAGATGTCTGGTTATGTAGTTCTCTCTCTCCTGCATTGACTAAAAGGCACAAAATACAACACAGCCAGGTACAACACATAAGGCACTGAATAGAAATGTATTAATGATATTAATAACCTCCAATTAAGGTGACCACCAGAGAAAGGCAAATTAGGGGATAGGAGAGAAAGAAGAAGAGGGAAAAGAAAGAAAGAAAAAACAGGAGTGTCAAAATGAAATTGGGGAAAGAAAAAAAAATAAGAGAGACAAGAAAGAGACTAAGAGAGAAAAGGGGAACAAACTATATATATGGGGAGAAAACTACAATAGAACAACCACTAATCCCAGCAAATTCCAGCAACAAGTACCTGGAAATTAATACAAACTGCCACACCAACTAATATCAAGCAAGGCAAGGGAAAACAGAAGAAAAAAAAGAAACAAAAACAAAGCAAAGCAAACAAGCAAACAAAAATAATAAGCAAAACAATCTCACAAAAAAGCATAAAAATTCGATATAATCAACATTGAAGCAAACAACAACAAAAGGACAGAGAGAAAAACAATTGTTTGGATAGTTAAGACAGGGAAGAGAGAGGTGTGTATGGACTTGGAGCAGGGGATTGGAAATTAGATATATAAGTAGGGTGAAATTTTAACAGGGGGTAAACAGTAAGAATAGAGAAAATCTAAAGCAGGAAAGGGGTAAGATAAACAGGACACCAAAAGGGGAAAGGTTAGAAATAGAGTGATGACATAAAGGTAAGGTTGAGCTAGTGTAAAACTATGCTAAAGGAAAGATGAAAATAGAATGTAGAACACTAATCCCAAAGTAAAATAAAGAGAAAATAAAATGACACTTAAAAAAAAGGTAAAATAGTAGTAGTAATAATACTGATTGAAAGTAAAAATGTAATAATTAAAAAGGTAAAATCAAGTGAGGAAAAAAGAAAAAAAATTAATTTCTTAAGTAAAAGATGCATAAAATGAAAATAAAAAGATAAAAAATATATAATGTGCAATAGTGACGGTCATTCACTTCCTCTATTGTTCTGTTTGGCACCCCTGTTTCTCAGTCCAGACAGTATTGCAGTTCCCTGTGTTCCACTGTTCCTCAGTGTTGTAAGCCAGTCCTGATTTTTAAGCAGGTGGTGTCTTAATTTCTTGTATTCCTTTATTTTTGATTACACAAGAGTCAATTTGTGATTCAGCCCCTGGGTGGCAGTGTTTCTGGATTGACTTCCAGATCTATTGGCCTCTCTAACTGTATTTATATCCTTCTTTCCCTGTGGCACTCAATACCGGTTTGTGGAAGGGGGCTGCCTCAGAGCTGGTTCTCTGATGGTCACTCCCTGCTCCGATCCCCAGGTTCCAGAAAAACAATTTTCCCCTGCCATCTCCCAGGGTGTTCCCAACTGGGTGGTCTTATGTATTGGGCTTAGTAATCAGAAGCAAGGATTTGAAGAGGAAAAAGCCCAAGTGTGCGAGCAATGGGTCTGCGCACAAGTCTAAGCAGCCGGCACACCTTTAAATTCTTAGGCTGTCCCTGCACATCAGATAAAAATAGGTTGCTTTTTAGAGACCCCTTCTTTTAGCAGCTCTGAGGACCCCCTTCCACATTCACGGATCACGCCAGCCCCAACAGCCACGGATTTTTCTAGGCACAGACTTCCCTGGTCCTCCAGCTCCCGCAAAACACGCGTTTCTCTCTCCCGCCAGGACCAGAGACCTCACCTGATTCCAGGCGAAATCTGACCTTTCTGTGGTGGAATGAAGAGCTCCTTTGAATCTGTGTGTTTGTGTCAATTGGGGACTGGTGTTCTGGGGCTCACAGCTGTTTGGTGGTTGCTGCAGTTGTGGATTTTCAGGCTTCCGATAAGCTCCACTTTCCCTATCAAGATGGCGCGGTCTCCGTGTCCCAGCCCGTAGCTCCGGGAGGGGACCCAGCTGCAATGGGGGCTATCTGGTCAGGAGAACCCCGTTTAGCAGTCCCCCACCTTCTCCTGGAGTTTAGCTGTCCCTTAACTTGCCAACAAACACTCCTCGTGCGACCCTCAGCTGTTCTTTCTTTCTGCTCCGGGACAAGGCTCGGAACACGTCTGTCTATTCCGCCGCCATTTTTCTCCTTTTGACCTCCCTTTTCAGCGTATCAGTCATTGGCTTCAGCCCAGAGCCAAACCTGTAACCTTCAGAGGGTCCTGATCTTGCCTTTTGACCAGTGGGTAGCCGTGTTTGCGTAAGGATTTCAGGGCCCACGTGCGAGGCTCAGAGCTCTTCCCCGTGTAACTTGTGACACGCGTAGGAGGCAGGAGAGGCCACGGAGAGAGCAGACATCACCCCTGCAGTGGGGTGGCTCCAGTCTGATGCCTCAGGGAGGACTAGCCCAGCTTTGGCTCTCACTGGCCCTGGAAGGGCCTGAGCTCCAGGTGACTCATCCCTCCCCACACAGCAGAGTGTCTGCTGGGGCAGGAAGGTGCATCCAGTCCTCAAAGTCCCAGGTGAAGGAGGAGAGAGCTGGCCAAGACAGGAGCTGGGAGAAGACAGACAGGATCCAGGGGTGGGCTGCGTTCACACTGAAGACCTGAGCAGGAGGAAGGGTGGCAGGTAGGACTCAGAGGGCCAGGGAACTGCAGAGCGAGGGTGTGTCCCTTTGCTTTGGCCAGGGGAGTGAGTGGGACGACAGAGAATAGTATGAAAGGGGAGGGATGGGGAGAATGTTGGAGGTGATAAAGGGACTTAAGTATTGTTAGGCATTGGAAGTTGGGTCACCTTTAACAACTTTGACAGTTGCCACTGTAGATAGAAATAAATTCTTCCTTAATTAATTTTCCTCCTGTTTGTACAATGTTTAAAAAACACCTGCGACAGAGTTGTTCTGGTGTAAAGTGGCCCCCTCCCCCCCTTTATTTACCAAAGAACCAGGGAAATGCCTCCTTTTCCTACTGCCTTTGGAGGGGGTGACTCTGACGCGTGCCCCTCTGTAGACCCCAGAATTGACCACCAGGAGGCAGTGTTGCCTCTTCTCAGACAAGGTTAGATGGTCCACGGGACCAGCCAGGGATTAGAGATTGTTGTTGAAATAGAGGAAGAATGAGGCCCAGGAGCCAGAATCCGAGGTCAGAGGTGGGTGAAGTGTGGGAGGCGAGGACAGAGAAAGACGAGGCAAAAGGGCTTTCCTGAAGCCTCCTGATGGGAGGAAACAGGCTCTCTCTCCTGTGTGAGCAGGGATCACACGGTTGGTCAGGCAGTCAGGCAGGTGGGGTCTCCTGCAGACGCTGGGAGTTGGCTGTTCACCAGAGGACACCTGATGGCCAACAGTCACATCAAATGAGCCCCATGAAGAAGGGGGTCCTGCCCTTTGTCTTCCTCTTGGCCTCCATAGGGTATCTGACTTTCAACATGTCCAAGGAATGATTTTTTAAAAGAATAGTTTGTTGATTTTTAGAGAGAGAGGGGAAGGGAGACAAGAGAAACATCGATGTGAAAGGGTAACATTGAATGGCTGCCTCCTGCACGCCCCCTACTGGGGATCAAGCCTGCAACCGGGCATGTGCCCTGATCAGGAATATAGGCAACCTTTTGGTGCACAGGACGATGCCCAAGCAATTGAGCCACAGAGGCCAGGGCACCCGAGGAATGAAGTAACAAAGCCTCTGACCCTGCTGAGGTGCTCCCATCGGAGGCCTGGGCCTTGGTTCTCCTCTCTCCCTGCAACCTCCGCCGTGTGTCCTTGAGAAATAGAACTCCGCTCTGGGCCTCAGTTCCCGTGAGTCACATCACTCACCTATGTAAACGCCAATTCTACCGCATGCCAGTCATAGGTATGGAGGTGCATTTTTTAAAGGAAACAGGTGGTTCTGAGTGAGAAATGAAGCTTCTTCTCTCATTATTTTAGACCTTACAGGGTAAAGTAAGTCTCATAGGTGAAGCCTCCAGGGTTTGCCTAGATCATGGCTGGGTTAAAACGGTTAGGTGTTATTGCCCGGCCAGCGTGGCTCACTGGTTGAGCCTTGACCCATGAACTAGGAGGTCACAGTTCCATTCCTGGTCAGGGCACATGCCCAGGTTGTGGGCTCGATTCCCAGTGTGGGGCGTGCAGAAGGTAGCTGATCAATGATTCTCTTTCATCGTTGATCTCTCTCTCTCTCTCTCTCTCTCTCTCTCTCTCTCTCTCTCCCTCTCTGTTCCTCTCTCTGAAATCAATTAAAAAACATATTTAAAAACAAAACAAAACTCAGTCAACTGTTGCCTGGCTGAGGATGGCTGTCCACCTGGTTCATGCTGTGGACAGCCGCCTTCGTGGCCCTGAGGACATGGATATGTGTGGCCGGTTTCCAATTGAACCTCCCCGATCACCCCACGAGCCCTGGGGTCACGGATGTTGAATTGCAGGGTTCTCAGGGCAGGAACTGTGTTTCCTCCAGGAGATGTAGGTCTTGCTCGTTTCCTCTGCAATTGCCTGTTCACCTGCATCTTTGATTCTGCAGAGTGTGTCCATGGTCTCCTTGCCAGACTCATTAAGGCCCATGGCTTTGCGCTGCAAACAGCAGTCTTAGGTCTGGATTTTTCTTTCTCCTCGTTCGGCAACTTCTTACGTCAGCCACCATCCATCTCGTTGTCTCCCCCCCCCCCCACGCCGGAGACATGGCCAAACGCACTGGCACTCTCAGCGCCACGCACGCTGCTCATTGTCCATTCCACACCATGACGGTGTCGCTTTTTATTTGCTCTTTGTGGTCTGGAATGCTGGAATTTCCTTCTTAACTTCCTCTCCTCATGCGTCCCTAGCGCCTCCAGTGCTCTGGGCGCTCATGGAAGGCGGGAATACCTTTGTCTTCCACGGTGCTGACCACAGAGAGCATTCACGGAAACATTGGTGGAGGAATTAGGTAAAAGGTGGCCCACAGCTCTGCAGCTGAGGCGCAGACTGGACCTGTGGCCTCCTTGCCAGACTCAGTAAGACCCAATCCCCTTAGCCAGGCTGCTTCCTGAGCTGCTCACTAGGAAATGCATGGAAATGCCCACTATGGGGAAAGTAGGTATTTCCATAAGCATGTTTCCATAAATGATCTCTTCAATGCACATCATATTTTAATGGATGCAGCCTCCGCTTTGTGAGGCAGGCGGGACAAATGCTACTTTTCCAAGGGTTTAGTTGTACAATGAGAACACTGAGCCTCCGAGGGGTTGAGTGATTGCTAAGGTCACATAGCTAAAGCATGACTGTGCTTGGCGAGAAATAGGGTTTCCCATGTTGGCTGCCAAGCCGATTTTTCCTTGTGCCTCCTTCTGTGACTTGTGCAGTGAGTGATGGATGGGTGTCGGCTCACGGGTGCTTATATGGTGTGTCTCTGACCCCCCTTTCCAACAAGTGATGGGGCAGAACCCTTTGAATTTGGGCTTAACAAAGACAGACACTAACTGGGGTGGATTAAGTGGTTGAAGGTGCATGTTGAGATGCCTTCCCTGGAGCCAGGCTACCAACAGTTGGATACAGTGGATGTGAGAACTCACTGCAGATGAGTAACACGTGGCTTTCGGGCAAGTAGGTAAATTCAAGGAGCTTGTCTTCCCAGCTGCGCTTCTGAAGCTTAGCGCCTAAGTAACTGAGCAGCACCCTGCACACTCAGTGTTTATTTGTGAGCCTGCTCTAGGCAGAAAAGAAGAAAACATGTTGAAAACAAGTATTGCATTCTCCAGGAGTTTGTTAGTTTGGTAGAATACTTAATAATCACATTTGCAAAGGAACATATTGGTGTGTCTTGTTATTTCCCTGTTGATGTATCGAAGTGAACACATCAGACAAACGTGAGCCCCGCGGACCCGTTTGCTCATCTATGACGATCCTTCTGATGGTCTTGCGGTGCGGCTGTGTTCCAGTCATGTTCACACTCACCCTGCTTGTCTCCAAGGGGGGGCAATGGCCCATGCAGCAGGGGGCACAGATGCTTACCCGTTGAGTAAATGCTACCTATCCCGCAACGTCCGCAGCGCCATCCTTGTTAAAGCTGAGCTAGGGGCACATAGGGAGGTGGCACGCGCTGTCTGTGGTCTGGCGTGGGAAGTCTGTCTAGAGGGACTGGTGCTGCCTGGCTCTGCTGGTGCGTTGGGTGCTTTCCTGGGCAGAGGAAGAGCTAAGGTGGAACTTGTGTGCAGACAGTGGCTGCCCGGGGACATCCACTAAACCACCGGATCCTAGGAGGTCAGCAGCAGGGTCAGGATGCAACACATCTGCTGTAACACGTCATAAACACGTCTTACTCAGACCTGGAGCCTGCACGGACCTTGCGTTCATTTCTTCCTTCACTGAGGGAATGGTTTCGAAGTCCTGCTCTTCTAGGTGGAACAGTGGGAAGGAAAGAGACAAGACTTTCTGCCTCAGTGGGGCTTACAGTCTAGTGGGGGAGGAGGGGCAAGAACTCGGAGACTGTCTGGGAGCTGACCGCGGACCTGTGTGAAATGGGTTGTGAGTTACCTTTCCAGGGCAGGGTTGAGTGTAAGCCTTCCCGGACTTCAATCTTGGAGGGGCGCCGGCAGAGCGGCTGCATTTATTTACCAGTAAGCATTGATTAGAAAAAGTTCATCTGCCTCATTTAAAGAGCTTTAACCAAATGCAACTTAGCTTTTCTTCATAGGAGGGGGCTACACCACAGACCTGGTGTTGCTCAGGGGTTTGACAAGCAGACACAGCAAGAGGATGAGTCGGGGGGGGGGGGTGGAGGAGCAATGGGGGGGGGTAAGGACACATATGTAATACCTTAATCAATAAAGAAAAAAAAAGAATGAGATGTGAGAATACTGTTGGTCAGACTCTACTTGGCCATTACGTACTTTCCCTTCTCTCCCTCCCCCCCTTCCTGCCTCCCCCTCCCTCCCTCCCTCCATGCCCCTCCCTCCATGCCTCTCCCTCCCCTCCCTCTCTCCTTCCCTACTCTCTCTCTTCCTGCCTCCCCCCTCCCTCTCTGCCTCCTCCCTCCTTCCTCCCTCCCTCCTATGTTTGGTGCTGGCTGTCCTTGGTACAAGTGTTACCTCCAATAAACACTGGTGCACTTGGCTTTTAATCTGGGTTCAGATTTCTGATAAGTGAGGCAGATAGAGACAGAACAGGAGGCAGACTCAGCTTGCCTGTCAATTATACTTTCTTAAAAACTAATGAATATTGGTGCTGATTATTCTTCATCCCTGCCAGACTCATCCACAGTTTTTTGCCTTTTTGGTGTTCTCTGTGTGTGCATGCGTGCGTGTGTGTGCCTGCATGTATATGCGTGTGTGCATGTATGCGTGTGTGCATGTATGTATGCATGCATGTGTGTGCATGTGTGTGTATCTCTCTTCTTGCTGCCTGAGTCTATACCAATTGGTTCAGACACAGCATGGCTGGGGGAGAGGCGGTGATTTTTTCTCCTGCTCCTTCTGCTCCAGTTCCTGGTTCAAGGGTGGCTTGTCCAGTACAATTCAGCTCTGCTGGGTGCCCCCTTCTACAACCCTGGCTCTCCCCAGCCCGCACTGTCTCTTGGCCTTTGCCTTGGGGACTGCAAACCTCTGGGCAGAGCTGTGAGTGCTGGTGCCTGACCCCAGGCAGCCCGCTCCCCTGCCCACTGCTCTGCCACACCCACAGCCAGTTCTCTCCGGGAACCCTATACCCGCCAGGTTCCAGGCCAGCCTCACCAACGCAGGGACCTATCTGAGTAACTGAGCGTCGGCCATACAATGTCACTATTTTGGGGAAAAATCTGATTTAAAGGGAAAGGGCCTGAAGGTGTTAGTTAGGACCCTGTTGTTCCTTAGTCATTGTAAGTCGCTGCCCTGTTTCCTCAGCTTTAAGGCATTGCTTTAAAGTCACTCAATCTCTCCATTTCAGATCAGAACTCCCCCCCAGCCCCCCGCCCCATAAACCCCAGGATATATCTGACATTGGAGCATCTTAGCTCCAGAGAAATCTTAAACCTTAGAGTCTTTCCCTACTTTGCCAAGAGCTAAGACAATCTCTCCCAATCACCCAATCTCTCCCAGTCACATGAGCCGATGAGAGGGAGTAGGAAGTGCCAGGGGTTGGGGGTGGGGGTGGGGACGGGAAAGGAGGGGCCTCATGGAGAAGCTGGCATGTGTGATGGGACTTGGGGGGCCAGTCTGAAGGTCCTTCTGCTTGGAATGGCCTCCACCCTCTGGGACTGGAGAAGAGCCCGCATGCTGGCAGAGTGCTTCTTGGTGAAATCCGAGCAGGGGTAGAGGTGAGGGGTCACCAGGATAGCCAAGGTCACCTATAGGTCACCTGAACGCAGCCTGCACTCCCCCTGGTCCTGCTGCTCCTGGAGAGTGTCAGGAGCTCTCCTCTGTCTGGGCTGGCCAGGAGGGGGTGTCCACTGCCCGGGAGCCGGTACTAAGACTAACCTGCGGGAACTCTTGTCACTTTCTTGACTCGGGCGGTGGTGGTGGTGGTGGTGGTGGGGGTTCCAGGCACCATTAGGTGGCTACCCTTCTAAACCTACAGCTTACAAAGAGAGGCCTGCCCTTTCCTGTCTCAGTGCGTTGCCCTTCACAAGGTCGAGTTCAGTTCCCCCTCGGATATGAATGCCTATCCCACCAGTGCAGAGCGAGTCCCTCCCACAGGACTCTGCCTGAATCTCGGAGGTTAGTCTGATGGCTGCCTGGACTCAGGCGGCGAGAAGGGAGTTTATGAGGCCGCTTGAAAGCCATGTCCACGAGCTCGTCCCTTCCCCTGGCAGTGCCAGTCTTATCTCCTGGTCGCCTGTCCCCTGCGGTCAGTGTCTTCTTTGTTTCCCGTGCGAGCCCTCACTCCTCTTCACTTTATCCCATTCCGGGCACCCATCGGGCTGCCCCCAGAGCTGCCCAGCCTGAGGGAGAACATTGAATGGGGGCGCGGGAAGGGGAGAGAGAAGCAAGGAGGACAGGAGGGGGCAGGCCACAGCCACCTTTGGGGCACCATCACTTCAAATTCAGATCTGGCAGGTGTAGCCACTACAGGCGTAGTCATCCCTGTAGCTGTGGGAGGAGGCGGCGGGAGGAGGACCTGGGGGCTGGGTGGGGGGCAGATGCTGACCCCCCTGCCCCCACTTTGGGGTTTTCTGTTCAGAGTTTTTCTGGGCGTGATTCTGGGCTCCGAGTGGAGGTGATGTGTTTGGAGCCACTGAAAGACGGGCATGGGCCTTCGTCTATGACCGGACCCCACGGAGACACAGCCTTCCATTCAATGCTGCTTGAATCCATCACAAATTCTGGAAATCTAACACAACCTCTGAAGCAACATTCTTGTTCATCCCCTCCTCCCCCATTTCCTAGGTGACCTCTGTCTGTATTGTGTTGTCTTTTTCTGGGGGATCCCTGTCAGACGGATCTGAGACATTCTCTATCCTCTTATGGAACCTCCCACATGAAGCACCTCCCTGGCCCGCCAGCACCAGGTCCCCTCTTGCTGTGGTGAAATGAAGGACTCTGGTCGTCCCTCCCGAGGCATGGCCTGGCGCTCCAGCTGGCTTGCAGGACAGCCTCGGCTCAGCGTGTGATTTTCTCCTTCAGGAATCCCTCTCCTGGGCTGTCGGTGTCGAGTGTCTGAAAATCATTATTTCTGTGTCCCGCCCAGTTTCCTCTTTCATTTCATGGGGAGATGAATGAGGGACCATCATGCATCATGGCCGCAAGTGGGAGGACAGGTAGTCCTGGCTTGGGATGACTCAAATGAAGATTTTTTTGACGTTACAACGGTGTGAAAACAACATGCGTTAAGGAGAAATAGCACTTTGAAGTCTGGGTTTTGAAAATACTCTGGCGATACTCCTGTCGGTCCCCCACCACAGCCGACTCCGCACAGCATAGTGTTAGGTGCATTTCAACATGTGCTGGGCACAGGGCTGCTGCCTCCCCAGTGGGGCATCAGTGTGCATGTGGACAGTGGTCATCGCTGGTCTAACTCAGGCACATATACAAGGGGCGGAGGTCCCTCTCTGTCTCTTCAGGGGCAGAGCACTGGCGTAAACTTTGAGTTTCCTCCCCTCACGGGAGCCCATATGTATGTGAACATTACCTTCCTACGTGGCCTGCAGTCACCTTCCAATCTCCGGGGTCACCATCTTCCCTTCACACAGAACCGCCTGGTGGCCCTCAAGGGCTCTCTCCCGTCTTCAAGTCCATTCTCCTGTGGGGTGCTGGCTCCCTTTGAACTCCACTTTCTGACCCATAGGCTCTTCCTACACACTCCAGCTCCACAGCTCTGCATTCTCACGAGATCCCCTGGGTCACCAGGCGTTTACATACACTGAGTGGCCAGATTATTATGATCTCTGAATGCATAATAATCTGGCCAATCAGTGTATATCTTAAATAATAAAAGGCTTATATGCAAATTGTTCCCTCAACCAGGAGTTCGACCAGCAGGCAGGCTGGCCAACCGCCCATGTCCCCTCCCCCTGGCCAGGCTGGCCGGACCCCACCCATGCACGAATTCATGCACCGGGCCTCTAATCTACACTAATAAAAGAGAAACATGCAAACTGACTGTCCTTCTGCTACACCCAGCAGCCAATCAGGAGCGAGTATGCAAATTAACCCAACAAAGATGGTGGCAGCCACGGAACTGGAGCAAGCAGGAGGCTTGGGTTGCCCCCGGTGACGGAGGAAGCCAAGCTTCTAGCCTGCCCTGGCCTCTGCTCACGGAGGGGCTGGATGGGAAAAAAAAGGAGGGGTTGGGAGCCTTGGTCACTGGGGGAGACCCAGGCTTCCAGCCAGCCCTGGCCTCCACTGAAGGAATGGCTGGGGGCCTGGGTCGCAGGGGACAACCCAGGCTTCCAGCCTGCCCTGGCCTCCACTGAAGGAGTGGCTGGAAAAGAAAAAGGAGGGACTGGGAGCCTGGGTCTCCAGGGGGCATGGCCAGCCTGAAAATGGCCCTCAGCCCCTTACCCAGGCTGGCCATGTCCCCATGGAGTAAGAGTCCCTGCTGGGGGGATTGGCCAGCCTGCAAACAGCCATCAGCCCCTCACCCAGGCTGGCCAGGCACCCCAGCAGGAACCCCCACCCTGAAGGGGGTGTGGCCAGCTTGAAAACAGCCCTTAGCCTCTCACACAGGCGGGCCACGTCCCCCCAGCGGGGAACCTCACCTCATGCGGGCGTGGCTGGCCTGCAAACCACCACAGGCCCTTTGCCCAGGCCACCACATACCCCAAGGGAACTCCCACCCTGATCTGGGACACCCTTCAGGGCAAACCAGCCGGCCCCCACTTGTGCACCAGGCTTCTATCTATACTAATAAAAGGGTAATATGCTAATTAGACTGGGAGACCTTCCAGGAGACCTTCTGGACGTTCTTTTGGACAACGCCATGGTGGCGGGGGCCGAGGTAGAGGCGGTTAGAGGCCAAGAGGGGAGGGCAGCTGTGGTTGATGAGGCCGGTGTGGGGGGCCATTGGGGGTGATCAGGTCGGCGGGGTGGGGGGGGGAGTTGGGGGTGAGCAGACCAGCAGGGGGCCAGTTGGGGGCGAGCAGGATGGCAGGCAGAGTGGTTAGGGGCAATCAGGCAGGCAGGCAGGTGAGTGGTTAGGAGCCAGCAGTCCCAGATTGTGAGAGGGATGGCCGACTGCCAGTTTAGGCCTGATCCCTGTAAACTGGCAGTAGGACATCCTTTGAGGGGTCCCAGATTGGAGAGGGTGCAGACCGGGTTGAGGGACAACCCCCACCACTCTCCCCACCCCCCCAACCCACCCCCCGTGCACGAATTTCATATATACTGAGTGGCCAGATTATTATGCGTTCAGAGATCATAATAATCTGGCCACTCAGTGTAAATCACATCCCCACACGATGTCAGACATGACGAGGGTAAATGTCACAAATGGCATTTGTTTGGTTTTGTACAAACAGAAGGCAGCACTGAAGGTTACTAATTACACGAAAAATGTGCCCCGAGGGTAATGAATGTCAGGGCGACTGTGGCGAGAGGGGACAAGAGCTGCAGGAGGGGACTCGGGAGGATGAGTGGCATGTCGCTGCCTTTGCCAGTGGGCAGAAGGAACAGAACAGTTGTGGTGTGTGTGTTGTGTTAGATCTGGATTCGTACATTTCTGAGGGCCCCGTTTCCCCTTCCTGGGCACTCACCTCTCCTTTGAGGGGAGAACTCTAGGCTGTGGATTATGGTGATCGTGAATGTGAAAGTAATTTGGACAATATTTTTAGGAAGTTCTTACAGTGGCAGAAGGAGGTTGTGATTCCAGCTAAAACCAGGCAGTCAGAATGCCAGGCAGGAGCTCCCGGGCATGTGTCTGGTTGTATAACTGAGGAGTGTAGCTATGCTGACATCAGCGACCATCACGGTCCATCCGCCCCTGTGAACTTGGCACCAACACACATCTTTGTACCTCTAACCGAGGACGAGAAAGTCAACAGCTGTGCGGTGTGCAACCCAAGGGCACTAAGACCCCTGAGAGGGTGTGAGGTCCACGCCACTCCCTTGATATCCTGCAGCACACGTGCTATGATGTAAAATTAACAACTATCAATGCCTCTTCTGCTAGATGATAAGGGGATGATAGAGAGAAGCAGAGGCCTGGCCAGGCTGCAATCTTGTAGTTTTAAAAACGCCCTCTGCTGGTTTCCACCCAGGCATCTTGCGAGCTGCCTGAGTGGGGGTGTGAGACCTGCAACGCCAGCATGTTCAGGGGAAAGAAGGGCTCTCCTGAAGGAAACACTCTGCCCTGGGGGCAGCTTGCAGATGCGATGGCTTTAGGATTCTTGCACGTGTGTGTGTATGTGTGTTTGTGTGTGTAGCGTAGCTTGCAGATGCAATGGCTTTAGGATTCTTGCACGTGTGTGTGTGTGTGTGTGTGTGTGTGTGTGTGTGTATAGCTTGCAGATACGATGGCTTTAGGATTCTTGCATGTGCGTGTGTGTGTGTGTGTGTGTGTGTGTGTGTAGCGTAGCTTGCAGATGTAATGGCTTTAGGATTCTTGCACGTGTGTGTGTGTGTGTGTGTGTGTGTGTGTGTGTAGCTTGCAGATGCGACGGCTTTAGGATCTTGCGTGTGTGTGTTTGTGCGTGTTTCGTTACTGGTAGTGGACAGAACTAACCCGACTAGCCTGTGTGGTGTTCTTTGGAAATTTGGACAGTGTTCCAGCGCCTCGGGTGGGAGGGGTGAAGGATGATGTGTGGGTTGGGCAGGGTCCATTAAGCCCTATAGCTGCAAAGCAATAGAGTGTGTGCTTGGCACAAGTCAAGGGACAGAATGCACCAGAGACAGATGAGTGAGGGCCTGGTGCCTGGAGCATTAAGATGCCCTTGCAGGATGGTGGACATGCCATCAGGATGCTTTCTCCCTTCCACTGGGCTGCCCTGGGGGCGTGCCTCCCAGAGGGAAGGCGAGGTTTTATGTTTGTTTTTAATTGATTATTGATTTCTTTTTTCTTTTTAGAGAGGAAGAAAGAGAAACAGAAACATCAATATGAGAAACATTGATTGGCTGCCTCCTGCATGCCCCCTACTGGGGATCGAGCCTGAAACTCAGCCAGGTGGCCTGTCCAGGAATTGACCTCTTGGTGCCTGGGCGATGTCCAACCAATTGAGCCACACCGGCCAGGCCAGGAGTGCTTTCAAAGCAGTCTTATTTATGTGTGTCTGGAGATGATGGGGTGCCTCACAGGTATTTCATCCTGAGTTGCAGCTTTTCATGGATGTCTATGCCAAGTGTGAGATGTATATTGAGGCATCAGGAAAACGATGGGCAAGAGAATGTGAGTGTCAGAGTCAGAGAGACCCATATTGCAAAGCAGCTGTTTGACTTGCTGGCTGCGGCCAGGCGCGGTGGGACGGTGGCGCTCTCATTTATAAAAGTGGCAGCTTCTGTTTGCACCAAGGCTGGCAGGGGTGAAAGAGAATGTGTGTGGAAATACCGAGCATGAGCAGTGACGAATCTCCACGTCGCACACCAGGCACCTGCTCGCTCACTGCGCAGTGACCACGGGCCTAGGCTGGGGGTCTGCAAAGAAGGGGAGGAGGAAAGAGTCCATGGAAAGGCTTGATAACCTGGCTGTTCTTGGATTCTTTCTGCCTGGAGAAGAGGACAGGCTAGCCACTACTCCCCAATGGCTCTCCAAGCGACTTGGCAGCCTGGAATGGCACTGGAGTCATTCGCGAACTGGCTCTGCTCTCACAGATGCCGCTGTGTGCGCAAAATACCCAAGACGTTAATAATGCTGTGACAGAGACTATGGCAAGTGCAGTGCTGCATCTCAGAAATGAGTCAAAATACTGTCACATCATCCCACTTTCCTAGCAAAAGGACTCTGAGGAATGAGAACAGAAGATGGTTTTCTGTCCTGCAAAAACGCAGGGTCTGTTCATGGGGGGAGGGGGCAGAAGGGGGAGGCAAGGGGGTGGTTACAAAGTCTCCCACGCTGTCTTGTGGGCCCTTGTTCGACACGTGGACTCTCCCAGTTCAGAGTCGTCAGTCTTCGACCAGGTCAGTGGGTCACACTAGCTGTCACCACGGCTTCAACTCGGGAGAGGGGGGGCAAAGACCTCCTTGCACGCCCGCTGCATGTTGGTGCCAAGCTCTGTTCTCCAGACGACGTTGCTGTCAGCAGAGCACTGACCACATTCCCCATTTGGCTCCATGGAGGACGCTTACCTTTCAGCAGTGAGAACGCTCCTGAGAGAGGAAGCAGAGGCCGACACATGGGAGGGTTGGGATCCGGCATCCCCTTCAGCATACCAGTGTGAAACTGGGGGGATCGAGAGCCATTGCATTGGCCTTGTTTCCCACGGTCAGCATCCTGGTCACTGCCTGTGGTCGTAGGCTCTCCTGCTAATTGTCCCTGATTTGTGGCGTCACAGAGAGGCGGGTACTCCTTTGACCTGGATGCTGTACCTTTGCTGATACAGCTATGGCCCGATTAGCTTTTGCCCTTGATGCTCAACATTGAGCGTAACGTCCTCCCAATCCCATATGTCCACTTTATGCTTTGAAATCCCAGTGGTGGGTAGTCAACTACAACACTGATTCTTTTTTTTTTTTTTTTTTTTTTTTTTAGGGGCTTCTTCAAGTCTCAGGTTTTATTTTTTTATTTTATTTATTTATTTTTTTGTTTTTTTTTTAAATAAATCTTTATTGTTCAGATTATTACAGGTGTTCCTCTTTTATTTTTCCCCATAGCTCCCCTCCACCTGATTCCCCACCCCACCCCAGGCCCTTACCCCCCACCACTGTCTTCATCCATAGGAGTAAGATTTTTGTCCAATCTCTTCCCGCACCCCTCCCACCTGCTTCCCCTGAGAATCGTCAGTCCACTCCCTTTATATGTCCCTGATTCTATTGTATTCACCAGTCCATTCTGTTCTTCAGATTTTTCATTCACTTGATTTTTAGATTCGCTTGTTGGTAGGTATGTATTTCATGTCATTTTGTTGTTCATAATTTTTATATTTACCTTTTTCTTCTTCTTCCTCTTCTTAAAAGATACCCTTCAGCATTTCGTGTAATCCTGGTTTGGTGGTAATGAACTCCTTTAGCTTTTTCTTGTCTGTGAAGCTCTTTATCTGACCTTCGACTCTGAATGATAGCTTTGCTGGGTAGAGTAATCTTGGTTGTAGGTTCTTGCTGTTCATCACTTTGAATATTTCTTGCCACTCCCTTCTGGCCTGCATAGTTTCTGTTGAGAAATCAGCTGACAGTCGTATGGGTACTCCCTTGTAGGTAACTAACTGTTTTTCTCTTGCTGCTTTTAATATTCTCTCTTTGTCTTTTGCCCTTGGCATTTTAATTATGATGTGTCTTGGTGTGGTCCTCTTTGGGTTCCTCTTGTATGGGGTTTTGTGCGCTTCCTGAACTTGTAAGTCTATTTCTTTCACCAGGTAGGAAAAGTTTTCTGTCATTATTTCTTCTAATAGGTTTTCAATATTTTGCTCTCTCCCTTCTTCTGGCACCCCAAAAATTCGGATGTTGGTTCGCTTAAAGTTGTCCCAGAGGCTCCTTACACTATCTTCATATTTTTGGATTCTTTTTTCTTTTTGTTTTTCTGGTTGGATGTTTTTTGTTTCCACATATTTCAGATCTTTGGTTTGATTCTTGGGGTATGTTGATCTACAGTTGAGTTTCTGTATATTCTTTATTTCAGACAGTGTATGCTTCATTTCTGACTGATCCTTTTCCATTTTTTTGGCATTCTCATTAAGCTCCTTGAAGGTCTCATCAAGTTTCTCAGCGGTTTTAAGAAGATTCTTGAGTAACCTTATAAATGTGGTTCTGAACTCTATGTCATCCAGTAGTTTGCTTTCCTCCGTTTCTTTCATTCGTGACATGTTTCTTTGTTTCTGCATTTTGGCTGCTTCCCTGTGTTGATGGAGTGGCTTTGTGTGGTAGGTGACCTATAGGGGGCAGTAGCTCAGCCTCCCCAATCACCTGATGTGGATGCTCTTGGTACACCCCTTTGTGGGCTGAGTGCAAAGTCTTGGTGTAGTTAAGCCTGAATTGCTGTTAGTACGCTGGGAGGAATTGACCTCCAGGCCAATTAGCTGTGAGCACTCCCTGTGTCTATAATGGAAGAACTGCTGCGCTGAAGACACGCTTATGGGGCAGAACTTGTTTCAGTGGGGCTTTGGTGCTCACTGAGTCTGCCTCTTGAATGTGTCACTTATGGATGTGAGGAGTTGAAATCTGGTGTCTCACACTGACCACTAGGTACACTGGCTTCTGGATCTCCAATGGGGTGCAGGTCAGCTACTGTCTGAGGCCACCCAGCAGGAGCTACAGTGAGAGCTGCAGTTTTCTCCTCTTTGCTTGGGGTTTGGAGGTTTTGGAGCTGTCTGACCCGGGCTGCAAGTTTTCTAGGTTAAGCTGCGATAAGGCAGGCTTTTCTTATGCTAACTCAGTTGCTTGGAGCTTGGGTGGGTTTGTAGGTTGTGTGGGGCGGGGTCTCAGGGCGTCACTAGGTTAGGGCATGGCAAACAGCAATGGCTGCTAGTTAGCTGGCTCTGTGTCCCCAACGGCGTCCGTCCTGGAGTCCCGTGCCCCAGTGCCGTAAACAATTATTCCTGCGTGCAGCTCTGCAAGCAAGCCACTCTCACTGGCAGACAGTCCAGCTTCTCTCCGTAGGAGTTTGGGTCCCCCGCGTCTCCCCAGAGACTGGATTTCAGAGTAATCAGAGGCTTGTCTCCGTTCGGTTGAAAAAAGCAACGCACCCAGTCGCCCGCCGCCAGCCCGGATCACGCGCCTGTGTACCTCAGCGTTTCAGCGCTCGTGCACGTCTCAATGCTCTTTTCTCTTTCCTTCTAGTTGTAGAACTTCCACTCAGCCAGCTTTCCCGTGGTTCTGGGTGATAGACGTTTTGTCTTTTAGTTGCAGTTTAAATGTTGTGGGAGGCAGCAGTTTAGGTGTTTACCTACGCCGCCATCTTGGATTCTCCCCCAACACTGATTCTTGAAGTGCTAACTTCTTATCTTGATGTTAATGGTAATATTAATATATAAAGAGGTAATATGCAAATTAGGCCGGGATGCCGTAATGGGACGACCGGACAGGAGGAGGTTGCATGCAGGTGAGGCCTGGAGTGGAGAAGGCGACAGAGATGGGGGCCTGCCTGAGCCGGTGTGGCAGCTCTGGCAGCCTGGAGCGGACACAGGCAGAGGGGCTGGAGTGGGGCCTGGGGCAGAAGTCAGGCGCGGGTTCCAGCTGTCTGCAGCGCCGGTCCAGCCTGACTCCCATGGCAGCCCACAGGGTGCTTCCTTGCATGTGATTTCAATTGTGTGCTGGGCCTCTAGTAATAGTATAAAAAACCAACAATTATTCTTTGCTGTGTTCTAGGTACATTAAACATCATGCTTTATTTATACCCATGAACTCATTTAATATTCACAATCATCTTTTGAGTTAGTTACCATTCTGTCCCCTAATATACCGATGAGGAAACTGAGGCAAATGTGTGTTCAAGGTCAACCAGCCAGTAAAGACAATGTCAAGGTCCAACCCGAGGGAGTTTGTCTACAGAGCCCACAGCCCGTGGGGTGTTTATTAAGGACTCGAGGTGTGTGTTGCTCTTTCTGCCCTTCTGGACTCTGTGAGATGGAAGACAGACATAAACTTTATGATTATACAAGAATGGAACTACTGAGAACCTTGTAACTACCCAAATGGAGGCCTCCAATAGTTGGTCATGGAGAACCGAGGTTAGCAGACTTCAAGTCCATTTTCTAACCGGCTCCAAGGGCAGGATGTTGGACTCTGGCTCATTTGAAGATGGGCAGAGGAGAGAGAAAACGGGCCCTGGAAGGTGTGCTCAGTGGTTAGAGTGTCAGCTGGGCAGCTAAGGGTCGCTGGTTCCATTCCCAGTCAAAGGCACGTACCTGGGTTGCAGGTTTGATACCTGGCCCTGGTTAGAGCTTGTTCTGGAGGCACCCAATTGTCTCTCTCTCTCTCTCTCTCCCCCCTTCCCTCCCTTCTATTTTCCCTAAAAATCAATGGGAAAAATATCCTCTGGTGAGGATGAAAGAGAGAGAGAGAGAGAGAGAGAGAGAGAGAGAGAGAGAGAGAGAGAGAGAGAAAGCGCGGGAGAGAGAACAGGGCGGGGGTTGTGGAAGCAGAGATTCCTTCTTCCTCAGCCCCTGGAGAGAGCGGAGGGTGCCTGGTGCTGAAGGCAGACAGCAGAACAGGAGGGGTTGGGCATGAGGTGTGTTCTGGGCCCAGGCACTGACCTACCTTAAGTGCTGGCCAATCACAGCAGCTGCTCCTTTCTCCCTGGGCAGGTAAGAGTAAGGGGATGGAGAGAAGGTGGGAATGTGGGAGAAGAGCTGAATCCCTCCTTCTGAGAGGCTCACATGGCAGCAGACTGGAGCTCCTGGTCTCCAGCCGAAACCAAAGATAAGACTACAGGCAGCCTGTTCGTCTACTCTCTCCTCCCAGCGTGGACTGTTGTCCAGACTTTCGGGGCGGGGCCCTCTTTGCCCGCAGAGGAAGCTTCCAGATTGGAAATACCTGTCAGGAACCTTACACAAGGCTGTTGGGTGTCCGCAGCAACACAAAACCCTGGAGATGGGTCCCCACCAGGTTCTGAAATCAAAGGATTAACTTCTCAGTGGCTCATCACAAACACTCTTCAATGTCTTCTCGTTCTGTAGTTATGATCTGGGAGGAGCCATCTAGTGAGTGTCTGTTTCTATGTCACAATAAACCATTATTTCCATCTGTTTGGGATCTCCTCCACTGAGGGATAGCTGTGATTACTGCTGGGACTTGTCATCCTTGAAATCGCCTGGAGAAAGTGACTGGTGCTAGCAGCCCGCTTCCTGTTTACAATGTGAGCAGAGTATTTGTCTTCCCCATATCAGCCTGGACCCCAGGAGCCCTCGCGTGCATCAGTTAAGTGACAGCGTTTAAGAGTCTTTGCTGGCTTTCCTTTATCCTTTTTTAAAAATGTTGACAGGACGTAAGATGAATTTGCTAATTAGTTTTCTTTTCCTGACTCCCATTCTCTTGTCACTCTGATCTGTCCCCAATGATTCCGGAGCCCACGCTGCTTCTAAAGACCCAGTATTCAAATAACGTTAAAGACTGTGGGGTGGGATGGAAGTATCCAGCTGTGGAGATCCCTAGGTGTGGCTTCTGTCAGCCCAGGTGCGCAAGGACAGGTGGGAGGTTACCTCTAGATTCCCTCTACCTGCAGAGTCTAAGAGCAGAGTCTTCCCAAAGTGGCTGGAATATCTGTTTACAGAACAAAGTGGAACTCAAAGAGATCCAGCTTCTCTGCATCCCAGTTCACAGGCGCCTTCAGGTGACTCCCACTCAGGGGATCAGGAAGCCCTGGTTAAGAGAGGACTACAGGCCATGGAGGTCCCAGGTGGGATGGTGAGTTACCATGACTTCTGGTTTGAGGTGTATTTTTTATAAAAATACTAGAGGCCTGGTGCACGAAATTCATGAATGGAGAGGGGGTTCCCTCAGCCCAGCTTGCACCCTCTCCAACTGGGGACCCCTTGGGGGATGTCCGACTGCCGGCAGTCGGACATCCTTCTTGCAATCTGGGATTGCTGGCTCCTAACTGCTCACCTGCCTGCCTGCTTGATTGCCCCTAACCAACCTCCTCTCCCGGCCTGGTTGCCCCCAACAGCCCTCCCCTGCAGGCCTGATCTCTCTTCCAACTGCTCGCCTCTGCTGGCCAATTTGGTTCTGATTGGTTGGTTTCTATGTCAGTCATTGTCAAAGGCTCTGCCTCCTAGGCAGCCATTGGCTCCCCACAGCACCCACATTTGGTTCTGATTGGTCGGTTCCTATGCCAATCAGCGTCCCTGGGCCTATCAAGAGGCCTGATTTAAAAGGTGGGGCTGATCAGCAGCCCCAGTGGAGTCCTGGAGAGAAATGGAGGCACAGCTGCTGGCCAGACTGGAAGAGAAAGAGAGAAGCAAGTGCTGATCAAAAGCTGCCTCAGAGGTAATAGATCAATCCCTGCTTTTCTCTCTTCAGGCCTCTATCTGGCTCTGATTTGCAGCCCCCTTAGCAGTCAGTGCTGGGCACCAGCCTGCAGCAGAAGCAGCCAGCTGGGGTTGCCATGGCAATCCAGGCTGACTGCAGGACTGACTTCTGGTTGGTGGAGCCTCTGTCCTTACTGGTTGTTTTGACCCAGGGTTTTTATATATTTGGATGTTTTTATTGATTTTTGAAAGAGAGAAAGGTCAGAGAGAGAGAAACATTGTCAGGCTCCCCCTACTGGCAAGTGAGCCTGAAACCTGGCCTGTGCCCTGAGGGGAATGGAACTGGTGACCTTTTGGTGCACTGAGCCCCACAGCCAGGGCGAGATGTATTGTCTTTAAGGGGGTATTGTTCCTCTCAGTGGTCACCTTGGGGAGGACAGTGCTGATGTGTCCCACCTAAGGAGCCATGATACCTGGATAAGGAGCCAGGAACACACATTGTAAACACGTGTTCTAGGTGGTTCTTCTAGACACTGGAGTTCAAGAACTACTGCCCTAAAGTAATAGCAACTATAAACTTTAGACAAGTCACTACTAGGCCAGATCTACTGTAAGATTTTGAGCACTGTAGACAAACTTTTTCCTACCTGGAAGTGTAACACTTTAGATATGTATTGTTGGAATACCATCTTTGAGGTTATTTAGTCCATTCTCAATAATGCATAGACTCTTTTCAAGGAAAAGAAAATATCACTATTTTCTCCTCCCCAGAGTCAGGGGTCTACCATCTCCAGTTGAGAAAAATCTGAACTAGTTTAATGATCCCTAAGTCATGTGATCCCATGAAGTTTATACATATAGATTCTGGGACCTCACCATATACTCACTAATGGGAATGGGGAGGGCTTGGGGGTCTGATTTCAACACAGAAGAACAATATAGTAACTCAAATTCAAGAACCATTGCCCGGGCGGCGTGGCTCAGTGGTTGAGCATTAACTTATGAACAAGGAGGTCCGAGTTCGATTCCTGGTCTGGGACCATGCCTAAGTTGGAGGCTTGATTCTTGGTAGGGGCATGCAGGAGGCAGCCAATTGATTTTCTCTCATCATTGATGTTTCTATCTCTCTCTTCCTCTCCCTTCCTCTCTGAAATCAATAAAAAAGTATTTTTAAAAATTGAGAAAAAGAAAAAACAGAACCACTGAGCTAGTCCACTCTTGTTCAACACAGGTGTGCACTCAGCAGTAGAGTTGAAGTATTTACCAAATCAGATTTGCATGAGGCCTTCCGCTTGTCACAAAGCTGAGGTAGGCCTGGTATGAATCCCATACAATTCTTTTGTCTCTCAGAAAGTCTGATGGGTGTCCTGTCACTCTGAGTATTTGAAGAAGTTTGGAGGGCTGAGAAATTTACTTAGCAACAACTCAGATTCTTCACTGACACTGTCATCCATCACCCCTCCCCACTTGTCAATCAAGCTCAACTGGTAATCAATGGATTGTAGTCTCTGAGCCCCATGTGAAAGAGGAGGGTTGGGGTTGGTGGATGTGTAGGTGGGAGAGTGGAGTCCTGGTGGGACTGGCTTACTGTGGGCTGATAATGAAACCCTTCGGACAAGTCAACATGAACATGGGAAAGTGGGGCATCTTATAACCCACTAAAGTCTAGTTTTCTCCTGATTTTCTTTTTCTTTTTCTAAAGTCGGGGCACCTGGCTTCTCATGGATCCCAGTGGTTCCCATCTCCTGGCTTCTATTCTCCTCCCGACCTGGCAGGAGTGGCCTGCGAAACCCAAAGAACATTGTGGGAATGATGAATGACATGGGGTTTTCAAGCGTCGTGGCTTCTCCTTTGCTTTCTCACGGATCGTTGCTTTTGGGGAAACCAGCCACGATATTGTGAGGACACTGACACAGTCCCATGGAGAGTCCACCACGTGAGGAGCTGAGGCCTCCACTAGCGGCCAGCAGTGTGAGGACGGTCCTGGAGAGGGTCATCTGTCAGCTGACCTCAGCCCCACCTTCAGGATTCAGCCCAGCTGACCTTGGACAGCCACACAGATGGTCCTTGTTTGGAGGCCACTGTCACATGTGAGCTAGTACACACTTTGTCTGAGTTTTGGGGTGACTGGTCATACAGCAGTAAATAATGGATACAAATGTTTGAGGGTTACCCCACAGATATAGGATGGCTGCTGTATTTGCTAGAGGAGAACCACGACTCCTTAGTGTCAGAAGAGGTGGGGAAGCACCACAGGTGAGATTTACGGCCAAATGTCAAGGTCAGTGGGCCCCGATTTTACATCACCTTGTGGGTGATCAAATGTGTCTCCCAACCTGCTCCCCAAGGGACTTCCACACTCCGCCACTTCTCAGTAACTTTTTGGGAAGAGATACTGTAATTGTCTTCTGTTATCGCTGCAACACGTCAGCAGAGGCCTGTGTCCTAAAACAACACAGATGGTTACCTCCTAGCTCTGTTGCCCAGAGGCCCACGCCGGCCTCCTGGGCCAGAATCCGAGTCGGCAGGGCTGGCTTCTCCCCCTGGGACAGGCCAGTCTCCCGACTCCATGCCCAGGACACTTCTAAGGAATGCTGGTGAGGGGTTTTACAGAAGACGCCTAAGTCGAGGTTTTCTGATGCTTCACATGAGCAGATGGAGACCACTACTTGTTACTAAGGACACCATGAGGGGACAAGTCCCTCTCAGGCCGTCTCACCACACCATGTAATACGGTCGAGCCCCTGACCGCAGGCTTGCCTTCCATGTTTGTTACCCATGGCCAACAGCAGTCTGAAAACATTAATGAAAAATTACAGAGATAAACCCTTCCTGAATGTCATAGTGTGCATTGTTCTGAGGAGTCCACGCACACACATGCACACCCACGTGCTCTTCAGACGTACACATAGCATGCAGCCCCTGTATGAGGCAGAATGAACAGAAACACCGCTAGGGATCCACGGGGAACCTCCGAATTCATGACTGGTCAGTATTTGGAAAATAACCACTAAAAGCCAGCGTTGTGCTCAATTTTTTAATTGAAAGTTGAAATGGAAAAATCCCGAGGTCCCCCGACTCTGGGTTGGACCTGCCCGCGCTGGCCGTGGGAGATCCATGTGGACCGTGGTCTCTGCCCCCGGGGCACTCTGCAAGGCCCTGCTCCCACATCTCAGCACTCATGTGGGCCACACTCTCCTAAGGCTGCGTTGTCCACTCTTGATGAACATGACCAGTTTGTCACGTTCCTGGAGGTGCCACTCTGTCTCTGGGGAGGTGCTGTTCAGCCTAATGATGAGCTGGGAGATAATTTTCCCAACTGTGTTTGCATCCTCGGTGTTTATATGAGGAGCAAAGGCCTCTGCTAGAGAATGTTAATGCCTGCCCCCTTCCCCCGCTCCCTGCCCCAGTTGTCCTGCAGCTCAGGGTTAGTACTGAGCGAAGGCGGGCAAATCAGAGACACTCCAGCGTCCATGCCCACCCTCCCTCCACGGTGGGGAGGGCTGAGCTGCTGGGACTGGCGCTCTCTGGGGTGGTGGCTCAGGTCCTCTTCCCTCCAAGGGACAGCATCTGCTTTCTGCTGGGTACACATGCCTCTCAGCAACTCCTAGGGAGAGACAGCCCTGCAGCGAGGGACAGGTCAGCCGCAGACATCTCAGGGTCCTCAGGGGCCCGGGGGTCACCACACAGGCTCACCTGTCCAGAACCCAGGGACCCGAGTGCCCTGAGAGCACGCAGCTGCCGAGGGCCTGTGTTAGCTGCTCCAAGTTCACGTGCAGCAGGCCAGCAGCAACTCAGACCCTCCCCACTCTGACTCAGCTTCAGCTCCAATGCCGGTGCCCTGTCTCACATTCTGGCCATGGAGAGCAGGTCACCAGACGGAAGAGACTGGTGACATAGGGACCCAGGAGGGCACTCTGGGGTGCGCAGGGCTTGGGGGAGCCCCTGAGGGCCTGCTTAGCTGTGCTCAGTTCCTCTGTGGGGGCCCCTTCTAAACACCTGGGAAGAAGCGGCTCCCTGGCAGTGGCTGCTCCCTCCTCTGGTTGCGCCGTGCTTCCTGGGGTGGGGGTGGGGGGTAGGAGAAGGGAAGGTAAGGTTGGGGGGCTGCCCTGTGCTGAGTGGGTGGTAGGGAGGGACAGGCCTGCTGTTGTGAGAAGTGACACAGAGGACGGTCTGGCCTCAGTTCTTGTTGTTCTCTTCCCCATGAAGCCCAGAGTCAGCTCAGGCCAGGTGTCAGCGAGGCCCGGGTGACGAGGCCCAGACACGGTGACGGCCCCTGCAGGGGGCTCCCTCACGCTCCCTCACGGGTGTCCTCTGCCACCCGCAGTCAGTGTGGGTGAGGACAGGGGATGGGGGAAGGTCCTGCGTGTTGCATGTTCTGGCAGAGCCAGGTGATTGGGGTGGGGGAGGGGTGTGGATAGAACCTGAGAGGGCCTGAGACTATCCTCACAACAGAGGGAACATTCAGGAGCAGGGACTCAGGAGAGGGGCCAGACGAAATGGGAGAGATCCGGGGAGGAGAGCCGGGGAGGAGAGCCGCGGAGGCCACAACTGGGAGGCTCCCTGCTCCCTTTAAAGCTGTGCCTCACGGTGGCATCATGGGCGGCCTGGACCTGGTCACCTGACCATCTCACCAGAGAGTAAAATAACAGCATGAGAAGTGGGGACCCAGTCCTCTTGTGGATGGAGGCTTCAAGGTAATGGACATTCAGCGCCCCCTGGTGGCCAGCGGGCTGCCTGGGTGGGACATGTCACCTCCTGGCTTCCCTCATGTCACCTCCAAATGAGAGAGGCCCTCCTTGCCCCTCCCGTGGAACCGTCCAGGACAATACCCGATGCCTCACTCACCTCCTCCTGCTCTTCATCTGGAGGAGACTTCACCATCTCCTGTCCCCTCTCATCTGAACCCTGTCCTTGCTGTCTATCAAGTCCTCTCCCCAGTGCGAACCCTCCCCCTAGGACCCCATGAATCGAGGTTGGCAGTCACTTCCGTGTAAGCATTTGGAAACCGTCGTCTGTGAGTTTTGCTTACGGATCTGTTCTAAGCTTCTGGGCAGCAGGGTGATGTCTGGTGTGACTGTGAATTCTCCATGCAGCTATGTCCAGAGCTAGAAGAAGCTGGACGTTCAAGGAGTAACTGTCCTAACCATGAGGGCTCCCTTGGCGACTGTCCGTGCCTCATTGCCTCCTGAGACGATCTTGAAGATTAACCTCTGAGCCAGGCTTCGGATCCCATGGCCCTCTGCATCCTGGACAGAAAAGACCCCCAAACTCCAGGACCTCCCTCTGTGGGCGGTGCTTTCTACACTGTCCTTAGGGTGGGGCAGAAACCTCTGGAGAGGGTGGGTGGCCCCCCGTGCTGAGTGTGGGTGCTGACCAGCACATCTGGGAGGAGGAGAGATGACATGGGTCTTCGTATCTAAAGGGGAATCATAACTGACTCACAGGCTGCAGCCAGGGCTCTCCGAGACAGTGCTGATGTAACACTGGGCATCAGGGAGGCCTGCAAATGTTGGCTCTTAATGCTTAGGATTTAGTCAGCAATCTCCAGACCCTTCCGGCCAGCCAGGACCCTCCACTCGGGAAGGCTCTAGGACAGTTGGGGCCTAGTCGAAGGTGGAACTGAGCTGCCTTCCTCTTCAGGTTGTCAGTCAGAGGCGCCAGGGGACGTGCAGGGAACCACACTGACTGGGAGGTGATGCCAGACATGGCCTTGACCAGGGGTCTCAAGAAACTCTCCGCAAGCCTGGGTCTTGGGGAAATGCGGTTCAGGGATGATGGAGATCAGCTTTGCTCCACCATCTCTGGGGATACACGCCCACGGCAGATGTGGCAGGCGGCGCCCCGGGTCTGTGCACAGGGCGCTGGGTCCAGTGCGAGAGGAGAACGCGGCCGGGAAAGGATGGCCAGGGTGAGGGGCTCTCCAGCCAAGGGGTCAAGGTCAAGAGCACCTGTGAAGCACAGACACACGGTGACTGCCGTGTGATGCCCTGAGGAGGACACGCCACCTTCGTTCCCAAGGTAGGAACCCAGGCCTGTCCCGAGAGCTCCCCTAGTCGCTGCTGCTTTTGCTGGGTTTTGACAGAGCTCCCTGGGTGTGTCAGCACAGCCAGGCCCAGGAGACCAACCAGCTCCCAGAAAGAACATTCCATTAAAAGTGGTTTTAGACATAGAGACTCCCGACTCGCTTCTGAAGTACAGCTCTGCACAAATCGGGAGCCACACTCCGTGCCTTTGAAAGGCGTCCCTGGGAGGGGCCCGGGGCGGGGGGGCGGAGAGGCTGTGTCCCTCCTCCAGCTTCTCAGCCTCCCTGGCCCTTTCCTTACGTCTGTCAGAAACTCAGTGTCCTGGAGACGAAATTATTTACATTCACAACAGCACCTTCTTAGCTGCCTATGCCATGGGCATTTGGGGTCCACACTGCAAAGTCCTGGCTGTTTGTCTAAATCTCAGATTTAACTGGTGACTAGTAATAAAATGGAAAGAAAAAAGAGAGAACTGTCCTGGTGGAAGCTTGGATTCACCTGTAACTCACGGAACAGGGAGAGAGCAGTGAGTGGGAAGCATTGTGGGGGAAGGTGGTAGAGAGAGCAGACACACATGACTGGAAACGGGGGTCCCGGTCCGGTTCAATGTTTCCCCAACCTCAGGCCAGCCGATGGCATCTGTGGCCACCAGCTACCGACAGAGGAGGAACACAGCTCCGAGGCCAGGGCTCCCATCTCCAGTTTATTTGGGAACAAAATAAGAATTGGGAAGAAAAGGTTTTGCAAAGTTAGAAGTATAGCTGAAATGATCACCCCTGTCTTGGTACAACTGGAATCCTCGTGACTCAACCATTTTGCAAGTCGCGCCCAGAGAGACCTGGGAGTGGCATGGGCTCCGAGCAGATGGGGCCTCTGCGGGAAGAGCCAGACTGCTTTGCATCCCACAGGAGCAGAATTCCCCGTTTCCAGGCAAACGATAAAAAAAGAGTAAGCTCCCCAAGCGCTTGCTGCCAAAACACGATTTTCATGAAAATTGTAATTCAGACCTAACCGCATGTGTCCATGAACATTATCCCCGTCCGCCTGCTGGGGAGGGCATGTCCATGCCACCGTGAACGTAAATACCAGGAAAAATCACAGACAGCCAGCGAGGCGATGCTGCCCCACTGCGTTCAGGCTTCGAGTCCCAAACCAGTGCTGAGAACGGGTACCCTGGCCTGTGGCTCTAATAGGCAGACCTACTAGGGGCTGGGTCCTAGACCACCTTGCTGGTGGCCGGGATGAACCACGGTGCCCTCCTTCGCCGGGAGGGAGGGTGGAGCAGCGGGTGGTTGCAGCCCTGGGGATTGGCGGCCTTTAAATGCAGGGAGGTTCAGAAATCTCGTCCCACAGTGGGGAGGTAGTTAGCATTGTCACCAGGCTGGTTCAGGATTGGGAGGTGACAAGGTCTCGGCTCATGCTGGTGGTTCGTGGAAGGCAGCTCACTCCATCATATTCTGTAGAAACTACCTCCTCCAGCACGTTCCAGTGCCGGTCCTCTCCCAGACCCCCGCTTTCTGGATGAGGAAACCTAGGCTTGCGGAAGGTAGGCACGTTGAATAAAGACAGAGCCAGTGAGTGATGTTTCCAGGCTCACCCAGGCCGACACCAACCCAAGGACATAGACCCCCTCCAGCCAGCCAGGACCCTCTGCTGGGGGGGTGGTCCATGTTCTTGGGAGGTGGTGCCAGCTCCCTGGTACCTGGGGGAATGTGATCCCCTGCCCCACAGGAAGCTCAAGAACAGTTTTGCATGGATTTGTCAGAAGGGGAACGAGTGTGGAAGCATGGCACTTGTGCCCAGCATGAGAAGGAAATTAGCTGGACTAGCTCCTCCGAGATCACAGTGGCCCTGTGGCTGGCCCCATGGCTGGCCCTGTGGGAGGGGACACCAAAGCGGCAGCCATCAAGAACCAAAGGAGTGAGAAATGGGGTGCAAGTGGCAAAGATAAATAAAAAAGAGGCAGCAAGGTGGAGGGAAAAGGCAGAGGCAACCAACAGAGGTGAGTGCTGGCCCTCAGAGAGACCGCGCAATCTCATTTTCCCATGGAATCGGAAAGAGCCGAACTTGTAAACAGAGAGTAAAATGCTGGTTCCTCAAGGCTGAGGGGTTGGGGCAGGGGGTAGGAGGAGAAATGTTGTCTAAAGTTACAGCCCCTTCCCTTGGCGCACCCCATCCCTGGTCGCCCCTCTATCCCAATAAGGGGTGGGGCCAGCTAACCAACCTCCTGCAGCCCCTCCTCCTGCCCGGCCCCACCCTGAGATCAGGGACTGGGTGGCTGCCCAACTGCCTGTGGCCCCTCCCCCTGGCTGTCCCACCCCCCCATCAGCCCCCAACCCCATTCAGGGGCCGGGCCCGCTGGCCAATCGCCCTTGGGCCCCAATCGGACCAGGCCTGCCGTCTCCTCCTGACAGGCCCGGCCCTGATCCTCCGATTGGTGCTGGACCAGCTGGACCCCACTCATGCACGAATTCGTGCACTGGGTGGGCCTCTAGGCGTGTTATAATCATCAAACTGGCTAAGAGACCAGATCTGGACTATGCTCACCACACAAAGAAATGATGACTCTGTGATGTTAGAGTTGTTTGCTAGTGCTGCAAAGACAATGTATCATAATATATGAATGCATCCAATTAGCATGCTGTGCAGCTCATTTTGAAGTAGAGAAATGGGTCTGTTTAGGGAGTTAATAAATGAAAGGTAGCCCTGGCTGGTGTGCTCAGTGGTTAGAGGGCCAGTCCTTGCACCTAAGGGTTTTGGGTTCGATTCCCAGTCAAAGACAGGTACCTGGTTGCACGTTGGATCCCCAGCCCTGGCCGTCAGGGGAGGATGGGGGAGGCAACCAGTCAATGTGTCTCTTTCACATGGAAGTTCCTCTCTCCCTCCCTCTCTAAAAACCAATGGGAAAACTATCTCAGGTGAGGATTAACACACACACACACACACACACATGTGCACACACACATGGACACACACACACATAGATAACGGACACACACACACAGACACAGACACACATGGACACACACATGCACCCACACACGGACACACACAGACACACACATGGATACACACACGGACACACACACGGACACACACGGACACACACACACGGACACACACACACATAGACAACACACACACCGACACACACACACACACACGGACACACACACAGACACACACGGACACACACACACGGACACACACACACGGATAGGAAGAAAGGACAGGTGTGCACTGCGGGTCTAAGCCCAGACAGCCCTGCACAAGGTGTGGGCTCATTTGTCAACCTGTCCACTGAGGTCTCTGCCTCCTGCCTTCCGGGAAAGGGAAGGCTCCATCCTGCTTCCTCCAGGCGTCCCTGGTGCGACAGAGGCCTTGACCCGACCTACGGCTTCACCTGCAGGAACCGGGGGCCGGGCGATGGCCCCTCCTGCACTTGGACAGCTGGGGCCTCAGCACAGTGCCGTCATTTTATTTGATGAGGGAGGGGCAGCCTACAGCGATCTTGCTATACCTCATTTCTTCCAACCCAGGCCTCCCTTTGGGTCCATGATGGGGGTAACATTTTCCATTTGATGGCCCCAGAGTGAGCATGTTCCTCTTGTTTCAAATGTAGAAAGTCTCAGAAGGGACCATACATTGCTAACGCCTAAGAGGCCTCCTCCCCCTTTTTCTCACTGAGTCCTGCAGGGACACCCAGAGGCTTGCACAGGACCCTGACACTCAAAACATGTCGCACCAACAAGCACATTTACGTGAGGCCTCCCCACCTTTCAGAGAAAGTCAGCAGATCCTGCCAGAAGCTGGAGATGGATCCGCAGTGGCAGCAAGAGGCTGGTCCCTGGGTTGGGCCATCCCTGAACAGTGTCTGATTGGAGCCTTTCCTATTTAAAATTAATATATTTTTAATTGATTTCAGAGCGAGAAGAAGAGGGCTATATGTAAATACACACACACACACACACACACACACACACACATTGGTGTGACTAGAGGAGCCCAGGAGCCAGGGGAAGGGGTAGCTGGGGCCGGATCACACCGGTGCCTGGACGTCCAGGAGGGCTCTGTAGATGATCCTACTTGTGATGTGAGCCATGGCAAGTTTTGAACAGGAAGTGACATGCAAGTAACACTTTAAGGGGAGCACTCTGGGGGCTACCTGACAAATGGAATCCAAAGGAATGCCAGTTAGGACATTTTTCTTCAGGTGAGAGGGCATGGCGACCTGCCCAGGAGCAGGCGGTGAGGATGGAGATCAGCAGGTAGATCCAGATCCACGCATGTGGACAGGACAAGCCCTGGTGGTCATGGGCATGAAGGTGAGGGGTGGTGAGAAGACTAAGGTGACTCCTAGGCTTTGGATGAGACGATGGAGACAAGAGGCACAGGTGAGTCACCTTACCTGGTGTGAATTCAAGCTCAAGGTATTGTATATACTAAGTATACACAAAGCCTGAGATGCAATCATCTGGGGGTTGTATTTTGAAAGGTGAACATGTTAGACCAAGGTGGAAATATGTGGGCGCTATTGAGAAGGAGAACTCTAACTGATAACGTATGCAAGCTCTTACTCCCCCAAAGGTCTTAGGAAACAAAATTCTGGGCCCTGTTTGTTTTTTCAAAGGCAGTTTTAATCTCCAGGAAAGCCCAGAGGGGATTTCCTTCAGTGCTGTGATTTGTTCCTCAAATAACACCCTCCGGGAGTTTCTGACAGATGTTGTCTGCATAGATGCGAGCCTGCAGTGTCCCGGAATTCAGAATGCAGAATTCCCGCATCATACAGCCTCAGAGGGAACTAGTGGCTCCTCCCAACAGCATTCCTGAGTCTGAAAGAAGAAAGGACTGTTCCTCAGTTAGAACACGCACCTGTACCACGTACACTTGGCAGATAGAATGTGCAGAACAGCGTGGTGAGCGCTGACATGGCAAGAAATGCGAGGAGAGAGAATAGGAGGCCTCGCAGGTGTTCCAGCTTCCAGCACGTGACCCCCACATGGAGGAACTTCCTCGATGAAGGAAAATAGCTTTATAAGACGGCAGAGCCCATCACTTGCTTTAATACCTTTCTCAATGTATGGATTTGTACATGTGTAAATTCATTAAACTGTATATTGATTTGTGTTTCCTTTCTTAAATTTTTAAATATTTTTGTTGTTTTATTTAATTCATTCCCACACCCCCTTTCCTTTGGCAACCACCAGCTTCTTCTAGATATCTACAGGTCTGTTAATGTTTACTCATTTTCTCTTGATTCCATGTATAAGTGAAATCATACAGTATGTCTTTCTCCCTCTGACTATTCTTGCTTCAATATAAAACCATTATTTTATTTTAAATCTTTATTGTTGAGAGTATTACAGATGTTCCTCTTCCCCTCCCATTGTCCCCCTCAATCTGGTTCCCACCCCTCCCCAGGCCTTCACCACCCTATTGTCTGTGTCCATGAGTAATGCATATATGCATGTAAGATCTTCAGTCAATCTCTTCCAGCCCCTCTCCGCCCTTTCCTCTGAGATTCCTCAGTTTGTTCCATGTTTCCATGCCTCTGATTCTATTTTATTCATCAGTTTATTCTGTTCATTAGATTTCTCATTCATTTATTTTGATTTTTTATATTCAATTGTTGATAGATATGTATTTATTGCCATTTTATTGTTCATATTTTTATTTCTTCTTCCTCCTCCTCCTCCTCCTCTTCCTCCTCCTCCTCCTCCTTCTTCTTCTTCTTCTTCTTCTTCTTCTTCTTCTTCTTCTTCTTCTTCTTCTTCTTCTTCTTCTTCCTCTTCTTAAAGCTACCCTTCCACATTTCATATAGTACTGAAAACCATTATTTATTTCATATATGTTTAATTAAATTTATTGGAGTGACATTGGTTAATAAGATTATATAAGTTTCAAGTGTACAATATCATAATACATCATTGGTATGTGTGCTCTCCACCCTAGAGGTTCTTCAAAATATTAAAAACAGACCTACCATATGACCCAGCAACCCCTATTTTGGGTATATACTGGAAAAATTTGAGAACATTTATTCATAAAGATATGTGCACCCCTATGTTCATTGCAGCATTATTTATGGTGGCCAAGAACATTATCTATAATTATAAAAGTGTAATATGCTAATTAGACTGGACAGCCGAACAACCTTCTAAGCATCATTCCAGACATCCTTCTGGATGAAGCTATGGTAGCGGGGCTGAAGCAGAGGTGGTTAGGGGTGATCAGACAGGCAAGCAGGCCATTGGGCCTAAACTGGCAGTCGGACATCCCCTGAGGAGTCCTGGATTGCTAGAGGGTGCAGGCCGGGCTGAGGGACCTCCCCCTCCCCCTCCCCCCTCCTTCCCTCTCTCCCTCCTTTCCCCCTCCCTTCCCCCTCCCTTCCCCCTCCCTCTCCCCTCCTTTATATATATATAACTAGAGGCCCAATGCACGAAATTCATATATCTATATCTATATATCTATATCTATATCTATATCTATATCTATATCTATATCTATCTATCTATATCTATCTATCTATATATATCTATATATATCTATAGCTATATCTATATCTATATCTATATCTATATCTATATCTATATATATATATATATATATAGAGAGAGAGAGAGAGAGAGAGAGGGAGTTTAATGGGGACTTTCAAGAATGAATGGATTGAATCAGTGATTTTTCTTCCTAGTTGCAATTGAGATGTGCTGGAGAGTGGGCAGAGGGGATTTGATTTTGGATGTTGGTTTGGGCTGAGAGGAGAAGAAGAATAAAATATGGGTTTTCTGAACAAAGGAGAGGGTCTCCTTTCTGGATTGTGAGCCCTGAGAGGGCAAGGTAACTGTGCCATCTCTGCATCCCCAGAGTGTTGTTGGGCTTAGGAATTATTTTATTTTCTGTTAATCCTCACCAGAGGGTATTTTTTTTCCATTGACTTTTTTAGAGGGAGAGGAAGGATGGGAGCAAGGGAAAGAGAGGGAGAAAGAGAGAGAGAGGGAGAGAGAGAGAAGCATCGATGTGAGAGACACATTGATTGGTTGTCTCCTGCACCAGCCCCAACTGGGGTGGGGGATGGAACCTGCAACCCAGGTATGTGCTCTTGTCCTGGAATGGAACCCTCAATAGACTCTTTGGTGTGTAGTGGACACTCTAATCGTTGATCAACACTGGCCAGGGCTCAAGGACTCTGTATTGAATGCAAATGTGGAAGAGGCCTCCCAGGAAATATCCAGATCGGCGAGGTGACCACCTTCTCAGGGCCCAGATCAGCTTGCATTGGCAACAGGATGATCCACATGCGCTGTTTCTCTCTTTCAAGTTCATTAATATTTTCTCCCCTTTGGCACCTTCAGAAAGTGGGGAGCACCCGGCTTTTCTATGTTTTTGGTAGAGTGACCCAGAATCTGACATTTCATTGTAGGATGTTGGCTTCAATTACATGGGAATTCCTAGGCTTTGTAGCCACGGCTCCTTTTTTCTAAGGTGACCTATGACCCTAGTTTCCTTGAAGTCCTCCATTCTCCTGTGTTGGTGAAGGGTGTCTGCATGCTGGGGGCGGAGCTCTCCAACTCATCTATTCAAACCTAGCCACCATCCCCACTCTCTTGCCTTTCCCTACAAATGATTGACAACTATGTGTGTCAGGCTCCCGAACCATCCTTGCATTCTTCTAAAGAATGTGGACTGTCACAGAAAGGGAGGGTCTGGCTGCATCAGACCCAGAATAGCACCCATCTTCACCCAGACCCGGGTCTCTCCCTCCAACTCTCCTCAGACATCCCTCCCCTGCTGAGAGAGCCTAGGCTGTCCCAGACAAGCTTAGACACTCTGCCTTTGTTTGCTCCTAGGTTCCCTTGTAACCCCATTGCAATAGACAGGGACCCTGAGAGAGAGGCAGTCTGGACAGGCTCAGGGGCAGTGGGGATGGTGAGGAGCCAACTCAGGAAGAAAAAGGGTGAAACTGGAGCTCCCACCCATTTATGCAACCAAGGCACCAACGCCTCCTACCCACTGCACCCACCACCCAATGCCGTGGGCACCTTCTCTCTGGATGCCCTTCCCCTGCCGGGTGACCCGAATGCAGTTGTTTTCTTGCCATCCCAGTTTTGGGGTGTCTGCTGCTCCATCACACAGAGAAGCCAGGGACACGGCCAGCTGGCCAGCTGCTCTGCGAAGCACTCCTTCCAGCGCTGCTCTTCTTTCTGTGGCACAGCACGGTGGTGATGAAAAATAGAAGCCATGAGCAGGAGAGGGGGGGCGTGCAGGTCCTGGGCACCGGACAGCTTCAGCGGTGTGGGGAGCACCTGGCTCTTCTACGTTTTTGGTAGAGGAGGCAGTATTTCCAACAGGTGGGATTTGGGGAGGAAAACCAAAACCAAAACAAACCTGTGGGGATTACATTTCTTAGTGCTATGAATTATTAGGGTTCTTACTGAAGGGAGAGCTTGGATGCCAGATTTGCAGGCAAAGCGGGTGCTACGTGGCAGGCGCCAGTGTGGTTTGCATTGTTTTGTCAAGCGATGGGAGGTCTCTAGGTGACTGTGTTTTTCTCCCCCTGGTAGATAACAGCATTCTCGCTATCTACAGCCTCAAGAATAGAACACACCAGACCAGTGTAGGGGGGGGGGGGTTTGAAATTATGTCTTTATCTTCCTAAACATTGTAGCTAAAGGGTCTCATTCATTCATTCAACATATATTTATAATAGTTTTATGCCATATACTGTTCTTATCACTGGGAATATGTCAGTGAATCAAGTTCAAATATTTGTACCTACACAGCTTACATTCCTTTTTTTTTAAGTGTCTTTATTGATTTTAGAGAGAGAGGAAGGGAGAAGAATAGAGAGATAGAAGCAATGATGAGAGAGAAACGTTGATCAGCTGCCTCCTACACATCTCTCACTGGGGATTGAACCCACAGCCCATGCATGTGCCGTGACCAAGAATTGAACCTGGGTCCTCTTGGTTCATGGGTTAATGCTCAACCACTGAGCCACACCAGCTAGGCTACACATTCTGATAAGATACAAAACCTTGTTAGAATCCCAGTAATCCACAAAATCAAGACTGGAGAACACCATTCAGGTCATCTTTCCAGCTTGATTGTTCACAGTAATGGCCCAATTGCAATGCGTTAGTGAGCTTGGGCCAGTCCCTGGATTGGAATCTAAAGCCTGACTCCCAGCTCAGTGCTTCTTCTGGGCTGGTAGGCTTCACTGAGGATGTCCTTTCATTGCTATCAAGTGTGCAGAGTGACCTGGAATCTGACATTTCATTGCCTGACATTTGATGGAGGTGCTAGAGATATGTCACATTGGACTGAAAAGTCATTAGGACTAAGTTTGTGCAAAAATGCTTTACAGCTTGTAATTGAAGACTGAATGTTGGCAGGACTATTCTGGGCGACTAGGAGAGACTTAGATGTGTTCCATGGCTTGCTGTTTCCTACTCATACATAGCCCCCGGCACCTGTGACTTGCTCCAGGTGCAGTGCCCTCCTCACTCACCTCTCCATGTGGACCGCACTTCAGGCTAGCCAATGCACCCTAGTTAGAACAGAATAAGCTGCGCTGCAGCAGCAAATAAACCTGGAGTTCCAGCCCTTCGATGGGTAAAGATCCCATTTCTCATTCACAACACTGTCTGATGGGTGTGGAGTGAGTCTCCTGCAGGCCTCTCCAGCATGAGTCATCCTGCATGGGTCTCCTGCATGGGTCTCCTTCATGAGTCATCCTGCATGGGTCTCCTGCATGGGTCTCCTTCATGAGTCATCCTGCATGGGCCTCCTGAATGGGTCTCCTGCATGGGTCTCCTGTATGAGTCTCCTGTATGAGTCATCCTGCATGGGTCTCCTGCATGGGTCTCCTGCATGAGTCATCCTGCATGGGTCTCCTGCATGAGTCATCCTGCATGGGTCACCCGTTTGGTCCTCTCTTGTTAGTATTGCCTTTGCAAAGGTCAGTCAGTAATGCCAACTGAAGGGACATAGACCCAGGTAAATGGCAGGGATCATACAGGACTGAGCACTTCGGCAAAGTCATGGTAAGGAGATTGTATAGGAAATGTGACAGGAGAAAGGATGAGGGAGAGAAAGTGTGTTGGTTGGTACTGGAGTCAGAGACGTTGGATTTGTCTGGATGCTTGGGTTAAATGAGAGCCCAACAGAGCCTGCTTAGAGCCATTAGCAGAACCACCCAGCTCTGCTGGTGAAGTCCATTCCTCAGCAGCGAGGCTCAAGGGCAAGTGTCCCAAGGAGACACAGCCAGACAGAAACTGTGTCACGTCCAGAATCCTGACCAGGGATTAAACCACAACCTCTGATGTGTGGGATGATGCTCCAACCAATTGAAACATCCGGCCAGGCTCCATGTTGAATTCTTGGCATTGATTTGGCCGTCCCTGTCACTTCTGTGTGGAATTCCAAGCTCTGTGCAGTCATCAATTTGGTAAAAATAATTTCTGTGGCTGATGGGTGTTAATGTGGCATGCTGCCTTGGGCCTCCCTAAAAGTCTGTGGCCAACAGGCTGAGAGCTGGGAGCATTCAGAAGTCCCACTAATATTAGCACTGGGTTCTTGCCCATTCTGACTTCCACCTTGTCTTGGTTTGGGTGAGGTCCAGGACGTGCACTGGGGGCTATCTTTCCCAATGGTGTCTGTTGTCATCCCGTCTTTTCTTTCACAGCTTGAGTCATAGGCAGACACCACTCACCGAGCTAATTCTTTAGGTCCCATCATTTAGACTGGATACCCCAAATGCATGACGGGAGAGACAAACCTCTATATCTCCCAGATGCCACCTGTCCTTCAAAGGACCCCTCATGTCCACCTGGCGACTTCCCACTAAGCTCTGTGAAGTGAGCCCCGCCTCTAACAGCTGTCGCCAGTTAGAATGAGCAAACTGCAGGGGTGTTTCCCATCTCTCATGCTCCCCAAGGAGCTGGTCCATGGACAGCAGGAGCCTGAAATCACTGGGAGGGAGAGATGATCAGGAGTGGCCAACCACATGGAACATGTGTGATCAGGTCGGGGGACACATGCTTAGAGGGCTGGGAAGTGTTTGCTAACTTGGTTTAGTCACAAACTAGTTCCTAATACTTCACCAGCGAGGCCTCAGTCTTCTCATCTGTGGTTTGGGGATGATCTTTCCTGTGCCATCTCTTCCGTGAGCATTGCCGGTTTCAGTCAGGGTGTAGTGCCTGTTTGTGCAAGTGTGTCCTCCCACGATCCTCTTCTCAGCCCTGTTCCGGGTCTCTTCAGTCCCATCTGCTTCCGTCACTGACTCAGTTCCTTGTCTGCAGTCATACGTGTACACATCACGTCATTGCTCCTCTGGGCTGGGCAGGGCAGCTAGGCAGGGCTCTACCCCGGAGCTCACAGGGCCCTCCGTACAGCTGGGAAAGACAGCAGGCAGGGTGGTCTTGCTGAATTAAAGCAGAATGTGCAGCAATGTACCCATCACAAGACTGTGGAAGCACGGAGAATTCAAACTAAAAAGATAAAATAATTTAAATAAAGGAATGTAAAAAGGTATAGCACGCGATGAGTAAGAATACTTGACTAGTTGGACCCAATAAAAATTAAAAATGTCTGCCCTTCAAAAGGCACTATCAAGAACACAAAAGACAAGCACAGACTGAGACAGAATGTTTACATCACACATCTCATGAAGACATAATTACCACACAGCCCAGCAATTTTACTGCTAACTATGCAGACATCTGAGAGAGAAAAATGTATACCCACGCAAAAGTTTGGGTGTGAATGTTAATAGCAGCATTATTTATAATAGCTCCAAACTGGAAACAACCCAATGTCCATCACCTGGGGAGTAGGTAGTATATCCCTATATCTGTAGTAACACCTATCTATCTATGTGTCCAGGTATCTATCTACCATCTATCTGTAACTAATAGCCATTTAAAAGAGTAAACTATTGGTTCACGGCAACCTGGATGAATCTTAAAATAATCATGCTTATTTATTTATTATTTAAAAATAATCATATTGAGGGAAGTTAGATAAAATAAATATATACTGTAGGCTTCTGTTCATGTAGAATTCTAAGTTATATAAATTAATGTGTGTTGGCAGAATTAAGGGCGCCGATTTGTGTTGATGGGCAGGGGGTACAGAGGGGCACAATGATGCTTTTGTGGCTGGTACTTGTCAAAACCATCAAATTACAAACTTTAAACATTTGCTGTTCATTATATGCTAATTTTACTTCAATAAAACTGTTTAAGATATACCTAAAAGTGAATGGAGGAGGGAAAGCCACACACTTCAGTTGGGTAGTGGGGGCAAGTTGCAACACGTTCTATTTTCTTCATAGGGGTTCACATTAACCAGATGAGATGTTCTACACTGAGAAGCCAAATATTTCCACAGCAAGTTCATCTACGGCTTCTGGTTTCATTTCCTTTGAAAGCAGAGCCTCTCCCGAGAAATTGTCATAAAAAGATTAAATGTACAAATCTTACACCCTGCAGAAGTAATCTTCTGATGATATGAACCCCCTATAACTTTGTCCCAGCGTGGTGGAATTAAGAACCATCTCCAAGTTAAATTCCCTTCCCAGTCTGAGGTTTCTTCTTATTAATCTTTCAATTAAATAACTGAGTTTACTTAAAAAATAAAGACAATTTGAATATTATTTATCAAACATCCCTTCAAGTGCTTTGAGCTATCACCTCCAAAATGCTATTTAAATTATGAAAATGTATTTTTTAAAAATCAGAAATGCATACTTACTGCACCACACAAAATTTTAATATTAAATGTTATGGGATTGTAATTCAATTATTGTGCAAATGAGTTACGGAGAGAAAGTGCCTGCCGCTTATTTCCTCTTTCCATTTGTGGCATGTTTGGGGAGAAGGAGGCCAGACGCAGCGCACTCCCCAGGGACCTTCTGAAGCCCGAACTGGAACCGTGGGAGGGGAGTCTGAGAAGTACAATGGGACGTGACATCTGCTTCCTCACAGACGACATGGGCCACTAATAGCACACGTAATTCCAGATGGTCACATTGCTCCAAAGCAAGGCGTGTCTTAGCTGAACTTCTCTGAGAAAGAATCTCCCCAGATAGTCCACAATCTCCAACACCTTCCTTTTGCATGATTGCTTGCTCAGGGTCTGAGACCTGTCCAGGTTCCTGCTGCTCCTGTCCACACCCTCTCACCTGGCAGTGGGATAGAACTAACTCCCACTCTGGGTCCCTCTGGACTGGGCCTCTGCAGTCTGGGGTGGGTGGAATAAGGGTTCCCACCCCGCTGTTCAGTGAGCCTGAGGACCTGTGTCTTCCGGGTCCTGCCCCAGGAGTCTCACCTGTGTCCCAGCTCTGACCAGGGCCCAGACGTCAGCCTCAGACACCTGCTCCCCCGGCCTCCTCAGAGCTAGCAGCCAGCAATGAGGGTTGCAGCCGGCTCACCTGCTCTGCTCCAGCCCCTTCAGTCAGCTGGGCAGCTCTGCCTCTGATCTTCCTGATACCACCCCCTCAGCAGCCCATCCCCCCACCTGCTGCTGCTCCTCTGTTCCTTGGCTTTGTTCCTGAACTGATGGGATCTGTCTGCCTGTGGGCCTCACAGCCCAGGGAGAGGAAGCAGGAGTTTGCAGCCAAGAAAGTCAGAGTTTATTGGTTAAGGAGATGGCACTATGCCCGAGTCACAGATGAGCTGGTGCTCAGAGACCTGGCTGCTGGGAGACAGGTTATACAGGGAAAAGCACTAAGCTTGTGACTAATGAGTCAGGGTCGTGGTCGCCACTGATTGGTCGGCGCAAGGGGGGAATGGGTCGTTGCATCTGTCCTAACATCAGCCATGGAGCTGTTCTGTTGGTGGGTTTGTTGGTGGGATCTTTCCGCTTTCCTGGATCTGGGGCTAAAACACAACCGAGGCCAAGATGCAATTTTTCGTTTGATTGAAATCTGCTCTGTAGTCTTTATACCAGGGCCTTGCCTTGTTCCTAGGACGACCAGGTGCTGACCAGAGTCTCACTGTTCTGAGGCCTGATGATTAAGGCAGCGGGGGGAGGGAGTGTCAGGCGCTGGGTGAGGCAGGTTTCAGTCAAAGGAAAAAAATCAAAAGAAAAGCCAGCCCTGGTCGGGTGCTCAGCTGGCTAGAGTGTGGGCTTGGGTCCGGGTCAGGACACATACTGAGGCTATGGGTTCGATTCCCAGTCAGGGAGTGTACCTGAGACAACAAATCCACTCTCCTTTCTCACATTGATGTTTCTGTCTCTCTCAAATCAATAAAAACATATCCTCAGGTAAGGATTTAAGAGAAAGAAAGAAAGGAAGGAAGAAAGAGAGGAAGGAAGGAAAGAAGGAAGGAAAGAAGGAAGGAAGGGAGGACAGACCAGATTAGAGAAAATAAGGTTTTTGTACAGATATAGTTTTAGGTTTAATTCCTGGAAACCGGTAACCAACTGGTCGATCCCAACAGGACGGTCTCGTGTGACTGCCCAGCGGCCACCAGGCCCTCCTGCTGCCTGGCCTCTGGAGTCCCTGTCCTGAGCCTCCCCGCTCTGCTTCCAGGTGGATTCCTGATTCATGTGTGAGCCAGGCCTGCAGGGAAGAGCTGCTGGCTCCATCCTCGCCCAAGTGTGGCTGTTCAGGTCTCCATCGGTGTGTCCCAACTGCCCCCAGCTCCCACCGCTAGCACCCCATCTCCTGCCCAGTGGGGTCAGCCTGGCCCTGATCTCTAACTCCCTGTGTCTTTGTCCTTGAGGCAGCGCTGGTCATCTGCTGGGCTCCCCATGCCATGGCTCCAGGAGGGGATTTCCTGTTTGCTTTCTGCACCCATCCTTCCCCGCAGGCTCTGTCTCTAGGACCTGTCTTCTGGAAATCAGATGTTCTGGGCTCTTTTGCCAACCGGCTC
This sequence comes from Corynorhinus townsendii, assembly GCA_026230045.1. Classification (NCBI taxonomy): domain Eukaryota; kingdom Metazoa; phylum Chordata; class Mammalia; order Chiroptera; family Vespertilionidae; genus Corynorhinus; species Corynorhinus townsendii. Next base: position 105,105,382 of record JAPDVU010000004.1, on the reverse strand, counting down.
CAGACTTGAGTCAGCCATGGGAGGGAACATCCCCCTTCTCAGTTCAGGCAGCGTCTATGGCAACGGCCATCCTCTCTGAGGCTCCCCTCCTTCCGGGGCCCCAGCTTGGAGGCCCCAAGCCTCCCAGGGAGATCCCAGCTCCTGAGAGGTACACACCTGGAATGGGGCGGAGTGCGTCCTCACCGTCTCCTCTGTTGCTTCCAGCCTGGGCGGCCATGCTCCTGTGCTGGACATTGCTGGGCTGCCTCCGGCTGTTGGGTATGACTTCACTGATTGTTAGCTGCCTCATCAACAAACAGCAGCCTGTGGACACATGGAGTCGCCCTATAGCATGCACATGCGACTCATATGATGCAGCTTTTGCTGCCTGCATCAACTTTAGCATGGCAGCTTCAGAAACATCGAAATGTCAACAATGGTGATTTCAGAATGCTTCCTTACTCTTGGCATTGTCCCCCTTTTGAAGACTGAAGGAACAATCAGACCATTATTGTGTTTAGTCCCATTCCTATTTAGCCTTTGTATTGATCACTTCTTGACTGTACCTACGTTTTATTTATTAGCAACCACAGAAAGGTGTTTCCTAGAACCTACACTGAGAAATAGTAAGTCAAGGAGGGCCGTGTGGAAAGGGAGGGGCTCTGGGGGATGGAGAAGCCCCTTGACAGCCTGCAAGGGAATGGGGCCCTCAGTCCCATAATCCCCAGGATTGGGACTTTGTCACAGCCACTGGCTGCTCCTTCTGAGCGTGGGGACTGGCAGCCGCCCCTGAGGAAAACCCAGCTGATGGTTGGGCCTGGCTTTGCTCTGAGGAACTGGGAGCTAATCAATGCGTGTCTTTAGCTGCTAAGCGTGTGGTAATTCATTACACAATAACAGAAAAGTAAGCAGGTGACAATGTTTTCCTTTTTGCAGATGGGGACACTGAGGTCAAGAGGAGCAACATGGTGAGTCCTGACCTCTTGGGCGACTCCCATGGACGTCATGACAGCCGTAGGACTGGGACCAAGTGCTCACAGTGGGGTTTCTTTCAAGTGACAGTTGTTTTACAAGAAGAGAACACACGTGTTTTCCCATCAGATAAGCTTGCTTATCTCCACTGCCGACCACCCCTCGCCCCCCCCACCCCCCGCCGGGGCCCCACCACCTGCCAAGGAGCCAGTGGGGGCCTCAGGGGAACTGCGAGGGCCAGCCCTCATGCTTCATCTTCTTCACAGACTCTGTCCTTGGTCGGAGCCAGGATGTGGCCCCTGAGTGCCCAGGATCCTGGACTGAGGCTCCACAGCTCCCCAGTTCCCAGACAGATGGCTCTACAAAGCTGACAAAGCTGCCTCTCTCTCTCCTTCCTGGCTCCTGGGCTCCATCCACTTGTCTTTCCAATGTGGCTTGTGATGACAGGGTGCAGAGAGAAATTGGGCCTTGGGGGTCAACACCGTCTTCTCCATATTCCACAGTTGCCTGGGACCCCAGCACCAACCGGGGCCGTGGCCACTGGACACAAGGAGTGACCGCTCCCACAGCCAGCTAAGAGGCACCTTTGAGTCCTGACTGCGGGTTCTGCGCACCTGCACCTGGTCAACCCAGCAATCCCCGGAACGCGCACGCGGAGACCTAGAGAGTCCAAGACCGTGGACTCTGACTGGGCTAAGCCAAATAGGCACTTCCTGACCCAACGGAACCCCCTCTGCCTCATTAGTGTGCACTGATGAGTCTCCAAGCACCTGCTGCCACGAGGTCTGGTCTTTGTCAGGCCCTTTAGGTGTCAGAGCAGCCTGGCCTGTGTGGCTCTGTTGGTTGGGCATTGTCTGTGCACCAGGAGGTTTCTGGTTTGATTCCTGGTCCAGGGCACATGCCTGGGTTGTGGGCTTGATCCCCGGTAAGGGGCATGCAGAAGGCAGCGGACCAATCAATGTTGTGTTCTCTCTCTCTCTCCCATCATCTCTAAAAATCAATGAACTATTCTTTAAAAAAAGATGCCAGAACAGAAAAAAAAATACACTATAAATCATCATGGAAATGCAAATCAAACCCCAATGAGAAATCACCTCCCACCTGTTAGCTTAGATATTATAAAAACAAAAGGTAACAGATGTTGGTGAGGATATGCAGAGAAGGGAGCACCCTGTCGGTAGGATGGCAAATTGGCACAGCTGTTATGGGAAACAGTATGGAGGTCCCTCAAAAAAGTAAGAATAGAACTACTTACTATATGACCCAGCACTTACCCAAAGGAAATGAAATCAGGATCTCAAAGAGATAGCTGCACCCCCATGTTTAAAATTTTTTTCAATTTGTTGATTTTAGAGAGAGAGAAAGAAAGAGAGAGGAAGGGAGGAAGAGAGAAAAAAACATGGACTTGTTCCACTTCTTATGCATTCATTGGTTGATTTAAAATATATATATATATATATATATATATATATATATATATATATATATATATATTGATTGATTTCAGAGAGAGGAAGGGAGAGGGAGAGAAAGATAGAAACATCAATGATGAGAGAGAATCTTTGATCCACTGCCTCCTGCACATCCCCTACTGGGAATTGAATCATGACCTCTAGGTTCAAGGGTCGATGCTCAACCACTGAGCCACACCAGCTGGGCTCTATTGGTTGATTCTTGTATGTGCCCAGTCCGGGGATCAAACCTGCAACCTTGGATGACACTCTACCCCACTGAGCCACCCGGCCAAGGCTCTGCACTCCATGTTAATTGCTGCATCATTTACAATAGCCAAGCCCTGAAAGAGACAAAATGGCAGGGGAATAGACGTACGTGTCCTGAGCCTTGTCCCAGAGCAAATAGAGTGAGCGGCTGAAACAAGTGGAATTCAGCCCGAATTGGCGAAGGAGACGCAGCTGGTGAGACAGTTTGCAGCCAGGAAGGGCAGAGGTCCCCTGGATAAAGGTGAAATCAAGGATCTAGGCAAGAGAGTCTGCTGGACCTCTGTGCCCAGAGGGTCAGGGAGAAACTACAGGGCACCAAGCTGCATCCCTGAGGACAGGCAAAGCGTCTGACTATGAAAAAAAAAAAAGGGCAGGGGGGACCACGGGACTGCAGGAGGTAGGGGATTTTGGACCTTGGAGTCTGGATTTTGGATCTGAGCTCAGAGGCAGCCCTGAAGAACTGACCGGACCGCACAGTGCAGGCAAGAGAGGAGCTTGCAGAGACGCAGGCCCTCCTTGTGCTGGGGCCTGTGCCTCTCTCCACTGAACCTAGTTTGTAGGACCTTCTGAGGTTCGGGAGAAGGTGTGGACTTGTGTAATCTGGGGAGAGTAGGCAGCGGTCCAGGAAAGGTGGTAGGGAGTTTGGTGCTGAGTCATATCTAAGCCCCAGTTGCCATTTTCTCCTGAGAGATAGCCCCTCCCTCCAGTCTCCAGGCAACCAATATAGCCACACCCAGATTCCACCCTGAATAACACAAAGGAATCTGAATATTCCCTCATAGGAACTGGCCTAAAGAGAAATCTTTAGCCCTAGCAACCAGAAACTGAGGAACAGTACAGTACAGACAGACTGGATTTATAACCCAGTCAAAGGAACGACACTCCACTTTTTTCACTTTTATTTTTTATTATCCTTTTTTTCTTTTTCTTCTTTTTTTCTTCTCTTCTTCGTTTTCTTGTTTTTGTTTGTTGCTCTTTTTTCTATTTCTTTTTGCATTATTTTTCCATCACTATTTTTTATTTGCTATTTTTAATTTTTTATACCATTTTTGAAATCAATTTTTTTTTGTAAATTTATTATTTTTTCTTCTCATTGTCTTTCTTCTCATCCACTTATTCCCTTTCTACTTCCTCAATACTAAATTGAGGTCCTCCCCATATTCATTTAATTCTTAATCTTATTTTCACTATATAAGCTCAGTCTCTACAGATTCTGCCCCAATTCTCTTTGCTGGGTGTGTGGTGTTTGTATTTTTTTTTTTATCTATTGGTTCTGTGGTGTCTTACCCCCACATACATATATATTCTCCTTTTTATTCCTTTGTCTTTTATCCCTTATCTTTTTCTCTCTCTTCGATAGCATTTGTGCTCTCTTTTCTCTGCCCTAACTCTCTTTGCTCAGGTGGTCACTTATATTAGGGTTATTGGTGTTGTGTGTACATTTGTGCTTAGTTCCCTCTGTGTTGTGTCTTGTTGAGGTGAATTTTATCCTGTCTGGTCAAGGGGCTTGAGAGCAAGCCACATAACCAGACATCTGGAAAGGAAACTCCATCCACGAATGGGTCAATAACACTCCAGACCCAACTATAGAGGCAGGAAGAATGCGGCAGTGAGGGAAAGAACATGAGTGAGTGAGGGAGTAAAAGAGGAGAGTGTGGTCAGGTGTGTGTGTGTGTGTGTGTGTGTGTGTGTGTGTGAGAGAGAGAGAGAGAGAGAGAGAGAGAGAGAGAGAGAGGCACAGTTAGATCCACAGGAACTTCAGGGGCAGGCTAATCAGGTTTGCCTAACTAGGCAGCTTCTGCTACCATTGCAAACAGTACCAGGAGGCCAGCTTGTCCTTAGAGGCCTAGCCTTTTTGAAGGGGAGAGCTGCTGTAACTGGGTTCCCAGCCTCAACTCCACCCAGAGTTCCCTCACATAACACCTGGGACTCTACAGCCACCCCTGCCAGGGACATGCTACCTAGGCTGTGATCCCACGGTCAACGAGGCTCCAGGCATCCTGGGCGCAGGATCCTGTGAGTTCGGAAGCAGGTTCCCCTCTGACTGGCCCAATGCTTTAGCCCAGGGCACTGCAACCATGTGAACAGCAGACACATGAGCAGCCCACTCCTGTCCAAGGAGCAGCAGCTGTGTGAGCAGCCAGTTCCTCTGTCTGAGGAGCAGCAACCATGCGAGCAGCTCGCCCCATCTAAGGAGCAGCAGCCGCTTGAGCAGCTTACCCACTACTGAGGAGCAGCAGCCCCACACAGCTGGTCCCCTTCTGAGGAGCAGCAGCTGTGCGCAGCCCAAACCCTGCACCTTTCCGAAAAACAGCAGCTGTGCTGCACGAACAGCCAGCTGCCTTCCAAGGAGCAGCAGCTGTGCAAGCAGCCTGCCCCCTTCTGAGGAGCAGCAGCTGTGTGAGTAGACCGTCCCTTTCTGAGGAGCAGCAGCCACATGAACCACCTGCCCCCATGTGAAGAGCAGCAGTTGTGTGAGCCGCCTGCCCCCATCCGAGGAGCAGCACCTGTGTGAGCAGCCCATCCTCTTCTGAGGAGCAGCAGCCACATGAGCAGCCTCCCCCCATCTGAGGAGCAGCAGCCACATCAGCACATCGCCCATGTCCAAGGAGCAGCAGCCCTGTGCAGTCTGCATTGGTCCAAGGAGCAGCACCCACACGCAGCCTGCACCTGTCTGATGAGAAGGAGCTGGGTGAGAGGCCCATCCCTGTCCAAGGAGCATCAACAGCACGAGCAGCTCACTCCCACATGAGGAGCAGCAGCTGCATGAGCAGACGGCCCCCCATCCTAGGAGAAGGAGCTGCATGAGCAACCCGCACCTGTACAAGGAGCAGCAGCCCTGCAAGCAATCAGCTCCTGTCCAAGGAGCGGCGGCATCACGAGTAGCCCATCCCATCTGAGGAACAGCATCAGCATGCAGCCAGCCCCCATCTAAAAAACAGCAGCCACACGAGCAGTCCGCCCCTGTCTGAGGAGCAGCAGCTATGTGAGCAGCTGGGCCCGTCTAAGGAGCAGCGGACATGAGCAACCCGTCCCCATCCGAGGAGCAGCAACCTCATAATCAGCCCACCCCCGTCCAAGGAAGAGCAGCTATATGAGCAGCCTCCCCCACCAGCCAGAGGAGGCACCACTACTGCAAACAGCACCCACCAGAGGAGCCGCTGCCAACTGAGAAGCAGCTGCTACCATAACCGCCCAAGGAGCAACCGCAGCCAGAGAAGCCACTGCCACCCAAGGAGCAGCCCCTGCACAGCTTGACATGTAGATCAGTCGGTGAGACCAAAAATGGGTAGACAAAGATACCCCCAAAGAAAAGAAAAGGAGGAATCACCAGAAAAGTAGCTAAGTGAAACAGAGGCATGCAATATGTCAGAAAAGAATTCAGATTAAGGGTCATAGAGTTCATAAACTGGATAGAAGAAAAAATCAACACCTTATGTAAGAATCAAGAAGAAATGGATGAAAAAAAATCAACAACTTATGTAAGAATCAAGAAGAAATTAAGAGTGATATAGCTGCAATAAAAAACACTATGGAAAGCTTCAACAGTAGACTAGGAGAAGTGGAGGACCAAATTAGTGAACTAGAAGACAGGGAAGCAAAACACAGCCAAACAGAATTGCAACTGGAGAAAAAAATTAAAAGACCAGAGGAGAGCCTAAGGGAGCTATGGGACAATATGAAATGAAGCAACATATGAATAATAGGGGTGCCAGAACAACAGGAAGAGGAACAAGGGTTAGAAGAACTATTTGAAGAAATAATGTCAGAAAACTTCCCTGATGTGGCAAAGAAAAAGGTCACATAAGCACAGAGAGTCCCAGACAGGATGAACCTGAAAAGACCCACACCAAGACACATCATAATTACAATGGCAAATATTCAGGACAAAGAGAGAATCTTAAAGGCTGCAAGAGAGAGGCAGAAAGTTACATACAAGGGAGCTCCCATTAGATTATCAAATGATTTCTCAACAGAAACACTCAGGCCAGAAAAGAATGGAAGGAAATTTACAAAGTGATGCAAATCAAGGGACAGAATCCAAGAATACTCTATCAGCAAGGTTATCATTAAAAATTGAAGGGGAAAAAAGGGGCTTCACAGACAAAAGAAATGCTAAGGGAGTTTATCACTACCAAGCCAGCAATGCAAGAAATGCTAAAGGGACTGATGTAAAAAGAAGAAATAAAAAGGTAAGAAGGAACACAGACACAAAAAATAAAAATGGCTACAAATAAGTTCCTTTCAATAATAACTTTAAATGTAAATGGACTAAATGCTCTAATCAAAAGACATCGAGTGGCTGAATGGATAAAAGAACATGACCCATATATATGCTGTCTGCAAGAGACCCACCTCAGAAAAAGGGACTCATACTGACTGAAAGTGAAGGGATGGAAAAACATCTTTCAGGCAAATGGAAATGAAAAAAAAAAAAGCTGGGGTAGCTGTACTTATTTCTGACAAAATAGACCTCAAAGTAAAGGCCATAACAAGAGATAAGGAAGGCCACTTCATAATAATAAAGGGATCAATACAACAAGAGGATATAACCCTGATAAGCATATATGCACCCAATGCAGGAGCACCCAAATACATAAAAAAAACTCCTGGAAGATATCAAGGGAGAGACTGACAAGAATACAATCATAGTAGGGGACTTTAATTCACCACTGACTTCACTGGATAAAGCCTCTAGACAAAAAATCAGCAAAGAAACAGCAAATCTAAATGACACACTAGATCAGATGGACCTAATTGACATCTTCAGAGCATTTCACCCCAAAGCCATGGAATATACATTCTTCTCAAGTGCACATGGGACATTTTCAAAAATAGACCACATATTGGGTCACAAGCAAAGTCTCCCCAAATTAAAAAAGATTGAAATCATATCAAGCATTTTCTCAGGCCACAATGGCATAATATTAGAAATAAACTACAATAAAAACATTCCAAAAAAATCAAACACTTGGAAGCTGAATAGCATGCTATTAAACAATGACTGGGTTATCAATGAGATCAAAGAAGAAATTAAAAACATCCTGGAGACTAATGACAATAAAAACACAACAATGCAAATACTATGGGACACAATGAAAGCAGTCCTGAGAGGAAGTTTATAGCTCTCAGGCTTACCTCAAAAAAGAAGAAAAAATGATAATAAGTCATCTAACTCAACAACTCAAAGTATTAGAAAGAGAGCAACAGGAAAAGCCCACAGTGAGCAGAAGGAAGGAAATATTAAAGATCAGAGCAGAAATAAATGACATAGAGACCAAAAATAAAAAATAAAAATAAAATACAGAAGATCAATGAAACCAAGAGCTTGTTCTTTGAAAGGATAAACAAGATTGATGAACCTCTAGCCAGGCTCACCAAGAAGCAAAGAGAGAGGACCCAAATAAACAAAATCAGAAATGAAAGAGACGAAATGACAACAGACCCCACAGAAATACAAAGGATTATTAAAAAATACTATGAACTACTCTATTCCAACAAACTAGACAACCTGGAGGAAATGGACACATTCCTAGAAAAATACAACCTTCCAAAACTTAGTCAGGAAGATACTAAAAATCTCAATAAGCTGATAACTATGGAAGAAATTGAAGCAGTCATCAAAAAGCTTCCAGCAAACAAAAGCCCGGGGCCAGACAGCTTCACAGGGGAGTTTTACCAAACATTCAAGGAAGAACTAAAACCAATCCTCCTCAGACTACTCCAGAAAATTCAAGAGGAAGGAACACTTCCTAGCTCCTTCTATGAAGCCAGTATCACCCTAATAGCAAAACCAGAAAAAGATAACACAATGAAAGAAAATTACAGACAAATATCCCTCAAGAACATAGATGCCAAAATCCTCAACAAAGTTCTAGCAAATTGGATCCAGCAGTACATCAGAAAGATCATATACCATGACCAAGTGGGATTTATCCTGGGGATACAAGGATGGTACAATGTTCACAAATTAATAAACATGATACATCACATAAAATGAGAGCTAAAAATCACATAGTCATATCAATTGATGCAGAAAAAGCATTTGATAAAATCCAACACCCATTCTTGATAAAAACTCTCAACAAAGAGGGAATAGCAAGGATCATACCTCAACATAATAAAAGCCATATATGACAAATCCACAGTCAACATCATACTCAAAGGGCAAAAACTAAAACCATTTCCCCTAAGAACAGGAACAAGACAGGGATGCCCACTTTCACCAGTCCTGTTTGACATAGTGCTGGAAGTACTAACCATTGCAATTAGACAAGAAGAAGAAGTAAAAGGCATCCAAATTGAAAAAGAAGAGATAAAACTGTCCTTATTTGCAGATGACATGATACTGTACATAGAAAACCCTAAAGACTCCATCAAAAAATTATTAGACTTACTAAATGAATTCAGCAATGTAGCAGGATACAAAATTAACGCCAAGAAATCTATAGTATTTCTATACACCAATAATGAACTTAAAAAGAGACTAAAAAAGCAATCCCATTTACCATCGCACCAAAGAAATTAAGATACCTAGGAATAAACTTAACTAAGGCGGTAAAAGACCTATATGAGGAAAACTACACGGCACTGAAAAAAAGAGATAGAGGAAGACATAAACAGATGGAAGAACATACCATGTTCATGGATTGGTAGAATCAACATCATCAAAATGTCCATACTACCCAAAGCAATTTATAGATTCAATGTAATTCCCATTAAAATACCAACAGCATATTTCACAGACCTACAATGAACTTTCCAAAAATTCATCTGGAATAAAAAAAGACCCTAAATAGCTACAGCAACCTTGAGAAAGAAGAACAAAGTAGGTGGGATCTCAGTAACAGATATCAAGCTGTATTACAAAGCCACTGTTCTCAAAACTGCCTGGTATTGGCACAAGAACAGACATGTAGATCAATGGAATAGAATAGAGAACCCAGAAATCGACCCAAATCATTATGCTCAGTTAATATTTAACAAAGGAGGCATGAACACACAATGGAGTCAAGACAGTCTCTTCAATAAATGGTGTTGGGAAAATTGGACAGATACATGCAAAAAAATGAAACTAGACCACCAACTTACACCATACACAAAAATAAACTCAAAATGGATCAAGGACTTAAACATACAAAGGGAAACCATAAAAATACTAGAGGAATCCACAGCCAGAAAAATCTCTGACATATGCCAAAGCAATTTCTTCACTGATACTGCTCCTAGGGCAATGGAAATTAAAGAGAAAATAAACAAATGGGACTACATCAAAATAAAAAGCATTTGCACAGCAAAGGAGACCATCAATAAAACAACAAGAAATCCCACTGCATGGGAGAACATATTTGCCAATGTCATCACCGATAAGGGTTTAATCTCCAACATTTACAGGGAACTCATGCAGCTTAACAAAAAGAAGATAAACAACCCAATAAAAAAATGGGCAACTGATCTAAATAGACACTTTTCAAAAGAAGACAGAAGGAAGGCCAAGAGACATATGAAAACCTGCTCAAAGTCACTAATCATCAGAGAGATGCAAATCAAAACAACAATGCAGTACCATCTCACACCTGTTAGAATGGCTATTATCAACAAATCAACAAATGGCAAGTGCTGGCGAGGATGCAGAGAAAAAGGAACCCTCGTGCACTGCTGGTGGGAATGCAGACTGGTGCAGCCACTGTGGAGAACAGTATGGAGTTTCCTCAAAAAACTAAAAATGGAACTCCCATTTGACCCAGAAATCCCACTTCTAGGAATATATCCCAAGAAACTAGAAACACGAATCAGACAGGATATATGCACCCCTATGTTCATAGCAGCACAATTCACCATAGCTAAGATTTGGAAACAGCCTAAGTGCCCATCAGCAGATGAGTGGATTAAAAAACTGAGGCAATGGCATAGGTACTAACAGGAGGACTAGGAGAGTGCATGGCCATTCATGGAGCAACTGACATGGACTGGATGAAACCATTCTTATAGTAAAAATGAGAAAGATTCAATTTGGACTAAGAAGGACATCAAATGTCAGGATCTAGAGTTAACTGTGACATATTCATTGAAAGTTTCTAAGCCAGGAAAGAATTCTAATAAAATTTAGTATTTTAGAATGACTCATGCCCCAGTGCCATGTTTAAAGGAAGGTGATTTGGAGCAGTGGACAGAATAGAGGCAGGGAAATGTTTTTCAAAAATGAAACATTAATGAATAAGTAAAATCAATTAAAAGATTCAGATACTAATACAAGTGTGATAAGGTGTCTTTCTGGAACACATCAATAGCAATATGAGTAGAAATACATATTCTTATGTATGTGCAAGTTTACTCTTTAAACCTTTTATTGGTTTTTATTAAGCTATTATTTGTTGTAATTTTGTCACTTGGTGGATTCAGATTCAGGAGCCTAAATGCTGAATAAACACCTCTGTATTATTCCAAGAAAAACAAAACAAAACTGTGGCACATCTACACAATGGAATACTACACTGCGGTAAAAAAAGAAGGAGTTCTTACCATTTGCAACAACATGGATGGAGATGGAGAGCCTTATGCTAAGTGAAATAAGCCAGGCAGAGAAAGATAAATATCACATTATCTCACTCATTTGTGGAATATAATGAACAACATAAACTGATGAACAGAGACAGATCCAGAGAAACATCAATCAGAACGTCAAACCTCAGGGAAGGTAGGAGACAGTGGGGGTAAGGGGAAGAGATCAACCAAAGGACTTATATGCATGCATATGGGCCTAACCAATGGACACAGACAACAGGGGGGTGGGGGCATGAATGGGAGGTGGTGGGTAATGGGGGAATAAGGACATATATGTAATACCTTAATCAATAAAGAAATGAAAAAAAGAAAAACAATAGCTAAGCCCTGAAACAACTTGCATGTCCACCAACAGGCAAATAGGTAAGGAAAGTGTGGTATGTACATACAGTGGATGTTATTCAGCCTTAAAGGAAGAAAATCCTCTCATTTGGGATAGAGGGGTGGACCTGGAGGACTTCATGTTAAGTGAAATAAGCCAGACTCAGAAAGACAGATACTTAGTGGTCTTGCTTATATGTGGCACATAACACAGTCAGACTCGTGGAAGCAGAGAGCAAATGCTGGGTGCTGGAGGCTGGGGGAGGGGCTATGGGGAGATGTTGGTCAAGGGGTGCAAAGTCTCAGTTATGCAGGATGGGTAAGTTCTGGGGATCCCATGTGCAGCATGGTGACTCTAGTTTTCTGTACTGAATACTTGAAATTTGCCAGGAGGCTAGATCCTAAATGTTCCTGGGACAAAAAGAGGAATGATGTGAAGAGATGGAGGTGCCAATTAACTTGATTGTGATGACTATTTCGCCACTCACGCATAGATCAAGTTGCACCTTAAATACAGACAATACAAAAAGGAAAGGAAAACCCTGGCCTATGGCTCGGTGGTTAGAGCATTGGCTTGGGACCCGAAGAGTCCTGGTTTTGATTCCTGGTCAAGGGCACGTACTTAGGTTGCAGGTTCGATCCCCAGTCCCCCTCCAGGTGCATGTGGGAGGCAACCAATCATTGTGTCTCATATTAATCTTTCTCTCTCCCCTTCCCTTCCCTTCTCCCGCCCTCCCTTCCTCTCTTTCACTCTCCCTAAAAATCAATGGAAAAAATATCCTCAGGTGAGGATTACAAAAAAAATATAAAGAAAAGAAAAGGAAAAATAAGATACCTATTCTACTCTCAAGTAGTGTATAGAGGATGAAATACACGCTAAAGTGAAGTGGCATAATGTGTGATACAGACCATGTTCCCTACAGAATGGCTGTGCTAGGAGTCCCTGGGTGGAGCTAAGGGGGCGTTTTGTGGAGGACATAAAACCTGAACTGGATCTTGGAGAATCCATACACAGTTCTAAAGCCCATCTTTGTTCAGACAGATGTGAAGAAAATGGGGAAAGAACAGACAAGACCTGAGAAGGCGAACACTTCTTCTAATCCTTTAAGCCTTAGAGACCTGTTCTACCAGAACAAGGTCGCAAAACATTTATGCTGCCCATTAGCTTAATTTATTTCTTGTATCCTGACTTGAATTTATACTCCACCTGGCACTAAAACAGTTTAGAGATATCTTAAAAAGTAAAAAAGGCGAATACAAAACATTTAAAAATTACAATAATTCTCTTGTTGCCTAGTAAAAACCTTTTGAGTTCTGTTAATTGATTTTCTTCTTCATGTCTTTGTTACCAAGGTAAAAGAGAAAAGTACTGATGTATATTCCTGCTACTTGCCGCAGACAAACTTTGGAATCTATTTGTCAAGCTTTTTCCTGTGACTGAATTCAAATAGGATTGAGAGGACACTGGAGAACATCACAGACAATGCATTGAAGTAGTTTTGAGACATGCCTATGTGCATTCTGTGGAAGAGGGCACAGGCTAGGTTCTCTTAGCTGTTGAAAAACTGTTTCTTACGAGGTTCTGACAGTCTGTGCTCTGCAATCTGCTGTTCCCGCTTCACCCAGCGAGAGAGCGGAGGGAGACCCGTTAGACAGTGGGCACTGGCCGTCCCCTCCAGGGCCAGGTGCCCGTGCCCCTGCCCCCCCCCCCCCGACCCCCCTCCACCCCCGTGGGCCTCGGCCCCTGTCCATTCACATTGAATTCTCTGTCCAGCAGGCGCCCGGGGCCCAGACATTCCCTGAGGCTCATGAACTAGAAGACTCCTGTCCGTGACCCCAGGCACCGTGAGGACAGCTGCCATTCTGATCTGTAAAATTAAACTTCCGGGGGCGCTCTGGGCCACAGGGGAAGCTGCAGACGGAAAAGAATTGGGCTCTCCACTTCTCAGATGAAAACAGTCTTTCCCACGCGATGGGACACAGAAACCGGACCACCAGACCTGTGCCCCAGGAGATCTCAGGGGGTTAACTTCCCCGTGTCAATGTGTTTACTGGTTTCCCTGACTTACTTGGAATAGAAATGCATCTTGGTGGGTCACACAGATACGTGACAAAATTCCTCAGCAGCCAGAGCAGTGAGTTGACCAGGACTATTGTCACTGCCCTGTCCTCGCAGGTGTTACAGCAAATCCAGCTCTAACCGTGCAATTTCCATATGTTTGGGGCTGAGCAGAATAATTTCACCTGAACTGGTTTTGAATTTTAAAATATTAGCTATTGTTCCCACTATAGTCCTCTGACAGGGACAGCGCAGCCTTTCACCCAAGCTTCCCAGAAGCGACGACTCAGCTCACACGCAGAGAGTCCACTCTCCTGGCCCAGCAGCCCTCTCCCTCACACCCATTGTCGGGTTCCAAGACCCACTGAACTATGGATGCATTTGTTCCAAACCAATTTACAGTCCCCTACCAAGTGCAGTGAGTGTGGGGAATGTAACGATGAGTAGAAGGATCCTCTAGTGGAGCTAACTTATGGAAGAGTAAGAAATTCAGCTTAGATTGGGTGTCAGGGAAGACATAGGAGGGAAATGACCTGTGATTTGAGATCTCAATAATGAATAAAATTTTGCTTGGTAGAAGGTGTGGTGAGGGCTTCTTTATTAATTTGCCTGTTGGCAGGCACTGGGGCTGCTTCCATATTCTGGCTGTTGTAAATAACGCTGCAGTGAACATAGGGGTGCGTATATCTTTTTGAATTAGTGTTCTCATTTCCCCAAAGACTCCTTGTTAAATGTAGATTCAGAGAGTCAGAGCACAGAGTGATGTTAGAAGATCAAGGTTGGATTGACAGAGGGGCTCCTGGAAGGTTTGTGGGGTGAAGGAACCATTCTCAAACTGAATTGCAGCAGTAATGGCTCACTTCTCCATAGTTACCAAATATTGTTGGATTGTGCACTTGCAGTGGTTACAGCAAGGTTAAGTTTCACCTCCAAAAGCTAGTAAAATTGCAAGTGTGAAAGGACCCAAATAGACACTTCTTTAAAGAGGACATACAGATGCCAATAGACATATGAAAAGACTAGAGGCCTGGTGCATGAAAAGTGTGCATGGAGAGGGGGAGTCCCTCAGCCCAGCCTGGACCCTCTCCAATCTGGGACCCCTTGAGGGATGTCCAGCTGCCCATTTAGGCCCGATCCTACCAGGATTGCTCACCTGCCTGCCTTCCTCACTGCCCCTAACCGCTTCTGCCTGCCAGCCTGATCACCCCTAACCACTCCCCTGCCAGCCTGATTGATGCCTAACTGCTCCCCTGCCAGCTTGATTGCCCTTAACTGCCCTCCCCTGCAAGCCTGGTGCCCCCCAACTGCCCTCCCTTGCAGGCCTGGTCTCTTCCAACTGCCCTTCCCTGCTGGCCATCTTGTGTCCACATGGGGGTGGCATTTTTGACCACATGGGGGAAGCCATCTTGTGTGTTGGAGTGATGGTCAATTTGCATATCACTCTTTTATTAGATAGGATAGAGGCCTGGTGCATGGGTGGGGGCTGGCTGGTTTGCCCTGAAGGGTGTCCTGGACACCCTTAGCTTGGGGGCGGCCCCTTGGGGCACGGGGCAGCCTGGGCAAGAGGCCTGTGGTGGTTTGCAGGCCGGCCACATGCCCTGCAACCCAAGTGGAGGCCCTGGTATCTGGGATTTATTTATCTTCTATAATTGAAACTTTGTAGCATTGAGCGGAGGCCAGGGCCAGCCAGAGTGGGTGGGAAGCTTGGCTTCCTCCATCACTGGGGGTAACCCAAGCCTCTGGCTGGCTCCAGCTTCGTGGCTGCTGCCATATTTGTTGGGTTAATTTGCATAGTCACTTCTGATTGGCTGGTGGGTGTGGCTTGTGGGTGTAGCAGAGGTACGGTCAATTTGCATGTTTCTCTTTTATTAGATAGGATGCTTAATGTCCCTAATTATCTTTTAGTGCAAATTAAAACCCAATAAGATATCACCTCACACTCATCAGAATGGCTACCATCAATAAATCAACAAACAACAAGTGCTGGCGAGGATGTGGAGGAAAGGGAATCCTAGTGTTAAGGCAGAAATCAGGCTGGCGGGAAGCAACAAACCAAATGCACTCAGAATTTCAGATAAAGGACTGTTTATTTGCACTGGTCCTGGCTCAGTGGAGTCCCCTCCAGAGACTGAAAGCCGAATGGTGGGGCCTGGCCTATATACCCCCAGTTACTTTGTCTCCCATATATGGCATTCACAGACTAAGCCCCAGGATATTCGGGGAACTTTCCAGTTTGGGTGGTTGACTAATGCATGTGAGATTACAGGAACCCAGGATGTGGTCAGGGTAGGGTGATTAGAAGAGAAGTTTCCTTTCTCACTAGTACACTGCAGGTAGGAATGCAGACTGGTGCAGTTACTGTGGACAACAGTGTGGTGTTTCCTCAAAAAATTAAAGATGGAGCTGCCTTATGACCCAGTGATCCCACTTCTAGGAATATATCCTAAGAAACCTGAAATGCTGATTTGAAAGAATATATGCACCTCTATGTTGCTTGCAGTGTTATTTACAACTAGTGGCCTGGTTCACGAAATTTGTGCACTGGGGGTGTCCCTCAGCCCAGCCTACACCCTCTCCAATCTGGGACCCCTCAGGGGATGTCTGACTACCGGTTTAGGCCCGATCCCTGTCGGACATCCCTCTCACAATCCGGTACTGCTGGCTCCTAACCACTAGCCTGCCTGGCTGCTTGATTGCCCCTAACCACTCCCCTGCTGGCCTGATAGACACCTAACCGCTCCCCTGCTGGCCATCTTGTGACAATATGGGGGTGGCCATCTTGTGATGATGTGGGGGCAGCCATCTTGTGATGACATGGGGTGCCCATCTTGTGACAATGTGGGAGCAGCCATCTTGTGATGCGAGGGCACGAGGGTCAATTTGCATATTACTTCTTTATTATATAGGAGGATAGCCAAGATCTGGACACAGCCCAAGTGCCCATCAGTAGATGAGTGGGTAGAAAAGCTGTGGTACTGTAACAGGACAAACAATGGATCTGTGCTGCCTGTCACTACTGGAGCCAATTAGGCAGAGACAGGGTTGAATCATATATGAGCATTTATTCCAATACTGCTGGCAGCATGGGAGAGAAGCAGGTCCTCCACAAAAATCTGCTCTGCACCTCCCATAAGCCAGCTGCTTATATAGCAAAAGGGCAGTTACAGATATGCAAAGGACTAGGGGTCTTCAGAGGGCTTAGTGATATGCAAGGGCTGGGGTTCCATGGGGAAATAGCCAAAGGGAGTGCCAAAATTAACAGGTAAGCAGGCTGGAGGTCTGCAAGGGCCTGCAGGTATGCAAAAAGGGCTGGGATCTTCAAAGGGCTGGTGATTCTGGTTTCTGTAACAAATATTTGTGTTTTTTTTTAAAAAATAAATCTTTATTGTTCAGATTATTACAGGTGTTCCTCTTTTTTTTTCCCCCATAGCTCCCCCCCACCTGATTCCCCACCCCACCCCATGCCCTTATCCCCCGCCACTGTCTTCATCCATAGGAGTAAGATTTTTGTCCAATCTCTTCCCGCACCCCTCACACTTGCTTCCCCTGAGAATCGTCAGTCCACTCCCTTTCTATGTCCCTGATTCTGTTATATTCACCAGTCCATTCTGTTCTTCAGATTTTTTATTCACTTGATTTTTAGATTCACTTGTTGGTAGGTATGTATTTGATGTCATTTTGTTGTTCATAATTTTTATCTTTACCTTTTTCTTCTTCTTCTTCTTCTTCTTCTTCTTAAAGAATACCCTTCAGCATTTCATGTAATCCTGGTTTGGTGGCGATGAACTCCTTTAGCTTTTTCTTGTCTGTGAAGCTCTTTATCTGACCTTCAACTCTGAATGATAGCTTTGCTGGGTAGAGTAATCTTGGTTGTAGGTTCTTGCTGTTCATCACTTTGAATATTTCTTGCCACTCCCTTCTGGCCTGCATAGTTTCTGTTGAGAAATCATCTGACAGTCGTATGGGTACTCCCTTGTAGGTAATTAACTGTTTTTCTCTTGCTGCTTTTAATATTCTCTCTTTGTCTTTTGCCCTTGGCATTTTAATTATGATGTGTCTTGGTGTGGTCCTCTTTGGATTCCTCTTGTATGGGGTTCTGTGTGCTTCCTGGACTTGTAAGTCTATTTCTTTCACCATGTAGGGAAAGTTTTCTGTCATTATTTCTTCTAATAGGTTTTCAATATTTTGCTCTCTCCCTTCTTCTGGCACCCCAAAAATTCAGATGTTGGTTAGCTTAAAGTTGTCCCAGAGGCTCCTTACACTATCTTCATATTTTTGGATTCTTTTTTCTTTTTGTTTTTCTGGTTGGATGTTTTTTGTTTCCACATATTTCAGATCTTTGGTTTGATTCTTGGGGTATGTTGATCTACAGTTGAGTTTCTGTATATTCTTTATTTCAGACAGTGTATGCTTCATTTCTGACTGATCCTTTTCCATTTTTTTGGCATTCTCATTAAGCTCCTTGAAGGTCTCATCAAGTTTCTCAGCGGTTTTTAGAAGATTCTTGAGTAACCTTATAAATGTGGTTCTGAACTCTATGTCGTCCAGTAGTTTGCTTTCCTCCGTTTCTTTCATTCGTGACATGTTTCTTTGTTTCCGCATTTTGGCTGCTTCCCTGTGTTGATGGAGTGGCTTTGTGTGGTAGGTGACCTATAGGGAGCAGTAGCTCAGCCTCCTCAATTACATGAGATGGATGCTCTTGGTACACCCCTTTGTGGGCTGAGTGCAAAGTCTTGGTGTAGTTAAGCCTTAACTGCCATTGGTACACTGGGAGGAATTGACCTCTAGGCCAATTAGCTGTGAGCACTCGCTGTGTCTATAATGGAAGAACTGCTGCGCTGAAGACACGCTTATGGGGCAGAACTTGTTTCAGTGGGGCTTTGGTGCTCACTGAGTCTGCCTCTTGAATGTGTCACTTATGGATGTGAGGAGTTGAAATCTGGTGTCTCACACTGACCACTAGGTACACTGGCTTCTGGATCTCCAATGGGGTGCAGGTCAGCTACTGTCTGAGGCCACCCAGCAGGAGCTACAGTGAGAGCTGCAGTTTTCTCCTCTTTGCTTGTGGTTTGGAGGTTTTGGAGCTGTCTGACCCAGGCTGCAAGTTTGCTAGGTTAAGCTGTGATAGGGCAGGGCTTTCTTATGCAAAAGCCGCTGCTTAGAGCTTGGGTGGGTTTGTAGATTGTGCAGGGTGGGGTCTCAGGGCGTCACTAGGCTAGGGTGTGGCAAACAGCAATGGCTGCTAGTTAGCCGGCTCTGAGTCCCTGTTGGCATTCCCATGCCCCAGTGCCGTAAACAATTATTCCTGCACGCAGCTCTGCAAGCAAGCCACCCTCACTGGCAGACAGTCCAGCTTCTCCCCGTAGGAGTTTGGGTCCCCCGCGTCTCCCCAGAGACTGTATTTCAGAGTAATCGGGGGCTTGTCTCCCTTCGGGTTGAAAAAAGCAACGCCCGCCGCCAGCCCGGATCACGCGCCTCCATACCTCAGCTTTTCAGCGCTCGTGCATGTCTCAATGCTCTTTTCTCTTTCCTTCTAGTTGTAGAACTTCCACTCAGCCAGCTTTCCCGTGGTTCTGGGAAACCCGTGGTTTTTTCTTTTAGTTGTATTTTTGAAATTGTTGCGGGAGGCAGCAGTTTAGGTGTTTACCTACGCCGCCATCTTGGATTCTCTCCACAAATATTTGTTAACCTTTCCATGATGATAGGCAGCTCCAAATGGGGAGGAAGGGCTGCGTCTCCAGGTGAGCTCCAGCCAGGGTGGAATGTGCGTTCTTTAGTCAGAATAAAACAGTCATGGTTCACAGAGCATGATTCATATTTCTTAACAATACTCGCTGGTTCCCCAAATTCTATTGCTGCCCCCTTTCAGTACATTTACACCATGAAATAATATGCAGCAGTAAGACACCCTTTGAGACAGCATGGAGTGAAATAAGCCACTCAAAGAAAGATAAATACCATCTGATCTCACTTATATGTGGAATGTAATGAACAAAATAAACTGGTTAACAAAATAGAACCAGAGGCATGGAACATGGAACAGACAAACAGCTGTCAGGGGGGAGGGGAAGGAGAAACTCCATGAAAGAAGTTGAAGGGATTTAGTAAACACACACACACACACACACAAACACACACAGTGTGGTGATAGTCAGAGGAAAAGAGAGTGAGGGTAGGTGGCCATGGGCAAAGGGAAAATGGGGAGGGAAAGAGACTTTGCCTGGGGCACTGGGCGCACGATGCAGGGTACAGATGATGTTTGTTGAGTTGTACACTTGAAACCTGTATGGTTTGTAAACCATGTCACCCCAGTCAATTCAATTTTTAAAATGCTCGCACTAAAGCTTGTTGCTGCAGCTGGACCCAGCTCCTGACATGGCCTCGTCGCCTTCTCTCTATCAGAGGCTCCTCCAGATGTCCTGCCCGCGTCTGCACAGCCTGCGGTTCAGGTCCTTATTAAGTTCATAAGAATCAAACGCCTCGTTAGAACACGATGTTCTTCCTCTCCCAGCAATTACTAACCACTGCTGGCAGAGGCCACGCCCCACAGCTGACTGCAGGGCTGTGTGCCGGGGCTGCTGGTCACCAGGACACCTTTGTGGTTTTCTGGGTTTTGCTGCCTGTAGGCGTCAGCACCGGTGCCTGCCTCCCGCCTCCAACCTCTCCCTTTTATTCTCCCTTAACCAAGTGTTAACATGAACCCCACCTTCCTCCTCCCTCTGCCGTTCGAAGCAATAGGAGAGTGACAGCACCAGGACCCTCACCAGTTTCCCACTCTCCAACAGCTCTGCTTGCAGGCCCTGTCCTGCTCTGCACCCGCCAGCTTCTGCACCTCGCCTTGGTTTGCACCTCCTCTCTGCCCATTCCACGAAGGAAAGGGGCAACAAAGAATAACGACATGTGGGGAAATCCTGTAGCATGAGAAAGAAAGAGGTAAGGAGAACTACCAGCAGCAACAGAGACGATGAAGGAAGGAAAGAAAAATAACATCTCCGTAAGAAAAGGCAGGAACAAACGTGTACAAGCACAACACAACAAACATGGATGCAAAGAGCCCACTACAGAACAAGAAAGAGCTCTTGGAAGTTAAAGCAGGACCAGGTGTTATGGGAGGGGTGAGAATTCTCCCACCCAGGAGTCCAAAGTCTGAGGAAATCATCTGGAATTTGGAGCTGAAAACCAGAGAGAGCACATGAAGGCAGACAAGGGGCCAGAGTGTTAGTCTGCAGGCCCAATAGTTACTCACAGACCTTACAGAAGAGAGCAAGGGAACATATGGGCTAATGGTCAAATAAGTAAGACCAAAAGTTACCCAGGCAAGGGAGACCCGAGCCTTCAAACTGAATGAAGCTGCCCGGTATTCAGCGTGATGAATGAAAGGAACCCCCACCTGGCTGTCCCTTTAGGACGTTTGAGGATGTCAGGTGAAGCGGGAGATCACAAAGCTTCGAAGGAACAGATAAAATGTAGCCTCCAGAAATCGGTGGCCCCAGCGGGCATCCTGCGTCCGTGGCTGAGGATGGCAGAGAGCACTGAGAAGCCTCGCAGAGCTTGCCAGGAGGTTATTCTGAACCCAGATTCTGTGCCAGCACAGCTCTCAGCATGTCTAAGAGCAAAGTAAAGTCATTTTCAGCCACAGAGGGGAAAACAAACTTCTGAGGGAGTTTATGGAATTCGTAATCCAGCAAAACGTGTGAAAATGAAGACGCAGGAAGGCGTGGGTCATCGGAAACAGAGAAACTAACTCGAAGGTTACTGAGAAATCTTAGAAAGGCAGCTTTGTTTCTGGCCTTGGAAGCGATGTGTCCATCGGAGATGAAGGCCAGTGACGTTCAGAGAAAGTTTTCCAGACACGGAATATTGTGAAAACCACCGAGTTTCATCCCCCTCATTTCACTGGCTCACACAGGGTCCTTTCAGTAGCTGGCCTGGGTCACAGGGTAGTTCTAGTTCAATGTTGTGAGGAGCCTCCACACTGTTTTTCGTAGTGACTGCACCATTTTGCATTCCCGCCCACAGTGCATGAGTGCTCCCACTCCTACACATCCTCACCAGCACTGTCGGCTTTACCTGTAGACCAGCCATGGCAACAGGTGTGAAGGATATTTTGTGATTTTGATTTGCGTCTCCCTGATGATTAGTGACATTGATCATTTTTTCACGCACCTGTTAACTGTTTGTATGTCTTGGGAGAAATTGTCCAAGGGCTCATTTTGATTGAAAAGTTAACTCATTCAAATCAATAAGAAAACAAACAGACCAATAGTAAAACCCATAAGCAGGCACTTCACAAAGCTGTTTGGCTGGTGGACGCAGCCTTTCTGTAAGGTAGGAAAACAGACATGAACCCACCTGTGAGGAGGCAGGGTGCAGTTGCCCAGGTGGCAGTGTGGCTGGGAGAGGGCAGAGGGGGTGACATTGCTTCTGCAGTGTTGGTGACATTGTGTCTTCACCAGGTGCTGGTTACAAGAATGCTAATTTTGCAAAAGTGTATCCAGCAATACACTTATGACATGTTTACACTTTCTTATGTGTATACTAGAGGCCTGGTACATGAATTTGTCCATGGGTGGGGTCCCTTGGCCTGGCCAGCAGTCAGGCGATCAGGGGCAGGGACTGTGGGAGGTTGGCCAGCCAAGGGAGGTTATCTGTGGGAGCACACTAATCACCAGGGGGCAGATCCTACATTGAGCATCTGCCCCCTGGTGGTCAGTGCGTGTCATAGCTACTGGCTGGCTATCCAATCATCCAGTTGTCTGGTTGTTTTATATATATATATATAGACTAGAGGCCCGGTGCATGAAGGGGGTTCCTCAGCCCAGCCTGCACCCTCTCCAATCTGGGACCCCTTGGGGGATGTCTGTCGGCAGTTAGACATCCCTCTCCCAGTCTGGGACAACTGGCTCCTAAAGACTTGCCTGCCTGCCTGCCCGATCATCCCTAATCCCTCTGCCTGCCTGCCTGATCACCCCTAACCCATCTGCCTTCTGGCCTGATTGTTCCTACCTTGCCCCCTTGCCAGCCTGATCGCCCCTAACCTCTCTGCCTGCCTGCTTGATCACCCCCAACTCCCCTCCCCTGCAGGCCTGATTGCCTCTGCCTCAGCCCCCACCACCATGGCTTTGTCCAGAAGGAAGTCAGACATCTGGAAGATGGCCGGTTGACCCAGTCTAATTAATATATTACACTTTTATTAGTATAGATAGATTATATAGGATAGGATTGCTTAAATGTGGGGGAAAAGCCTTTTACAGCAGACAAAAATGCATAATCCCTATATCTGGACTGATAGACAGCCATATGCACTATACTGCCAAACTGGTCATTAAAATATTGAATCACTTTCTTACACCTTACACCAAATAGCCGTTTCCCTTAAAATCCCTCCTCAGCCCCCACCTTAGGTTCTGCCTTCGCAGTTCATCCAGATTTAGTTCTGATTGGTTGGTTTCTATGCTAGTCAGCATCAAAAGCTCCACCTCCTAGGCAGCCATTGGCTCCTCGCAGTTCACCCAGATTTGGTTCTGCTTGGTCGGTTTCTATGCCAGTCAGCATCTCTGGGCCTATCTCTGGGCCTGATCATAGAGGCAGGGCTGATCAGCAGCCACCCCAGGCTGCTGGCGAGCAGCTGAACTGCTGACCTCTGGGAGAGAGAGGCTTGGCATATCCCTCTCTAGTGAGGGATAGAGAAGCAGGGTCTGATCACCCTACTTCTCTCTCCTGGCCTCATTAGCAGCTGCTGCCACTGCTGATCAGCTCGCCTCTCTCTCTCTCTCTGAGAGGTCAGCAGTTCAGCCCGCTCATCTGCTGTGTACGCAGTCTGGCAAATGGTCAAGCCTCCAGTCGTGGATGTGACAGACCCAGGGTTTTTATATATTAGGATATACTCTGATAGAAAGGTAACCATGAAAACAAAACAGGCAAGGAGTTTGTGTTGCCAAGAAAAGAGCTAGACAGCCACAGGTCACTTGCTTATTCCACCTAAACCCAAGGGCATGAGTCATTAATAACAATCAGGGATGGAGGTGAGCACCAACAGGTTCACAGGCTGTGACAGCTGTGCTGCTCTGGGAGATGAGCTCTCTGCTCATCGTGTGGCACTGAGAACTGTATTTCTTGTCCTTGTTTCGGGATCTTTGATCATTAATGTTTGTCTTTGGAGGATTGAGATGGTGTGTGTGTGTGTGTGTGTGTATGTGTATGAACCACTGCATAACCACTTGGAATGTTATTAGCGATTGCACAACTTAGAAAGACTTTGGTTATGCTTCCACACCAGTGCAGGTATGCCTTTATCTACTACATCTTTCTTAATGCTGGATTTTGTCACTTAAAAATATTTGCAATGCTAATAGGCAAAATATTATTATTGCAATTTTCAGCCTTACCAGCAATTACAAAATCATGGTATGTTTATCCACCGCTTGTAATTCTATAATGAATGTCCCATCGTGCATTTTGCCCACTCTTCACTTAGCAACTTCATCTTTTATTTCTTAACTAGAGGCCCAGTGCATGAATTTGTGCCCAGGTAGGGCCCCTTGGCCTGGCTGGAGATTAGAACTGATCATGGCTAATCGTGGCTGGCACTTGAATTTAGCCTTGTTTATTGTAGTTTTTATGCACAGACATTTAAAACATTTTCATACTCAAATTCAGTAATCTTTTAGTATGTTCTGACTTTTCCTAATAAGAGGGAGCTGGATTATATAATTCAGACTCAGTTATATAATCAAGATTAGAAATATATAATCAATTTTTGTAGCAAGGTTGCATTTATTTTGCATTTGATTTTTAAATGCTTTATTTTCATGCAAGAAACAGGGGGAGCCTGAGCTTTATTTTTCTGTGACCCAGGCTAACCAATTTTAAGGCTATTTATTAATAATCCATCTTTTTTAGCTCATTACTTAGAAAACTGTCTTTGCCACACACTTGAATATCTTTGTATCCTAGGACCAAATAGAAGCAGGTTAGTGATTTTAAACAGGAAATTATGTGATAATTTTGACAGTAGTGATTTTTTTGACAATAATGATTTTTAAAAATAGTGCTCCACCTACTTAGGCATTCCAGACACCTGGGAGGAAAATGAGTCTTATTGTCCCAGGGCGCAGAGACCGTGGTGCTGTGGGTGTTTGGTTATTGCAGAAGCATTTACCAAGCGTCCACCTGTGCTCGCCACACAGACTCGCCCTGGCCCTTGGACCACACTATCCCTGCAAGTTTATCCACATCAAAATACCTATGGGTCCATCATGATCAATGGATACAATCTTAAATCCTGGTTTAATGGTTCCTAATGGCTTCTATTCTTTTCCTAATTATGTGGAAATGTTCCTGGGATGTTCCATTAATTTGGGGCTTTAGGAAGGAGTGACAGGCAATACAGGTTCAGCACACCATGGTGGTGTAGGATGAAGGGGGGGTCCCCTTCCTCACTGGGTGCTGCTGGGGGTGGAGTCCTTACGATATCTCCAGAAACAAGCATTTTTCTGAGACACTCGTGGGAAAATGACCTCTATTTGCGGGAATTAAGTCTCTGCGTTTCCAAAGTCCCATTTCCCTAGGTCCAGTCCTAGAAGCCATGCAGCTGGGTTCAGTGGAGCTAGACACAAAGCCAGTGTCCACAGTTGCTTTCCACGTTGGAGCCCGATCCAGTTCAGCATCATGTGGCTACAGCCCATCAGTCATTGCGTGTGGGGTTCCCAGGGCGTGGGCCATGAGGGTAATGCAGGTGAGCTCACCCGAGCATCAAGAGCCTCAAGGGTCCCCAAAGCACAAGAGACACCAAGAGAGCAAATTCCTTCATTCAGGGGATTACATGTCCCAAATGTCCAAGGGCTTGCAGTGGCCATGCCCATTCTGGCCAATGACCTTTGTTCCCACGTGTGATTGACAGCAAGGACCTTTGCTAGTCCCCCCATCTTTACTGTCTTTGTTCAGTCTATTTCTCTCAGTGTTTGGCAGGGGACACACCTGTAATGTCTGTCCTTCCCTTTGCTCCTTTCCTGTTATTAATAACTAGCTAATTACAATGGTATCGGTTTGAGGGGAGTAAGAAGGAAGAAACATCTCACAGGAAAAGACTGAGGACTTCTGTCTGTAGGCCAGCAAGGGGGTGGGCTTCAGAGACTTGTACGTCTTAATCACATTTTCAGAAAGTTCTTTGGAGGGTTTTGTTTTGTTTTTAATAATAATAAAAAAACCCCAACCAGACAGCCGCTGCTCTCCCTCTGGGTAGTTTCTATCCTGTTTTCCTGCATTGTGTTGGGAGATTTTGTTGAACTACAAATCCTATGAAGTTTTTATTAGTTTTACCCGGGAGGGCATTATCCAGATGGTGAGAAATAAATAGTGATTAAAGCTCCTCTGCATTCATATTTATTCACCGAGGGGATCTGAGTGGATTTGTTCTTGCCAGCCCCACGGGGGTGAGACTGGATACACATGGCAGACCATGATGACGCCGGGTTAGCCAGTATTCATAATGTCATTACGGCCACGTTTCCCCGCAGGAAAGCTTACTGCCGGGTGAGCCGTGTTGGCAGAAATGGAATAACTTCTAGGTAAGAAAATAGCTGACTTATTTTACTTACTTATCTCTGCCTTGCTGGGCTCACCAGCTTATAGTTTATCACATAATTATCCAATGGCTTAACTGAGTCATTAGGTATTGGGTGTGTGTTATTTTTTCTTCTCTATAACTAGATTAAAAAAATATATGTTAGTATTTATTTCAGAGAGGAAAGGAGGACAAAGAGAGATGGAAACATCAATGATGAGAGAGAATCACTGATCAGCTGCCTCCTACATGCCCATATTGAAGATGGACTCTGCAATCCTGGCATGTGCCCTGACCGGGAATCTAACCATGACCTCTGGGTTCATAGTTCTCGCTCAACCACTGAGCCACACCGGGTGGGCTCTTTAGATTTTAATGCTACTTCAGGGAGGGCTTCCTTTTGGGGTTTGCTTCTTTTTGCCTTTGTCCAAATATCCCAAAGCAATAAGTTCACCTTTGGGGGAACAGAAGGTACCCAACGATTAGCTTGAAGTCTGTATCCGTCAGCTTTGCGGCCTCACAATCCACTCCAAAACATGTTCTGAAGCCCGATCAGTTATTTCGACCACAGTCCAGGGGGCTGGCCGCTTAGGGTGAGCTGAGCTAGGCAGCCCTCTGGTCTCCCTGGGCTGCTCTGTTGCTCTATGGTCAGTGTTGTGCTGCTGGAAATTAGCTGTGCCTTGTGGTGAAGCATATAAAACCCCTGAGGTCTTGGCTCATAACTGGCACCTTCTACAGGAAAGTAAGTCAGATGTCCGGAACACCCAATCTGATTAGCATATTACCCATTTATTAGTATAGATGTCCTACTTCTCCTTCCCCATCCACCTCCAGCTCTACATGGACAGGGAAGCTCTTGCTGGATGCTCCCCTCTTCGGCTCTGCGCCTCCGATGTACACCACAGAACCGAGCGTGGAAGTGCACTGTGATGAATTATTTATCGCTGTTACTCGCTGTGGCCACTACCCATGTGTTAAATCGGCTCTTTATAATCCAACCTCCCCAACTACCCTGCGGCAAACCAAGCCTGCCCTGACTGTGACCTCCTTATGCCCCGATTCTGCTTTATCCACATTAACCACGTAATTAATGAGTGTGGAGTGCTTGGCCGATCGATGGGAAGCAAGCACTTTAGAAAATCCTTGCCTGATATTGACAAGCCTCATGCATTGACCCCGCTCCTCCTGGGCCAGTGAGCAGGGCACTTGTGTTTACAAAGGTGGATGGAAACCGGCTTTTCCCGCCGCCCTGCCCGAGCGAGCATTTCACAGGCGCGAGAGCCGACTCTGCATGTTTCAAAATGAGTCCTGTGATCCATCCGTGCAGTTTGGGGCTTGGCACCCAGAACCCACACATTCATGAAACATCAAAGGAGAGCAATTCCAGACCCCGGGAGATCATCTTACAAGTAGGGTAATTGCCTCTCATTGTGGCGCTTGGTATTTTAGATAGTTTATTTATATTTTATATAAATTTTGAGTACGATTCTTTAGCATGCACTTTCTAGTGTTTCTGAAATATTCTTTTAATAGCTATTACCCCGTTTGATTCATTTTAAGTTAAAAAACGATGGCTTTGGTCTCCACTGTGTCCAGAACCTGGGTGACGGCAGGGTCCCTGCTCTCAGGAGTCCACAGGAGCGGAGAGTCAGTCCCACGTCAGCCCCTCAGCCACACCGGCGGCTGCCACAGCCAGAGGCTGACTTTGTGTCTCACCTGTGTGGAGGGCGGGGCTCTGGGCTGAGGGTTTCACCTGTGCTGAGGGAGGGGCTCGGGTCTGACCTGGGCTCTGGGAGGACGTCACTCTGTCCCATGAAGCAGAAGCTTGAGCAAAATTTATGGGACATACCCGGCAGGTACTGTGTAAGGCGCTTTCTTATGACAGGTGGGTTACACCCTGACTTTAGGGGGAAATAAGACCTTAAGTCTCAAGAATGGGCTTGTCACTGCCCTCAGACAAAGCACTGATAACCTCCCAGTGTCTGCCAGGGGTGGGCACTGCACTGTGTGGCAGGGGTTGGGCACTGCATTGGGAAGCAGTGGGTTGGGCACTGCACTCAGAGGCAGTGGAGTGAACACTGCACTGGGAGGCAGAGGGAGGGCACTGCACTGGGAGGCAGGGGGTTGGGCACTGCACTGGGAGGCAGTGGGGTAGACACTGCGCTGGGAGGCAGGGGGTGAACACTGCGCTGGGAGGCAGAGGTGTGGACACTGCACTGGGAGGCAGGGGGTGGACACTGTGCTGGGAGGCAGTGGGGTGAACACTGCACTGGGAGGCAGGGGTGTGGACACTGCACTGGGAGGCAGGGGATGGACACTGTGCTGGGAGGCAGTGGAGTTGACACTGCGCTGGGAGGCCGTGGAGTCGACACTGCACTGGGAGGCAGGTGGGTGGGCACTGTGCTGGGAGGCAGTGGGGTGGACACTGCACTGGGAGGCAGGGGGGTGGACACTGCACTGGGAGGCAGTGGGTTGGGCACAGCGCCTGGAGGCAGCAGTGGGCACAGCGCCTGGAGGCATTGCACACACAGCAGCATCCGCTTAGGCAGGGACTCCTCAGCCAGGTGTGGTCCCAGCTGCGCGCAGGGACCTGCAAGGCACGTGCCATCAGACACAGGTCTCCTGTCACATGGGGACCAGCCAGCCACTGTCTGTTACCACCTGAGGCTGTGCTCTGGGAAGATCAGGGTTGAAAAGGTAGAAAATAATGGGC
This sequence comes from Corynorhinus townsendii, assembly GCA_026230045.1. Taxonomy (NCBI): domain Eukaryota; kingdom Metazoa; phylum Chordata; class Mammalia; order Chiroptera; family Vespertilionidae; genus Corynorhinus; species Corynorhinus townsendii. The sequence continues at coordinate 105,076,487 of JAPDVU010000004.1, read as the reverse complement.
ATTTAGAAGTGAGAGGAGGACTGAGGGGCGAGGCCACACAGAGGAAGAGGGCGCAGCTCTGCAGGACCCTTTCTCTCCATTCCCCGCTCTAGTCCCTCCAAATGGCCTCCCCCGCTAAGCAGTTTGCTCTGTTAATTTTGGGTCCCCCCTACTCCTCCCGCCCTCCCACTCTTGCCCTCCTCTCCCGATCTTCCTGACCATCCAGAGGGACATCAGCGCAAAGTTCCCCTGAACTCTGGCCTGGCGCTCCCCAGCCGGACCTGAGCAGGAGCGCTACCCCCCTGGTCCACTGGAGAGTATGTGATGGAAGCACTTCACAGTGAGGCCCAGAAGCCTGGCCACCCTCCTGGATCAGCATAGCTCACTTATAAGAGCAATACGTGTTCACAAGGCACGCGGCAGTCAAAGACCCTTAACATCTTTTATCCTATTTGCACCTGCAGTACCAGGAGGGAGATTTTGTGCAGGTCACACTGTCACACTGATGGGAAAGAGTCCAGGCTGCCCATTATCCAGCTGGAAACGTGTTCACCATGTCACAGCCGGTGCCCACAATCCACCAGGCCCCAGCGCGGACATCGGCCTGCTGTGGCGGGAGGGAAAGGACAGGTGACCGGCACGTCGGGCTATGGGTAACCCTTGAAGGCGATCACGCCAAGTCACGGCTCAGATGGAACCCGTGCGCTGACCACCAGCACCAACACTGCCGGGCCTCTCCTGACCACTTGCCGTGCTTGCGGGCAAATAGCACCACGGAGAGGAGGCAGGTTTTGGAGCGTTTTCGGAGCTTCATCAGAGAAGCTTCCCGCAGGGCAGGCCCGTTGGGACCGTCTCCCCAAGAAGCGTCACTCATGTGATGAAACACGGGAACCAAGGACCAGCCCCCAGCACCAACCCCCATAACTATGGCTGCACGAGAAATAGTGAGCTTTTTCTGGAATTCTCTAAAAAACAATCTCATCACAGTGTCCCCAAGAGGCGCTAGTTTTATTTTCTTGTTTCTCTTAAACTGTATCACAAATAATAATATTCCTGCAAAACTAGCAAGTGAAGTGACTTCTTTTGTAACCTACCCTGTTCTGTTGAATGAGCAGCACTTCTTATGCTGAGGAGTCTGTTAAAGGCAGTGACCGGGGGCGTTTCTCCAGGCGCTTTCCTTGGAAGTAAATGTTTGAACTGAGCGACAATGATTCAAGGAAAACCCGTGTGGTCAGGCCCCTGAAACCAAAATCATCAGCTGAGTCTCGACAGCCTACCGGTGCCCACAGGCCCAGGAGGAAGGGCAGGGCAAGCTTCCCGGAGTGAGCTTTTGTGGCTGACATGACCTGCCTGTGTATTTTGAGCCAAATGTGAACTGTTCGTGCTGCCGGGAGCCAGCCTGTCCCGTGAGAGACAGAGGGGCCTGGCAGGGAGGGTGTGGCCACCACAGCTAACATTTATCTTGTTTCTGTTACAGAAATTCTACCGCCCAGACCACTATTTTCAGTTATGGCAGAAAACACTTTCTTCTTAGGTTGAAACACACACACACATGCATACACACACACACACACACACACACACACGCACAAGCATGCATACGTGCACACTCTTATGTGCACATGCACATATGCACACACAGAGAGTGCACAAAAATGTGCACACATGTGAACATACTCACACGCAATAGCACACACACATGAACACACGGCACACACAGGTGCACATATGTGAACAGTTGTGAACACACTCATATACACATGCACACACACATGCAAAATAGTGCATGCATACATGTGCACATATGCACACAATGCACTCACAGGCACACATATGCATGCTCTTACACTCACGTATATGTGCATACACACATACATGCACGCACACACAATAAACACATTCACATGCACACACATACACAAATGCACACATATACGTGTACACATGCATGCACACACACTCTTATCAGGAGGCTGGCTCTATTGCATCCCAAGGATGCTCCCAGTAGGCCCTAGCTTCCTCCCTCAGCCCTGCTTCCTGAGGTTGCCTTCTGCTGAGGAGCTCGGTTTATACCTGGTGTTCATTTATGTTCTCATGTGCAAAATACAACAGGCATGTGACCTCCTGTCAGTGAGGCTGCTCAGGGATTAGGTCCCAGCTTTCGAGCTTAGCTTCTCCCTCCCTGACCCTCATGTGTGAGTTAGCTCAAGGCCCGGAACAGTGAGCAGAGACGAGCAATACAGAAGTAAAGTCAAGGCACGAAAGCTTGGCTGACCTTGTCTGTTAGCCAGAGGCATTTTCTCCCCAAAATTAAATTCTGTGTTTGGAATAGAAGCATTGCATAGAGCAACGAGTAGCAGGCGCTTCTATAAATTCATAAACTAGCATCATTCCACTCCAGGCCACGTGTGGGGGTTAGCCTTCCTTCCGCACACTCTCCAGCTTCCGGGGGCCACGCGGTTCTGGCAGCGAGGGGCATGTGTGGCCGGGAATCCAGCATCCCAGTTACTAGGTTTTGGCTTTGAGGCAGCAAGACAGACAAGTAGTTTCAAACCGCACAGACAAAAATCTTTCTCCTGAGACCGAATCAGCTGAAATATTCCCTTAACCAAAAGGGCCCCTACTCCAGCCCTCCCTCCCCCCCCCGCCCCCGCTCCACCCCCACACACCTGGTTTCATATACCCAAGATGCCTTTGATCTGGAACAGTAGGAGCTAGCATCTTGGGGATGCCTCAGTGCTAACTGGAAATTATCGTGTCTCACAGGGCAGTGCAATGAGGGGAGATGGCATTTATGCTGACATAATTATTGTGGTTATTTTCAGGGACATAAATGGTAATGAATCAACAGACTAAATTTAATACAACTTTAAATTACATGGAATCCCTATAGACAGCATAAGCGAGAATTGTTAGAAGAAATACAATTCTTTGGTGCTTTCAAACTTTTTTCAATTTTTTCTTTTAGTCCTAGAAGCATTGTTCACATTAAAGCATATGTGGGACTTTATTATGAAAACGGGGATGTTTGGGGCTGCTCTCTGTGTCCTGCTGCCGAAGCCTTGCTGTCCGGTGGCCACCACCCATTGTCATCCCTATGGTCCTGCTGAAGTTTTGGGTGCTCACACTGAGCATGACTTAGTCCACTGGTCCAGCTGGGGAAACAGAACATCCTCGTTCCAAGGCCGCCCAAGTTCATGTCTGGTTCTACCACGTATTTGCTGTGTGACCTGGTTCAGAGGACCGCACCTCTCTGTGTGGGTTTTACAAATTACAAAATGAGCTTACAGGGCGACGTGAGGCAGCTCCTGGGAAGGGCTAGAGTTGTGTCTAGTGAGTAGTTGTTTAATACAGCAGCTCCCTTTATCCTTGGTCTTGTAACAGGATAGCAAAAAGCTAGGGACATTCCAGGGCAAGTGGAATAGGGAAACTGACACAACACTAAACAAGGCCAAGCAGATCTGGCAGCTTGCAGCCAGCTGGTAGCAAGCCCTTGCCTTCCCTGAGCAAGCACAGCTGTTCCATGTCTCTCCTCCCTCACCAGGGAATGCAGGAGGTGGGGGGCGGGGGGAGAAGGGAGAACTTTATCTCACTCCCTAAGCAGAGAAGCCAGCAGCCTCGGAGTATGTCAGGATAAAATCACCAAAAGCTTCTCCTAAGTCTGGAAAAGCCATAAACAAAGTAACAGGGGAAACTTGAGCTCTAGTCTGTGCCAAGATATAGGGCAGAAGAATTTTATTTTTTATTTTACTTATTTATATTTTTGTTAATCTTCACCTGAGGATATTTTTTTTCCATGGATATTTAGAGAGAGTGGAAGAGAGGAAGGAGGGGGGTGGGGAGAGAGAGAAAGAGAGACATTGATGTGAGAGAGATACATCGATTGGTCACCTCCCACATGCATGCACCCTTACCAGGGCTGGGGATTGAACCTGCAACCCAGGTATGTGCCCTTGACTGGGAATCAAACCTGCAACCCTTTGGTTGGAGGGCTAACGCTATAACCACTGAGCACACTGGCCAGGACAGGCAGAGGAATTTTAAAACCTAGAGACAAAAAAGCATAAAACCCCTTACTGGGCTTGTGCCTCAGATTAGCAGAGAGCCCACCTGTGCTTTATGCCGATGTATTTTGATAGTTTTGTTTGCCTTGCTTCTTTAGTACATTTACTAGTACTTGCTTTACTTCTTTAATAAATTCCATTTACTACACTGCTGCTGTCTGTCACTCATTTGAAGTCTTTCCTACGAGACTGACAAGAACTGAGGAGGGGCCAGCCCTCTCCCTCCCTCTGACTGGGGGGCTGGCCAATGACATCTTTTCTGTTTTTTCTGGTGTCTGTAACAGTTTCACTTTACAGTTTCGGTTACACAGGAGGTCAACTGAGGTCCAAAAATATTAAATGGAAAATTCAAGAACCAAATAATTCCTAAGTTCTGAGGAGCATGACGGAGTCTCAGCGTCTAGCTCCATCCCACCCACCATCCCTTTGTCCAGAGTCTCCATGTAGCTGCTGCTAGCCTGTTACTTAGTAGCAGTCCTGGTTACCACATCAAGTATCAGAGAGAGAGAGAGAGACCAGGTTCACATAACTTTTATTACAGTACTAGGGGCCCAGTGCACAAATTCATGTACCTTGAGAGGAACTGTGGGCCACGAGGCTGCAGTGGGCACAGGGGCAGGTCTTGGCCCATTCTCCACGCCTCTGCCTGGCCCCTCCCACCGTGGCCCCGGGTCCCGTTTGTCGGCAACCCCACTCTGGCCCACTCACACCCGCTGACTATGCAGAGTGATTGGGGCCAGCACCAGCAGTGAGTGCAAGTGGGACCGGTGCAGTCAGTGGGTGCAAGCAGTGGCTGCTGCCCCGATCACCCCTCAGGAGCAAGGGGATATGGAGAAGTCCTGGGGGGCGATTGGGGGCAGCAGGTGCTGCTCGCACCCTCTGACGGTGCCAAGTGATTGGGAATGGTGTTGGGCACCGGCAGTGGGTGTGAGCGGTGGCTCTAGTGCCTGCAGCAGGTGTGCATGCTGAGCAGGACCATAGCGTGTGGGACCAAAGAATTTTCAGTAACTACCAGAGGCTCGCCCCAACGACAATGACCAGTGCCCCGCCTTGGTCTGGTGCCCCCGCTCACCTGCTCCACCATCCTGCTGTGGCCAACACCCACCATGTTCCAAGCGTGCCCCCTGGTGGTCAGACACATCATAGTGATCGGTTGTTTGGTTGTTCTGCCATTCAGTCTATTTGCATATTAGGGTTGTATATATTTAGCTATGGTGATCACTGTTCTGTTTTTATCAGTTATTGTTCTTCATCTCACTGTGCCTAATTTATATATTAAACTTTATCATGGGAATATGCATATATAGGAAAAAGCATAGTAAATGTAGGGTTTGGTACTATCCATGGCTTCAGGCATCCACGGGGGCCTGAAGATAAGGGGGGTGGCTGTACTTTAGTGATCACTAAAATGAGATCAGACTCATCAACCTTTCAATGGAACCAAAGTTCCCGCAGCATGGATCCCGGTCAGGACTATCTTGCGATGCAGTAAAGGTACAGCCTGATAAACCGTCCCCTCAGGACACTTCTACCTTTACAATCTATAGGTTTGACATTATTTAAAACTAGAGGCCTGGTGTACGAAATTCGTGCATGGGGGGTGGGCGGAAATCCCTCAGCCAGGCCTGCACCCTCTCCAATCCGGGATCCCTCTCGCAATCTGGAACCACTGGCTCCTAACTGCTCACCTGCCTGCCTACCTGATGGCCCTAACTGCTCTCCTCTCCTGGCCTGATCCCCCTAACTGCCTATCTGCTCCCCCCTGCTGGCCTGATCACCCTAATTGCTCTCCCTTGCCAGCCTGATTGTCCTAAATGTCTAACTTCTCCCCTCCTTGCCTGATCACCCTAACTGCCTAACTGCTCCCCCCTGCTGGCCTGATCCCCCCTGCTGGCCTGATCCCCATAACTGCTCTCCTCTGCCAGGTTGATCCTCCCAACTGCCTATCTTCTGTCCCCTCTTGGCCTGATCCCCCTAACTGCCTAACTGCTCCCTCCTGCCAGCCTGATCCCCCTAACTGCCTATCTGTGCTCCCCTCCTGGCCTGATCCCCCTAACTGCCTATTTGCTCTCCCCTGCTGGCCTGATCCCCCTAACTGTCTATCTGTGCTCCCCTGCCAGCCTGATCCCCCTAACTGCCTATCTGCTCTCCCTTCCTCTCCATGCCCTGCAGACCCCCGGTGCAGGCATGCTGAGAGTTCTCTGCCACAGCCCTGCCCCTGTCCTGATTGGTCCTTACATGACGGTGTCCCAGACAATAGCATATTCCTCTATTATTAGTATAGACTAGAGGCCCGTTGCAGGAAGATTCCTGCAATAGGGCTTCCTGCAGCGGTCTGCTTCCCTTCCTTCTCCTCTGCCCCACCTGCTTCTCTCCCTTCTCTGCTGCACCCCTTGCTTGCTTTTCAGCAGCTTCGCTCCCTTCTGCAGCACTTGGCTTCCTTCTATGCTGTCTTCAGTCTTCGCTCTGTGCCTGGATATGCAAATTAACCACCATCTTGGTGGGTTAATTTGCATACTCACTCCTGATTGGCTGGTGGGTGTGGCTGGTGGGCATAGCGGAGGTACAGTCAATTTTCATGTTTCTCTTTTATTAGATAGGATTAGAAAGTATTGCAGATTAGTACTATTTACTCTTTTTTTTTTTTTTTTTAATAAATCTTTATTGTTCCGATTATTACAGGTGTTCCTCTATTTTTTCCCCCATAGCTCCCCTCCACCTGATTCCCCACCCCACCCCATGCCCTTACCCCCGTCACTGTCTTCATCCATAGGAGTAAGATTTTTGTCCAAGCTCTTCCCGCACCCCTCACACCTGCTTCCCCTGAGAATCGTCAGTTCACTCCCTTTCTATGTCCCTGATTCTATTATATTCACCAGTCCATTCTGTTCTTCAGATTTTTTATTCACTTGATTTTTAGATTCACTTGTTGGTAGGTATGTATTTGATGTCATTTTGTTGTTCATAATTTTTATCTTTACCTTTTTCTTCTTCTTCTTCTTCTTCTTCTTAAAGAATACCCTTCAGCATTTCATGTAATCCTGGTTTGGTGGCGATGAACTCCTTTAGCTTTTTCTTGTCTGTGAAGCTCTTTATCTGACCTTCAACTCTGAATGATAGCTTTGCTGGGTAGAGTAATCTTGGTTGTAGGTTCTTGCTGTTCATCACTTTGAATATTTCTTGCCACTCCCTTCTGGCCTGCATAGTTTCTGTTGAGAAATCATCTGACAGTCGTATGGGTACTCCCTTGTAGGTAATTAACTGTTTTTCTCTTGCTGCTTTTAATATTCTCTCTTTGTCTTTTGCCCTTGGCATTTTAATTATGATGTGTCTTGGTGTGGTCCTCTTTGGATTCCTCTTGTATGGGGTTCTGTGTGCTTCCTGGACTTGTAAGTCTATTTCTTTCACCATGTAGGGAAAGTTTTCTGTCATTATTTCTTCTAATAGGTTTTCAATATTTTGCTCTCTCCCTTCTTCTGGCACCCCAAAAATTCAGATGTTGGTTAGCTTAAAGTTGTCCCAGAGGCTCCTTACACTATCTTCATATTTTTGGATTCTTTTTTCTTTTTGTTTTTCTGGTTGGATGTTTTTTGTTTCCACATATTTCAGATCTTTGGTTTGATTCTTGGGGTATGTTGATCTACAGTTGAGTTTCTGTATATTCTTTATTTCAGACAGTGTATGCTTCATTTCTGACTGATCCTTTTCCATTTTTTTGGCATTCTCATTAAGCTCCTTGAAGGTCTCATCAAGTTTCTCAGCGGTTTTTAGAAGATTCTTGAGTAACCTTATAAATGTGGTTCTGAACTCTATGTCGTCCAGTAGTTTGCTTTCCTCCGTTTCTTTCATTCGTGACATGTTTCTTTGTTTCCGCATTTTGGCTGCTTCCCTGTGTTGATGGAGTGGCTTTGTGTGGTAGGTGACCTATAGGGAGCAGTAGCTCAGCCTCCTCAATTACATGAGATGGATGCTCTTGGTACACCCCTTTGTGGGCTGAGTGCAAAGTCTTGGTGTAGTTAAGCCTTAACTGCCATTGGTACACTGGGAGGAATTGACCTCTAGGCCAATTAGCTGTGAGCACTCGCTGTGTCTATAATGGAAGAACTGCTGCGCTGAAGACACGCTTATGGGGCAGAACTTGTTTCAGTGGGGCTTTGGTGCTCACTGAGTCTGCCTCTTGAATGTGTCACTTATGGATGTGAGGAGTTGAAATCTGGTGTCTCACACTGACCACTAGGTACACTGGCTTCTGGATCTCCAATGGGGTGCAGGTCAGCTACTGTCTGAGGCCACCCAGCAGGAGCTACAGTGAGAGCTGCAGTTTTCTCCTCTTTGCTTGTGGTTTGGAGGTTTTGGAGCTGTCTGACCCAGGCTGCAAGTTTGCTAGGTTAAGCTGCGATAGGGCGGGGCTTTCTTCTGCTAACGCTGCTGCTTGGAGCTTGGGTGGGTTTGTAGGTTGTGCAGGGCGGGGTCTCAGGGTGTCACTAGGTTAGGGCGTGGCAAACAGCAATGGCTGCTAGTTAGCCGGCTCTGTGTCCCCAAGGGCGTCCCTGAGTCCCGTGCCCCAGTGCTGTAAACAATTATTCCTGCGCGCAGCTCTGTAAGTAAGCCCCCCTCACTGGCAGACAGTCCAGCTTCTCCCCGTAGGAGTTTGGGTCCCCCGCGTCTCCCCAGAAACTGGATTTCAGAGTAGTTGGGGGCTTGTCTCCCTTTGGGTTGAAAAAAGCAACGCCCGCCGCCAGCCCGGATCACGCTCCTCCGTACCTCAGCTTTTCAGCGCTCGTGCACGTCTCGATGCTCTTTTCTCTTTCCTTCTAGTTGTAGAACTTCCACTCAGCCAGCTTTCCCGTGGTTCTGGGTGATAGACGTTTTGTCTTTTAGTTGAATTTTTGAAATTGTTGCGCGAGGCAGCAGTTTAGGTGTTTACCTACGCCGCCATCTTGGATTCTCTCACTATTTACTCTTAAATTAATATTTTTTAAAGTTCATGTATACACTTTAAAGTCAATAAATAGATTTAACTGGACCTTTCCCCACTCCTTCTCCTGAGGCCTATGAGCTAAGAGAAGTAGTCATGCTAAGTGAGGTACACCTACTAAGACAGGAGGCAGCGAGGGAGCTGGGAAGGAGGCCCTCTGAACTGGCTGTCTGACACTCAGTTCAGGGGCACAGAGCGGACCCAGACCCAGCCCTTTCATGTTGGTCAGGCTCAACCTCTCTGGGGGTGAATACAACCCACAGAAAGATTTTTTTCCTTAATTGTTTTTGCAACAGATTATAACTTAGGTGACATTGACTCACCTGCTGACACCTCAGAGCTGTCCTCTCAAGTTCTAAAACGTCAGTCAAAAGTGACTGACACCCAGCCCTAGCCAGTTTGGCTCAGTGGACAGAGCATCGGCCCGTGTACTGAAGGGTCCTGGGTTCATTTCCTGTCAAGGGCACATACCTCAGTTGTAGGCTTGATCCCCAGTCTGGAGTGCGTGCAGGAGGCAACCAATCAATGTGTCTCTCTCACATTGCTCTTTCTCTCTCTTTGTCTCTACTCCTCCCTTCCACTCTCTGAAAAAAAAGTCAATGGAAAAATATTCTCTGGTGAGAATTAACAATAACAAAAAAAAAAAGTGACACCTAGATTGAGATGCAAGAATTTTTTTTCAATTGTATTTCTGTCCTACACAAAAACATGTTGATTAAACATTCTGATATGTTTCTCTCATTCTTTCATTCAGATTCAGATTGTGGGCTGTTCATGTATGAAGCAAAGAGATGCCCTCTTTTGTTTATTTGTTGTCTTGTTTTTGCTGAAATCATAGCAAGTAGCCTGGGGTTGGGGGCTCGAAGAGCAGGAAGAAAGTGGTCATTCCCTCCCTCCCATGGTTTCCCTCAGTGGGGAGATTTCCCAAGGCATGTGTGTGGGGAGCCTTCCACCATGCTGGGGCCCAGTGGACAGCAGCTGGGCTCTGAGAAGACGTTGAAGCTTGGGCCAACCACTTGCAAAATAAGAAGTTAATTTCCTCGTTTCCTTTGTGAGCACTGCAAGGGCAACATGCCTTAATTTGTATTTGAATGTACTGCTCTAAAAATCCACTATAAAATCAGTTACCCTTTTTATAGTATATCTGGAAATTGCCATTTCAAACCAGCCAGTACAGAGGATGGAATTAAAACTAAGGAACAAACCAGTCCTAAATCAGTTCTCCCAATGGGTAAATACTAGTAATTGTCCAATTTTGCTTATGCCAGTATGAGAAGGTGTAACATGACTACAGGGAATAGTATCTGGGGTCTCCTGAGGATTCCACCTAGACTCTTTTCCTCTCCCCTTCCATAATCCTGTCCCTTTTCCCTTTCTTCCTCCCTCCCATTTGGCAACTCTGTCTTCCAGAATGTTCCTGTCAATTCTGTGTGGTGGTGTTGCCTCAAGGGAAGACATTCTTACCTCAAACAGGATCAAGAGTCACCCACTTCTCTCCTTGGCCAGTGCAGACCACTTACTGTAGTGCTGACAGGAGTGATAACATCATTCCATGAAATGATTGCCATTTGACACATAAGCCATGTCCTGAAGAAATGGAGTAACAGAGAGATAAACCCTGATTGAGGAAGGTCAAATTGATGAAGGTCAAGTGCGTTGGTCACAAGTGTGGAGGAGAGGCAGCAATTCTGCCCGGTTATGGAGCAAGACAAAGGCCCAGGAGTCCTGGCCACCGAAAGGGAGAGCCACCAAGGACTTTGCCTCCTTAGAAAGTATGACAGAGGCAACTTGGATTTGAACGTTGTGGTCACTTCATCCATGTTTTGAAAAAAAATAAAATAAAATCCCACCTTCTGTTGGAGTTATTAACGAAATAGGGTAAATTGCCGTTCTGCACCTGCAACAAATCAGCTCCATCATATGGAAGCATTGAGTGCGTGTTTGCTCACTTACGATATTTTAGAGAAATCTCCGGTTTTCTAATTTTGCAGATTATACATAAACATGGCCTCAATTCTTCGCGTTCTTGTACAATGTATCTTTACAGCTCTTTTCCCCAAAAAGTTGGGTGTATTTCCCTGCTCGTACGTCTAGACTGGCCCTGTGGCTTGCTTTGACCAACAGCATGGGAGAAAGTAAGGGTGTTGTAGGTCCAAGCCTAGACCTCAAGAGAATGCGCACACTTGTGCTTTTGCTCATGGGAACCTGTCCAGACTCATGCAGGCCAGCCTACTGGGCATGAGAGACTTCGTGGAGCACCCCATCTTCCCAGCCAAGGCCGCCTGAAGCAATCAGCAGTCAACTCACCTGCTGACCACAGCTGCATGCAAGGCAGGCCAGGCAAGAAGCCCCAGGTGGACGGCTGACTCTTGAGAAATAACAAAGAGGGACCCACGTCATTATGTTTTAGGTTGATTGTGATACAATACTTCGCTAATACAAATGAGGATCACCTCTAAAATTTGTTGGTGAATATTTTGGATACATTTTTGTTTCAAAGAGGGATTATTTTCATTCTTCTAACATTGATGTGGATCTTGTCCAGATTTAGTATATGTCTCAACTCAATTGGTCAGATGGAAAACTAGAGATATTTTTATTCTCATAAGCTACAAGCTAATTCCCAACCGTGGTTTGAACATTTAAATAATTGGAATAATGGATATTTGACCTGTAAATCCCTTATTCTGGCTCTTTAACAGAGCAATTAGCTAAACAACACAGAATTCGAGGCATGCAGAGCAATGCTTAGAGCATTGTCTGCCGCCCTGCATATTATTACAGGTGCCAGGGGAATGTTTCCTGCTCTGCATGAATTTAGGTGAGTTTACTTATTGGACAGGAATTGAGCAGATTCACTTACTGTGGTGACATCTAAGACCCTGGGGCCAGAGTTATTATTTGAATCCAGACTTTATTGCATTTATAAAAATGACACATGCTCACCATAAAACATTCAAGCAATTCAGATAAGTTTAAAAAAAGCAATAAATCACGTTGAATCCTCAAAAACACTAATGTTGCCATTTTGTGAATATCATTTTGGATTTCCCCCCTCAGATATATAAATGGGAGGATGGGGAGGAAGATGAGATTTTTACATATAGTTTCAGATTCTACATATTTTTAATTTTGAAAGTATTACATTTATAATCCTTGATTTCATCAAGGGAAGAAAGATGGAGTTCGAATTCAGATAAATATTGATTTACTCCTTAGGCTAGTTTCTCTCAGTTTATTCAAAACCTAAAAAAGATGAGAGAATCAAATACCATCCAGGTCTTTCCAGCCTTGCCCCTCCCTGCTGCCACCTTAACATCAGTCAGGACTGATTTTATAAAGAGAATATGATAAACCAGTCAACAAAATAGATCCAGAGGCATGAATGCAGGAACAGAATAACAGATCTCAGTGGGGAGGGGGGATGGGGAGAGATTAACCAAAGAGCATATATGCTATAGGCATGGCCCAGGGCCACAGACAATGGTGTGGGGAAGGCCTGGAGTGGGATGGGACCAAAAAGGAGAAAATGGGAGACACCTGTAGGACTGTCAATAAAAAAAGAAAGAAAAGATAGAATATGACCGTGCATCACTATTTTTGTCTTGCTGTGGATTTCAGCTCCTTGCCTGGGGCCTCCCAATGGATGTCACCCTAGGACCCCACTCAGCACATTGGGACTGGAAAGTAAGTGCAGGGAGCCAACACCCACAGGAAGACTGTCGGGCCCGTTTTAAGGTGTTCCCCCTTTCTCCAGAAACAGGGGTGGGTCCTGGAGTTCCAGGGCCACATTCTTATGACTCAAGGAGCCGTTCACACAGAGCAAGAGTGTGCTTGAGCACACACACGGGTGCCGCGTCACTCCTGCACCGTCCCTGACTCCAGCTCCCAGAGCTGTGCTTCAGGAACTACAGAACATGCCCCGCCACGGGTCTATAGGGTGAATTCCCCCTCAGGTACTGACACCAAACTTTACACAGGCTCCTCTGAACCCTCCTTCTTAAAGATGTTTTATTGATTTTTAGAGAGAGGAGAAGAGAGAGGGAGAGAAACATCGATGTGAGAGTCAAACATTGATTGGTTGCCTCCTGCATGCCCCCTACTGGGGGTCAAACCTGCAACCTGGGCATGTGCCCTGACAGGGAATCGAACTGGCAACCCTTCAGTGCACTGGACGATGTCCAAACAACTGAGCCACACTGGTCGGGGTGAGACCTCTTTGTGACTTGACTCATCCTTGGGCCCTGTCCCAACTGCCTATCTTCTGTCCCCTCTTGGCCTGATCCCCCTAACTGCCTAACTGCTCCCTCCTGCCAGCCTCCTGGTCACATTATAGCAAGAATCCTGCTAAATCAGTTCAGAAGAATCCGCCCGACCTTGATATCTGATCAAGACCCTCATCTCCTTCATCCCCACTTTTGGTGTCTAAATCCCTGGCCTGTCTTTACCAAGAATCCTGTTAAGTTGATTTGGCAAGAATCCCCATACACCTTTGATGTCACCTCTTAGCAATTTTCCATCCACAGAAGTCCACCTGCTCCTTGGCTGTGAAGACCCACCTGTCCTTGCAATGTTGGGAGCTAAGCCCAGTCTCTCTCCCTTTTGCCTCAATGCACACACATGAAATGAATGTATGAATGAGTGAACATAATAACTTACGTTTCTTTATTTCACTGAGCTGCAGTGTATCGCATTCCTGAACTGAGAAATGAAGAGATAATCTAAACCAATACCTTTAGATGGTGCTTGTGTTAGCAGTCAATAAATATTCAGTATTTCCTATATCATAAAAGGGTAATATGCAACTTGACCCTAATGGTGGAATGACCAGAACGACCACTCAACCAATCACTATGAGGTGCACTCTTGGTCTTTTCCCCTAGCCAGCAGGCTCCAATTGCCCAATGGTGAATGGGGAATTGGGGTGGATCGCAGGGGACATGTGCAACACCAGACCAAGGCCCCGCCCTGCCGGTCACCTCACATACAGAGGGTGACCCGCGGCAGGGGCAGGGCCGGTGAGCGGGTGGGAACGGCGACCTCTTGGTCCCTTCCCCTGGTCATCAGGCTCTGATTGCCCGATGGGAAACAGGGAACCAGGGGTGGGTGACAGCGGGGGCCAGGGCTGGCTGCGGGCAGCTGGGGAAGATGGCTCTGATCGCAGGCCAGGCCTAGGGACTGTACCTGTGCACAAATTTCATGCACTGGGCCTCTAGTAAAAAGTAATGAGTAGCCTTGTCTTCCGAGGCCCAATGGGGTCTGTGAAGTGGTGTGTTCTGGAGCCCCTCCTCTTCTCTTTAGCAGCAAAATGGAGCTTCAGCTTTCCCCTTGGACTCGATAAAGGACTCCTCTAAACTGCAAGTGATTAGGGAGAATTTGCAGGACTTTTCCTCATTGATACTCAGGGCAAGGATGAGGGCAAGGCTGAGGCTACACTCAGCCACATTATAATCTCAATTTTTCTGTCCTACAAGGGACACCTACCTGGTATATGTTATAAATATTGACATCTTTCCTGTCTGCTTGCTGCTGTTCAATTTTAAAAATATATTCTTATTGATTTCAGAGAGGAAGAGAGAGGGAGAGATAGAAACACCAATGATGAGAGAGAATAGTTGATTGGCTGCCCCCTGCGCACCCCCACTAGGGATTGAGCCCACAACCAAGGCATGGGCCCTGACGGAGAATCAAATCATGACCTGGTTCACAGGTCGATGTTCAACTACTGAGCCACACCAGCTGGGCTGCTGTTGAATGTGTGATGGGTATTATTTATTAGGTACTTGTGGGACGGAAGTGGTGTGACCTGACATCATTCTGTCATCTTCGCTGTGTGTTGTGAGAATTCTTACGTGCATGTCATTGCATTTATTATCTCCAAGGGCCTCCCTGCTGTGAGGTAACTTCATGTTGAACTGGTCACTTCTCTGTTCCATGCTGGACACACACTGGCCTTGGGCCAGTGAATGGCTTCCTGAAAGCAGGATATGGTCAGTGTGCCAGATACAGGACCACGGTCCATGGAGGCACAGTCACCTAAGGCCAGCAGTGAGGGGCGTGAGGATTCTACTTGTCCTTGAAGCCACGCCACTAGACAGAAAGGCCAGGGCTCGAGGACCTGTGTGTTTAGCCTCACACTGTCACGATGGCCTACCTGCCGGGACTGGCTGCATCAGCTCGGAGACAAGGACTCAGGAAAGCACACTCCATGAGTCTTTCTCTCAGTCCTTTCTAAAAACAGGTAACAATTCCTTTTAAACTCTGCACAATGAGGAGTCAGGAGAGCGACAACATCCAGTGCTGCTGGGACATGGGGGGATGCTCTGTTTATGCTGCTGTTCGGGGTATAAATTTCTTCAATGGTTTTGGAAAATAACTTGACAGAACCTATTAGAGTAAAAATACATTTGCATTTTGACACTGGAAAGCACTTTTGGGGGATCTACCCTATTGAAATCAGACCATTTTGTGAGAATAGATGTGCAGAGATGTTTACCGCAGGGTCACTTATAGCGATGGCAAAGCAGAGAGGCTGGTGGGCCGACTGTCATCACATGAGAATTCACACATCTCGGTGCATCCCTGTAGAACAGAACACAGCAATCAAGAAGTACATGTGATATCGTGTTAATTGAAAAAAAGGGCAATTCTCTGAGTCACGTGTATGAATTGAAAAGAAGTCTTTCTGTTTTGAGTGTGTGTGTGCTATGTGTGTCTGTGTGCATTTGTGTAAGTGCAGACAACGCGTGGAGGGAAGTACCCTAGAGTTTCACAGTGGGTTACCTTGGAGGAGTGGCTGGGCAGGGGTGGGGAGACGATAAACCGGTTGACTTCTGCTTTGGGATTGCCTGGGTTGATGGTTGATTTGATCTGTTGTAACAAACAGCATGTATTACTTTCGTAGGTTGAAAGGAAAACCCAATAAGGTATTAAAACATAAATGAAATCTGAATAGTCTGTGGCCTAAGGGACAACTATGGAAGACTCAGGGACTAGGAGTCTCTCCGCCTGTCTAGGTAATTTCCACACCATGTAGGCCGCCTCACCCAAGCACTCACTTCACACATATCCTGCAGTGTGTGTGACCTTCCAGCGCCCACAGGGGAGAGACCTGCCCCCCATGCTGAGGCTCCCCTCCCCAACCCCCAGGAGGCGGGAGACACTGTCTTGAGGGTCATCCCACACCTGGTGAGTCCATTTCTCATGTGTAACCACAGATGGAACACCCGAAGTCCCTGCGATGTCCCTTCATCCATGTAGCTCATGTAGTCCTTCCCCAACTCTAGCAAACCATTTCTATTTCTAAATAGGTTTTTGTAAATTGAGTTTTAGAGAGTGGAGGGGAGAGGGAAAGAGAGAGAAGCACTGATTGGCCACTTCCCTCATGCACCTAGCCGGGAGTGGAACCTGCAACCTGGGCATGTGCCCTGACTGGGAATTGAGCCAGTGACCTTTCAGTGCATGAGACGACACTCAACCAACTGAGCCACACCAGCTGGGCCATTTCTAAAGCATAGCAATACGCCTTTGTGTGACCCAGACCACGATCTTCCAGGGAAAGGCATGTGTTCCCCATGTGCAAGACATGAAACAGCTAATCGGTACAGAGCAGGGTTAAGACCTGAGGGCCTAGCCCCTCATTCTCCACTTATATGACTGGTTCTTGCTGTGTCCACACAGGACCTCAGCTCCATAGTTTTGTGGAAAAGACTAGCTGAAGATCCACAGCAAATTTTCTCTCTTAAAAAAACAACCTGATATGCCCTTCTAAGACAGTTATAGGGATGGGTCATAGAGACCCTTTAAAAGTATAAGGAACCACACGCCCAATTTGTGGCTGAGCTGGAGGCTCCTGGCCAGACTTAGGGTAGTGCGGTGATGCAAATGGGAATCCATCCGCATTCTCCATGCCCCGCCCCCACCCGCCGCACAGAAGTGTTCATACTGTTTCGTTCTGCAAGAATCTTTAAAGGGGCCTGAGCAAAAATCAAAGAAGCTCCCCCAACTCCAGGTCTCTGGTTTCTGTTCAGCAGCAGGAAGAATTACTGGGCAGGGGAGGCATTTCTTTCGGGCTTCTCTCCACTGATCTCCCAGTTTGCCCACCACGTACAGAATAATCCCTTGACTTATACATAGTGGAAATGAAGTGATACAGGTGGCGATGTGATTAAGAAAACACAAAACCCAGCTTCCTACCCACTCATGAGACACACTTTCTGACAAAGCATTCTGTTTCTTTTAAATCTTGACGTATGAAATGACTATACCAAGGACATCTCTTAAATTTGACATTAAAAAGCCAAAGCTATTTTTATTTTCTTTATTTTTAAATTAATTTTTTCCAATTATAGTTTACATTCAATATTATTGTGTATTGGTTTCAGGTGTATAGCATATTGGTCAGACAATCATACATTACAAAGTGATCCCCCTGATATTTCTAGTACCCACCTGGCACCATACACAGTTATTATGATATTATTGACTACTAGTATACTAGAGGCCTGGTGCATGAATTAGTGCCCCAGTGGGGGTCCCTCAGCCTGGCCTGCAGGATTAGGCCAAAACTGACTCTCTGACACCCCCCGAGGGGTCCCAGATTGCAAGAGGGTGCAGGCCAGGCCGAGGGACCCCACCGGTGCACCATCAGGGCCAGGGAGGGATACAGGAGGTTGGCCAGCCGGGGAGGGACCTCAGGGGGAGGACTGTGTGAAGGCTCCAGGGTGTGTCTGGCCCATCTTGCTCTGTCCTGATTGGCCGGACCCCAGCAGCAAGATAACCGACTGGTTGGAGCATCTGCCCCCTGGTGGTCAGTCCACAACATAGCGAGCGGTTGAGTGGACTTAGCATATCATTAGCATATTATGCTTTGATTGGTTGTATGGACGACCAGACATTTAGCACAGTACTTTGCATCCCTGTGACTATTCTGTAACTACCAATCTGTCCTTCTCAATCCCTTCACCTTTTTACCCTCCCTAACTCCCTTCCCCTCTGGCAACCATCAGTCTGTTCTCTGCATCTATGAGTTTATTTCTGTTTTGTTTGTTCATTTATACTGTTCTTTTGATTCCACATATAAGTGAGATTATATGATATTTGTCTTTCCCTGTCTAACTTATTTCACTTACCATAAGAAGACTTCCTTCTTTTTTAACAGCCGCAGCATTCCATTGTGTAAGTGTACCACAGATGGGCTCGTGGGCTGCTTCCATATCTGGGCTTTTATACATAATGCTGCAATGAACATAGGGTGCACCTATTTTTTTGAATTAGTGTTTTGGGTTTCTTCAAATACTTGCCCAGGAGTGGAATTGCTGGGTCAGAAGGCAGTCCCATTTTTAATTTTTTGAGGAAGCTCCATACTGCTTTCCACAGAAACAAAGCTATTTTAAAAGATAATTTATTTAAAGATCTTCAGGAGAACCTGTGACGAGCTTATGGAGACACAACGTTCAGAACCCGTGGTCCTTTGCATTCTCTGCCCCACTGAACATGAGCACCTTCTCTGTGGCTCAGCTGAGTCAGCCTTCCAGAGATGGTCCCCTCCACATCAGGCCCAAGGACAGATGCAGGAAGGAAACCTCACAGAGGTTGCTCTGTACACAGACTGGCAGCCGCCATGCCTGCTGCCCGCAGTGGGTGCCCCTAAACCAAGGCCACAAAAGGTCACGTGCCGGGGTCATTCCTGAGCTGTGTCTGTGGCTCAGGCCACAGATGTGCACTTGGCTGGGAGCCTGGGCCTGCTGGAGGGAGATGTGCCTCAGGGGAGAGAGCAGGTGGTCCTTCAAGATGGACTGTCTCATGGGCATAAGAAATAGGAGTCTTTTATTGTTCCAAGCCCTAACAGGGTCACGACCTTCAAGCCAGCATTTTGCATGAGCAGACCAGCTCTGTGTCCAGCTGCATTGCTGGCCTCTTTGTGCCTCCAGGTCCGGTACCCAATGGCTGTAGTGAATCCAGCACTGCAGCCACCAGGTTAGTCCCAGGGAGTGTCCAGTGCACTGTCTATGAACCAAGTGCCCAGGAGAGGACAGTGGAGAGGTGGCGTCACAGCTGCCAGGCAGGGACCAGGTCCAGCTTGGGCCTCCCCAGCACAGGCGTCCAAGGACCAGGACCCGAGGACACAGCTCAGCTCACCCTCCACACAGGGATTTCTAGAGGCACAACTGGCTCCCACCACAGAGCGCTGAAACACATGCTTTTCAAACTGTCAAGTTGTCCATGTGTGGGTTCTGTCCTAGTCCCTGGCCCCCTTTCGGAATCCCGAGGCTTTAAGGATGTGAGGACATGTTACAGCGTGTACACCTGTGCCAGATCCTTGCGCAGACACCGAAGCAGCCAGCATGGAGCCCGCCAGGGCCGCCTCGGGGCTTCCAAGCATCGAGCTTGCTTGGGGCAGCGAGGCAGCGGCCTCCAGCAGGAAGTGAGGCTTGAGGTTGCTCTTGAAGTAAGGGAGGGTCAGGAGTGTAGAGACAGTGCAGCACGTTTGGGTGCTCTGAGCAGCCTAAGTGAAGGGCCAGGTGTGGGCACGCGCTTGGTACCTGGTGAGCCTGAGGCTCGCTGGGGCTGAGTCCCAGATCAGGCTGCATGATGGAGTGAGGGGTGGGGGGTGGGGGGGGATGGGAGGGGATAGCGGTGTAGGAAGCAGTGAAAGTTCATGGTCTGGTGACCTCTTCTGCTGCCTTGACCTTAAACTGCCTCCTTAATTTCTTTCTTCAGTGCCAGTTGGTTCTCTGAGTACAGGCATTTCCCTCCATGGTTAAATTTATTCCTAGGTTCCTTATTATTTTTGTCACAATGGCAAATGGGGTTGTTTTCTTAGTTTCTCTTTCTGAGAGTTTATTATTGGTGTATGAAAAAGCCATCGATTTCTGGATCCTGCAACTTTGCCAAATACATTTATTAGATGCAGCAGTTTTTGGTGGAGTCTTTAGGGTTTTCTATATATAATATCATGTCATCTTCAAATAAGGACAGTTTTACTTCCTCCTTTCCAATTTGGATGCCATTTATTTCTTTTTCTTATCTGATTGATGTGGCTAGCACTTCCAGTACTCTGTTGAATAAAAGTGGTGAAAGTGGACATCCCTGTCTTGTTCCTGTTCTTAGGGGAAATGGTTTTAGTTTTTGCCCTTTGAGTATGACGTTGGCTGTAGGTTTGTCATATACGGCTTTTAGTATGTCTATTTCCACTTTGCTGAGAGTTTTTACCATAAATGGTGCTGGGTTTTGTCCAGTGCTTTTTCTGAAATTGCCTCATCTTCAGTGAACAAGTTTCTTTTCAAAGAAAAGAGAGGAGGAGTGGAGAGGACCCTGGAGGCAGGAGCCAGAGCCAGGTGGGCTCCTGCTGGAACAGGGAGGCAGTCTGTCTCCTCCGCTCCCAAGGGGAGGGCACAGCTGTTATGAGCACAGCAGGAGATAGATTAAAAAACCAGCTTGAAGGAGATGACAGGAGCTGGAGTGTGAGAAGTGATTACAATCTCCTCTTTTCTTCCCCTCGGAAACCGAGCCTTTCCCCAAACTAAGAACTGTGGATGCCCAACCCATGAGGGCCCAGACTTCATTGGAAGCCGTACCATGATGTGCCTTCTGGAAACAGCGCCCAGGATCTGCTGCAGGAGCAGCAGCTCTCCCAGGGGCCACCCGGCAAGGTCTCTGTCACTGAAGGGAGAGGTGCGGGGGGGGGGCGGGGGCGGGGGTGACGTTTCTCCGAGATGCACTGTCACCATACAGGTGATGGTAGTGCTTCCATTTCGCTTTTCCTGCTGTGCAGATCGAATCTTTTTCTCCATTGCTGTCTAAACTTTTCAAGCAAATGAGTTTGAGTTTATAAGCTCAAGAAATTCAAATATAACATCAAATCAAGCCCCACGAAGCCTTCCATTTTTTCCAGTTTCAGACGGAGTTGAGCTGAGAGTCAGACACCCAGAGTCACAAGAAGGTGGCAGGTTCCACCAGGATGCTTTCTTGGGCTCAGTCTCCCTTCCAGAACCTTCTAACACTGACTTGCACTTTCTTTCTTTTTTTCTGTCTTTGAAGTGACCTTTTGCAAACAGCTTTATGGAGTACAATTTACCTGCAGTGAGCTGGATACTTTTAGAATGTAACAGTTGATAATTTCTGATATACTTATACTCAGGAAACCATCATGACACTCTCTTGTGAGGCCACAGGTCCAGGGAGAAGTGGAGCCACGCTGGCAGCTGGCTGGTAGGTTTGTATAATAGATCGAATGCCATTTATTGCAAAGGTTTGCCTTTATCTACAGGGACAGGTAAGCAGATAATTGTGCTTTTCTGCATATGAATTTGAGAAAAAACTTCTTCTGTTTCCTATTCCTCCGGCTCACTTGAACTTATTTTATGTGGAGGTTCCCACCTCTTGGCATTAGGACTGTGTTTGCTCTAGGACCTCCTTTGCCTTCCTCTGTGTTAAGGAAATAATTTGTCTGGTGGGCACACAGGGCAACATATGGATTGTGCATCACAGAAACGCATACTTAAAAGCCTGTAATCTTGTTAGCCAGTGTCACCCCCACACACTTAATTTTAAAAAGAAAGAAGACCTTCTGTCAATTCTGGGGGCCCTTCTGCAGGAACGCCTTGTTTAGTCGCTGTGCTTCCTCTGGGTCCCTTCCCGCATGCAATAGCAGCTTCTGTCCCAGCTGCCATGCACTCCAGTGCCCAGAGAGCCACACCGTCCTTTTCTCTTAAAACTGAACAAGTCCCTTCACAGCCTCCAGTGTCTCTCAGGCCGTGGGTGGTGACAGCAGATGCCCTCTTAGCCCGTCTTATGTGTTTTGTTCATTTTAAATAACAGAGATGTGTTGCTGGGACCAGGATTTAGCAGTGCTGTCAGGAAAGCTGCATTCTTTTCTTAGAAAACTTCCTGATGCTGCTGAAAAGCCTGCTCAATGTGACCAGGGGAAGAAAATATTATGGCGTGTCAGCTATGCCCACGGAGCCCTGTTGTGTGCCTTTGCGGGTGGCAGCTCTCTGCTCCTCTGCTCCAGGCCAGGCCAGAGCAGTTCTGGTAGCCCGCCCACTCATCTCACCCATGCCCTCCCGCACATCTCTCTCAACTTGACCTTCCTCACCTCCCCTCTGTTTTTTCACTCGAGCTCCGTTCTGTTCCTGACCGCGCCACTCTGAGTTGGGCTCGGGGACACAGGTCTATTTTTCTCCTGCGCGCTGCGTAGACATGCCTCCCCGCTTGGGGTGGGTGGCAGGCTTTTAGTGAATTGTGCTGGTCCTGTCACCTCCGCATGGACTTTATTCTGGCGCAGCCCAGCGGTTCCCACCTGCTGATGAGCGTGAATACCGTTTCCAGGGCCATGCATGCTTTTGCTGTCAAAGGTTTAATTTCCTGTCACCCTCCCTCCCACGGTCCCTGTACTGGTGGCTTCACGTCAATCACTGGCTCAGCAGGCTGTCACACGCCTGCTGGAGGCCCCTCACCAAGCTCCTTCGGTGCCCTATTGGCTGAATTTCAGCCTGAGATTTACAGGTTGCTGTTGGCCGACCCGGAGCCCCGGGGCCCTCTGAGGTGGGGGGAGAAGGCTGAAGCTGGGAAGGAGGTGGGGCCCAGGGAAGTGAAGGCTCGCTGTCCCCTCTGTGAGTGGACCGGCCAGGTGGAGCCAGAATATTTGCAGAGAAGAAAGGCCAGCACAGGCAGTGAGCTCATGTGTACCCCAGACATGTTTATTACACACCTACTGCATGCCTCGCCATGGCTTGGAGCTGGGTAGGCTGCAAGCCCATCAGGTTTACGATGGTTACCACACACATTCTGTCTGGACAACAGAAACCCTGGTGCGGGGCATGAGGCTCGGTCTCAAGGACGCCTTGGGAACTCAGAGAACTGACCATGATGTGGACCAGCCCGGGGCCGGGGAAAAAGGCCGGCTCTCTGCTGGGGCAGTGAGGCCATCGGGCCTGGCCGGGCAGGAGGAGGAGAGGGGAAATAGGATGGCTTAGAAAACAAGAGGGTCTTGGCTCTTCCATATCACATGTTAGTGCTGCGAATTGACGTTCCTGAGGGCAGTTTGGAGACCTGAGGAGCCCTCTTGGGATGAAGTGAGATTTAGGCTGTCAGTCAGGGTTCTCTTGTCATGACTGCTGAACGGAGGGGGGCGGGGGGTGAGGGGGGCGCGTAAATGCTTTCAGCAACAAGAATCAGCAAAGGACGACCTCCCATTAGCCCTCTGTTGCCGGAATTTATGATAAAGGGTAGAGAGTGAGGAATGGGTTCAGGAATGGCATGCGGCCGCGTCCTCAGTGGGATAGACGGACCCGTCCCCACGGCCAGTCCTGCTTAGAAAGGAAGGCTGGCTTTGCTTCCTTCCAACACTTTCAAATGTTTATGTTCATTGTCTTGGCGTCTCAGTTACTACTGACAACACACCTAGTGTTCCCTGCATGCCAGGTGTAAGAGCTGCTTTACACACGGGTCTTCACTACATTGGCCTGTTGTTTTGGTCTGAAAACTGAAGCACAGGGGACTGCTACCAGGGCACTTCCCATGGACGCCTGGCTTTCCGCTCTGTGGCCACAGCACCAGCACCAGCATGTTCCCGGTCTTCCTTCACTTTGGCAGCAAGCGGACTTCCATGTTCTCTCCATTTTCCCTTATTTCCCAAGCCCTCCCGAGGCATTAAATGAGGTTAATATATATCAATGTAATACAGGGCAGACATTTAATGTGCATTAATGTGAGTCATGAATAAAAGGTCTCTGGTCCACTCCAGATGTATGCACACTTTAATGGTCCCCCCTGGTGGGGACCATCTCTGTCTTCAGGCACGGACAGGAGGTTTGGAGACTCCTGTGTAAAGGGGAAGGGTAGGTCAGGCCTGGTTCTGATAACAGCAGGGTTGAGGTGCTCCCTACAGCACTTCCCTGAAGGCCTCCCACAGGCCACGTATGAGATGCAAGGGTTCCCTCAGGTGTCTGAGTGGACCCTCATCCTCCGGGGAGAGAGCAAAGCTGATCCAGAAAGACTCGGCATGGTCCCTGAGGGAGTTGGAGCCCACCCACTGCGAAGGGGGTGAGTTTATTTTCCCAGGGGCCCAGAGGTAGAGAAGGCCCAACATTTCAATGCTGTGCCCAGTGAAGCCTTTGCGATTTACAGGCCTGGGAGAGCCCTCTGTGGTGTGACTCTGTCCCGCCGCTCTGCACTTCCTCCAGGACTCAAAGACCTAGGGATGGTGGCAGATGCCTCACCGGCCCCGGCCAGGCACTTAGGATTGTGGTAGATGGTGATGGCGGAATCGTGGGGGGACAGCGGTCAAGGAAGAAGAGCTCATCCTAGGAGACCACTTCTCTTCCCGGGGCGGTTGCTGGCTGGAGACCCTCCGAGCTGGGCAGGGGTGAGCTCTCACACTCTTTGCTGGGATGGATTGCTTGTAGCTATCCTTTTTCTTGTTCTCTGATCGCCACACTCAGATGAGGTGCCGTGAGGCTGTGCCACCCACGCCTGCGTGGCAAGTCATTACCCCAGTGCGAGGCCAGGGTGCACCCCTGAGCAGTCATATATGCATGGGGTTGAAGGGACCAGGCACCCTACACTTCTCTGGGGACAGAGCCCTGACTCCAAAGGGAGAGAGACGGTTGCCCCAGACCCTCTGCTGGGGGGATTGTGCAAAGCCGGATGCCGGCCAGCTCCAGGGTGCACGTAATCCCCGACCGCGTGCCACAACTCTCAGCTGGACTGTGTGTGGGTGGGTGGGAAGTTAATATATCTTCAAGATGAAAATAAATGGCCCCTATTAATCATCTGTTTATCTATTTTACAGACGTAGGATCTGAATATCAAAACCAAAGTTGTTTCCTCCGGATTGTGTACCAGAATTCAAAGACAATCCTTTCGATTTTCTACCTGGGTCTTTCCTCCTCCTTGGTGTCCCCGATGGTAGCCTCACTCCTGATAAGTATGATTAATTATGGGACTAAGCGCTGCGACTTTCCCCTCGGCTGCACTGGACTCTGGACCGTCTCTTCCTGACTCTGGGCTGGCTGCCCTTTCCTTAGAGCATTTTCTTTAGAAAACTTTCGAGTGTAAATTTTCCTCTGTCTCACTGAGAGGTAAATGTTTTTAAATGTCTCCTGCCAATTTTAGGAGCCAGGCCTGCCTTTCTCAAGGGCCTGAGCCATCCTCAGAGATGTTATGGTCTCTGTGGGGGTGGGAGCCTCAGGCTGGCAGACACCTTGTTCCCAGGAAGCCTTCCTGTTACAAGAAAACTCGCTGCGCCTCTGCGCCTCTGGGGAAGGCCAATTAGCAAGTGCGGATGTTGTTTTCTACCCTGTTCCGCTCCGGAAACCTGTCCCACTTGGCGTCAGCAGAGCCGAGTCCAGACTTTCTGGTCCTTCTCTGCTATTGCAATAGGCTGGATAAGACCTTCCTTACCCGACTCACTGTGGGACAAATTTTGCTTTGACGATGCTGAGGTCAAAGGAAAAATCGAAAGCAAAGTGCATTCCTACAGCTAAAGAAAAGGAAGCCAGGAATTCAGGAGAGTCCAGGAGAGAACAGCTTGGCTGACAATGACCACATTTCTTCCTGGCTGGTGCAGGGATGGGATATTCCAAGGCTTGTCTTTAAGGTTAGTCCAGATCCTGGACACCTTATGTTCCCAGACTACCAAGATGGCCCTAGGATTTGGGGGCTTTGGAGCACAAGATCCTATATATTTTTCCCGGTGGCTTTTTATTATAAACTGTAATGTTGTGGCAGTTTCAAACTTAAAAAATATATATTTTAACGAATGCCACATTTCATTGTATTTGCGACTTGCAGGTGTCTAAGCCAAAGGCACCAGTTTCCAAGCGAATAGAGTACACAATAAATAGAACTGTAGGTAGGAAATGAGATAACGAACAGCCTATGGATCCAGCCAGGGTGGGAGAGAAGGGAATCTGAGACAACCGGGTGTTAGCCATGCCCACGTTTGTACTGGGCTTTGGAGTTTAAACAAAATCTGTGGAGTGGACACGCATTCCTTGAGCACTGTGGGCTGGGCTCCTCTGAGTCTCATTGGGGGTCCACGGAGGCTCCCACTCATTTAATTAGAAAGGCCTGTGGCCTGGACACGCCCATTCCACTAACAGGGCTGGACCAAGGGTCCCAGATTATGGCTTCCAACTCAACCTGGCTATGGGCCACTTGACTCTTCCACACACACCAGCTCACCTTCTTAACTGATTCTCTTCACTGAGAGTTTCTCCCACTCCAGCAACTCCAGCTCAAAACCTGGGAGTCATCCACCCCCTCTACCAGTTGGGAAAGGAGGGGAGGAAGAGATTAACCAAAGAACTTACATGCATATATGCATAGCCCATGGACACAGACACTAGTGAGGTGAAGGCCTGGGAGAGGGCAGAATCAGGGTGAAGGGGGTAAAGGGGGGGAAAGGGGACATCTGTAATACCCTCAACAATAAAGTAAATTATTTTAGAAAGTACAAATTGATAGTAACAAAATAGTCATTGGATGTAAATATAGCATAGGGAATGTAATCAAGAATATTGTAATAATTCTGTATGGTGCCAGGTGGGTACTTGAATTATTGGAAGGTCACTTTGTAAACTATATAATTGTCTAACCTCTGTGCTATACACCTGAAACTAATATAAAATAATATTGAATGTCAACTTTAATTAAAAATAAAAAATTTAAAATCAAAACAAATAAAAATATCCCAAACAAACAAACAAAAATGTCCCGCAGCTCTTAGCTACATAGTTCTTGAGCCCATTGCATTCACTGCCCCCCACACGGTCTGCTTCAGGCTCTGTCAACTGCCACCCCAGCTGTGATGATAGCCTCCCATTCGGTTGCCATCTGCATGCTCTATTGGAAATGTTCCCTCTGGGCCTGGCTGGGGTGGCTCAGTTGGCTGAGCATTGTCCCATGCACCCAAAGGTCACAAGTTCGATTCCCAGTCAGAGCACATGCCCAGGTTGTGGGCTTGATCCTGATTGTGGTGTTGATCAATGTTTCTCTCCTCTTTCCCGCCCCCCTGCCCCCCCCCCCCCCCCCGCACCACACACACACTCTTCCTTTCTTTCTAAAATCAATAAAAACATATTTCAGAAAAGTTTCCCTCTGTCCAGCTGGAAGAATATTTTTCAAGTATGAGACCCATGGGGTCATCCCCCTGCGAAAACACTTCAGTGGCTCTCCCCTGAGTCCAGAGCTGGGTTCTTAACATCCAGGCTTCTTAGCCAAGCACACATGGCCCCTCACGTCTTGGTCTCTCTCATGCCTCCAGCTCCATCCTCAGCTCAGGGATTTCTAACAATCTTGATCCAGTGTCCCTTCCTGGACACACCATGCTGCTTTTGGCTGCTGGGTCTTCTCTCACATGGTCTCACTACTCACAGTCTTTGCCTCACACGTGACCCGCCCACGACTCTGAATTACCTGCAGTTCCCAATCATTTCACGTCTCCTTTTGGGAAGTGGATCCTTGGGTTGGGTACAAATAAATGGCTCACAGAACTGTTTGGACCATTTGTCTCCCTGCCCTGAGCTCAGGGCTTCCCTGGGGCTCAGGTGTCCTTCAGAAGCCCTACAGAGCAAGGAGATCCTGGGGGTGTCCCTCCCCTCAGCTTCTGCCTCACGCTCATTCCCAAGGAGGTCACGGAAGCTGGCTCAGCTGGTTTACGCTACCCTGTGGGCCCCTTGCCTCCCTTTTCCTGAGATGCCTCCTTCAATAAATCACAGGGACAAGAATCCTTGCTTCTAAAGAACTTTACAGATGAACTAAACTTGGCCTCTACCCTGGAGAATGAATAGCTTATTGATGAGATAAAACAAGAAAATGATGGCCATAGTAACTGTAGGAGACAGCACTTGGGGTGGGTAAGAATAGGTTCAGTGGGTGGGCATTTCAATAGAAATATTAGTGGTTCCTTATTCCTTCCTCCTAAAAATGCTCACCTGCCCTTTAAGCTTATTTCCACATTGCAGTCCAGGATGTAAAGACATAGAACTCAATGTGGAAACACTTTAAACATGCATGAACTCTCATAATGATCCAATGGTAGATCTTTGATTATTTGCAGACTAATTCAAATATCAGCAAAAATATTCATGTTGAATGCAATGATACCAGTGTATTTCTTAGGTAAGACCTGGTAGTGGCTCTTTGTTGAACAAGGCACTTTGAAAAAACTGATTAAAACTCAAGAGGTTTGCTAGAGAACTTCTACATTGCAAATTACAGTGATAGTTGCTTTAAATTTGTTTGGTATTTCCCCCCTTATTTCTTTGGGCTGGATTAGGCATCACCTTGGTCTAGGTTATGGTTCAATTGAACCCGAATTTTCTGACTCTATCAAAGTACTACCTCACCCCGGATGGGGCCCTAATGGGATCTGAATAATGTGCTGCTATTTAACCCCTAAAACTGATCTCCAGCTCATGGAATTCAAAGGTGTGTTTTTATCCTTTGGTCTCATCTTAAATGCCTGGTTATATTCCACTGGACACATGCCATCCCTATTTTTAAAAATAGGAAGGATAATTAAAATAGCTCACGTTCAGAGAGTTTTATTTAAAATATAGAACTTTGAAACTAGAACTAAAAGATTCAAGCATTGAAATAGGTTGAAGTTCTCTGGTTTAAGCCCCAATAATATGGTGGTTCTGCCCAACCACACCTGTGCTAATTCCTGGTGTGCATCCAGGGACCAGAGATGTCACTGGCTGCATCCTTGGACCCAGTGCTGGCACTGAGGACCAGTCTGGCCTCAGAGCTCCACTTACTGCCTGCCCCCTCCCCCAACACACACATATACCACCATATATAGATGGGGAGGGTTATGGTGACACTTATACCCCCAGGACTCTCTGTTCAACAGTTTTCAAAATGTGTGAGCATTCCCTTAGCCCCACCATGTGTTGGTTACGTAAATGGCTGTAATCCCCTTTGGGGGAAAAGTCAATGACTGAGTATCTACAGTTGCTAAGGTGCTCAAGGTCCCTTTACCTGGACCCCTGGTCTCTCCATCCATGGACTCAGCTGCAAAGTGATTCAGATCTAGAAACTGGGCCATGGATCATGGTTTTGGTTAGGGTAGCTTCCCTCTGTCTTCTGGTCACTTAGCCTTGGTTTCTGGGTTGACAAACACCTTTGTTGCTGACCATCTACCTTGACCTGAGGGATACTGTATTCACGAACCACATCCACAGGTCAGAGACCCTGGCTGCCACTTTGACTTTGCTACTCATTAAACTATTGTCCTACTTTGCACCTGATGGCAGAGCACTGTTACCCTGTTCTTGTTACTTAGGATCCCATCATCCCCACTGACTATAGGGAGCCTCGCTCTATAGAAGCATGTTCCCCGGGAGTTTCTCAACAGTGCTGTGTCCTTCTCATCACTGGCACCTTTGCCCTTGGACTTTTGTGGTCACATATGCACCCTGGAATGCCAGTACCAGAATCTTTGATCCTTTCTTCCACATTCTGGCATTGACCCATGACTTAGTGGGGGCTGCTGCTTTCACATGTTAGCACCTGCTCTTTGAGGTGCTATCAGGACGCTAACTCCTATGTCATGGGAGCATTCTCCCATAGAAATAAATGCTCATGGTCTAGTTCTATAGCCTGGGCCTCAACCCAGCACCCCAAGGACCCTGTTCTGTACATTCTCTCCTGGCACATGCCAGCCTCTAGTAACTAATTTCTATAGCTCATTCAGTATACTAGTGTAGCCCCTTCTCTCTTGGGGAACCCAAAACGTTCCCAGCTGGCTTATGTTTTGATCTGTCTCTTGCTATTGGTCTAGCGTCCAAAAGGGGAAGTGTGTGTCAACCAGGGGTAGGAGGGGACAGAGGGGAGAGGGAAAACAGGATCTTTTTGTAAGGCAAAATCCCTGACATCATCTTTAAGAATTAAAGAACAGTAGTCTTAACTGGGAGGATTTGGTTCCTTCAACAGACCCAGAGGGTTTAGAATTCAAGATTTTTAGTTGCATGTTCTCAGATTCCCTACCTCAAGTCTCAGGGTCCCATACTTCTCAGTCATGGCCCTGATCTTGGCTGAGTAATACAGCTGGAGTTTCCCGGCCAGTGTGACTCAGTGGTTATGTATCAGCCTATGAACCAGGGGGTCACGGTTAGATTCAGGGTCAGGGCACATGCCTGGATTGTGGGCTGGGTCCCCAGTAGGGGGCATGCAGCAGGCAGCCTACCAATGTTTCGCTCTGGCCATTGATGTTTCTTCCTCTCTTTCCCTCTCCCTTCCTCTCTGAAATCAATAAAATCCCACTGGCATTGAGAACCACTCTGGAGCTCTACTAGTACTTATTACTAAATTCTACCTAATACACGGGGTTTTTTTTGTTTTGTTTTGTTTGTTTAATCCTTACCTGAGGACATGTTCATTCATTGATTTTTTTTTTTTTTTTTGAGAGAGAGAGAGAGAGAGACAGAGCGCAATTTGAGAGAAACAGCGATCAGTTGCCTCCTGTCAGTACCGTGGTGACGGGGTATCAAACCTGAAACTTAAGTATGTGCCTGGCTGGGGATTGAACCTATAACCCTTTGGTGTATGAGACAATGCTCCAAGCAACTGAGCCACCCAGATGGGGCCCAATGCACAGCTTTTTCCTTGCCATTTGACCACAGAAGATCAGACCTTTTTTATCTACTGCCACAGAGTCCTCTGGCTTTCACACTGAGCCTCTAATTGATGAGTAATAATCCACAGCCTCTCACTCTTTCTCACCCATGCATCCATCATAGAATTCTGTGACCCTTGTCATTGCCATCCTCCCACTCCCCCCGCCCCCCCAACAGCTCAGAGCTGCACATGGCCCCAGCAGGGTTCCCTGCTCCCCAGCATCTTATCCCACCTCACCACTGGTGAAAGTTTTAGCACTCTGCTGGACTGTTGTTAATTTAATGGCTATTGCCATCCATCCCACCGGCAGGGGATCCAGCTCACTTTCCATTTTATTACTAGAGGCCCGGTGCATGAAATTTGTGATTGGGGGTGGGTGTCCCTCAGCCCAGCCTGCACCCTCTTCAATCTGGGACCCCTCAAGGGATGTCCGACTGCCCATTTAGGCCCGATGGGATCAGGCCTAAATGGGCAGTCGGACATCCCTTTC
Source organism: Corynorhinus townsendii (assembly GCA_026230045.1). Classification (NCBI taxonomy): domain Eukaryota; kingdom Metazoa; phylum Chordata; class Mammalia; order Chiroptera; family Vespertilionidae; genus Corynorhinus; species Corynorhinus townsendii. The sequence continues at coordinate 105,045,346 of JAPDVU010000004.1, read as the reverse complement.
ACAATCCAGGACTGCTGGCTCCCAACTGCTTGCCTGCCTGCCTTCCTGATTGCCCCTAACCGCTTCTGCCTGCCAGCCTGATCACCCCCTAACCATTCCCCTGCCAGCCTGTTTGCCCCTAACTCCCCTCCCCTGCAGGCCTGGGCACCCCTAACTGCCCTCCCCTGCAGGCCTGGTCTCTCCCAACTGCTCTTCCCTGCAGGCCCAGTTACCCCCAACTTCCCTCCTCTGCCAGCCTGGTCACCCCTAACTTCCCTCCCCTGCAGGCTTGATCGCCCACAACTGCCCTCCCTTGCAGGCCTGGTCCCTCCCAACTCTCCTCCCCTGCTGGCCATCTTGTGGCAGCAATCTTGTGTCCACATGGGGGCAGCCATCTTTGACCATATGGGGGCAGCCATATTGTGTGTTGGAGTGATGGTCAATTTGCATATTACTCTTTTATTAGATAGGATAGAGGCCTGGTGCATGGGTGGGGGCCAACTGGTTTGCTCTGAAGGGTGTCCCAGACCAGAACACATCTGAGTGTGGCGATCAGAGAACAACTCCCAGATACAGATTCTAGGTAAATTAATTCTTCAGTCCTTTGCCTTTCTGGTCATCTACACACCCATGAATCCAGGGAGGAGTCTTGGGGAAAGACCACCAGAGAAGCTCAGTGGTTCTCACCAGGCATTGTAACAAGTGGAAGATGTGGGAAGACTCGGGGGTTGGTTAACTCCAACTTTGGAAAGCATTCTCAGGATGCTAAAGGAAGCTATTCAGATGGAAGAAAACGGACTCAGAAGGGGAGGCGGAGCTACATAAAGAAATGAAGAACACCAAACATTGCAAATATGCTAGTAAATGCAGAAATCAACAATTTAAAAAACTCTTTCTTTTTCAAAGATTCTTTAAAAGATAACTTGGTGTTTAAAGAAAAAAAATAATGTTTTGTACAGTTTGTGCAGAAGTAAAGTGCATGAACAAGATAGCACGAAGGATGGTGGAGGAAGTGAAATATACTGTTAAGGCATTTCCATTAGATGGGAAATGGCAGAGTATTATCTGAAGTTGGACCAAGATAAGTGAAAGATGCACGTTCTAAGCTATAGCACAATCAATACACGAAGAAGTATGGCTAATAGGCCTATAATAGTAGCAATAAAATAGACCTGAAAATGTACCCAATCCAAGAGATAGGAAGAGGAAACTGTGGATAGTGAGCAAATAGCAAGATGGTTGATTAACACCAGTGTTACTTGCACTGCATGCAGACAGGCTAAGACCCCATTTGGAAGGCAGAATGCAGAGAAATTAACTGTGAAAACCTACCAGTTACTAGTACATGTTCTCCACAAGACACACGTCACCTATAGACACAGCTAAGTTAGAAGTAAACGAAGGAGGAAGCAGTGCTGTGCAGACACTCGAGGAAGGCAGTAGGTGGTGATAACTGGGTTGCACATGAGACTCCTGAACAAGGGCTGCCACTGGGAGAGGACAGAGATCTGGTCACGCTGCATGGGGATCCCATGAAGAGGACATCATGATTCTACACGTGTATGCACACCACAGAGCGTCCAATAAGCAAAGCAAAAACTAAGAGAATCGAAAACAGAAATGAACAAATCTACCATTGCAGCTGGAATTCCAATGCTTACATACCTCTCAGTAATCACAGGACAACTCACAGAAAGTCAGTAAATGCACAGAACACATGAGCAGCGCTGTCCACCATGTGATCTGTTCATGGACATCCCGCCTAACATCGGTGGAATAAACATCATTTCAATCATAACGCAATATTCACCAGCATAGTCTAGGGCATAAGAATACTTCTCAGTAATCTTTAAGTAAATTAAATTATACAGAAATACAGCCTCCAAATCCAATGGGATCTAAATAGAATAACAAGAATATATTTGGCAAATCCCTCCAACATTTGGAAATTGAACAAGATTCTTCTAAATAGCCCATAGTTTATAAAAACAACAACCACAGCATAGGAAAATTGGGGGAGGGGATAGATGAAGCAGCACTTATAAGGGCATTTATGATATGTGAGGAGAAAGAACTAAAAATATAACTTCAAAAGGTTTTAAAAAAGAAGAGAGTCTTAAGTACCAGTAAGTATCATTAAGGACATAATTAGGCTCTAGCTGGTGTTGTTCAGTGGATAGAGCATCAGCCTGTGGACCAAAGAGTTCCGGCTTCAATTACATTCAAGGGCACATACCTTGACTGCAGGATCCTCCTGGTCTGGGCCCTGGTCGGGGCTGTTGCAGGAGGCAACCAATCGATGTGTTTCTCTCACATCGATGTTTCTCTTTATCTTTCCCTCTCTCTTCCACTCTCCCTAAAAATCAATGGAAAAATATCCTTGGGTGAGGATTAACAACAAAGAACATAGGATGCCTGGGTAGCTGAAGGCAGTGGCAAGAGAGTAGATTCCCATCACCCCAGTTTTTCTCCAGAAATAAAGGAGAACAAGAAGGAAGGAAGAATACAAGTACACAAAACCACACCCTCAGCACAACAGAAAATACCCAGACTTCCAATAGGTAGTAAAGAGAGGGAATGTTGCCTTCTGGGGTCTGGCGCCTTATGTTCCTTCCCCATTCACACTCTGCTTTGTGAAAAGGAAACAAACCAATCAGAAGGGCAGGTAGGGAGGGAACCTAGCCTGGGACTGAGCCGAAACCCCTGCCGGGAAGGCTCCTGGGCCCTAAACCTGGGACCACCAAAGAGGGTCTGGGTTGCTGAGAGACCTTACGAGGCTGCACACATTGGAGGAGCAAACTTCAACATGAATAGCTTTTGGGGGAGGAAAGAAAATGCCCCAAAAGGAAGGGACACATGACCTTGGCCATTTAGTGGTAAAGGGCAAACAGCAAAGGGGAAATTTTAAGACAAGAGAACACCACAAAGTCAGAAGGGACTCTCCATTCCCTAGTAAATATAAATAAATACAATGAAATCTGCCACTGTGCCTGAACTTAGCTTTCCTAAAGCAGTGGGCATTGTTAAACTAGGAATTTTGCAAACCACTTCCATCCCACAAAATGAGCAGTACAATTTTAATATGTCCCACAAGTTATTGCCAAAAAACCCACCAAAATTAACTTCCACACACATCAGCTGTGGGAAGTCCCAACCTGAGAAGTAATTGGAAGCACAAGACACAGTAAGACAGACGTAATCACATGGACTCCAGTGAGCATTGCAGGGTGTGAAAAAGAACCTTGAGTAAGAACTTCAGAGACTGTGACAGAAATGAATACACAAACAAAAACACCAGGAAGAAACAGAAAGGGAGTTTACTGAAATTAGAAAAGAAATGGCCCCTGCCAGGGAGCTCAATTGGTTAGAGCATCGTCCTGATATACCAAGGTAGTGAGTTCGAACCCTGGTCAGGGCACACACAAGAATTAAGCAGTGAATGCATAAATAAGTGGAACAACACAAATCGATGTTTTTCTCTCTCTCTCAAAAAGCAATAAATAAAAAAATTAAGAAAGAGAAATTAGAAAAGAAATGAAAGAAAAGACAAAACTATCTCAAATTATAACAATAAATGACAAGGTACAGACTCAAATGGAAATTTAATAGGAATCATTGAAGAAAGGTGAGACAATAATAAAAATAATTTTAAAATGAGGTAAAAAAATGAAAAGAATAAGAAAAAATATTGAAAAAGGAAGACAGGCAAAGTAGAAATAACATTTATATTTTGGGGAAAACAGAACAATAGGATGAATTTTAAAAACTATAATCCAAGAAAAACAACAACAACAAAAAGAAACAACTATAGCCCAAGAAGACTTTTCAGAAAAAAAGAGTAGCGATGACTTCAATCCGTGTGTTGAAAGGACTCACCAGGTTTTAGAACATGAACTTGGAATGACCAAGTCCTAGATGCACTGTAGCAAGACTTTTAGGTTCCCAAGTTTAAGGGACATTTCTTAAGGCCTCAAGCAAAAACTCAAGTAATTTACAAAGATAAAAACCTTAGAGTGTCATCCAATTCTTCAGAAAGGAACATAAAGGAAGATAACAATGAAGTTGTTTTAAAAAAATGTATTCAGGCTATTGGGAAACAGTTTTTGACATATAAGAAGGAAGGTGATTTGTACCCATAAGCCCTTCTTGAACAATTTATTAGAGAATGAGCTTCTTCTATCACAGGGGCCAAACCTGGAATAAGGAGAGCAAGAAAGTAAATGATAATCAGGAACATTAAGCTAAAGAATACAATAATTACATATGATTCCATATTCATACATACAAATGGAGGACAGGACCAACTTTTCTTATATTAGAATTCTAATTAAAACATGCAGAAGGAATGATGGAACAGAAATATCAGCATTGGGAAAACACCACAAAAATTGTTGCAGTACAGAATGATGGACGGACACACGATTAGTGATCAAAGTATTATGAGAAATGGGTGTTTGTATAGTTTTAAGACATCTCCCCTACAAGATAATAAATAATTAAATTAGAAAAAATAAGTAGTATTCTTACTGTGGAGAAATCTAGCAGAGTGTAGCCACGTGACCGAAGTTAATATCCTTGGTCATAAGACATGGCGATACCTCCTCACATGCGGCACTAAGAAAATAATGAGTTTCATGCTGGAAGCTATCCATTGTTTGCACCAGTGGTCAGCAAACTGTGGCTTACGAGTTGCCCACCACTGGGTTAGGGGCTTAATCACAAGGAACAACAACAGCCTGTAATTATTGGAATCGAGAGTCTAGGTCAGTGGTCGGCAAACTCATTAGTCAACAGAGAGGCAAACTGCGGCTCGTGAGCCGCAGTTTGCCGACCACTAGTCTACACTATCATGAAAGTGCAAACAGGGAACCCAGAAGGCTGATGGACCTTGAGCTTTGGCAAAGGCTAAAAGCTATGCACCGATTGTTCTGTCAAGACAATGGTGGCTCAAGCAATTTCCTGACCTAATAGTCTCAAAGTAAATCTTTACTAATATTTACTGACCTTTAAGATAGTTTGTCTGCTACTGGAATTGCCTGCCTAAGGGCAAGATGTGTATTCTAAAATTGAATAAAAGCTAACAGAGCCTGGGCTCCAGTGAAGCCTTTCCACTGGAGAAAGTCTCTCTGCCTGGCCCCCATGATTTCCAAATTCATATTTCTTGTCTTGTCTCTTCATTTGTGCATGGCCCTTCTCCAGATCCTGAACCCTAGCCATGCAGGTGCAGCTTTCACAGTTCCATGTTGGCATCAAACAAGGACATGTTTAAAAATACATTTAACAATATATATGTACAACCTATACACTGAAAACAACCTAAGTTTTTTTAAAGTTAAATTTGAGATCACATAAGTAACTGAAGAAATATACTATGTCCCTGGACTAGAAGACTCAATATTATTTCCACAACAAGTCTTCCCATAATTGACACTCGGATTTAAGGCAATCCTAGTCCAAATTCTATCTGGCTGTTCTGTAAATATGATAAGCTAATTCTAAATTTACATAAATCTGAAAAGAACCCTCAATTGTTGAAACAATCTTGAAAAGGAAGAGTAAAGTTGGAGGAGTTACAGTAGCTGGTTTCAAGACTTACTGTAAAACAATCAAGGTAGTGTAGTATTGGCATGAAAATAGACATGTGGATCTGACACTATTATAATTTAATCTAGTGACACATACCTGGAGAGGAGCAAGGGAAGGGTAAATAGTACAGGCATTCATTGTACAGCTTTTTTCACGAAGCTGGAGTTTAATGCATCTAGGTCGTCCCCATTGACCCCTGGCGGAAGGGAGTAGCAGGGGAAGAAGAGATGCATGTCCCGTGAAATCTGGGTGACATAAGGAAAGTGCTTGTCTGTCAGTCATACCTGGGAATAGGTCATTGGGAAGATAAGTGTGGCCACTGCCAGAGTGGGAAATATGAGATACTTAAGCTCCTACAATAAAGAGTTTGCTCTCCTTTGCTCTTGGTTCTCATGGGACTCTGGTTGCAGGGGGCACATGTTCTTGGGTCCCCTACATCCACCCACACAAGGACTAGTGGGCTGCAACTAGCCTCGTGCTAAACCAGACCCAATTTCAACACAGAACCCAAACTCTGGGCGCCGGCTTTGCTTCTAGCTCTGCTGAATCTCCAGCTGCCCTTCTCCCAGGACTGGATTAGGGAAAATGGGGCTTCGTAAACCCAGAGATGTAATTCCACGCAAATAAAAATCACTCATCCTCTCATGCGACTCTCAGAAAATTCTTTTCCTCGAGGTATCATAAAGACCTCACTCCTGCTAGCAATGCAGAAAGACCATCCACACTTCTCTCCGATAACAGGTCAATGGCACAGGGTAAGAGACAAACCTACAGAGCAAGCTGATTTTCAAGGAAGCCAGGGAATTAAATGGAGAAAAAAAGAGACTTTTCAATGGATAATGCTGGAAAAAGTGAATAGCCACATGGAAAGAAGAAACCTCCACTCGAATGTTAAAACTGTCAAATTTCTAGGAGAAAATGTAGGAGAAATGCGTGTGCTGTTACACTCGGCAGAGCTTTCTCAGGTAGGACACGGAGGCACTGCTCCTGGGGAATGGGAGTAGACACTTCTGCTTCTCGAGAGACATCCTTCCACAGACGAAAAGGAACGCAGCAGAATGTGGAAAATGGATGCCTAGATGGGTACCAGAATACATAAAGGCCTGCAGCTCAGTAAGAAGAAGCAAAGCAGCGCAGCTAAAAATAGTCAGCAGGTCTCCAGGAGTTGTTTGTCAGGCATAACTGAAGCTTCCCACCTTTCCCAGCCTGTCCCTGTGTCCCCTGGTTCCCCGCCCTTAGGGACATTAGACTGTTTCTATGAGTCTGACTATTTTTTTAGATCCCTCATACAAGTGGGATGATGGTAATGGAGATGGGAAGCAAATGAAAACGAAGACGAGTGGAAACGTGGGAGGGCATATCTGCTTTGGACAACATTTCCTTTTTGACAGTTTCTCTTGTTAGAGATCCAACGTAGAAATGGAGATCATGAGAGAAATCCATTCACTTAGGGAGAAGCTGCCCTCAGTCTTGAGGTCCAGTGCAGGCCTTGGCCCAGGAGAGGGGAGGGTGGCTCTGTCCCAGGGTCCCAGGTGCAGGAGTGGGACACAGGGGAAAGGCTGACCTCCCTGGGGTAACAGGGTTCTGATCTAGGGCTGGGTGCCAATCTGAGCCAGCTCAGCTCCGGGGCGGCCTGGCACTGGGAACCAGCTTCCCCTGTGCCTGAGCACCCAGGGCTGTGTTCAAGCTTCTTCACCAGGACATCTGGATGCCAGGGTGGGGCCAGGCATTGGTTTAGAGGTTGGCTCTGACTGGAGGGAGCCAGGCAGGACCAAGGGCACTGCTGTGGGGCAGCACCCCCTCATAATTGCTGCTCTCTGTCTCTATCCATATACCTTCCTTCCCTCCCACATCTGTGGGGGGCACAGTTAGAGCACGTGACTCTGTGCAGCCCTGTGCCTGCCCACCACGCTCACCCCAGACCCCAGCCTCTCAGCATGTCTCTGCGCCACCCCCCACCTGCTTTTATGACTTTCCCTGTGTCTTGCCTCCCCACAAAATAGAGTTCTTCACATATGGTCTCGGCTCTTCTGAGTTGGCACTCAGAAAGTTGCAAGTTGGTTTCTTTTCTTATAAAAGTAAATACACACACACACACACACACACACACACACACACACACACACATACAGGTAAGTTTTCTTCAAAGCAATCCATTGTGACAGAGATTTAGGAACTACAGGGGAGTGAAAGGAGGAAATAAAATCCCTTTCCCTGCTCCGCCTAATGTCATCACTGCTCACACGATCATTAACTTACCTTGGGTGTGGGCTCACACCAAGGGGCCTCCAGGTGGCTCACATCAAGGGGCTTCCAGGTGGCTCACAGCAAGGGGCCTCCAGGTGGCTCACAGCAGGGGGACTCCAGGTGGCTCACAGCAAGGGGCCTCCAGGTAGCTCATGGCAGGGGGACTCCAGGTGGCTCATGGCAAAGGTTCTTTTTCCAGGTGGCTCACGGCAAGGGGTCTCCAGATGGCTCATCGCAAGAGGCCTCCAGGTGGCTCACGGCAAGGGGCCTCCAGGTGGCTCATAGTGGACACTCCACACAGCAGGCACCCTGCCAACTGGATTACTGTGACATAACTTAATGGGTCCCTGAGCCTAGGAAGCACTTGGAAACATTTCCCGAGGGGCCAGCTGAGGACTGTCGTTAGAGGAGGGAGACTTCCCTTCCAGGCCTGTGGGTCCCCTTCCAGACATGTTCACACCTGGGTGAGGGACACAGCCTGGAGGTAGACTTCATGAGGAGAGAGAAACAGCGCATTCGCATTCGGTGACTGATGGCAAGCTGGACCCAGGAATCCTAGGACATGGCTCTCTAGGAGTATTTCATTGTCCAAACTGCCCTGACCCCTCAGTCTGATAATGAAAGCTCATATCCGAGAGGAATCCAAGGTGGTGGTGTAGGTAAACGCCTAAACTGCTGCCTCGCACAACAATTTCAAAACTACAACTAAAAGACAAAACGTCTATCACCCAGAACCATGGGAAAGCTGGCTGAGTGGAAGTTCTACAACTAGAAGGAAAAAGAAAAGAGCACTGAGACGTGCATGAGCGCTGAAAAGCTGAGGTACAGAGGCGCGTGATCTGGGCTGGCGGCAGGCATTGCTTTTTTCAACCTGAAGGGAGACAAGCCCCCGATTTCTCTGAAATCCAGTCTCTGGGGAGACACAGGGGACCCAAACTCCTATGGGGAGAAGCTGGACTGTTTGCCAGTGAGGGTGGCTTGCTTGCAGAGCTGCGTGCAGGAATAATTGTTTACTGCACTGGGGCAGGGGACTCGCGGATGCCGTCGGGGACCCAGAGCCGGCTAACTAGCAGCCATTGCTGTTTGCCACGCACTAGCCTAGTGACACCCTGAGACCCTGCCCTGCACAACCTACAAACCCACCCAAGTTCCAAGCAGTGGATTTAGCATAAGAAAGGCCTGCCCTATTGCAGCTTAACCTAGCAAACTTGCAGCCCGGGTCAGACAGCTCCAAAACCTCCAAACCCCAAGCAAAGAGGAGAAAACTGTAGCTCTCACTGTAGCTCCTGCTGGGTGGCCTCAGACAGTAGCTGACCTGCACCCCATTGGAGATCCAGAAGCCAGTGTACCTAGTGGTCAGTGTGACACACCAGATTTCACCGCCTCACATCCGTAAGTGACACATTCAAGAGGCAGACTCAGTGAGCACCAAAGCCCCACTGAAACAAGTCCTGCCCCATAAGCGTGTCTTCAGCGCAGCAGTTCTTCCATTATAGACACAGGGAGTGCTCACAGCTAATTGGCCTGGAGGTCAATCCCTCCCAGTGTACCAACAGCAATTAAGGCTTAACTACACCAAGACTTTGCACTCAGCCCACAAAGGGGTGTACCAAGAGCATCCACCTCATGTGATTGAGGAGGCTGAGCTACTGCCCCCTATAGATCACCTACCACACAAAGCTACTCCATCAACACAGGAAAGCAGCCAAAATGTGGAGACAAAGAAACATTTCACAAATGAAAGAAACAAAGGAAAGCAAACTACTGGATGACATAAAGTTCAGAACCACATTTATAAGGTTACTCAAGAATCTTCTTAAAACTGCTGAGAAACTTGATGAGACCTTTAAGGATATTAATGAGAATGCCAAAAAAAATGGAAAAGGACCAGTCAGAAATTAAGCATACACTGTCTGAAATAAAGAATATACAGAAACTCAACTGTAGATCAACGTACCCCAAGAATCAAACCAAAGATCTGAAATATGTGGAAACAAAAAACATCCAACCAGAAAAACAAAAAGAAAAAAGAATCCAAAAATATGAAGATAGTATAAGGAGCCTCTGGGACAACTTTAAGCGAACCAACATCCGAATTTTTGGGGTGCCAGAAGAAGGGAGAGAGCAAAATATTGAAAACCTATTAGAAGAAATAATGACAGAAAACTTTCCCTACCTGGTGAAAGAAATAGACTTACAAGTTCAGGAAGCGCACAGAACCCCATACAAGAGGAATCCAAAGAGGACCACACCAAGACACATCATAATTAAAATGCCAAGGGCAAAAGACAAAGAGAGAATCTTGAAAGCAGCAAGAGAAAAACAGTTAATTACCTACAAGGGAGTACCCATATGACTGTCAGATGATTTCTCAACAGAAACTATGCAGGCCAGAAGGGAGTGGCAAGAAATATTCCAAGTGATGTACAGCAAGAACCTACAACCAAGATTACTCTACCCAGCAAAGCTATCATTCAGAGTTGAAGGTCAGATAAAGAGCTTCACAGACAAGAAAAAGCTAAAGGAGTTCATCGCCACCAAACCAGGATTACATGAAATGCTGAAGGGTATTCTTTAAGAAGAGGAAGAAGAAGAAAAATGTAAAGATAAAAATTATGAACAACAAAATGACATCAAACACATACCTACCAACAAGTGAATCTAAAAATCAAGTGAATAAAAAATCTGAATAACAGAATGGACTGGTGAATATAATAGAATCAGGGACATAGAAAGGGAGCGGACTGATGATTCTCAGGGGAAGCAGGTGTGAGGGGTGCGGGAAGAGATTGGACAAAAATCTTACTCCTATGGATGAAGACAGTGGTGGGGGGTAAGGGCATGGGGTGGGGTGGGGAATCAGGTGGAGGGGAGCTATGGGGGGAAGGGGAGAGGAACACCTGTAATAATCTGAACAATAAAGATTTATTTTAAAAAAATAAAAACTCATATCCTATCTAATAAAAGAGTAATATGCAAATTAACCATCACTCTGCTATACCCACAAGCCACACCCACCAGCCAATCAGGAGTGAGTATGCAAATTAACCCAACCAAGATGGCTGCTGCCATGGAGCAAGCAAGGGACTTCGGTTTCCCTGGTAATGGAGGAAGCCGAGCTTTCCACACACCCTGGCCGGCCTAGTCCTCCACTCAAGGCTACAAAGTTTCAATTATAGAAGATAAATAAATCCCAGATACCAGGGCCTCCACTTGAGTCACCAGGGGGCGTGGCCAGCCTGCAAACCACCTCAGGCCCCTTGCCCAGGCTGCTCCATACCCAAGGGAACCCCCACCCTGATCCAGGACACCCTTCAGGGCAAACCAGCTGGCTCCCACCCATGCACCAGGCCTCTATCCTATCTAATAAAAGAGTAATATGCAAATTGACCATCACTCCAACACACAATATGGCTGCCCCCATGTGGTCAAAGATGGCTGCCCTCATGTGGACACAAGATTGCCGCCACAAGATGGCCAATAGGGGAGGACAGTTGGGAGGGACCAGGCCTGCAAGGGAGGGCAGTTGTGGGCGATCAGGCCTGCAGGGGAGAGCAGTTGGGGGGTACCAGGCCTGCAGGGGAGGGCAGTTAGGGGTTCCCAGGCCTGCAGGGGAGGGGGTTAGGGGCAAACAGGCTGGCAGGGGAATGGTTAGGGGGTGATCAGGCTGGCAGGCAGAAGTGGTTAGGGGCAATCAGGAAAGTAAGCAGGCGAGAAGTTGGGAGTCAGCAGTCCTGGATTGTGAGAGGGATGTCGAACTGCCTGTTTAGGCCCGATCCTATCTGGCAGTCAGACATCCCTTGAGGGGTCCCAGATTGGAGAGGGTGTAGGCTGGGCTGAGGGACACCGCCCCCCCCCGCCCTGGTGCACAAAAACTGCCCTCCCTTGCAGGCCTGGTCCCTCCCAACTGTCCTCCCCTATTGGCCATCTTGTGGCGGCAATCTTGTGTCCACATGGGGGCAGCCATCTTTGACCACATGGGGGCAGCCATATTGTGTGTTGGAGTGATGGTCAATTTGCATATTACTCTTTTATTAGATAGGATAGAGGCCTGGTGCATGGGTGGGAGCCAGCTGGTTTGCCCTGAAGGGTGTCCTGGATCAGGGTGGGGGTTCCCTTGGGTATGGAGCAGCCTGGGCAAGGGGCCTGAGGTGGTTTGCAGGCTGGCCACGCCCCCTGGAGACTCAAGTGGAGGCCCTGGTATCTGGGATTTATTTATCTTCTATAATTGAAACTTTGTAGCCTCTAGTTTATGAATAATTTATCAAATGGTTGGCACTGCTCCAAATGATGTATATTAACTTATTTGTTATGATCACTCTGTGAAATGGGAGTGTTTACTGTCTTTAATGCATAAATGAGAAAATGAAAATCAGAGAGGTAGAGAAACTTGCTTAACGTGCCACAGCAGAGTCAGATTTGAGCCAAAACAGTCTGGTTCTCAGGTTTGAACTCTGTTTTAAAAAAATTATTTCTATTGTTGAAGGTATTACACCTCCCCTCTTCCTTCTCATTGACCCCCTCCTCCCCACAACCACCCCCTCCTCTGGCCTTTATCATCCTATTGTCTGTGCCCATGGGCTACGCATACATGCATACAAGTTCTTTGATTAATCTCTTCCTGCCCTCCCCCTTCCCTAAAATGTTTTCCAGTTGCAGTTGATTTTCAATATTATTTTTGTATTAGTTTCAGGTGTACAGTATATTGGCTAGACAGTCATGTATTTTACAAAGTGTTCCCCCAATATTTCCAGTATCCACCAGGCACCATACACAGTTATTACAATATTCTCAGCTATATTCCTATCCTGTACTTTCCATCCCCATGGCTCTTCTGTCACCACCAAGCTGTCCCTCTCAATCCCTTCACCTCCTTCACCCAGCCCCCAGCCCGCCTCGCCCTGGCAGTCATCAGTCTGTTTGCTGCATCTATGAGTCTGTTTTTATTTTGTTTGTCAGTTTATTTTGTTCTTTAGTTTCCACATGAAAGTGAGATCATGTGGTATTTGTCCTCTGAATGACTGATTTCACTGAGCACAACCCTCTAGGCCCATCTCCTACACCCTGACACATGGTTGCCAGGAGAGACGTGGTTGGGACACTGCATGGACAGTAGTCAGGAAGTCCACACTCTCAGGTCACAGGTGCCTGGCAGTCCATCTGCTGCTCTCTGCCATCCCAGATGTAGGTGAAAGGGGAGGGGCCAGTGGAGCTGGCTGCCCTGTGTGTGTGTGGGGGGGGAGGGGGGGGCTGGCTCCCTGTGGGGGAGGTTGGCTGCCCTATGGGGAGGTTAGCCAGGGAGGCGGGGGCTGGCTGTCTTGTGTGGGGCGCGGAATGGCTGGCGCCCTGTGGGGGAGGTCTGGTGCCCTGTGGGGGGATGGCTGCCCTGTTGCAGGGGAGAGGGGGGCGGGCTGGCTGCCCTGTGGTCCCCCTGAGACACCTGGTCTCCTAACTGCCTGCTGGTGCCCTTGGGCTCCTTAAACTGTGGTTTTCAGTGATTCCTGGCCCCTCTATAGGGAAAGGACACTTTGTTCTGCTGAACCCTCCCCAGGTCCTGAACTTGTTGAATTTGGGGCTCACTGGATTTCACTGTTGACGTGCAGGTGTCTAGGGCTCACCCAAAGGGCTTCCTTTTCTTCCACTCAGCTCCTATCAGGGGCCCAGGGTAAGCCTGAGGCTGTAGGCAGGGGCTGGGACCAGGTGGGCCTGGATTTATGGCCTTGAAGCAAATGGGACCCAGCAAGGGAACACCAGGGAGAGTCTCCCACCAACCTCACAGCTCACCTGCTAAGTCACCCTGGAGAGCCCCCAGGCCCTTAGGGCAAAACTCCACCCACATGGCCTGTGCAGTATCGCGTACAGGTGGCTGGGCTCTAGTCCTAGGTCGCCTTTATGCCACTCACCAGCTACTAGCAGGCCAGGCTCGGTTTGAATGTCCTACAGAATATGCGAAGGCCCCGGGATGTTTCCAGAATGTTAAAACGTTTATATTAGTAACAATGACTATCTGGCACGTACCACGCACAGACCCTTCTGCGATGTGCTTGGTGCTGCATTTGTGTTTAGACCCTTGGCTCAGAGAGACGGCAGTTAGTTCAAGGTGACCAGGTATGTATCACGCCGCACAGATGAACTGACTCTAGCGATGACTGTAACGATGGAAGGACCTGCAGAAGCCCGGGCTGGAGACAGACCACCAATGGCCAGGCTCTTGGCCCTGAACCCCCACTCTGGTCCCGCGTTTAGGGCCGGATGCTTATTATCAGGCCATCGGTTGAGGCCAGTCTCCTCGGGGGGGATGACAACCGAAATAATGATAATGAGCTTTGCCTTACACCACTCACTCCTGACTTTGGTTCAAGGTCTGCCCTCTCCCCTTGTCCCAGGGGCCTGCTCGTCATTCTGAGAGACATCGTCACTCAAGGGGAAATGCTGGCATGCCGGAGGCACCTGCCCGTGGGTGAGGAGCAGGCATGGTTGCCAGCACCACGTCCCTAAATCCAGGCAGCAGCATCGTGCTCATCAAGCACTGCAGAGCCCGTAAACGCTCTCCTCGCGGCCCTGGCCACCCACTGGGTTTAAAATCGCTCTTACACAAATGTGCCATAGCCAATATAGCACACATAAAGCATCATGCAGATCTGAAGTTCGCCGCAGGGCAGCAGCTGCGTGGATTGGGCCATGCGTCTGGCTATGGACTCTCAGACGCCTCACCCGCTCATGCCTCTAGATGCATTTCCTCTTACCTCTCGTGGATCTTACCACTCAGAGGCTGGCTGTGTTGGCTCTTTCGCAAATGGGCGCCTTCACCAACACAGACACGTGGCTGCCCTGTGATGCAGAGCCCTGCACTTCCTCCAACCTGGCAAGCACCAGCAATAAAGGAAGCGTGGCGTTCTCCTCCCCATTGTCAATGGCACCCACGTGGCTCACGTGGCATGAGCCGCTCAGTCCCTCTGTGCAGGTGGCTGGAGAAACACGTCATAGTGAGGCCCTGGCTGCGCACATGGCTACTCATTCACCACATTGACGCGCTCCTGGGCAGGACCGATGGACTGAAGCAGAGAGTTTCCTGCTGAAGAATAAACACTGTGAGTGACACTGTGTGGGGCAGTAACGCAAGGCTCCCCATGAGCACAGACCCAATGCCGTGGCGGGGCGTGTTCCGGGAGGCTCCTTCACCCGCGCTCCCGTGTAGACTTCAGCAAAAGAGAAACCACCAATTCTGGGAAATATTGGTGCAGAGGCAGAAGGGCTCCAGATGCAATGGTGTTTTTCCTTCTCAGAGAAGTTTGCAACCACATTCTGTGTGTTCAGTAGTTTAGAAATAAGGGTTTTTGATTACTTTATACCCTTTAAAGTTCAGGAGTTCTACCGGCGGCTGACAGTAAAGACATCCTTTTCTCCCAGCAGCTTGGCTGCTCTGACGGATCGCCCAGGGTCGCTCGGGAAATAAATCAGCCACCAAGAGCAAAATGAAAGATGAGCTTCTTTGCCTCCCAGAGACCATCTACCTTCCGCATGTTCTTGACTTAATGTATTTGTCTGGGTCATCTGTCTACAGATTCTAAAAATATGAACATACAGTAACATATTATCTGTCTGGCATCATGAAATGAATTATAGCATAAGCAATAAAACATTATGTTTTCCTAATAATGAGAACAACCTATAATCATTCTTTTAGGTGGAAAATGTAAGAAAGATCAAATATGAAAATAAAAACCATCTACAATACTATAATTCTAACAGCTGAGGCAGCGGTCTTTCGCCAGTCTGATATACATTGTTCCAGCTTTTCTCCTATGCAGCTGGATATATACAAGCCTGCACACATAATTTACACAGAGATGGGCCTGCAGTCTACTTAGAGCACACTTGTGACTTAACACATAGTAAATATTGTTCTATGTCACCCACTATTTCCTTACACCGTAAAGAGGTTAAGGCATGCATAGACTTCTACCTTTGGAGCTGTTCTAACGCCTTTAATCAATAATACATTGTTAACTAATTATATTGTTTTTAATTTTAGATTGTCTTCAATTATGCAATGATAAGCACCTGCTCACTGAGCACACACTGGTATATTTCTACACACAGATCTGACTACGTCTTTAGATGGAATTCTCACAACTAGAACTGCTGTGTTAGGAAGAACCTACATTTGAAGTCTTGTAACACTGCACAATTTCTTTCCCAAAAATTGTACTGGCCGGCAAGTAGATGAAATGCTATCCCTGCCTGGGGCTCCTGAGGAGGCCAGGAAAATGAAAGCTGCACACAGCCCAAGGACCACCAAAGCAGCCCCAGGCTGCTCCCCTGGCATCTATGTGGGACCCCAAAATAAGTCCTTCCATGTTGAAGCCACTGTTAGCTGAGGTTTTGTCTTATATGCAGCCGTATCCTAACTGATAGACCATGTGATTCTGACCAAGCCCACTCACACTTCTGAGTTCTCAAGTCTGTAGAATGGGCTCCTGTGGGAAGCGGGAGAGAATTTGCATTGTGAGGTGGCTTTAAGGGTTCATCTAGCCTTTCCTTTTATGGTCCTGCTCAGGTCCAGGGAACCTACCGACTTCAAAGCTTCCATCCTAACCTGCAAGCTTTCATTAGCCCCCAAAGCGAAATCTCCCTGTGAGTCATATTCCTGAAAAAGAGCCACGAGGAGACAGCTACTTCTTCAAAAGATTCTTTCATTAGGCGTGTTTTTCTAATTTACCTTTTATAACAAATTTAATTCTTAGCAAAATAAAACTCCATTCAATTAGATTCTACTTGGTAAATTGTGTAATAATTGGGATAAGGGCTGCACCAAAGACTGCGGCAATTTTTTTATGAGAAAGAAATGGATTCTTCAAAGAAATCAACACTGTAAATAAGACAACTTATCTCTGCATAGGAAAGCAATTGTCCCCAATTAATACTTATAATTAATAAGTATTAATCAGAAACCATCCTTACTCAGCTCATTACATTTTGCTCTTCCATAGTATTTTGCTTGAGGTTCTCCATTTAATGCTGGAGCAGAGCTGGTAGTATTAAGGAATTTGAACCATTTCACCCAGTTTATCCTAATCGGTAAATTTTGCTCTTGGTTACGTATAAATATTTCTCTCTTTTCTGTGACCAGCATGGCTAGAGAGCAGACAGGAGTCCTCAGTAGGGGCGACAGGGGATTGAGAAAATGAAAGAGACAGACACAAAGACAGTAGGGAAAACTGGGACCGGGTAGGACAGCTGTCTTCTGATGGAGAGACAGGGACCTAGAGCTGATACAGTGTGTTTATTTTATACATTAAGATACCAGGAAGTTTTACTAAAGTTTAAGATAAAGAAAATATGTGCATTCTTGTGGCTTCTTTGTAATCATCAATTCTGGGTGGGCCTGGATAATTGCGTTTGTTCCTGGTGCCTGGCTGGATTTAGATAATGAAATCTACCCCCTGGTGCCTGAGCTAAAGGTCAGACTGACAACACACCTGTCTCTGGCAAGGTATGTTTCCAGGGCATGGCTTTGCCAGGTGCCACTGGATTCAGAAGACAATCATCTCAGGGGCCTTTCCTAAATGCTCTCTACAGTTAAGTCATTCCTCTTCCCAGACACAGAGGCAGAAAGATGAAATGCCACTCCTTTTCTCTTAAATTAATATTTCAGGGTTTTTTTATTATTATTATTTTCTACAGGTTACAGCACTTCAAAGAAAAAGGCTTGGGGGTAAAAAACCAGTAGTTACATGAAAAAGATAAAAGAAGCCCTAGCTCTGTGAGCTAAATGGTTTTCCTTCTCTCTTTCCATTGCAGCAGGAGAAAGTGAAACTGTGGGACCTGAGAGGCCCAGGAGGCTGTGAGCAGTAGAAGATACATTTCAGACTCAGAAGCCCACCTGAGACAAGACAAACACTGAAATTTCTTTTCTTTTTAAAAAATTTCTTTATTGATTAAGGTATTACATATGTCTCCTCATCCCTCCATTAACCCCCAACTCTCCCCGACTCATGCCCTCACCCCCCTGGTGTTCGTGTCCATTGGTTAGGCTTATATTCATGCTTACAGGTCCTATGGTTGATCTCTCCTCCTTACTCCCATCCTCCCCTACCTTCCCTCTGAGGTTTGACAGTCTGATTGATGCTTCTCTGTCTCTGGATCTGTCCCTGTTCATCAGTTTATATTGTTCATTATATTCCACAAATGAGTGAGATAATGTGATATTTATATTTCTCTGATTGGCTTATTTCACTTAGCATAATGCTCTCCAGTTCCATCCATGCTGTTGCAAATGGTAAGAATTCCTTCTTTTTTACCACAGCATAGTATTCCATTGTGTAGATGTACCACAGTTTTTTAATCCACTCATCTGCTGATGGGAACTTAGGCTGTTTCCAAATCTTAGCTATGGTGAATTGTGCTGCTATGAACATAGGGGTGCATAAATCCTTTCTGAATGGTGTTTCTAGCTTCTTGGGGTATATTCCTAGAAGTGGGATCACTGGGTCAAATGGGAGTTCCATTTTCAGTTTTTTGAGGAAACTCCATACTATTCTCCACAGTGGCTGCACCAGTTTGCATTCCCACCAGCAGTGCAAAAGAGTTCATTTTTCTCTGCATCCTCTCCAACACTTGTCGTTTGTTGATTTGTTGATGATAGCCATTCTGACAGGTGTGAGATGATACCACATTGTTGTTTTGATTTGCATCTCTGTGATGATTAGTGACTTTGAGCAGGTTTTCATGTCTCTTGGCCTTCCTTCTGTCCTCCTTCGAAAAGTGTCTATTTAGGTCTGTTGCCCATTTTTTAGTTGGATTGTTTATCTTCCTTTTGTTAAGTTGTATAAGTTCCCTGTAAATGTTGGAGATTAAACCCTTATCGGTGATGACATTGGCAAATATGTTCTCCCATGAATTGGGCTTTCTTGTTGTTTTGTTGATGGTTTCTTTGGTGTGCAAAAGCTTTTTATTTTGATGTAGTCCCATTTGTTTATTTTCTCTTTAGTTTCCATTACCCTAGGAGTAGTATCAGTGAAGAAATTGCTTCGGCATATGTCTGAGATTTCACTGCCTGTGGATTCCTCTAGTATTTTTATGGTTTCCCATTGTATGTTTAAGTCCTGGATCCATTTTGAGTTTATTTTTGTGTATGGTATAAGTTGGTGGTCTAGTTTCATTTTTTTGCATGTATCTGTCCAATTTTCCCAACACCATTTGTTGAAGAGACTGTCTTGACTCCATTTATGTTCATGCCTCCTTTGTCAAATATTAATTGGGCATAGTGGTTTGGGTCGATTTCTGGGTTCTCTATTCTATTCCATTGATCTATATGTCTGTTCTTGTGCCAGTACCAGGCTGTTTTAATAACAGTGGCTTTGTAATACAGCTTGATATCTGGTATTGAGATCCCACCTACTTTGTTCTTCTTTCTCAAGATTGCTGGACCTATTCAGGGTCTTTTTTAATTACAGATGAATTTTTGGAAAGTTTGTTGTAGGTCTGTAAAATATGCTGTTGGTATTTTAATGGGGATTGCATTGAATCTATAGATTGCTTTGGGTAGAATGGACATTTTGATGATGTTAATTCTACCAATCCATGAACATGGTATGTTCTTCCATCTGTTTATATCTTCCTCTATCTCTTTTTTCAGTGTCCTATAGTTTTTCGCATATAGGTCTTTTACTTCCTTAGTTAACTTTATTCCTAGGTATCTTAACTTTTTTGGTGCGATGGTAAATGGGATTGCTTTTTTAGTCTCTCTTTCTGTAAGTTCACTATTGGTGTATAGAAATGCCATAGATTTCTTGGCATTAATTTTGTATCCTGCTACATTGCTGAATTCATTTAGTAAGTCTAATAAATTTTTGATGGAGTCTTTAGGGTTTTCTATGTACAGTATCATGTTATCTGAAAATAAGGACAGTTTTACCGCTTCTTTTCCAATTTGGATGCCTTTTATTTCTTTTTCTTGTCTGATTGCAATGGCTAGTACTTCCAGTACTATATTGAACAGGAGTGATGAGAGTGGGCATCCCTGTCTTGTTCCTGTCCTTAGGGGAAATGGTTTTAGTTTTTGTCTATTGAGTATGATGTTGGCTGTGGGTTTGTCATATATGGCTGTTATGATGTTGAGGTATGATCCTTCTATTCCTACCTTACTGAGAGTTTTTATCAAGAAAGGGTGTTGGATTTTATTAAATGCTTTTTCTGCATCAATTAATATGACTATGTGATTTTTATCTCTCATTTTGTTTATGTGATGTATCATGTTCATTGATTTGTGGATATTGTACCATCCTTGCATCCCAGGATAAATCCTACTTGGTCATGGTGTATGATCTTTCTGATGTACTGCTGGATCCGATTTGCTAGAATTTTGTTGAGGATTTTGGCATCTATGTTTATGAGGGATATTGGTCTATTATTCTCTTTCATTGTGTTGTCTTTATCTGGTTTTGGTATTAGGGTGATGCTGGCTTCCTAGAATGAGCTTGGAAGTGTTCCTTCCTCTTGAATTTTTTGGAATAATCTGAGGAGGATCAGTTTTAGTTCTTCCTTGAATGTTTGGTATAATTCCCCTGTGAAGTCATCTGGCCCTGGGTTTTTGTTTGCTGGGAGGTTTTTTGTTTTGTTTTTTTTTTTTGCTGGGAGCTTTTTTATTTCTTCCATAGTTATCGGCCTACTTAGATTTTTAGAATCTTCCTGATTGAGTTTTGGAAGGTTGTATTTTTCTAGGAATATGTCCATTTCCTCCAGGTTGTCTAGTTTGTTGGAGTAGAGTTGTTCATAGTATTTTTTAACAATCTTTTGTATTTCTGTGAGGTCTGTTGTTATTTCGCCTCTCTCATTTCTGATTTTGTTTATTTGGGTCCTCTCTCTTTGCTTCTTGGTGAGCCTGGCTAGAGGTTCATCAATCTTGTTTATCCTTTCAAAGAACTAGCTCTTGGTTTCATTGATCTTCCTTATTTTATATTTTTTTGTCTCTATATCATTTATTTATGCTCTGATCTTTAGTATCTCCTTCCTTCTGCTCATTCTGGGCTTTTCCTGTTGCTCTTTCTAATTCTTTGAGTTATAGAGTTAGATGATTTACCACCATTTTTTCTTGTTTTTTTTTTGAGGTAGGCCTGTAGAGCTACAAACTTCTTCTCAGGACTGCTTTCATTGTGTCCCATAGGTTTTGGATTGTTGTCAGTAGTTTCCAGGATGCTTTTAATTTCTTCTTTGATCTCGTTGGTAACCCAATCATTATTTAATAGCATGCTATTCAGCTTCCAAGTGTTTGAGATTTTCGGATTGTTTTTATTGTAGTTTATTTCTAATTTTATGGCATTGTTGTCTGAGAAGATGCTTGGTATGATTTCAATCTTCTTAAATTTGAGGAGGCTTTGCTTGTGACCCAATATGTGGTCTATTTTTGAAAACATCCCATGTGCACTTGAGAAGAACGTATATTCCGTGGCTTTGGGGTGAAATATTCTGAAGATGTCAATTAAGTCCATCTGATCTAGTGAGTCATTTAGGATTGCTGTTTCTCTGCTGATTTTCTTGTCTAGAGGATTTATCCAGTGATGTCAGTGGTGTATTAAAGTCCCCTACTATGATTGTATTGTTGTCGATCTCTCCCTTGATATCTCCCAGGAGTTTTGTTATGTATTTGGGTGCTCCTGCATTGGGTGCATATATGTTTATCAGGGTTATATCCTCTTGTTGTATCAATCCCTTTAGTATTACGAAGTGGCTTTCCTTATCTCTTGTTTTGGCTTTCACTTTGAGGTCTATTTTGTCAGATATAAGTATTGCTACCCCAGCTTTTTTTTCATTTCCATTTGTCTGAAAGATATTTTTCCATCCTTTCACTTTCAGTCTGTGTGAGTCCCTTGTTCTGATGTGGGTCTTTTGTAGATAGCATATATATGGGTCATGTTTTTTTATCCATTCAGCCACTCGATGTCTTTTGATTGGAGCATTTAATCCATTTACGTTTAAAATTATTACTGAAAGGTACTTGTTTATAGTCATAACTATTTTTGTGCCTGTGTTCCTTCTTACCTTTTTATTTCTTCTTTTTACAGCATTCCCTTTAGCATTTCTTACATTGCTGGTTTGGTGGTGATAAATTCCCTTAGCCTTTTTTTGTCTGCGAAGCTCCTGATTCTCCCTTCAATTTTGATTGATAGTCTTGCTGGAAAGAGTATTCTTGGATTCAGTCCTTTGCTTTGCAACACTTTGTATACCTCCTTCCATTACCTTCTAGCTTGATGTGTTTCTGTTGAGAAATCATTTTATAATCTGATGGGGGATCCTTTGTAGGTAACTCTGTCTCTCTCTTGCCACCTTTAAGATTCTCTCTTTGTTGTTAATATTTGCCATTGAAATTATGACGTGTCTTGGTGTGGGTCTTTTGGGATTTATCTTGCTTGGGACTCTCTGTACTTGTGGAACTTTTTTCTTCCCCATATCCGGGAAGTTTTCTGTCATTATTTCTTCAAATAGATTTTTAAATCCTTGCTTCTCTTCTGTCCTTCTGGCAGCCCTATTATATGTATGTTACTTCATTTCATGTTGTCCCAAAGCTCCCTTAGGCTCTCTTACTGCTTTTTAATTTTTTTTCTCTAGTTGCTGTTCAGGTTGAGCTTGTTTCTCTACCTTATCTTCTAACTCACTAATTCGGTCCTCTGCTTCTTCTAATCTACTGTTGAAACTTTCCATGGTGTTTTTGATTGGAGCTACATCACTTTTCATTTCTTCATGATTCTTGCATAGGTTGTTGATTTTCTCATCCATCTGATGTATGAATTCCATGACCATTACTCTGAATTCTTTTTCGGTCACGTTGCATGCTTCAATTTCACTAATTTCCTTTCTTGGTGATTCCTCCTTTTCTTTCCTCTGGGGATTGTACTGTCTTCCCATTCTGACTATCACCAGAAGGTTCAAACTTTGAGTTGCATGGATCTGGGCCATGTGCGTGGGAGCTTCGCACTACCTGAGTGTCACTGAAATGCTCTGACACTAAGATGTGTGGCTGCTGTGGGTTGGTGGGAAGCAGGCTCACCCAGGGTCAGTGTTACTAGTGTTCAGTGTGGTCTCGTGTGTGCACCTAGAATCAGGGACCCAGCCTGCACCATGCTGTTGGTGTGTGCTGCAAATCAGGGTGCCCTAGTGCATGCCAGGAGTCAGAGTTCCCTTGTGTCTGCACCAAGAATTGAGTATCAGAGTCTTTGTTGCCTCATGTGGATTCTCGCTGATAATCAGGGTCCCTGTGTGCACATGCACCAAGAATTGGAGTCACTGGCTCTTAGTGTGAAGGCGCTATGAGTCAGGAATCCCAGGTGCACACAATAAGAAAGAGAGTCTAGTCAGTGGTGCTCAGTGCTGCCTCTCGCCGGGAAAATCTGGGTCCCGGTCACCATTGGGGCCTGGGTTGCACAGTAGCACTGTGGCATGCCTGTGCTGTGGAAGATCGACTTCCATGTGTGTTGCAGAAAACAGACTTCCATGTGCGCTTGCCCAGAATCAAAGTCAGGTGGCACTGCCGCCCTGCGTGGGCTTTGGGTTTGGTTGACCCATTGCATTGTGGGGAGCCTATTCCCATTCTCTGTGTGAGCAGGGAGCAGATTCCCAGGCTCAATTTCCCATAGCAGTGCTGTGGCCCATGCGTGCTTCCAAGCTCAAATTCCCGTAGGGGCGCTGTGGCCTGAGTGAGGGGTAGGTCTATGAGTTACAATGGCACCATCCATGAGTCTGCAGGAAGGGGGATAAGCTCTTTGACTCACAGAAATCTGTGGCCGGGATGTCTGCATTCTTGTTGTCTGTTGGTCTGAAGTTGTGGTCGCAGGTCTCTGTCCCCATTGGCTGCAGGGTCCTGGTTTGCATCTGAGACGTGACTGGGTGGTGCTGAGGCCAGGATTCTAGTCTCAAGTAACTCAAGATGGCATGGTCTCTGTGCCTGCACTGGCCACCCAGAAGTGTCTGCTTTGTGCGCCGGGCTCCGCTGTCTAAGATTGCCTGGTTTGGCAGCCCCTTGGAAGATCTGCAGAATCTAACTGTCTTTAGCTCATACACACACATGCCACACACGTCTACACTTTCCTCTATTGCTCCCTCACTCTCTCACACTCTCTCCCTCCCTACCTTCCTGCCGGTCTCCATCTTCCTGAAATTTCTCTTCTTTTCCTCAGCCTATCTCTCCACTGTTGGAGGCTCTGGGCACATCCCCAGAGAGTGAGAACTAAATTTTAAATTTACCCGAAAAGCACCAGACAATCATGGGTTATTGTTTGCTTTAAACTCTCCATAAAAGAACTCACACAACTCAATAGCCTAGAAACAAATAACCCAATTAAAAAACTGGCAAAGGGCCTGAATAGACATTTTCTTTTTCCAAAGAAGACATACAAAAGGCCAACAGGTACATGAAAAGATGCTCAACATCACTAATCATCAGAGAAATGCAAATTAAAACCACCATGAGAGACCTGTTAAAATGTCTATCATCAAAGGACAAGACATAACAGATGCTGGGGAGGATGTGAAGAAAAGGAAGCTCTTGTGCATGGTTGGTGGGAATATAAATTGGTGCAGCTACTGTGGAAAACAGCATGGTTGTTCCTCAAAAAATTAAAAACAGAACTAGCATAGGATCCAGCAATTCTACTTCTGGGTGTTTATCCAAAGGAAACAAAATCAGGGTCTCAGGAGAGAGCTGCATTCCCATGTTCATTGCAGCATTATTTACACATCTAAGATGCAGAAACAACCCAAATATCTGCTAATGGATAAATAAATAAAATATTATATATAATTATATATATAATACTATTGAATAAAGAGGGAATATGCTAATTGACTGCCCTGCCCTCAAAGATGGTGGTGTCCACAGCCAATAAGGAGGGAGTATGCTAATTGACTGCCACGTCCTCAAAGATGGCTGCACCCACAGCCACAAGATGGTGGCGCCCAGTTCCCTCAGCCCTGCCAGGGCAACAGGCACACGGCAAGGCCACGCCCGCCCTCAGAGAGGCCCAGCTGCTCTGCTCACATACCTCCGGAGTCCCCAGTTCCCTCAGCCCCCCAGCTACCCAGGGCCTGCCTGAGGCACAAGCAAGCTTTGAATGGTGGCCTCCCAGCCGCCCAGGGCTGCCCAAGGCTCAAGTAACCAGGGCTGGCTGAGGCTTGTGCTGCCAGCAGTGGCAGCAGCAGAGGTGTGATGGGGCATCGCCTTCCCCTGATCGCTGGGTCACCTCCCGCCCCTGAGGGCTCCCAGACTGTGAGAAGGGGCAGGCTTGGCTGAGGGACCCCCATCCAGTGCATGAATTTTCATTCACTGGGCCTTTAATATAATATAATATTATTCAGCCATAAAAAAAAGAAATCCTACCATTTGTGACAAGATGGATGGACCTTGAAGGTATTATGCTAAGTGAAATAAGTCAAAGAAAGGCAAATACTGTATGATATCACCCATATGAGGAACCTAAAAAAAACCCCACCCCAATTCTTAAAAAAAGGTCAGACAGGGGATGTGTGTGTGTGTGTGTATGTATGTGTGTGTTTGGGGGTGCGGATTGGAGGAAGGAGATTGTTAGGGTTTGGCCAGTGATGCTGGCTGTGAAAGAATTCATGACTGAGAGAAGAGATAGATGCAGGGAGGGAGTTTATTTTACATTTCAAGAGAGGAAAGGGCCAGTGTATTGCTACCTAGTACAGGGCAGGGAGGAAAGGATGGCCTGCTCTTTTAAGCAGTGGCTGTTGCTAAGCAACAAGGAAGGGCGGGGCATTGTGTTGAAGTTGAACAGATACGGAGAGGGGGGGGAGTGGAGGGGGACAGTTGTCTTGAAAAGTTACAGTTTGTTTGCTTTCCAAGAGACAGTCCAGAGGTTGTCCTAAGAAAGTGTCTTACAAGCTTAGAGCAAAAGTTGTGAAGAATTCAAAAGAGGCTTGTTTGAAGGGGAAGAGGGAAGGCAATGCTCTACTAACGAGAGACTCCTTAGTGCAAATTATCTGAGTTGTGAAAACAGCAGGGATGAGGGGGATGCATGAATGTAGCCTTGAGAGTAGCTTATCTTGTCCCTCACTTTGAACAAAGGGGCTGTTTGAATCAGAGGAGCCAACAATTAAGTTGGGGTTTAATTACCAGGTATTCCTCATAAGTTGTGGAAGGCCACAGCAAAGAAAAATAAAGGTCTTTTTCTGTCCTTATAGTGATCGCAGGTACTAACTTTCAATTATAGGATAAATAGCATTAGGGATGTACTGTACACCATGGTGCTACAGCTAACACTGCTGTGTGATCTGTAGGAAAGTTGTTAAGAGAGTAGAGCCTTAGAGCTCATCACATAGAGAAGCTGATCTTCATTTCTTTGTTTTTTATTGTATCTAGATGACATGAGGGATGTTAGCTGTCCCTATTGTGATAACCACTTCACGATATATGTAAATCATTATGCTGTATGCCTTAATCTTGAACAGTGATATATGGCAACTATTTTTTAATAAAACAGGAAAAAAAATAAGCTTACTAGATCTCTTTCCATAGAAGCTGGTGGGGAGATAGTGGGGAGGGAGGTGGAAATTCTGTGAATTTGTTTGGCCCATTTCTATGTTTTGGAAAGTGCTCACTGGCTCTGGTCCTTGGCCTGTTCACACATGGGTAGTGGCAGAAATTCAGCCATAAAAAATTCTAGAGGCAATGAAAGCAGAGCCCAAAGTGCCCCTTCCCATTCAAACTGGGGTCTTAGATCCTTGGGGGACACACGTTTTAAAGCCAAGAATTTGTCTCAATGTCTGTGTCTCTCTTGCCTCCTTACTATAGTTCCCTGCCTGTGATTGGCTAGTCCATCCTCAAAGGCCCCAGGTGGAACTCTTCTGATTGCCACTCCATTCAATAATCCTTTCTTCCTGCCTGGTGACTGGTGCCTTTCCCTTATCACAATTCCCACTTAGGTTGGCCTAAGTGGGAATTGTGATGAGGGAAAGGTCTCCACCTCTTACCCCCAACCTCCATTTCTGTATTCCACCTGTCGAGGCAAATTGAACTAATTCGTACTAAGCAGATTCGACAGCAGATAAGGCTTGAACTAATTCGACGGCAGATAAGACTTGATCGACCTTCCTCAGATACTCATTTTCACAGGGCCCTCCAGGGCTACAGTGCAAGGATGAATCATGACATTTTAGGCAGATCAGGCAGATGATTTTTAGCATGAGAGTGGATGGGATATCTCTTTGCTTCTTGGTGCTCCCCCATTAGCTGACTGTTCACACCTTCTGTGCTTATTACCAGTGCTGATAACAGCAAAAGGGTCAGAATCCATGGATGGCAGGGCATGTGGGCCCTTACACTAACTTCCTCCTGCCTTCCATTCTGGAACTGAGTATTTTTGCGGGGGAGAGAAGGGGTTACTCGTTTCCAAAGCAGAAGGCCCTATAAGGGCAGTGGTTCCAGTCCCTTGAGCTCCCTGTCTGGACTGTTTTGTGACATTGTGCCCCTGCAGAGAAAGTACAGAAGCCACAAACTCCTTCTTGCTGCATTGGAAAAATACCTGTGAAGCAAACGTGGCCCATGCTTGGTCAGAAACCCAGACACAACCCACTCTTTCAGGCCCACTGGCTGTCCCCACTCCCAACACATTTCCTAACCACTCCACGCTTCCCGCAATGTTGTCTCTGTGGCACCTGTGAAATGTAGTCACTTTCACATAAGATAGGACTTGAGGAGGATGAAGTCCCACTAGTTGTCAGTCTTGTCGATTAGGTTGTACCTTCTTAAGGGCTGACAGCTGTGCCGAGCGGGCTGGGCTCGGGGGGTGGGTCACCAAGCTGCAATGTGGACACCCCTGCTGGGCCTTGCTGCCCTCCTGGGAGGCTCTGGGTGTGGCTGACGTGAGTTTTCATTCTACCGGCTGCTACTGGGAGTCCCTTTAGTAGAGAAAGCGGACCCTTTAGGAGCTGCTGGAGGAAGAACATAGGGCAGGTGAGCTGGATTCTAGCAGAGATACCCAGCTGGCCTTTGGGATGGGGAAGCAGGAGAACTTCTTCCTCAAGCGCCACCCAGAGGCCTTGCAGACAGGAGGAGTGCAGTGAGTGCTTTCAGTCCAGTGAAGCAGGCTTGAAGGCTAGATACGTTTCAAATTATTCCAACTACCGGTTCTCAACCTCTTTTGAATATGGGCCCTGTTAAGCATTGGATGAAAGTTGTGGACCCTATCTTGAAATAAATGATCATATAAACAGGGTGTCCCCGAAACATGTACACACACTTAATAGCTGAGAGCTCATTGATGTGTCCTTTTCAGGCAGGCTAAGCTTCAAACAGGGAAACTCATCCTAAAATGCTTCTGGGAGTTTGAAAACACAGTTGAAACACAAACACTGCCTTTGTAATCATTCAAAGTGTGTGTACCTTTTGGGGGACACCCTATATACACACAAACTTTTGCAAATGAATTCAGAAGGTCCCAAGGTCTGTGGACGACTACCCACAACCCCCAGGCCTGGCTGGCTTCAGATAGGAGCTCATTTTCACCATGGACAGCGTTCCCCAAAGATTTGGAATTGAGCTGCTCACACGGAGGGCTGAGCTAATGCAGAAATAGAGCATTTGAAGGGTGTGCTGATTTCTCTCTAGGGCGACAGCAGGTCAAACAAAACAAATTTAAGGGACTTGGGATGTGTGTTTGCTTCGAGTAGGGCTCCCTGCGAGCTGTGATTTTACTCTCGAATTCTACGTTCCCCTCCCCACGCATGTTTCTGGTTTCTAGTCAACAAAGGAATGAGAACCTTTATTTTTGTAACTAGTGGGGGAGGGGAGCAGGAGAAGGGCCTGGAAAATGAGGGCAAGGACATCCATTGGGATGAGGATTGGGAGAGAGACAGGGACATATTTTGTGTTAAGAAAATAACCTTCAACTCAGTGGCAGCCTTGAGGACAGCGAGGGAGAAGTCACCCTAGGACTGGATGCCTGGTGCCCCAGCAGCAGCCCCTTCTCACGCCTGCGGGCCCTTCTAGAAGCTGTTCGGTGCTGTGAGGGGCTCTTTAAGAAGTGCACTGGGAATCTCAGCCGAGCTGGAGCCCCATGTGAACGGTACCTTTACCTAAAACCCTGCCCATCAGAGATCCATTGCTGAGACCCTGGAAGCTCTCGGATGCGCTGGGGAGACATACCTTAGCCTGCATCACCTGGACTGCTGAGGGGTGCTTCCTTTCACAGAGACGTGCAGTTCCAGCTGCGCAGCCATGAATGCCTGCCGGAAGGGACTGTGTGAAGGGGGAGGGTCCGTCCTGATGCACCAGGGTGAAATGAAGACACAGAGACCACTCCTCACCCTCCTGAAGACGCCTGCTCATCTCACTCTGCTTCTCTCCGCTGAGGGTCCACCTGGGCATCCCTCTCTCAGTCTTTCCCCCATTGATTGCCTGGCATCCTGGCTGGAAATCAGTTGGCTATATATGCAGTAGATCTACTTCTGGCCTCTGCTCTGTTTCATGGCCTGTACATCTGTCCTTAACAGCAATTACACATGGTCTTGATCGTACTGCTTTACAGTAAGCTTACAAATCAGACAGTATTCCACAACTTTCTTTTTCTTCTTCAAAATTATTTTCGTCGTCCAGGTTCCTTTATTTCCAGGTGCGTTTTAGAGAGAGCTTGCCCATTTCTGCAGAGGAGCCTCTGGGTTTGGGTGGAACTTCACTGTCGCTTCCGGCCAGTGTGGGTGGAACTGACCCTTTAATGGGGAGTCTCTCGATTCCTGAGAAGTGCGTTGTTCTTCATTCACATTGGTCATGTCATGCATCTCTGGAGTGTTTTATAATTAGAGTGCATGGCTTTCCCCACACTGCCTTACATTTATCTCTACTTCTTTCATGTTTTTAAATGCTATTTTAAATAATACTTATGTAATTTGTTTGTTGATATTATAAACATACAATTGATTTTTCAAAAAAATTAAAAACATTTAAAAAATTGATTTAAGAGAGCGAGGCAGAGAGAGACACACACAGAGAGAAAGCCAAATATTGCGTTGTTGTTCTACTTATTGATGAATTCATTGGTTGCTTCTTGCATGTGCCCTGACCTGAGATCAAACCTGCAACCTTGGTGTATCGGGACAATGCTCTAACCAACTGAGCCACCCAGCCAGGGCCAACATACAATTGATTTTTAAATATTGACATTGCACTCTACAACCTTCTGAATATACTCACTAGTTCTAAGAGGAGTTTGCAAATTCCTGAGTATTTTGCACAGAAGTGATCATGTCATCTGCAAAGAACAATCATTTATTTTACTTCTTCCATGAAGCCTGGATGACTTTTACTTCTTTAGCTGCCTTTAAAAAACTACATGTAAAATAGTCTCATATTCAAAGCTTCAACTTAGAGATATTAGGGGAGTTGTGCAAAGTGGAACTAAAATTGACCATGTCGCTGGCCAGGCCTTGCCTGAGGTCACCTTTATGTTGGATGCTGGGTGCACCTGTAACTGCGGGTCCACATAAGTGCATTGTGGCCTCCTGCAGACAGAGCAGGTGGTTGAGATACTCAGGTGGCATTTGACCTTTCAGCACTCCTACACCAGGACTCAGAGCTGAATGACTGCTAGGAAAAACTACCCCTCATAAATCAGTTTTCAGTTCTGCACAAGTCTGCAGAGAGGGTATTATTAACTTTTAGATAATGATAGGGGTAGCTGAGTACTCTGTGGGTCAATCACAGCCCAGCCTCATGCCTGGTGTCTAACCTTTATGAGCCAGGCAGAGAGTCATTAGCTGCATGACCTTCCTTCATACAGTTTCTCATAAAAAAGACAGAAAGCCGCTTGGGGAGAAGTGGAACACTATCCCTTAGCCTCTGTTCCTCTCCTTTAACTCACAGTGAAATACACTACAGGCTGTCAGAACTATCAGAAAAATGGGTCCAATTGTGGTGAAACTCCAGGAAAAATAAAGTGCGGAACCACAGACTTTAATGGTACCAACTCTGTGGAGACAAAGGAAAAGAAAAGCAGGGAATGAATTGGTGTTAGGCCAAGCTGAAAACCTGTAACTTCAAGCATGGAGCAAAATGAAACAAATAGTTTATTAAGAAGGTAATCTCTGAGCAACAATACCTCTTCCCTTATTTACACAAAATGGTAAGGAACTCGCATGGCTGCAGCTGGGGTTGGAACGAATGGTCACTGCTGAGGAGGCAGAAGGCGCAGTCCTCCGGGGAGCTCTCACTACCTGTACAGCTACAACGACCTCACGGAGACAACACAAGGAAGACGCAATGATTCTCACTGCTGTGACATGTGTGATGCTAAAACTCAGAGGTGGAGAGATCATTGCAAATGCATTTGAACAAACCAACTTCATGGGGTTGTGTATGGGACTTGACCTGATTTACAGGACAGTGGGCTTTAGATAGACGTGTGTCTGTGTGTGTGTGTGTGGGGGGGGGGGGTGAGAGCCTGACGGTGAAGGCGAGGTTGTGGCGGGGGTAGAAGTGGGGAGGAAAAGCAGACACCAAGCTCTGCCTTGTGGGAGCAGGGAACCAGGGAAATGAGCGGTGTCACGGAAGGAGAGCTGTCCATCACCTTACCTCTCTGTGGGATTCACAGAGTTGAGCCCTTGGTGCTTTATTCACATAAACATCCTGGTAATGCATAGCCGATCGATTTCAAATAGATTAGAGATGAAGAGAAAGCACCTAACATTAAGCTCATAGGGGAGCGTTGTTTCCTTTCATCCATTCTAGTTATGAATATCCAGGTTCATGCTGTGAAGTCCTGTCTGATTTTTGTTTGTTGTTGCTACAGAAGCAATAAATTACCAGTAAACAGGCCGCCATAGGACAGAATGTCCCATAAACTAGGCATCACTGTGCTTGGAAAACATGAGTAAAATCACCACAAGTAAATTTTATGTTGTTGGACTTAAATATCTTTTCAATGTTTCTGTGAAGGTAATGTTAGATACATTATTCTGTCCCTCTCTTCCCCAACATGTTTGCTTCTTTAATGCAAGAACAGAAGGCATTCTGAGAAAGATATGAGCAGGTAGTTTTCTGCATGTTTAAAAGGACATTGTTCAACCCATCAAGATGCTCTCCCTACAGCAGCTCGGCTGGGACAGCCGTGCCTTTGGCTCCGGGAGATGCCAGCATGGTTTTGCAGATCAACACTTATTTGCTGAGCCGGCTCTTTGGAAGGGAGCTTTGACATTCCCCTTTGGGGACAATTAGTAGCTTTCCATTTTGTAAGTGTCTGCCCTTTACCTTGCACCCAGGCTCACCCGGAAATGCACCCTCCCCCATGCAAAAAACGCTCCATCAGTGCTTCCCCAAATTCACCTTTCTTTCCTCCTCTGAGGCCTGTCCTTCTACATCGCTGCCATTTCAGAAAGGAAACTCTACCATGAATTTGACCTTCAGGCGACCTACTAGTACTGGTAATTACCACCCCCCTCCCCCCACCTCCCAACCCCCATCCCGCTCCATCTAGACAGGTACAAGCTTCCATTTTGAAATGAAACTTCCAAATGAAAATACCAAGCAGACAATTTTTATACCCTTTATAGCATTCTACTTGTCACTATCTGAAAACCTCAAATGGATGCAATATTCCTTCTAAAATGTGAAATTGGAAACTTGAACCTCAAAGTCCATACGAGATGTGAACACTGAAATGTCTTCCTAAAAATGACAAGAGGGGCCTGGAACATCCTGTGAAGTCAAAACTGAAAACAGGGAAACAAATGGGAAGGGGATTGTCCAAAGGGCCTAGGAATCAGCTTGTCCAGAGGTCCCGGGAACCAACTCTCAATGACAAACGAGAAACAATGAGAAAGAAAATGATACCAATGGTATTTGGTTACAACCGGAAGTACAGACATCCACCCTGAGATTTACAAGTGATAAAACAAATGAACAAATGAAGAAAGGAAGATTCTCTCTTACAGAAGAATTCCAATGAACAAAGAGGGAGACAGAACATCGCCGTTAGAACACTAGAATAATGGCTGCGGAAAGCAAGGTCCCTGGCAAATGCTCAAATGAGGGCATTTGTGGCTTCAGAATGGCATTGGGATGGGTGTCCTGGGAGGCCTGTCTCACAGGAAAGCCCTAGGAAGGAACCCTGCCACAGCAATTTCAGACTTCCCATGGCACGGAGAGGAGGGAACCCCAAATATTCAAATATGCCACAGGCCAGAGATTTGCAAGGGGCTTAAGGTGAAATCTAAAGCTCCAGTTGAGGCGAGATGGAAAGAACCCTGCACAGCTCCAGGGCTGTCAGACACTTCCACTCGGGTTGCTCCCAGCATTACGGAGGCAGGTCACTTTGTGTCAGTCCACCCCTGACCCCGGTATGGCTGCCTGGTCACATTACCCCTCGGCTCCGTTTTCCCATGTGGACCTCTAAGGAGTGTCGAGCTCCCGTTGAAAGAGAGACAGAGGGCCGGAGACCAGGACACAGGCTTTATTAGAGGAGAAGACCCCTGCCAGGCTACCTTCCAAATGGGGAAAGAGCACATGTGCAGGGGTGAAGGCGCCTTTTGAGGGGAGGAAAGGGAAGGGATGGGGCTTAGGGTACTTGGCACATGCTGATTAGTGGTTTCATATAAGGCACATAATTAGGGACTTAGGAATCGGGGGCTTAGGGTATTTAGCAGGTGCTGACTGGCGGTTCAAGGTACAGTCCATATAAGGTGCCTGGTTAGGTGTTCAGGAATGTTCGGGCTGCAGGTGGAGTTTACGTCATTCTCCATCCATCAGTTGGGGGAAGGGAGGATCTATCATTCCAGGCTTCTGGTAATATTTAAAAAAATTGAGAGTTCGGGCAAGGTCAGGAAGTGAAGGTCCATCTTCCGTAGCTACTTCCAGCTGAGAGGGGGCGTCGTTAGAGGCATCTACCCAGGGTCTCAGGGATTCTGGTGTTAGGTTCTGAATTCAATGCCAGATAGATCTCTTCCACCTTCTGGTTGGCGAATGCGGGCATTCTGTTCTGCAAGAAACTAGTGAAACAACGCATGAGACAGGGGCCAAAGAGCAAAATTAAAAGAATAAATACCAGTGGGCCTAATAGTGGGAGGAGCCATGGAGTAAGTGAGCAAAAAACAGGTAGTGTTTTCTGTGCTGGATGAGGGGTGCAGCAGCATGATTTCCCCAAGAGACTGGTTGGTGAAGTCTGGAGAGCGATCCTGTTGAGTCACTTGGGAGATAAAAGCTGGTCCTGAGGCTGCCACAGCGTCACTTGTCTGGTTTTGCTGCTTCTCTGGGCCTGGAGCTGAAATACAACTGAGACCTAGATGTTATTTTTAGGGGAGAAAAGAGTAGGGGTCTCAGTTGCCTTATTAGTGATATGAAAGGGGAGAATAGGTTACCCTGGGGATAATGTTCTTGTTTTCTCAGTTTTGCCCCTTGCTGGGCATCCACATGTTTCTTGTAGGTCCTGAGACAGGGTTTCAAAGTATGGGTAGAGCAGTGGTTAAGCTCCCTATGGCAGTTCCAACCCCTGCTGTGATGCCGAGGATTATGAAGAGAGGGATTATCTGGACTCCACTTTAATGTCAGATATGATGGGTTACGGAGACAGGTAAAGACTGATCATTGGGGGCTGCATCTACATTGGGTGAGAGATAGATGAGAGTACAAGTTTCTGTCCAGCTGATGGGGAGACAGATATATGTGTTTTCCCCACAGAGGAAGAAAAATCCCTGATCATGGAGACAAGCTGATAGGTGTAAGGAGAAGAGGTGGACTAAAGGGTATGAGATTCCTTTTTCTAGTTCCGCACTCCAAGCTGAGAGGGTAGTCACCATGTTGCTACCAATAAGGGGTGACAGATGAGTGACTGAAATTGTGTTGCAGTGAAAGTGGGAAGGAATATTAGAATGGGCTGTTATCCAAGGGAAAAGAGAAAGGGAAGGAAAGGAGCAGTGGAAGATGAGTCTGGAGAAAAGGCAGGGGGAGGAGGGAGTAGGCCCCAAAGCCTGTTTCCAGGCCTCCAGCCGCTTGAATTTTAAACTGCGCATTTTTCCTAGAGATAATGATCATAGAGGAGATAAGGAGATAAGGCGTTTACAGTCCAAGGAATGGCTTGGCCTTGTGGGGTGAGAGAGTGAAGCTGAGATAGGTGACTGTGGTTTGGGACAACTGGGTTTTATGAAGGGATGCATGGTAGCCCTGGCTGGGCACCGAGGTAGAATGAATAAAGAGTGAATGGGGAATTTAGTAAGATGCAGTGTAGACGTGAGGTGGCTAATGGCTGTGAGACTAACCCGTCAACCCCCATAATAGAGACTGAGGAGTGGACAAGGGTCCCAGCGAATTCAGAGAGGGCAGAAAAAGTGGCCCTAGTGTCAATTAAAAGGAGATCGGCTTATCTGCCACCACAGTTGTTACCCAAGGCTCTGTCCTGGTGATGTAAGTCTGTGGTGCCCTGTCAGGGCCTGGTCAGCTTCTTCGGTGGCCAGTCCCAGGAGGTCTGGGAGCTCCAAACTGGATCCAGAGGGCTGCCATGCTGGACTGTCTAAGGCCAGACCCGGAGGAGCCAGACTACAGTCTGATTTCCAGTGGCCTTCCCTTCCGCACCTTGGGTAGGGCCCAGGCAGGGGTCTTGGGTTTGAGCAGGACTTGGCTCAGTGTCTTTCCTTGCTGCATCTGAAGCATGGGCCTGGAGGAGGCTTAGCCCCTGACTTACCCGCGGTTGGAGGACTGGCACTTCGTTTGGGGTTTGAAAGCGGTGGCTAGGAGCTTGAAGGCCTGCTACTGGGCCTCAGCCTTGGCCTGATCTCGCCTTTTATTTTGGATTTGGGTCTCCTCGTCTCTATTATTAAAGACCTTAAAGCTCAGGTTAACAAGGTTTTTTTGAGGGGTTTGTGGACCTGCATCTATTTTTTGAAGTTTGCGGCGTATGTTGGAAAGTAAAGGTGGTCAGGTCAGTGGAAAAAGAAACCTGAGATGCCTCTCAATCTGTGAGGCTGGACATAGAGAATGGGATGTGGACTCAGACTCTGCCCTCAGTTCCTGCTGCCTCCCTCAGGGGTAGAATGGACGAGGGAATAGAAGAGGCTGTTGCAGAAGGCAGTCTTTGGGTGGCCTGAGAATGAGTGTTAGATGGGAAAGGCTGTTTTGGAGCTCACGTTCTCAGGATTTGGGCTCTCCGGGAGATCAGAAAGTGAGAAGGGAATGGCTACCCGGATGATGCCCTCCACTTCTGCGACCTTGAGCAAAGGGAACTGGCCGGCTGCCTGAGAATTCGGTTGCTGGCGGTCACGGGGGCGGAGGTTCGGGGGAGAGCACGCAGGCACAGGGGAAGGCGGGCAGTTAGAATTCTCAGTTGGTAGGTCGTGGGGTGCAGTTTTTGTGGCAGGGTTGTAAGGAGGTGGCGGGAGTGAGACATGTGGGGAGGAATGATCTGCTGGGTCAAAAGAGCAGTCAGAAGACAAAGGGGCTGAGGACAGGTTTGAGAAGTAAAGAGGACTTTGAGAGGAGGATCTGATGGGTGGAACAGGAGGAGTAAAGTGAGGGGTGAGAGCGGAGGAAAAAGAAAGCCTGTACGTAGGGAATCTCGAAAGCTTTCCCTGTCCGGTGGCAAAAATTATCTAGATCTTGGAGGATATTGGAATCAAAAGTGCCGTTTTCAGGCCACAAAGAGCCGTTATCAAGTTTGTATTGTGGCCAGGCAGTGTTACAGAAAAAAATTAGTTTCTTTGGTTTGAGAT
Source organism: Corynorhinus townsendii (assembly GCA_026230045.1). Taxonomy (NCBI): domain Eukaryota; kingdom Metazoa; phylum Chordata; class Mammalia; order Chiroptera; family Vespertilionidae; genus Corynorhinus; species Corynorhinus townsendii. The sequence continues at coordinate 105,008,830 of JAPDVU010000004.1, read as the reverse complement.
TGGCGAGGGTCGAGAGATTGGCGAGAAGACACCTTAAAGGTGTGTTACGAGGGGGTTTGGAATGAGAGGTTCCCGTGACTGAAGGGAAGGGCCAACGAGAAGTTAGGGAGGAAAGGAGAAGCGTCCTTTTTCTCCCTCAACCAACCTGAGAGAGAGAGACGAGAGAAGGTTCCAAGGTCGTCACCCTGAGACCTTTCCCGTAGAGATGAGCAGAGTTTTCCCAGCCAGGCGCCTGGGCTTTCGAGAAGACGTGAAGCCAAGGAGGCGGGAAAACTCCGAGGCCCTTCCAGGTCAAGGGAACGAGAGTGGGGGCCGGGGGTCAGGAAAGTCCCTGAAGCCTACCGTTTAGAAGGAAGTGACGAGATCCCCACGTGTCCTGATACGGCAGGGTTGGAGAAGTGTTCTGAGCGGGCCAATCAACTCAGAACCATGCCACTGAGCAGAGCCAGAGCAGGAGTCAGAAGCTCGGGGCTAGGTCTGAGGGTGGTCCACGCTCACCCAGGTTTTCAGCACCAGATGAAAGATGAGACAGAGGGCCAGAGACCAGGACACAGGCTTTATTAGAGGAGAAGACCCCTGCCGGGCTACCTTCCAAATGGGGAAAGAGCACAGGTGCTGGGGTGAAGGTGCCTTTTGAGGTGAGGAAAGGGAAGGGATGGGGCTTAGGGTACTTGGCACATGCTGATTAGTGGTTTCATATAAGGCACATAATTAGGGACTTAGGAATTGGGGGTTAGGGTATTTGGCAGGTGCTGATTGGTGGTTCAATGTACAGTCCATATAAGGTGCCTGGTTAGGTGTTCAGGAATGTTCGGGCTGCAGGTGGAGTTTACGTCATTCTCCGTCCATCAGTTGGGGGAAGGGAGGATCTATCACCCGTTCCACAGTCCACCTTTAAGAGGGGAAGACAGTGACTGTTTCTGCCCTCGGTTCCATGTATTTCTTTTCTGGATGTAATATCTCTGTATTCTTCAGTCACACAATCAGAAACTCATATTTCCAAAATCGTACCTGGGATCAGAAATTCAAATGCTTTGTCAACCCAACCTTCCTGGTCAACCCTCCTGCTTATCTCTGGAATAAGAGGGGAGACGGCTGGACAGCCACCAATTGCTTTTTTGTGTTTCCTATTCTTTCTGGCAGTCAGAGAATCAAGCCCGTTCCTCCTCCTCCCCCTTCTCTCCCTCTCCTTCTCCCCCCCTCCTCCTGTCCCTCTTCATCCTCCCCCTCTTTCTCCTGTCCCTCCCCCTCCTCCTCCTCCCCCTCCTCCTCCTCCCCCTCCTCCTCCTCCTCCCCCTCCTCCTCCTCCTCCCCCTTCTCCTCCTCCCCCTTCTCATCCTCCCCTCCCTCCTCCTCCCCCTCCTCCTTCTTCTCCTCCCCCTCCCCTTCTTCCTCCTGTCTCTCTTCATCCTCCCCCTCTTCCTCCTGTTCCTCCTCCTTCCCCCTCTCTCTCCTGTACCTGCTTTCTTAAGCTGGTGTCCATGGGTGATAAATAGGATGTAATTCATTCAAACCAAGGGACTAATGGGCAGTTCGTTGATACAACCCCTTCCTGGAAAACCGCCTCATTTGCTTGGGACTTCCTGCCTCACATCCACAGAGGGACTGATGCCCAGGTTAGTCAATGGCACAGAGCCTCACCTTTCGTTCCCGAGTCCCAAAGTATTTGCAAGAAAAAGGGAACTCTTGATAGCAAAGGAGAACTGCGGAAAAGCTATGGGCTTGAGCCCAGGGAGCGAGGAGGGCGAGTTGGATGGGCCCCTGAGAGTAACTCTCAGGTACTGTCTGCAGAGTGGACCATGCTTTATGCAGTGGGGAGAAGTCTGGACTTCCAACAGCTTCCAGAAGCCAACGATTGCAAAGGTGATTGGTCCGTGCAGGAGACTATTTTTAAGAATATCCTTAGAATATTGCTATGGTCAAGTCTGAATTTTTCACAGACGAACAGAAAACAGAAATAGAAAGGACTAATGAGTTCCCTCATCACCTGGGGTCCTGGGCCTTGGGGGTCCCCACACTACCTGCCACACACCTCACTGCTTCTGCCCTTGCCCACTCCTCCTCGGCTCACAGAAGGATGCCAACCTTGTCTGAGGAGCATTGCAATGTCCCTCGAGCCACAGTCCATCCCCACGTGAGCCCAGGGATAGAGGCCATGAGGAGAGCAAGTGCGAAGGACAGAAGAGACAACCAGACCATGGCTCGAGGGACACTGAAATGCCTCCTCAGGCAGAGCTGGCAACCTGCTGTGAGCCGAGGAGGGTTGGGCATGGGCAGCAGCAGTGAGGTGTGCAAATGAGTGTGCACCTACATGCAACTGTGTGTGGTGTGTGTGCACATGTATGAGTGAGTGTGTGTGTACATGTGAGTGTGTGTAAACCGCCCCCCCCCCCCCCCCCCGCCGACTCCTGAGTCAGGGCTGTACGATAACATTAGCTTTGATGAGCACATTCTGAATCTATCACAATTCAGTCACATGAAGGAAATTGTTTTTATTTTCATTTAAACAAGGGAATTAATTTATACCACTCTGTCACCTCTGAAGACCTGGAAACTACCTTGATTTTTTTTCCAGAAAAATATAAAAAACGAAATCTGGCTTTGGTATAAAGGGTGCTTTTGAGGGCATATGGTCACTGTGTTGAGTGACAATCCCTGAGTGGCCTTGGAGGCAGATGGCGAGGGCTGAGCTGAGAGCTGAGACAAGGTGGTGCTGGCGGGGTGCAGAGCACAGAGGCAAGGCCGAGGAACCATGAAGTCTCCACGATCCAGAGGGTCTTTGTTCTTAAACACCAAACAGGGAGGCCATTCTCCCTCTGCCTCTTCATCATCTCAGTTTTGAAAGGCTGACATTATTCATCTTGGCCTAGGCAGTGGTTCTCAAAGTGAGGTGTAGGAAGCCCTGGGCTCCTCAAAGCCCTGGATTCACAAGGGCCCTTGAAGTGAACCCATTTTCATAAAGATACTGTGATGTGTTAGTATGTTTTGCTCTCACTGCCTCATGAGTATACAGTTTGAGTTTCATTAATGTGATTTGTTTCAACTTACCTGTAAGAAAGTACCACTTGTCCCTTTTTTGTATAATATCAAGGAAAAATATGTGCAATTTTTGTTGAAGCTTATGAAAATAGTCTTCCCTTCTCTAATCTTAGGTCTGGATGAAGCCAAGTTTTCTTTATAGCCTTCAACCAAAACAACATATTGCAAGAGATTAAATTCAGAAGCAAATATGAGAATTTGGCCCTCTTCTGTTGAGCCAAATATTAAAGATATTTGCAAAAATATAAAGCAATACTATTTCTCTCACTATTTTCTTTTGTTTAGGAAGATGTAAAATTACTTATATTGACATGGGATGGCTTTATTATGGTTATTTTAAATGAATTATTAAACACGTTCAAATGTTCTAATTTTAATTCTAATATGGTAAATAGCAATGGATGTAACCTATATAACCAAACGTTGTGTTGTCTCCAATAATTTTTAAGAGTGTTTAAGGGCCATGAAACCAAGACATTTGAGAGCCACTGCTGTGGCAGGACACAGACGATGGTGCCCCTCCCTGGACTCTGATGGGCAGGAACTGTGTTGTAGAATGTGGGAGGCCAAGGGAGTTCCCGGCAGAGCACCTTTCTGAGGGACCTGCTGCTTCTAACCACACCCTTTGATTGCCAATGATCTCGCTGAGATTAGAATGGCTTCTCTCGTTAAGATCCACATTCTACTGGGGCAGTAGACTATTGTGTCCTTCTTTCTTATGCCCTTTTCATCTCAGTGTGTATAAATGTATAAGACGCATCCTAAATGAAGACTCGATGGAGAGTGCAGTGGTCTCCCCCCAATGAGGCAGGAAGACCAGTGTAGATGGCAGCTCAGCAGCCTGTATGTCTCCTCATGGCATTGGCCACTGTGAGAGCTCCAGGATCACATACACACAACGCGCCCAATTAAGTCTGAGTTTCAATAAATAATAAACATTATTTTGTATAACTATGTTCCAAATATTGCATGGGCCATATGTTTGCTAAAATATGATTCATTTTTTTTCTGAAACTCAATTTTAACTGGGTGTCCCATATTTTTTTAATCCTCACCCGAGGATATTTCTCCATTTATTTTTAGAGATAAAGGAAGGTAGAGGAAAAGACAGAGCGAAATATCAATGCAATGACTGTTTGCCTCCTGAATGAGCCTCTACCAGGGCCTGGGCTGGGGAGGAGTCTGCAACTGAGGTACATGCCCTTGACTGGAATTGAACCCAGGACCCTTTGGTCCACAGGCTGACGCTCTATCTACTAAGCCAAACTGGCTAGAGCCGTGTCCCATAATTTTATTTGCTAAATCTGACAGCTCTAGCTACTTGAGAATCGACATTTTACGACTTAACAAGCATTTGTTTACTTAATTCATAGTTTTTAAAGTGTCACTTTCATTTGATGCTTTCTACCTTGTAAGAAAATACAGAGACCAGTTTAATTTTAAGAAAGCATGCAAAAGAATACTTTTATAAACATATATGGGTTAGACATTTTGGAATTTTAAAAAATTATTCTAGCAGAATTAATTATCAAATGACTTGTCCCATATATTTCTTTGTTATGCCCTTAAGTACATATTTCATACTCTTGCTCATCTATCTGTCCCTCTCTTTTATTTTTGCAATGTTTCCACATCTCTTTGGTTTAAATTATGTAAATAGAGAGCACACATCTTCTAACTCATTCATTCATCCAATGCAATTCAGCAAAACATCTCTGCCAGGTGCTATCCGAGGTGCTGAAATAGCAACATCCACGTAACACAGGGGTCCTCAAACTGGGGCCCACGGGCCACATGCGGCCCGCCGAGGACATTTATCCAGCCCACTGGGTGCTGCTGCCTGTCCTGCTTAGCAGCCGACTTGTCCCCAGGCCTGCAGTGGGCATAGGAATTTGTTCATAGTTGTGTTTTTTTTTAACTATAGTCTGGCCCTCCAACTGTCTGAGGGGCTGGCCCCCTGTTTAAAAAGTTTGAGGACCCGTGAAACAGATGAAACCCACTCAGAATGTAATGTACCATTACAGTGTGGGGAGACAGGAAAACCATAGATGAAATGGTGTGAGTATCACCCAGAAAAATAAAGTTGGGTAAAGTGCTGGATGCTGTAAGAGTGCAAGTGGAGGTGATATTTTAGAGATGGCAATGGGGAAGCTTTAGTTAATTATGTGCCCTTGAGCCACCTGTCAGGGAATAAGCAATGAGACACCTGGGGAATAGTGTTGTAGGTAGAGGGAACAGCGAGTGTGGGGAACCCCAGAGAAGAAAATGATCGGTCAGTATGAGAAGTGGCCATGGGGCCAGTGTGGCCAGTGCATAGGGAGTGATAAGGAGGGTGGCAGGAAATGAAGTCACTTCAGGGTCAGGGGAGAATGCCATGTAGACAGACTATGGAGAGCCCTAGAGAGCATCATAGGGCCTCGGGTTTTGGCTCTGCGCTAGAGGGGAAACTATGGTTAAAGATGGCTCTGCAGCTGTGAAGAGCGTATGTGTGAGGGACCAAGGGTAGAAGCAGGGAGACCTGGCAGATGATGTTCCCATACGGGGCCATGGAGAGACGACGGCGTATAACCAGGGGAGGAAGTGGAGGTGAGGCATTGTCTGACTCTGCATAACACTTGGAATGTCCACTCAGGATTTGCTGCATCTGGGTGAGAGGAAAAGTGATAAAAACATGACTCAGGGCTTTTTCCTCAGCAACTAAAAGGATGGAGGGGCCATTTCCTGAGGTGAGGACATAAGAATGAAGGAAAGGATGGGTTGTTTCATTTCAGGAGGGAAAGGAGTGTTAGTTCAGGTTTATAGAAAACACAGTAGAGGTGCCCACCAGACAGCTGAGTTGTGCTGGGGATGTTGGGGGCTCAGCTGAGGGCACAGTCCAGGAAGGCAGAGGAGAAGTCCGGGTTGGAGAGCAGGTGCCACAGAGGGGTAAGAAAACCAGAGAAAGTGCTGGCTGAGCAACACAAGCAAGACAGTGTTTCAAGAACAAGAGACTGATTGCATGCTCCCAGGTAGGGCTGAGTGAGAGGAGCACCGAATTAGTCCCTGGGTTTGCAAAGAGCAGTGTCATGAGGGTGATGAAAGGATGTGCGAATTCGGGAGAGAATGCGGGGGGGCGGGGGTGTACTGTGGACTGATCCTCTGGGGCCCAGGGGATCACGGAGTGCGCAGGGGCTAGAGGGAGGTGTGGGCTCATGGAGGCTGCTTCCCTCAGTGTGGAGATGTCAGAGTGTGTTTAACCTGCTGATGGAAATGATCTAATATACCAGAGGAAAAGATGGTGCAGGCGAGTGAAACGACAATTCCTATAGTAATACACGTAGACCAGCGATGGTCAAACGTGTGTTGCAAGAACTTCTGCAATGCCCAACTATTTAGTTGGGGCACTGACCTCTTTTCTCTTAGATTGTCAAATAAAACGATAACAACCAACACAACAATAGTTGTCCTATCTGAATAAATTAAAACTATACCTATTGTTCTTGTCAGATCTGCAAAAAATGTTTTTTGGTGTGCCGCTGAATTTTAGTGATTACCTTACGTCAGGAGGTGAGAAAGGCTGAAACTAGCCAACTTAGAATCTCATCTCCAATGACGGTCTGCTAACAAATGGGGACTGCATTATTTGGAGACATGGAGTGCTTTGATCTTAGAAAAATTACAAATTTAGATCATTGATATGCAACATTTTTTTTTTTTTTAGCCAAAGGGACAAGTCAGTAAATTAGGAATGTGAACAGCTACTTTTCTCTTCAAAATAAAGTCACTCAGGTGAGCTCCCAGGGAAAACTACAAGCCATAATAACTGAATTTACATGTTGTTTTGATGGGCCCTGGCCAGGTGGCTCAGTTGGTTGGAGCGTTGTCCTGTGCACCAAAAGGTTTCCTTTGGGTTCGACTCCTGGTTGGAGACAACCAATGGATATTTCTCTCTCATGTTGATGTGTTTTTTTTTCTCTCTTTCCCCCTTTACTTCTCTCTAAAAAATCAATAAAACATATCCTTGGTTGAGTTTCAACCTATAAACCAGGAGGGAGCTCACTGTTTGATTCCTGATCAGGGCGTATGCCTGGGTTGCAGGCTTTGTCCCCAGTGGGAGCCATAGGGGTGTGTGGCCAATCTCATCATTGATGTTTCTGTCTCTCTCTACCTCTCCCTTCCTCTCTGAAATATATATATATATAGTATTGATTGGAAAAGTGTGGACATCTGTAATAGTGCCAACAACAAATTTAGAAAGAAGGAATACCATCACTGAGAAAATGACACTCTTTATCACCAAATTGCTAAGGACTGAGTATCTAAACATATGGAGCCATCAAGTCAACCTTTCATATTTCTAATTGAGTGCATTTTGAACACTGCTGTTGGGGGGACATGAGCCAGGCACCTCACAGGCCTACTCATTGGGTGAGTTATTAAATGAAAATGAACTAAAAAAATCACATTTTTAACAACATAAGTCATTTTTTAAGAATCCAGACACAGCATTTCCTCCATTTGTCCTGTGTTAGGAGTCCACATGAGTCTTCTCAGGAGTCAGGCCACCACTGGACAGTGAGTAGCAGGACCGTTCTACAGTCACGCCAGGGAACTGGCTGTCAGCTGTGGGTAGACTTCACAAGGGTGGCGAGGCCAGTCACCCTGAGGCCAGTCACCCTGCTTCCTGCACTCACAGCGTCTGCTACTGGGAACTGCCCCTGGTCTCCAGGCTGGTCACTGGGGAGAATTTATTGTGGCTCCAAGGATTCCCAAAAACCTAAGTCCCATCACTCTTCAATTAAGACAATTAAAGCTCAACATTGCAGGTGTTTTTCTCAATGGCAATCCAATGTTAAAAAACAGCATGCAATGGCTGTGTAAAGGGCTTGCTCTGAACACATTCAAATGCCAGTAGGTATTAAGCTGAACCCTTGACTAGACATAAATAAGCCCAAGAACACTGCAAAATTCAGATAATGTCTGAGTCTGACAGAATAAAATGTTACGAAGTTAAGCTCCTATGTACCACATCTTTTTTAAAAAATAATAATCTATTACTTGTGGGGTCCAGAAGATATGGGTGGCAAGGCAGGGACCCAAAAACCTGCCTCACCTCGGTGTGGAGGCTTTCACACAAAGATCACAACAGACAACATGAAATTCAAGTGCCTCTGGGACATATTAGCTAAGATCTAAGCCCAGTGCCCGTCAGTAGACGAGTGGATAAAAAAGCTGTGGTACATTTACACCATGGAATACTATGCAACAATAAAACAGAAGGTTCTCTTACCCTTTGAGACAGCATGGAGGAACCTGGAGAATATCATGCTAAGTGAAATAAGCCAGTCAGAGAAAGACAAGTATCACATGATCTCCCTCATAATTGGAATCTAATAAACAAAATAAATGGATAAACAAAATAGGACCTTAGACATGGAAGCATGGAACAGACTGACACATCTCAGAGGGAAGGTGGGAAGAGGTCGGGAAGAGATTAATCAAAGAACTTATATGCATATGCATGACCCATGGACACAGACAACAGTGAGGTGAATGCCTGGGGTGGGTGGGAGCCAGGTGGAGGGGGACAAAGAGAGAAAACGGGGGACATCTATAATACTCTCAACAATAAAGTAAATTTAAAAAAATAATGTCAAATAAATAAAAAAGGATGCTTAAACAGAGACCACAAGTTACAATTCAATTTTCAAGTATTAGTATGAATTGCTGGCCTCGGCAAGAACTTGCTTTTGGTACAATCTTTAGACACTTTGAATCACAACCTGAGCCTCCTGGCCACATGGCCACAGCTTGGGAAGCAGGTGTCTGAGTCGCCAGGAGCTCAGAGGGGGCTAAGACAAACCCTGGCGCATGAATGGGTCCCCCTCTCAGCCATCCCCTCAGCAGCCCAGAGGAGCTATCGGTTTCTATGGATAATATCCTCTCCCTTCTCATCAGAATCAAGACCATGACTGCAGAGGGATGCGGCTGGTCTGCAGACATGATGTGGGTTTAGGAAACACAAGGTTCTGAAGGAGGCTGCAGCCCCAGCGGGGTGGTCTGAGGGGTCATAGTGCCCGCAAATAATGTGACTCACATAATTAGCCTAACTGACGTGTGATTACATTAGAGGACAGAGTCACAGACGCCAGCAGGGTTCTGGGAGCTGAGGTGCCATGGGAGCTGGGGGTTCACTAGTTACCTGTTCTTTTGGGCACAGAAAGCACTGTGTCCCCCACCCCACCCCCACCCCCCAGCAGCAGTGAAAGCTGTGACCATGGTGCCCTGTAAGGAAGGTTCAAGTCCACAGCGCCATTCACATGTGCGTTTAGTGGAAGCAGGTGACCTGTGTGCCCGCACGTGGGAGAGCATGGCGGACACTCAGGGCCAGGTGGCGAGTCCCAGTTCTGCTGCTCATTTGTGGACTGACCGTGGCAGCTCATTGAGGAGCATGCTCAGTGTCCCATCGCCAGGATGGCAATGAGGGTCCATGAAGTGAGATGAGTGACACTGGGATGGTAACAGCCACAGCACTGATTGTTGGCATGGGAATCAAATCAGACGATTTTCACATAAATCACTTTAAACAGTGCCGGCACAGACTTAATGCTATAGAATTTTGGCAAATATTGTGACTGTGTTAAAATGATAACATTAATTATAATATAGTTACAGTAATTGCTGTGCAAATAATTATCTGTAATATATTAATTAACATTTAACATACTATTACATTTACCATCACTGCTAAAATTCTACAGCACCTTTTCTGCACCAGAAACTAATAAAATTTGTATGTGTGTGTGTGTGTGTGTGTGTGTGTGTGTGTGTATATATATATATATATATATATATATATACATATATATACACATATATATATATTAAATACATATGAAAGGCAACCTACTTAAAGGGAGAAAATATTTGCAAATTATATATCTGATAAGAGGTTAATATTCAAAATACATAAAGAATTTATACAACTGAACATAAAGAAACACAAAAAACCCCCCACAAACAATCCAATTAAAAATGGGCAGAGCACCTGAATTGACACTTCTCCTAAGAAGATGTACAGATGCCAATAGACATATGAGAAGATGCTCAACATCACTAATCAGCAGAGAAATGCAAGTTAAATGAAATATCACCTCACACCTGTCAGAATGGCTGTCATCAATAAATCAACAAACAAGTGCTGGCGAGGATGTGGAGAAAGGGCACCCCGTGCACTGCCGGTGGGGGTGCAGACTGGGGCAGCTCCTGTGGAAACCAGTAAGGTGGTTCCTCAGAAAATTAACAATGGAGCTGCCTTACGACCCAGCAATCCCTCTCATGGATATTTATCCAAAGAGAATGAGAGCACTGCCTTGAACAGATACCTACCCTACGCTCCCTGCAGCGCTACTTACGACAGCCAAGGCCCGGAGGCAGCCGCATGCCGCCAGCAGCTGAAGGGGCAGAGAAGCTATAGTGCGTGAGTGCAGTGGAGTATTACTCGGCAATAAGAAGGAACGCTTGCCATTTGTGACAACACAGATGGACCTTAAGGGCATTAACAATAAATAATAATAATTAATAAAATATGTCAGAGAGAGAAAGACAAATACCAAATGGTCTCCCTTATGTGGAATATATATATTTAAAAAAACAACCAAGCTCTCAGACACAGAGAACACACTGGTGGTTAGCAGAGGCGTGAGGTGGAGGGTGGGCAAAACGGCTGCAGTGGGTGCAGAGGCACCAACCTCTGATGTAAATACCTCGGTGAGTCCTGGGGTGTGGTGCACAGCCTGGGACTGTCATTAATAACACTTAACTGAGTATTTTGAAAGTTGCTAAGAGTGTAAATCTTAAAATTTCTTACCACAAGAAAAAACAAATTACAGTGATGTGGAAGGACAGATGTTAATTAGACTTACTGTGGCGATGATTTCATCACACACATGTCAAGTTCCTGTGTTGTACTCCACATACTAATATATGGTGTGTGTCAATTATATCTCAATTAGAAACGGATAAATAATAACTAGAAACCAGCTCTCTGGCGCTCTCTGCCATCGAGACAGGCTGGGCACTGTTTCCACCGTGTCAGTTTTTGCTTTTTTACTTTTGCCTTTTCCCTCCAGGATCCAGTGTTTGCCAGCAAAGATATAACCATGGCAACAAGACTGTGGGGCTTTCTCGTCATACCTTCATGAAGAAGCCTGAGCTCTGTGCCTGACTACCTATGAGCCATTTGGTTCAGTCAGTAGAAATGTCAGCGTCTCAGTGGAGGATGAGAACTGCCATCTGGGTGTCCAACAAGCCACACGTCTCCACTCACTGCCTCTGCCCTCCTCCCACCTCCCTCCAAAACCACTTTTGAGCAGCACTGTGTTGAATTCCCTCGAGTGCCCAGGTAACGCACGTGGTGTGAACATTAAGGAAGCAAATGGTTCCCCTGCTGCTGCTGAGCGTTTATGTCACTTTATTGAGGCAAAGTGAAAAAAAGAGACAGCACAGATGTCCTTTGATAAATACCAACCACCCAAACATCCCACGTCCCGCCCCTGGAAACCCTTTCAGTAAATCATTTGTTGCCAACTTTCTGCTAGACATTCGTGATATTTTCATCTGCCCAGTCTATTTCAAAGACTGCCAGATCCCTATTTCATGGACCAGGACAGGAGGGAGAGGAGATTAAGGGATTTCCCAAGGTTACTCGCAGGTGAAGGGCAGAGCCGGAATTCTTGCTATTATGCCTAAAGTTCTGTCTTATTAAATATTCCATCCAGAGAGAAGGAAGAAACAGAGAATAGGAAAGGCTGAAGGAAGCAGGCCAAGGGGCCCCCAACCCCCGATGTGGGAGCAGAGGCATGGCGTGGGGAAGTCTCCTCCCTCCCGCATCCAGTATGCCAAGCGCTGGGCAAAAGGCAGTGCCTGAGTGAGAGCATGACCACGTAGAGGACCTGCTGTCTGTGTGAGACCTGACAGTTATAGCTCAATTTCACCATCAGGGAAATGGATTCTTCAAGGGATGAGGTAATTGTTCCAAACGCACAATGCCTGTACATTGCAGATCCAGGACTGGAAACTGAAGCTATAATCCTAGGCAATCTCCATGGATTCTGGTTTTCTTCACTTATAATAATTTTTAAATGTTTTTATTCATGTTAGAGAGAGGGAGAGAGTGTGTGAGAGAAACATCAATTGGTTGCCTCCTGCACGCCCCTTACTGGGCAAGAGCCCAAAACCCTGGGCATGTGCCCTGGCTGGGAATCAAATCAGTGACCTTTCGGTGCACGGGATGACGCCCAACCACCTGAGCCCCACCAGCCAGGGCCATTATAATACTTTTTAAAGGGACTTTATCTGATTTGCAGATAGAGGCTCTGAACCCTGAAAAGATTATGACAGGCCACCTCCCACCCATATTAATTCAAACCAAAACTATTACTAAAGTATAGAGAGACCAAAAAGTTCTGATTTGACATTTGTGTTCTTGAAACATCAAATACTAAATTATTTTAAATATTTTGTCTCCCTTTCTGTTGGCTTTATCAATTTCTTTCGTTTTGGGGTAGAGTTTTCAGAAACCCAGCTCTATCTCTAAGGTCCTGCACCTAATAGGTCGCCTGGACAACCTCCTGTGAATGTGCAAGCCCAGGCCAAGCAGAGGCAAACCCATTGAGGAGGAGCTGGAGTCACAGTGTCACCTGCTGGCCGCTACCGTGAGCGACTTCCTACTCAGCCTGTCTGTATGTGGGCATGGCTGACTCTCTGATTCATGATCCCCAACAACACACATTTACGTCTTGAGAGTCTGTCATTTTGGACAACGACCGCTGTTGACCATGTTTGGGTAGCTCTTGTGTCCCCTGGTGTGCCACACCCTCCCCTGCCAGGGAGCAGGTCCATGGTATCCTCAGAGCTGGGGAAAGTTTTAATGGCTCCAGTCCCCAATTTGTCCAGGCGAGGAGAATGGGAAGGCCTTGCGAGAACGTTGGCTTCACCGTTTCAGGAAAGCTAACTGGGAGCCTGAAAGCTGGCCATCCGTCCAGCATGATCGCTGCTGACTCTCACAGCCCACGTCCCCTGTGGCCACACGGTGGCACGGGGTGCTTGGTGGCCTCCTTTTTTCCACCTTTGAGACCCTAATGCATGCTTGGTTCACTCTCTCTTCAAACAAACTGTCAGCCCTCAGGACCTCCTCCCAGTCCTCCCTCTGTGCTGAGATGCGATTGAATATGGTGACACTGCATCTTGGACTTGGCTCCCAGAACAAAGCGGTATTATGCATCCAGGAAACAAGGGCCTAATCCATCTCCTGGTGGAAATCAGGCCGTGTGGCATCTGACAGGTGAGATGCACTCTCTGTGGAAGGAACCTTCCGACCACAGTTTATAATTGATGGCACCACAAACATGTCCTCACTGACAGTTACCAACCCAGATGTGAGGAACCCGCCATCGTAGTCTGGTGATGATGGCAAATAAGCCACATGGATAGATGCAGGACCAACCAAATGGAAACATCACCATCCAGTCACACCCGACAGGCACCATCCCATTCTCACTGGCACAGAAACATGCAACCCTCAGCCTCCCCCCGCGCCCCCTCACCTCCCCCACCCCGTCTCTGTTCTCCCGCCACAATGACTCCAACATACCAGGGAAGCGTAGGCTGTAAATAAATCTTCCGAGAGATGTTAGAGCAATTACAGGGAGACTTTAGGAAAAGACTAATTTGCCCATTATTCAGACTTTTTTTTTTTTTTTTTTTTTTTTTGCTTGGATGGAGATGGCATAGAGCTGAGGGTGGAAATGTCAGGCTATATATCTTCCCAGTCTTTCCATGAAAATAGACTTCGGTCCCAGTTATTCATCAGTCTTTGGAGAAGAGACAATGAATTCTAGAAATCTCAGTTCAATCACGAGTGTTCTTTCAGAAAGCAAGGGCTATGTGTCACCAGCTTGTTAGGAATTCTCTGAAGCTTCCTGTTGCTTAATTAAAGCTACTGTGATGAAATGCACACTGGACAGCAGCGGCTGGGACAGCCTGGTTGCCCATACTCTGTATCAAATTAAACTTCCTTCAAAGGACGGAGTCTTAAGTAAAATAAATTAAAAAAAAGAAAGAAAAAATGTCTTGCAGCATACCCAGAGAAAAATATTCTTATTCCGAGCTATCACAAATCAAATTTGTTCTTGGAATGCTGCAATCCTGGAAATTGGTTGTCCTGGCTGTTAATAAGATATGTTCTACCTATACATGCATTTCCATTCCATGTGGGTGTGCATATACGTATCTCTGTAAATACAGATCTATCTAGCAAACCAGTGAACTTTTCCCCACTGAACATTTTCTTTCTGTGAGCAATGCCGCCATTGAGTGATCATGTATATTTCTTCTCCCTCAAGTTTTCAATCATCTTTTAATTGCACTGATCAAAATTCCTCATTTCACAGATGGACACTGAGGCCTGGGTGCTTGTGACACGCCCCAGATCTTCTGGCTGCGACCTGGCACATGAGCGGGAGCAGCTGAGACTCCACGGAGACCCGGAGGCCTGGGTCCCAAGACAGGCTTCTCGGAGCACAGCATGCTTCCCAAAGGCTGGGCTTCGAGAGGAGTCAAATGAACCCAGCTGTGATCCCACAGGAGATATCCGATGTCAGCGGACCAGGCTTCCCTGCCTCAGTCCCAGGCACCTGTTCCTCCTTGTTCAGACAACCAATGCCCACAGAGCTATTCTTGTGTCATGCCAGCCATACCCTCCAGAGAGAAGGGACGGTTTATTTCCTCAGAGGCCCAGCTCAGCGCTCTTCCAACCAAGACCAGCTTTCTCCATCCCAATACCTCCAACAGCTGCACTAGTGCCCCAGGATTGCCTCAAGAGCCCTCACCCTCACCCACACATTTACCCTCACCTTCACACTAAACCTAATCCTCAACCTCACACTAAACCTAATCCTCACCCTCACCCTCACCCTCACCCTCACCCTAACCCTAACCCTCACCCTCACTCTCACCCTCACCCTTACTCAAAACCTAACCCTAACCTTAACCCTCAACTCACTCTAACCCTAACCCTAAACCTAACCCTAACCCTCACGCTCACCCTAACCCTCACACTTCACACTCACCATAACCCTCACCCTCACTCTACCTTAACCCTCACGCTCACCCAAACTCTAAACCTAACCCTAACCCTAACCCTAACCCTAACCCTCACACTCACACTCACTGTAACCCTAACCGTAACCCTAAATCGCACCCTAACCCTAACCCTAACCCTCACCCTCAACCTCACTCTCACTCAAAACCTAACCCTAACCCTAACCCTCACCTCACTCTAACCCTAACCCTAACCCTAAACCTAACCCTAACCCTCACGCTCACCCAAACTCTAAACCTAACCCTACCCCTACCCCTAACCCTAACCCTCATGCTCACCCTAACCCTAAACCTCACCCTCACACTCACCATAACCCTCACCCTCACCCTCAACCTCACCCTTACCTTAACCCTCACCCTCACACTCATCTTCACACTAACCCAAACCCTCACAGTCACACTTATCCTAACCCTCACGCTCACCATTACCCTCACCCTCATCCTTACCCTAACACTGACCCTGACCCTGACCCTGACCATAATCCTAACCCTAACCTTAACCCTAATCCTCACCCTAATCCTAACCCTCACCCTCACCATAACCCTCACCCTAATCCTAACCCTCACCCTAACCCTAACACTCATCTGCACCCTCACCATTACCCTCACCCTCACCCTAAACCTAACCCTCACTCTAAGCCTAACCCTCAGCCTAACCTGCACCATCAACCTCACTCTAGCCCTAACCCTAAACCTAACCCTAACCCTAATCCTAACCCTCACTCTTACCCTAACCCTCACCTTCACCCTCACCATTAACTCGCCCTAAAACTAACCCTAACCCTCACCCTAACCCTAACCCTGACCCTGACCATACTCCTAACCTTAAACTTAACCCTAACCCTCACCCTCACCCTAATCCTAACCCTCACCTTAATCCTAACCCTCACCCTCACCATAACCCTCACCCTCATCCTCACCATTATCCTCACCCTAATTTTAACCCTAACCTCATCCTCACCCTCACTCTAACCCTAACCCAACCCTAACACTAACCCTCACTCTAACCCTAACCCTAACCCAAACCCTAATCCTCACACTCACCCTCACCCATACCTTAACCCTAACCCTCACCCTAACTCTCACCATCACAATCACCCTCACCCTAATCCTAACCCTCACACTCACCCTAGCCCTCACATTCACCCTCAGCATCACCCTAACCTAAACCTAACCCCAACCCTAATCCTCACCCTCACTCTAACCCTAACCCTAACCCTAACATTAATCCTCACCCTCACCCGCACCCATACCCTAACCCTCACCCTCACCCTAACCCTCACCCTCACCATCACTCTCACCCTTACCATGATCCTCAACCTAATTCTAATCCTCACTCTAATCCTAACCCTCACATTCACCATCACCATCATCATCACCCTCACCCTAATCCTAACCCTCACCCTAACCCTCACCCTCACCATTACCCTCACCCTAATCATAACCCTCACCCTCACCCTCACCCTCATCCTCACCCTCACCCTCACTCTAACCCTAACCCTAACCCTAACCCTCACCTCACCCTAACCCTAACCCTTACCCTCACTTTCACTCTAACCCTAACCATAACCATAACCCTAACCCTCACCCTCACCCACACCCTCAGTATAACCCTAACCCTCACCCTCACCCTCACTCTCACCCATACCCTAACCCTAACCCTCACCCACACCATCTCCCTCACCCTAATCCTCACTCTCACCCTAACCCTCACCCTCACCATAATGCTCACCCATACCATCACCTGCCAGAAGCCGATCATTGTAGAAAGCTGTGGACAGGGAATTTGGAGGGCTGGTCAACCTTAATTGAAGCCCCCACCTGTTATCCTAAATTCAATGATTGGCTTCTATTGGAGTTTCCTGGGTGTAGCCTGTAATCTTAATAAAAGGGATGTTGAAGCCAGAGTGGGTAGTAGTTTTCCCACTAGAGTTGGACTATTGCCTGGCCCCCCATTTCCCAAATTAACATTTTTTTAAGTCTCTTTCATTTGTGTGCGGCCTTCTCCAGAACCCGAACCCTGAACCGGAACCCTGGATCACGCAGGACGTGAAAAGGGTTTCCACATTTGGTGCCTGACCGTGCAACGTCTGGAGGAGATGATATTTTTCGCCTAGAGGGAAGGAGGAAAAATACACAGAAAAAAGGTGTGGAAAATTCACCGAGAAAAAGGTGAGGGAGGTTCACCGCACACAAAGCCCACGACTAACTGCAGAGTCCCGATCTGTAAGTAGGCTGGGAACGTCTTTTTCAGCCAGGCTAATGGGGGAGAATTAGATTATAAAATAATGCGGTTTCTTGTTCAAATTAAAATCTTAATTGGTATTTGGAATTTAAAAACTGTAATAAGTGAAACTCTACTGATGAAACCGTCTCTGGTGCAGATAAATTCAAAGGTGGCAGGAGAGGGCAAGGCTATCTGCTCTCCCACAATGAGATTGCTTGGGGTATTGTTTAAAAATTATAAAAACTAGCAGGGAAATGCAAGTTTTGGCCAAATTGGGTGTTAGTTATTGCTTCAGAAAGAGAAAAAGAAGGAAAAAATTTAGGATCTGTCTTTATCTATTAAGCATGAAAAGAAATTCGGCCAGATCTGTTGCTGAAACTTCCCCCGAAGTAAGCAGTATGTTGTTATTAATCTAGGGACTGCTAAATGTTTGACTTGCCAGTTTTAAAAGTACAAAGTGCAAATTTAACTGGGAGAAATTATGTAGTTGTGGTAATTAAAATCATATATGGATATATATATATATATATATATATATATATATATATATATATACATATATATATATATATATATTTGATCGTTTTTTCCATGTTAAAATTTCAAGGCTTTAACAGAGATGATTCTTGGAAAGCTCCAAGGGCCCAGAGTAATACAGGAAATTTGTTCTCTCTTCTTAAAGAAAATATTTCTGAAATTTAACTGATCTAATATACTTAAAATTGCATGGAAAGCTTTATCAAATACAAATTAATAACTATGTTTTACTTTTAGATGTTATAAAGGTTTTGGCCTCTCAGGAGGGCAAAATATTTCTTAAAATCCCAACTTGAAAAACAAAAAGGGGGGGATGATGGAGAAATCACCTGTGGGTAGGTTGCACCAAGCCTTAATTACTTTAAATTTCTTCACTTGTGATGCTGATGGAAAGACACCTGTGGAGCTACATTGGTGTCAAAACAAAACAAAAGAAAATGGTCTAGTTAAATGGAAGGATCCCGAATCTGGTTTATAGAAGGGACTGATCCATTATTAACCTTTGGCAGAGGGTATGCTTGTATATTTCCAGATAATTTTTCTAAACCCGTGTGGATTCCTGCTAGAAATATTAAACTGCAACAGGATTCCAAGAGAAACTAATCAGACTAGTGAGGACTTTGCACCTGGAGCCACACCATGCAGTTGTAGACAATCAACTACCTCAGCCACAGAGAGCAGCAAATCCAAGCAATCCACTGAAGATGAGGAGCAGGAGGAGGATGAGCCAGATAATAAACAGCCTGGAGACCATCTGAGGCATGGTAAAGAAGATGGTATAGACGCCTGAGAACGTCTTTTTCTACCATGCTAATAGTGATCAGCTATACGGTAGTATTACCTGGGGAAAATGGGGAAGTGTCTTTGACTTATGTTCCTGACCCTTTATGGTTAAGAACCCTTATGTGGGCTGATCCCTGCCTAATGTAATCACCAACAATACCAAACACCTTGGTTCATCCAGGAGGAACATGGGTGGGGCAAGGAAGTATAATTATACAGGTGTCACCACCCAGTTTTCCTTTTGTATGACATAAAATCAAATCACTGCTCCTTTGTGTGTAAAATTAAAGAGAGGTTTCTGGCTTGCATGGATATCAAAGAAGTAGGGGATTATCACTACTTGCTTTTGGGAAAGGTGCAGAAATGTAACTAGACCTTGTCTATACAAAAAGAAATTGACAGCCAGTTTGAAATTGAATTGTCATGGCTTAGAGCAAAGAATATCCTTACATGATATTATTCTACAAGGTCATAAAATTTTTTTTTTGATATTTTTAAATAGCATGTTGTACAGTTACTCCAAACAAACTTATTAATTAATCCTTTGAATGATTGACAGTAATATAAAAAGGACATGAAAGGATTTAATCCCTTCCACTGTGTGGAAGGCCTCTTGGGAAGGCACTTGAGCATTCTATATTGGCCCCTCTTGCCCTTTTTGCCAAGAGGGACCCTTTCCTTACAATCCAAATGCCCACAGCTGTTGCCTGAGTTTTCTGTTCATGCTGAGGTTGAAACCTTGTAGTGGCTGGTACCATGGATTTGTCTCTTGCCCAATGGTAAGAGCTGGGCCCTCTCTGGAGAAGAAACCTTGGTTTCCCAAGATCTGTGATCAGTGCCAGGGGGCCACCAATGGCTGAGGTGGGATCCTGAGGCAGGTGCTGGGTGTGGAGGCCACGGGGGCATAGACTACCAAGGAGACAGAAATGAACCTCACATTATCCTGCTTGGTCCTGGAGAATAGCTGGTTAGCTAGAGACGGGTAAAATTCCTTAAGGAAGGAACAACCTAAGACAGGCACAGTCGCAGAGGGGCCATCAGGAGAGAACTTGGGGGTCAACAGAGGTGGGGCATAGACCCTCACTCCCCCCCCCCCCAACCTTGCAGGGGCCTGAACCCTAGCCTCTTCTGAGGGAGGTCTCCTGCCCCATGGCTGCTTTGCTTCCCATGCCCAGCTCAGATTGGGACCTCGGCAACAGACAGAGACTTGGCCAAGCTCAGATTGGGATCCAGGTAACAGACAGAGATTTGACTGACAGCAGATGCCCTATATTTAAATCAAGTTTAGCACCAGGAATGCACAAAACCTATTCAAGAATGCAAATAATCCTCTCTACTAATACTTATAGGACAAACTAAGATTGTTATTAGAGTATTAAATTTGACAGTAAAATAGTAATCAAGTTTTCAGATTAATTTAATTGGCTAATTGAAATAAGTAAATATTTAGGAAGGTTTAATTTTACTGGACAAAAAGTTGTTCCTAAAGTATTAACAGAAAATTTTTTGGTAGTTCATCACATGGTAAAATTGCTTGACATCCAATGAACTTATTAAAGCAGTCATATTTTTATTCAAAAAATTAAAATTTAAAGTTATCAAGACTGCATTATAAAAATTTTTCCAAAAGTCTCCTGGTAATTTAAAAAAAGAAGGGGATAGTGGAGTAATATTATGTAAGGAAAAATATTCTGTAAGTAAATTACATCTAGAAAATTTTTACTTTAAAAAGTTAATTTTCATTTGTAATGCTAACAGCAAGGAAAATCACAAGGAAAAATCGTTTGGGCAAGGACAGAAAGGATTCCAAGTCAAATTTGCAGAAAAGATTCCTTTATTAACCTTTGGTCGAGAATATGTTTGTGTATTTTCAGAAAACAACTCCAAGACCATGTGGTTTAAAAGCAGTCCAGAGATGAAAGACGATGACGATGCCTTGCCATACTAACAGTCAGCAGCTGTACGTCACTGCAGCTTGTCCAGGACCAAGCCGGAGAGGGTCAGACCTGCATTGCTACCATTTGTCCACCATCTAGATATTATTACTGATATGTATACATGGAGAACTGTTTTGACACTGAAAACTGAGACTCAGAATTGTTGGACATTGAAGTTTGGACTCAGATATTTTATTCTTATTTGTTTATTTCTAAATCTGCAGATTTTTTAAAGGAAAGAAATGGGGGAGATGGCGGAAGCCAATCATTGTAGAAAGCTGTGGACAGGGAATTTGGAGGGCTGATCAACCTTAATTGAAGCCCCCACCTGTTATCCTAAATTCAATGATTGGCTTCTATTGGAGTTTCCTGGGTGTAGCCCATAATCTTAATAAAAGGGATGGCGAAGCCAGAGTGGGTAGTAGTTCTCCCACTAGAGTTGGACTACCGCCTGACCCCCCATTTCCCAAATTAATGTTTTTCTAAGTCTCTTTCATTTGTGTGCGGCCTTCTCCAGAACCCGAACCCTGAACCGGAACCCTGGATCACGTGGGACGTGAAAGGGGTTTCCACAATCACCCTCACCCTAATCATAATCCTCACCCTCATCATAACCCTCACCCTCACCATTACTCTCACCCTCACCCTAACCCTCACCCTAAGCCTCACCCTCAATCTAACCCTAATTCTAACTCTAACCTTAACCCTAAACCTAACCCTAACCCTACCTTCACTCTAACCATAAGCCTAATCCTAACCCTAAACTTAACCCTCACCCTCACCCTCACTCTCACCCTTACCCTCTCTCTCACCCTCCCTCACCCTCACCTCTTCCTCACACTCACTCTAACCCTAAACCTAACCTCACCCTAATCTCACCCTCACCCTCACCCTAACACTCACCCTCACCCCTCACACTCACCCTCACTCTAACCCTAAACCTAACCCTCACTCTAACCCTAACCCTCACCAGAACCCTCACTCTAACCCTAACCGTAACCCTAACTCTAACCCTTACCTTAACCCTCACCCTTGCCATCACCTTCACTCTAAACTTAACCCTTACCCTAAACCTAACCCAAACCCTAAACCTAACCCTCACCCTCACCCTCACTCTTACTCTAACCTAAACCCTCAACCTCACCCTACCTCTCAGCCTCACTCTAACCCTCACCCTCACCCTCTCACTCTCACCCTAATCCTAATCCTCACCTTCACCAACACCCTCACCCTAATCTTAACCCTCACCCTGACCCTCACCCTAACCCTAACCCTCACCATCACCATTACCCTCACCCTAATCCTAACCCTAACCTTCACCCTCAACCTCAGCCTCATTCTAACCATAACCCTAACCATAACACTGAACTTAACCCTCACCTTCACCCTTACCCTCACTCTTACCCTCACCCGTACCCTCACCCTCCCTCACCCTCACCTTCTTCCTCATACTCACCAACACTCTCAACCTCACCCACACCCTCACCCTAACCCTAAACCTAACCTCACCCTAATCTCACCCTCACACTCACCCTCACACTCACCCTCAACCTTATCCTCACTCTAACCCTCACTCTAACCCTAACCCTCAGCAGAACCCTCATTCTAACCATAACCCTAACCCTAACTCTCACCCTCGGTCTAACCCTAACCCTAACAGTCAACCTCACCCTCACTCTAACCCTAAACCTAACCCTAACCCTAAACCTAACCCTCACCATCACCCTCACCCTCAACCTCACCCTTACTCTAACCTAAACCCTCAACCTCACCCTACCCCTCACCCTCACCCTCAGCCTCAATCTAACCCTAACCCTAACCATAACCCTCACCCTTACCATCACCCTCACCCTAATCCTAACCCTCACCCTCACCATCACCCTCACCCTAATCTTAACCCTATCCTTCACCCTCAACCTCAGCCTTACTCAAACCCTAACTCTAATCCTAACCCTCACCCTCACCCTCACCCTCACTCTAACCCTAACCTTAACCCTCACCCTCACTCTAACCTTAACCCTAACCGTAACCCTCATCTTCACTTTATCCCTAACCCTAACCCCCACCCTCACCCTCATCTTTACCCTAACCCTAACCCTTTCCCTCACCGCCACTCTCACCCTCACCCTAAACCTCACCCTCACCATCAACGTCAACCTAATCCTAACCCTTACCCTCACCCCCAATCCTCACCCTCACCCTCACCCTAACCCTCACCATCACCCTAACCCTCACTCTAACCCTAACTCTCAACCTAAGCCTAATGATCACCCTTAATATTACCCTCACCATTACCCTAATCCCAACCCTCACCCTCACCCTAACCATAACCCTCACCATCACCCTAACCCTCACCCTAAGCCTAATGATCACCCTCAATATTACCCTCAACATAACCCTAATCCCAACCCTCACCCTCACACTCACATTCATCCTCACCCTCACCCTCACCCTAAACCTAACCCTCATTCTAACCCTCACCATCACCCTCACTCTAACACTAACCCTAACCCTCACCCTCACCATTACCCTCACCCTAAAACTAACCCTAACCCTAACCCTCACCGCAAGCCTAACCCTAGCCCTCACCCTAACTACCACAAACTGGGCCTTAAAATATCAGAAAGTTGTTGTTTCACAGTTCTGAAAGCCAGAAGTTCAAATTATCGTCTCATCTGGACACCATTCCCCCTAAAACCTATGAGGGAGAAACCTTCCTGCCTCTCTTAATTTTTGGTGTTTGTGGGCAGTCCTGTGTTCCTGGGCTTGTAGGTGGTCACTCCGAGCCCTGCCTCTGTCACCTCCTCTTTGTGTGCATCTCCTCCTTGGAGAAGCCCAGCAGGCACACTGAATTAAGGGCCCATGTTAATTGATTATACTTACAACGACTCTAATTCCAAGCAATGGCACATTCCAAGGCAGCGGAGTTTAGAACTTCAACATATATTTGGGGGAATACAACTGAACCCATACAGTACCACAGCCCTGGTTGAGCCCTCCTGGCTGGGCTGGCAGTGCTGACTGCTCCATCTCCAGGCCCTCGTCCTCTTCAAATATTCTGTTCACCAGCTCGTCTAACCTTTTTGTTAGTCCTTAGTAGCCCTTGGCCTTGAAAACTTGGTATTTCTGGGTATTACCTCAAGAGGACAGCACAGAGAGGGTCCAGGTAAATGCTGGTCGGCCACCCCTCACACAGGTGCTCTTCTAAGAAACACTCAGTGTTCTTAATAGCTTTTGGGTGGAGTCTTTAGCGTTTTCTATACAAAGAACCATGTCATCTGCAAAAGGTGACGCTTTTGCTTCTTCCTTTCCAGTTTGGAGGCCTCTGATTTCTTTCTCTCCCCTGACTGCTCTGGCGAGGACTTGCAGTGTGTGGTGACCCAGAGGGGTGCGTGTGGCTGCCTCGTTCCTGATGGTGGAGGAAAAGCTGCCCATCTTTCCCCCTTGAGTCTGATAGAAGCTAAGGGTTTGCCATATAGAGCCTGTATTAGGCTGTGCTACTTCCCTTCCACACCCGTTTTATGGGGTGTTTAAAGATGTGGTGCATATGTACTATGGTATGTTGCTCAGCCCTAAGGAAAGGCAAAATACTGCCATTGGCATGGATGGATCTTGAGAGTATCATGCTATCTGAAATAAGTCAGATGGAAAAGGACAAGACGATATGATTTCACTCATACGTGACATATAAAACAGAAAGCAATGAACAACACCAAACAAATAAACTCAGACACATATAATAGCATGGTGACCAGAGGGGTGGGGGTGGTCGTGGAGGATGAAGAGGGTAAAATAGCATGGTGACCAGAGGGGTGGGGGTGGTCGTGGAGGATGAAGAGGGTAAATATATGATGACAGGAATGACAATGCAATCTACAGATAATGTATCATAGAAGGATGCACCTGAAACCTAGATAATCTTATTAACCAATGTCACCTTAATAAATTAATAAAGAAAGAAGCATGGTCATGTCTGCTGATGGGATGTTAGAGGCGATAGAGTAAAGAACTTTTTGGAGCTACAGTCATCCCTGCCTGTCAATTTCTTCCCAATGAGTAGGGCCCATGCCCAGTGATGCCCTTCATGTCAGCTACGTACAACATAGCTTACACCTACGGACCATGGATTATGTGCCTGGAGGGTGCTGAGGGCAGATGAAAAAGTCACTTTGACTCAGCCATTCCCCTAAGGAAGCTCACAACCTGGCAGCAAAGTGACACAACGGCATGGACTATGACATACTTAGACATGCAAGGTGGTTGCATTTATACACAAGTACATACCGTGGAGCTCGGAATGTAGAAGGATTAATTCTATACTCAGGAATAAGGAAGGCAAATAGAGAGACACTGTGGAGAACGCAGTTCTGGGCCTAATGGCAAAGCCACTGTCTGGCTGCACGAAGTCGGTAAGACAGCTCTTCTTAGGATGTGGCCAACACCCACACAGGGCTCCGGTATCGAGAAAGGGTGCCCGGGAAGCGAGCCCTGTGCTCACACCGGCTTTCGGGGACGGGACGGAAACGGCTGTTTTTCTGGGTAGATGAGCCGCCTGCTATGGTGCTGGACTAGGCAGGCAGGGCCCCGTGGGAGGAAATAGCAGAGAGAACCTAGACATCTTGATAACCTGGTGATGCCAGGCTGCGCTGTCCCAGGGCGCACTCCGGAAAGAACAGCCCAGTGCTGAGCAGAATGAGACATCACACACATGGAGAGAGCTTGGAATTTGTGCATAGACAGTGAACTAACAGCTGTGACCCTAGAAAGGCCACTCCCTAGGAAAAAGGGGAAAGCTGAATCCAGCACACCTCCACTGAGCCAGAAATCACGCTTCGCAAGAAAAATGGGATCCACTTTGGAGTAATTTATCTGCCTGCCAGATGAAACTTAAGGCTCTTTGGAGGAGATGAGGTCATGTGGAAATGCTGCAATACATAAGCCAGCCTCCTGCCGACACTGGGAACTTACTGGATATGCTAATACACAGAAAAAAGTGACTTACAATAAAAAGATGAGTTACTAGAAATAGACCAAGATTTGATAGCTTGTGTAGTTTTATTGACCTGCCTTTCATTTGCCATTCTCTCCCTGTGCTATTAAGCCCATACAATTAATTCTTCATTCAAATACTTTGCAATTCAATCCTAGACTTTTACATTTAGTAGTTTCCCTCCCTCCCTCCCTCCCTCCCTCCCTCCCTCCCTCCCTCCCTCCCTCCCTCCCTCTTCCTTCCTTCCTTCCTTCCTTCCTTCCTTCCTTCCTCCCTCCCTTCTTCTTAGTGAACTGTACCATCTTTTTGCCTAATTTGATCATTCTTTCATGAGATTTTTAAACATATTTAAAGTAGCTATTGTAAATCTTATCTGCTAATTCCAAAATCACATTCATCTCCAACTCTGCACCCATCTGCTTCTTTTTTAAATTTATTTTTTATTGATTAAGGTATTACATGTGTACATAACTTCCCATTACCCCCCCCCCCCCACTCCCATACATGCCCTCACCCCCCAGTGTCTTGCTTCCATTGGTTATGCTTATATGCACGCATACAAGTCCTTTGGTTGATCTCTTATCTCCCCCACCCCCATCTGCTTCTTGATGGGTCACATGTTTCTGCTTCTTCTTGTCGCATAATTATTTTTATTGCAGGCTGGAAATTGTGCAGAAGGGCAGTGCATCAACGGAAGTGGACAACATTCTCCCCTCGTCAAGGCTCACTGTCTGCTCTCTCAGGCAGCAGGGTGGGCTCCGGGTGGGCTCCACTTCTTCTAGCCCAGGAGGAGTCGATGTGGTTTGGGGCTGAATAGTGGGTAATGATTTTTGCTCCCCTCTGGCATCCCACCTCCGACTCCTCCTTCTTCAGCACTATGTCTGCCCGACGTCTGGTCCTGAGACCCTCCTCTATAGTCCCACCCAGCCCCAGCTTCTTCTGTCAGTTTATCCCGTAAAAGCCCCGCGGAGGAAAATGATCGAGTCGTCGCGCTTGCGCTATGCCGTGGCTCCTTCTGGTGCCGGGCCCTGAAGGACTGGGCTTCATCCTCCGGACCTTGCAGCCTTGCCCACCACCCAGTGCTCCTCCTGGCTGCACTTCCAGACTTGGCTGAAGCCTGCGGATCATGCGGCTGCTGTCTCTGCTCATCAGGAAGGGTTTGCTCCGGCCACGAAGTTAGTTTCTCCTGACAGTCGCTCTTTTATCTGAAATCTGAAAGTTTCACTGCTTGTCAATGTTATAGCAAGATCTCTGAACTTCTGTGGCTGTCTGCATCGTCGCTGGCTGCAATGTGCAATGGTCATGTCTTAACTCAGGAATCCTCAAATCCTTCTTCAATTGTCTCCCAATAGATACAAGAACCCTACATGGAAGTTTATTTTAAATGAAATTTCAGAAAGTTTATCCCCTGGTTCTCATATATACGATGAGCAGAGTTTTGGTGGAAGCAGGACTGGAACATGTCAGATTTTCCCAGTTTCACCCACTCTGGGACCTTCAGCCGCCTCCTTTGCCCATTGCATCACTAGCATGAGCAGATCGAGTCTTCCTTCCCCACCTGCTGGTCTTCCAGGGACTGCTCATCAGTCAGGGGAGGTGTGTTCTCCACACCAGCAGCCGGCGCCCCTGAGGCTGAGCCACAGCCCCTGAAGCTCAGAACGTGGGCGTGGATTTCCTGCGGAGCCAGGGACGTGGTGACATCACACAGCTGGATGAATGGGCAACAACTACACTACAGAGTCCCAGCAATATCTCCCAGGCCAGCCAGGACGGGCGTGGTGCCTTGCTGGTCCTCCACCTCCCCCTCCTCTCATCTTGGGCTGCTCCTTCAGAACAGAACTTGCACGCTGTGTCTTCCTCCACCTCTGGTTTGGGGGAAGCTGGGTGAAGACAGCCTGAATCATGCATCTCAAAGCCACACAATGGAAGGAAAGGGAACAACAATAACTGGATCCTTCCGGACACTGGAGGCAAATGTCTAGTCGCATGAGTGAGGTTGTTTACCTGCAAGAGTTACTTCAGCCCATGCGCATGGAAAGATGTTGTGTCTACGAATGGGATGGCTTTCTGATTCCCATCTCCGAATCAGAAAGCCATCCCATTCATAGACACAACATCTTGAAGGGGCAGAATGATAACAGTGTCTGAAAACACGATATTCCACCAGGAGTAGAATTCATGTCTCCTACTTAGTTTTAAAATTTGTTACTATTTTTTAATTCTATTAAATGTATTGGGTGGCATTGGTTAATAACATTATATAGGTTTCAAGTGTACAATTTTATAATCCATCATCTGTATATTCTATTGTGTGTTCATCATCCAAAGTCTAGTCTCCTTTCCTCACCATGTATTTGAACCCTTGTACCCTCTTCAACCTCCCCCATCTCCCTTCCTCCCTGATAACCACCATACTGTTCTCTATATCTATGAGTTTTTTGTTTGTTCATTTGTTGCTTTTATATCCCACACATGAGTGAAATCATGTGGTTTTTCTCCCAAGAAGACATACAAGTGGCCAACAGATATATGAAAAGATGCTCAATTTCACTAGTTATAAAGGAAATGAAAATCAAAACCACAACGAGATATCACATCACACCTGCTAGAATTGCTGTTATTGACGAGACAAGTAATCACAAGTGTTGGAGGGTGTGGAGAAAAAGGAAACCCTGTACATTGCTGGTGAAAATGTAAGTTGGAACAGCTATTGTGGAAAACAGTACGTAGGGGCCTCAAAAAATTAAGAGTACAGCTCTCATATGACCCAGAACTCAACAAATCTGAAAACATTTACTTCTAAAAATATATGCACCCTTATGTTCACTGCACCATAATTCACAGTGGCCAAGACGTGAAGACAACTTAAGTGCCCTGTGATGGATGATGGATAAAGATGTGGTACATACATACAAGGGAATGCTACTTAACCTAAGAAAGCATGGAATAATGCCATTTGTGACAATATGGATGGATCTTGAGAATATCATGCTAAGCAAAATGGTTTACTTGGCTTATTTATTTAGTTATTTTTTTCTGATCCAATGATTTTCTGTATTTCTACCTCCAATCATAAAAAAGTTGGCTGTGATTCATGAAACTGCTGTGGAGTAGCTGTTTCTGGTACAACTCGCACACCTTTCTGGGCCCCCAGTTCCTCATCAGATAATATAAGGGTCAGGTGCAGTGAGCGTGTGAGCACCCCTCGGGGTGCAGAGCCGGTGCCCAGCACTGTGAGCCCGAGTCTGAATTGCTGTGCTTCCAGCAAGCGCTCTGCACCCTGTGGCTGCAGCAGAGGCCCTCCCCCGCAGATGCCAATTGCTGCTAGGAGTCTGCGTGCCATTAGCTCCCCCATCTTCACTCTCCAGCTTCAGCAGTAATTGAATGCTCAGTCTTTGTTGTATTCGCTACCCTGACACCATTGATTAAAATGCAGCCATAACCACTGTCTTAAATGGGGTTTAGAGGTAGGCTCATTAGACTTAGGCTCATTACAGTTAACTTCAAAGATAAATGCAAAATCATGTCATCCCAGCGCTACCCTGAAAACTGCTTCTACATTCTTTCCTAAAGCTGGCCTCCCTTCCTCACATCAGAGCAGAACTAGCCTGAATATTTCAGTGAAACCCAATATTCCTCCCAAGGAGAGCATTAAAAATGCAACGCCCCAGATGGGCTCGCGGCCTTCCTGGGCCGCGAGCCCTGCACACCTCATGCCACAGGCCGCTGTGTGATTGGCCTGGGATCCCTCGCGGAGGTCCAGCGGGACCGGTTACCAGGGTGGGGAGGTCCATGCAGGAGGGGGGTCCCTCTTCCCACTGCTTTCCTCCCAGGAGGTTGGGGCTCTGAACGTCCAATGAGTATCCACCGGGCTCCTGGGCATTTGCAAGAAATCACGGCCCCTTGGTTCTCCCAGCGGATTCCTGGCATTAGGCAGAGTGTTTATGCCACTTATTCTCATCCACAGTCTCATGAAAAGGGGACAGAGGCACAGCGGGACTGGCAGGCTGCACCCCACTCCCTTCCCATCACAGTGGGCAGACAGAAAACGTCTGGAAACACATCACTTCAGGGACTTGACCAAGGGTGAACTTTGCAATTGGACAGAACAGACTTAGCTCCTGATGGTCCCGAGGCTGGCCTGGGCGGTGCTCCGGAGGGCAGCCTCCACATTCCTGTCGTCTGAGAGCAGAATGGCTATCACTGGTAGGAGCCAGCGAGGTAGTGAACAAGGGCCCTTTGCATCGCCTCTGCGTGTCATGAACGTGGATGGACGCCCTCGTCCCGTCCCCTTGGCTTCCATGGTTATGCCAGCCATGTGCTGTGGTTCAAAGGCTATGACATGGATTTGAAACCCCTGTACTGGAATGCCTGGCACCTATGAGCAGGGGACAGAATTTTCTAGAATATTCTACATTCTACTGTATCATCTAAACAACTGTGTGTTCCAGGTTTTTATTCAACAGTTAACTGCCACACGTCCAAAATGGAAACCATCCCCATTTCTTCCATATGCACTGGAATATTAACAAATTTAATTTACCATAATTTTCTGTACTAATCCAGAGATGTCACCAACAAGTCTGATTCTAAAATTGGGCGACCAGACTTGATATGTGAGGTTTGCTGCTCTAGTGGCGCGTGGCACACAAAGGGTTCATGCGATGAGTCTGCCTCGGTAGGCTCCCTGGCGTCCCTCCAATAATCAGACGGCAAATTAAAATATGTCATCGAACAGCGACCAGGATTTGATGGTGACCGAAGGGGAGGAAGCTAAGAAAAAATGAATGAAAATGAAAGGAAACCTTGCTTTCTAACAACAAAGCTAAGCATGGAACAGGCTGGCGTGGGGGGGTTGGGGGGAGGGGGGAATGTGTCAGCTGACAAGAACGCAGCCACTCAGGACGGAAAACCATCAGAGCGGGTCTTTCTTTTCCCATGAAGCCGGATGGCGTCGCGCAGGTGCCACCGGGTCTTGGGTCTGTGTGTCCTGTCCAGGGATTAACTTGTCTTTTATCCTCAGGTTTGCTGCTTCGTGTGACAGTGATGGTGGAGCCCACTAACACCCCGGGTTCTGGCTCCAGGACAGGCTGGGAAGGCAAAGGCTTCTATCTCCCTAAGGAAGGAAGTCTGTTCCTCCTTCCAGATCCATGGAATGGACAACCCCAAACATGGACGGGTGAAGGCACACCTGTACAGTTCGTCTGTCAGCGGTTCACATGCACACTCACCTGCTTCCAACATCCTGAATGCTGTTGGGGAAGTCACTTTGCCTGTTCAATTAGTAGCCATAGAAGTCACAGTTTCTCATCAGCCTCCTGCTCCCCACCTCCTGAAGACAGCCCCGTGCCTGGCACACAACCTTGGTCACGCCCTCGCGGTTCTTGTCCCTTCAGGAGAGCGATGATGAAATGTGTCAGTGACAGTATCTCTAAGTGTGCAGCCTAAGCTAGCAGCTTTCAATCTGTTTTTCATTACAATTATAACAATCCACATCCTCGCACAAATTTTGTCAAGTACACACTGCAGTGTCCAAAATGTCAGCCAACTGACCAAGGCCCAGGACCAGGTGGTGGCACAGCTAGTCGGTGACGACTCGGGCCTGTCTCAGTCCTGTGTGCTCTTGGAACTTCCAGGCATGAAGCCTCCGCCTGCGGGGAAGAAGCATGAGACGAGGGAGGGTAGAGCTTCGCAGCAGCCTCCCCAAGCCTCGGCAAGCAGGGCTCCCGGCTTGCGTCTGTGCCTTCCCGAGGCTGAGCGGGGCCAGAGAAGCAGAGCAGAAGCAGAGCCTTGCCTGCTGCAGCCATGGGCAGGCCTGGTGGCCCACGCCACGCCGTCTGCTCCGATAGCTGCTCAGATGCGGTTCCTTTGACTTCTATTGTACCTGACAGACACGGGCAAACAACATTTACTTTTGCTTTTAAGGACACTTCTGTGGCTTCTGGAGCTGCTTGAACGTGAAGGTGACCCGAGGCTCCATCTATAATTGCAATACAAGAGATGCTAATTAGGTTCAAGAGTCCCATGTGCTCTGGGAAAGCTGTGCAATCACCCTCAGAACAGCAGGTAAACCTTCCGTCACCCAGGGGCCTCCCTCACTGCCCAGGAGCAGCTGCATTCTGACGGCCGCCATAATACGTGGTTTTTGCTGGTTCTTAGGATCCGACATAAATAGAATCGTGTGTTTGTGTGTCTGGCTGCCTTGCTTTTGAGATTCACCCCTAGTGTTGCCTATATCCATCCTGAGTTCCTTCTTTTTGCTGTGATTTGTTTTATTACATAAAGACTCAACTTTTTAAAAAATCCATGTCCCTGTTAATGGGCATGTGGGTAGTTTCCTGCTTGGGGCTCTTTTGGCTACAACTGCTATGAATGTTTTTACACAAGAGGTATTTGAGGACATTTGTCTTTAGCAGTGTTATCTAGAAACAATTGATATAAAATAAAAGGCAATATTTGTGAAATCCTCCCTCCCCCCAACTGGTGGGCAGAGTTATGATGTTACCGGCATCATGAACCACCAATCAGCGCACGCCAAGTGCCCTGGGGCCCACCCCTTCCTGTTCCACCCTGGGCCCAACCCCTTCATGTTCCTTCCCTTAAAAGGACTCTTCACCCACGCATGTGTTACTGTCTCTCCCTTCCTTCTGCAGGGGGCAGTCCAGTTGGGTCCCTCCTTCTCCTCCCACCCCTTCCTGGTTTTTCCTCCTCCGTAAGGAATCTCACTCGTTACTCCAGAATAAACCTTCCTTTTAATGTATCTTGGTTTCTGACTCCCATTTCCTGCACCTCAAACATTACATCTGGTGTCAAACCCGAGTGAGGGCATGCTCCCTGTTTGACCTTTCATGGTCCAGCCCCCCCCCCCCGCACTCCCCCCTTTCTTCTTTCTTTGTGGCTCAGGATACTCGGCTTTCTTCCCTTGGCTAGGCAACGTCAGCGGTAAGTCCCAACCCGTGCTAATTCCTGGCGGTTTTTCTGGCATCTCTATCCGTAAACCGTGGCCCGCGTCAGAGATTGCCTTCCGGGCATAGCCCTCTGGGCCTCTCCAAGAGAGGTTCCAAACCTGGGGAGGCAGCAAAGATGTTCCTGCTCCCCTCAGTTCCCGGCCTTTTGGCCTCCAGCCTTTTGGCCTCCATCCGGACCCCAGGAAGTAGAGGAGACGTCCTCTACTGTCCCTTGGGTTCCCTGTCGTAGCATTGGCTCAAGGATTGGGACACTGGTCCTTGACTTTTCGCTATCTGACCCCAGGAATTGGAATGGGCACTCACCAAAGATACCTCGAGGGTGTCTCCTCACCAATCTGGCTACTTCTGTAACGTGGCATGGCCTCAGTGGATCCAGATGACCCTGAAAGCAGGACTAACATGATCTCAGTAATTTCTGCCGGAAAGCTGGGAAGTGGCGAGGTTCCATATGGCCAGGCTTTTTTTCTATCTGCTCTCCCATCCCTCCCTCTGCTCCTTCTGTTCCACAGCCCGGGTTCTCCCAGCTCACGAGAAACCCCCTCAAACTGCTCCTCAGCCAGACTCTGACCCCCTCTGTCTCTGACTCTTTGGACCCAGTCACTCTCTTATTTCCACCCCTCTCGCTCCTGCTGCCTGCTTTCTGCTCCCTTTCCGCTGCGGCTGCCACTTTCCCGGCCACCCCTTCTCTGTGGCTGCCGCCGCTGCCGCTGTGGGAACCACCCTCACCGCCTCAGGCCTCGAGCCGACCAGAGGCTGCCGTGCAATGCAGAGCCACCCACCCACCATCCCGCCAGCCACTCCAAACAGCTAAGTGAGATTACTGTTTTGGGTTGCTCTTCCCTTGTGTATTGTGGGCAGCCAGCCAACATGTTGGCCACGTGGGCTGCTGTTCCGCCATCTTGAAATGACTAGTCCCACCCATCTCTGACTGAATGGTCTGCTGTGGGGGCCGCCATTTTGAACCACAAAGTCCTGCCCCTGCAGGCCCGGCCTGGTGTGGCCACCCGCTGCTGCACTCTTCCTCCTCTGGCCCGCGGCCTGCCTCCTGCTCTGCCACCCCCACTGCCCTAATGCCTTCTCAGACCCAGGATCGAGATCCAGTGAGCAAGGCATTTAAGGTTTTAATGCCCGTGAGGAGCAGGCAGAGTAAGCCCACCTTCAACAGGAGGTGAGTCTGCAAACCCAAGCCTTGCTACCTTTGAGGCCGACTGCAGCCATGCATGGTACAAAGGGGACTGTGCATGGTGGGGTGCAACGAGAAGATGAACGTCACCTGGAAGATGCTTCAAATGTGGAAATGAAGGCCACTGGGCAAAGCAGTGCCCTGGCCCCTGGCTCCAACCAAGCCCTGCCCGGCGTGCAGTCAAAACGGCCACTGGAAAAGTGACTGCCCCTGGAAAAGTGACGGCCCTCTGTGTCTCAGCGTAGAGAGGCTGCCCTTCCAGGTAATGACCCGCTGCTGGCCATGCTGGAACTGGCTGAAGACTGGAGATGCCAGGACTCGATGACCCCCATCACCCTCACCGAGTCCAGGGTAATGCTCAAGGTAGTGGGTAAGCAGGTCTCCTTTCTGGTTAACATAGGGGCTACCTTCTCTGTCCTGACCTCCTTTTTCCGGGCTACTCTTCCCTTTCACAATCTCGGTCATGGGTATTGATGGCAAATCACCTTTTAATGCTCTGAAAACTGCTCTGGCCTCAGCGCCTTCTCACCCCGTCCTCTCCCCCCACTCCAACCTTTCTAGAGAACAACTTCCTTGCTGGCACAGGCTTATCAGAAACTTAGATAAAAAGGTGGCAGTTTTGAATTCAAGCAGCTAGAGGCCTGTTCCCTCCTCCCCCTGCCTTTTCTAAATATTTTAAATAGCATACAATACTGAAACATTAATTGCTAGACATGTTTAGAAATATTTAATGGAAGGTATGTTGAAAGAAAGAAAGAAGTTCTAAAGTTAACTGTTGACAAGAATTGTAGAAAGACCCACTGTACCAGGACACTAAAGAAACACCAGTAGGCCCCCTTTCCTCACCCTACCTTGTTCGCCAGGCTTTTTCTAAGCTCCGGGATACCCTTCTCGCCTCTCTCTCTCTCTCTCTCTCTCTCTCTCTCTCTCTCTCTCTCTCTCCCCCGGACATCTCTAAGCCTTTCCAACCATTTACTGATGAAAGACAGGGAATAGTTATGGGGGTCCTCACCCAGCCCCTAGGGCCAGCTTTCACTCCTGTAGCCTACCTATCCATACAGCTTGATCCCACGGTTCGGGGATGGCAGCCCTGCCTCCGGGCTATGGCTGCAGCCACTGTTCTCATCAAGGAGGCCCAGAAGATTTGCCTCCAGCAACCCTTACAGGTCTTCTCCACCCATAGATTACAGGATCTTCTGTCCCACTGATCCTTATCTCTCCTTGCCCTCTCTCACATGCAGGAACTCCATCTCCTGTTCCTCGAGAATCCTGACATCTCCCTAACCCAGTCCCCAGCCCTAAACCCAGCTACTCTCCTTCCCGCTGCCTCCACCCAACCTGCGGCAATGCACTCCTGCCTAGAGGTTGTCGAGGCCCTCACTCAACCTCAGGCGGGACTCTCAGATCTTCCTCTCTCTAATCCTGACTTAACTCTGTTTGTGGATGGAAGCTCGTGCCTAGACCCCCAGGGACATCAGAAAGCCTCCTATGCAAGAGCAACACTCGAGTGGACCTTGGAGGTGGCCTTCATCCCTCTTCACCTCGCCCACACTGCGAGAGGCAGTCACGAGTGCCTGCTCCTCCTGCTCCACATGTGCAGCTGTCTCACCCCAGGGAGGAATGCTCCCCAACTTCTTTACCCATCAAATGAGGGGACACCTTCTAGGGCAGGACTGGAAGGGAGACTTCACCCATATGCCTCCCCACAAGAAGACCAAATATCTGCTTACCATGGTAGACACCCTGACAGGGTGGGTAGAGTCCTTCCCCACCCACAAGGAAACTGCTGAGGTTGTGGCTGAGACCCTAATAACACACATAATCCCTAGGCTCGGCTTTCCACCTCCATACAATCAGACAACGGCCCAGCATTTATATCAAGGGTCGTTCAGCAGGTTAGCACCTCACTTGGCATCTCCTGGAAGCTGCACATACGCTACTGCCCACAATCATCAGGTAAGATAGAGAGGATCAACAGCCTCCTTAAAGACCATCTAACTAAACTCTCTCTAGAAATTCGCAGATCCTGGCCGGACCTTCTGCCCATGGTCCTGACCGGAATCCAGGCTACACCAAGGAGCCCCACCTTTTTACCTGCCCTTACTCAGGCAACTGCTCCAGGAACACGCTGATAAGTTTCTGCCCAGGCCTGGACCAGCCAACCAAGACTCCTGAGGACCAGCCTCCAGCTGGGGGACTCATTCCTCCTCAAGAACCTTACCCCCCAGGTTGTATTTCAGCTCCAGGCCCAGAAAAGCAGA
This sequence comes from Corynorhinus townsendii, assembly GCA_026230045.1. Classification (NCBI taxonomy): domain Eukaryota; kingdom Metazoa; phylum Chordata; class Mammalia; order Chiroptera; family Vespertilionidae; genus Corynorhinus; species Corynorhinus townsendii. Next base: position 104,972,764 of record JAPDVU010000004.1, on the reverse strand, counting down.
AAAACCAGACAAGTGACACTGTGGCAGCCTCAGGACCAGCCTTTACCTCCCAAGTGAGGTACCTCCCAACAGGATTGCTCTCGATACTTCACCAACCAGTCCCTTGGGGAAATTATGCTGCTGCATTCCTCGTCCAGCCTCCCATCATTAGGCCAACTGGTGTCTATTACTTTAATTTTGCTCTTTACCCCCTTTCTCATGTGCTGTTTCACTAGTCTTTTGCAGAACAGAATGCAGGTGTTCACCAACCAGAAGGTGGGAGAGATCTATCTGGCCCTGAATTCAGAACCTACCAGAATCCTTGAGACTCTGGGTAGACACCCATAACAATGCCCCCTCTCAGCAGGAAGTAGGTATGGAAATGGACCTTCAGCCCCTGACCTTGCCTGGACTCTCAATTTTTTTATAATCCCACAAAAAACCTGGAATGTGAGATTCTCCCACCCCCCAATGGTGGGTGGAATTATGATGTTACCGGGGTCATGAACCACCAATCAGCGCACACAGAGTGCCCTGGGCCCAACCCCTTCCTGTTCCTTCCCTTAAAAGGACTCTCCACCCATGCACGTGTTACTGTCTCTCCCTTCCTTCTGCAGGGGGCAGTCCGGTTGGGTCCCTCCTTCTTCTCCTCCCACCCCTTCCTGGTTTCTCTACCTCCTCCGTAAGGAATCTCGCTCGTTACTGTGGAATAAACCTTCCTTTTAATGTATCTTGGTTTCTGACTCCCGTTTCCTGCACCTCGAACCTTACATCATTGAAGGTGTATAATGAGATGGATTTGGACAAAGAAAACCATCATGGCCACAATCAAACCTATGAATGCACCCATCCCCCAAAAGTCCCCAGGGTTCCTTGTTCCATTTCCCTGTTGGCCTGTGCCCCCCACTGGCATGGCTTTCTGGCACCAATCAGTTTGAACTGTGTAGAATAAAAGGGAATCACAGGTTATTATTTTATAGTCATCATCAATGGTCTGAATAATTATTGATAAGGCTCCATCTTTTCTTAAATCCCAGGTTTGATCATTTGAGGCTTCTCATCAGTGTTCCACTGAGCAGGCTCCACACGGTGCCCAGACACTGCAAGGCTCATTCTTCTATTACTGACTCATCTCCCCAGGAGAAAAAGAAGGCAGATGTTTGCTGTTCCTTCTTGCTACTTCCTGGCCAACATTAAAAATGCAAAGTGAAATTGCTATAGTCCTGTGGATCCCTTCCCCACCACTTACTGAATGGATTTGAAAATGAAGCAGCATCTATCTCCTGTGATTGATTAAAATGCCTCCACTTCCTCCCTCCCTCTTGCTTCTATTCCATGGCCATGCAGCTCAAGAGGGCTCCATCTTGCACGTTTCACAAACCCACTTGATTGGCCCTCAGATACTTCTCAGAGAGCAGCACAGTGTCTACCAGCGACGGTGACCAGAGCATGGAGAAGGGCCCTCATGCGGAGGGAGCCACTCCTGTGACCCCCTCTGCCTCTCGTCCAGGGGCCGCTCTTCTGCTGCTGCCTACAGACCACCCGTCAACTAGCCCTGGGTCATCTGTTATCAATGAGGCTTTATTCCCACAAGTGTCTGCACATTGAAAGGAGACATAGAACGGAAATAAACTATGATTCTCTAAGGACTTCATTTCAACTTCACACATTGTGGAGCACTTGTGGCCTCGGTCGGACTAACCAACCCTGAAAGGCCACCTCAGGGTCCCACAGGGCTCAGTAACCAATGTGATAGGAACACAATGGTGAGACTGTGCCCTTAGGATTTTATGACCCAAAACTAAATTTGGTAAAATACCCAGAGATCATGGACTTGCAGGTCATTGACCAACATTAAGTAAACTCAAAGGAGATGGATATGAAGATGCAGAATAATGATGTATTAGGTTACAATATGTCCAGCAGACTTGGGTTTCCCCCTTAACATACCAAGGGCCTTGTGCCTTGTCGGCCAGTGGACACGCAGATCCCACTTCTCACACATCCCAGGAGTAAAGGAGGTGTGAGCGGCGAGATCATCTCCTGAAAGTGACAGAGGAGGTGCCCTGCTCTCCAACCTGCATGCCCACATCAGGCACTGTCTGCCCTGGGCAGAGTCCCATGGATCCTGACATGGCTGTCCCAGCACATTTCTATCTTTTCAGGAATAATTCCTACATGAATACAGATTTACTTTAAAACATGTGTTAGTTGCCCTGGCTGGTAAGGCTCAGTTGGTTGAGCATCATCCCATACACCAAAAGGTCACAGGCTCGATTCCTGGTGAGGACACATACCCAGGTTTCGGGTTTGATCCCTGGTTGGGGTGTGTGCAGGAGGCAGCCAATCGATGTTTCTCACCTTTATGTTTCTCTTTCTCTTTCTCTCTCCCTTCTTCTCTTTCTAAAATCAATAAAAATATATTTTTAAAAAAGTGTGTCAGTTAAAATAATAATCTTAGTAAATAAGAGGCTGTATTTCTTTTCTTTTAAAAAAATTTTTACAGAGAGGAAGGGAGAGGGAGAGGGAGTTAGAAACTGATGAGAGAGAAACATCGATCAGCTGCCTCCTGCACACCCCCTACTGGGGATGTGCCTACAACCAAGGTACATGCCCTTGACTGGAATCGAACCTGGGACCCTTGAGTCCACAGGCCGATGCTTTATCCACTGATCCAAACTGGTTTGGGTGAGGCTGTATTTCTTGAACATTGTTTATGCCAGGAATTGTTCTAAGTGCTTTACATGCATTAACTCATGTAATTTTCATGACATCTTCCCTATGAGGAAGCTGATGCACAGAGACCCAGGACTGGCCCGTGTCTGCCAGTGCTTTGAACCCAGGAGCTTATGATACTCTCCATCTGTCAACCAGGCTGTAGTTCGCATCTTGGCCTGGAAGGCTTTAAGGCAACATGGTGTTTTTCTAATCCACTGTAAGCTGATTAGCTCCTAGGAATGGCTCCCGCGCCATCGCAGCACTGCAGTTGCCAGATTGTGTAGTTTCTAAATTAAAAGGAACTAATCCGAGATGGATTCAGACTTCATTGCCAAGCAGACTTTCTAGCTTCTAGTGTTTCTTCCACTTCTCCACTGAGGACTGAGTCACCCCAGAAACCCTGTGTCTGGCTAGAGATCCCAGGAAAGTTTTACAAAAGATCTGAGGCACCGCAGGACAGACAAGCCGGCCTCGGAGGACCCGGAGCAGCGCTTACAGGGAGCCAAGCCATGACGACGTCTCAGGGAAGCATGACCGGTTTCAAGGAAATAAAAGTGTGTGCTGCGTGTGCTAAGGATGGTTTGGCTGCTGAGGTGGCCGGTGCTGCCCTGTGAGGACTGTGTGGGAGCCATGCTTGTCCTTGGAGGCTGTGAAGTAACTGGGGAGACACCCACTCGGGCCAGACTTGTTCCAGGCCCCTCCACTGCTCAGGGCGAGGCCACCATGCAACTGAGAACCGGAGGGAGGGAGGGAGGGAGGGAGGGAGGGAGGGAAGGGTCACCTGTCCCACATGACAGCGTCTCTCCCATGGCCCTGCAGTGTTGCCTGCACTGTTCTTGGTTTTCAGCCTGTTTGGGGTGAAGGGTCCTCTTGAGGAACAGGGTGAGGTGACAGACTACATGCCTGAAACATGCTGGTGCATATAAACCAAATACACACGTGCCCGGGACTCTGAATACAAGCCTGGAGTTTGTCCCCCAAATCAGAGCCTGGTGATGGGCTATTTCCCTTGGGTGAAGACTGCTGTTTCCAGAAGAGAACGGAGCCCCTCAGTGAGCAATGCCCAAAGGAAAACTATACGACTTCATTTGGGACAAGCAAACAGCCCGCTGCATTCTGATAGAGGAAGAGCTGCTTCTGTGGGGAAGGAGAGGGCCTTGAAGAGGGAGGGACAGGCCAGGGAAAAGGGGGTGCAACCTCGTTCTGACCCAGGTTGTGCTTTTATGGGGTGACCATGCAGATGGTTATGGACTGTGGCAGCGGACAGCATCTGAGGAGGATATCCCACTCCACTCTCCATTAATGCCAGGGTGTTTCTGCATCTACTAGGGTTCAGGAATCTGGAGAAGGGGCTGAGACGTAAATTAATAAAGAAGTTAGAGAAGAAATATGAATTTGGAAGGCATTTTGGGGTAGCCAGAGGAGGCTTAGTTCTAGTAACTAAGTTTCCTGAATCTCTGGGCCCAAGGCTTTTTATTCCTACATTTTTCCCTATAGCAAAGCAGATATACATATCAAAGGTAAGGTCTGGTAAATAATAAAGGACCATCAGGTTGGGGGAATTGCCTTCAGCTGTCTGGTAGCAGGTAATAACATGCAGATTTTCAGCCCTGCTGAAACCCCAAGTTCCATCAACCTTTTGATGAACTTCTTGCATTTATGACCTGCTGGAATTAGCCTCCAGCATATTCCCCTTCTTTGATTTAATAAATTTAACAAGAATGTATGTCATTTGCAGAGTTCAGGTCCTTTTAAGATTTTTAAATTCAATGGAAAGGTTTGAGTTCCTTCATGTGCCTTTAAATTGCTGCCAGGCATCAAAGGAATCAGTCTGCAGTAAGCTCCTTTCTGGGCCAACAGTTCTTTGAGTCCCCTTCCCAATCATTGTCCCCTGTGACATGACAGCAATGATATTCTAGTTCTGGATGGTGGACAAATGGTGGTCAATGGCAATGCAGGTCCAACCTTCTCTGGCTTTGTCCCAGGCAACCTGCAGCGATGCACAGCTGCTGACTGCTAGCATGGCAAGGCGTCTTTTCCATCCCCCGTCTCTGGACTGTTCCTCCTCTCATCAGCATGTTGCTGAGCTCATCAGCATGTTGCTGGGGGCCACCGCTATCTGTGGCTGGAATAGTCTGGATAGTTCCTCTCTCTGATCCATTGTTGCAGGAATCCACATGGCCTTGGAGGAGTTTTCTGGAAATATATAAGCATATCCTTCACCAAAGGTTAATAAAGAAATCCTTTCTATAAACTAGACTTGGGATCTCTTCATTTTTCCAAACTATTTTCCTTTGGCTTATTCTGACAACCTATGTGTCTTGCCATCAACATTACAAGTGAAAAAATTTCAAAGTAAAAAAATATTTTAAGGAATTAAAGCTTGATGTAGTTTACTTACAGGAGATTACTCCACCATCCCCCCTTTATTGTTTTAAATAATATCCAGAGGCTTTTGGAAATCCTGCAATGCAGTCTTGATAGCTTTTTAATTCAATTCTTAGTACAGAAATATGACTGTGTAGGGAGCGGTTATAGGGTTAAGCGTCGGACTGACCTGCTGGCAAAGCCACAAACAAGTCCCAGCTTAGAGGGCCCAGCCCTCTTAGCATAATTAAGCTTGATCTTGTGACTGCTCCCTAGATCTTTCCTGAGTAGCTAATGGGCTGTGGGAGGTGTAGCAAGTGCTGTCAAAACAAATGAAACTTACAAGAACATTGTAAATTACCTTGTTTACCTCTGACTATAAAATAAAACATCAGCTTGCAGTCTGGATCTGTTCTGTGGTCTCAGTCATGCACAGAAGATCCACCTTGACCCAGCTTATTCTCTTTGTCTGTCTTTCCTTCATCCTTCACCGGCCCTCCCTCAGGCTCGCCGAACCCTTGGCTGGGCTGGTGCGGCACAAGTGGTGCCCAATGTGGGGCTGAGTTCGGGCCAAGTTGCACTCAATGCGGACCTGAGTGTGAGGGAACTGCAACTGTCAGGTGAAAGGAGGCCCCAAGGCGTGTGCACGCAGTAAGTAAGGTAAGGGTGTAGTACTAGCTAGGTGTAAAACATGGGAAATTCAGGATTGCAGGGAAAGAATGTATGCGTATCCATGCTTAGGGCTGTGCTCCAAGCAAGGGGCTGTTCTGTGCAGTAGGAACAGCTTTTCAATTTTTTGGATTTTGTGAGTAAAACCTGCCCATGGTTTTCTGAGGAAGAAAAGGTAAGTATAGAGGCATGAGAGAAGGTAGGAAAACAACTTCATGATCATTATATAGCTGAAGGTCCAAAGAAAATTCCTGCCTCTACTTTCAGTCTGTGGTCCCTGATTCAGGACTGCCTTAGAGCCCACTCCAGAAGGGGAGTGGAGGAATGTGTCAGGGAAATCAAGACAGATGGGGGAAAGTTGCCAAAGGCTTCTGACTCCACCATCGGTGCCTCCACCACTGCCTCCAGTCCCTGGGCTACAGCTCCTGTGGGAGAGAGCCTCCGGATGATGCGCTTCCTCCCAAATATGAGCAAGGATTGGAGGAAGCAAGGGAACAGCACCAGTAGGTTTGGGATGATGGGGGTGGAGATATGCTACATTCTCTTAGCTCTGGCAAATGGATGTCACCCACATACCGGAATTTGGTAAACATAGATGGGTACATGTTAATGTAGATACCTACTCCTGCTTTATCTTTGCGACTCCCCAAATGGGAGAGAGTGCCAAGCATGTAATTAATCATTGCCTAGCTGCCTTTGTGGTACTAGGTCCTCCCTTAGTGCTAAAGACGGACAATGGACCCACATACACTAGTTCTGCTTTTCAACACTTTTGTCAGCAATATCAAATTTGTCATAAAACTGGTATCCCTTACAACCCTCAAGGTCAAGCAATAGTGGAAAGAGCAAACCGTACTCTTAAAATGCAATTACTAAAACAGGAAGGGGGAGGCAGATGTTATGTGTCACCTCAAAACAAACTCAGTCATGTTCTTTATGCTTTAAATTTTTGAATTGCGATGCAGAGGGTCATACAGCAGCCGAAAGGCATTGGGCCTCCTGTACAATAGCCTCTGCAGGGTTAGTGCTATGGAAGGATGCTCAAACTGGACAATGGTTTGGATCAGATCCAGTAATGATGTGGGGAAGAGCTTGTGTTTGTATCTTTCCAGAAGGAGCAGCACAGCCAATTTGGGTGCCAGAGCGTTATGTGCATCACCACAATGGACCCAGAGAAGCTCCTTGTCCCATCATTCAAAAGACTGAGAGTTGCCCCAATGACAGCACAGCAGTAAAGGAAGATGACAAAGGCTATACAAAAGACCGAGGTGCCAACATGGGGTTAGCTGAAGAAGTTAACAACTGAGGCCCAGCAGATGGCAGAAAAGAAAGAAGTGGAAGCTACTTCCTCAATCATGTTTCTGGCCATGCTAGCATTGGTTAGCTGCCAGTCTTCTGCAAACTGTTGCACAGCCAAGTCCGAGGATTCTTGAGTAAATCAGCAAAAGAAACTTTCATTTAGTAGAAAAATGTTACTGTAGTTTGATTTCTCTATTATTGTTGTGTTGCATTGGCATTGTTTTATTAATAACCATGTCTGGGATTTACATTGGCATTGTTTTGTTACTGGGTTTTGCATTGGCATTATTTTGTTAATATTTTAATAGTCAGAACTTTGTTTTGATGTTTAAGTTTTACTTTCACTATTAGTAGCTTAAAATTAAAAGAAGGGTGAGATGTAGGGAGCGGTTATAGGGTTAAGTCTCAGACTGACCTGCTGGCAAAGCCACAAACAAGTTCCAGCTTGGAGGGCACAGCCCTCTTAGCATAATTAAGCTTGATCTTGTGATTGCTCCCTAGATATTTCCTGGGTAGCTAATGGGCTGTGGGAGGTGCAGCAAGAGCTGCCAAAACAAGTGAAACTTACAAGAACATTGTAAATTACCTTGTTTACCTCTGACTATAAAATAAAGCATCAGCTTGCAGTCTGGATCTGTTCTGTGGTCTCAGTCATGCACAGAAGATCCACCTAGACCCAGCTTTTTCTCTTTGTCTTTTCTTCATCCTTTGCCAGCCCTCCCTCAGGCTCGCCGAACCCTTGGCTGTGCTGACGTGGCACATGACTGCTCTGGATTCATTGTATTATTAGCAACTTTATTATGAGATAAACCATCAGTAAAAAATTAGTTAATGTTTCAGGAATAGTTTCCTGCCTAGTAAAACTAGTTCCTCTGAATATTTATTTATTTTAATTTGCCAATTTAAATTAGTCAGAAATAAGGCTTATTTTCTAACTTCATTTGTCCTTGGGTGTTGACAGTAAATGACACTAATTAAATTTCTGCTATTAGTCTTTGAGTAATTGCACATAAGCATTGTTTAAGGAGGCAAAACACGAATTATTTACTTTTCTCTTTAAGGCCTAATACATTGACTTTTAATTACAATTTTCTAGACATTTGAAGAAAATATCCTTTTATTTCCTCCCAGAGTAATTCCTAGGCCTCCTTTAGAGAATTTCTTTTTTAAACCTCTTTTCTTTTTTTTACACCAAACAACCTACATGGTTGCTTTTCAGATGCTGACTGGTACTGCTGCCTACATATTAAGTGACTCTTTATTTATGGTGACTACTAATGATTAGATTTAATGCTTGAATTCAGTTTACCCTGTAAATATTAGCGAAAGAGATTTTAAAAAATTTTAATTTCTCCTTTTTATAATTTATTTTAAACAGTATTCATTTTTGTCAGTGTCATTTGCATACACAAAGGGGTTATGGGAGGTCTCAGTAACTTTCAGAGGACTGGAGGTATGCAAATTTTTATCTTGCCCTTTGTTAAAGCCAATTGCTTACAAAAATATTGGCTTCTCATTTAACTGAAATTATATGAGACCCTGATTATATTTTAAAAAGCTAATTTATTTAGTAACTAAAGTAGGCATCTTTAGTGAAAAAGTAAAGTAAGTAAATTTATATATTTGATTTTTGAGGTACAGATGACATCCCATCCCTCCAGCCTATTTGAAGTGCAGGCTGCCACTTGTTTTTAAAATTCTGCAGCTGAAAAATTCAGCTTTACTTAAGAAATATTTAGTAACTTTGCCTTGCCCTCCCTTAGAGGTCGAAATCTCTATAATATTTAAAATATATGTATATAAATAAAATATATTTATTAATTTTTATTTGATAAATCTTTCCACATGATTTCAAGTAAGTTAAATAGGCTTAATTAAAAAATATTTCTTTTAAGAAGAGAGAATGAATCTTTGAATCACTCCAGGGCCCTTGGAGTGTCCCAAAATTACTTCTTGGTTAAAGTCTTGAAATTTAACTTGGAAAGATTATCAAATATAACCTAAAGATTATATTATATACTTTTTATAATTATTCTAAAAGATATCAACTAAATTTAAACTGGTTTTTATATTAAAAATTTTGTTGAGACCACAGAATTAATCCTTCTTATTTAATTAGACCTAGGTTGAAATTTTACCACATGGACTATAATATATTTTGAATTACTAAGTTTTTTCAGATAAAATCTGAGAATTATTTTCTCAAAAATAAATTTTTATACTTTCACATTTTGTTACCACAACCATATAATTTCTCCTAACTTAATTTGAACTTTAAACTCTTAGAAGCCTTAAATTTTAGCTGGCAAGTCAAATACTTAGCATTTCTTAGATTAGTAATAACTTTACAATTTTTAAAAAATACAAGACATATTTAATTAATAGATTCAATTCTGTCCTCTAGATTTTTCATGAGAGGCAAACTCAGATTAACATTTTAGTATTTTGTCATTTCAAAATACCTATATATTCAACAAGTTTTTTTTATTTTTTAATTCAGTAAACTTCCAAAGTTTTAAGTTGCCAAAGATTTTGGAAAACTATGTTTCTGGCTGGTGAAACAGGTTTGGCCTAGCCGCTTGATGTAAAACTACCACATTTTTTTTCTGCTGGGGTAAGGGTTACCAGCCCCTTCCTTCATCAAAGAGCAAAGCCAGTTTCCCCTGGGACTACTGGACCCCTACTATTAACATGTTATTACTGAAAAGCTTTACTACAAATACTTCATTTTAATTACATTTATTTATCTATATTTCAACAATTTTTGGATTTTAAAGCCAATTATTATTATCCAAGACATTTACTTTGGTAAATTCTGTAACAGATAATTTACTGACTTTTTAGTAGCCTTAATGTTAACTTTGGCATGCAGTTCATTATTATTTAAAAACTTCCCTTTATTATGGAAATACCAACCTTATTGCTTAGAACCTGCCTGTATTTTTTCCTTGGGTTATTTCTGCTATTTTTTGAGGAAAAAATAGTCTTAGGTTATTCTATATTATCCATAAAGAGAGTTAAACTTAGCCTAAAACTATCTAAAATCCAAAATCAGACAGTGTGCACATTTGTCTTAAGCCAGCTTTCTCTCTTTAGGAGTATAAAAATCCCAGACACATTCCTGAATTTTGCAAAAATTTGAAATGACGGACTGGGAAAAAACATGGTGGATTTTTCTAATAGCACTCTCAGGAGTGGGCATCCATTTTATGGGATCACCATGTGTCTCCCTTCCCCCACATCCTGTTTCCTCTGGGGAAATTCAGTAAATGATCTGGCCACGCTTCTTTTCTTATTAAATTAAAGGCATGCTTAATAAAAAAATGACAGATCAACAAGACTAAATCAAAGTTCTTTTCCTGAATCTTTTCCTATTCTGCTTTCCATGGCATTGACTAGCTTTTAAAATTATTTTTGCTAAAATCTGCCTGTCCCAAGGTGTCCTAAAGTAATTTTTAAACCAGGTAATTTTTAAACCAGTAATTTTTAAACCAGCGAGAGAGCTGACAGCTTTACTCTCTCTAGCTGCCAAGTCTCTTCATTCCAGAGGCAGAGGATTGGGTGGCTTTTTAGATATTACAGACTTTCGATCCCCAATACAAATTGGGCATTTTGCAATATGAACAAGAACCTACATAGTTAAAGATGACAATGGCACTCTTTTTCCTTGAGCCTGATTTAAGAAAGTACCTTTTGACATTTTAATTTCTTTATTTCTTGAGCATGAAAGCTAAAAATTTACAATGATATTTTTTGCCTTTAAACCAAATTCTTCCCTATAATAGTCTGACTTAAAATAAAAGACTTTCCCTCCCACTCTGGTTCATGAAATCCAAAGCTTGGTATGAGCTTTATGTGCAGTGATCCCACCTTTACTGGTGACTAACTTCTTTTCTTCACTCAGGCAAAATCTTCTCCAGACATCCCTGTTTGGACACCATTAATGCCGGGGTGTTTCTGAATCTACTAGGGTTCAGGAATCTGGAGAAGGGGCTGAGACGTAAATTAATAAAGAAGTTAGAGAAGAAATATGAATTTGGAAGGCATTTTGGGGTAGCCAGAGGAGGCTTAGTTCTAGTAACTAAGTTCCCTGAATCTCTGGGCCCAAGGCATTTTATTCCCACATTTTTCCCTATAGCAGTGGTTGGCAAACTGTGGCTCGCAAGCCGCAGTTTGCTGTTCTGTTGACTAATGAGTTTGCTGACCACTGGGATAGGGGCTTAATCACAAGGAACAACAACAGCCTGTAATTATTGGAATCGAGAGTCTAGGTCAGTGGTTGGCAAACTCATTAGTCAACAGAGCGGCAAACGGTGGCTCGCGAACCGCATATCGCTCACGAGCCGCAGTTTGCCAACCACTTCCCTATAGCAAAGCAGATATACATATCAAAGGTAAGGTCTGGTAAATAATAAAGGACCATCAGGTTGGGGGAATTGCCTTCAGCTGTCTGGTAGCAGGTAATAACATGCAGATTTTCAGCCCTGCTAAAGCCCCAAGTTCCATCAACCTTTTGATGAATTTATGACCTGCTGGAATTAGCCTCTAGCAGAAGTGGGTGCAACCTTGTTCTGACTCAGGTTGTGCTTTTATGGGGTGGACAGGCAGATGGTCATGGGCTGTGGCAATGGATAGCATCTGAGGAAGACATCCCACTCCACTCTCCTGACCTTTGATCCTGGAGGTCACAGCTGAGAATCACAGTTTCTAAAGCCCGACTCTGTGCCCTGGACACTATCAATTCGTACAACAATTCCATGAGATACTATTCCCCTTTCACAGGTCAATAGACTGAGGCCCCCATACTTTACGTGGCTTGTCCAAGGTCACCAAACCAGTAGGTTATGCAGCTGCAAACTGACGTCGGTCCTTCTGAGAACTAACCTGGGTTCTCAGAGATATATGGACTGTGAACATAATGCCAGCATCCCTGACGCAACCAGGAACAACATGCAGGCTGCACAGCACACAGACTTAGCTATGCACTGACTTCAGATGCCACCTGTGGCTTTGGTGATGGGCCTTGACAATTTTCAAAACTTTGTCAGTCTTGCCTAGAATTCCCAGTAGGACATACGCAGTTCAGACCTTTCATTTGTGCCTATGATTGCGAGCTCTGCACGCATTGCCTAACAAGTTCACTGTCAGGATCATTAAACCCTCCTCCACAGGGAGAGGAGCACATGGCAGGGCTCTGGATGGCAGTGTAGCCTCCGGAAAGTGCGACCCAAGCACGGTCCTGTCATCACTGTGACATGGGTGTGCAGTTACATTACAGATCCCCACTAATTCACATCTGCTGTCAGCTCAGGGTTTAGTAACACTTGGTTAACATAAAATACATGGCGATGACTATGCACTAGCAATATTTCACCTTCAGACTGACAATCAGTGGACCTGAAGGGTGTCCATATTATCAGGCAAGTACCAGTCACCTTCTCCATGTTGCCAACGACAAATCGTCCCTTAGAGTATTCAGGTGCTGGGGCTGGTCCTTTGTTTATGTTTCTCCCACATGAAGTTGAATCCAGACACTTCATCTGTGAGGCCCTCCTCACCCCCGTGAACCACTGCTGGGTGGTGAGTAAACATGTGTGGTGACTATTGCATCAGAAGAAAAATGCACACATTAACTGTTAGACTGAATAAACATGCAGTGGGGGATCAGCGTGGGTCAGGCCATCTGAGAGAGTCCCTGAGGTGTTTAGAAAGAGGGCTGCATGGCTGGGCTGACTGATTGAGATGATGGACTGGCTTGGACTGGCCACTGCCGGAGGCAGATGGGCCCATGTCCAGAGCAGAGGGAGGCACTGTGAGTGGAGGCCGTGGCTTCGCGAAGGCTTTGGGTGAATGTGGAGGTGTCTGAGGAGCTGAGGCACGGTAACAGCCAGGACTCCCTCTAACCAGCACTATGGACCAGAGGCCTTTCCTGGGCCTGCACTTATGACCCGGATGCAGCATCTCCAGGCCCCACTTGCTTGTCTGGAAGAGGAGATTCCGAAGGCAATGAGCAGGAGCATCGCCAGGTCTGAGGATCCCCCAGACACTCAGCCGAGTTCCTGGCGAGACCCTGAGCTTGGCCATCGGTTCTGCAATGGCTCGCTCTTCCGGAGCCGACCTCCGTCCACAGAGAGATGCTCCCCCAAGGAAATCTCTCAACTTTCCTCTCTGCGTGGGACCACGAACCCCAGTGAGGATTGAGTATGGCATGTTTAACTCATTGGGATGAGAACGTTGTTAATGAGGCTGAGAACCATTTATTTTTATGAATTATTTTGAAATCTTTATAAAATATGAAGGAACCTGAGATACCGGAGCTAAAAGCCCATGCACAAACCACAGCTGAGAGTGTTGTTAACAAAACTAATGGACAGCATCTGACCCTCCTCAGCGGCCTGCCTTTCTCCTGCAGAGTTAAGATTATTGTAAATTGTGTGTTTAGTATTTCTTTGCGGTTTTTGTAGCTTTACCAAATACATATGTATCCTTGAAATACAAAAATTCGCTCTGTTTGTCTTGGAGCTTTTAAATTGATTTTATATTCAATTCAGGGAGGATTTCTGAAGAAAAGGGAGAGGAAAAGAAAGAGAAATGCAGGGGAAAAGGTTTCAGAGTGAGACATTTTATTTAGCTGGATTTTAAATAATTAGTACAAGTTTGTCAGGAAGAAAATGATCATGGATCGATAAAATCGCACCAGTAAAGGTACAGACAAACAGGAATATTTGAAGGTCATGGTGGAAGGAGAGATTCACCCTCGCCATTGTGGATGCACATGAGTCTGGGATACCACCAGGTCCTGGGACCCCCCAACTCCCAGTGGGTGGGGGTCATGTGACAAGGACCAGGAAGAGGAGAGTGAGAGGGTGGGAGACAGGAGGCCTTGAGTGGAGGGATGAGAAAAGTTGTGAATTGTGTCACAACTCATCCAGTTTTTTTAAAAATTTATTTATTGATTTTAGAGAGGAGAAGGGGGAGAGAGAGAGATTTGTTGTTCCACTTTATTGACACATTCATTGGTTGCTTCTTGTATGTGCCCTGACTGGGGATCGAACCCACAACATTGGTGTTTTGGGATGATGCTCTAACCAGCTGAGCTACCCGGACAGGGCCATCATACATTTTTAATTATGCAAATTAAAAGTATGTTAGGTTAGTGTGTGTTATATGTTCAGGTTTTCGGATTTCTGAATAAGGATTATATATTTTAAAGTCCCGGTCACTACATGTTTGAGTCACATGTATGCAATAAGGAAAGCAACTCTAATGCCATCACCTCCGGTTCCCAGCAATGCCTTCCTCTCAGGTTCAGGCCCAGCTCGCACGTCGTCCCAGGAGGCCCTGCCCGGCCCTGCGGCACTCACCCGAAGGCCTGAGCTCCCTCTTGTCACCATGTCCTGCCCACTGTCTCCCACCAGCCTGCTTGCTCCTCGCAGCAACTTTGTGCTGCTGTCTGTTCTATCCTCAGCACCTCCCATGTTTAGGGATTCAATAAATAGTAGTTGAATTAACGAATAAAGTTTTAAAATTCTTGCTGCAGGAAGACTCAGAGGTAAGGGACCTCTGTTTTTAAAGAATTATTATGCTACTAGAGGCCTGGTGCATAAAATTCATGCACGGGGGCAGAGGGGGGAGGGTGTCCCTCAGCCCAGCCTGCACCCTGTCCAATCTGGGACATCCCTCTCACAATCCAGGACTGCTGGCTCCCAACCACTCGCCTGCCTGCCTGCCTGATTGCCCCTAACCACTTCTGCCTGCCAGCCTGATCACCCCCTAACCACTCCCCTGCCAGCCTGATTGACACCTAACTGTTCCCCTGCCAGCCCAGGTACCCCTAACTGCCCTCCCCTGCTGGCCTGGTTGCCCCCAACTGCCCTCCCCTGCAGGCCTGGTCGCCCCTAACTGCCCTCCCCTGCAGGCCTGGTCCCTCCCAACTGCCCTCCCCTGCTGGCCTGAGGGCCCACAACTGCTTTCCCCTGCCGCCCATATTGTGGCCACATGGGGGCGGACATCTTGTGTGTTGGAGTGATGGTCAATTTGCATATTACCTCTTTATTAGATAGGATGTTCTCAGCTAGCAGGCCACATGGACTGTCTCCACACTGAACTGCGTGCTTTACCCAAACACAGAAATCAGGTGCAGGAAAGTGGTGGGAAGGGTGTTCTTCTTTTTTCCAGAAAACTGAGAAGGACAGATGTTGCTCTTGGGCAGCACTTCGCTCTCTTTAGTCTGAGCTCCTATCACACGCAGGTGGAGTGCACATCATGCCGGTGAAGAGCACGCTGTTCTCCTTTGGGGACTGGAAAAGACACGGTCCTAATGGGCCCAGAGTTACAGTAGGTACTGAGCACACTGCCAAGGGAGTCCACGCCTGTGGACATCAGCGATGCCATTAAGGAAGCTGCTGAACTATTTATGTAGTTGCTTAGTTTGAACAGAGGCAGAGGAATTCACAATAACAAAGACCATTTTCCTATGTTGGTGGTGATAAATGTGTGGGCTTCTATATTAGAATAACATAAAGCCTTTTAATAGTTATTTTATTCTGACAGCTCTATGTTCACCTATATTTGCCCAGCTTCTAGAAACTGTGGTATTGTGTGTGCCCTTTGAGTAGTTGGTTTGGGGGATATTTAGCTCCTATTTGGACCCATCCCTGGAAGAGCATTGTTCTTTAGAAATGTGTAGCTTCCACCTGTGACATAGGATAGGTGCCACATGATGAAGTGTTCCACATGCCTGTCACATACAGGTTGATATGCTGCGGAATGGGGAGGAGATGGAACTGGAGAAATGGGCTGGGCAATATTTTGAAGGATTTTGGAAGCCATAGGCTTGAGCTCCATTGTCATCAGGTACAGGTTTCTGAACCACAGTTTTATGGAGGCAAGAATGGTCCTAATACAGGGTGGGTTACAGTCGCTCATATGAAAAATAATGTAATCCTATCTAGTAAAAGGCTAATATGCAAATTAACCGTTACTCCAACTCCCAAGATGGCCGCCCCCATGTGGACACAAGATGACCACCACAAGATGGCCAGCAGGGGATGGCAGTTGTGGGTGATCAGGCCTACAGGGGAGGGCAGTTAGGGGTAATGGGGCTGGTAGAGGAGGGCAGTTGGGGGCAACCAGGCCTGTAGGAGAGGGCAATTTGGAGGGACCAGGCCTGCAGGGGAGAGCAGTTGGGGGGGGACCAGGCCTGCAAGGGAGGGCAGTTAGGGGGACCAGGCCTGGAGGGGAGGACAATTGGGAACAACCAGGCCAGCATGGGAGGGCAGTTGGGGGGGACCTGGCCTGCAGGGGAGGGCAGTTGGGGGCGACCAGGCTGGCAGGGGAGGGCAGTTAGGGGTGACCAGCTGGCAGGGGAGGGCAATTAGGGGCAATCGGGCTGGTAGGGGAGCAGTTAGGTGTCAATCAGGCTGGTTACGGGGTGATCAGGCTGGCAGGCAGAAGCAGTTAGGGGCAATCAGGCAGGCAGGCAGGCAGGCGAGCCAGAAGTCCTGGATTGTGAGAGGGATGTCCCAGATTGGAGAGGGTGCAGGCTGGGTTGAGAGACACATAACCCGCCCCCCCCCCCCCCACGCAAAAATTTCGTGCAGCGGACCTCTAGTAATTAATAAATAATAATAGAGGAATAAGCTCTGTATTTCAAGTGCTCACAACTGTAAACCCCCAGCCCCACCCTGTGTGAGAGGATAGGCCAGTCTGGACCCATTGGGGCCTAACTTAAGCTTTGCTCACAAGGATGAAAAGAATGGGGATCCCCCTTTGAGAATGATTCCTCTTCCAAGAGCCGGCTCCCTGTGGCACAGTGGGAGTGTCTGAACCCCAGCCCCCGGAAAACAAACGTGGATCATGATTTGTCTTTCAGCCTCTTCTCTCTGCACAAACTCCGGGAGTTTGCTGTGAGAGACACCCACTGTCCTTTTGTTTTGAATATGTCAGAACCCAGTACGTTTCCTTTTACCTCATTTGCTTGCCCTTAATGCAAAGTTGTGCTGGTTCAATGCAGGAAAAAACTGCTGAACAAAGAACAGTGGGCTTTTCCTGAGGGAGTAACAGTTTGGGGGAGGAAAGTATAAAACACATTGATTCTGGTGATCTTGTCTCAGGAAAGTTTGAGACTGAATGGTCACGTTGAAAGGGGCAGGCCTTATTTAAGGTTAATGAAAGCACCTGGAGATAAAACCTCTCATCAGAGAGTCTGTACACTGTGTGGCTGGCCCTGCTCGCTCAGAGTGGCACTGCCCTTGGGAGCTGTGTGCTTCGGCCGTTTCTTGGCAGGAATAAGGGGAAACCCTTGCACCTTTGACTTCCATCGGGCATCTCAGGACAACCATGAAGTTTAAACAGACAGAGGACACTGTCTTTGCTACACAGGTAGATCCATCCTGAGACAGCTCTCAGGTACTCTGCAAGTTGCTGAGCAAAAGAAAGGAATGAGAGAAGAGAGAAAAGAAGAGAAAGAAAGGATGTGCAGTAATGTTTCAAACTTCAGAACATACCATCCTTTCCTGGAGGGCTTATTGAAATAGGGCTTCTGGGTCCTGTCCCTGGGGTTTCTGGTTCAGTGTGGAATGGGGGTCAATAACTTGGATTTCTCACAAGTCCAAGGGTGATGATAACACTGTAGTCTAAGGCCCACACTCTGAAAACCTCTGGTGTGAAATTTATGCAAGTAAAGATATAACCAACATCATACTTAGTGTTCAAGGACTGACTGCTTCCCAAGGCTGGTAACAAGGCAAGGATGTCTGTCCACACAACTTTTATTCAGTATTTTACTGAAGGCCCTAGGAATATTGGGAGGGCAGGAGGATCAGAGGAAGAGAGGAAAAGAGAAAGAGAGAGAGAGAGAGAGAGAGAGAGAGAGAATCTACTCAGAAAATTCTAAGGAATCTACTAATTATCAACTAGAGAGTATAGGTGATTTTAGCAAATTTGTGACTACAAGGATCATGTACAAAGACCAACTGTATTTCTACGTATTAGCAAAAGCAAGTGGAAATCCTATCAATAAAGAGGGAATATGCAAATTGATTGTTACTCTGGGACAAAGATGGGTGGTGCCCACAACCAATAAGGAGGGAATATGCAAATTGACTGTCACTCTGTGACAAAGATGGCAGCAGCTGGGCCGGGATGCAGGCATTCTGCCCCAAGCCAACCGTGGAAGGCCTTTGGGCCTGCTTCATCACTGCTGCTGCGGAGGCCAGAGAAACAGAGACACAAGCCTTCAGGGGGACCTGGCACCCAGCAGCTCCAAGTCCCACAGCTGCAGTGGCGCTGGGGCTGCTGGGGCTGGAGGAGCAGAGACACAAGCCCACAAGGGGGGCCTGGCACCCAGCAGCTCCAAGCCCTGTGGCCTCGGCAGCGCTGGGGCTGCAGTGGAGACACAAACCCACAGGAAACCTGTGGAAAGGGAGATAAACTATCATAACTTTATCTCCCTTTCCACAAGCTGAGAAACTGCCCCTGGTTTATTTAGTGATGTGGCCCACACCTTTCTACAAGCACAGGGTATGTTATGACCACTCCCAGGAAGGTCTGGTCAGAATACTGTCTCCAGGGAATAACCTGTGGCAAATCATCTAAGAGAGGAAACAAGCTTTTGTTGGGTTTATTCTGAAGATCAGAGAACATGCCACCCCAACATATACTGTGTTGTTATATTGATGATCTTGAGCTGCAGATGCTTGAAAAACAGCAAATGCATGCAGAGGCTCTCACTGAAGTCTCCTGATCTGCCTAAAATCGGACCCCCCAAAAGGAGTTTAAATGTCATAGGTCCCCTTGATGGGAGAAGTGTCATCAGGCAGAGAAGACTGACTCCTGTCACAGGACAGGAGACTAGAAGTTGACATCACATCCAAACTTTGTTACAAACTATTTCCCCCCACCCCATTTCATCTTTCCTAAAAATCATTTACTCTCCTCTAAGAGGCCTACACCCCCCTCCCCTTTCCCTAGGAAGAAGGTATTTAAATCTGGATTCTAAGCCACCTTGGGGAGTTATTCATTTTCCCTTCAGATTGCCCACATATACTCAAGGTACACATGTTAATGAACTTTTGCTTTTCTCTTGGTAATCTGTCTTTCATTACAAGGGCCTCTGCTAAGAACTCAGAAGGGTAGAGGAAAACTATTTTTCCTCCTCCATAATTCTATCTCAGGAAATCAAGTCCTGGGCTGAACAGTGAGGTTGGCTCAAGCGCCAAGCAGTCCCAGCTGAGGGGAGGGAAGCTTCTAGGGAAAATCAATGATATTGGCATCAAATTAGGATAGAGGGCACATGCATGGTTTCTGGTGGGAGTTTAAAGTGGTTCAACATTTTTGGCGGATGATTTGGCAAAATCAATAAAAAAGTTCAAGGTACATCCAAGAGTCTTCTAGGAATCTCATCTGCTGAGATAAAGCATGAGTGCATAAGCCCTGGTCAGAACCCAGAATGCTACTGCAGGCTCCCCTTCCAGCATAGGAAAACCTGCTAACAACCTGCATTTTTAGGACAAGGTGGCATCTATACTAATAAAAGGGTAATATGCTAATTAGACTGAACATCTTCCACCGACCTTCCTGACATCCTTCTGGACAAAGCCATGGTGGCAGGGCTGAGGCAGAGGTTAGAGGCGATCAGGCAGGCAGGGGAGAGCAGTTAGGGGGATCAGACCATCAGGGGAGAGCAGTTAGGAAGATTAGACCAGCAGGGGAGAGCAGTTAGGGGGATTAGGCTGGCAGGCAGGTGAGCGGTTAGGAGTCAGCAGTCCCGAGGGGTTCTGGATAGGAGAGGGTGCAGACTGGGCTGAGGGACTCCCCCTCCCATGCACGAATTTCATGCACTGGGCCTCTAGTTTAAAAATAAAACCACTCAAAATTATTTTGATAAAATTACCAAAGTATGTGCATATCCCATACACTAAAAATATAAAACATTGCTGAGAGAAGCTACAGGTGACCTACATAAATTCAGAGATGATGCTTTGTGGATGAAGGACTTCATATTGTCAGACATTCATTTTACCCCAATTGATGTACAGTGCAAAGTAATTCCAATAAACACTTTTAGCCTTTAAAAATAAAGAAATAGTCAAACTAATTACAAAGTGGGAATAAAAATACAAAGGAACTAGAATAGTGAAAACAATTTTGTAAAAGAGGACCATAGTTGGAGAACTTCTACAATGTCCTGATTTTAAGACTTAACTACAGTCCAACCTGGGTTCTCAAGCAATCAAGCTGTTCATGGGGAAAAAGTCTCTGGTGTTGAACAAACGTTGGTTTGTGACCTGACAACCCTTACATGTTGATACACAGCGTGGCAAAGAGTGTCTCTCAGGCCACAAACAAAGGAGAGAATACGAGTCAGTTTCCAGCTAAACCTCCATTGTTAACATCTCAAGAAACTGTGCTGTGAATATTTTCATGTTGTTTTATCTTTTTGCTTTTCTTGCTGGTGAAATGGACAATTAGCACAATTTTAGACATAAAGAGGCCATCAGAGTGCAGATGTTGCTGAGGGTGGGAGAGTGCCCACAAAACAACAACCACAGGCAACTGCAGAGGTGGACAAACTGTGTTGATTGGAAAAAGGAAAAGCAGTCAGCCAGGACAGCATTTTAGAGGCAGTGACATGGGAACAAGCGAAGATGCTGCATCTGACCTCCTGGAAGACACCGTGGGCCCAGTGCTGACAGGGATTCCTTTAAGGCCGGTAGGTGTTTGATACATTTAAGAAAAGAAGTGTTTGTTTATGAATTAGACAGGGCATTAGGCATGTGTTGTATATAGGAAAGTTAAAGCAGGGAATCATTTGGCGTCTGGAATGGATTAATTCAATTTAAATTCTTTCTAATATAATGGAATTTATTTCTAATTTATTTCTAATGGGAAAAGATGATTTTGTTTTTGAACAAATTGCTTCTCAAACAGCCTTCTGGAACAAATTAAGTTCGAGAACTGAGGTTCCACTTTATAAATCTACACTAACCAGACAAAGTGGTATAGCATAAGGGTGGCCACATACATTGGGTCAGAACAGAGTCACAAGCATCTGGCATACACGTTGTCAACTAACTCTTGGCAGAGGACCAAGTCAAAGGGGAAGGGCTGCCTCCTCGGCACGTTCTGCAGCAGTCGCATGGATGGCACGTGAAGGAACATAAACCTCAGAACCTACGTGACCCTTTCACAAACATTACCTTGAAACGGACCATGGATCTAAATGTAAGAACTAAACATAAAACTGCAGAAAGAGATCATAGATGTCTTATTGAACTTGGACCAGGCAAAGATTTTTCAAAGAGGACAAAAAACATAACCATAAAGAAAGATAAATCAGAGTTCATCAAAACCTAACAGCTTTGTTTATGAAAAGCCAATGTTAAGAAGATGAAGAGGCAAGTCACAGACTGGGAAACATTGCAAAATGTATCAGTCACCTTGCGTTCATGCGACATATACACACACACCTCAAAAACAAGGGAATAACACTTCACCAAAAATGATGCGATTGCCAAAAACACCAGGTGCTCAATAGCATTAGTTGTGAAGGGAATATCTCTAAACTCCAATGACATACGACGCTACTAGAATCACATGGAAAGCTAAGACTTAACAGATTTTCAAGTTTCAGGGAAGATGCAGAACAGGTGGCCTTGCATGGGTTACTGGTGGGATGTGGGATGGTGCAAACACTTTGGAAGATAGTTTGCTAATTCCGTACAAATTTAGACATACACATATACAACTCAGTGAGCTCATTGTTAGGTATTTCTCCAAAAGAAATGAGAACGTAGCCTCTCCAATACTCATACGCAAATGTGCCTGCCTAGCAGCTTTATTCATCTTGGCCCCAAAGTCAATACGAACGCAAACCCATTAACTGCTAAGTGCATAAATGGTAGTATCTTCATAAAATAGAATGTTCCTCATTAATAAAAGTGAACTATTGATACATGCAACATTCTATTAAGCATACTGTTAAGAATAATTAAGCAGTGTTTGTTAAAATACATTTTATTTTCCAAATGTAATGGCAATCAGCTGCTAAATTGTGCATATGTGTTTGGGGACACCCTGCATATATGCTGCATGACTCCATTTATATGAAATCATAGAAAAGGCAAAATTCTAGTGAAACAGCAGATCCCTGAGTTAAAACTTCTGGAGGGATGGAAATGGTCTTTATCGTGAGTACGCTGATAGTCACATGTCTGTGTCCATGCACCAAAACTTACTCAACTGTGCCTTTAACATTGGTGAATTTTCTATCTACCTTAACTCAGTAAGTCTGATTTTAAAAATTAACTGCACTGGTGTGGTGACGCATCCGTAAGGTTCTGAGTAGCTGACCTTGCGCTTGTCCCAGGCATCCTCAATGTCTGCACGAGGACCTCACGGGCCATCCCATGGAGGGTCTGACCAACAGGCAGCCATCAGACAGCAGCAGAGGAGGTGCCCCTCCACATCGCTCAGGAGTGTGACTGCCAGGAGTGAGCCCGCTCCTCATATGCTTAGGTTTGCGATTTCGTGGGGAGAATTTCCCAAGCAGTTAAATATGAGTCTACAGCTAGGGGAGCCTAAGATATCCTGGTGGTCTTTAAATGCACTGCCCCCGGCGGAGGAGAGAAAGTGACTGCCACATAAAACCGGAACGCAGGGAGGACACTGGGCTGTACGCACCCGGCTTACAGCCAGTCATTGTGAAATGCATGCAATGCAGTGTGTTAGGTCAGTGCAGTGACCACACAGTGTCCCGTTGGATGAACATACTGTTCTCACTCATATCTTTATTGGAGAAAATCTAAACTGATTTTTTAGATTTTTAAATTGAATTTATTGGGGGAACATTTGCCTTATTGGTTGCAACTTCCTCCAAGGGCCTCTTGGTTTGCAGTCTCCTCCTCTTCCAGTGGTTCCCCATATTGCAGCCAGACTCAGTTGCCCCGCTTTTGTATCTGAAGTGCACACACAGCCCCCCCGGCTCCCCCTCGCCCCCGCAAGGCATCCCTCTTGAGATCAAACCTCACATGAATCAGGTCTCTCATGACAGCCCGAGTCACCTCTCTGCTGCCCCCCCTGTTGTCCTCTCCATGGCGGTGAGGGGGGAGGGGACGCTACACTCTCCTTCTTGCCAGACCTTGGCTGTTATTGTGTCGAGGGGCCCCCTGCTTCCTACATTCATTTCCGTGACTGATGCCTGTTCCTACCTGGGGAAGCTGTCTGTGACCTCCCAGGACTGGTCCCAATGACACTCCCACTTTCCCAGAAGCCCACACTGCTTTGGGATTCTCATAAGAGCACTCCCCTGCCGCCCACAGGCCACGCAGGCACAGGCGGCACTGAATAACCTTTACCTGAATAAATAAACAAACCACAGCAGGAAGGGAGGGAGGCAAAAATAATTCAGCTATTAAATCATCTGGGATGAACACAGATATAGTAAATCCCCGCTATGTTAAAAGTCAACATAGTACGGAACCACAAATCCTCCAGAAAATAAATTTACAAATAAATTATGTGTAATTAGTGCTAAAGAGCTTTGTTGAACAGCCAGGGGAAGGTTCTTGGAGTGTATCTACACTCTGAATTCATTATTTCTGGATTATCTTTAGACGGAGAGACTCTGGAAATGCAGGAGTCACCCTGCACTGGTAGCTGCACGGACTGTATTACCTTCCAGGGAGCAGCTGTCCAGCACCACGGCCTGTTTCACTTGTATTTGAACAGTATCCGCTTTTTAAAGCAAAGGTTATCTTTAACCCTAAGAAACAATCTAGAAGAGAAGCCAGTTTAAGACTTGTTTCCCTGTCTCCTTAAGTAGCTCAGTGGAAACAGCCCTCGCTGGATGTACTAGCAGTTTGGTACCTGCATCGCCAGAGAGACACCAGGGACACAGGCTGCATCTTACTCACCAAACGCATCTGAATTGGCAACACGCAGCGTTGAGCTGCTGAAGGCTCTCCGCACATGGCCAGGGGTGCTATCAGGTCCTTTCTGCTGAGGAGCGAATGGTGTCACCGTTGTCATCATCGCTGAGCCCCACCTGAGGTCTGGGCAATGATGACAGCGGGCCCCAGGAGGAGCGGGAGAGGGGGGTGGAGCACGGCCACACAGCGGCCACTCACGCTGGGAGGGGGTCCCAGAGGGGATCTGACTTGGACACTGGGTGTTGGGAAAGGGGACTCAAGAGACAAGTCAAGTGCTGTGGACATGGAGCCTGGAATCGTGGTGTTAAAAGGATAACAGGATACAGGGGTGTGTGTGTGTGTGTGTGTGTGTGTGTGTGTGTGTGTGTGTATGCACTTGTGTGGATGTGTGCATGTAAAATGCTCTTTTATCTTCCTCCTTTACAAAATATTAGTGGCATAATGTCAGAGCAGCCTCTATGTATCTCTACATATGCCAGGATGCTATAGAGAGATAGATGATAGCTATGATAGAGAGATAGATGATTGATTAGAGACAGATAACAGATAAGAGAGAGATAGACAGATATATAGATGGATACGTAGATAAACAAATAGGAGATGGATAGATTGAATATAGAGTATAGAGACATATATGATAGCTATGAGAGACATAAATGATAGATTAGAGATAAAGAGAGATATGGCAGATAGATAATGAGAGATAGAGGATAGACTAGATAGATAGGAGAGAAGGTAGATAAAAAGATAGATAGATAGAAGAGAGGATAGATAGATAGATGATAGATACATAGATAGATAGATAATAGATGATAGACAGACTGATTGATCGATGATAGATGATAGATAAATAGATAGATAGACATATTGATTGATAGATGATAGATAGATGCTGGTGAAAAGTAGCTGGTTCTGGGGTGCTCCGGGTCCTGGACCTACTGTGTATAGCTAACTCCAAGATCATAGGCTGATGTGCATCTGGGAAGACAAGGGCACCGGCAGAAAGTAGGACCTGATGCTGCTGGGAGAAGGAAGTGGGTGGGGAAACAATTGTACAATATTTATAGAGCTGCCTCGGTGCTCTTAGGGGGTTGGATTATGCCATCGGTTCCTTTCCTCCAGGAGTCGGGCAGTGGGTGCATCGCTGTTGCTTTCCACAGCAGCGGCCTGATGAGTTCATGTAGATTTTTCTGCAGCAATGCCACAAAGCTTTGCTGGGCTGCAGCTACAAGACATGTTCGTATTGCTTATTCCTTCTGTTCACCAAGTTGAGCTGTTATAGCGTATTCAGTGTTATCTCTAGGTGTTTTATGGCAAGGCGCCCACATTTCCCATCCAGCTCCCCTAAGGTGCTCCTTGTGAGCAAAAGACAAAGACCCTTTTTAATGAGAGGAGAAACGTTTTCTCATGTCTTTCCAATCTGCATCGGTTCCAATGTGCTAGACCACCTGGCAGAGGGTCTTCAGCGTTGATGATGATGATGATGATTTATACAACCAGACAAGAAGCTGGGAGGATTGGGAGCAAATCTGTTCTCACAGGGCCAGTAGCGGGTCTTACCTGGTAGAAGTGAATGCACAGACTGTGTCCCCCAGGGCTGGAGCATGCATTCCTCAGAAGGCAGACTGGAGTTTAATAAATAGCTATAGAATTAAATGATTTATTTCAAAATCAATGTCAAAAGTCACCTTTATGAAATTCAGATCTTTGGTCATAAAATCATTGGATTTCCACAAAGATTTAATTTCATGCAATCATTGGGATCCAAGAGGTATATGTAATCTAACTCATGTCCGTGCCCCCATACATAAAACAGTGACTCAGTCCACTAGCATTCCTCCCATGGGTAAGGCCTGCCCTGGGGACAGCAGCTCAGGAAACCGGGAGGGAAGACGGTAACTCCGTGCACACGACCATCAAGGACTGCAAGTGATCTGCAGACTCAGGGGAGGGAGAAATCCATTTCAGCTGGAGGGCTGCACGGAAGAGGTGGAATCTGACATGGGCTTTGAAAATTGCGTAACATTGAAAAAGGTAGAAGGAACGGGGGAGAGGGGGGGAGGACTGATGGCATCAGGGCTTCCGAGGAAGGGCGGAGCACAGTTAATGGCCAGGAGGAAATACATGGCAGCCTTGTGTGGGACGGAGCTCATGTGACCACAGACAGCGGGTACATGGTGTTAAACTTTCCATGGTCTGGCATTGGCAAAAGACGGGGTCACTCTAAGACTGGGTCTAAGGGGAAATGCCTCTATCAGTTGCTCATGAGATATGAGGGACCACATGCTTGAGTCACCTGCTCCTCCTCCCACTCTGCGGCTGGAAGCTGTAACCCCCAGGGCTTCCTACAACCAGTCTGCCCATTCCTGCTGGGCTGCTGCTGCCCGCTGATTCCTGGGTGCAGAGCCATTCCTGCAGTAGCGGAAATTAACCTTGGGATGGCACAGTGCAGGCCAGGGAGTTTGGATGCTCCTCTCCAGGGTCTACGTGTTGAAACTGATACCCTTGTAATGAGCTAATTATTAATAACAGAAAAGGAGCAGAGGGAAGGCCAGACATTTAGGCATGTCCCCTGCCAAACGCCAGGGGCAGGGGCAGGACAAAGGAAAGAGAGACACATGCCCAGGAAAGTTGGGATGACATAGGGAAGGCGTTTACCTGTCAATCACCCCTGGGGACAGAGATGGTTGGTCAGAATGGGTGTGGCCACTGCAAGGGTTTGAAAATTTGGGCTACTTAACCCCCTAAACAAAGGAGTTTGCTCTCTTGGTTCCTCTTGGCTCATGGCTCACGCTTGGCCTCCTGGCATTCTCCCGGGGGGCCCACCCCCTGGGGACCCCACAGAGTGGACTGATGGACAGCAGCCAGCCTGATGCTGAACTGGGCCCAGATCCACCTCTGGACACTGGTTTTGCATCTAGCTCTACTGAACTCCCAGCTGCACTGCTTCTAGGACTGGACCCAGGAAAATGGGACTTGAGAAACACAAAGATTTAATTTCACCCGAATAAATATCACTCATTTTCCCATGTGAGTCTCAGAAAATTCTTTTTCTCAAGATACTGTAAGAGCTCCACCCCAGCACCCAGTGGGGAAGAGCTCCCCCCCACTCTACCCCCCTCCCCTTTCATATGATATCACTTGGGAAGAAGAAAAGCTGAGTATTTGCCAGGAAAAATAAAAAAGAGGAAAATGCCCCGTGGCAAGAGGAACATGGGGTTTGTAAATGTATTAGTAATTCTGCTCCCTCAGAAGGGGCTCATTTTGGGGAAGGAAAAGCTATACATGTCTTTCCTTCTATTTTAAGCATGCAGGTTGACAGAGAGGCTGCTTGGGCGCATTTACTCAAGGGCACTGTGATTTGCAGTCCCATAACCTATGAGCATCGGCTCCTCCATAGCTAATTCTGAGCTGGCGCCTCCCTGCTGATGTTTACTGAGCGGGGGAAGCACTGAGCGGCAATTTGCTCCTTTAATTTCCCCACACAAAGTCAGGGGACACTAACGATGCGCAGGGACTGCGAAGTAGATCAATAGTTTTTCAACAGCAATAACACAAGCCTTCATTAGAACAGCTTCTGAGTAACACGTGCACCTAGAAGCGAGAGCAGGAGGAGGCAACACGGAAGACAAATCCCCAGGCTACTTGAACCATTTTGCACACGCCACCTGCAGCCTAACAGGTGAACTGCAAATTTTGCAATTTCATTTATGTCATCAGCTCCCAGGAGAGCACTGGCTCTGGCCACGCTGACTAACGCAAAGCCGGGCTAACTGTTGGCAGACGCAGAGTCCCTAGTTCCGCTGTACCAAGATTTCAGCGGTTACCCCAAATATTTTTTTACAAAGAAAATAAGATCTCCCTTGTGATTGAGAGGCAGAGTTTAAAAGGTACTTCTCTTTGGGTGATAAAATATATGGGCTCACATTCCCCCGGAGGTGAAATTGAGGGGTAGGTACTCCCGAGAGAAGGAGCAGGCTGGAAGGCACCCAGACCCTTTCATGCTCCAGGCAGGAAAGAAGGGCCCGTGAAGAATACAGGGGAGAAATTAGCTCTGAAGTTTCTTTCATCACTAACTGAAAGCTAGCATCTCCTTCAATGAGAAATATACTCAACCACCATTGCTGCATTAGGTCTGTTACCATTAGAAATCATTGATATTTTATGTCACATTATCATTACTGCCAATGCCTGGAAATATTGTTTACTCTCAGCATGACTTCAAAACTATTGTCCACAACACTTTAATTTAAAAATCACATTACTATGTCAAAAATGTATCTTTAAGGTTTAGATCACTACAATGTCAATATACACTGAGTGGCCAGATTATTATGATCTCTGAAGGCATAATAATCTGGCCACTCAGTGTACTTAATTTCCTTTATAATCCCCTATAATAAAACCTTCTCTTTTTTTTCATAAAAAACATCATTCTTAAGAGGGTCTATAGACTTCACCAGACTGTCAAGGCGTCCATACCTCAGAAAAGGCCAAAGAGGGGAAGCTGGGACCATGTGGCTGAAGGTCTCCAACTTCACAATTTGGTCCTGGCACAAGAGAAAGCCAGTGCCAGCTGCAGGAGCTCCGTGGGGTGAGTGCTGTCTGTGCACCACAGGTTCTGGGTTTAATTCCTGGGCTGTGGGTGGATCCCCAGTAGGGCATGTACAGGAGGCAGCCCATCCATGTTTCTCTTTCACATTGATGTTTCTCTCTCCTCCTCCTCCTTCCCTCCTCCTCCACTTCCTCCTTTACCTCCTCCCCTTTCCTCTCTCTAAGCATGTCCTTGGGTGAGGATTAAAAAATAAAATAAATAAAAAGAAAAAAACCATTGCTCCCTCATGAATACACTAATGCACAAGGTGAAAGTCAACTTCAGGGTAATAATGGGAGCACAGCTTCCATACAGAACCCCTTCAATGTTTCTAGGCAAAGATCATTCAGACCACAAACCTTAGGGGAGGCTTGAGGCCAGGCTCACCTTTTACCTGGCAATAAACAAACCCCATTTCCTAAGTAGGGAGAGTTGTTTTGATATGTGTTCATGGAAGCTTAAAAGCACAGCCCGACTGGCGTGGCTCAGTGGTTGAACATCGACCTATGAACCAGAAGGTCATGGTTTGATTCTGGTCAGGGCACATGCCCAGGTTGTGGGCTCGATCCCCAGTGTGGGGTTTGCAGGAGGCAGCCAATCCATGATTCTCTCTCATCATTGATGTTTCTGTCTCTCTTCCCTCTCCCTTCCTCTCTGAAATCAATAAAAATATATTTGAAAAAAATTACTTGAGCAGCAAAGAGACCAGGCAATAAAACCTCCCTTTTTCAATCATATCCTTTCCCCACAGGGACAGTGTGACGGTAAAGACACGCACACTGCTTTCTACTTGCAGTCTTAGCCAACTGCTCACAGTACTTTTGGGTGGTTTAACCTATACATTTCTAGGAATTTGGTTCTCTGATCCGGGCACACTCATTTTTCATCTGTTTGGAGAAGCCTGTGGATAACTTGGTTCACACATTTGTTTCAATATTTAAAGTCTACTCATCAAAGTTGTCGAGACAATTCCCAGCTTGACATCTGCTCTGAAAAGACAGGAAAGGTCATGGACTCAACCGACGTCTCCTGGGAAATAATTCTATCTCTAAAGACAGCAAGCATGACGTTGGGTGCTTCATATGATTGTGGGGTGTATTGCCGTGTATTTGTCTTTCCAATTATATCACAACATCATGGTGTCAATGTCACCTTGACTAAAGAGGTCACCGCACTGATGCTCAAGCCATTCCTGCGATGTCACTGTCACCAGGATGGCATATCCCTGAGGAGCAATGGCCCCTTCCTCTCGCCAGCACCCAGCACTTACCCTCTATCTCAACTTTGGAGGACCGGACAGTAGGTCCCCATTGTAAATGCTGCTTACCTAAGCATAGCAGTGTCCTTTCTGGTATAAGTGGTGGAGTGGGGACAGTAAGTGAGGAACAGTCACAGGTGCATTGAAATTAACTCTCAAGTTTCCAGCTCAGACTTGCGTGGACCCTCCTGACTCTGAATCTGTAGACAGAGATGCCTGTGAAAATCCAGAGAAAGAAAAACCACCCGGCAACCTGCAATGCAGGTCAAGGTATGTTGTGTTGTGATGTCCACCTGGAAGATGTGTGCCTCGTCACACCTGGAGAGTTTGAGCTAATTGCATGGCCAGATGCTTCAATTATTATTAATAGCTGATACTAACTGACAGTTTGCCTTCACAAGGTACAGTCAAACCCCAATTCTTGAATGTCTCCCATCTCGAACAATTCAGTTCTCAGCCAGGCTGTTCACAAAAAAAAAAAGTCTCGGTTGTCTGGTTGTCAAACAAAACTTTGGTTCTTGATCCAACAACCCTTTCATGCTCCTTTCATGCTGACACCTCTATGATCAGCCACCCATCTCTCAGGCAACAAACAAAGAGAGAATGCATGAGTGTGAGTCAGTTTACCACTAAACCTCACATTGTTAACATCTCAGGAAATTGTCCTGTGAATATTTTCACTTTTTTGCTCTGTTGCTGCTTATTATTATTAAATATGTACAGTAAGTCACCATGGGTCCTAAGAAAATTAGTGAAAAGGGAAGTTATATGAACGATGATAGCCTGTAGGCATGTGCTATATATAAGAAAGGTTAAAGCAGGCAATCATTTGGGGTCTGCAACAGAGTAATTCAATGTACATTGTTTCTAATGGGGAAAAATGAGTCAGTTTTCAAACAAATCACTTCTCAAACAGCCTCCCAGAATGAAGTAAATGCAAGAATGGGGGTTCCACTGTATCAGCATATACTTTAGAAAAACAGCATAGATTGGAAGTAAAACTTCATAGTATTTATTGTTGCTTAAATGGCTGATCTCTGCTGCTGGATATTGGAATCCATATCTGGGACCTTCAAGTTATGTGGTGCTGTGTCCTGAATTGTGTCCCCTCCACCATCAAATTCATATGCTGAAGCCCCAACCCCAATGCCATGGCATTTGGAGATGGAGCCTTTGGGAGGTAGTTAGAGTTAGCTGAGGTCATAGGGTGGGGCCCCTAGTGATGGGGTTAGTGCCCTTATAAGAAAAGAGCATTGTTCTCATTTTTTCCCTGCTGCGTGAGGACACAGTGGAAGGTGGCAGTCTGGAAGCTGGAAGGAGGGTCCTCACCAGGGATGTGAGTCAGTTGGCACCTTAGTCTTGGGCTTCTGGAAAACATCCTGCTGTTTAAGGGGCCCCATCTCTCGTATTCTGTGACGGCAGCCTGAGTTGACTAACAAACATGGAATTAAAAATCTATCCTCTGAGAATTAAACTGTAAAATCATGCCCTAACTGGTTTGGCTCAGTGGATAGAGTGTCAGCCTGCAGACTGAAGGGTCCCAGGTTTGATTCCAGTCAAGGGCATGTACCTTGGTTGCGGGCACATCCACAGTAGGAAGTGTGCAGGAGGCAGCTGATCGATGTTTCTCTCTCTCATCGATGTTTCTAGCTCTCTATCCCTCTTCCTTCCTCTCTGTGAAAAATCAATAAAATATATTTTTTTAAAAAAGAAAATAAAATCAACCTATAGGCCCTAGTTGGGTAGCTCTGCTGGTTGGAGCATTGTCCCAATACACTAAGGCTGTGGGTTAGATTCCTGTCAGGGCACATACAAGAATCAACCAACTCATGCATGAACAACAATCAATGTTTCTCTCTCAATCTCTCCCTTACTCTCTCTCTCTAAAATCAATCAATTAAAAAAAGAATAAAATGAAATCAACCTACAAAGGACCACAGATTTATATTATGCAAAGTCGCAGTGGACATGAGTATTCTCAGGCCTGAGCAGGACTTGACTCCAGTGGGGTTAAAGGTGTGGATGCAGTTAGAGAGCGTGAGCCTGGATCTGGGTCTGGGTGACAGGAAGACATCAGAAGAGTGCACAAAAGATGCTTGGGTGGGACGCCAGAGACTGGGAGGCCAGTCTTGTCTCTGCATCTAAAAAGCTATGCTAGCTTAGTGAGATAACTTGATATTAAATCTGAGAAATTACCCTGGATGGTGCTGCTCAGTGGTTAGAGCATCGGCCCACATTTTCAAGGGTCTCTGGTTCAATTCATGGTCAAGGGCACGGACTTGGGTTGCAGGTTCAAATCCTGGTCCCAGGTAGGGTTCTTGCAGGAATCAACCAATCGATGTGTCTCTCTTACATAGGTGTTTCTCTCTTTCTTTCCCTCCCTCCTTTCCACTCTTACAAAGAAAATCAATGAAAAAAATATCCTTGAGTGAAGATTAGCAAAAACAAAACAAAACTGAGAGCTCAAAAATGTATGAAGCAGCTTGCTCCAACCTTGCAGCAGTGCAGTCTTCATTATCTCAGAGCAATGGCACATGTGCCTCTCTCTTCCTGCGTGGAGTCAGGGACCATCTGGCGGGCTCTGTCACTGCCTCCACACAGCATGGACATTTACACACCCCTCACCACATGTCATCGCTGGGATTCTGAGAGCCACACACTCCCAGAAGGCGGTGCTTTCCTCCACACCAGGCAGAATGTAGTCAGAAAGGTCTCTGCCCCCAGACTTCACAGAGTTTTCTCTTTTTAAAGTTTGCTTTTATATAAATATCACCCATGACTGAGATGGTTGCGAGGCCCAGCTTCCACGCAATATGTCCTATTAATAAAATCAATAAACACACAGCATTATTTTACCTAAACACAATTTAAAACTAATGCATCTTGCTTCTACTTTTTTATTTTAAAAACTAGAGGCCTGGTGCACAAAATTGTGCACAGGTGGGGTCTGGCTGGCCTGCTCTGATGGGGGCCCATCGGGCTGGGCCGGTGGGGGACGGGGGGGGGGGTCGGGGGCAGTTGGTCAGCTGGCCCCGCCCCTGATTGGGGTGTTGGGGGCCTATCGGGGGCTGGAACAGCTGGGGATAGGGGGCCAATTGGTGCCCAGATCAGGCTGGTTGGCTGCCACAGTGTGCATTATAGCCACTGGTTGTTCCACCATTCAGGTTGTTGGGCTTTTATATATATAGACTAGAGGCCCGGTGCATGAAATTCATGCATGGGAGAGAGTGTCCCTCAGCCCAGCCTGCACCCTCTCCAATCTGGGACCCCTCAAGGGATGTCCACCTGCCTGTTTAGGCCTGATCCAGGTAGGATTGGGTCTAAACGGGCAGTCGGATATCCCTTTCACAATCCAGGACTGATGGATCCCAACTGCTTGCCTGCTTGCCTTCCTGATTGCCCCTAACCACTTCTGCCTGCCAGTCTGATCACCCCCTAACCACTCCCCTGACAGCCTGATTGATGCCTGACTGCTCCCCTACCAACCTGATTGCCCCCAACTGCTCTCCCCTGCAGGCCTGGGTCCCCCGCAACTGCCCTTCCCTGCAGGCCCAGTCACCCCCAACTTCCTTCCTCTGCCAGCCTGGTCACCCCTAACTTCCCTCCCCTGCAGGCTTGATCACCCCCAACTGCCCTCCCTTACAGGCCTGGTCCCTCCTAACTGCCCTCCCCTGCTGGCCATCTTGTGGTGGCCATCTTGTGTCCACATGGGGGCAGCCATCTTTGACCACATGGGGGCAGCCTTCTTGTGTGTTGGAGTGATGGTCAATTTGCATATTACTCTTTTATTAGATAGGATACTTTTATATATATAGATAGATAGATAGATACTGATGTCCATCAGTTTTAATATAAAGGTAGTTCAACTTAACTATTCTCTCTGAAGATATCAGATATTAGTTTATGCAAAACTTTTAAATCACAGTAAGATAATTATGAAATGGCAACAACTTAGCAGTCTCTTCCCAGTAGTGTTAAATTGCATCATATCACTCTAAAATATTCTATTAAAAGTCTACTCTCTCCTTATTTACTTTCCCTAATGTTTCCTGGGTACCTATTATCCTTTGTTCTTCCCCTTTGTTCCACCTGCCCT
Organism: Corynorhinus townsendii; assembly: GCA_026230045.1. Classification (NCBI taxonomy): domain Eukaryota; kingdom Metazoa; phylum Chordata; class Mammalia; order Chiroptera; family Vespertilionidae; genus Corynorhinus; species Corynorhinus townsendii. The sequence goes on along the minus strand of JAPDVU010000004.1, from coordinate 104,938,853 downwards.
CTTCTGCACTTGCCTAGACCCTGGCAGTTCTCAGCCCCACATCCGCCCAGCGGCCCCTCGCTGTGACCATGTTGCCCTTCAGCATAGGGGAAGCTAGCGCACACCCACAGCCTCCTCAGCTCTGCTAGTCTCCTCCTGAGACTGAGTGTGTAGTGCACCCAGCACTGGGATGCACTCTTTGGAGTCAGGGTGATGAATACGTTATAGTTGCACATTTTCTGAAGAAGTTCAGAAAATGCTGATGCAAACTAGGAGCTATAGAAATATGTGTTGATTAAATAATCCATAGCAATTTGAGAGAATGAATATAGATATTTCTTTTATTGCAACACAAGCCATACCCACACATAGAAAGGGGATTAAATATTTAAGCCAAACCAAAATGAAGATGACTGTAGGTGGGAATACAAATTGGTGCAGCCACTATGGAAAACAGTTTGGAGGGTCCTCAAAAATAAAAAATAGAACTGCCTTATGAACGACCCAGCAATTCCACTTCTGGGGATTTATCTGAATAAACCCAAAATATTAATTCAAAAAGATATGTGCACCCCTATGTTTATTGCAGCATTATTTACAATTGCCAAGATATTGAAGCAACCTATGTGCCTATCAGTAGACACTTGGATAAAGAAAAGTGGTACATATGTACAATGGGATATTGCTTGGCCATAAAAAAGAATGAAATCTTACCATTTGTGACAGCATGGGTGGACCTAGAAGGTATTATGCTAAGTGAAATAAGTCAGCCAGATACCTTATGATTTCACTTATATGTAGAATCTTAAAAAAACAAATACCTTATGATTTCACTTATATGTGAAATCTTAAAAAAAAAATAATCTAACAAACTCATAGTACAGAGAACAAATTTATGGTTGTCAGATGTGAGGCAGGTTGGGGACTGGGTGAAAAAAGTGAAGGGATTGAGAAGTACAGATGGGTAGTTACAGAATAGTCAGGGAATGTAAGGTACAGCTTAGGGATATACCAGGTGTACCAGTTAATAATGCTGATTTTTTTCAATAGATGGAGTTACACATATGTTGATATATATATGCAATTTGATATGTATGCTGTTTTGTTGTATTGACGGCAAGCTTCAAACTTCATATGTCAAATTTTCTGAAGGTGTTAACATCACAGATATTTTTACACTTAAAAATGTCGAGTTTCGTGCCCCCCCCCAAAAAGAGCATTTGCAGGAAGTTTTAATTCATTACTTTATTTTTATGAAAAAGTTATCTTATACTTTGGGAAGCCATGCTCCATCTCAAGATACTTGTGAACGCTGGTTTAAACGCTTTAAAAGTGATGATTTCTATGTGAAAGACAAAGAACGTCCTGGTCAACCAAAAAAGTCTGAAGACCAACAATTACAGCCATTATTGGATAAAGATGTGTGTCAAACTAAAAAAATAACTTGCAGAAAAATTAAACGTTGCTCAGCAAACAATTTCCAATCGTTTACAAGCAATGGGAAAGATTGTAAAGAAAGAAAAATGGGTGCCACATCAGCTGAATGAAAGACGAATGGAAAACCAAAAAGTCATCAGTAAAATGTTGCTTCAGTGGCATGAAAGAAAGTCTTTTTTGCATCGAATTGTGACTGGCGATGAAAAGTGGATTTGAGAATCCCAAATGCACAAAATCATGTGTTGATCCAAGGCCAAATTGCTTCGGAAAGAAGACAATGCTCTGCGCTTGGTGGGATCAGGAAGGTGTGATGTATTATGAGCTTCTAAAACCAGGTGAAACCATTAATACTGATTGCTGCCAACAACAAATAATCAATTTGAACAACCTTTGATTGTGAAATGGCCAGAATGTACCCGAAGACATGGCAAAGTTATTTTGCTTCATAATGATGCACCATCACACACTTCAAAACCAGTTAAAGACACATTAAAAGATCTTGCCTGGGAAGTATTAACACACCCGCTGTATTCACCAGGCCTTGCTCCTTTAGATTACCACTTGTTCTGATCGATGGCACACTCACTTTCTGAGCAGCACCTCAAAATGTACGGAGAACTGGAAAATTGGGTCTTTGAATGGTTTGCCTCAAAACAAGAAAAGTTCTATTGGGACGGTATCCACAAATTACCTAAAGATGGGGGAAATGTGTAGCCAGCGATGGACATTCCTTTGAATAAAGCACTTTTGATGTTTCTCTTGAAATTATCATGTTTTCTTTGATTACAAAATCCACATTATTAACTGGTACACTAGTCAACAAGCTATACTAATAAAACGGTAATATGCTAATTAGACCAGATAGACTGGACGTCTTCCAGATGTCCTTCAGGACAAAGCCGCAGCAGCTGCGAGGGCTGAGGGCTGGTAGCCGCGGCAGCTGGCAGTGGCAGCAGCAGTGGGGTGATGGCAGTGGCTCCTTCCCCTGATCAGCCTGGTCGCCTCCTACAGAGAGAGGCCAGAGGCAGCAGCAGCAGCAGGTAATGGGGGCAATGCCTTCCCCTGATCAGCCTGATGGCCTCCTATAGGACATCCCCTGAGGGCTCCCAGACTGTGAAAGAGGGCAGGCTGGGCTGAGGGACCCCCACCCCATGCAAAAATTTTTGTGCACCAGGCCTCTAGTATTCTAATAACTGTGGATGGTGCCAGGTGGGTACTGCGCTTATGGGGAATCACTTTGTAAGGTATACACATGTCTAATCACTATGCTACACACCTGAAACTAATATAATATTGCAGATCAACCGTAATGAAAACATAAATTGAGGAAAATGCAGATGTTAAAGCACTCAAAAGAAGAGAGGTACGGTCAATTCTTTTTATTAATAGTTATGTTCTCTAAAGTCTCTGGGAACACTGAATTAGCTGAGAATAGATGTGGACAGCGAGAACATGTTTTTTTCATTTATGTTTGTGTTACCTGGTATACATGTTTCTGATGCACATTATTTTGTGATAAAAACACACCAGCAGTGTAGGTCCTTCATAACACCAGCTGGTTGGCTCATGCTAATGCTCCCACAGAGTGAATTTAGTACAAAAAGGGGGGCCCTGTGGAGACCCATGTCGCCACAGTAACTGACACTTGGGAGACCTGTAGGAAGGGGAGAAGGGGGCCAAACCCATCCTGGGAGGTGCTGTCCCACGATCCGTAGAGATTACATGTTCACCCGGAAGGTGAGGCTGTCCTGGGAGGTAACTCCAGGGAAACAAGCACTAACAGCAAGATGCCGAGGATGAGGATAATAAGGTACACAAAACCAGGGAGTTGCTGCTCTGAGAAATGAAAACAAAAATGAGAAGGAAGGAAATTGAAAGGGCGACACCCAGTGGGGTTCAGATGATGTCACACGCGGTGCGGTGCTGAAACTGTCCGTGCGCAGCTGTGATCCTGAGGCCCAGCTAAGGGACAGAAATCCAATCTTCGTGCTTAGAGATTGTTCCTTTTTTCCCTTTACTTTCCTTGGTATGGCTTAGAACAGGGGTAGGGAACCTTTTTTCTGTGAAGGAACCTTTGCGTATTTATACCATCATTTGTGGGCCATACAAAATTATCAGTTAAACATCAGCCTGCTATAGTTGGTCAAGCATTTAATTAACTCACCCCTAATGCCTTGGCAGGACCAGATAAAATAATTTTGTGGGACTTATATGGCCCAAAGGCTGAATGTTCCCCACCTTTGGTTTAGATAATCTCTGTTTAATAATAAATGATCAGTTTTATTTCTAAATATGTTTTTTAATTGATTTCACAGAGGAAGAGAGGAGAGAGAGATAAAAACATCAAGAGAGAAACATCAACCGACTGCCTCCTGCACACCCCCTACTGGGGATCAAGCCCACAACCCCTGCATCGGACCTGTGACCTCCTGGGGGGACACTTAACCAACTGAGCCACTCCTGCTGGGCAGATTCATTTTCTTTTTAGTTAAAAGCTATTTCCCTCTTCACATCGAAGTGCAACATCCCCAGGCTGCGTCATAAAAACCAGCAAATTCATAACCAAGAGAAGGAGACCCATGGTGCGCAGACATTCCTCAAACTCCCAACGGGACCATTGCCCGAGGTCAGAAGACCCACATGCTGTGCTGGGATCAGACTCAAATGTGAAGGCTGCCCTGGGCGGCGTGGTTCAGTGGCTAGAGCATCAGCCTGCACATGTGGTAGGCAACCAGTTGATGTGTCTCTCTCACATCCATGTTTCTCTCTCTTTCTCACTCTCTCTCCTCCTCATTCTCCTCCCTCCCTCCCTCCCTCCCTCCCTTCCACACTTTCTAAAAGCCCATGGGAACTTGTCCTCAGGTGAGGATTAAAAACAACAAATGTGAAGAGCTCTTGGCAGCTGCGGGCTTGTCGCCCTCCGCACATCCTTTCCTGGTGGCAGTTGGACCCCGGGTCCTCCCATCCTGCTCCCAGGCAGGAGATGAACTGGGCAACAACTACTCATTGTACATGGAGCCGCGGTGACATCCCGCCAAGTCTCTCATTTACATTTTCATTGGAACACTTGGCACATGTGCATTTCAGTTTGGGGAGCTTGTCTGGTATTCCCAACAGTCACCTGTCATAAAAACTGTGAAAGATGGCATCCCTAGCACCTGCTTCTTTCCCCACAACCACCTCTGTGTCTCCTTGTGAGCCTCGTCAGGGCCCTGGGTGCCCACATCACACTCTCAGTCTGTTTATATGTCTTCCATTTGAGAGAAAGAATCAATGAGGCCATCAGATGTGCACACACCACGTAACTGATATTGTGCCTGAAAAGTATTGCTTTAGGTTTTGTCATCTTTCAAATTGCAAAGAAGTGCATCTCTAATGGAGAAATGGAAGGCCAGAGAGGTGAGGTTCATGGGCAGAGAGCCATCCCCGGTCCCCCTTAAAGAGAGTTTCTAGCTCGTCTGCCACACAGCTCATTGCCCACCTCACTCAGGCACATGGCACTGCCCTCTTTCCCGGGCGCCCACTCAGGCTTATAGCAAGACTCACTGAGCCCCGTCTTCTGTCAGCGAGGACACGCGTATACACACCCACCATGGCTATGGACCTGCCCACCTTCTTCAAGGCAAGTCTATGTTTTAAAGGAAAAGCTCTCATCTTTAGGTCACCCCCGTCCAAAAAAAGAAAAACGGATGAAATAGTGGAAATTCCAGGGTCAGGGAGACAGAGGAGAAGGGATAGAGTGAGAAGGACGCCTCTTTCTTAAATGGAGAAAATCCAGAATGAGTATAATAAACCAAAGGATAATGATGTTTATACTTCAGTAATATTGAGTCTAGACAGTAACTCTAAGGGGCAAAAACATTCCTCTAAGTTAGTGCTGATAAAAAGATTCATTCGGAATTGCTCTATTCCTAAATCCAATGTAGCTATGGTTAAGAAAACATTATATTTCCAATACATCCCTTATACCTAGGATTCCTTTTCATTATAAAGTTTAACTGATACACACAGGCTGAGTCTTCGTGTGTTTCAGGCTTTTGAACATCTAACGCAGCATGCCATCTCTTACAACGGAGAGAAAATCCAGAACAACCAGACTAAAAACAGTTGAAAATAGTTACAGTTCAATGACATGGGTAAAAAGCATTCTTATTATATTAAAGCGTTCTTACTCTCACCCTGGCCGGGTTGCTCAGTGGTTAGATCAGCCTGCTCACTGAAGTCTCAGGTTTGATTCCCAGTCAAGGGCATGTACCTGGGTTACAGGTTCCATCCCTGGCCCTGGTCAGGGTGAATTCAGGAGGCAACCAATCAATGTCTCTCTCTTTGATTATTTCTCTCTCTCCTCCCCTCCCTTCCACTCTTTCTAAAAATCAATGGAAAAAACATCCTTGGGTGGGGATTAACAACAACAACAAATCCTTACTCTCACTTTAAAAAAAATTGATTCATCAATAAAATTATTCCATGTCTTCATTCTCCCTTAAAATAGAAAAAAAGTGCAGTTAATTTTAGTTTTAAAGTCATCATAAGTTTAAGAAAAATTAATGACAAGTAACAACTTGGCCAATCTTTGAGAGCAGATTTCCTAGCAACAGATGCCTTTGGTCCTTGGTTCTCTGACAATTTCCTGTTTCTCTTATTCTAAGAGAAAAAAGAGTCTTCAAACTTGATGTCATTTGGAGCCCTGGCCGGGTGGCTCAGTTGGTTGGAGAGTCATCCCAATACACCAAGGTCACAGGTTAGATCTCTGGTCAGGGCACACACAAGAATCAACAAGAGTGCATCAATAAGTGGAACAGCAAATCAAAGTCTCTCTCTCTCTTTCTCTCTCTCTCTTCCTCTCTCTTCTCCTCATCTCCCCATCCCCCTCCTCTCTCTCTTAAAAATAGTTTGAAATCATACTTGACCTAGGTGTATATACTGACCATCAATATCATATTTGGAACCAGATTCTTGGGGAATTCACGGGACAGTGTCAGTAGGGCTGTGGGCTGAGTGCGCAGGCCCTGCTGAGGAACTGCCTGCACCCGCATGCTAAAGAAGCGGGAGCAGCCCTGCTGGGTGGCTCAGCTGGTTGGAGCATCGTCTTGTGTACCAAAAAAACAAAACTAAGGTTGTGGGTCGATTCCTGGTCAGGGCACATAAACAGGTTGCAGGTTTGATTGCCGGTGGGGGTGCACACAGGAGGCAACCAATCAATGTTTCTCTAACATCAGTTTCTCTCTCTCTCTTCTTCTCTCTCTCAAATCAACAAATATATTCTTGAGTGAGGATTTAAAAAAATAATAAAAATAAATACATACATACAAAAGAGGGATGGAAGAGCGATTCCAGCATGTTCCCCACGGGAGGCATGCCTCAGTGCATGCCCAGCAGAGGGAAGGCACAGCAGTCAGCAGGAACCCTGGGGTTGGCACCTAGAGGGGCAGAGGAGGAAGTCAGGTAAAGACACACCAGCAAAAAAATGGGGCACTGTTCCAGGCCCCTCTGCCGAACCCACCCAGCCTGATTTCAACACCTAATTGAAACAGTAAGACTGAGAGAGTGCACTTTGTCCCATGGGTATTTTATGGAATTCTAGAAATAATAATTTGCTGCACTGAGCTGACTCGTCCCCATCAATTACAAAGGCGCCTATCCATTTTCAGGAGTGATGCATCCATCAGACTCAGATTACGGATCCTGGCTCGGGCGGTGTCTGTTAAGAAAAGGCGGTGGGGAGAGAGTCATTTAATCACAATTGCTTGGCGTGTTGAGGGCAGGAGAATGGACGGCTCATCTTTTCATGAAATTCCCTAACATCAGAACAAGTCCCACAGCCTCGCTGGGGAGTCAGGGAGCTAGCGGCACACACTCACTGGGAGATACCCACTGATTTCTTATTTGTCTTTATTGTTGAGAGCATTGCAGATGTTCCCCTTCTCTCCTCTCCCCCCGCCCCAGGTTCCTGCCCCACCCAGCCTTCAGCACCCTGTTTTGCATACATACGTATGAGCTCTGAGAGTCGTCAGTCTGTTCCATGCTCCCATGCCTCTGGTTCCATGTTATTCACCAGTTTATTGTGTTCATTAAATCCCACATATGAGTGAGATGCGGGGATGTAATTGATGATGTGATTATACCTATTTCCTTAACTGTCCTTTGGAACCAGCTGTGCCTCGCTGGGTCAATGGTGTCGCTTCTGCAGGCTCCAGACTTGGGCCCTCACTGAGGGAGCCCCAAGCCCACAGCTCTGCCAGCTTTGTAGATGCTGCTGCGAGCTGTCAGCGCCAATGACTATGTATCCACCGTTTGCACTGATTCCTTCCACACACCGCATCAGTCTGTACGCTCCCAGGAGTAGCCTGTCCTTCCTGGGCCCTGGCTGAGAGGGGCACCACCACCGCCCCCCCCCCCCCCCCGCCCCCGAGATGGAAACGGAAGCGGAGTGTGCCAGCTACATCCTGCTGAGGCCTCTTGTCCTTCTGATCCTGACATACCTTCATTAACATTTGATAAACCAGATGAAGACTATGGCTGCTAGGCTGTACCTCTGAATTCCTCTTAGTACGAGGGTCCTCTAAGAAGTAGATGCTAAATCCAGGCCTGCTGTGTGCCAGTGGCCGAGGTGGAAGATGGTGCAAGAGGCACCTCTGCAGCCGTGATGTGCTGGGTTCAGCCCTAGGACAGGGCCCCATTGGTAATAAACACGAGGGGACTTGGCTGGAGAACACACCTGATTAGGGGACCCCTTCATTAGGGACCATAGAGAGAGGCCTGGGAGCTCCCAATCACAGTCAGGTCTGTCCCAGTGAGGAGGGAGGGGCAGGAGCTGGGCCGGGGCCCTGTGGGGTCCCAGGACATTCTTGAATAAAAGGTGGCCATTGGCAAGGTTCCAAGTCTCCCACGAGCGGGCCTGCATCGTCACCATCCCTGCCACGCTCCCTCCAGCTGGGAGGAGGGCTGGGCCCCGCACAAATGCCCTCTGTACCTCATGCCTGCCCGTCGGGCCTTGGCCAGGTGGCTGCCTGAGCTTGGAGGCTGGGGTTGGCCACCTGGACACAGAAGGAAGAAGCCGGAGAGTCTGTTCCAGTGTGGGCTCTAGGGCTCGGAGGGAAAGGGCAGGTGCACCTCAGAGTCATCTGGGTCCGGGGCTGTGAGTCCCATAGGCCACATTTAGAACAAGCCCGTCCAGCTGCCCTGCAGCGTGTACTGTAAAGGCTTCATGCCACCCACTCAGAGCCTGTGGTGCCCAGTTGGGCTGGCCGGACTGGGAGTGGCCAAGAGGGCACAGGCAGGACACCGCACAGCCTGCCCCTGCTGGACAGCAGAGAGTGGTGGCCTGGCCAGCCCACTCCCCCTCCCTCCAGCTCCAGGGGCACTAGCAGGCTGGGAAGACAGGCTCAGCCCTGCCCTGTGTCGGAGCTGACTGTGAGCCAACCATGAGCTGACCGTGGGCCTCTGTCCCAGTGGCTGACTTTCCCAAGAAGAGACGGAAAGCCTGCGGCTGCCCTCCCACCACAGCTGAGGGCATTTCTCCCTGTCCCTGCCCTTTCCTCACGGAATGCCTGGAGTGGGTGTTTAAAGGTTAAATAACCAGCTGTCCACTGGGAAGACCCAGTAGACCGAGGTAGGAGGCACCGAAGCACAGACAGGCAGGCGTCAAACAGGCAGAGCCAGCCTTTCAGTCGCACCAGGGAGCCAGGGACGCGCCGAGGCACCGGCAATGGCACCGCCAGGTGAGTCTCCCAAGAAGAACAGCTTCCGAGAGCAGGTGCTTAGAACAGACTTCTCGTCGGTAGGCATTGCTTCCCTAAGAACCTTGGGCTACTTCCCAGTGAGCCGGGTCGCATGACCCACCGTCTTTTAACAGTGGCCCGAGGTGCTGAATTCTGCATTGTAGCAGGACACAAAATTAACACCAAGAAACCTATGGCATTTTTATTCACCAACAGTGAACATACAGAAAGAGAGATTTAAAAAAATCCCATTTATCATTGCACCAAAAAAATTAGGATACCAAAGAATAAACTTAACTAAAGAGATAAAAAAAACCTATATGTGGAAAAACTATGGGACACTATAAAAAGAGATAGAGGAAGACATAAACAGATGAAAGAACATACCATGTTCATGGATTGGTAGAATGAACATCATTAAAATGTCCATACTACCCAAGGCGAGCTATAGATTCAATGCACTCCCCCATTAAAATACCAATAGCATATTTCACATATCTAGAAAGAACTCTCCAAAAATTCATCTGGAATTAAAACAAAAACAAAACAAAACAAAAACCCTGAATAGCTGCAGCGATCCTGAGAAAGAAGAACAGAGTAGAAAGGATCTCAATACCAGATATCAAGCTGTATTACAAAGCCACTGTCCTCAAAACTGGCTGGTACTGGCACAAGAACAGACATATAGATCAATAGAGAACCCAGAAATTGACTGAAACCACTATGCTCAATTAGTATTTGACAAAGGAGGCAAGAGCATACAATGGAGATAAGACAGTCTCTTCAATAAATGGTGCTGGGAAATTTGATCAGACACATGCAAAAAAATGAAACTAGACCACAAACTTACACTATATACAAAAATAAAATCAAAATGTATAAAGGACTTAAATGTAAGACAGGAAACCATAAAAATACTAGAGGAATCCACAGGCAGCAAAATCTCAGATATATGCCAAAGCAGTATCTTCACCAACTCAGCCCGTAGGGCAATGGAAACTAAAGAGAAAACAAATGGAACTACATCAAAATAAAAAGCTTCTGCACAGCAAAAGAAACCGTCAACAAAACAAGAAAACACACTGCATAGGAGAACATATTTGCCAACAATATATCTGATAAGGGTTTAATCTCCAACATTTACAGGGAACTCATACAACTTAATAAAAGGAAGACAAACAACCCAATCAAAAAATGGGCAACGGACCTAAGTAGATACTTTTTGAAAGAAGACATAAGGAAGGCCAAGAGACGTATGAAAACATGCTCAAAGTCACTAATCATCTGAGAGATGCAAATCAAAACGACAATGAGGTACCATCTCACACCTGTCAGAATGGCTATCATCAACAAATCAACAAACAACAAGTGCTGGTGAGGATGCGGAGAAAAAGGAACCCTCGTGCTCTGCTGGTGGGAATGCAGACTGGTGCAGCCACTGTGGAGAACAGTATGGAGTTTCCTCAAAAAACAAAAATGGGAACTTCCATTTGAACCAGTGATCACACTTCTAGGAATATATCCCAAGAAACTAGAAACACCAATCAGAAAGGACATATGCACCCCTATGTTCATAGCAGCACAATTTACAATAGCTAAGATTTGGAAACAGCCTAAGTGCCCATCAGCAGATGAGTGGATTAAAAAACTGGTACATCCACACAAAGGAATACTACACAGCTGTAAAAAGTGTGGAACTCCTACCATTTGCAACAGCATGGATGGAACTGAAGAGCATTATGCTAAGTGAAATAAGCCAGGCAGAGAAAGATAAATATCACATGATCTCACTCATTTGTGGATTATAATGAACAACATAAACCGATGAACAAAAACAGATCTAGAGACAGAGAAGCATTTGATTAGATGCTCAAACCTCAGAGGGAACTGGAGGGTGGGGGTAAGGGGGAGAGATCAACCAAAGGACTTGTATGCATGCATATGAGCATAAGTGATGTATGCAGACAACAGGGGGTGAGGGTGAGGGCAGAACTTTGGGGATCGGGGGATAATGGGGGGAAAAGGATACATTTGTAATACCTTAATCAATAAAGAAAAAAATGGGGGGAAAAAGCAGTGAAAAGAACGAGTTTGGCTGGGTTACCGTCAGGGCGCACATGGTGACCCGCCAGAGCAGGAAGATGAGACCCTGCTCCCAGGGCGCGGAGCTTCCAACACTGAGCCTGAGTCGCTGCAGATCTTCTCCGGACATCAGTGAATGTAGGCGCGTCCCAGAATTCCCCGCGGTGCTGAGTGACAGGGGTGTGCTTGGTGTGGACAGGAACTCCAGCCCCCAGAGTGCCCACGGAACGCTCAGGAGGCGTGCAGTAAATATTAACAAATGCCAGGGCTAAACCAGCCCTGGGAGCAGTGGGTGCTCACCAAGGAAGCCTTCGTTTTCCTGGTCGCACTTCCTGTCTGTACACCGAGGGAAAAGCAATGAGCCACAGTCCAGCCCCTCAGATCTGGCCAGGGGGACACAGCCTGCCAGGTTAAACAAGTCCCTGCCTGGGCTTGCTTCTGCCTCCCGCTGCTGTGAAGGCTGCTGCCTGTGAGTTTCCGAAACCGCCCACTTCTCCGAAAGAGAGGACTAGAGAGGAATTTCAATCAGCAAAAGGACAGTGCCGTGTGGTGTGAGGAGGGAGGCATGGAGGGACAGGGGAGCTCAGTCAAGATGAAGTCTTACTTTCAGAAACAGGATTTGACTACTCATAGCAACAGGACATCACAGCGTCCTCGCTGGGGCAAGTTAGCAGAGACCCACCTGCCCTTCTCAGATATCCATCCTCTCCTCGGACACTGAGGATTAGCACTGCGTTTTTATACTCCTAATTCAAGTGATAAAAAAAAAAGCCAAAATGGCCTGCGTGGCTCTGTGTTTGAGTGCATGGCTCTGTGTTTGAGCACAGACCTATAAACTAGAAGGTCGTGGTTCGATTCCTGGTCAGGGTACATGCCTGCGTTGCAGCTTGATCCCCAGTAGGGGGCGTTCAGAAGGCAGCCCATCAATAATTCTGATCGTTGATGTTTCTGTCTCACCCTCTCCCTTCCTCTCTGAAATCAATAAAAATATACTTTTAAGAAACACACCCAAAACAGTTGCCCATGAGGCCAATGACTGGAAGTTGTGTTGAACTCTGTAGAACCGACGTCATATTGGACGTGTCCCAGGCACCGATTCCTGGTTCCTGGAGAAAGGAAGCAGGAGTGTAGCTAATCATGGGGATTTCCCCTTTGAGAACTCCGCTGTGACCCTCATCCTGGGTGGACAGTGTTTGCTCCAGCGTGAGGGCCCATGAGGAGGCGCCTAGGGGTTTGAGGACAGCAGCTGCCTGGCAGGGGAGCAAGGACTCAGCCCCCTGGGTCCAGAGGAAAGAGGGCTGTAGGAGGAGGGTCGGGGAGGGGCCCCCGGCAGCCGAAAGGAGAGAATGAGGACATGTGCTTATTTCCATCTCACCTGCTTCTTCACCCGACAGCTTGTGATGGGCTGGGAGGCTCTGCTCGTTCAGGACTGGGAAATGGACTGCTAATGAGCACCAATGGGAACTCCAGTTCTTACTGTTCAACTCTGCAATCTATTAGCAAGGGGGCCACACTGAACCGAATGTTCTAGCCTTGCTATTAATTATTAAAAAGTAGTGGTGTGGCTATAGCAGATGCTGCAGAGAGGGCTCCCAGGGCCCTGTTGGAAGTGTCCTGTTTACCATGGAACACTGAGGCTCAGCGAGATGGTGTCTGCAGGGAGGCCCCACACAGAAGGGCTTTCTAACCTATGCTAAGTCTGACGCACTTGGTTATTCACTCCAGGGATATCAGAGCAGTGTGGAAGGCACCACCAGCGTTTTGTTTTGTGCTACTGATGATATAATATGAGAGAAGGGCAACGCATCGAGGAAAGAACTATTAAACAAAAAGAGAAAGGGACACGCCAAGAATAAAACATATACTCAGGTACCTGGTTTCAGCTCAGACATGGGAAGAGCTTACAGTCATCACACCCATCCTCACAGCAAGGAAACCTGCACGAACTAAAAATCAGAGATGTTCCTTCAACCCAGATGGGAAGGGAGGTCCTGGGCACAAGGCTCCCTGAATCTGCAGAGACGGTGAATCAAGTCACTGCTGAGATGTGCTGGCTCAGAGCAGGGCCACTCAGACATGAACAGGAGGGAAGGACAGGCCAAGGTGACCTTGGTGACTGCCGGGGCTCAGAGGGGTAGGGAGAGAGCCAGAAACCCCTTGGCGACCCTCTAGGAGCACGTGTGGATTTTACCTCCAGAAACAAGAGACTGAGCCAATGTGAAGTGCTCCCACCAGTTCCTGGCAGCGGGAAACACAGCGTTGGCACACACGACTGTTTTGGACCCTCGTTTCCTCACCTGGGAGGTAGCACTGTAACCCACCTCTGAGCTGGAAAATAAGTGAAAAATAATTTACCCAAAGATGTCCACTAGGGAGAGCAAAGCCAAGCCCTAACCAGCACCTGTCCCCACCTCCCGCTCGGGCCAACCCAACACACCATGCGCCAACCGGCCAGCAGACACAGGACCTAGATGTCCTGAGTTGTTTCTGAACTTCCTCAGTGGCAAAAGCCACTGAATGCAACTGCTTACTTTACAAAATGGAGATGATTTGGAGCTGGGAATACAAAGGAAATACAATACCCATCTACAAACACCTGGGAATGAAATCTGTGATCACCCAGTGTGGCCTGGGAGGAAGAGGCCGTTGGTTCTCACAGGCGAACCCAACTCCTTCCTTCACTTTCCAGATGTTGAAGGTGAGGCTAGGGCCTGGGGACCAGAGCCCGACCGTGAGGCCTGATTCGTCATCGGGAATATTCAGCCTCACTGGCCCCCTCAGGATACATCTAGGAAAAACCTTCGGGACCACTGTCCTGTCTCCCAACGCGGTCCCGTCCTCTTCGGGACTGGGGACTGCGAGCCTCACTGTGCTATGCAGTTTTCGCATCTTTCCTGGCAGCTGGGCTCAGCTCCCCAGGGTCCGGCTTCCATTCGCTCTGAACGCTACCCAATTAGGCTGTGACTTGACAGCGCAAAAAGGAAAAGGCGAGAGAGAACCAGGGAAAAGGCGGACGCCCTGGGGAGCTGCAAACAGTGGTACCGCAAACTCGCGTGGGTGCGCCCTGCGCCGCCCCCCAGGCCCGCTTCTCGCGCCGCGCCGCCCCAGGCCGGGCTGCGTCCTCAGCTGTGGCTGCGGGGACTCTGCCAGAGACCCGGTGCCTTCCCCGCTCCTCCCGACCCTGCCACCCCTGCCCTCCCGGAGCAGCGGCGCCTCACAGCCCCTCGGCGCCACCTCTCGACCATCCCGGGAAGGCCGGGCAGGCAGAGCCGCGGGCGGAGCAGCCAAGCCCCAGCCCCTCCGACTGGCGGTACCCCCGCGCGCCGGCGGGCGGGGACCTGGGCGGCACCGACGACCGCTCAGCCCGAGCGCAAAAGAGCCGGGCGCACAGCAGTGCGGTGCACGGAAACACCCCCAGTGCGTCGGCGCGGGTTCCGGAGTTAACGTAGGTCATCCCCAGTCTCCCCTCACGTACCTCCCCGCCTTGCTAGGGGCCCCCTGGGACTTGCTGGGGCTCTGGTCAGAGCGCTCTGAACCCGGAGAGGCAGCGTGGGCAGAGCGCCCTCGGAACGGCCTGCGGGCGCCCTGTGTGTCCAGCAGCGGCTTCCCTGCGGCCGGGCTGCGGGTTCCACGGGCCTGGGCAGCGAGTCCCACGGGGCCCCGACGCGAGGCCAGCCTCTGGCGCCGACCCTCTGGAGAGGCGCCCTCCTCGCCGCCACCAAGTGCCCACAAGTTTTGAAGGTGGAGAACTGGGCCCCCAACTTCTCTGGACATGAATCAAACCGCGGGAGTCTCCAATAGCGTCAGGTGCCCCCCGGGCAAAGGCCACAAGGTAAGAGACCCGCAATGGAGTGGCTGGTGCGGGACCTGGAGGACACAGCGAGGCAGCCGATTAGGCGAGTCGCCCTAGCTGAGTTGGAACCGGAGGTGCCCGTCCCTCCGCACGCGGTGTCCGTGACCACGACGGCTGATGGTGCGGGGTCTGCGAGGAGAGGTGCGGGTACTCTGACCCAGATCTGCGCTGCACCTGCTGGGACGACCTGTCCGGAGCCCTGGGGGAGCTGGCGGGCTCCGCAGGAGACAGGGGCAGCTGTCCCCCAGGTCCCGGGCTTTCAGGGAGGAGGTCAGCGGAGGGAACTGAGCCTGCGGAAGCTGGGCATAACCGCTGGGGCCGGAACTGGCAGGAGAGCCCACGGGACGCGCCCAGGGTCTGAGCGCGCACTCCTGCAGGTGCTGAGGCCGCGCTCCCATTCACTCCAATGGGCCACTGCGAGTCTGGAGTGGTTTCCAGGACATGACAGTCAGAGGGAGGAGAGCGGGCAGGTCTGAGGGACCTGGGCATGAGCCTCTGGCAGCCCAGGGTGCGTAGTGCCAGGACTTGGGGACATTCCATCCGCTTCCGCGGTGTGCGTCCGCTCCCCACAGGGTCCCTGGCCTGGCCGCTCGCCTCAGGGGCTCACCTCAGCTTGTGGTTGGTTTGCGGGGAAATCCTCACCTGGTTGCCCAGGGGAGCTCTGCAGCAGGACCTGTTTCAATGTGCTTGTTAAATATTTCAAACCCTTTCTAGTATTCTTAGAAACGGAAAGGAGACATCTGCTTTGGTGGTTGGTAGATTTGGTGTGTAGTGCGAATCTGTGCTGTGGTTTTTAGCTGGTGTTTGCTGCACCTAGTTTTGCCTAATCCATTTTACATGCAGACAGACAGCCATATATGTTCATGAGCGTGTTATAGATTGCTCCCATTCACATCTATTTGCTGGAGGCTGGACATCCTGGAGTTGGAGTGTGGAATGATATTGGACCCATTTAGTGAGTGAAGGAACTCTTGGTCTGCATGAGACACAGATTTGGGACTGAATACCTTTCTTTCAATGGAGTAATGCCCAGAATTTTCCACTCCATCAGGCCTCGGGTGAAATAACTTAATAAGCAAGTCATATATCTGATCTCCTCTCGTTAGCTGTGACCCGAGTAGTCATACTTTTCACACTTGTTTTTTAAATATTAAATATCCAGAGGAAGTGTCTTTTTAATATGCTAGAGTTGATAGTGTAAGGTTTTAAGTTAAAAATAACAAAGTTTCACACATCAGTGAGTGTGTAATAAACGCCTGTGTAGTTCAGGAGGTTCAGAGATTCAGGGATCTCTTTTGTTGTTGTTTCTTGGTTAATCCTCACTTGAGGATATTTTTTCTATTGCTTTTCAGAGAGAGTGGAAGGGAGGGAGGGGGGAGAGAGAGAGAGAAAAAAAAACATTGTGGATGGGTTGCCTCCAGCATGAACTGCAGTGGGGTGGGCAGGGAGCAAACCCACAACCCAGGTACGTGCCCTGGACCAGAATGGAGCCCAGGACCCTGGTGTGCATAGGCTATGCTCAAACCGCTGCACCACTGGCCAGAGAGACTCGGCGAGTCCTTTCATGTGAATAGTGTTGCAGGGCATGGACACCAATATGCTTTCTGGGAAGCTTTCAAACAGACGCTAGAACGTAGAAGGCACGTGAGTTATGAGTTGGAGGACCCTATGCTACTAGCCTGGTCCCTGGAGTCACCTTAATTCAGTAAACAGCATCAGCCACTCACTTAGCAAACACTGCAAACTCCCAAGTCCCAAGGACTGAACACCACATACACATGCAGACATCACCTTCTGTCTCTAGAACACAGCTCTAGTCATGGCCACCCTCAGGCTCTGAGATCTTGGATGGCCTCCGTTGCCCAGAGGGTGAGATTACTCTCCATCTGCCTGAAGCAAAAAGTATCCCAACCCCCTTTCTCAAAGAAGAGTTCACTGAAGCTGTAGTTGGCCTTTGAAGTTTGCAGATTTGAAGCGTGTAGTTTGCTTGAAGGTCGCTGCACTGAGATATCAGTGGTGAAAATCTGGGGTCCATGCGTGTTCTGGGGTGAACGAGGGACTCACACAGAAGGGGGTTCACAGTCATTGAGACTGAGGATACAACAGTGTTTACTAAAATATAAAACTCCATAATACTAGCTATGTCCTCAGGAGTTTGAAATAAGTGTGTTCCCTTTTATGTGCTGATCAGAGCTGCCCTTGAGGCTCTGTGGGAGGAGAGGACTCTCAGAAAGCCAGAGTCTTGCCGGGACTCCCTGCCACGCCATGTGTATGCTGTCGCTGTCAGCAGTTTCCATTGGGCAGGTCACCATGACTGGTTCTTGTGCAGCATTGCTTGGGAAACATTTATTACTTCTCCCTCTTAGGCTGGCTGCTCAGTGGGTGAGGTTAGGCCTCTTTAAAGGTGCTATTGACACCAGGTTTTGAGCTTCCTTGCTCCTCACGTAGGGAAGCTGGTTCCAGATTTCACCTGGGAAGCTCCCCAAGTCTCCAACCAACAGTGATCCAAGTATTTTAGGTTCCTTTGGAAGAACTTAGCTTCTCACTTCCTACTAACTTCTACCGTCTTCTAGTGCTTATTTCACAGCAAGGGCACGGATTGCAAGGATATGGCCTGTGGGCTCAACTGGGCTGGGGTCTCTGTCATTTTGCTTTAGTATATTAATAAAAAAAAGACCCTGCCCTGTCTGGTGTGGCTCAGTTGGTTGGAGAGTCGTCCCATGCACCCAAAGGGTTTGAATTCTGGTCAGGGCACATACCTAAGTTGCAGGATTTCCATGGCTCAGTGGGGGTGCAGACTGGAAGCAGCCAATCAATGTTTCTCTCTCTCTCTTCCCTTCTTCCTACAAATTAATGGACATGTCCTTGGGTGAGGATTAAAAATACATATACATATATCACACACACACACACACACACACACACACACACACACACACACACACACTAGAGGCCTGGTGCATGACAATTCATGCACTGGAGGGGGGGGGGGGTCCCTCAGCCCGGCCTGCCCCCTCTCACAGTCTGGGAGCCCTCAGGGGCGGGAGGTGACCTGGCAATCAGGGAAAGGCAACACCCCCATCACACCTCTGCTGCTGCCACTGCCGGCAGTGCAAGCCTCAGCCAGCCCTGGTTACCTCGGGCAGCCCTGGGCGGCTGGGCAGCCACCATCTGTGGCTTGCCTGCACCTCAGGCCGGCCCTGGGCAGCTGAAGGGCTGAGGGGACTGGGGGACTCCAGAGGTACGTGAGCAGAGCAGCTGGGCCTGTCTGGGGGTGGGCCTGGCCTTGCCATGTGCCTGCTGCCCTGGCGGGGCTGAGGGAACTGGGCGTCACCATCTTGTGGCTGTGGGCGCAGCCATCTTTAAGGGCGCACACATCTTTAATGTGTGTATGTGTGTGTGTGTGTGTGTGTGTGTGTGTGTGTGTGTGTGTATAATTATTTAAAAACAACAACAACAAAGACCCTATCACTTCCAACCATTTTGACTCAATAGGAATAATTCTGTGAAGTTTTGCTAGCTAGACTCCCCCCAACCCCCACATTTTTACTTTGCCTTCATTCTTAAAGGTGGTTTTGTTGTTTTCTGGTTAAGGAATTCTGAGATGATATGGTCTTGGTTCCTCTCTCAGCTCCTGAAAGATGGTTTTCCATTGGAATCTGGTCTCAGTGTTTTCCACTGAGAAGTGAGCAGCCATGTTCCCACTTGGAATGTGACATTTTTCTCTGATTACTTTCAAGAGAGCCTCTCTTTAAAATATTTTAAAATTAAATTTATTGGGGTGACATTGGTTAATAAGATTATATAGTTTTCAAGTGTACATTTCTATGATACATGCTCAATATATTGCATTGCATGCCCACCACCCAAAGTCAAATCATCTTTTGTCACTTACATTTGACCCCTTTACCACCCCCACAACCTCCCCACCTGGTAACCACCATGCACCATACTGTTGTCTGTGTCTATGAGTTTTAGCTTTTTATATTCCACATCTGAGTGAAATCATATGGTTCTTAGCTTTTTCTGACTGACTTATTTCGCTTAGCATAATATTCTCAAGGTCCACCATGTTGTGGCAAATGGCAGTATTTCATCTTTTTTATGGCTGAGTAATATTTCATTGTATATAAGTATCCCATCAAAATTATCTCTTGATCTTTGGTATTTTAGTGTTATGTGCCAGGCATGTTTTCCCCCATATGTATCCTGATAAGGGTTCATAGATTATCTTGGATCTTTAAATTCACCATATTTGGAAATTTCTCAACCATTATATATTCAAATGCCTTTTTTTTGTTCTTTTCTTAATCTGTTAATATGACAGTTATTAACATATTGCACACTTTGTTTTGTCGTGCAGGTCTCTGAGACAGTTCATTTTTTCAAACTCTTTTCTTTCTCTTCTTCAGATGTAATCATTTCTGTTGCTCTGTTTTCACATTCATTTCTCCTTTGTGTCTCCATTCTACTCATAGCACGTTCATTGGTTATTTCAGATGTTGTAGTTTTAATTCTAGGGTTTCCTCTTTGCATTTTTTCATAGTTTCTATTTACCATGCTTAGATTTGTTGTCTTTTCATTCATTATGTATACCTTGTTTATTTTCATTAATGGGCCTCAGTATAACAGCCACTAAAATCCTATGTTCTCATTCTAGTATCTGGGTCATCTCGGGATTAGTCTGTGTTGATTGTGCTTCTTTCTTGAGAATTGGTCACATTTTCATATTTTTTTTGTGTGTTGAGTCATTTTGAATTTTATCCTTGATTATTTGTTTTAATATTTATTGAGCAATTAAGTAGGTTTTTGTTAAGTTTTGATCTTGTATCCTTCCTAGGCTGCCTGGAATCTCTGAGGATGTGCATGACCCAGGGACAGCCAGAGCTTTGGGCAGCATTCAGATGGAAATGGAGGCTCTCCTGCAGATTTAACCCTAGAAATCCCCTCTCACTTCCCAGCTGCTGCGGTGTCTCCAACTGTGTTCTCTCCAAACCTGCCACCTCTGGGAAGTCCTGCAGAGCCTTCAGAGCATCTGCTTTGCATTTTGCATGAAGATATAGTTATATGTGCCACAGTGGTTTGGGAGGAGCTAACTCAGCATTATTGGGAGTGGACCTCCACCGACCCTTTCCTAGACTTTAGAATCAGTGGTTGGGGGACCTCACCTACTGTGTCCTAGAATCAGCAACATCAAGTTCCTGTGATAACTCAACAGCTCACTAGACCTATTCTTAACTTTATTTTTCCTAAATCTTTCGTTCAAAATTTCATGTTCCTCTGCACTTCGACACCACATCCAGGAAAGAATCTTTAACTCAGTGTCACTCCTCCCAATATTGCTTTAACCTGCCCTCTCCCAACCAAGACTTCGTATGGATCTCTGGGGGCCTCCCTTACTTGTTGATGCTCAGTCTCTTTCTCATTTACTCTTCTGCCAGTTCCCCCCCCCCCCCACCCACCCACCTTTTCATTTCCCTAATGTGTTTGTTCACCCAAATTCACATTTTTATAAAGAATAACTTGTTAAATCCAAAGGCTCTCATTTTTCCCTTTTTTCTAACGCTCTTGTAAAAAGCAAACATCAATGTACTGTTCCCCCTCTCTGGGGTACTTCCTGTCAACTCTTTCCTTCCCCTTTCTATTTAGATCAGAGCTTCTGTCTCATGAGGCATTTCATCCACTTTCCAAACTTTACCTCCTTGTACTTGTTTTCAGAATTAAACTGCCTCTCTCTCCTTGTTTCCATTGGTTAAAGGATTTCCCACGTTGATTTTAGGACACAGCTTAGCCACCCACCCCTTTCTGTAGGAAGCCCTCCCTGAGGGTCAGCCTGGCCACTGACCCACAGCTGCTGTGACAAACTCGAGCAAGGCTCTGATTCTGCCATAACCTGGTCTGCTCCTGCCCCTTCTCCTTCCTCGCATGCTGTGCTTCTCCGCCTCCATCCCTGTGCCGGGCTGAGTCAGCAGAGCCAGCTTTGGGCCCAGATGATGTCCAGCATTGGTCACGGCTGCAGCCCTCCTTCTCCAGTTGTTTTTGTGGCTGGAATTCCAGACCTTCCACATGCTTGCATCCCTGCCCCGGCCTGTTCCTGAGCTCCTCGCTCCTTCTGAATTGCCAGCTTCCCTGATCCTGACTGTGGGCATCTGTCATCTTATGTGGGAGTGCCTAGTGTCCCCTACAAGACATAGTATTTTAAAACAGGTTCAAGCCTCAAGGATGATGGTCAATTCATGCATTTGAAAACCTGAGATTCAACAAAATACAACTAGTTAGTGAGAGAGTTGGACTCTCATGCCCGGATTCTTAGCACATCCATTCATAGCAGGCTGTCTTCTCCATCTGAGTTCAGGTCAAGGGCCACACCTGCTAGTCACGTGGACATTATGCTGGTTGGTGAATCTGCCTCTAGGACATGTCGCTCCTGTGTAATATTAGCAAGAGCAGGTCCAGTTCTGGGTTTGTCTGGCCAACCACAGCTCTTTGTACAAAACAAGGAAGCTTACTTGTTTGGTGGGTAATTTCTGAAAGAATAGGACAGGGAATCACTATAAATAACAAATGTAAATATTGTTTACAGTGCCGAACCTAAATCATCCTGGAGAATTTCAGACAGTTCAATGTAGGGCATGAAGCAGGAATTATTTTAATGATCCCAGGATATTAGTGAACATCTATGTATGTTACTTTGGTTCTATATTTTATTGATTTTAAAAATTTTTACTGTCCTCGTTTTCTCAGTAAAATACATAAAACACGTGTAAGCGCATGCATAAATTAAATTTCCAGGAATAGAGAGCTGTAAAGGAGTAGCCATTATTTTTCTGGCTTTGCTTGTTGAATTATGTTTTTAAGTCAAAAGCTACACTCAAATGCAGCATTTTAATGACCTGACATCTTGTACCTCATGAAGGAAATAGACTGGAATTTTATGGACCCCAAATCTGATATTGTTTTTAATGAAGGGCCTAGAGTCCGTGTTTATTCCACAGAATGGAGGAAAGTGGAGTGAGTCCTTGCTCCTCCTCCCTGTGTTTTCAGGGCATTAGAAAGTGTGTGATGTTTATATACCACACAGGTACCATGCGTCTGCTCCCATGGTCCATACCTTACCTTTTGAATGCTGTATTAAGAGATCCTAAGACATTTAGGCATTGCTGTCATTAAAAAACTAGAGGCCCAGTGCAGAAATTCATGAATGGGTAGGGCCCCTAGGCCTGGCTGGCAATCAGGGCTGATGAAGGCCTTCCAGCTGCCAGCTGGGGCCTCCCTTCCCTGGCTGCCGCCTGCCAGCTATTGGCTGGGGCCTTCCTTTGTTCCACACCACCCCCTGGTGGTCAGCACACACCATAACAAGCAATTAAACTTCCAGTCTCCCGGTCAAACTCCCAAGGGGACAATTTGCATCTTAGGCTTTTATATATATATAGATGTCTGACAAAAGGAACAAATTCATGTTACTTATTTGATGTTGCATAGATTAGAGAAAAGGTGAGGCTGCATGGCCTTTGGTAAAGTCGTGTACAAGTTCAGGTGTGCAGCACTCACCTGGTGGAGGAGTCTTTGCTTCTGCGCATGGAAGTAACGGAAAAGCATCGTAGACTGGATCTCAGGACTAGTTGAGCTGTGCTATTTGTCACACTATTTGTGTTGAGTCCCAGCAACTTGGATGCAGAGCTGTGGATCTTTTTGCTTTTCTTTTTTCTATCTGGAAATTAATGAAATCAGGTAAGCTCAGGGCCCATCAAACTCTTCCTTCTGATACTCCAACCCTAGAAAGAGCTGTAGGCAAAGTGATTGTCATTATTCAGGCATTCATGAACATAGACATCAAATGCAGTTTTATTATAAAATATACTTATTGTAAGTCTGCAGCCAGTGGGAGTCCTTCACACTTTAGTATGAAAACAAACACTACATCTATCTGACATAAACTTGAGGCCTGAAGATGATGCTGCTGGCGGCTGGAAGACACATTTTGGGAAACAGAGTAGAAATGTTTCTTGTAACTCACTTTAGAGAAGTGTCAATAAAACCCTTTGGGGTTTGCTAGTGTGTTTATGGTTGATCTGGGGTTGGGACAGCTAGACCTTAGGATGATATAACATTGAAATAGGTGGGGGTGGGACAGGACTCTAGACTGCCCAATGGGATTCCATTCTTCCACTCTTACAATGTTTTCATAACTGTTATCTTACCGCATCTTCATAACAGAGACTGAGGAAGATGGAGTTTGTACTTCTCCTTTTCTTTATTACCCGAGGAAACTGAGCTACATGATTACATATGGAAATCACTTGTGGCCACAGGGCTGGTAAAATCAAGAAAACACTTTCAAATGGAAGATGTGTAAATAATGAACAGGACTGACTCTTATCTGGTGAGCTTCCGCCCAGGCCGCTTTCAGCCACTCTGCCTCTTACTGTCCTCAGTGCTGAGTGCTGTGTGTGGCTTAGAAGCACCGGGCTCCTTGCTTACTACTCTTTTTAAAAAACTCTACTTTTATTGTGAGTCAGGGTCTTCCCAGATGAGACAGGAAATGACAGAATAAAATACCCAGTTGTTAAAGAAAGGAAGGAAGCCCTGCTATAAGATTGCAGGCCAAGAAGCAGTGGCCAGGCTGAGAGCAGTGTAGTTGGGGGCTTCACAGGATGTAGGACTCACCACTGACTGTTCTCACGAGGTGTGAACAGTCAGGGGAAACCATGTCAATAAAGACCGAGGGTAACAGATTCTGCCCCAAAGGGAACTGCATTCCTTGCCAAACAAGGGCCCACGAGTTATTAAGGATGGTTGTTATATTTTCTATATTTGCTTCCTGCCATTTTCACTTGGGACCACCTGGGAATAGATCCTAATCCTTCTAGCATAGGGGACACTGTGGCTTAATGCCCTCCTTATAAGTCAAACGTCTGAGAAATCATGAAAAGGGACATCATGTGAAAAGACAAGAACAGTGGAGCTGTGTGTGCACCTGCCTTCCATTGCCTTCCCAAGGCCAGTGTTCTTCCCCAGGTCACTCACCACCTGCCCACTGGACGGCTGTGTGATGGACTTGCTGTCCACTGTCCCTAGCCACTCCCCACCTGCCTGTGGCTTCGCCGGTGCCCTTACAGCGAGGACTTGGCCTCTTCCAGGTACAGAGGTTCAGACCAGCTGACCACGTGCTCTGGGGAGCAAATCCACAGGCTGAGCTGGGCCCACCAAACACCTGCTGTGGGACTGGAACTAAGGCATCATCAGGGAGGTGGGCGCTATGGGGAGGATCACAGCCTCCCCCCCCGCATGTGTGGTCACGTGGAGCCAGGCTGATGGGACAGGCAGAGCAGCGGAGGCCAAGAATTCTGGGGTCCCCTGCGCATGGCACATGGAGAGCGTGTCCTGCTCTGTGAGGTTCGCCTCTGCTTCCCTTGGTTTCTTTTCAGTATTCTCAGGTGCGTGCGCCTTCATGCAACATGATGGAAAAGAAAGAAAATTCTTGCAATACTGGCAGGATTTTCTGTTTTCTCTCCTGCTCCTCGCGACCACCCAGTACGACTGTTTTTGTTGAATACACTTCTGGAGAAGCTTCTTTGCCTTCTTCCTCTGCAGCCCAAGAGGCACAGTGAGAAGGAAAACCATGTCGCTGGATGGCTTTCTAAGCAGGAGTACAAGGGTGGCTGCTTTCCAGGGCGTAACTGGCAGAGCCGCTGGCATGGCTTTGATCTGAAAGCCAAGGGTGTCTGGGAGGCTTTGTGGCAAGAGATAAAAGGGAACAAGACCAATGGACGATGTTGCTGGCGGATGGGAGGTACACTTGGGGGAGCAGAATAGACGTGTTTCTTGCATCTTGCTTCACAGAAGTGTCAGTAAAATCCTTTGGGGTTTACTAATGTGTTCATACTCAACCTGGGGTTAAGCTGGAGCTAGGGGTGATGTAACATTGAATATAGGTGGGGGTGGGACAGGAGTCTAGGCTGCCCACAGGATCCCATCCATCATGCATTTGTTTGTTGTTGTTTTATTTTTATTTCACTTGAACTCCTTTTCCTGGCTTTGCACTTACTTTATAATCCAATGCTAGGCTTCCTAAGCATGGGGTGCGCCCTCCCTCTTCTAGGAGCTTTCCCGGGTTTTGGCGAGTCTGCTGGACTCATGGGACAGTCATGAACAACCGTATTTCCCCCTCAAGCTGTGCCTTCCCAGCAGAGCCTTAGTGCTGGCAGCCAGGTCCGTGAAGGTTTTACAGCTTTTATGCTGGGCGTTTTGCCTTAGAAATGGTGTCACTGCAGAAGGTCAAGTGCCCCGTTCAGTCGGACATAACAAGGTCAACTGCAAAATCCTCTCTGTGACGGGTTCCTCCTCCAGTCTGAGCTGCCTCTGGCCTCCAGGCCTCCAGGAGTCTTCTCCTGTCTCTTCCAACTCGCCTCTTATCCTCGGCACCAACTCCTCCCATTCCTCCCTGCTCCACGGGGGTGGGAGGGGTGGGGCGGGGGTTGCTGGTGGAGAAGTGGGGAAGGCAGAGTGTAACGGGGGGGCAGGGGGGCCGGGGTTGTGGGTGGAGAAGTGGTGAAGGCAGAATGTAAGGGGGGGCGGGCGCTGTTGTACTCCAGTGGCAGGTGTGTCCACAATCAGCGGACACTGGGTCCTATCTGAAAAATCCACTGGGACCTTTGGTCCAAGGCCAGAGGCCCTTGGTCTTTGGTCCTGGCACATGTCTGTGAGCATTTGGCATGAACCACCTGTCTCTGTGGACACTGTGGACAGGAGCGTGTCCTGCAAGGCTCTCAGAGGTGACAGCACACAGAGCTGCCCCTTCCACGTGGGGAGCCCAGAGGCGCTGTTCTAGGGCAGGTCACACGGACACTGGCAGGTGACCCTGTGGCCACCCTCTGCCCTGCTCTGGTGGGCAGATCTGCGAACCGTCTTGCTTGCCTTGTGCGGAGAGGTAACCCACACTGCTTCCCTTTCCTCATCCTCTTCACCTCCCCCCAAACTCGGAGATGCCCAGGATCCCGCCAACTGTATGGCAGGCCTCTCCAGGTGGGCAATGGCCGAGAGGGCCGAGCAGTTTCCAAGCCCGTGTTGCTTCCTTTCCGAACGTTCTAACAGGCACTTTAGGCTGCAGGAACAGCGGCCACCAATGTGCATGTTCTTCACCTCCGGTGCCTCGTGGAAACGGTGCAGGAAAACACCAGGAAACCGGTTGTCCTTCTGCTTGTGGCACCTCCTGTCTCTGAGAAGGCCAGGCAGGTGATGCACTGGAATGGGAGACCTGAGCTGGGTGCGTGCTGTGGGGAGAATGTTTTGATTCATGTGGCTTGGAAAGGACCCCGGAGGACGTGGCTTCCCGCGGGGCCGTGGAGAAGGTGGCGTCGTGGCTGAGACCATGGTTCACCTGAGGACTGCCTCCCTCAGCCTCGCAGAGCAGAGAGTAGGCAGCTTTCTCACACAGTAGAGACTGTGGCTGCTCATGGGCTCATGTGAGCCCAGGAAAGAGGGAGCCCTGGATGACTCCTTCTCCCTTCACACTAAGATTCTCGTGGGGGGTGTGGTTTTCAAATGCTCCTGTGCACAGCCCTCACAGGGAGATCTCTTGTTCTCCATGGCTGGCTCTGGGTGGGGCGCAGGATTCTGTATTTCTTAGGAAGCTGGGCCGATGCTGCTGCTGCTGCTGCTGCTGGTCCCCAGACCACACTGCAAGAGCAGGGCTCTGCACTCTTGCCAAGCAATCTAACGCATCACGCACAGAACCTGCTGTCATGTCACTGGGACGACTTATAGGAAGTCTTCCGTTTTGTGGAAATGGTCTTAGTGTGGTTTGCACAGATGGCCTCTCACTTCTTTGAACTGTGATGAGGACTTCGCGTGCCATTCATCTGGAAAGGAGAGTGACCTAGAAAAAGGAGAAGGGGGTGCCTGCTGTCAGCCACACCATCCACAGGCTTCATGGCATCTCCAGTAATCTCCATCTCCAGACTTCGACCACTTAAAAAAATAAATATGTTTATTGCTTTTAGAGAGAGTGGAAAGGAGAGAGAGAGAAGCATTGATATGAGAGAGGAACGTCAATCAACTGCTTCCCGCATGCACCCTGACTGGGGATCAAGCCAGCAACCTTTTGGTGCACAGGACGGAGCAAAACCAGCTGAGCCACATGAGCCAGGGCTCAGCCACTTTTATTAAACTGTTGTGTTAGGCGGTCTTCAGGGGTCTAGCAAATACTAATATTATATTTTAAATATATTTCATGCTTATCTACTCAGCTACACTATTAAAAGACTTGAGTTCTGTGTCTGTATGCTTACATATATTTTTATTTCTGGAGCTGAAGCTAAACCCTCACCTCTGGCACATGCTCCATAAATATTGGTGAGTTGAAGCATAATAATCTCTATTTTGTAAAATTACTGTTTAAAATTATCTGCTATTTTTAGATGATTCCTTGTTCTATGTAGTCAATTCTGTTATTTTTAGACAGTCCCTTATTCTATAAATTAATTTTGCTTTTTAGCTTGATTGAATAATAGGGAAGATAAACTTAGCTGTCTGACCTTGTAGGCTAGCCATCTAATGTAAGGGGCTGGTACTACTCCCATATTCTCATGCCAGGTGTTTATTAGTTATGTGCTCAAAGTGACAAGCTGCCTGCAAAAATAACTTACACAGAGCTCTTTTAAAGTGTGCAGAACGTCTGGAAAAACCCTTATTTGGGAGACAAAGGGCTGGAAAGATATAAAGAGGGAAAACTTCCTCCATATTTTGCTCAGAATTTGAGAAGCAATATTCCTCTGAGTCCGTTAGCGTAATAAAGATTCTTAATTAATTTGGCTTGTTAGGCATCTCATATTTAGCTTGTGATTTACATTATAACATTTGGCACCCAACATGGGATTTCAGCGAGATAAGAGACAGGTGCCTACTGGCCCTTGGTCTCAGATGCCTAGGGGGTTGGCCTCCCCAGCTGGCTGCTAGTTCCTGAGGATCTCTAGGGGAGGTACCACCTGAAGAAGTTCCAGGGACCCAGAGATGCTTCTTGGTGGTCTTGGCAGCCAGAAGGAGGACACCTGACATGCCCCTGCATTCTTTCGGAGTCACCAGAAAACCTCCGGAGATAAGTGAATTTGATAAAGGGATTTAGAGTTCACTTCCTGCCTGTCTGCCTGTGACCGGTCATCCTGTACCGAGAGAAGGACTGGACACAGTCGTAACTTCTCCAGTAGGTTCTCATTGAGATGTCAGTCAAGAATCCTGTTCTTGGGGCATGGGTTCAGGGAGGCTTCTACATCTGTTTCTGTTAGGCCCTCACGTCTGTTTCTGTTAGGGGAGTTAGGCAGTGTTTCGGTTATCTGACTAACTCCTGAGTGAATGTCTGCTGAAAGAGAATAAATATAAGTATGAAAGCCTGAGTAAAGTGAAAGCTACTTTGTATTGTCCTGTGCTTTTGTTAACTGAGAGAGATTAGGCCATCTGGCTGCATACATAAGAGTATTTGTTGATGTTTTTGTCTCTTTGTTTAATTTGTTTGGGGCAAGCCCCGCTTTAGGGGGAAGCCCAGTAGGGCTAAACTGTAAAAGAAACTGCAGGATTACATTCCAGCAGCTGCTAAGAATCTTTTTTCTTAGGAATTGTCCTTCTCTTTCTTTTTAAGTATTAGCCTGCTAGAGAACTTTTAATTTGCTTTTCCCTGATTTATGATTTTGCTGTGTTAGGTTAAAATTTTAAAATTCTAAGGTTAATTTAAAGGTATAAAATTTGTAAATATTATAACCCAGAGAAGTTTAAAACAAAGGCTGGCTAAGTTCCAAGGCTACTTGTAAGGAAAAGCAAGAGAAGAAAAATTGAATTCTAAAGTTAACTATTTGCAGCAGAGTTGTAAAAAGTCATAAAAGTCTCAAGGATATTTATTTAAACAAAGAATCTGTTATTTACAGCTCTCTTATTTCTTCCTGCCAAGGATGGAGGGAATGGTTAATGCAATAAGGGAGGGGGAGAAGGGGAGAAATAAAATAGAGAGAAAAAACAGCCATTTTACTTTTAAACAAAGAAGTTAAAGCTGCAGCAGGAGCCTGCGATATTATCTCTAAGAAGGAATATAGCAGTTTTTGCTAGACAAGTTTTAATTTACCTACTTTTAGTTTTTATTACAGAAGGAAGGTCTCTTGTACTTTGTTAGAGGTATATTTTCTTAAAAGTAAAAGTACATTTAAGGTATGTTCATAAATATTAATCTGAGAAGTGTTATCTGTTTGCTTTCTGATAATCATTGAAAAATTAGAGTTTCTAAAAATAAAGAATTCTAATACATTTTAAAGAAAAAAAGGGGGCTAATACAGGTTATTGAGGATATAGCAGAAAGAAAAGAATATTAGAATAGAAATACTTAATAAAAGGTCTAAGGCATGCTTATGCATTTTTAAGGGACATGGAAGGAGGGCTTGAAAGCTAATTTAGAAGTAGTAAATTTATAAAGATTGTGTATGTAATAAAAAAGAGAAGAGAATTATTAGAAAAAGATTAATTACATAATACAGGCCAATAAACCAGGAAGAGTAAATAATTCAAATTTCACCTCCCTAAATAGAGGGTAAAAAGCTATACCAAAGTACTTAGGGAGACTGATAAAAGAAATCCAATTAGTGTCATTTACTGACCACGCCTAAGGACAGATAAAGTTAGAATAATAAGCCTTATTTTAGTCAGTTCTTTTCTAGTAAAATAATTATATTATATTAATCAGGTATTTAATGAAAAAGGACCATCTTTGAATCATAGGAACTAAAGTTTACTGGCCTATGTTCCTGTCTAATACACTTTAATATATAAGCTTTTAGTAAAATTAAGTTTAACGATCCTTCAAAAGTTTAAATTTTAAAAAACTTTTCCTTGATCTAGAATTAGCTTTACTAGTAGATCATTAGAATAGGCTCTGAAATGCCTCAAATGTTGTTCTCTCTCATAAAGATTTTATACTGAAGATACATAGGAACCTTTGTCAAATACAGTTATAACTAATAGTTATTGATATAATATTACAGAATGTTGGGTTTTACAAGAAGGACAATAGTCCATATCATTTGCATTATAATGAAATCCATAAAATGTCATTTTAAGTTTCTTCTTGTCATTTGGAGACAGTTACTGTTTTGTTATAATACATTTAGAAAAATATTACTCTGAAAAGTCCATAGAAAAGACTGGCAAGGAAAATCAGAAGATCTTAAAGCAGGTCAGTATATTTTTCTCCCTATATTATCCTTCTGAAATTTAGCAACTCTTAATAAATGAATTATGGCAATGCATTTCTTTGCATAAATTCAATAAGACCAGTTTCCAATAGTAGTTTTATTGACTGAAAACTTTGACTGGAGTATCATGTTTTAAAGAACCCTGTCTGGACTCTGAAAACTTGAAGCCAATAAGAGTGCCATGGAGAAAGCCTGGTATCTTGCTTGGTAGCTCTGAAATTAGATGGCGCTGAAGTGTCAGGCCCATACCCTGCCATCGCTGGTGGTCGGTCAGAGTAAAAGTGGAGCAAAGAGGGTGCCTCTCCATCCCTGTGGGACCCCCACACACTGTGAGGAGTAGAAGGGCTAATGAGATGGACCTTGAAGCCTAGAGCATGGGCCCGGTGGAATCGATGCAGGTGAAGAATTCACCTAACCCACAGATACTGCAGGCAGGCCTTATGGCAGCTGGATGGCTTGGCTTCCCTGCTCTATGGGGCCCATTGAGACTCAATTATGAAATTCCAGCAAAAGTGATTAGTTACCATTCTTATTGTATCTGTGCAAACAATCAGACCAAATTAAATACAATAAATTAATTAGTCTTGATTTGGCTCTTTTAATAAACATAAGGGTAATTTTAATGAGAAAAATTCTATTTCAATAGAAATTATTAGAACTAAAATGTTTTCTTTCCCTTCTATCAGACCATTTGTTATAATTCTTGCTATTCTAATTGCTCAATAATACTAAATTTTATAATACAGTTTGTCTCCACCAGGTCACAAGCCCACCTCCTTCGGTGCCCAGGCCTCATTGTCCCTTTGACAGACAGCAAGGATCTCTTGGCTCTGAAAGAAAACTCCTCCCCCCCCCCACTCCTCAGCATGGAAGTAGCCAGAGGAGCCCCACCAATGTCCATTTTCCCTAAAAGAATTCAGAGCCAGGATCCTTGAGGTAATATATTGGGCAGTAAGACAGACATGAGCAGAGCAAGGACACTGGGCCAACTGGCGCTACCAGATGTAACTAAGTCTTTCCACCTCTACGTATATGAGATAAGGGGCATAGCCAAAAGGGTTCTCATCCAAAGTCTCAGCCCCTGAAAAAGGCCGGTAGCTTACTTGTCCAAAAGGCTTGACCCCATTGCGTCTGGGTGGCCTGCCTGCCTCTGGGCAGTAGCAGCCACTACTATACTTGTCAAGGAAGCAGACAAATTAACCCTAGGGCAGGAGCAAATCTTAACCATCCCATATATGGAGTTTCATATATGACATATATGATATAATTCTATCAAGCTTATAGTCTCTACTCTGGAGTGCTAGATATCAAACGCTCGAGTCAACCAGTTTCAGGCTCTTCTGCTTGACCAGCCCTGCATCAGGTTCCACAAGACTCTTGCCATCAACCCTGCCAGCCTCCTCCCAGACAATGACCCTGAAGAACCTCTACATGACTGTTTAAAGATCATTGATTTAGTACAGACAGCCCATCCGGACCTCACTGACACTCTACTGGCATCGCCAGACAAGATACTGTTCACAGACGGAAATAGTTTTGTCCAGGAAGGAATTAGTTCTTACAGGCTTTACAGTCCGCCCAGAAAGTGGTCCAGAAGCATGTCCAAAACACTCTGCCTATACCAACTTCTGATCCTGTCCATCCCTTCCAACCTGGTGACTCTGTCTAGGTAAAGAAATTTGCTACCCAAGGACTGACTCCTACCTGGAAAGGACCACACAGTGTCATCTTGATCAACCCTACGGCAATCAAGGTTGATAGGATCCCAACATGGCTTCATCACACCTGAATTAAGGCAGCCCAGGCAGAATAGAGAGTCCAGGACTCTTCAGACCCTCTCATGATTACTCTTGCCCTGACCGGTTTGGCTCAGTGGATAGAGCATTGGCCTGTGGACTGAAAGGTCCCAGGTTTGATTCCAGTCAAGGGCATGTACCTTGGTTGTTGGCACATCCCCAGCAGGAGGTGTGCAGGATGCAGCTGATTGATGTTTCTCTCTCATCAATGTTTCTAACTCTCTATTCCTCTCCTTCTCTGTAAAACATCAATTAAATATATATTTTTTAAAAGATTACCCTTGGTTCTCATTCTGGGCCCTTATCTTATAAATTGGCTTACTGACTTTATTCGACAGAAAATTAATTCTATCAAGCTTATAGTCCTCAGGGGTCAATATAACCCCCTCCCCAACAACGACCCACAAGAGTCAATGATTTGACTCATTTACATAAAACCAGTGGGGAATGAAGCATAATAATCTCTATTTTGTAAAATTACTGTTTAAAATTCTCTACTATTTTTAGATGATCCCTTGTTCTACTCTGTTATTTTTAGATGGTCTCTTATTCTATAAATTAACCAACATTGCTTTTTAGCTTGATTGAATAATAGGGAAGATAAACTTAGCTGTCTGACCTTGCAGGCTAGCCATCTAATGTAAGGGGCTGATACTACTCCCATACTCTCATGCCAGGTGTTTATTAGTTATGTGCTCATGGTTACAAGCTGCCTGCAAAATTAACTTATACAGAGCTCTTTGTAAAGTCTGCAGAGGGTACGGAAAAACCTTTATTTGGGAGACAAAGGGCTGGAAAGATATAAAGAGGGAAAACTTCCTCCATATTTTGCTCAGAATTTGAGAAGCAATATTTCTCTGAGCCCGCTGGCTTAATAAAGACTCCTAATTAATTTGGCTTTTAACACTTGGGCAGGGAGTTCCCGTCTCTGACTGTGATGGGGGCTGTTAGAGGCAACCCTTCCCAAATCAAACAGCAGCAGCAAAATAAAAGCCTTATAATCCTTATCATTATAAATACAATGAAGTTTTTTTTAAGGAAATGTGCAAAGAAACGCTCTATTTCTTGGCTCACACATTTTAGTGATTGCACATCAATGAGGCCTCTGCTCTCTTTAAGAAAAAATCCACTAAGATTTAACAACCACTCAGCCTTTCTCAGTAGCTCCCTTATCCCAACTTTCTACAGTATCTGTTTTGATTCTGTCCACTCAGAACCCACTTAATTTGCAGCATCATTGCTCCAGCTATGAGCCGTCACTCTGTATGCTCTACTGGGTAGGTGAGAATCAAGAAAAAGATTGATGAAAAAGACAAAATGGCCTGGTTATTGTCTTTAAGTGATGAGTTTCTACAAATAAGGAAATGTCACCATAGCATTTACTAGCCAGAGGAGGAAGGAAGAAGGAGGAGGGGCGAGGGGAGCTGGGCAGAGCTGACAAGGTGGGAAATTCCTGCTGGGTGTCTCCCAGTGCTGCCCTCTGCTGAGGAGGCAGGAAACGTCCCCTCTATTCTGCCTGTTAGCTGTTAGCTCTGATTTTGAGGCATGGATTCAGTAAAATGATTCACCAAATGCAACTTTAAAGCTAGAACTTTCAAGTGTAAACTCAGTGTCTCACCCAACTTTCAAAAAGGTGAGAAAACGTCTACATTCATGTACTAGATATTGTGGGGAAATCTGCTCTCTTATTCCAGACAAATGTATCAGTACTACAAAGTTTTAAATTTACATCACTCCCCGTCAGTTACCCGTTGTAACACTGTTGCTCCAATGACTCTTTTATATCCATTTGTGTTGTGTTTCTTCCTAAATGGAGGCCTGCAGAAGCTGTGTCCATGGATGGGGAGTGAAGCGTGAGGCTGAGTAACCACTGAGACCAGCATGAGCGCTTGGGTGTTTGTTAATCCTCACCTGAGGATATTTTTTCCATTGATTTTTAAGAGAAAGAGGGAGGGAGGGGGAGAGTGAGGGCGAGAAGAAGAGAGTGGAGGGAGAGAGAGAAAGAGAGAGGAAGAGAGGGGAAGAGAGAGGGGGGGAAGAGAGAGAGAGAGAGAGAGAGAGAGAGAGAGAGAGAGAGAGAGACATCAATGTGATCAGTTGCCTCCCACATGCATCCCAACTGAGGCGGGGATCAAACCTGCAATCCAAGCACAGGCCCTTGACTGAGAATCAAACCCTCAACCACCAACATCATCTAAATATATTTAAATATCTAAAGTAGAAGACTTAAAGTTAGAAAAAAATCAGTAATGGAACTAGGGTTCCAGGAGAAAAAAATTATTTGGATCTGGGTGGGATGTTATGGGAAATAAAATAAGTTAATTCAGTATCTAAAGCAATCACTAGACAGCAGTGAAATCTAGTTTGAAATAAGTAATGTACATTGACTGTGGAATGGATTCTAGGATTTTTGTAAAGAGCAGCAGCTTGGAAAAGGAGAGTATGTGTGTGGCCCTGGTTGGGAAGCAGCAGGAAGAGGTCTGCCTGGGATTAAAAGGTGGTGTGCACGCCAGGGTGCATCCTGTCCTGTGGCCCTGGTCCTGTTGTGAAAGAGGACTCAGCGTATTAAGTTACTCGCCTGGATAGACGCCCATTACGATGCAGATCTGGGCTGCAGACCTAGACTCTGGCTCTAATGGCTTAATTCTAATACCACACTGGATAGACAGTGAATGGTGGGAAGGAAGTAAATTAATCAAAGTGGCCATTTAGCAATTCGGTCATTAGTGGAATTGGCCATGGAGCAAATTGTCTTTCTGCATTAGAGGGGCAGATGGTCCGGGCAGCGTCCTCCCAGAAATTAAGGCTCTGATTTATGTGTTCAGAGATCATCTGTTTTCACAAATCGATCTTGTACCCGGGAATCTCACAATTCTCTCCTCAGTTCCAATGATTCCTTTTCGCTGATTTTGTGGTTTTGATCATACTGTCCACAAATAATGGCAGCTATAGCTCTTACTTTCTATGCCTCATTGTTCCTACTTACTTATCTTTTCTCCTGTTCGTGGCCAGGGCCTCCGGTGCAGTTAGTCAGCAGCATTTCTAGTGGGAATTACTCAATGTTATAGTGTATCGGTGCTATAACGCGTCCTTTTCTGAGACAAGGGAGAATGGAGCGAAGATGAGCAGCCCTGGGATGTCTCCACGTCTGCAGGATTTCTCTTGCTCTGGAAAGAAGTAATTCTAGGATTTAGACTCAGGAATCATCAGCTTATGGGTAGTTCTTTAAACTGTGAGGTGATAGAGGAAGATATAAACGAGTGGAAGAATATAGCATTTTCATGAATTGGTAGAATTAACACCATTAAAATGTTCATACTACCCAAAGCAATCTACAGATTCAATGCACTCCCTATTAAAATACCAACGGCATATTTCACAGACCTAGAACAAACTCTCCAACAATTCATCTGGAATAAAAAAAGACCCTGAATAGCTGCAGCAATCTTGAGACAGAAGCACAAAGATATCAAGGTAGAGTACAAAGCCACTGTAATCAAAACAGCCTGGTACTGGCATAAGAACAGGCATATAGACTAATGGAACAGAACAGAGACCCCAGAAATGGACACAAGCCATTACACTAAACTGATATTTGACAAAGGAGACAAGAGCATACAATGGAGTCAAGACAGTTTCTTCAATGAATGGTGCTGGGAAAATTGGATAGATTCATGCCGCAAGGATTTTTAAAGCATTCAATACCTTACTATTTAGTTAGGCACCAACCTCTTTTCCCTTAGATTGTCAACTATGAAAATGACCACAGCTGACACAATAGCCATCCGGTGTGAATGAATCAAAATGATACCTATATGTTTTGTGGGATTGGTAAAATACATTTTTGGTGTGCCTCAGAATTTCAGTAAAAACGTATGTGTGCCGTGAGAGGAGAAGGCTGAACCTGGCTACCTGGCCTCCCATGCCCTCAGGAGCTGGGAGCAGGTGTGTTGGGATGGAGACGGTCTCCCACATGCGGGCTTCCTGAGAAAGGGGTGCTGGAGCTGCGCCCTGAATCACAGGCTCTGCTTGGGGTGCTTTCCATGCCCCCGAGGGAAAAGCACGTATATGAGGCACAGGAAGAATGAATGTTTGATCTCGAGGTAGTTTTTAGGATCAGAACAGGAAGGCCATGGGTTGTGGGAGATAAGCCCCTCCTTACCCTTTCCCACCTCCCCCTCAGGCTAGGACCTGCCCTGATCCCACACCTTGCCCACCTCATTTGCCCACTAAAATCTCACAGATTCTTTGTTTCCATTTCTCCACCAGGCCTTCCTGGGAGTCCCCTATGGAGACTTAATCTCTCCGTGTTCTCTGATTCTCAGCATTTCATATTCCTATAACTAAGTATAGAAGTCACTGTTCATTGGTTTACTTTGACTAGTATTTGTCCTGTGCCTGGTTTGGGTCCAAGGCTTGCTATTCAAGGCACAAGGTGTTCTAGGTGAATGAGGTGGCATGTACATGTGACCCATTTTCCTGCAAGTTAGGGATATTATATTATATATAAACTAGAGGCCTGGTGCACAAAATTCGTGCACGGGGTGGGGGTCCCCTCAGCCAAGCTTGCACCCTCTCCAATCCAGGACCCCTTGGGGGATGTGCCTAAACTGGCAGTCAGACATCCCTCTCACAATCCTGGACCACTGGCTCCTAATCACTCACCTGCCTGCCTGCCTGGTTGCTCCTAACTGTTCGCCTCTGTGTGTCAGCCTAATTGCCCCTAACTGCTGACCTGATCACCCATCACTGCCTCTGTGTGCTGGCCTGATTGCCACTTACTGCCCTCCCTGCCAGCCTGGTCACCCCCAACTACCCCTCCCCTGCTGGCCTAGTGGCCCCCAACTGCCCCCCCTGCCAGTCTGGTCACCCCAACTGCCCTCCCCCCCCAGCCAGCCTGCTTGTTCAGTCGTTTGGTAGTCCCTCACTAACCCCCCTGCTGTCCTGGTCGCCCCACACAGCCTGCTTGCTCAGTCATTTAGTCATCCCTCACTAACCCTCCTGCTGTCCTGGTCACCCCACACAGCCTGCTTGTTCAGTCATTTAGTCATCCCTCACTAACCTCCCTGCTGGCCTGGTCGTAGGCAGCCACCTTGTGAGGGTGTAATGGTCAATTTTCATATTACCTCTTTATTATATAGGATAATGCCTAATGTCTATATAGTCCCTTCCATAGAAGTGATGGAATAGTAACAGATGATGACTTAGCTGTCTTTACTAATTACATGCCTCGTTGTTTCTGTACAATTCTTGCAAACATAAAAATCAAAGTGCCTCTAAATTCTTTGAAAATATACTTTCTGCTCTGGTGTTTTTTTGAACTGCTGTGGGCTTTCGCTCATGGCCCTTTAGGGGTGACCACTGCTCTTTGTCATGCTGGTGCTGTGGGGTGGGCGGGAACTGACCCGGTGTCCACGTGGAGAAGGGAGAAGAGGGAAGAGCCGATAGAGATGGGAGAAAGTTTCCTTAGAATATGAACAGATACTACCGTGGAAATGGAATTTACCAAAATATGCTGAAAATCATATTTGTGATTGTAAAATGTGATTTAACAGGGCCTTTTAATTACCCCTGTTTTTATTAGAAATCTTTGTCACATTGCAGAATCCTTTTCCTCCTGTCTTGCTAAGTAAGAACTGAGTCTCATGTAATGTCTAGGAAATTGAAAATCTTGTTAGAAACTAGAATACACCAATTTTTCTTACCTTAAAAGACAATCAAAGTAGAGTTAAAAGGTGTAGGAGACTTGCTGCAAGGTGTGGTACGCAAATAGTGTGCTTGGGTCCCCAGTCAGCCTGCTCTGTGGAGACTAGCCACGTTTTCCTGACAGTTGAAAATGGAGGCAACGTTGCCTCTTGGAGGTTCCAGCTGCGTTTAGGTGAGTGTCCATGACGAATGGTTCCTTAAGCGCTGTGATTGAGCATGTGTTCCTGCCTGGCTGCCTCCTGCCCATTGGCGGGGCAGTGAAGCCAGAAGGGGCCATGTGCAGAGCTGAACCCTTCTGTTCCAGGCCCCATTTCACTCCCCAGCACCCACATCATTTCTTCCAGGACTCACATTGATCTGTGGATCCACAGGAACTTCTGCCTGGAAGCTATGGGGGCAGGATGAGCTGCGAGAACAAAATGTGCCCACCTCCCAGCAGCAAGGTGGCTGGAAATGAGAGACATGCCAGCCCACACCTTAGAAGGAGGAGTTCCAGCCACAGGGAGCCAACATGGTTCTACACATGGGCCACTTCCTTCTCCCCGTTCTTATTAACGCAGCTTTCCAGGGGCTCAGGAGTCTCGTGCCAGCTCTTTAAGTCTGGGTATTTCAATAGCTTCACCAGTTGCCCAGCATGGAGCAGAGGTTCAAAAATTATGACAAATGGATGGTAAATAAAATGCCTTAGGCCTGCCCTCAAAGAGTCTGTAAGGTGTTTTTTGTTTGTTTGTTTGTTTTATTGATTTCAGAGAGGAAGGGAGAGGGGGAGAGATAGAAACATCAATGATGAGAGAGAATCACCGATCCACTGCCTCCTGCATGCCCCTCCCCCCTAGTGGGGATCGACCCCACAACTCAGGCACGGGCCCTTGACTGGAATTGAACCTGGGACCCTTCAGTCCGCAGGCCATCCGTCTACCCACTGAGCCGAACCAGCTAGGGCAGGCTGTAAGTTTTTGTGCTCTGTTCATGGTGCTACTTTCCTGCTTCCCTCCCCTTTCTGCCCCTCTTGGCTGAGTCCTCCTTGGAGATTAGTTGGAAGAATGCTGAAGCCCTCACAGGATGGAGGGTGGTGGGTAGCTGCCCATGCAGGGGTGTGGCTCATGAAGACTGTGATGTGCTAACATCGAGAAGTGTCGCTGGACAGTCATTGGCGGGGTAGGAATGGGGAGGGGGAAGGGGGCTGAGACAGTACCAGGCCTGCCTCCTCCTGAGGACCCGCCTCTGCTGAGCCAGGCAGCCTCTCTGAGCTCGCTCCTCATCTCACAAGTTTCCTTTTCTCCTTTCTGCTCAAGGCTGTCTTGAGGATCACATGAGTTCATTGGTGGGAAAACTTTCAAATAAAGCATTTCACACAGAGGCATTATTCTTGTGTTAGAGAGTATTATTGCTAACTTAAAAATAAAAGGCTTTCTAAATGAGAGGCAGCAAGCATGTATTTAATCAAAGAATAGCTACTCGGGAATCACCGATTCAGACAGAAGCCCTAATAGTTTTCCAAGGAGACAAATTGGCTTTCTAAATTATTACTAGTTATTCTACATATTTTATTAAAAGACATTTATATGCATTAAGTGAATATGTATTAATAGAATATCATAAATTAGTGAAATAAGGACTGGCCCTTTATTTCAAGAATCTAACTAATTTCTTCAGTGTCATTTATTATCTAAATTAATAGTTTCACCAGATATCACACCCCAAACTTAGTTCCAGATAGATTTAAGTAGCTACATAGAAAAACAGATAAGAAAGATAACATCTGTGGTGGACAAAGCTTATAGAAAAGCCTAAGCAACCTTTATGACTGAATGACTGGAATCACCGCAATGACTGCTTGACCAGTTGCTATGAAGTACACTGACCACCGGGGGGCAGACGCTTAGTACAGGAGCTGTCCCCTGGTGGTCAGCGCACTCCCACATCCAACCTCCTGCGGCCAGTCAACCTCCTGCAGGCCATCCCCCCTTTCCCACCCCACCCCCATAGGCCTCAATCGCCAGCCAGGCCGAGGGATCTCACCCGTGCTCGAATTCATGCACTGGACCTCTAGTCTATATATGTAAAAGGCTAATATGTTAAGTGTCCCTCTGATCAGTCGCTATGATGCACACTGACCACCAGGGGGAAGACAAAGCAGGAGCTGCCGTGATGTGCACTGGCCATTTACAAAGAAACAGTTTCACGGACCTGGCACCGACAAGCCAACACTCGGCTTCCCCGAAGTGGGACAGAGGCACCGCCACCATCCCAGAGTGACAGCCCACCAACTGCAGCCAATGCTGCCAAGACCCCATGGCACGAAATGTATCCCACGCCTGGAAATGGTGGCTGTGGGCACCAGGTAATGATGTCACGTAGCAATGTCCAGATTCCTCTCCCTAGCGACTAGCCTCCTTGGAGTTTCTTCAGTCCAGGAACATGACTTGCTTTATAACCAGGTGCAAACTTTTTACACTTCAACCAAATGTCTACAGCGTTTTCATGTGCCTCATCTCATTTGATCCTCACAGAAGTCTTGGAGTAGGTAGATAGGAGACTCAGTAGAATCATATTTTCTTTTCATTAGCCAGAAAATGGAGATTTAGAAATTTAGAAACTTGACCCGACTGAAAAGAAGTAAGAAATGGTGGACCTGGAAAAAGACTTGGTTTTTTCACTGTGCAGAATTTATTCAAACACTGCTGCAGTTAAATAGTTCATCCTTTGTTCTGCCTGCCTGCTCTACAAAAATAACCTGCTTTGTGTTGATATTTACTGCTGTGTTGCTGATAATTACCTAAAAGAGAAGTTGGGATGCTTCACTGGGCTGGAGAAAGTTTAGCTAAATCAGAAACCAGGTCTAATTAAACAAGTTTATTCTATATCTACAAAAGGCTAAGTCAGTGGTAGGCAAAACGCGGCTTGCAAGCCACATGCAGCTCTTTGGCCCCTTGAGAGTGGCTCTTCCACAAAATACCACGGCCTGGGCGAGTCTATTTTGAAGAAGTGGTGTTAGAAGAAGTTTAAGTTTAAAAAATTTGGGTCTCAAAAGAAATTTCAATTGTTGTACTGTTGATATTTGGCTCTGTTGACTAATGAGTTTGCCGACCACTGGGCTAAGTTGACTCTTGCATGCATGATACATATAAAGCTTTTGCTGGCACCAATTGCACACATGTGTTTCTATCTGTTATTGTCAATCATGAATTTGGTCAACACTTCTATTATAGAGAAAGGGAAAATAGTGATATTAAAATATTTCTTCTAATTAATTTCCTTTCAATGTGCATGAATTCGTGCACTGGGCCTCTAGTTATACCATAAAAACTAAGAAAATGAAGATTAAAGAATTGCCTATTATCTTAATAAAGAACAGCATTCTCAGAATAAAAACAACAAAATGATCCCAAGGGAAAAGCAATCTTAGATTTGTATGTAATAAATATATTTTGTATTTAAAATCTCTAGCTGCAATAAAAGGGAAATGAAAATATGGTAAAATATTTGACCCACAATCCATATGTTAATATGTTTAATACTAGAGGCCTGGTGCACAAAATTTGTGCATGGCGCGGGGGGGACAGGGGAGAGTGTGTCCCTCAGCTTAGCCTGCCCGTCTCCAATCTGGGACCCCTCAAGGGATGTCCAACTGCCCAGTAGGATCCAGCCTAAACAGGCAGTCGGACATCCCTCTCACAATCCAGGACTGCTGGCTCCCAGCTGCTTGCCTGCCTGCCAGCCTGATCACCCCCTAACCACTCCCCTGCCAGCCCGATTGATGCCTAACTGCTCCCCTGCCAGCCTGTTTGTCCCTAACTGCCCTCCCCTGCAGGCCTGGTCACCTCTAACTGACTTCCCCTGCAGGCCTGGGTCCTCCCCAACTGCCCTTCCCTGCAGGCCCAGTCACCCCCAACTTCCCTCCCTTGAAGGCGTGGTCCCTCCCAACAGCCCTCCCCTGCTGGCCACCTTGTGTCTACATAGGGGCAGCCACATGGGGGTAGCCATCTTATGTGTTGGAGTGATGGTTAATTTGCATATTACTCTTTTATTAGATAGGATAGAGGCCTGGTGCATGGGTGGGGGCCAGCTGGTTTTCCCTGAAGGGAGTCCCAGATCAGGGTGGGGGCTCCCTTGGGGCATGGGGTGGCCTGGGTGAGGGGCCTGTGGTGGTTTGCAGGCTGGCCACACCCCCTGGTAACCCAAGCAGAGGCCCTGGTATCTGGGATTTATTTATCTTCTATAATTGAAACTTTGCAAACTTGAGCGGAGCCAAGCCTCCTGCTTGCTCTGTGGCCGCAGCCATTTTTGTTGGGATTTATTTATCTTCTATCATTGAAACTTTGTAGCCTTAAGTGGAGGCCAAGGCAGGCCAGGGTGTGCGGAAATTTGGCTTCCTCCATTTCTGGGGAAACCCAACCCTCCTGCTCTCTCCATGGTGGCAGCCATCTTGGTTGGGTTAATTTGCATACTTGCTTCTGACTGGCTGGTGGGCGTGGCTTGTGGGTGTAGCAGAGGTACAGTCAATTTGTATATTACTCTTTTATTAGATAGGATTTTAAGAGATCAAATCCATGTATTAGGAAACTTGGGGAAATGACATAGTTATGGTGTTCTTGAAATAGAAA
The DNA here is from genome assembly GCA_026230045.1 of Corynorhinus townsendii. Taxonomy (NCBI): domain Eukaryota; kingdom Metazoa; phylum Chordata; class Mammalia; order Chiroptera; family Vespertilionidae; genus Corynorhinus; species Corynorhinus townsendii. Next base: position 104,896,442 of record JAPDVU010000004.1, on the reverse strand, counting down.
CAAGTTTGAACTCATTAGTAATTACTGCTTTTTTATTTATAATACTGAAAATTTGGATATAACTATGTCCTCTCTGAGTAAATATTGATAAGAGTATGCAAATTTAACACAATCCCATATTTTTGGTCCTGCTTCACCATGGTGGACAAAGCTTATAGAATTAAATTTCCTCTTTTCTCAATGCTTGAAATAAAAGTAAAATAATACAAGGGGATCCTGTTTATAAGACACTGGGAGAGGGCAACCACAGACCAAGATTTTGGCAAATTTCTGTAAGATAGACAGAAGATGGGATCATATTAACACTGTGTCCTGGTAATGGAGATGAAGGTCAGACAAGGTCAGAGTCCATCCGAGAGAGGGTTTGCCAGTTGAGACCATTCTCCAGGGATGTGCTCTATCCCCAGACACCCCTGCATGGAACAGCAGCAGAGAGGAACGGATACAATGCTGATTAATTCCGTGCTGGTCTGTGGAGGCATTTTTGCTGAGCCACACTCCCCATCTTCCCCTGGCAGAGGAACTATTCAAAAGCGACACTAAATACAGCTAGACCCAGGGCTTACTCATACGGAAAAGTGGAATATCACCAACTTTCCTCAGGATAGCCGTGTTGAGTCCAGGTAAATTAAAGGTGTGAATCTGGAAAACAAACCTGCATCTTGTTGAAAACATGTAGACATATGTCTTCAGGGCCCCACTGGGGCAAAAAGTGTGCCAACACCATGAACATAACATACACAAGGGATAGAAGCCACTGCATTGCATTTAAAAACATCAGTGCGCTATGAATCATTTTTTAAGCAGGGGGAGCAGAAGCTGCCCACTGGAGAAGGTATTCACAGTCCGTACAACCAAGGTATGCCCAACCAGGGTATATAGAAGGCCCTTACAGGTCGACAAGTAGAAGATGAAGGACTGAATATGCAAATGAACAAAGGATATCATCCAGCAACTCAAGGACTGAAAGCCCAAATTGGCCAGTAAGCACATCTACAGGATCTCAGATTCTATTCATGATCAGGAAAATGCAAATTAAGACCAAGGGAGATGTGACTGGTCATTCATTACAGCCACTCTAACATGTTGAGGTGTCAGGAAGAACACACAGGACAGCTGGTGAGACCTCCACCCCAGCAGGGTTACCCAGGGACCAGCCCAAGGCATGAGCCCAGGAACCAGTCAAGCACTAAAATGGAGACATATGAAAAAATGTTTTTTGCAGCATTGCTTGAAAAGTAAAGATTTGGAGACAAATTTTAAATATGGTGGTAGAAGGAATCGATATACAAATTGTGGTATATGCCATGGGTTGCTGTACAGTGCAGAGGAAAGGTGTGTGTGGACATGATGGACCGCGGTTTAAGGCCCACACGAGATGGTGCCATCGCTAAGTGTACAGTGTGACTCAGTGATGTGCACTTATGCACACAAGTGTAGGTTAAGGTGCTTAAGCAGTTTTTAAATGTGTGGCCTGATATTTTCAGGGTCCATCCATGCTGTCAAAAATGGCAGCATTTCATTTTTCTCGTGAGATGCTGAGTAGTATCCCATTGTCTATACGCACCTCTTCTCTATCCAGTCCTCTATGGAAGGACACTGCCATTTTTTCCATACATGCAGAGTGAAATAAGTCAGACAGAAAATGAGAAGAACCCTATGATTTTACTCACATGCGGGAGATAAGACTGAAAGCAACAAATGAACAAATAAGACAAACAAATAAAAACTCATACACAGACAACAGTATGGTGGTTACCAGAGGGGAAGGGAGTGGGTGGGATATCAAGGGTGAAGGGGGTCAAATGTAAGGTGATGGAAGATGATTTGATTTTGGTGGTGGGCACACGAGGCAATATACTGATTGTGTATCATACGTGAAACCTATATGATATTACTAACCAATGTCACTCCAACAAATTTAATGTTTTTTAAAAATGTGTCTTAAAAACACCAAGTGTAGAATGGTGCTGAGCTCTGGAGGGCGGGGGGTGAGGGGAGAGGAAATGCAGTTAAAGAGAGGGAGGCAGGACCCCAACTGCCTTGAATGTGTTGTAACCGGGTGATAGGTGTGAGGGTCCTGGGATTGCTTCTGCTTGTCTGAAATATTGCATCCTTCAAAAAGAGAAAGGCTGAGGAAAACAGATAAAATATTAAATGAGAGCATTTCCCAGAGCTGAAAAGGACACCCATTTTTTCAATGGAAATGGCCACAAAATGGGACAAATACAATCAGACATAATGTCCATAATACTCATATGTAGCATGAAACTATAGAAAAATATGAGGACATGATCTCAAAAACCAGGAGGAAATTGAATTCATATTTTATTCTCAAAAAATAGATGAGCCACGAGGGAAGACACAATAACTTAATATAGTTAGTTATATAGTTAATATAGTTATATAGGGTGTCCCAAAAATGTATACACACATTGAATGATTATAAAGTCAGTGTTTATGAACATACAGTTCATTTTCAAAAAATTAAAAAAAAATTTTTTTTCTTTTCTTTTTTAAAAATATATTGTATTGATTTTTTACAGAAAGGAAGGGAGAGGGAGAGAGAGTTAGAAACATCAATGAGAGAGAAACATCAATCAGCTGCCTCCTGCACACCCCCTACTGGGGATGTGCCCACAACCAAGGTACATGCCCTTGACCGGAATCGAACCTGGGACCCTTCGAGTTCTCAGGCGGACGCTCTATCCACTGAGCCAATCCGGTTAGGGCTCATTTTCAAAATTTAAAGACAATCTACAGAAATTAGAAGTTTTTTTTTTGTCAACGCCTGGTTTCAAACTGGTGACCACTCTGGTCCAGGCTCTGCTGATAACACAAAGCAATGGAATCACAAACATCAGGAATCATTGCATTTGGTACTTGTGCACCCTCAATTCGCCAACTGCTGCCGGTTTTGTACCGTAAGCTTTATCTCATGTATCCCCACAAAAAGTCTAGTGGATAAATTTTCTTTGTTCAAAGCTTAGTCTGGCTTCACCCATTATTTCAAATCAGTTAAACCTGAAAAGGAGTGGAAATTCAGTGAGTTATCAGCTGTTAAAGTGTGCATACATTTTTTAAATATATGCTTTGAATAATTATAAAGGCAGTGTTGACCTTCAACTGTGTTTTCAAACTTCCAGGAGCATTTTAGGATGAATTTCCTTTGTTCAAAGCTTAGTCTGGCTGAAAAGAAAGAAATATCAATTAAGTCATCAGCTGTTACAGTGTGTGTACATGTCTTTAGGACACGCTGTCTATTAATGATAGAGGTGGCCAGCACAGTAGCCAGCTCTGTCTGTGTGTACATGTGACTTGGGACACGCTGTGTATCAGTCATTAGAGGTGGTCGACATGGTAGTCTGCTCTGTTCAATGATCAAATAATCACCAGAACTAGGAGTCAGGAGTCCTCAGCTCCGTTCCAAACAGACGGCAGAGCGCACACCCAATCCCATGGAAGTCCCCTCAGTGGTGCACGTTCTCGTTTGCCTGAAAGCATTTCAGAAGGAAAACCACCTACACATCCCAGTGCGATGAGGATGATCCAGCTCTGCGGTGGGGACAGAAACAGGGCCATCTACTTGTTTGTAGGCATTGAGCTGATCTAACAAAGATCTTTCTAAGATCAAAGCCAGAAATCTTTCCTGGTGATAAAATATAAATTACAGTGTTCCTTTCTTGGTTGACTACTTTTTCCCTCTTAGCATAGCAAAAAAAACAACAACAAAAACCCAACCCTTTAATGTATAACTTAAAGAATATCAGGCTTTCCGAAGCTCTCACCATGGTCACAATGGCACTGAGTTCAAATATATGCTCAGCGCAAATTTTTTCTAGTCGTTGGGAAAATTTCATTCAAGTGCGTTTTTAAGGGTTTGGACGCTGAAATACGCCGTGAGAGCCCAGTGAATTGCTGCCGAATTTAATAACTGTCAGCGCTGTCACCGAAATCTGTTGCCTTTGCAAGCAGCCCGCTTGCCTACCCCAATCTTACAGCTACCCCCTTCCCCAAAGCCCACTGACCACCTTGGCCAAACCACAGCCCAGATTTCAGGGAGCATACTGAGTGCCTAGGTTTAGTTTGCAAGCTCGGCACCGTTTGATGAAAGTAGGATGCCAAGCTAGTGGCCCTAACAAGTCTTACCTGATGACCCACCATGTATTTATCTTCCTGTGACTTCCGAGGCGCCCCCCGCCCCCACCCTCTGAGGGCCTTCCTGCCTCATCAGGCAGTGGGAGTCTTGGATGGAAAACAGAGGTCAGGGCCCTGGGTACAGAGGCCTCCCTTCCTCAGCCGAATGCTCTGATCACACAGTCCTCTTTTCGGTTATGGATCACTAACATGCAGCAACATTCCCAGGCCCTGCCACATGGGTGTAATTTCTGCTCTTGGCTTTGCATCTTCCAGAAATCCATGGAAATGGGACCATGGAGATTTACCCCCTGGGCAGTGGGGCAGAGGATTGGCGGTGAGGCATCTGAGGAGGCTTTGGGGAGTGGGGTCTGGATTGGGGGAGCTGTTCTATGACCACATGCAGTAGTTAAAGCTCCTTACACTGCACCCTCAGGAGTGAATCTCATCGCCTGTAAAGGACCCTTCGAGACAGCCACCTCTCCGAGGGGAAGGGGCTGCAGGACGGGTCGTGCTGCCTTGCGCACTCCCCAGCACAGCGGGCAGATGCTGAGAGGTGCTCCTCATCCTCATCGCTGTCGCTGCTGTGTGCTTCTTCCGTCCTTCCTGTTTCCAGGCTGAATAACTCGTCCCTTTTGTATGTTCACGCCAAGAGAGCTTGGACAAGATGCGTCCCAGAGACAACTCACCCGCCACGCCCTCCAGGCCCTGGTCCTGGGAGGTGCTTCCTTCTCCAGTCTCCTCTGTGTTCCTGTCTAAAGTTGATGTCAGGATCTGTGTCCTCCGAGGTGGCTGGTGAGCTTTCACCACCAAACTCCTACCTACGAAGTCCTTGTTCTAAGGCTCAGGTGGTGGGAGGTCTGCAGTTCATCTGGGGATACCATTCCTCAGACTGTGAGTGGATGTCTGGTGCCTGCATCCGCTGTCCACTTCAAACCTGCAGGCCTGCCCCCATGTTCTCGGCCCACCTGATCCATTCCCTTGTCCCCCTTGCTCTGTCTCCATTGGGGCAAGGGCTGCAGATTGGAGCAGGAGGCTGGGAGACAACACCTCGGCCCTCCGTTGTGCTTCCCTGAGTTGCGCGTTGGGCCCTTGCTGTGACGCTGGGGACCCCACTTCTGTCTCAGGGCCCAGGAAGCAGTGGCCCCACTCCCCGAATTTCCTGACACTCTGTCTTCCTGTCACTTGGCTGATGTGCTATCTAACTCCCCTGCACTCGTCCGTGGACTGTACTAACCAACACTTTGTGATCCCGTTTTCTCGTGTGAGGGGACCCATTCACGAGTGTGTCAGAGGCTGTCCCCAGCCCGGATGCTTCCTCTTCCTCCATCCTCTGCGCCGTCTCTTCTGGCTCCTCCAGGTGTGGGCAGATACATCACATTTCATTAAACCAGGCGTCCCCCTTGGGCTACCAGACCAGGCCCCTGAGGACTCACGGTATCCTGCTGGTTTCTCTATCCCCTGCCCCTCACTGGCTGTCAGGACCGTGGCAAGCGCCCAGCCAATGTCTGTGGAATGAAATTGTCTTCATTAAAACAACAACAACAACAATGTTCTAGTCTGTGGGAATCGCTAAGAGCACTCCTGGGTCTGCAGATGAATACAAACTAGCCCCCACGGCTTCCTGAGAAGGTGCGCGTCCAGGGAGGGAGCAGGACCGCAGGGTGCCAGCTGGCTCTCTGTGTGCATCCCATGAGCACCTGAAAGGTTCTCTTGAATGTCCAAGAGCGACTGGACCCACACAGGGCAGCAGAAGGCAGGAGAAGGCGATGGAGATGAAGGGTGAGGGAGGGAGTGGAGGCAGGGGCTGTGTGAATGTCCTTCTCTCCTCATTATTTCCAAGTGTCCGTTAAGTATTCTTTGCTGATGTTTTTTTATGTCAGCTTCTTCATTTTTTTAAATTTTACTTTTCAATTATAGCTGACATTCAATATTAGATTAGTTGCAAGTGTACAGCATAGTGTTGGACGGTTACATCCCTTACGGAGTGATTCCCCTGGCAAGTCTAGCACCCCCTACACAGTTTTTACCATATTATGGACTTTGCATCACCATTTAACTGCTCATCTGTCCTTTCAATTCCTTCACTGTTTACCAACCCCCAGCCACCTCCCTCCCATCTGTGGGCATCTCTCAGTCTGTTCTCTGTGTCTATGAGTTTGTTTCTCTTTTGTTCGTTCATGTATTTTGTTCTTCAGATTCCACATATAAGTGAGACTGTAGGATATTTGTCTTTGAAAAGCTGTGGTACTTGATGCAATGGAATATTACCCCACCATAAAAAGAATGAAATCTTACCATTTGTGATGACATGGGAGGCCCAGCGGGCACTGTGCTGAGTGAGGCCAACCCGTTGAATAGCTTGCCTATGGGCTCGGGGGTTTGTGCTGAGTTGTGCAGCCTGGCCACCGGAAGCAAGCTTCATTTCAGCCTGCGTTTCATGCTCTTACGGAGTAAGGAACAGTCTCACCAAGGAGAGAGCCATAGCTTAGGACACAGTTTTGGTCAAAGAGCTTAGGTGAACAAGAAAGTAGAGCCATTTTATTAAATACTGACTGTTCTACCTCAATGAAGTAAAGGGTTGATTGGTGTGTTTTTTGTTTTTTGTTTAAAGTAAGTTGTTCTGTATTCATTTGATCCATTCCGTGTCCATAAATAGAACTGATTTAGATGAAGCATTCTTTCTACATTTTTGCAGATGACATTAAAGAAAGGGGAAATTTTCATGAGAACTTAAATGCCAATGACCCAAGCACAAGAAACTTAACCGGCAGTGACCTGAGCTCAGAAACATCAACTCTGCCCAGGAGCACAGACACGTCGCGAATGCGGACCTGGAGTGAAATGCTACATTGATGGTGGCAGCCATGCAGATACGGGCCACGTGGGCCATGTGGTGGTGCCTGTGTTCAGCAGTGGTCAATGTTTCTATAAGCATACAGTGCTTATTCCAAAGATAATACAGTGGAACCTCAGTTCTCCAACTTAATTCTTATGAGAAGGCTTTGCGAAAACCAAATCATTTTTTCCCTTTGGAAATAATGTAAATGGAATTAGTCCGTTCCAGACCCCCATATGATTCCCTATTTTAACCTTTCTTATATACAGTACATGTTTAATGTACCTTTAATCTATTAAAAAAACAAAAAAACAGGAAAATATTCGCAGCACAATTTCCTGAGATGTTAGCGATGTAAGGTTTAGCAGCAAACTGACTCACACTTGCGCATTCTCTCCTTTGTCGCCTGAGAGACGCGTGACTGGTCACACATGCCTCAGCATGAAAGGTTGTTGGGTTGAGAAGCGAATTGTTTGAGGTGGGTGATATTTGAGAACTGACGTGTAACTCACTTCTAAGCATCAATGACCTTCTTTCCACCAACAGTCTTTTCTGAGTGATTTTTACTCTTCATTTCCGAGAGACACATTACCTTGGTGCAAAGGAGGCCTTGGACAAGGGCTGATGGGATCCCGGTGTGTTCCCTGTGCCCTCGTGGGCCCCCTGCAGCCAGGAATTGGTCGGAGGGGCTGGTGCCTCCTCAGGGTGGCCCAGGTAAGGAGCAGTTACTATCCCTCACCTGGTACAGAAAGCTTAACATCCAACTTCAACACTCGGTTGGCTAGTGCTCTGGCTGCAGGACTTTTTTTGTTGAGGCCTGGCATGTCTCAAGGCAGTAAGAAAACATGATTCAATGGTCTCCTAAAGTGCTCATCTCGCACAGGGGCCCCAGGGACAGGCTGCTCTATTGCAAAAGGGGTTTAGCAGAGTTCAGAGACATTGATGCAAATCATCTCCTTTTAAAAATTGACTTGAGAGAGAGGGAGGGAGGGAGAGAAAAGGAAGGAAGGAGTGAGAGAGAGAGAGAGAAACATCGATCTTTTGTTCCATTTATTTATGCATTCAATAGAGGCCCAGTGCACAATAATTTGTGCACTTTGGGGGGCGGGTCCCTCAGCCTGGCCTGCACTCTCTTGCAGTCATGGAGCCCCCATGGGGAGAGGGCCTAAGCCGTCAGTTGGACATCCTTAGCGCTGCCATGGAGGCAGGAGAAGCTCTTGCCATCACTGCTGTGCTTGCCAGCTGTGAACCTGGCTTCTGGCTGAGTGGCACTCCCCCTGTGGGAGCACACTGACCACCAGGGAGCAGCTCCTGCATTGAGTGTCTGCCCCAGTGGTCAGTGTGCATCATAGAGACTGGTCATTCCACTGTTCGGTCAATTTGCATATTAGCCTTTTATTACATAAATCTGGTTGCTTCTTTTATGTGCCCTGATGTTTTTAGGGGGGGGGGGGTGGGGAGAGGAGTGATTGAACTCAAAACCTTGCCGTATTTGGACACTGTAACCAACTAAGCTACCCGGCCAGGGCTGCAGATAATCTTCTAGTGGGTCCCTGTCTCTGATCCTTCATCACTTGACTCTCCTATGTCATATCCATCTAAAAATTAATCTCCCTTTGGTACAGATGCAAGTTCTTTTTTTTCCCCCTCAAGATTTAAGCTGGACCATATCAGTAGGAAGTGAGGAGTCCAACTCATGGGCTTGGCTTTGTGATCTGTCTATGCCACAGTCTTGGGGTTTGGCATGTCTTATACACATGGTTCTAAATAAATCTGTGAGCCTGACACAGGCATTGAAATTCCCACCCACGTGTAACCTGCCTGCATCTTCCTGTCTCCCCTCCTGGCTCATGCACTTCCTTTCTCTTTGCATCCTTTAAGCCCCACCACACCTCTTCCCATGCCACAGGCTGTCCTAAGATCGCTATCGTACTTTCCTTTGTAGCTTGAACTCTCAGTGTGGTGGTTATAATGCGAGCATGTCCCATCTCCTCAAAACTACTAAAAGGCTATTGAGGAAAACCATGGCAAATTAATGTCTTTCTGTGATAATAATGTCAATAATGCTGCCCATCTTGAGCAATCTTCTGGGGATCCATTTCTGAGACAAAATTTCGTGCATCACAATTCCTTTACATGTGAAAGGAGTTGGTTATTCTAAAGATCAAGTGATAGAATGAAGTGCTTAGCAGTGTGTCCTCATAAGGAAATACTGTGGTTGCAATCACCTCTAGTTTACACAGCGATGCACAGATACTGGCTCCTCTGATTCTTGAGACAATATTATGCAGAGGTCAGAATGGGCATTTTTGCCTCCATTTGTCAGTTGGGTAAACTGAGCCTCAATAAGACGAGAGGCCATTTTTAGAGGGACCTGTCAGCAAGCAGTGTTTACTGCAACATTGGGACTTTAGTCAGACATGGGCACCTTTGCCTGTTGGATAATCTATACTAATAAAAAGGCAATATGCTAATTAGACTGGATATACCAGGCGGACGTCATCATCCTTCCTGACAAAGATGGGGGCGTGGCGGGCCTGCAAACTGCCCATGGCTCCTCACCCAGGCTGGCCCCGCCCCCCAGCGGTGAACCCCCCCACCCCAATGGGGGGTGTGGCGGCCTGCAAACTGCCTGGGGCCCCTAGCCCAGGTCGGCTCTACCCCCAGGAGGGACCCCCACCCTGATTGGGGGTGTGGCTGGCCTGCAAACTCTCAGTAGCCCCAGGCCCAGGCCAGTCCTGTCCCCCAACAGGGACCCCCACCCCAATCCAGGGCCCCCTTCAGGGCAGACCAGCTGGCCCCCACCCATGCACCAGGTCTCTATCCTTTATAATAAAAGGGTAACATGCAAATTGACCTTAATGGCAGAATGACTGCTGGACCAGTCACTGTGAGGCCCACTGACCACCTCTTGGTCTCTCCCCCCCCTCCGCCCCCCCCCCGCCCCCCCCCCCCCCGCAGTCAGGCACCGATCACCTGATGGTGAACAGGGAACCGGGAGTGGGTGACAATGGGGGGTGGGGCGGCTGCGGGCAGCTGGAGGAGATGGCCCTGATCGCAGGCCAGGCCTAGGGACCATACCCGCGCATGAATTTCGTTATAAATAAACCAGCCGGGCAGGAAGGAAACCTGTCTTTTCACACAGAGAGATGCTGTGGCAATTGATTGTACGTCCAGTTACATCACGTGGCTCCATTTAGTGCGAAATTTCAGTTCCGATGATTTAGGTGAATAAAGGTGGAAAGCCCTTATTTTCCTGCAATCACCATGAACCTGAGCTCTCCAGGCTACCCCGGACACCAGTGCCCTGTGGGCTGTGACCCCGGGCACCTGGCACCCTGTGGGCATTGGCATGAGAAGCAAGGAGAGGGCAAGATAAACCTGCAGGGAAGAAGTCCTTCTCTTGGTTAGTGTGACAGGAAGGGATCCCTGTTGTTATGTGCACACAAAACAGATGTAATAGGTGTGACTAACGAACCCAGAAGTGAACGAATGGGTGAAAACTGGATTGATTTGTTCCTTACCAGTTTCCTTCCTTCATAATATAATTTTTACCAAAATGCCAGACAGGTGATTTGGTGATGGGTATGATTAATGCCGATGTGGGAACATTGTTTTTACTGCTAAAGGCTGTCTGCCTGGTGTGCCTCCCATGCCTGGAAACGTGCAGACAGAGCCTGCCCCCTGCTGGAGGGCAGTCGCACCACGGGTACTCTGTGCGCACATTTCACATCCAAGCCTCCTTGCACCCAGTGGCTCATCCACTCCAGTGCCCCTTCCAAGCACAGCTCCAGCTGCAGGAGCCAGACGTCATCCAGGGAGGATTCCAGTTCTCAGGGATGACGGCGCTGGGTGGCAAGTGACCAGCTGGCCTGCCACGTCACCTCAGCCATCATTTCCGCTCTCATTCATTTTACAAAGTGGGAGTAACCAATGAACAGACAGTTAGGAGTCCTAGTAGCTCTGGATTAGCGTTCTGTACTTACTATCACCCCAGGAATAAAATCCTGTGAGAACCGAAGCCACCAGATGCGAGGCTGTGAGGGCAGACCTTGGAGTAAAGGGAGAGGAGGGGATGGGGTGGGGGTAGGATGCTGGTCACTCGCCTCGGGGAAGCCTGGTCACTGGCTCTGCGCATACGTGGCTGGTGAGGGAGGTGGTGGCACCATGGCACCTGCTGTGGACCCATGCCAGTGAGGACCGCAGGCTAGGAGACCCTTGGGAGATAGAGCTCAAAATATGCCTCAGAGGGAGGTGAGGTGCTGACAGGGGACTTAGGGTGCAGGAAAATGTAGCCTGAAGTCCCCTCCTTCTAGCTGAACATCATCTAATCCTGCTCCTCCACACATAGTCCCAGCAGCCCACTGCCAATACCTGTGTCCTGTCAAGAGTGAAAATGTGAGCCTGCAGCCCGTGGAGGAGGCTGTGTCCTGTGGGGCAGGAACATGGGCACCTGCACACTCAGTGCTGCACAGACTCAGACACGGGGGATGGGGTGGCACTTGCTGTGCCGAAGCCAACGCTCACCAACACATGAAATCATCACCTGTGTCTCTGACGCTCAGGTCTGCATTTGAGCAAAGGTTCAGAGAGAAGTCAGGGGCAATGTTGCCCATCAAGGGAAAGAACAGCACCCCCGGCGGCCTGCCATGTGGACCTTAGACTGTGGTGTCTGAGGCAGCAGTCTTCTCTGTTTGGAACACAGCCACAGGAATGCGGGCGCAGAAGTGCCCAGGCCTCCGTGGCAGACCTTCTGTAGCTTACCTTTCCCGGTTCTCTTTAACAGCAGACACTGGCTCCATCCCCAAGACCAAGGTGCTAAGCTGCCAACATAGAATAATGGCCATTCCCCAGGTTACAGAAACATAATGGATTACGTTTTATACATTTTTGAGGTTTTTCTCTCAATACTGGCCATCAGGCTTGGGCGCTCACCACTACCTTGGTGCCGGCCAGACCATCTCTCCGAGGATGTGGCTTGTAGTCTCCATGGGGCAGTGCTGTGTAGATTGAAGTCATTTCAGTTTAACACTTCAAGGGGTTCCCTTAGGTCACAGGGTTCCCTCCAGGTCACCAACTCCCAGGCTCCACCAGGTGAGCAAATCGTAGGTGCACTTGGAGTTCCCCTTCAAGCTGCCAACAGAGTCCAGGTAGATTGGGAGATCAAAGGTGCCTGGATTGCCCTCTGTCTCAGATGCTGCTGAGCTGCTGCTTGGGACCCTGTGGGCCAGCCCTGGTCCAGTTTCAGTCCTGCCCTGACCACGCCCACACAGCCCAGCCAGTCCCACCATGGGAACTCATGTGTCCATACCAACCAGAAAGCATCTGCTCATAAACATTAAGGTCAGAAGGCGATAGATGATAGTGTTTCTCCTTAGAGCTTAGTCACTCCCAAACGCTGGAGGTGAAACAGGGTTTCCCTCCAGGAAAATGACCACGTTTGAGGTGTTTCCTTCCCCAAGTGAGGAAGCTGTCATTACAGCAGATGGTGAGGATTGTGCATCAGTGAGAAAATGGTTTCTGGGTTTCATCCAGGTGTTTCCAGTAATATCCATTAACTGCGGACTGTCAGGTTACACCACGATGTTACAAAATTAATTCATTTAGTATTGCTATCTTATTACTTCAAGGTTTAGTTTCTTTTTGTTGTTGTTGTTTAATGGAGGCTCACACAACTTAACTGAACTTGCTAGCTGACAAAGGGAGGATGCAGGTATTGGACTCAGATTTGTCTAACAGGCAAGCTCAGACCTGTGCCCTGATGCCTCTCCTGGAAACACATGTAATTCAAACCCCCTTTCCATCCTGAATATATAAATGTCAGCACCAATGCAAAGACAGTTCTCTACTATCCTGTTGAATGTGTAGAGGGCTGGTGATAACCTGCCCAAATACCATGCATTTCATGGCTTGTGGCCCCTGCGCCCAGTGGGTACCGAGGATCCTTTGGGAACTATTGGGAAAAGAAAGGCCTGGGTGACCTTGGAGGGTGAAGTAAACAGGGCAGTGTGCCATTGGCCAGGCCAGTGGTCGGCAAATTCATTAGTCAACAGAGCCAAATATCAACAGTACAACGATTGAACTTTCTTTTGGGAGCCAAATTTTTTAAACTTAAACTTCTTCTAACGCCATTTCTTCAAAATAGACTCGCCCAGGCCATGGTATTTTGTGGAAGAGCCACACTCAAGGGACCAAAGAGCTGCATGTGGTTCACGAGCCGCAGTTTGCCGACCACAGGCCCATGCGAATGGCATGTCTGCAGGATAAGCTGTAGCGCTCACACCAGCCACCTGGCAGCTGAGCGAGGGGTCCAGGCCCAGCTGAGCCCAGCCCACACCGGCAGCACCCGGCGTCTGAGGGGCAGAATGGCTGCTGAGGGGAGTGTTGGGGTCGGAGTCCACGGTCACGGCAGGGAGAGCGATGTGAGGCCGGACTGCAGAACAGCGGCTTCCCCCTGGCCCGTGCTTTATCTGCCCCCCCCCCCCAACCCCCCGCTCCTTGCAACTCTGGACCACTGACACGGTGAGAATCAGCAGGCTGTAACCAACCTGGCAATGAACTGGGCCCTTGACTGTCAGTTGGAGAGAGTGAGAGCTGTGTTATTATATCGTGATTGCTGAGCAAGGTGGAGGTAAATAATGAGAAATGGAACACAAGGGTGGGCAGCAGGACTCAGCAACAGAGGTGCCTGGGAGCCACCAGGAATGTGCTGATGGAAACAAAGTAGAGAGCTCATGTCAAGTATTAGCGTCACCTACTGCAACCCTGCTTCTTGGTAGAAGTGGAAAATATTCCATAACCTGTAACAACAAAAAGAAACCGGTCAGCGGCACTTGGAGCTCAGAGTACACATTCTGCCTGTAGCTGATTTAGCTGGAGGATGGCATTTCTTTAGCTCAAACTAAAACAGTGCATAGTATTGCTCCAATTGTTTGAGCTTATAGATGAACTTCCCCCCAGTGCACACTGGGAAGTTCCCAGTGTGAGGTGCTTTGGAATAACATTCAGTACTCAGCCCCAGCAGCTCCCAGCTTGCCCTGAGCATCACTCAGGACCTGTTAAACCAGACATCCTCGGCTTCCAATCCAGAAACTGTGGGGTGTGGACAGAGAATTTGTTTCTAAAATGTTCCCAGGTTGGGCTGATGCTGCGGGTCTGAGTGACAAGTCTGCTCCTCACAATGTCTGTGAACCTAGCATACTGTCTTGTCTTACCTAATAATAGACAAAGATGTAAATTGACCATTCCTCCCCTACGCCCACCAGCCAATCAGGAGTGATATGCAAATTAACCCAACAAAGATGGCAGTTGATTTGCACACACAGGTGCTGAGCAACGGGGGCCAGGCGGGGGAGGCTTGTGTTTTCGCCACAGCGACGACGCAGGCATTCCGTCCCACCCCTGGTCTCTCAGGGCCTCTGGGCAGCATGGGAAGGTGGGCCGGAGCGGAAAGAGGCGACACCTGGGCTGGGCCGGAGTAGAAAGGCAGTGCCAGCAGCCAGGGAAAGGAAGGCCCATTCTAGCATGAATCTTCATGCATCGGGCTTCTAGTCTATACTATTACTCTTCTGCTTTTTTCTCTCCCTTTGAAGAAGATAGATTAAGAGCAAGAGCTGTGAATTCCTTTACTGGTTGCACTGACTAGAAAAAAAAACCAGAGTCATTACTCTAATCTGGCAGATTAATTACACCACAAATACAGGTGACCGCACTTTAAGGTATAAAAATATGGAGTCACTAAATTGTACACCTGAAGCTAACATAGCTAATATAACATATACCACTTATACTAAAAAATAAAAGACATAATCCTATCTAATAAAAGAGTAATATGCAAATTGACTGTCACACCAAGATACTAGATGGCCACCACATGATGGCCACCTCAAGATGGCCTGCAGGGGAGGGCAGTTGGGGGGGCCAGGCCTGCAGGGGAGAGCAGTTGGAGGGAACCAGGCCTGCAGTGGAGGTCAGTTGTGGGGGGACCAGGCCTGCAGGGGAGGGCAGTTGGGAGCCAGCAGTCCTGGATTGTGAGAGGGATGTCCAACCACCCACTTAGGCCCGATCCCCCTCAAGGGGTCCCAGATTGGAGAGGGTGCAGGCTGAGCTGAGGGACACTCCCACCCCCATGCACGAATTTCGTGCACTGGGCCTCTAGTAAAATAATAAAAGACTGAAAAAACCCACAAATACAAAGGCCTTATATCATTAGTTGTCTCTGAGGTTCTCAGGTGTGTGTGTTTAAAATCCATGCCCAGGTGTTGAGCGCATCAGTCTTCCAGTGGAGGAGGGGGAAGTGTGATGAGCAGTGGAGTGAGGAGCCTGAAGTCTGTAGGGAAGGTGCACCAGGACTCGGTTCTGGCTCCTGGGCCACACACCCAACTGCAGGTCACAGGTGTGGACACTTCCTCTCAGGCAGGCTCTGCGTCCTGTCAGTAATCACAGGCGCATGGAGGGTGGGCCTCCATAGAATCCTGCAAGTGAATTGCATCCTGATACCCAAATAATTAGGGGGTGATGGACCCAGTGGTCCCCAAGCTCGAGCATGTATCAGAATCACTTGGGGGCTACGTTACAGTCAGATTGTTGGGGCCCACCCAGGATTTCTGATTCAGGAGCTCTAGGTCTGTGCTGGGGCCCCCAAATCTGCATTTCCAACTTCCAGGTGAGGGTGCTGCTGCGAGTCCTGCTCTGAGAACCACGGGTCTACATCAAACATGAAAATATACACGTCGACAAAGTGAAGACCATCATGATCTTTCGGTACCTCACAGCTGGCCTGTGCCTCCGGCCAACAGGGACAGCTCCACGAGTTGTCATATCATTGACTTTGTAAAATGGGCAACTTTTACACCAGATGCCAGTTTTATTTTTTCTTCTTCTTCTTCTTTTATATTTTAAACCCATTTATTAGAAATGAACAGATACAGCAGGCAGAAAATGAGCAAGGACATAGCAGAACACAACAACACCATCCATCAACTAGATGTCATTGACATCTACAGACACATCATTGAACAACAGCACAAAACACATTCTTCTCCAACTTGCATGGAGCATTCATCAAGATAGACCACATTCTGGGCCATAAACCACACCTTAACAATTTTTTCTTAGCCCTTTCTAAAAAATTAATTCATTGAGGTAACATTGGTCAACATGAACATGTAGGTTTCAGGTGTGGGTTTCTGTTACAAGATCTGTATATTGCACTGTGTGCCCACTACCCAAAATCAAATCTTCTCCTGTCACTTTATATTAGGATCCTCTTTTCTTCCCACCCCCTTCCCTCTGGCAGACACTACACTGCTGTTTGTGTTCATGAGTTTCAGCTTTACTAGTATATCCCATATCTGAGTGAAATCATATAGTTCTTAGCTTTTTCTGACTGACTGACTTATTCACATTAAGCATAATGTTCTCAAGGTGTATTCATTTTGTCGCAAGGCTTACTTTTTAGTGTTTAATAAAAGAAACAGATGCCTGTTTTAATGGAATCTCCTCTGAAACTTAGTACCAGAACCCACTCCAGCTTGCTTCACCAAACTTGCCGAGAACTGATGGGATTGTGGTGACTTCAATTGCTGCCCTCAATTACTCATCACATAAAATTATCAAAGAACAGGACACCCTGCCCAGCAACCCCCAGTCCAGGAAGAATCTGCATATAATGTTAGGTCTATAATGTGAAATCATAGAAATTATAGAATTCAATTAAAATGTGTTTAACCCTCTGGTGAAAAATCTTATGCTTTTCTTAAAGTAACTCATGCATTTTACCCTGGAATTCAGTTGCAGTGTTTGCATTAATTTTGGTATTGGATAGACAGTTCCCGAGGGCAGGATACATTTCTTTAAAAAAATATTCTGCTCCTGATGCTTCTGCCAATGTCTCCCACATAATAGACAGTACTTATCCTTGAAATGAAAGTTGTAGCCTGTTGCTTTGTGTAAGAAAGTGACTTGGAAATGAATAATCAGAGCTGCACTGTCTTTGAGATGCAATGCAAAGGAGCGACCTAGAGCTGAGGGAGCTGACCTAGAGCTGAGGGAGCTGACCTAGAGCTGAGGGAGCTGACCTAGAGCTGAGAGAGCTGACCTTGAGCTGAGGCAGCTGACCTTGAGAAGGGCCAGCATGTATTTCTGCCTATGACTCAGTGAGTGTTCATCAGAAGGGCCTGGATGGGTGGTCTGCTTGCCTTGAGTGATAGCAGACCCTGCCCCTGAGTCCTTACTTCATGGAACAGGATGGCCAAGGTCAAGGTCAACAGAGCCTTTCTCCTTTGAGCCAAGCTGGTCAAACCAGTGGCAGAAAGCTGTCAGAGGGCTGTGCACTTCACAGGGCCCTGATCCTTTAGGTGAATGGTGCCCAATGATGATGGGATGTCAGATTAAAATGCTTCCTCCCATAAGAGAAACAACCAGTGAGGTCAGGAAAGAGAGCAGAGCTCCATCCAGCAGCTCTCAGGCCGTTGCAGCGGGGGCCTCAGAGGACAGAAGTGCCCTTGAATATCTATAATAATAAAAGCGTAATATGCTAATTAGACCGGACATCCTTCTGGATGTCCTTCCTTCCCAACAAAGCCGCAGTGGGCAGGAGCCAAGGCAGAGGCAGCAGAGGGGGCCAAGACCCTTGTGCAAATTTCATGCACCGGGCCTTTAATAATGAAATAAAACATCAGACCACTGACGCTACTAACCTTTGTCTTAATAAACCCTACGGAGTGATGAAGATTACTTAACCATGGTGCAAAAACACTTTGGAGGAATACATTCCTGGTCTTAAAGACTTCTATTACAGTGCTTATCCACAAAGACACAGTCTTAGTTTGAAAGTCAGAATAGCACTTTTTATCACTTCATTCCATGACTAACCTCCAGGAAGTTTCACAGTGAAGGTCTCAGTTCACATGCGACAAATGACCTGAGTAATTGCAGGACCTCCTTCCAACCGTCTTGTCTCACTGACTGCCCACTCTGCATCCCAAATGCTGAGTTCAGGCTGTGCAAACTCATTTTCCTTGTGCTGAATGAGGCATTGGATTCAATTTTTCAAATACAAATTAAAGGGTAGCTACATCACCAGGAAGATTTTTGTCTGTATCACCAGGAAGAGTTGTGTCTTGTTAAACAATATCATGGTTTGAGTCCAGTGGATTTGCAAGAATGACTCAAACCAAATTGGTCTTGCCCACATTTTAAAGTCTTTTCACAGTTCGTTTATATATTGCACACCAATGCATAAATCTTAAAGCAACCAGAGTCAGCTGAAAAAGAAAAGAAAAGAAATGTAAGCATTTTCCTAAGTAAGAGAGATTTGAGAAAGTGGGCTGAGCAGATTGGGACGAGGCTGATGGGAGCAGTGCGGAGGGGCTGTATTGATTCACACACTTCGGGGAGGAGGTGGACGGGCCGTTTATCTTTCCTGGGGGAGGGCAGGTTTTCATTGTAGTTCCCCTCCCCGTCTCCCAGCCCCACCCAACTCTATCTGTAGGAACCTTTGAGCAGGACCATTAGAGTGATTCCTACAGAGAAGAATTTGTGTTTTCTTCAACCAAAACACGGGGCCATATCCATATGGGTTGCGGGGAGCTCATATTTGCCTGGGTGTTTTCTGGGCCACACGTTTGATGTGAACGGAAACTCTAACCCAGAGGTGGTGAGGAGGATTAGTAGAGAGATTTTTTATTGTCTGCATGTGCCATGGAGTACCCAGGTTGGGTCGGCGATGGCGCCTCGGCCCCTACAGAGGGCATCCTCAGGTCCCCCTGGGTAAGCTCCTCGTGCCCCTGCTGGGGGCCTGGAACCAGGACTTGTTCCTTTTCCCTGGGCTCCGTAAACTCCCAATTTCCTCCGATGTTGTCTCCTATTAAGACAAATGTTTTTTGAAAGAAGAATAGTTTAACAATTTATTCATCCTTTTCAGTTTAGAATGCCATGAGTCAAGTTTTCCAGCAAATGCCCATTTTGCCAGAAATGGAAGTTTTCCTAGCTGTGCTTGTTTCTTGTCTTTCAAAACTATTCTTAGGTACATGAGGGCCTATGACTTTTAAACATTCCTGGAGAGCTGCTGCCATCTCCTTCCTTGCACCATTACCTGGGCTCCCCTTTGTCTCACATAAACATTGCACCTAGCACCTGTCTTCTCTTCCTCAGCATTTGCTTGGTATTTTCTTTATTTCATCCCTCCTCTCATTTTAAAAAATATGTTTTTATTGACTTCAGAGAGAGGAAGGGAGAGAGAGAGAGAGAGAGAGAGAGAGAGGGAGAGAGAGAGAGAAACATTAATCGGCTGCCTCCTGCATGTCCCCTACTGGGGATCGAGCCCACAACCTGGGCATGTGCCCTGATTGGGAATGGAACCTGCGACCTCCTGGTGCCTGGGTCGACGTCCATCCAACGGAGCCACACCAGCTGGGCCCTCCTAGGTCATTTTAAGTGTCTTTTCTACCAAATGAGAATTCAAAGTTAATTTATATTCTGTTTATAAGAACACCGCTGCGACTGAATAGATACATTTGGACCCAGTAGTAATTATTGGGAGGATTAATATTTGGGGATGTATTCCTTCTGTATTATTTTGTACTTTCTTCTTTTCATACTTTTCAGGAGTACATTTCCTGTCTAACAGCATCGCCACACTGAGTGGCTTTACCAACACACGTTTATTCTCAGTGTCCGTGGGTCAGGCATCCAGACACGGCATCCTGGCCGCTCTGCTCAGGGGCTCGCAGCATGTCCTGCAGACATCTGCTGTGGCCATGGTCATGTCTGAGGCTTCCCAGGGGAGGAAACCGCTTCCAAGCTCATTGCTCACTGGCCACACTCTGTTCCTGGTGGTTGTTGGACTGTGGTGCTCCATTTCTGCTGTATGTGCCTCCTTCCTTGTCTCCATCGGACAGCTCACACCTGGCAGCTGGCATCTTCAAAGAGGGAGCTGTTCTGTGGAGGACGGATGGCAGAAGGTCCTGTGGTCCATCACACACACCCACTGCCCTGGCCGCACCCTGTGGTTACAAGAAACCCCAGGTCCTCCACCTCGAGGACAAGGGGCTGCACAAGCCCATGAGTACCCGCAGGCAGAGGCAGGGCACCCCTGCGGGTCTGTCCACCACACTGCCCAGGCCTCTTCTGGATCCACACCATTTTCTTTGTCACTTTTTCTTACGGTTTGGGTTATATCTATTTTCACATTCCTACTTACACCCATTCTTTCCCAACAGTGTCTAGAGTTGTTCAGAGTATATAGTCTTCCCCAAATGAGCCAAAGTATTTCATTCATGCTATTTTGGATGAAAAAATATTAGTGCAAATCTGGGGTATTGGGTGTGACCGGAGAGGTGGCCCTGGGCAGAAGCTAATGTTAGAGGACTTGTTAACTGTGGATCCCCATCTGACTACTCACCCATCTGACCTACCCTTGGCACGGGGCCCATTTATAAACACTCCTGCCCCATGTCCACTTTCAAGGCAACACGCTACTAAGTTTGCTAGCTGATCAGAATATTTACCTCAGACTCCAGTGCTAGTGACCAACAGTGTCTTCCCGTTAGTCACCCAGAGTGCATTTTCAAGATGGCCAGGGCCTCTGTGCTCTAATGCACAGGAGGCCACAGTGAGGGCTGGTGTCCCCAAGAGGCTCGAGCTCTCCACACTGGGGAGTTCCATGCCAGGTGACACCAGCCCACACATGTCAGGGTCACCTGGACCAGAACTTCTTCACTGAAAATGCCAAACACAGATGTATCCAATCTCTTGAACAAGGATGGACTCTGTCCCCTGCTCACCCTCTCTCTGTTTACAAGGGTTTAGAAAGCACTGGTGACAGATGCAGTACTGGCCCCCAAGTAATATCTTTTCTGTTCTGAAAGAGGGTTTTAGAATGGAAGTAATTTGTTTCATTAAGAACCACATTTCTAGGTCCCGAAAGCATTCATCTAAAATTCTTAATTGTTTCCCTTTTCCAACAGGTTAAGCAAAACCCAGTGCAGTTATTTAGAAAATATTGGACATAATTCCAACGTATGCCTATTAATATATGTGTCCTTAGAATGCAGAAATTCTCTCCGTGTGTGTGTGTGTGTGTGTGGGTGTATGGATGTATGTATGTATAAAATTGCTGGCATTCGTTGCTCCAGTCAATATTTAAACTGCTAAGCTCAACACAAAATCTGAAATTCCATCAGGAAGGAGCTGTTTCTACCATTTGACAAACGCCCTCTCTGCCCAGCGCCTGCTCACAGCTTCCTTGCTGTGACGCTGGACCAGAGCCACGACTCCACAGTGAGTGTTTGGGGACAGACTCTGAATGCTAAGTCCGCCCACAGGATGTTTTCTCATTCCCTGCCAGCACCCACTGTAGATGCAGGATTAAGATGTCAGTTAAGCTAAGGAGAATGCAAAACAGCCTTTATATCCAGACTCGTCTCGATGCTTGCATATAAGCACATCTCTAGGATACCTTCTTGTAAAAATGTGGCTGTGGAGATGGTGGTCATGTTTGGTTTGCCTGGTGTAATTCAGATCAGTCAGCATAGAACTAAGGCCTCACTGAGGACAAGACCACACATTTGAAGTCTGGGGTCATCGGGGTGTGCTACAGGCACGTTGTCTTCTCTGTACATGAAGATCAGAACTAAAGTAGAGAAAGCGAATAAAAACATCAATCGCCTTCTCAGGGGATTCCAAGGTTCTCCCCGCACTAAGTGCGTCGATGTGATCATTTTTCAGGCACCATTTCCGTGCGTTCCGTCGTCCCATTTCGTTCTGATTAGTCCTTGACACATGTCGTCCAAGGACAAAGTAGGAGGCACACCCATCTGGCTTGGGTTCCAGGTTTTCCACTTTTAGTTGTTTTTTCTTCTTCTTGCTTGGAAAGGTCAAGATAACTTCCAGTGCAATCAGTTGAAAGACTTGTAGAGTCAGCATGAGCTGATGGACTATAGACGCATGGCCACTAGGTTTGTGAGGAAGACTTGGTCGGGGGAGTGTGGTCGCCAGGAACAAGGTTCCTGTCTCAAGTCTGGGCACCTCTCCTGGGGGCTGGTCCTGCTGCAGCCACGCCACTGTCTCCAGGGAAACCATCCTGCATCCTCCTCCCTGCATCTCCTTCTGTGATCCTGCCTCCCACCCCTGCGGCCCCAGGTTACACTAGAGGCTTGAAGGGATTATGTCATTCTGAGTCCTCTATTTCCAGAAGGCTTTGCTTCCTCAGACAGCCCCACCTGCCCAGGAGTTTCCAGCTGTTGGGTGGGCTCAGCCACTGAACTCATTCATGGAGTTCCCACCTGCTGCTGCATGGACCTGGGTTTTTTCCTTCAGCCCTAAACAGAGACGTCTAACAAAAGGAGATGTCTATGCCTCTTCCGTACACAGGAGTTGCTGAATGAGGGGCAGAATGCGGCTTTTTCTGGTGTTGTGAGGGAGGCGGTCTATAATTGTCTTTATCTGTGATAATTAAGGCAGCACACACTGTGTTGTGACAGTTCTCTGTGGTGTGTGTGGTGCAGCGGATGCCAGTCACACCCCACAACTGCTTTGTCACTCAGAACTCCCTCGCTGTGTGAAAGCACCCAGAGGGGAGAGCGTACATCTGCAGCCCTTTCTGAGTAGGCTGGGTCTTACCACTGGGAACGCGGTCTGGGAATGAGGATGCATCCGTAGAACAGATCGGAACATAACACATGGCCCACCGATGCCTCCGTCTCACAGGGTGGGAGGCTGGTGTGGCGCCGGGCAGACCAGAGGCAGGGCTGGGAGGAGGGCTGGGAGCAGGCCCAGCTGGGAACGGAGACATCCCGTCCAAGGACTGATGGAGAGTTTTCAGGGACTGAATATTGTGTCCCCTCAACACCCCTCTGTTGAAACCATGCCCCAGTGTGACGGTGTGAGGAGGTAGCCTCTGGCAGTGACTATGGGCTGATGAGGCCCTGAGGGCAGAGCCCACACGAGTGAGCTCTGTGCTCCAGGCGGGTCTGTGAGGACAAGGCCAAGCCGAGTCACCAGTGGCCTGAAGCCTGGAGGCATGCCCTCTGCAGACCCTGATGGTCAGCCCCTTGATCTTGGCCATCCAGCCTCCACGCAGGAGAGACCCCTCTTCTTGTTCAGAAGGCGCACAGCCTGTGACCTGTGTCAGCAGCCCCAGTTGACTCAATCTGACTCTGCACCCAACACAGGCTCTGGACACACATTGCAACCTCGGCTCAGAGCTGGGCCAGGCGAGGACTTGGGGGGAAGTGGGGGGCTGACATGCCAGGGAACGCGATGAGGCCACGTGCACATGTCGGTGACAATGGGGAGGTCCGGGGCTCCCGAGGGATGCTGCCCAGCCTGAGGTGCCCAGGAGCCCACGAGCAGACCCCACACCCAGTCAGAGGGCCGGGCTGGACCGGGCAGCAAGGCCACGGCAAACATGCGAGCTCTGAGCTCTTCCGCTAACAAGTGATGTGCCCGTGTCCCGTCTGTGCTGGGGAGGGTGGCACGGGACAGCGCAGGGCCTGCCTGTGAGGTAGTCCCCACTGAGCAGAGGTTGCTGTCCTTGTTACCATTTTCACAACACCCTACAAACCATCGGCTCTGCCGGAGGCCGGGACAGCTCATGTCCAGCGGTGAGGGTTTAGGAGTGGATACTACCACAGCCTGAAGGTTGACTCATGGAGACTTAGATGTTACACACTTAGGCCACAGGGATCCCTGGTGCCAAGGGCTGTGGGGCTGTACACAAGCCCCTCTGACCCTCCTGGTGCCTCCCACCTTCTCCCTGCTCAGTGCCCGGCTGCCCCGAGGCTGACTGGCATGGCAGGTCCTTGCCCAATGGGGCACCTGCAGGAGCTGGAGGGGAGGGGAATGAGGTTGCAGCAGTTCCTCCCCAGCAGAAGGCGCCCTCCCCCCACAGCCACCCTCCCTGGGCATGGTCCCTGCCCTGCCTCCAGCCCCTGCCAGCCTTGGAAGGGGAATGGCTCCCTAGGTACTAGCCACGGGGCAGCACGATCCCTGGAGTTCCCCAATCTTGCCTACACCGGAGAAAACGCCCCTTTATCCCACTGCCCTCCATTTCCTGGTGTGAGTGCACCTTGACGTCCTACGGGCACCTCTTCTCCCATAAACCACACCCTCGCCATTGTCCTCATGGGTCTGAGCTGGGTGGGGGGCACTCTGCCTCATTCCCTCCTTCCTCACCGCGGACACAGCTGCCAGCGACACCTTGCATGTGGCAGCTTAGGCACATGGCACAGACAGCTGGGGTGGGGGAGGGGGGGGAGACGGACACTCTGTGCTGTGCCCACTTCCCCTGTTTCAATGATGTGGAAGATGGGATTTAAAAGCATGACTGAGACATTTAGTAAAGTAGCAGGTGTTACAAAATTGCATTTTTATTAGCTTCCCCAGATCAGGCACAAAGTTATGTCCCTCCAGCTATTTCACCATTTGCTAGGTGCTCCCAGTCGGTTATCACAGATAACACTTCTTTTTAAATCATATGCACACAATTAGAAAGTTTTAGGTAAATTAATTTTCCATATTAGAAGAAAAAATTATACAAATTCGAGGCAATTGGATTAATATTATTATTATTAATAGTTATCACAAACCATAAACATATTTATAATTTATATGCATAAAAATGAAGGCTTTGCTCTAAAAGTATTGAAAATTCTAGTTAACACAATTTGCAGCCTCAGAATTAAAACTCTCTGCATGGCCATGCTTTTTAAGTGAGACATATCTGCTAATGGCTTCACAGAAATAAATGGTAATTGATTAGCCATACACACACTATATTCCAACTAGAGGCCCAGTGCACAAAATTCGTGCACTGAGTGTGTGTGTGTGTGTGTGTGTGTGTGTGTGTCCCTGAGCCCAGCCTGAACCCTCTCCAATCTGGGACCTCTCGAGGGATGTCCGACTGCCCGTTTAGGCCCGATCCCAGTGGAATCAAGCCTATACGGGCAGTCAGACATCCCTCTCACAATCCAGGACTGCTGGCTCCCAACCGCTCGCCTGCCTGCCTTCCTGATTGCCCCTAACCGCTTCTGCCTGCCAGCCTGATCACCTCCTCACCACTCCCCTGTCAGCCTGATCGATGCCTAACTGCTCCCCTGCCAGCCCGATTGCCCCCAACTGCCATCCCCTGCAGGCCCGGTCACCCCTAACTGCCCTGCCCTGCAGGCCCGGTCACCCCTAACTGCCCTCCTCTGCAGGCCTGGTTGCCCCCAACTGCCCTCCCCTGCAGGCCTGGTCACCCCTAACTGCCCTCCCCTACAGGCCTGTTCCCTCCCAACTGCCCTCCCCTGCTGGCCTGATCACCCACAACTGCCCTCCTTGCCAGCCATCTTGTGGTGGCCATCTTGTGTCCACATGGGGGCAGCCATCTTTGACCACATGGGGGCGGCCATCTTGTGTTTGAGTGATGGTCAATTTGCATATTACCTCTTTATTAGATAGGACGGGTCTAGCATTTCCACAGATAAATAGCGTTCCCCGAACTGCACTGTCAGGTACGATTCAGCTGGGAGGAAGTTTGTGGAGAGTGAACAGGAGTTGGGAAGCTCAGGAGCCAGGAAGAGGTTTGAGGAGAAAGGCCATGCCCCTGTCCCCCTCCTGGGGCAGAAACTGCCATGGGTCAGGTGGAGCAGGGGTCTGTCAGACTGAGACAGATGTGAACTCATGGGAAGGGGAGCTGTGGCTGTGGCAGGAGGGGTGCGCTCACTGGCCTCATGAAACTGGTTTCATAGAACTATTTTCTTTAAATTGAACTCTAGGCAGGTGGCATAACCCACAGAAAGGACAGTTTGGTGGTGCCAATTAGACTAAAGCCCTAAGAGGAAACATCTGCTTTTCCTTCTCTGCAGGAACAAGCAGTTCTGATGGCAAATGTGGGTTTTTGCCCACACCTTCATTTCTCTGTCTGGGGCACCCAGTGGCAGGTTGGCCTGGAGCCCCATGCCCTGCAGTGGGGGGTGGGGGGCTGAGCCCACAGTGTCAGAGCCAGTGGCCAGTGGTGGGAGGCTGCCCACGCTCCTGCCCAACCTGACACAAACAGGATCACAGCCCCTTCTCAGGTCCACAATTAGGCACAGCAGCTCACAGAGCACAGGGAAACATTTTCCTCTACCTCCAGGTTCATCACAGAGGAGAGGGTAAAGGATCCCGTGGGAACAATGAGGAGGCTCCCAGGAGAGCTCCTGCCCTGCCCGGACACAGCCCGCCAGACCCTCCCACCCTGCAGGAAGCTCTCCAACCCCTGGCTCAGAGACTCCATCACGCAGGCTGATTAGGTGTCAACGCATCTCCAGCCTCTCCCCTCCCCAGGGACAGGGTGGGCAGGTCCTCCTGGTGACCAGCCCCACCCAGAAATCCCCAGGGATTTACAAGTTTTGTGCCAGGAAACGGGGTCAGAGACCAAACCTAGGGACAAAAGATGCACCTGGCACCCCTGTCACCCAGGAACTTAGACACGAGTTAGGGTCTTTGTGCCAGGAACGTGGGGCTGAGACCAAACACCTGTTCTTCTTATATCCACCTCCTAGGATGGTACAAACAGGCCAAATACTCAGTTTAATCCCAGCTGACAGTTTATTTTTCTTCCCAAATGTATGGCTGGTACCAGGGAACATAGACCTCTCAGGAAGTTCCCGAGGACAGAGGCAGCCGGTGTCGCGGGGTTCACAGTGAGCAGGGAGGGAAGATGCCCTTTCTGCTTCACCCGACTTTATCCATCTCCAGCCCCAAGAGCCTGTCACCAAACTCAACTTCTGGCTGAAGCAGCAAGTCATTCAGCTGGACTTGAGGAAGAAAGGAAAGAGGAAGATGAAAAGAAGAGGAAGAAAAATTATTACAAATGTCAGGATGAAGTTATAGTAGATGCAGTTGGAAAAAATAAAATAAGATCTATACTAATAAAAAGGTAATATGCTAACTAGGCTGGGTGACCGGAATCTTCCGGATATCCAACTTCCTTCCGGACAGTTAGGTGGTAACCAGGCTGGCAGGGGGACAGTTGGGGGGGGGGGGCAGCCAGGCCAGCAGGGGAGCAGTTGGGGGGTGATTAGGAAGGCAGGCAGATGAGCGGTTAGGAGCCAGCAGTCCCAGATTGTGAGAGGGATGTCCGACTGCCCGTTTAGGCCCAATCCTGAATTGGGCCTAAACAGGCAGTCGGACATCCCCTGAGGGGGTCCCTGATTAGAGAGGGTGCAGGCCGGGCTGAGGGACCCCCTCCCCCCCCGCCTTCCTGTGCACAAATTTCATGCACTGGGCCTCTAGTTTAAATATACAAAGAAAGAAAAAGAGCACCTGTAACTTGAATAACTCCTACTGACCCAGCAAAACTACGGGAATGCAAAAGGCGTGATGCTCACATGTTGGCCCATCAGCGTCAGAGTCAGACCTGATCCCAGGTAGCACACCAACATCTCACCTCTCCACCTGGAATCATGTACCTCTCATCCAATGGCACCACAGCCCTGGGAACGGACCAACACGCTTCCTTCGCTCAGAGAGGGCTGGCTCAGCAGAGGGCCTTAGATGACTCTTGGCTTAAACTCGGGCTTTTCTTTTGCTTTGTTTTCGGAATGTGTACCTAAGTGATGCCTAAAATGTTTTCTCCTAGTAGACAGGTTATTTGTTTCCCCCCTAAGTGAAATTACAAACTAAACTGGGGCTGTGCTTGCCAAGAAAAAGCAAGCTGATTTGATGGCCTCAATACTGTTTTCTGTATGTCAGATTTCTCCAAATATCTCCACAAGCCAAAGTCAATCTTAATGCATTACAAATACTGAAAATAGTTCTCTAAAAATTATACTGTTAAAGAAGTTTAAAGCTAAATAATATGTTCCTTAACATACACATCATCAAGGTTCAATTCTCTTACTGTAAAAAAGTCATGCAAATTAATACAAGACAAAATAAATAGACCAACGGGAAGAAAATAGATGGGCAAATAGTACAAGGCAGGTGATTTATAAGAAAAAGGATATATAAGAAGATGGATTTATCTGAAATTACTGGTATATTAGTTCAATAGGATTTTATCTTAAATGTTTTATTTCTACCTAAATTATATAAATGCACATCTGTTAATCTTTTGACACATTTAGATTTTCATGGTTTTTAATTATATAACCATATTCACAATGCCTTTTATTTTCTATTTTAAGTCCTTTAAATTAAAACTTAAAATGCTTCCAAGAGCAGACCCCTCTCAGGGTTTTACTTTTTTTCACAGTCTTGTTTATATAGTTTTATTAATATACAAATTTGTGCACCTTGAAAGGAACCGTGGGCCATGAGGCTGTGGTGGGCACAGGGTTGGGTCTCATCCCATCCTCCACACCCCTACCTGGCCCCTCCCACTGTGGCCCCTGGTGCCCTGTCTGCCAGCAGCCCCGCTCCTGCTGCTGCCACTCCCAGGTGCTCATGGCACTGGCCCACTCGCACCTGCTGATGGCGTGGAGCGATTGGGCCTGGTGCCAGCAGTGGGTGTGAGCAGCAGCTGCTGCCCGATTGCCCCTCAGGAGCAGGGGAAAGTGGAGAAGTCCTCAGGGGCAGTCAGGGTCAGCAGCTGCCGCTTGCACCCAATGACAGTGCCGAGTGATTGGCACCAGCACTGGGCACCTGCAGCGGGTGCAAGCGATGGCTCTGGCACCAGCAGGGTGAGAGAGGTGACTGCTGGCCCCGATTGCCCCTCAGGAGCAGGGGAAGGTGGAGAAGCCCTGAGGGGTGATCAAGGCTGGCAGCTGCTCGCATCCACTGACAGCACTGCACAATCAGGGCTCCAGGTGCAAGCAGTGGCTCCAGTGTCAGCAGGAGGTGTGGGCGGGGCCAGCGCTGGCAGCAGGTGCGGGTGCCAGCAGCAGGTGCAAGTGCCCAGCGGGACTGTGGTGCACAGGAGCAAAGAATTTCAGTAACCACCGGAGGCTTGTCTCAATGACAGTGACGGTGCCCCGCCTTGGTCTGGTGCCCCTGCTCACCTGCTCCACCATCCCCCTGCGGCCGATGCCCGTCATGTTCTGTGCTCTGCCGCCTGCTGCTGATGCCTGTCATGTTCTGCATGCGCACCCACTGGTGGTCAGTGCATGTCATAGCGACTGGTTGTTTGGTTGTTCCACCATTTGATCTATTTGCATATTGGGGTTTTATATATATAGATAATTTCATCCAGGAAAGTTGGCCCATTTAAAATGGACAAGTCAGTAATTTTTAGTATGTTTACACAGTTGTGCAATCATTACCTTAAATCTAATTTAAAAATATATTTTTATTGATTTCAGAGAGGAAGGGAGAGAGAGAGAAACATCAATGATGAGAGAGAATCATTGATCAGCTGCCTCCTGCATGCCCCCTACTGGGGATTGAGCCCACAACCTGGGCATGTGCCCTTGACTAGAATCAAACCTGGGACCCTTCAGTCCGCATGCTGACGCCCCTTCCACTAGGCAAAACAAGCTAGGGAACCTTAATCTAATTTTAGAATATTTCATCACCCCCCCTCCCAAATTCCTATACCTAACCCCTTCCTCACCCACAGCACCCCCTCCTTCTCCCCGCATCTCCCATTTCTAGTCCTAGGTAATCACTGCAAGCCCTTGGACACTTGGGACATGTAATCCCCTGGATGAAGGAATTTGTTCTCTTGGTGTCTCTTGTGCTTTGGGGACCCTTGGGGCTCTTGATGCTTGGGTGAGCTCTCCTGCATTACCCTCATGGCCCACGCCCTGGGGACTCCACACACAATGACTGATGGGCTGCAGCCAGCCTGATGCTGAACTGGGCCCGGCTCCAACGTGGAAGGCAGCTGTGGACATTGGCTTTGCGTCTAGCTCCACTGAACCCAGCTGCATGGCTTCTAGGACTGGACCCAGGGAAACGGGACTTGAGAAACACAGAGACTTAATTCCACACAAATAAAAATCACTTGTTTTCCCATGTGAGTCTCAGAAAATACTTTTCTTAGAGAATCGTAAGGACTCCAGCCCCAGCAGCACCCAGTGGCTCTCACTCAGCAGAACCCATGAAGAAGTGTCCCCCACAGAAAGCATGCCTCCACATGTCATTCCTTTCACGGCGGATCCTTCTCCCTGGAATGAAGAAAGCACACTGCTCCCCACACTCCAGGGGGTGCATGTTGGTTGCTGCTCCCGTCGGCCTATTGTAAGTAACGCTGCTGTGAATATTCGTGTGCAGGCTTTTGGTGGATGGATGTTTTCTTCTCTCTTGACAAGACTGGAATTGTTGGGCCAGATGGTAACTCTTTGTCTGACATTTTGAGGACCTCCAGGCTGTTCCCACAGCAGCTGCACATTCTCATCCCCACCCAAAGTGGATGAGAGTCCAGTATCTCCACGTCCTCGCCCACACTTGTCATTATCCGACTTTTCACTGTAGCAATTTTAATGGGTGTGAAAGGGCAACTCATTATGGCTTTGACTTTATATTATTTTTATAGAAAAGCCAACCAAGTCAAATGTAGGCTTGTAAAAACATATGCTTGCGGCATTTCTAGCAGGAGAGAGATGGGGTGTGTTGTACCAATATTTCAGTCATGGTTTTGCATGGGGGCTTGTGACTCCCAAACACACAGGACTGAGCCCTCTTGGTTAATGAGACAGATGTCAGATGACTGATAATTATTCAGGGTTTCCTTACTTCCTGGGCACATATAAGATCAGACTCAATGAGAAGAACCCTGGCAGAAGTCAAGACATCCATGTGATGCCAGCACTGTGCCCAGTCTGTTCACATCATCTTCAATGCAAATTGAAAGCCCTCTCTATGTCCTTACTTTCATTCCATTTCTCCTTTATAAAAGATTGCACAGGAACCCTGAAAAACATATTCTGCTCTACTGCTTCGGTAAAACAGATATATAGTTCGGTCATTGTGGCTCAGTTGAGCATCATCCCATGGACCAAGAGGTTTTCTGTTTGATTCCTGATCAGGGCACATGCCCAGGTTGTGGGCTCAATTCCCAGTAGAGGATGTGCAGGAGGCAGCCAATTGATGTTTCTCTCTCATCGATGTTTCTATCCCTCTCTTCTTCTCCCTTCCTCTTTCTGAAATCAATAAAAACTTATTAAACTTAAATTTTCTAATATTTAACTTAAATTTTCTAATAGTTTGCTCATTTAGAAAACATTTTTTTACATAGATATTCTCATGCATAAAAGAGCTGTCTCTGAAGAGTTTAATACTCTTTACACCTCCTTATGAAAGTCCTTAATTCCAACAAAAGACAGCGTGAGTCAGGGGTCTTAACTGACCAGTTAGAATAAGAGGAAATATTGGCTCAGGAGCAGAGTTGCAGAGGGTCAGCCTCACATGCCTCAAATGCTGAAGAGGTGTGGCATGGCCATGGGTCTAAACCAGGGCCCCATCCCGTGCTCCTTCACTTGTACGCTGTGTGTGTAGTATAGCACACTTGTTCATGTTCAAGAGGTAAGTGTGTGGAGAGGAAAGAGCTCACCTATTTTGGCCCACATGTCAGTGTCCATGAAGCAACAGTAAGCAGACACAGATGGGACACAGGTGCTGCGGAACGTGCAGATTCTATCTGCTGGCACCTAACAGCAGTACTGTGGGGGGATCAGGAGGTAAACATGCTCGCCTTGCAGAATGGACAGCACAGCAAATCCACTGCAGACACTGGAGACACGAGCCAAACTTGTTGGTAAATTTAGGACCACATTTACACCCTCTGCCCACAGATGGGTCCTTGTTCATCAGTACAACACGGGAGAAAACATTGAGGTGGGGTGGGGAGGGAGCTTCTGATGGCCATGCCATGTTCAAATACACTCCAATCTAATTCCCTCACAAACTTACTATCCCAAAACAACATGGCGATGAGAATCCTCCACTTTTTTTTTTTTTAGTATCTTGCCTTCCTTCTTGCTCCCCAATCTGTCTGTACCTGTTTTCTCTTATCTGCCCTCTCTTCTGTAAATACTACTTGATGTCAAACGTGGAACTGAACGTTTACCAAAGGCCTCAACTTTCATCAAAGCTACTGTAATCTCAGTAGCCTCTGAAGCAAATAATAAATTAAGGATGGAGGAGAGGATGGACAAAACCACTGGCCTCCCCACCATTCCACAGTCAGTGGCTCAATGCAGACGGGTTGCCAAGAGTGAACGGTCACTACTGAGTATTTAGAGTTGCTTTGCTCTTTTATTGGTGGAGTGAACCCTGCCTTCCGACCGTCACTGCCTTGGGCCTTTCAGCCACCAGTTGCCAGGCAGGGGCATGGGAACCCCACTGCCCCAGACAAAAATCGTTTTGGCCATAGCTGTTGGGGGAGTGTTGGGAAAAACATTCGGCATACCAGCAGAGTTGCTTACTTACTTGTTTATTGTTTTGTTAATCCTCACCGGAGGATATCTTTTCTACTGATTTTTAGAGAGACTGGAAGGGAGGGTGGGAGTGGGGGCAGAGAAAGAGAGAGAGAAAGAGGGAAACATTGATGGGCGAGAGACACATATAGATTGGTTGCCTCCCAAACATGCCCACCCTGGGGCCAGGATCGAACCTGCAATCCAGGTACATGCCTGGACTAGGAATTGAACCCAGGACTTTTCCATGTGTGGGCCCACGCTCTAACCATTGGTCAGCACTGGTCAGGGCTAGAATTATTTATTAGCTTAAAGTTTAATCTATATCATTCCACTTTCCATCTACAGGGATATTTGAAGGAAGCTACAAAAATGACAGGTTAAGCACTATCCTTTGGTCCTGTTTTCTTGATTTCCCCTCCCCACTCCATCGTGTGGTGGTGGGAAAGGCAGGTTTGGGGGAAGCAGTTTTAACTGCCCGCCCTGGGGGGTGGGGATGGTAAGAGAGTGAAGATTACAAACCAATTAGTGCCTCCTTAAACCACAAACAGGAGGCACAGCTTAGTGCTGCTTAAAAAGAGAATTGAGATGGGCAGCATTTTGGGTCCACAGGAGTTTGGCTTTAGTCACTTGCACAAGGATGATCTGTGCCTTGTTCATCTCCACAGGAAAGTCATGGAGAGAGGACCACAGAAGGGCAGTGCTTCTAAAGAGAAGCCGCCTGCCCCTTTCCAAGCAAATCCACATTCCTTACAGCTGCTTTGCAAGCTTTCAACTTTGATCACGTGTTTCTTCATCTACCACTTAAGACAGATAATCAGTTACAGTACTTTTCACCTGTAAACCAACTGCTACGTGTGCTTCTGCATGCATACATTATGATGTATGTCATATATATTATATAATGCACATTATATATTATAATGTATGATATATGTATGTGTGCGGGCACTGTGGGTAATTGACATATGATTACTATTGTGATTGATGCGAATTTTCTGCTTTGGCGCAGTTTCAAAACTGTCCTCTTACTCATTCTTGCACGTGATTTTTTGTGAATGTAAAAAAATAGAAAGGCCACTCAAACCCCTCCCAACTTTCAGCTTTCTCCTGCTGCCACTGTCCCCCAGCGGAGGGCGCGCTGCACCCCCCCCACCCCCACCCCCCATAGGCACACGCACACGCACACCCACGCGCACATGAACGTGAGTTCAAGCCTGTTGCGCCCATGCCCTTAGAGTCCCAGTTTTAGAGCGGCCTGGGCCCTGGGGAGGGAAGCCGCGTGGGGAGACCTCCTCTATCTGCTCATCCAGCAGCCTGGGTTGGTCAGCGCGAGAACTGGACCATCCTCTGCGTGCGCGTTCTCGGGAGCGCGCGTCCCTGTGCGACCACGGTTGGGAATGATTAATTCCGGGAGTGCCCTGGGGTGGGGATCCGGGAACCCGGGTCGCGTCTCTGGGCCACTTGCCTCTTGGGGTGGAGGTTGTGTCGTGGAATCGGAGCTGGTTTGGGCTCGGGCGAAAGCCTAGTGGCTCCGGAGCCACGCAGACCGTTCGGTGCCGGGCTGGGCTGGAGGAAGCCCCTGGGATCAGATCAATAGAAACAAAGGCGCCAGGGGTGTGGGGGGCGCGGCTGCGGCTGGGGCGGAGGTCCTACGGGAAGTGGAGCCCGAGGGCGGCATGCCAGCGGGGGCGGAGCTGTCCAGCAAGGTGTTGGTGCCTTGGAGCTGCTGCAGCCGCAGATTACTGTGCAACCTGGTGCAACCATGGAGACGCTGCGTGTGTCCCCTAGTAACATGAAACAACAGATTTATAGGCTGCCCTCTCCGCCGGCCTTCGCTTCCCTCCCTCGGCTTCGCCACACTGGCTGCCAAGTAGCACAGCGCGCCTCGCTCCCCCTGCCTCCCCGCCCCTTTGGCGCGATCCAAGTCACCCCGGAGCATGAGGGGGCGGCTTCACCACAGAAATCGCTGCGGAGCGTGTTTGTAAAACCCAGCCTACGTGCACCGGGTGCACACGACCGAACGGGAAAGGGGCGTCTGCCTCGGAGAGGCTGTTTGCCCAGGGATTCCCACCTCTACCCAAACTGTTGGGGATCCCTTAACCTCCATGCGCCCGAGCCTTTCTGGTCCAGCCCAGTCCAGGCATAGCACCCGGGTGTACGCGCGCGCACGCGCACTGCACGCCCTCTGGTCCGCCCCTGGTCCCGCCGCCGCCCCTCCGGGGCCCCCACCCTTAAGGACAAGTGCGGGAACCGCGGCGTCTGCGCCGCCCGCCCGAGGAGCTCCCGAGCCGCCGCGCCGCCGTCCCGGAGTGCGCCCTGCGCGCGTCACGCCGCTGCCTCGGGCTGAGCGCTGACTGCGAGCCAGCCTGACACGCAGCTGTGGGAGCCGGTCCCTCGGCCAGCGCTTCTCTCAGGCTCCCGCTTTGTTTGAAGCAGCTGGAAGCCCACAACCTCCTCTCCAGCTTTCATTTTCCTTCCTGGGCTGCGGCCCGAGAGAGTTGATTGCGATCCGCCCGGGAGAGGGGAGGGCAGGGCGGGCGCAGGTGGGCAATCCTGAGACCGAGACCGGGAAAAATCTTCGGAAAAGCCAACTCCACCCCGTGGCCGGCCGGCCGCTCCCATCTCCGCTCGGATCCCACCGAGACATGGTTTAAGTTACTCTTCCTGCGCCTGGAGTCGGATTCACACTTGGGACAAAATGAAGGAAAAGGCGATGATTAAGACCGCCAAGATGCAAGGGAACATGATGGTGAGTGCACGCGGCGCGAGGGGGTGTTGCCGGGGAGTCGGGAGGACCTCGGTAAGGAGCCAGGAAGTGTGTGGGGGTGCTGCCCTCGCTAGTTCTGACCCTTCGGCAGTAACCAGATCCTCGCGCTTCCCGCAGGGCGCCCTCCCCACTTCACACCGGAACCCGCCTGGAGACTGCGGGGCGCAGAGGACCGGGCGTTCATTTGCAAATCACAACTTTGCGGCTTCGTGGTTCCTCTGCTTGGGCTTGTGGTGTCTGTGCGGAGGAGGGGGGAAGGGTATGTGTGTGGAGGGGGAGGGGTGTGTGTGTGTGAGGAAGGGACTCTGTCCGCATTCCAAGCAGACCCCTAGGCTGTGCTGGGGAAATGCGAAGGTGGGTGAGGGCGTCACGGCTGCCCGAAAGGACTGGGGGCCTGATGCCAGCGTCTGCCTCGGGTTTGCGTCCCCAGGGCCCAGACCTGTTGGGGTTGGCTGAGCCTTTGGTCCAGCGTGGGTACACCAGTCCCCTGCTGCGCCGCGGCCACCAGCCGGCAGGGCCCACACCCTGGATTTGAGAAAGATGACCCCCACCAGCAAGGGTGACTGTGCCCACGAGCGTAATCATGGCACGTTGTCCCCTGAGGATTTCTGTGCGCCAGGGTGTACCTCAGCCTGGGCAACTTTGTTAACTCAGGGCTTCCCACTTCCGCTGCGAGCCCACCCCTCGCCTACCCCCCAGAACCGGCAGCCTGGGCGTTCCTGCCATCTGGTTCCTGCGTGGGGCGCGGGGTCAGTGTGCGGGCACCTCCCGGTGAGGACGTGGAGGTTGCCATCTTGTTCTGTTGAAATGAGCGTGTGCCTGTGCGTGTTTGTTTGGGTGATGTTTTAACCCCTTCCCTGTTGGTGTGGGATGCTGGGGGGGGGGGGGGGTCTCTATCCTGCCCCAGGGTAATTTTGGTCAGGGAGGGACCACGAGATGGGATGGCCCCGCTACTTCCGAAGGAGCATCTGGAAATGGGGCTGCCTTCAGGGTCAAGGTCTGGTGTTGTTTCTGAGGTGGGTTGAGCCCACGTGATGGGGTGGGGGGGCGAAGGTGTGTTTGAGAAAACACAATCAGTGATCCATTTTGAGGTCTTGCTTTAAAAAAAGAAGAAATGAAAAGTTGATTCGAATTGAGCAAATGCTTGGCGGGCTTAGGACACCCACAGCCAGACACCTGTTGCAGGTGGAGGAAGGGGGCTGTCTGCGGGGAAGTTGACTGTGGCTGAGGTGGGCCCCACTCCATGCCCTGCCGCCTTGGGAGCGCAGTCACTGTATCCAGGGGGTTATTCTGCGGGATCCCTTCCCCAGACCACACGCCCCTCATTTAAGGGCCCTCAGGTCTGTGTGTTCTCTGCCAACTGCTGACGGAATGGTTTGTTTGTGTAAATGCATCCCCACTCCCCATGGAGCCATGCGCTGCGCAGCATAATGTCTTGTATATACAGGGTGAGGACGTGTTGGTAGTGATGCTTTCCAGTTAATTCCCACCCACACACATAATGCCTCTTATATTATGCCTTGTAATGTGCTAATACAACCTACACATTTAGACTGAGGCAAGAGAAAGGATTCAAATTAATGGAAATTATAACAATAATAATAATGATGTATTATTGACTCATTACCTAAATCTGTTGTTAAATAACGATTTCTTCTCAGGACTCAGCACATTATGACCTAGTGATCTTTGCATTCCATCTGTGTTACCCACTTTAAAGGTGCCCACTACCCCCTCTATGCCTTTACTTCAGAAAATAAAGACAGGGGCTGCTAATGCCATGTCCACTCATACTCTGCGCAGCAATGTTCCACGTGTTGCCCACTGTCTACACTCCTCTGTGTCTGCTGTGAATAGTAGATTTAGAGCGAGTTGAAAGCCTAGAGAATTCTACAGCAACCGGTCATATTTTTAGGATCACCCGATGGCGTGGGAGAAAAACGAGACACAGACTTAACTCTGAGATGTCCTAGCAGTTCTCAAATGGAGCACTATTGCTCTGCAATCTGGTTTGTACCTGGTTTGAGATCTGTGCTCCGGTGAGATCCATGCAGCATCCATGGCACAAGCGCGGCATCGTGTCATTGTGTTGGGACTTTGGGGACCCTCCTTTTCCTCAGTCGTGGGAGGATTCTTGCTAATCACAGCTTCTCTGGGATTCTGGGGCTGGCACATCCGTTGTTGCTTCCTCAACTTGATTGCAAATCAGATGCTGTTTTGCATCCGGGATGAGGCTGGGTCACTTGCTCCGGTTGCTGACAGTGGAGGGTTGCACAGCTGTCGGCTAGGCAGAGTGTGTGACATTGGGACATGGAGACACGAACCGAGGCCCCTGCACAGGCCGGAGCCGCAGAGCTGTCAGGCGCATGCTGGGGGTTTGATATTTGAAAGAGGGACCCTGGGTGCTGCCCGGATGGCCGCAGCAGCGGCATCCAGTGACACCCGTGTGCCGTGTTTGTAACCCAGCCCTTCCCACTGGGTCTGCTTTGTGTGGCACTCCTGGACCTGCGGCTGGTGGTTAAGAAGCTGTGGTGGTGGCACTCTGGCCTGTCTGCCAAACCATAGTGCTTGTTGGAAAGGGATTGTTATGAAATCTATGGAGTGTGTTATTCATCACACACTGGGTTAGAAGCTTATTTCTGATGACACTTAGATGATGAAGAGAAGGCAGACTTGTCAGTATACTATCTGGTCTCCTTTTGGGTAAATAAAGGGAATAACATTGGTGGAATCAGTTCACAAGTTGTATATTCACTCCTGAAGAAAGTCTATTTCTAATGTTGTGAGAACTCCCCGCCTAAGCAGGCCACATTCCTTCTGCAGTTTGATTCATTGAGAAAGATGGGGAGATTTTTTTCACTGTCTCACAACAAAAATGATTTACAAATAGCTGTGTTTTCAGAAAATCTTTGAAAATGCGTGGAGGATGACTTCCACGCCTCCTCAGCCCCAGTCTTCTTTTGTCACTAACATGCTGCCATCCTACTTCCTTCCCCACAGTTCACATGGAGCCGACTTTTCTGAGAGGCACCATCTTGCAATAGGTTTAGGGTGAATGGAAATGTTTATTATCCCTATGAATCCCCCTGCTCTGTCCTTAGGAGCTTTTCACAGGCATGGAGTTGCTTCATGAAGACTAAGTAAAAGTTGGGTAGAGTCTTGCGGCCCCTCCCTGGGTGTGTGTTGGTGGCTCTACAAGTAGATGGTGGCTACAGGAGGGTGGTGACCAGGTCACGTCAGAGGAGAGTTGGAGGTCTGCAACCACAGGGATGTTTGAGGATCTCATGGTTGCTTGCTGTTGGGTTTCAATAGAAGTTGCAGTCTGGGTCCTGGCTGATTGCTCAGTGGTTAGAGCATCTGCCTGCAGACTTAAGGGTCTTGGGTTTGATTCCACTTAAGGGCGCATACCTTGGTTGCAGGCTCAATTCCCAGCTGGCCCAGGTCAGGGTGAGTGCGTGAGGCAACCAATCGATGTGTCTCTCTCACATGGATGTTTCTCTGTATCTCTCCCACTTCCTTCCACTCTCTAAAAATCAATGGAAAAATATCCTCCAGTGAAGATTAACAAAAATAAAAAAAAGTTGCAGTCTTGGAATCCCCTTTGCAGGAA
The DNA here is from genome assembly GCA_026230045.1 of Corynorhinus townsendii. Classification (NCBI taxonomy): domain Eukaryota; kingdom Metazoa; phylum Chordata; class Mammalia; order Chiroptera; family Vespertilionidae; genus Corynorhinus; species Corynorhinus townsendii. The sequence goes on along the minus strand of JAPDVU010000004.1, from coordinate 104,857,761 downwards.
CTGGGGTTTTTCCTTCATGGACCTGCGGCTGATGGTTGGCCTCTGGCTACTGGGTTGGATCTGGGAGATTATGAGCCAAGGATCTTTCCTGTCTGGTCCTTCCCTTCCTGTGTTGGGTGAGATCTGCAAACACAACTCCTGTCGTTTTATACTGGCTACATCTACCTGGTGACATAAAAGCCACACAATGTTCTTTCTAAATGAGCATCTTGGCATGTTCTGGGGGGAGAATTCACCTTTTTGAAGTGGGTTCCGAAAATTTCTTCTCAGGCCCCAGGCTGTCCCGCTGTCACTGCGTTGGTGCCTGTGTTGACATTTTCCTACCTCCTTGCTGTGGGCCATCCCTTTATAAACCCATCAGCTCCCACCTGCACACCTGAAGCCTGTGTGCCTTTTACTCACCTCAACTTACCTCGCCTACAGGGCCGGGAAGAATTAAAATTAGTTGCCAATAAAATATATACAAAATTGCTAAAATTTCCAGGAAGAAGTTCTCAAAGCTAGGTGCTCAGTCAGATCATATATAATAAAAGGTTAATATGCAAACTGACCAAATGGCAGAATGACTGGTCACTACGATGCGCACTGACCACCAGGGGGCAGACGCTCAATGCAGGAGCTGCCCCCGGTGGTCAGGGTACTCACACAGGGGGAGCGCCACTCAGCCAGAAGTCAGGCTCACGGCTGGCCAGCACAGCAGCAGTGGTGGGAACCTCTCCCGCCTCTGCCACAGCACTAAGGATGTCCTAGTACTGGCTTAGGCCCGTTCCTCACCGTCAGTCAGACATCCCCTGAGGGCTTCCGGACTGTGAGAGGGCGCAGGCTGGGCTGACGGACCTCCCTGAGTGCATGAATTTTGTGCATTAGGCCTCTAGTGTCTTATAATAAAACTAGAGGCCCAGTGCATGAATTCATGCACCAGTGCGTCCCTTGGCCTGGCCTGCAGGATCGGGCCGAAACTGGCTCTCTGACATCTTCCGGATTGTGAGAGGTTGCAGGCCTGGCTGAGGGACCTCACCGATGCATGATCAGGGCTGGGAGGGACACAGGAGGTTGGCCAGCCTGGGAAGTACCACAGGAGGGCTCCAGGGCATGTCCGGCCCATCTCATTCAATCCCAATCTGCTGAACCCCAGCAGCAAGCTAACCTACTGGTCGGAGCATCTGTCCCCTGGTGGTCAGTGCACATCATAGAAAGTGATTGAGTGGCCGTAGCATATCATTAGCATATTATGCTTTGATTGGTTGAATGGCCAACCAGACACTTAGCATATTAGGCTTTTATTATATAGGATATCTTCGCTAACACGCTGGTCTTGGGGTCTTCGTGTTGGAATGTGGAAATACACCAAGTTAGCCTTTCTGCACCAAAGCTGTTCCCCTTTTCTATGACCTGGACATGGCTGGCCTCAGACTGGTCATCATTCAGACCTTGAACTCTCTGCTGTCCTAAGCGGCATGGGGCATTCTAAAACTCCCACGTCCTTTGTGCACGCGCATTCAGGAGCTGTGCCCAGCACGCGCTCTGGTGGATGAGTGTGTTAAATACGGACAGGTGTCCGTTTCCTGCGCTGACTGGCTTTTGTGAGAGGCCATGATCCAGCTGTACTTGTCTTTCTTTATTTAAGAACTTCTCCGAGTCTGAATGCATTGGGTAACATGAGAGAGAGTTCCACGCATCGCTCAGGCTGTGATGAAATGGAAGCTAAGGCTCACTTCAGGGGCCGTGTGTTGTTTTCCTCGACCCCACCAGGCCCTGACCCAGCGCCAGCCAGGCGCCCGCCACTGCGCTTGGTCCCAGTGCTGTGTCCTGAAGGTGCTGCCCAATGCCAGTCTCAGGTCAGCGTGCCAGTGCGTCTGGAAAATCCGCTAGACCCGAGGTTTCCATGAGCCCCTCCTGGGGTTCGATGACTTTGCTAGAGCCTTGTGGACCCTGGGAGGGTTCGTACTAGTTACCAGGTTATTACAAGGACATTAAAGGGTGTGAATGGGCAGCCAGGCCCAGAGACTCTGAGGGTGAGGCTGGAGAGTCCCTACACTGAGTAGTTGTATTTGATTAATTTGATTGACAGGACCACACTCTAGGACCCGAGGAAGAAGGAGCCCAGCCCTCCTAGGGCCCTGGAGTACGCTGAGCTGAAATGCGCGAGGGGCAGAACCGTCAGAGTCCCTCCCCCTTACCTTGCGGCTTGAGGGGGGCAGGCTTCCATGCCAGGAGAGGCGGGAGGTCCAACACCCCCAGGCCCTCCCCCGGAACAGTGGGTCTTGGCTGGATGGCAGAACCATTGGTTTTGAGGTTTTGAGATGCCCAGCAGCACTGAGTGGCCCCTTGGGCAGGCGGCGCAAGGATGGTTTGCTGAAGGCAGAGGTTTCCATCCTGTTGCAGGTTTAAGTCACAGGAGGAACTTCAATGACTTCCAAAGGAGAGCTCCGGGTGGTCCACAGCACACACCCTCACACACATGCACACCCATGCATCCATGCATATGTGCACGCGCACATGTGCACAGCAGCCTGTGGTCTCTGCACTGCAGCCTGGGCATCAGCACGTAAATGTGGCATCTGCTGCATAGCCTGGGTGGTGAGCCACTGGGTTCCAGGCTTCTTTTAAAGCAAACATCGTCACCACCTAAGGAGCAGTCACACGGCTGGCGAGAAGTCCTGTGGTTTGTGGAAGGCGCAATTGGGTCTGGCGTAGTGGGCTGTGGACGAGGCAGGTGCACGGGAGGAGAGGTGGACTCCCAGAATAAAGAGTGGCGGAGTGTGCAGAAAAGGAGGCCAGTGAAGCTGAGGAAAGCCGCCTGCCCTGGCTGTGGGCTAGGGGTGGGGAACCACGGGGCTGGGAGACTCCCAGCCTCTCTCCTTCCCCTTTGCCCCAGGGAATAGCCCTCTGACTGTTATTTGTCTGTGATCCACTGAAGAGTCACTTCAAACCAGATGGAACCCGTAGAAACAGGGAGGGTAAGGAACAGGGTGGCTCTGGCCCCCAGGGGAGGGAGGACCTGCTGGAATTTGCCCTCAGCCCCCGGGGGTCTCACAGGACTGTTTCCTCAGGGTGCCATCAGGGAGCTTGAGAAGATGGATGATCCCAGTGCCTCTCCCAGGCAGGCCTGTGACCGGGTCTTCGGTGTGGGCCCAGGGCTCGCTGGGGAAGGAGTGGGAAGGAGGCTCCGCCAGAACAAACATTTGTTGACAGTATGGCTCCTGCTGCCCTGACTCACGTGGCCCCTCACGGTTACTAGTCTGGCGCGTGGTGTCTTACTGTGTGCAGATGAAGAAAGGAGGTGCCACAATGTGTACACTGCTAAGCCACAACACCTAGGTAGGTGGCTGACTTAGGTGGAAGTGTGGGTGCCCGCTGCCCGCATGCACATGTGTGGACACATATGTGGTGCCCACACTCCTCGACATTAAATGCTTGCATCACGGTTAGCAGCACTGTGTTCCTGGGGGAGCTGCTGGGGGCACCGTCCCTTCGATTGCTTGACTTGCTTGGCTGTTAAAACCCTCAATTAAAATCCTCATGCGAGGATGCCCTCCTTTCTAATTGGGCGTTGTTGTCTGTGGAAAGGAAGAGGATTTGCTGGCCAGGTGGGCGGGCTGGCCAGCAGCGTACCTGCTGTGACAGGTGTGGAGGGGGTGGAGAGGGTGGGGAGTGCGGTTGGTTCCGGGAGTGCCTATGGCCGATCCCATTTTCTTCTCCATATGGCGTTTGAAAAGTACTATTTTCCTCTCTCTTTTTCCCCACCCCCTAGGCCAGTGGTTGGCAAACTCATTAGTCAACAGAGCGGCAAACTGCGGCTCGTGAGCTGCATGTGGCAGTTTGCCGACTACTGTCCTAGGCTAATGCTTCTATTAGGCAATGCATAGTTTTACTTCAAATAATTCTCATTTTATTATTGTGGTAATGTATGAACATGTATAAAACCTCTACCCATAAGAACCCAACTATGAACTTGAGTAAATTAGATGAAAAGTCTCACATGATGCCAAGACTTGGAGTTCAAATGGCCCTGTAGGGACTGTCCCTGCACCATATCCATCCGGACCCATGGCGACACACACCTCCGAGTCCTGCATTTTGGGGAAATGAGGATCAGTGATCTTGAAGCCAACAGTCTACCAAAAGGATTCATGCATGGACTTGATTCTCTGTGCTCAGACAAAAAAAGAAAAAAAAGAATGAACACCCTTTATAAACATTATCTGTAACAGAAAACCAAGGGTTTCCTGGTTAAATTGTAGTTTTCCAGAAATTTCAGTTGATCAGACCAAATCAAATCCTGAGCATACCTTTTATAAGAGGACTTGTTTGCTCTTCTCCTTCCTGTGACTAAATTTTTCCTATATTTTCAAGATCCCGCCCTTTCACTTCAAACCTAATTATGTGAACAACTTCCGGTTTGCCTAGAGCCTTTCTGATTACAAAGCAATTTCACATGCACTATCTTATCACACAGCAACCCCTCGTGTTGGGAGGACAAGCATTTCTTATCTGCTATTGAAGGAGCTTGGGCCTGGAGAGGGGACTCGCGGGAGGGAGCTGGCGCGACAGCTGGCCCATTACGGGCCAGGTTCCCTGTGGTCTAACCGTGTATCTTTAGAAGTCTCTCCTTCCTGGTCTCTCCTGGGAGGAAACAGCCTGGCGGTTGGAGGAGAGCGAGAGGCATCTGACACACCCTCTCGTACAAGGCACTCCCCTGGGGCCCAGGCTCCTCTGGTTGGCAAGGCTGTATGGCCTCCTTCCTCTGGGGTGCACCGTTGTGTGCACCTCCTGGTGCGGTTTCCACAAACTTAGAGACACCTGCGAAGTGCATCCGCATGGGCTGGGCAAGCGCTCCGTGCCGTGGGCAATGGGCACAGACCCTCTTTCCTGGGGGGACAGGGTGGCCCTTAGAGGGCATTCCCATGTCTAGAGGTCACGTGAATACTGCTCCATGCACCCACCAGTAAACAGAGAGAAAAGGCGGGAGAGAAGGATGTCTCCCAAAGCTGGGTGGGCCAGCACCGCAGAGGAAGGTCAGTAAGCGGAGGGCGCCATGCCAGAGGCATCAGAAAGCAGGTCAGGCCTATCAGGGTCACTTCTAGTCGCTGACCCTGGGAGAGGGACAGCGGGTCTCAGTGGAGGGGTCACAGGCCTTCCAGAGAGAGTCACGCAGTGGACAGGTGGGCTGAGCAGCACACGAGGGATGGAACTGCCCCTCCCCCTGGGCTCGGGGTCTGACGGGCTGTCTGAGTTTGCAGTCACTTCGAGCATGACCCATCCCTGGAGCTTTGCTGATTGTGTATAAGTTTTCCCGAGGGAATCCTGCTCTAATGAAGTAGTTTTCTGCATTCTGAGTAGTTGGCTCCACAGTCTTGCTGATGAGTCATGTTATATATAGAGGGAGAGGGAGATGGAGACAGTTCCCTGGCTTCACTCGTGTTCAGAGTTACAGCCTCACGGGAGTGCCCAGGTGGATGGAGAGCAAGGCTGCTCCTCCTCCTCTTCATCTTCCTCCTCTTCCTCCCCGCTCCTCCCTGCTCCTCCTCCTTCCTGATTCCCCTAAACCAAATCCCTGTTCTCACCGAGGTTGTGCAGGGAGCCAGCCCTCCACAGCACACCCTCCCTGCCCCGCCCTCCTCACCCCAGCCAGGAGGAATATTCCTGATGCCACACAGAATCAGGAGTTGGTTGACCAAGACATGTGGCAGGTCTTGTCTCTTACTCACATTTCGTTTGTTCGCTTGTTTTGTATTCTCCTGAATTACGCTTTCCTCTGGCGATGTCGGTTCGGGTGAATAAGCCTCCTAGTGAAGGTGACCGGGAAGAAAAAGAGGCTGAGTGGGTCTGCTGGGCTAGAGGCGGGGCACCGGCCATTTTGGATGTAACTTACTGGATCCACCTTAGCTTTGGATTTTGAACGTCAGTGAAGTTCTCCAAGAACATTGCAAGTAGCTGCTTTGCAAAACAATGGTTTCACATCATGTACCTCTTGCTGCTGCTGCTGTGCTTCTGAGAAGTGTGCACCACTCGGAGTGCTCGCGCATAAACAGAACCAAGGGTCCCGAGCCCACAGCACCACTGACTGCTCGAGCATGTGCGTGAGTGAATGTGTGTGCCTGCGGCTGCAGGTGTGCTCACACGTTGACAGGTGCCAGCGGCTGGGCTTTGCAACCTTCTCGTGGCAATAATCCAAGACCACCCACCATAACCTAATCATGAATCGGGACAATGCAGTTCACCGGGTGGAGGCCCCTGCCTGGTTTCTGAGGAGTAAACAGGGTCCTCATCACAGCTCTGAGGTGCGTCCTGCCAAACAGGCCTCAGAGTGAGGTGCCCAGACCAGCAGTGTCAGCCTCACCTGGAAACCTCAGAAATGCACCTGCCTGCCCCACCCAAGCCAACCCAACCAATCAGGAAACTCGGAGGGCGGGCCCATACCTGCCCTTTAATAGGTGGTTCTGGTACCTGGCCACATTTACCTCTAAACTGACCAGTTCTTAAACTATAGGCTGTGAGGGGCTAGTTTATTTTTGTAATGTCCATTCCTCATGGATTCGTGCTTTTATAAAATACAACAAAAAATCAAGTCATTTAAAGCTTAAAAATAAAAAATATACCCCCACATTTGGTATTATTAGATTCAAAGATATAGAATCAGTCCATCAGATTGCTGTAAACTTTTCTCAATGGGGGGAGGCCACGCCCACTGCGGGTGGGGACGCGTCCCTCTGGCATGGGTAGCACAGCCTGCTGTATGTTAGAGTCCCCCCTGGGGAAATGTGATTGAAACAGTCTCCTTCCAGCCCAGAAATCTTTGCCACAAGTCAGAAGAAAAAGAAGCCAGTTTGAGTTTAGAAAAAGCAGTAACCACACTGCAAAGACCAAAGAAGTCTCGCTCTCCTTAGCTCGGGCTGCAGCCAGGTGCAGTATGTTGGCAGGTTCCCAGTGCGGAGCCCAGGGACACTGGTCCCCTCTCTCCCAGGACACTGGGAGGCGGCGCCAAGGCCTGGCTCCAGGCCTGCAGGAAGCATTTCTGAGTTTTGAGGCTACGGTAAGTTATTTTTAGCCATTAAAACAATTGACTTACAAACAAGATTTACAAAGGATAGAGAAAGAAATTTTGTAAGAAAAGTGGGCAGGGCGGGCATCTCTGCTTTCGAAAAGGAGAATAAAACCTCTGATTTGTAATTTGCATTTTCCCGGACACCCCCAGTTCTGAAGGATCATGCCCTGTTCTCCCTTTCCAGCCTTACCATCATAGCTTTGGGTAGAGAGCAGGGCTGTGAGTCAGGAGCCCAAAATGATTTTCTTGGTGTGACCATTTTACTTTCAGTTGCCTGTAGGATGGGGTAGTTCCATGGGTAGATTTGGGATCAAAGTGACGGCTTTTGATTTTGAATTTGATTATTAAGAAAGCATGGGGTATTTCCCCACTCTACTTTGAAGCTGTATTTTGACTACGCTTGTTTTAAATGATATTTTCTTAGATATCGGAAAAGTTAGTTACTGCGTATAAGACCATTCTGAAGCCTACCCACCACAGAGGGTTTCATCCTCCTCCTTCAACACAGACAGGAGCATCTCCGTGGCCCCAGGCAGGTACTAAATTGCCTGCTAGACTCCCAGCTTCCCTGGGACCCGGAGCCCATAGCACTCGGCCATGTCCAGCTGGCCTGCAAAGCAGAGTGAATGCTTCCTGGCGGTCAGGCCTGGAAAATGATTCAGGGCACGTGACAGGCCCAAGGTGCTGGAGCTGTGCTGGGAGGGGCCGCTCTTCCCAGTCACCATGTGGGGACCCACAGAGTCTGAGATGAATTGTCACTTCCCCGGACGAGGTGCGGGAGGGGCTGTCACAAGCATAGGTCAGTGACCCTAACGAAGACCCTGGCTCTTGATGAGACTCCGGCTGCCCCAGCTGGCCCCTGGAGTGACAATGGCGACATGCTTACGTGGGTTTCGCCTGAGCTTCACTGAGGGAAGACGGCGGCTGGCGTGTCTGGGCCGACCCAGTGCTTCCTGCCTTGTGTCTGAAGAATAACGGTCCAGACTCCACAGATGGCTTTAGGGGTGTGTTCAGGTCGCCACAGGCATTGTATTCTAGAAGCTTCTGACCACAACTTCTCTGTTTCTTCCTTTGCTGCTTGAACTCCTTCATATTAAACACAGATGGGGCAGGTGTGTGGCTCACACTGGTGAAGTCCTCCGTGACTGCCGTGCAGGCTCCTTCCAGAAGTTCCCTCAGGAGGCTCTGAAAGAGGACTTTGGGGCAGTGTACTCAGGCACAGTCCTCTCCCTGGAGGTTGTGGAAGAGAAAACACCTTTATTGTTGGGGTCAGCATTGGGCCAGCGGTGATGCTCGTCCCGCTGAGGAAGGCAGAGAAGGAAAAAGCTCCTGCTCATCATGTAGCCGAGCCATGCAGCTTGCACCACCCGTGTTCCCATGACACAGTCTCTAGTCCTAAAGTGGAACCACTTGTCACACAGCTGGTCCTTGCCCAGGGGTGAATGCTGGCTTCATGCTGTGGGAAAGTGCCCTTAGAAGGCAGGAGGCGGGTCTGCAGGAGGAGGCGGGTCTGCAGGAGGAGGCAGGTCTGTGGGTTGGAACAAGGCCACGGTTGCCTCCCACAGGGTGGGGGCAAGGGTGCTGTCTCCCTAGATATGTGCACCTCAAAACCACGGCTCCTGGCTTCCTGGGAAGGCCGTTCCTGGGTCATAAAGCGGACAGAGGGCCTATCTGGTCCTCAGACACATGATTTCAGGCCTGAAACAATGCAAGATGATAGTTTTTAAAGGTAAAAGGTGTAAGAGAAAGGAGAAAAGGGAAACAGTTCCCCTTATTTTCCACCGGGAGAATTATGTGTCATGTTTTTAATTTGTGTGTGTCCTTAATGGCAGAACACTTATATGAATGACCAGTACAGTAGCCAGCAGAATGCAGACACTCACCGAGAGGGGCTGGAGCCCATCCCAGGCTCCTGAGGTTCAGGCCTGAGATGCAGACAGATGTAGGCGAGTGGAGACTTGGGAAACGGCTGCCAAGGACACAGGCTCAAGGAGACATCCCTGCTCCCAAAAGTTTAAGGACAAGAGACACTCAACCATGTGTCGGGAGCACAGGCTTTCCTGGGTAGACTAGAGCATCTGGGTCCTGCACCATGTGGGAGGGAGTGGTGTGAGGCTGGGACAAAGGACGTCCTGTCCTGGAGCCTTCTGGTCCGGGAGTGGTACCTCAGGCAGCCTTCCTCCAAGAGCGTTTATGTATGCGGGGCTCACCTTGTGATGACTGATGAGGTGGCACTGTGCATCCTGCACCTCACACCATTCCCAGGACAGCCCTGGGTGGAGGTAGTGTTACCTCCCTTATCAGATGAGGCTTAGAGAAGCTCCTGGTGACATTGCCCATGGTCACCTGGGTCATAGGGAGAAGCCAGTGTCCAACGCAGATGTGGGCAACCAACTCTGCCACCTTCATCTTTTTAGACTACAGGTCAGATTACTCAGTAGCTTCTCACATCACTAGGATAAGACCCATGTTCTCCCAGGACACTGCCTGGTCGCTGCCAGTACCTGGAACCTCCCCTGTGCCCTCCCAACCTCTCCTCCCTGGAGCCCTGCAGCCTGCTAGTCTCAGCCCCTCACCTGGAGCTGATGCTGGCTCCCTCTTTCTGGAATGTTCTTTGTCTAGATGGTCACACAAAGTCATTCTCCACCATTTCTTGCCATCGTATTATTTATTTATTGGTTGGATTTCCATTCTCAAGTTAGAACGTAAGCTCCTCCCTCTGACAGGGCTCCTGTCCCGTGGCTCCCTTGCCCCCCTGCTGGCACAGTCAGTGCACCAGGAACCCAGGTGGCTGGCTCCGCAGAAGGCACTCTTTCACCAAAGGCCTTTCTGTGTCTCTCTTCTTGAAGTTTGCGGGGGAAAGTGATTGCAAGGCCAAGAAAGTAAAACAGGCAACCGGTGGATTTGAACGGAGGGAAGGGAGAGTGCAGCAGTTTAATCTAGAAAGTCCTGCGCTGGCTGTCGTGTAGAAACACCATGATATCTGTGTCAGTCCCACTGGCGGTGGGAACATTGTAACATTCAGATTCATAAACTGGGGTCGAGAGAAATCCCTTCTGCATGCCCAGACTGTAGAGAGAGATATGTGCGCTTTGCCTGAGGTCACCCACGCGGCCTCAGTGCCGTTATATTTTGACACTTCTTTTTAAGTCATTTCTCTGTTGTATCCTCTGTCTTTCGATCGGGCGCCTCTGCGTGTCCCAGGGGCCATGACATCCATTAAGCACTTATCCAGGTGACAGCACCAAGCTCGGTGCTGCGCAGCCTGCTCTGGGCCAGTCCACACCATGTAGCTGAGAGCCTGGGGCTTGATTAGGAATCCAGAACTTTCCAGAGTTCCAGAAATGAGCCAGGGCTTTCATTTGATACTAGGTAACACCCCCAGTGGGGTCCAGGGCACCACCCTGTAGACTGGGGGTGGAAACGTCTGGCCCATGGGTCACATAAGACAGTGACATCACCTGGTCTGGCCCTGCCAAGGCATTGGAGTGAGTTAATTAAATGTTTGACTAAATAGAGCAGGCTAATGTTTAAGTTGATAATTTTGTATGGCCCGTGAGTGATGTTATAAATATCCGAATGGCCCCAGGCAGAAAAAAGTTCCCCATCCCTGTTAGACAAACCCATGATCATTTCTGCAAAAACAGAATGTTCACAGTAAGTGGAATAAATAAAAATGTCAGTGACTTCCTGTCCATTCTGAGGATGTTCTCCACCCAGTGAGTTCAGGTCCGGTAAGATTTTTTGCCCAAAGTAAGGCTCACAGAGCTTTGTAGGTTATGAAACTGTGGCCCATATAGGTTGAGAGCATTGTGAAGTTGGGATGTACATACTCAAGGAAAATGATTATGTATGGACTTGTTGGGTGCGGGCAGACACCTTGGGGGAGACATCAGTGAGGAGGGGCCCGTGGGAGCCCAGGCAACAGGCTCCACGGAGGAGTCGCACCTGGACCTCAGGTGAAGGGCCCTCTGTGCAAAGCCCCACCCTTCTCAGCCTGCACCCCAATTCTCTTCCCCGTGATGTACCAGATGCCAACATAGCCCTTTGAATACGGTGCTTAGAAGGCCTCAGGGAGACTAAAAATGGCAGCATTTCCCACAGAGCTGTTTGCAAGAAGAAAGAGCGAAGCAGTGAGGCGGGTGTTGGAAATAATAGGGTGAACTTGGAAAAGGGGAAAGTGGGAATGAAAATGAGGGCAATGTTCCTCATAACGGAATTTCTCCAACTTGGTATTCTCTAAGTGATCTTACTCTCCTTCCTCTGAAGGGGGGTTAACTAAGCTTTGAAATCTTGTCTGTCTTCATCTGTTTTCCTTCTGCAGGCAGGGGTAGCTGAGCTGTTTATTCACAGGTCATCTCTGCCTCTCCCCCATTCAGCTCTGAGGCCATTTGCAGCCCTTCTGACTTAAGGAAAGCAGTGACCCCAGTGGACTAACCTGAGCGAGGTGGGTGAAGCAGGCAGTCTGGCCTTTGAACACCACCGTGTCTGTTGAAACCCTACTATTATGTTAGCAGGTAACCAGGGTTGGAGGTCTGTTTTCCAGTAGTAATTGTGTTTATAAAAGTTTTTCTATGTACAACTGTGTTTGGGAGTTATGATCCATTGTCTCATTTTCAAATAATGGGGTTCAATGAAAATGTATGGTTCTTTCCAGTTCTTAACATATCAAGTCTTTGATTTGATCTAGAATATACCAAGATGAACCTTCAAACAGAGACCCCTGTTTCTGCGCATTTCTGTAAGCTCCCTTGTGGCATTGTATTCGAACACTGGGGAGATGCTGTTTAGTGGTTCTTCCCCGTGGCTTCTCCTCATTGAACAGAGGCCTTTACTGCTGAATGTCTACCTCCCTGTGAAGTCTGCTATGGTTCGGAGCTGCCTTTGGCCCAGCACCCTGGACGCTGTGGCTTCTCTCCCCGGGTTTGTCGCTGCCTTAGGAAACTGCCTGTCTCCCTCCAGCGTCCTCTGTGAAGCTAAAGGCTGCGGACTCCTCTCGGGCCATCATTATACGTTACCTTTTTGCATGTTACTTTCTTAGCCTTTAGCAGCATTTCCCAGCTTTGCAGGGAACGAGCCCTTTGCTGCTGCAGGCAGGGGAGATCTGCGAACCTCAGAGCGCTGGAAGGTTCCATCCAGGTCTGGAGCTGAGTCATGGTGGGAGAGCGCCAGCGGCCTCTGGGGTGGTCTTATGTGCAGTGTGTCACCAACCTCTCACCATTGAGAGATGTGTACCAGAAACGTGGACTTCCTTATGAGTGCTAAGAAGCTGGTCCTGCCTCTTGTCTGAACAGATGGAGAGAAGCCCTGGATTCCGTGAAAATAGAGTTCGGTGGCAGGTCCCGTCCCCTCCCGCTGCTGCCAGTCCTGCGGTAGGATGCTGCACGAGGCGGGGCACGGCTCCCTGCCCTCAGTTGGACCCTTAGCGAGAAGATGGCCTCCTGTGTTTACCACTTTTAAAATCAGCTCCACTTAGGGGAGGCTTGGGTGCGACCTGCAGGAAGTGTCCCCCTGGGCCTCTCATAGGCAGAGGCTGAGTGTGAGGCGTGCCACCCCGCCCTGGGCCACACAGCCTCCTGGATGGAGAAGGCGGGAGGAGCCACACACCTGGGCCCCTCCACGCCTCATCCCCTCCAGGTAAAGGTCCCGGAGGAGAGAGATGAAGTCCCTCCCTGCACAAGTGTGCTCGACCCTCTTGTGAGTCATGTGCCTCTATGGGTTAGAGAGGGCTATTCCAGTCCAGTGGGCAAAGTGGGGCTAAGCCTCCCGATTACAACTAGGATCTTTGTTTGACCTTTAACATTGCCCTCATTTCAAATTGCAGCAGGCTTAAGTGCAAACTACTTTTCACTTTCCATTGAAGGGAAAAATGAAAGAACAATGTCATGATTTTTATTTAGGTGTGATTGGAGGTAACATCATGTCAGTTCCCGGGGGCAGCATGGCACTTCGACATGCATGTGCCCTGCAGAGGGACCCCCACCCGCCTCTGGGCACCATCTGTCTCCAGGCCGTTGACCCCTTCACCTACTGGGCCCCCACCCCCTTCACCCACTGTGCCTCCACCTCCTTCACCACTGCACCTTTCTCCCTTCACCCACTGCACCCCCACCCTCTTCACCCACTGCACCCCCACCCCCTTCACCCACTGTGCACCCACCACCTTCACCCACTGCAGCCCCACCCCTTCTACCCACTGCGCCCCCACCCCCTTCACCCACTGCGCCCCCACCCCCTTCACCCACTGTGCACCCACCACCTTCACCCACTGCGCCCCCACCCCCTTCACCCACTGCGCCCCCACCCCCTTCACCCACTGCACCTTTCCCCCTTCACCCCCTTCACTCACTGTACTCTCACCCCCTTCACCCACTGCGCCCCCACCCCCTTCACCCACTGCACCTTTCCCCCTTCACCCACTGCACCTTTCCCCCTTCACCCACTGCACCTTTCCCCCTTCACCCCCTTCACTCACTGTACTCTCACCCCCTTCACCCACTGCGCCCCCACCCCCTTCACCCACTGCGCCCCCACCCCCTTCACCCACTGCGCCCTCATCCCCTTCACCCACTGCACCTTTCCCCCTTCACCCCCTTCACTCACTGTACTCTCACCCCCTTCACCCACTGCGCCCCCACCCCCTTCACCCACTGCGCCCCCACCCCCTTCACCCACTGTGCCCTCATCCCCTTCACCCACTGCACCTTTCCCCCTTCACCCCCTTCACTCACTGTACTCTCACCCCCTTCACCCACTGCGCCCCCATCCCCTTCACCCACTGCGCCCCCACCCCCTTCACCCACTGCGCCCTCATCCCCTTCACCCACTGCACCTTTCCCCCTTCACCCGCTTCACTCACTGTACTCTCACCCCCTTCACCCACTGCGCCCCCACCCCCTTCACCCACTGCGCCCCCACCCCCTCACCCACTGCGCCCTCATCCCCTTCACCCACTGCACCTTTCCCCCTTCACCCCCTTCACTCACTGTACTCTCACCCCCCTCACCCACTGCGCCCGCATTCTCTTTCCCATCCATGACCAGGGCGATCCGTCGTCTGTATCCTTGGGCTTGTTTTTGTTTTGGATTTTTGTTTGTTTTGATCTCCATTTTAACAGCCTTCCTCACACCCTTCAGAACATTGCAGATTTCTGTATAAACAGCTTATTTGGTCATTTTTCTCCTGTTGCCTGGGAGCGTTCCGCTGCAGCCTTGCATCTGACATACTGGCGGTTAGTTTTAAGCAAATGAGGACATGTGGCAGCAGGCTCCGGCCTCAAGAACGGAGCTGGTGCCTTGCTACCCCGTGGCCTGCCTGGCCCCACCGCTCCATGCCAGACACTGTTTCTGGAATCACAGCGCCATAAATCTCCCTGCCGTGTGGTCTCTACCACAGGCTCTGAAGGCGCTTGGGCTGCCGGGAGACTGACATTTAATTCCGAGTGAAATATCCTCTTCAATTGGCTGTGTGACGATGTCTTCATTACTCCTTGTTCTAAGCTGTGGAAATAACGTGTCACTAACGACTCCGTGTGGCTGAATAGCTTTTGCTGTCTTAACGTGATGGATCACATGTCAGTCTGGCCACGTGGCCAAGGCAGAGGAAGAGGTCATCTCTTTAACACGCAGAGTGATGCTGTTCCCACGACGCTGAGCACACCCCTGGAGTACCCTCTCCCGTAGGAAGTCTGGGGCCCCGTCAGACTCAGTCTGCACCCCAGGAGGTGCTGTGCAGGCCCCTGGGGGAGGCTGCAGAACTCGTGGCTGAGAATGGGACCTAAGTGACGGATAGATCTCCTGGGTCTCCCAGCGCTGTGTCATCACGGGAAAGCTGTGGGTCATGGCCGTGTCCTGGGTGCGAGGCAACCTGACCTCGTGTCCCTCTCCTTCCTTGCACAGCAGGACCGTGCGTTTCCGACAGCAGCTCCTGGGTCTGCTGGGAGCCCTGAGCCCAGCGCCTCTTTGCAGGAACCTGGCTGGATGCGGACCAAAGAGCAAGAACTCCCAGGCCCGCGGGACACACCCACCCCATTCTGTCCTCACTGAGTTCTTATCACCCTCTTCTATACATTTAGTTCCACAGCAAACTCTTACCTCTAAGTTGTACGGTGGTCTACTTGGATGAAAAGAAATGCATGTAACATGAGCTTTCCTGCTTTTCAGAGGCTTAAAAAAAGGAAATGTACTTTAATCAAAGAAATGTAAACTCAGGTGGATGGACGGTGGAGGCCACCAGCTTCCCCCCTCCCCCTCTCCCCCCCTGTTTATTTACAGCAGGGACTTGCTTCCCCAGGCTCGGAAAACAGAATGGAGGGAGTGAGCCATCACTGTGTCTGTGAGATTTACGAGCTGCTGTTTCATATATGGCAGACCAGAGAACTCAAATGGGAGCTGCTGGTGTCACTGCCTTTATTTGGATTGCTTGTGTGTGTGAGTTACCATGAAGCTGGCCAGAAAGTGGGCAGGCTCGTTAAGCCATGGACACATCTGTCGGAAAAAGAACCTCTGGCTGGCGGGGGAGACACTGTGAACAGTAAGAGGGCCTGGAGGTCCCATGACCTCATTGATGGGTGTGACTGCTGCCTGAGGCCACGCATCCTACACAATGTCTTATAGTGAGAATGGCTCAGTGTCCCTCACGGGCAGTCAGTGAGGTTGCAGAGAACAGGAGTGGCAGGCGTGGCAGCTGCTGGTCCCGTCCTGCCCCCACCAAGTACAGCCCACAGGCCCTGCGGAGGGCACTGTACTAGCTCCTTGGACGGAAGTTTAGGGGAAAGAGTAACTACACACATGTCACTGTGTCAATAGTTTCTGGGTGGTTGTTTTCAAACTTCCTTTCAAGCAAGTTCTTTCCTATGTCTGGTCTTCACAGCGATTGTCCGAGAGATAAGGATGCACCTATCTGCTCTTCTGGATGCTAAAGAACGTTGTGATTCCATTGGGGAATTGTCCTCTCTGTTTCAGGGCAGTCAGGACTAAGGAGGAGGGAGAGAGGGGGAAAGCCGAAGGAGGAGGGAGAGCAACAAGCAGGCAAGAAGGAAGGGGAGGGAGGTGGAGAGGGCCTGGAAGTGGCGCTGCCTTCCAATATAGGCAGTTAAACCTGGCTGTTACTCCTCACCTCCGTCCACATTTATGTAGTCAGTCCTCACCTTTTTTTTTTTTTAATTTTTAGAAAAATTTCCATTACAGTTGACATACAATATATATAATAGTTTCAGGTACTCAGCATCTTGGTTGGACAATCATACACTTTCAAAGATGTTCCTTGGTAATTCATGTACCTACTGGACACCGTACATACTTTTTACTTTTTACAGTATCACTGACTATACTCCCTGTGCTGGGCTCACACTCCCTGTGAACATCCTGTAACTACACTCTACTTCTCAGTCCCTTCGCCTTGTCCCCCAGCTCCCAGTTCCCTCTCCTCAGGCAACCATCAGTCTGTGCTGTGTGTCTATGAGTCTGTTTCTGTTTTGTTTGTTCATTTTGTTTAGATTCCACATAGGAGTGAAATCATATGGGGTACTTGTCTATTGCTGTCTGACTTATTTCACTTAGCTTAACCCCCACACCATGTCCATCCATGCTGTTGCAAATGGTAAGGTTTCATTCTTTTTTATGCCTGAGTAATAGTCCATTGTATGTATGTACCACAACTTTTTTATCTGTTGGTCTGTCTTTACTAATATCATTGATATCACCAACTTCTCTGACTAGCAGTGGGCACACAGATGGCAAAACTGAGGCTCAGGAGGCTTAAGTAAAGCTTTTACCCAAATGATCTTTTTTTTTTTTTAATCCTCACCCGAGGATGTTTTATTCCATTGATTTTTAGAGAGAGGGAAAGACAGAGGGACACATTGATTGGTTGCTTCCTGCACACACCCTGTCCAGGGCCCAGGCTGGGGAGGAGCCTGAAACCGAGGTACATGCCCTTGACCGGAATCGAACCCGGGACCCTCAGTCCTCAGGCCGACGCTCTATCCACTGAGCCAAATGATCTTGATGGGCCTGCAGTCGCTTATATTTTCCTTTAACAGTTACTCAGCCCCTGCTCTGAAGGTAGTAGATGTGGCCACACAGCGTCACTGGTCAATGGAATGTAGGAGAACGCGCTGTGATGTGTTCCCCTTCCACACGGAAGTGGGAAGCCCCTGCTCTTGTTCTCTGTGCGTCTTTTTAAAAAAATATATATTTTATTGCTTTTTGCTTTTTTACAGAGAGGAAGGGAGAGGGATAGAGAGTTAGAAAAATGAATGGGAGAGAAACATCGATCAGCTGCCTCCTGCATACCCACTACTGGAGATGTGCCCACAACCAAGGTACATGCCCTTGACTGGAATTTAACCTGGGACCCTTCAGTCTGCAGGCCGATGCTCTATCCACTGAGCCAAACCGCTTAAGGCTCTCTGTGCGTCTTTGAAGTTGGCATCTGCTGCTAGCCTGGGGCCGGGGCCCAGCAGACACAGGCAGAGTGGCACTGAGCACGGGGGAGTTCAGCAAGAGCAGGACCTCAGCCTGTGCTCCCGGGGGCTCTGGGATTCTGGGCTTGACTGTTACACAGCACAGCCCTGCCTTCCTGGCTGATACCAGACACCTCAGGCACCACTTTCTGCATCGGGACTTACGCTGATTTTTCAGTTTATATGTCACATTGTTTCAAAAACAAGGGATTAATACAGCTGACAAAATAACTCAACTCAATGTCATTAAAATGCAGGAATCATCACACACACATACATCTTTGAGTAAAAGGAAACGAGACCAGAGAAATAAATGCCAGGCAAGCCTGCTGCCATTTGCTTGAATGTGTGTGGTGAGGCATCTGCCCGAGGTGAGCAGGGTGTGGGCTCGGCTCTTTCTAGAAGCCATGCCCAGAGAGAACGCACTGTCTGGGCTCCATGAGCAGGAGCAGGGCAGGAATTCACCTCCGCTGCATCAGTCGCCGAGCAGGTTTGCAGCAGCCTCTGAAATCAGGGGCTGGATTTGGGCCGTCCACGGGGCCTGTGGTTTAGGATAGCCTGCCGTCTCCCCACATCTTGTCTCCCTCTACTCCTTGCCAGCCCCCAAATCTAAGTCTTGATTCCAGGAGGCTCCCACGTGCCGGCCAGGAGAGAAGGATTGCGGGAATGGGGAACAGGTCCTGGCCAGGCTTGCACCCCCTGCCGTGTCCTCGGAGAAGGAACATAGAACACAGGGTCAGGACAGGACCTCCCACGCTCCCTGCTCACTGCGTGGGAAGGGATGCCTGGAGGAGCGCGGCCATGACCACCTGGCAGGCCCTGCAACCCTGGCTCCAGCCATCTGTTCAATGATGTCCTCTGTCTCCCACGGGAACCCAGAGGAGGGAGCTCAGGGTGTGGAGTCATTCACACCCAAGGGCACCGGAAGTGCTCCAAACCCCCCACAAGCCACAAACCCATGGCTTTGTTTTCCTTTGTTGGAAATAAGAGCAACAACCCCAGCCACCTGCCCCTGACTTAACACTGCATGTCTTCAGGTGCAGATTGTTGATAGGTTTTTATATTTTTAATATCGAGGTGCATCTTGCAAGTAAGAGTGTGTCATGTTTTCATTGGGAGTGGGTTTTGGTGACAAGTCATCCATAACGTTGCACATGGAAATCAGTGCCCTCCTAGAGTTGCTGAACTATGATAAAATAGGGTCATACGTTTTTTGTATGCACATCCTAGCCTGCGGCACCGGGAGGGAATTCTGCAGGGCATGTGGAGGGGCTGCAGCAAGCCCCAATCTCCTGGTGTGTCTGCCATCCAGCCCTCAGAGCCCAGCCAGGGACAGGAATCCCACAGGGATGCTCAGCGAGGGCCAACACAGTGACATCCTGGACACCAGCTGCTGGTGGTGGGACTCAGTCACTGTCACTGACCTGGACGAGGCTACTGCTCAGAGGCCAGAGCTGCTCATTTGTGGAAGCAGGTGCTACAAATGGCCTCTGAATCTTTAGCGAGGGAGGGAGGGAGGGAGGAGCCCCCAACCAACCAGGAAGTCAGGGGGTCTGAAGTGGCAAAGGAACATATGGGGATTTAGGATTACCAAGTATGGAGTGCTTGGAATCCCAGTATCTCTTCATGTTGAAAATCACAGCTTCCTAAGACTAAGGGCCAGGTGAACGTCACATCCTAAAACTTTACAATGGGCCCAGCCAGTGTGGTTCAGTGGTTGAGCATCGACCTATGAACCAGGAGATCACAGCTGATTCCCAGTCAGAGCACATGCCCAGGTTGCAGGCTCTGGGGATCATGCAGGAGGAAGCTAATCAATGATTCTCTCTCATCATTGATGTTTCTATCTCTCTTTCTCTTCCTTTCTCTCTGAAATCAATAACAATATATTTTTAAAAACTTTAAAATGGCAAATGGCGAGTTTAGTGTGTGTGTGCGCGCGTGCATGCATACTAAGCTTTTGAAATACAACTTGCAGGTGACCACACCATGCGGAGGGCTACACTGACACCTTCTTAGGAAGGTCAGATTCCTAGGGAAGATGCTTCACAAATAGAGGGCCCTTGGCTCTGGCAGTGTGGCTCAGGTGGTTGGGCATCTTCAAGGTTGCCCACAAGGTTGCCCATTCGATTCCTGGTCAGGGTTGGGGTTTGATACCTGGTAGGGGGAGTACAGGAAACAGCTGATTGATTTTTCTCTCTCACATCGGTATTTTTCTCTCTCTCCCTCTCACTCCCTTCTCTCTCTAAAAATCAGTTTAAAAATCTTGTAAAACAAAACAAAACAGAAGACCCCTTTCCCTTAGCAGGAGGAGCTGAGGGAGGACCCCTGTGTCTCACCCGGATGATGCTATGTAATCCTCAGCAAATCTCCTTAGATCTCCATGCACCAGGCATGGGATGAAAGGCGTAGTAGTCGAACCTGAGTACCGAGGTGGTCATGCTGTGGTTATATGCCACCCAGCCTGTTAGATCTGTGAATGACGTTGTATACGGTCTGGGACTCCCTGGGTGGCTTTGGGCTAGTTCTTTAATTCCTCGTGCCTCAGTTTCCTCATGTGCATAACCTGAATGTTAACAGCATCACCATTTTCGGGTTTGAGGACATTTAAATGAATGTGTATTATACTTACACTAGTGGCCCAGTGCATGAAATTCGTGCACATTAAAAGGGGGATTAATTAGAGGAAATAATTTAATATTGCTATTTGCCCTTTCTCTATAATAGAAGTGTCAGAGATGAAAGAAAATTAGTAAAATGTATATGAAAATCTTCCTCCTGTCAGAGTCTGGGGCACACCACAGGACCCAGAGTCAAGTCCCTGCCCACTCACATGCACCTCAAAATTGCGTGAGACCCAGACTCGGCTGCCCCCCTCCTCCCCCATTGGGCTAGATCCAGACCCGGCCAGTCCCACCCTTGTCAAACCCTGCTGGGCAGGGGGCATAGCTTCAGGTCCCCTGGCCCGGTGTTAGGATGGGGGGTATGGCCTGAGGTTCCCCAGCCCAGACCAGGGCGGGGGGCATGCCATGAGGTCCTCTGTCAAGCCCTGCTGAGTGGGGGGCATGGCCTGAGGTCCTCCATCAAGCCCTGCCAGGTGGGTAGGAGGGGCGCAGCCTCAGGTCCCCCATCAAGTCCCTCCAGTAGGGGGCACAGTCTCAGGTCCCCCGTCAAGCCCCACTGGGCGGGGGGCGTGGCCTGAGGTCCCCTGTCAGGCCCCGCTGGGTGGGGGACACGGCCTGAGGTCCCCTGTCAAGCCAGCCAGGCAGGGGGGTGCAGCCTCAGGTCTCCTGGCCCAGTGCTGGAGCGGGGGGTGCGGTCTGAGGTCCCCCAGCCTGGTGCTGGGGTGGGGGGCATGGCCTGAAGTCCCCTGAGTTCCCCCGACCCAGCACTGGTGGTGCACCCTGAGGTCCCCTGTCAAGCCCTGCTGGGTGGGGGACATGGCCTGAGGTCCCCTGTCAAGCCCATCCAGGCAGGGGGGCACAGCCTCAGGTCCCCTGGCCTAGTGCTGGGGCGAGGGATGTGGCCTGAGGTCCCCTGTCAAGCCCCACGGGGTGGGGGATGCAGCCTGAGGTCCCCTGTCAAGCCCCACGGGGGCAGGGGAGGGCATAGCCTCAGGTTCCTGTTGATTGCTTGTTAAGGTTCCTTATGGGAACTTGGCCTCAGCTGTGGGTGCAGCCATCTTTGTGATGGAGTGATGGTCAATAAGCATATTCCCTCTTTATTAGATAGGATGTATTCTGATGCTGAGTAACATCATTAGCCATCTGTCTTTTGGAGCCAGCTTGGTCTCCTCTGGGGAGACCTTATTCACTCTCACCTCTGTGGGCCTCCCTGGGGCTGTCTTCCTCTCTGGACCCCCAGGTCGGACCTGGGCTCTGACTGCACCTACACCCACGCCCCTGGAGGGGGAGGGTGACCAGAGGGTGGAGGTGCTCTTGGGCAGGTGTGTGGGTACCCATAGCCAGGCTGCGAGCAGGCCGAGCAAGAGGGGTGCTCTGTTGGCTAAGGGAAGCCCTGGACCTGGTGAGATCAGGATCCTGGTGGCAGGGTTTGGTGAGGTGGATTCCAGGGTGAGTGGCCATCGGGAGAGACTGGTGGGACAGTGCCGTCATGTGCGCCCACGTGGCTGCTCCTTGTCTGGTCATCGACACCGCCCATTGGGGCCGCGGGCCTTCCCGGGCGAGGACAGGAGCCTGCTGACTGACCCCAGTGTGTGTGTGAAGGATGGCGGGGCCTGTGGGATGGCTGAGGACAGGGACCCAAGGATCCCAGTGGTTGGGAGTTCAGAGCTCTGGTGCCCTAAGGAGCTGGGACAGGCACGGCAGAATCGAGTTGTAGGTTCTGATTGAGGGTGGCAGGCGGGCAGCCTGGTGGCAGGTGTCGTCTGGCACAGCGACCCAGGCTGCTCCCTCCTGGTTCCACGCCCCTGTCCCTAACACCCCTTCTTGCCCGGGGTAACTGAAGATTCACATTTGCCAAATAGCGTGAGTGCCTGTCATGCCCTAGGGCACCACCGGTGTTCCTGGTGTGAGGTGATGTGGTGACATCGGTCACTGGCATTGCTCGGGCAGACATCCAGGTCCACAGCAGAGCCGTTCTCTGCCCACACCTGTCTCCTGCCTCGGAGCTCCCAGGTGACTCAGCAATTCCCTTGTCCCACACGAATCCTCAGGAAGCACCGGCCATCCTTCCAGGGGCTTCGACAGTCACAGTCCTGACTCCTGGCTGCTGGCCCCCTGCCCTCTGCTCCTGCCACTGGCCACGTCCCTTTTTCTCTGTGCAGCACCTGCTGCCATGCGCGCAAGGCAGCCACTGAGAGTGGGAATCGCTTCATTGGTTTGTGAGATTGAATTACAAATGGCTTGAAATCACATTTACATTCTAATGGGAGAGAAAAGAGAAAAACAACACTGGATGTCCCACTTCTGCTTAAGAACATGAGGCACTGAGGAGGGGAAACGGTGAAACTGGCGGTGCCGGCGGGGCGGTGGGGGGGGGTGGGCAGCAGGGCCGGGGAGTCAGTCCCTTCCTGGCCTTTGTCGCCTTGGTCACTGCGGGCAGGTGTGGCTCCACTGTGTCATGGGCCCATGCTGGGGAAGATGCGGGTTTTATTTAGGTGGCTCACCTGTCTGCAGTGGGGAGGTGGGATGGACATGTATAGGTTACTGTCACTTGACCGAAGGACAAATGAGATATCAAAAGTGAGCCACTCATTAACCATCCCTGTTCTTCCCTTACCCATGATGCAAAGAGCCCGAGTCCAGGCACTGGGACAGGGAGTGGAGAAATCCTTTGCTGTTTAGAATTTCTTCTCGTATAGTGTCCCACCAGATGAACAGGTTCACAGGAAAGAATGCAAATTAAAAAAACAATACATATTTGTCACAAAAATGTTTCCTGGGTAATATTTTATTTTGTAGGAAAAATTCCTGTGTTTTATTTAAAGCTCTCATTGCAAAACAAATGAATGCAGACATACGCTTGTTATAAGAAATTCCGAAGTAGCTCTGGCTGGTGGGCTAAGTGGTTAGAGCACCAGCCCGTGCACTGAAGGGTCACAGGTTCAAATCCTGGTCACGGTCACACACTTGGGTTGCAGGTTTGATCCCTAGTCAGGGCGCCTGCAGGAGGCAACTGATGGATGTGTCTCTCTCACATCCATGTTTCTCTCTCTCCTTCCCTCCCACTCCCGCCCTCCCTTCCACTTTCTCTCTTAAAAAAAAAAAAAATCAATACCCTCGGGTGTAGATGACAAAAAAAAAAAAAAAAAAGAAAGAAAGAAAAGAAAAGAAATTCCAAAGCAAGAACGGACCTGAAATTCTGTCTTGCTGACATGGTCACCTTCAGTGTTTCTTTCCCAGGACACTGTTTAGTTCACTTCTGCTGCACACATGCAACTAGAGTGTAGAATTTTCATGTCGCGAATGACATGATGGATTCTACCTCAGTGTGCTCATCATAGCATCCACCATGAGTATGGGGTGCCCAAGAGATAGGACCAACTTAGTAACATGTACATGAGCAAGGACATCATGTTATCATAAAGTGATTAGGTTCTTGCACATTTTCATTGCGGATGAGGTGGGAAATACAGAGAACAGAGAAAGTTAAAACCCTGTAATTCTACCACCCAAGGGAAGACTGTGTTGTTAATACCATACACTTTTTCCCAGGCCTTTTATATGCAGCATGTTCCAAAAAATGTATGCACACATTTTTTTTTTCTAATACCTCAATTGATGTTTCTTTCTTTTCAAATTTAACCCATAAGAATTAAAATTATTCAAAGTGTATATACATGGTTTGGGACACCCTATATATATCTACACATACATGCATTATAGATATGTATGTAGATATATAAACTTAATTGGAAGGGTATGGTTGAGAAACAGGCTAGTCTGCCGGAGAGGCCGCACCGAGGGGCAGCTGGAACCAGGTCCCTGAGTAGGAAGGTCCTGGCATGTTGAAGGTGGCCAGTGGAGGCAGGGAGCACCAGAGCTGGTAGGAGGGGTCTGAGAGGAGGGAAAGGCAGTCCCTGGGGCTCCTGGCTTCCTAAGGTCTGGTCAAATGTGTGTGTGTGTGTGTGGGGGGGGCCAGGGGGGTTGTGGGGTGGAAATTGGAAGATCTGAGCAGAGGAGGGAGGAGACCTGCCTTGGGCTATGGGTCCCCTGTCTGCTGGTTTGGGCAGAGAGTGTGGGTGGGCAGAGGGAAGTGGGGAGACTCACGGAGGCTCCCTCTCCAGTGAATCTGGAAAGGATGGGTGGGGACTCGGCCCAGGAGGTCATGCCCAGTGGGAGCGACAGGATCCCAGATCCGAGTGGATGCACGGGAGGAGGTGCACAGAGGGCCAGTCATCTCATGGAGGTTGGGAAAGCTGCGGGAGAGGCAGTGGGAGGGTTTTCCGTTTCATGCCGTTGCATTCAGAGCGCCTGCTAGACTTAACAGAAGGAGCTGTTGTGTGGGAAGTGGCTCAGGGAGTCTGGGTCTGAGGGGGCGAGGCTGGGCCCCTAAGGATGGTCCTGACGTGAAGTGGGAGGATGGGTGAGCTGCCGAGGGCAGGGGAGAGCGAGCGGGCAGGGGGTGTCAAGGCTGGGGTGACGCCTGCGATGGCTTTGGGGGGTTTCCCCCCAGCAGGTGGAATTGACTCTTTCACTGTACCCTCATCTGGTCTCTCTCTAATTTTTAAATCATGGCCAACTTAAAAGAAATTCTGTGGAATTACTGAATTTGAGTGGCCATTTACTTGGTCTTCAGAAAGGGTGGATTTTCGTGACTGCGTTAGCCATTGGCGTTGCTGGGACTGAGTGTAGGTTATCTGTTCCTTGTCTGTAATTCCAGCTTGAGAGGCCTGGTTTCACTCTGCCGGGCGTTTTAAAGAGCGGAGCCTGGCGAGGGCGCTGTGGGTGTGGACAGGGGTTCCCTCTACCCTCCTCACACTTCAGCAATGAGTGGCTCAGGCCCCAGAGCTCCGTTTTCTGAAAAGTCTGGAGGAACTGCCTTTGGATAACTGAGCCGGTGTGAACGAATTAGTGGGGTGTTAGTGGCTGGAACACCCCAGTTCCCATTGCCGCCACTGGAGCCACCACATATCAGTCAGACTTGGAAGTGAAGACCCTGAACGTAGGAGACAGAGTCAACTCTCTCGTTTGCCTTTGTCCTTGGAGCCAAGTGCCCCTGTCCCGTCATAATCCAGCAGGAAGTGACAGCACCACTGGTGTCTGGCGTAGGCAACGTGAGGGTCACTGTCCTCGGCAAAGATAACAGCTTCATGCCCAGCCGTTGGTCCCCTCCTTGGTCTTGGTGGCATGTCGTCCCAAAAGACATTTTAAATGCGTAAGCCATCGTGCGGCCACTCTGTTGGCTGCCACCAAACCTTCCCACAGGACCAGGTCGAAACCATTTGAAATGTGCAAGGAGGCAGACGTGGGCTGCGGACTTGCCTTCAGGGCGTGGGGTATGTTCTAGGGATAGGTTCTCCTCAGTGTCTTGAATTTGCCAGAGAGAGAGAGAGAGAGAGAGAGAGAGAGAGAGAGAGAGAGAGAGAGATTCAGTGGTAGCAAATGGGGTGAATTTGACTTGGGGAAATACAGGTTGTCCCAAAAATGTAGACACACTCTGAATGATTATAAAGCCAGGGCTTATAAACATACAGTTCATTTTCAAAATTTGAAAGAATCTACAGAAATGAATACTTTTTTTGTCAATGCCTGTTTTCAAACTGAAGGGTGTTCTGGTCCAGGCTCTGCCGATGACGCGAAGCAATGGAATTGCAAACATCAAGAATCATTCTGTTAAGTATTCTTGCGTCAATGCGTCAACTGTGCTGGTTTTGTACTGTGGGCTTTATATCTTTCATGTTTCCCCACAAAAAGTCTAGTGGCACTTGGGATCATATATCATATAAATTTTCTTTGTTCAGAGCTTAGTCTGGCTTCACCCAATATTTCAAATTAGTTAAGCCTGAAAAGGAGTGAAAATTGAGTTATCAGCTATTAAAGTGTGTATATGCATTTTTGGGACACCCTCTATTTATTAAACTTGGCTTTAAATAAGCTCACAATGGCCACCATGTTTCTTCATACTCACAGCGTCTGTTAGAGTAACATGACTGATCCTAGGATTCTGAAAGCACCTCCCACTTCTGTGGGAAATGACGGCGGCTTGGGGGGTTTACATGCGCCTGCCTGCACATTTCTTGGTGGCCTTTGAAGGCAGACTCATGAGATTATAGTTGCCATTGTGTACACAGAGCTTCCCCTGAGTTATAAACATGGAGTAATTGCCAGATCTCTGCACTCGCCACGGTCAGAATCACACAGAATGACAGATTACGTTGCCTGCTTGTTTCACGAAGGTGTCATTGGGCCCGAAGATCAGCACGGGGATGCTGAGAAGGTCTGCCATTTGCCTGGTGATGTGGCTCAGCTGGTTGAGCACTTGTACCTGAAGGTCTCGGGTTTCCATCCAGGTCGGGGTGCATATGAGAGGCACAGATCGATGTGTCTCTCTCACATCCGTGTTTCTTCTCTCTCTCTCTCTCTTTCCCCTAAAAAATGTCAATGAAAATATGTTTTTTAAAAAACAATTTGCCATTTTAAGGAGGAAAAGAGAGCATCACATTGCAATCGCTTTGGGATGCCAAGAGGGTGGCGGGCACCTGCTGGGAGCTGCGGCCGTCTCTGTAGATGGCAACGGGACATGTTTGCCGTCATTTCAGGCTCGTGTGGAAATGTAACTATTTTGTCTCGGGTAAACGTCTAGGCAGAATAACATTGATCTTGGCTGGAAAACATAGTTAAAGTATTTTGTGGGCAAGAAGAACAGGTTTTAGTGCTTTTATGCTTCTGCCGCGGCATCAGTAACAGCCTCTGTCCTGGTTTTGGTTGTGTCCCTGTACCCACGGCCTTTTCCCCATGACTTCTCCTTGGACCACAATGGAATTTTAGTAAGTTTATCTCGAACTTGTATTATGTTGCATTTCAACAGCCTCGTAAAAGTGTCCCTGAAACCAGGGGCCACACACAGAGTGCTTTTCCAGCCTTCAGGCCCCAATTTGCACTCCTTGCCCCGCTGGTGGTCCGCCCACCGCAGTCTTTATGGTGCAGGTCAGTTTATGGCCTTGGTGGAAATTTCCCAGCAGTGCACAAGGAAACAGTTCCTGCTCATTGGGTTTCCAATCAGAACCACAGAAGGAACTCATAGAATGACAAAGACCGGAGCTGGGCGAGGCCAGAGTAACCCTGCTCTCTAAAGTGTTGTTACTCGCTTTCGATAATCATTTGTTTCTCTGAGTTCCCATGCTCTCATTCTCTGTCTCTCTGCCTCACACACTTGCTCTGATACACACACACTCCCACTGGGAGGGGAGGAGGCCATGCCCAGGACCCACAGAGGCTGTGCACACCCCTGGCTGATGGGTGCCCCCCTCAAGGGACACCGGTCAGTGGAGCGGGGGACATGGGGCAGTGGGGTGCACCTGGATGGGCACCGTCAGTGGGGCGGGGGGGCACGGGGCAGTGGGGTACACCTGGATGGAGGCGGGACAGGTCTAGGAAGCCTCGCCGTCCCCGTGACAGTACAGAGGAAGAGGAGTGAAGCTGCAGGTAGAGGAGCCCAGAGGTGGTGTGGATGTCCAACCAAGGCTGAGCCAGCCCGGGGGGGCGGGGTTGGGGGTGGTAAGGAGGAGTGAGTCTGGGACAGCAACAGCCAAATACACTCATCAGTCCTGGGCTCTGAGACCCGGGACCAGGGCAGTGGTGGGGCAGTCAGGGAGCGAGCTCTGTGGGGAGAAGGCAGGAACTCGGTTGCCAAGGTCACCAGAGAATCTGCGGTATCACCACAAAGTGCCAGTGGCCGGAACGGGATGGGGGTGGCGTGTGGGCAGGAGTGGCCATGCCAGGCTCAGGCTGGAGAGCCCAGGTCAGACGTGGGGGTGGCGGTCCCTGCTCAGCCCCCGCTCACCCCCTGCTGGTCCCCCGCTCATCCCCAGCCCTCCCTGGGCACAGTTTTCTGAAATCCCAGCTCCCCGCAGCCAGCATCACCTGCGCCTGCGTTCCTGCCCCCGATGGGGAGGGTGCGGGCACTCCCCACAGCACAGCCTGGGACTGAGAGGAGAGTGCTGTGTAAACCTCCTGCATGAGGCAGGGCTGTGGCAGCCGAGGCAGATGCCACCCACAGGCCCTCTGGTTCCCCAGGGAGAGAAGCTCAATGTGGGGACCCCATGACGGTGGCGTCGACTGGTGTTGGCTTCCTGCCCAGTTAGTTGGCAGTGGACAGAGGCTCCCTTGGGAGGTAGCCCTGGGGAGGCCCCGTGGGTGACAGCTGTGTGGGGGCCTGGTGCCTGGTGAGAACCCCTGCCATAAAAATAGCTTCTGGTCTCAAATTCCAGAGCCACTTGCAGGAGAGACAGGGTTCCAGCAAGTCCCGTGGGCTGCGCTCTGGCCGCCCAGTGAGACGCTGTAAAGCCCTGCGAGCCAGTATGGCCCCCAAGGCGAGCTTCTCACACAGAAGCAGCCACCCTCCAAATTATCACTGAACAGAGGGGCCTGCTCCCCCACTCTGCAGAGCACCCCTCCTTCTTGCTCTCTCCTGTTTGCTTGCCCCGCGAGCTGCCCTCTGCCCATTGGAATTGAGTTGGACCTGGGGCAGGACAGATTTGGGGCTCCAGGCCGGTTCCACCGGCCTCTCAGAGACACAGCAGCAGTAGGGTGAGAAGCACAGCTTTCGGTTAAAACAGAAGGAATTAGAGAAGCTGAGTGGCATTCTGCTGAGAGGAAGGGTGGCCGGTCTGACATAGGGGCTCAGGGTGGTAGGGACATCGAGGGCGATCCCGGCTCTAGTGTTCAGAATGAGGGTGGGGGACAGACAAAGGGCCGCCCTCCGCAGATTGCATTCTCCCAGGATCCCCTCCCTCTTGAAGAACCTGCTGGGTCTCCCCAAGTTCTCGCCTGGTGAGAGCAGGGCTGACTCTGCGTCGCGTGCGTGTCCTTGTGCTGCGTCTGACCTGTCGCCCTTGCTCGCCTGTCTCTCTTATCTTCCCCGCTTTCCTGCCTTTCCTCAGACCAGCGCCAAGGTTTCCAGATCTGGGGTTTGGACTTCCTACTCTACTGAAATCTGCCGTCGAATCATGAAAAGGCCTAAGGAACAGTTCCATTTGTTACTTGAAAGTCTAGAGTGGCATTCAACTGCTTTTGTGGAAAATGAGGGTTTTAGAGGACCAAACCTCTTCAGAGAGCAAACCAGGAGATGCCATTTGATCTTCCAGACACCCTAACTGTTTCCTGGGTGGAGGTGGCTGGACGCTGATACAGCCTGGGAGACGGGGTGAGGAAGCAGGAGTCGGGGTGATGGTGCGTCGGCCGCAGGGCTGCACGGGCTGCACCTCAGAGAGGCAGCGACGTTGCCCCATGACCCCAGCATGCCCCCAGTTAGTGTGACTCCCCTTTCTCTTTCTCTGCACCTTCTAGTTTTCTGTTGCCAAAGTTTTCTCCCTTGAAGAAGAAAAGAAGAAAAAAAAAGCTGGAAAAATCCACAAACACAGACATGCCTGTGTGGCGGCAGGGGGCTGGGCAGGGGCATCGGAGTCGTCTCGGGCAGAGGCCCGGCAGCCTGATTGAATCTCATCAGTGTTCCCGGTGCCCAGCCAAAGCCTTTAATTACAAATTCCCGGGCCATACGCACAAAAGCCCTTTCCAACATGCGTCAGCACCAGCACAAACAGCCTTTATTTCATCCGTGTGTTCTTGCCGTGCGTAGCTTGCGCTCCCCTCTCCCTCAGTGAAGCGTGTGTTTCTGGGTCATCGCTGTAATTCTCTACAATCAGGATAAAAATACTCGGGAAGAGGCAGAATGATGTCATTGTGGAAATGTTATTTTAATTTTTCAGGGCCTGGAAGAAGCTGCATTGCGATCAGCATCCATTAAATTCAGCATGGTGCTTACTCACAGCACAAATACAGGACAGACTCATGCTTGTGGGTGGGCGTCGACTCCGTGCTTGCATGTTCTAGGTGCTATGAGGAACCTGGGAGGTACACACATTGCATTACAGCCGTGGGCAGTTTCCTTCTGGCGGCCAAGAATTTTTCTCTCTTATTCAGCAAATATTGATTCCCTGCCTGCTGTGCGCGGCGAGCCAGCCAGACAGGCCCCGGGGCGGGGAGGGCATGCGAGTTCACCGGCTGGCCGTGCGGACTGGTGCTCAGCCACAGAGGCCCAAGAAGATGCAGGCCAGGAGGGGGCGCAGGGGAATGGAGGCTGGACCTCTGTGGTCAGCCTGTGAACTGGACACCGGTGTCAGGAGGGCACTGTCCTGTGCCTCAAGCACGCATCCTGGCTGGTCTCGGTGACCTCTGGGGCATCTGGAGCTGTGGGTCCCCCATTGTGTGATCCTAGGGCTGTCCCTGTGTCCAGCAGCGCAGGGGACCAACTCTGGCAGCCTTGGATCTGCCTCTGCCCGCCCACCCCCACAAAGCCTTCATTTTGCTGCTTATTTTGGCGCCCAGGGCAGTGTCGCAGAGCGGGTGATGGTCAGGTCCTTGCTAACAGGCACCCACCCACTGCGCTGGAGCCGACCTCCTACCTCCAGCCAGGACCTTGCAGGAGCAGGGCTGGGAAAGCCGCTGGTGCACCCGCTGCTGAGTGGGACGTGGCAGTATCCCCCCCATCAATGTCCGTTACCTTTTGGACTGTTCTATGCTGCAAGAGCCTTGTTCTTCACTAAGTACCCACATATCCCTAAGGAAGTTTTGCTCAAATGGGCCCAGAGGTAGTTATGTTATAAGTGGGGAACTCCTAAGCACAAACACCAGTGCAGCCAAAGGCACGAATCTCTAACGGCCAGTGTGTGGCCCTCTACCTGCAGGAAGGGAGAGATTTTGAGGCAAAGAGACCTCTTGCCTCTCAAGTTCTATAACTAAATGCCTGCTGGCTTATGGCTCTGATCTGCCACCCAAGAAGCACTAGTTGTGGACATTTCAGACATTGGGTCGATTCGGTACTTTTGAGCCCTACCAGAGGCCCCTTTGAGACTGTCTACCCCAGTGGTTGGCAAATTGCGACTTGCGAGCCGCGGTTTGCCGCTCTGTTGACTAATGAGTTTGCCGACCACCGCGTAAGGTATTGCCCTTACCCAGAAGTTTTGACTTCAGGTTAAAGACATTAGTACATTATTAAAATGTTTTTAAAGTGTTTTTCCCTAAGGCAGTGGTTGGCAAACTCATTAGTCAACAGAGCGGCAAACCACGGCTCATGAGCCGCAATTTGCCGACCACTGGTCTACCCAACTCATGCCTCATCTCACTCAGGCCTCTCCCCGTTGTGACCAGTGGGGAGGGCAGGGCGGTGAGTCTCCGAAAGGCTCCCTGTGCACATGCTGCTTTCGGATGTTCGTTTATTTCCTAGTGACTTGCCTGTGCTCATTCCCTTCCCAGTGTCAGCCTCCATGGCAGGCACCCCCAGAGGCCACATACTCACCCCATTCAGCTCTCACCAGGTGCGCATGAACACAGAGCCAGCAGGGCTTCCTAGGTCATTGCCAGCGAGTGTGTCTGCCAGTGTCAGGGTTTGTAAGGAGCAGTTTTGCTTCCCCATCAGCCAGCAGTGTTTGCTGAACATGTGGCAGAGAATGTGTGAGCTGTCTCAGCATCTCCTACCTTGGTCCGAGTCACGCAAGGCTGTGTGTTTTAGGAAAGAGAATGGAAGGAGGGTGCGCTCCGCTCCCAGCCATGCTCATTGGTTGGCTCCTTCCTTTCCATGTCACTGCCAGTACGGCCCATGGTCCCCACTCAGGCATGTGAGCATCTCCTGTGTCCACAGAAGATGGCCCAGTGACATAGTGGAGGATGCACCACGGCCTGTGAAGGAGAGGGGAGTGAAACAAAGCTCTGCCAAGATGAGCCTGCTCGCTCACGGATCCTGGGGCGGTCTGGCCATTCCCAGTGTGCATGTGCACTGGGTGTTTAGGCACCCATGTGTGTACATGTGTGTGCATGCATGTTCCCGTGCATCTGTGTATGTGCTCATTCATGTGCATGCATGTGTGTGTGTCTATGTGTGTGCTCATTTGCCACTAGGATAAGACCGTTTTCAGCCATTTATGTGAGCACATACTCTGACCCAGGTGTGCCTGGATCTGTTCAGGGAGGGCTGGGGGGGGGAGGGGTGACTTGGCCCTGTCCAGCTCATGTGACCTAGAAACTGACTTCTGCAGGACAAGAGGTGTCAGCTGTGAAGGGAGGGAAAGGGGACATTCCGGGCAGCGAGGGGAGAGTGTGTGTCAGGTGTGTGGGCAGCTTGGAAGAGGGATGGTGGGGGGTGTGGGAACCCCTGGAGGATCCGTGAGCCTTCCCTGTCTGTACCCACTGTACCTCCCTGAGGCTATGTTGGAATATGTTGGAAGTGTAACCGGACAACCAATGCTGACTGTCACTACTTGAGCCAATTAAGCAGAGACAGGGTGGTATCATATATGAGCATTTATTCCAATCTTGCCGGCAGTATGGGAGAGGAGCAGGTCATCCACGAAAATCTGCTCTGCACCTCCCATAAGCCAGCTGCTTATATAGGGTAGGACAAGGATTATGTGGAGGAGTAGGGAGTACAGGCATGGGATAATCATTACAGGTTACAGGTCATGTGGGCTAGTGTGTGTGTGTGTGTCGGGGGGGGGTCACAGAGGGCGGTGCCTCCGAGCACCTCTGGGACCAGGTCACTGGCAGTAGGGGCTGGGGTTGCAAAGGGCAGGCGCCTCCAGGACTAGATTGTCTCAGCCACGAGGTTGTAAATCTTTCCATGATGATGGCAGTTCTCGGGACAGGAGGATGGTCTGCGTTCCGATGAGAGCTCCCATGTCCCAGGCGTGTAACTCCCAACAGGTGAGAGTGTGCTTTCTCTAATCAGAACAGAACTGTCAAGGTTAACAGAGCAGGATTAATATTTCCTACTAGTAGCCCTGCGCATGAATCTGTGTGCCAGTAGCTCGCCAGTAGCTCACTGCCACCTTCCTGTAGCTCTCTGTTTGCTGCCCTGCCCTCCTGTAGCTCCCCCCCCGCCCCGCCTCATAGCCTGCTGTCCTGCGCCCTCCTGTAGCTCTCCACTGCCCGCTTGTAGCTCGCTGCCCCACCCTCCTGCTGATCCGTGATCTGGTCGTTATGCGGTCGGTCGTTACACTTCATGGTGTAACGACCATTTGCATATTACATCTTTATTATATAGAATAATTGTAGCTGGCCACCAATATTCTATTTCTGCCCCTAGTATCCCCCATGGCTTTTTCTCTCATCTCATGTCTGTGAGATTAGTTTAGATGAAAGTCTCATCCTGCTGGACTGCATCTGCTTCTGCCTGGAAAGCAGTTCTCCGATGGAACACAGTGAATGCAGGATCTTGGGAGGGGGTTTCCCTAACTTGTTGAATGTTATTTTCTATCAATTGAGAATTGTCAGGAAGATGAGAACATTCCTTAACATTCCTCACAACTGTGATTAGGGCAGGAGGGTAGGAGAGGACCCAGGTGGAGGGGATCCCAGGAGCCCAAGGAGAGCAGCCTCTTTCTTGTCCTTTTTGTTTTATTTACAGAACGTGGCTCATGGTTTAAGAGTTTCCTTATGGGCCGCCCCTCCGTGTCCTGACGGGCCCGGGCTGCGGGCTGCCTTGTCTGTCCAAACCGCTTTCCTGGGCGTGGTCGTTGGCAGTGGTGCCCCTCTTACCGAATAAGAGCAAGATGCGAGAATGTGACACTCAGGCAGCTTCGAGGGAGGAACTGACACGGGGGGCGAGGGGAGGGGGAGCGGGAGGATGATGGCAGTTTCCTCTGTTTTCAGCTGGTATGCTCCTACCACTTCCAGCACCAAACATAAGAAATTTTCACTGTGTTTCCCGAGAAACAAGATAATCAAGAAACCTCACTGAATTGATCTCATCGCCCAGCCCGAGATGATGGTGTAAATGTATTGAGAATGATGTATTGACTCATAGTAAGTGCTCATTTAACAGTAAATTAAATTTTCTGCCATTTGTGTTTTTTCTATATTGCCACTCCTGAATCCCTGCTAACCATCCTGAGGGTGAGGTGGGGGCTGTTAAATCCCATGTGCATTGGAAGCCTGCGCAGAGACGTGAGGTTGTGGAGAGGTATTCCTTGAGAACCACTGAAAATAAGTGAGTTCTCCCATTATCTTTTGTTATTGACTAGCCTCAGCCACTTCTCAGAACATCTTTCACATCCCTTTAGATGTCCAGAGTATGCTTACATCCGAATTCTATTTTATCCTGAAACCACAAGAATGACATAGGGTTCGTGTTGCCAGATAAGGAACCTGATTGTGGATAAGGAGCCTGAGGACAAGGAAGTTGGGTTATCTGCCAGGGTTGGGAGGCTGTTAGAGAACAGGGGCAGGTTTTCTTGCAGTGTTTTCCTAAGTAAGCAATGTTTAATCTCTTCCATATCTACCTTCAGAATGCTGTGTGTTGTCACTCATTGGAGAAGTGAGGCTCAGGGCACAGAGTGGTGCAGAAGGCGCCCTGAGGAGGGAACCGAGCCTCCCTCCCCCACTGCCTCACTGCTCCCTTTGGCAGGTCTTTGGTTTTTCAATATTGCAGTTTCCTTCTCCACAATCAGCAGACCTGGAAAGGATGGGCATCGCCTCATCATCTGGACTAAACTTTGGGAGAGTTGAGATTCTTGCAGCACTGCTGTATCTGGGGGCTCTCCAGACAGACCAGCAGGGGGTGTGCATGAGAACAGAACTCTGCTTGGGTAAGCTGTTTGATTTTCAAGTTCTTCATGGCACTGCACTCTGTGGGGAGGCAAGTGGCTGAGCCAGGAGTGCCTGCTGGTGGCGGTTGGGCAGAAGGCCTGCCCTGGAAGCAGGCGGTCCTGCTCTGAAGGCCTCAGCCAATCAGATGAAGCCATGCATGTTGCTGATGGGCCTCTCTTCCCCTTAACTGTGAACTGGCTATAGATTTTAGCCAACAGCTACAGGATCCCTTTATAGAAACATCTAGACTAGCCTCTGACCACACATCCTGGCCCCATGGCACAGCCACGCCACATGTCACGTCAGCCACACAGCTGTGGGGAGCTGCCTCGTGCACCATGACACACCATCACAACTGGTATGTGTCCCTTTGGACAAAAGACGTAAGTTGCACAGGAAACTATGCCCAAGTATATTGCATCCTGAAGACAGAGAGGGCAGCCCCCTCTCAGATGGCCTCCCATGTGGGTCCCCTGGGCCCTGCTGCTCCACCCTGGCACACACGTGCCAGCTGGCGTTTCTGCAGCAGTGACCACGAGGATGGGCCGTCTGAAGCTGCGAGGGGGCCACCGCTCTCTTTCCTGAGGATTTCACATTTTCAGCCTGCCCTGGGGCAGAGTTCCTAACTGCCACCTGGTCAGGATAGGGCCTTTCTCCTCACTGGGGCAGCCCCTGCCTCAGCGCCTGGGGGCTGGCAGCTTCCTCGACACCCCAACATCACTGGCGTCACATTCATTTTTCTCCCATGCGGGGCGGTTGCTTGCGCACCACTGCGTCTGCTCTGACGGCTCTCTGGACCAGTTCTAGCTGGTGCCTCCAACTCCTTCAGCTCGCAGGGCTTTCACAGGTAAAAAAGCAAAAGACCTTAGATATGTGCTTAGTTCTAAACTCAGGCCAGT
Source organism: Corynorhinus townsendii (assembly GCA_026230045.1). Taxonomy (NCBI): domain Eukaryota; kingdom Metazoa; phylum Chordata; class Mammalia; order Chiroptera; family Vespertilionidae; genus Corynorhinus; species Corynorhinus townsendii. The sequence goes on along the minus strand of JAPDVU010000004.1, from coordinate 104,822,085 downwards.
AAGGAAGTCATGAGAACACTGATACTGTGTGAGTCTACTTGTAAGTCCTTCTGCATCCTGTCCCTAAATGGACCAGATGGCCAGGGGAGGTGATGAGGTCCCCGTCACTAGTGGCATTCAATCCAAGAGGCAGTAGTTCAAGTAAGAGGAGGCTGAGCTAAATCACCCAAGGGCAAGAGGGGAGGGACTGCAAGGGGCGTGTGCTCACGGCTCCGCGAGGGCAGGCCAGGACGGGGTTGAATGTGGGTGAGGATCCAAGGACCTGGCATGCAGTGCATGTCTGAGTCCTCGCAGATGGCGACAAAATCCGCAGAAGATGCGGACAGAAAGCAGGAGCTGGCGGTGCCTGTGGTCCAGGGGAGCGAGTGCAGGCCTAGATGGGGGGGTCGGTGGGAAGGGAGGGGAGGGCTGTCCCCAACCCCTCAGGGAGAGGCCCTCCCTGTCATTGTCCACTTGTCAGAAAAATCAGGTCACTCCAGTTCTGTTGACCACAGAGAACGTGGCGGGTGGGAGGTTGGGACTCTCACCTGCACAGGGCAGACCCCTCCACTCGTTCCTGGGGGTGAGGATGAGGCTTAGCAGGACAGATGCCTAGCCCAGGAGCAGGAGCAGATCCTACTGCCCTGGCGCCCCTGCCGGCGGCACATCTGGCTCGTTCCTGCCTTGGTGGAGAGAGGCCCTCTGGTGCTCAGGGCCCAGCTTAGCTCTGTGGATGCCTGTTCCACGGGCCGCTGAGAACCTGGCCTCGACCGGGGGCTGCTCTGGGGCTGGTGCTTGCTGAGGGTCAGGGGATGGTGAGGTAGGATTTTTTTTTGCTATAGCATAAACAGCAGGGTCTACGCTGGCTCCAGCCTGAGCTTCACAGCATCCAACCCCGAGTGCAGTGCCTTTGACCCAACTGCAGTGCCTTTAACACGACCCCAGCGCCTTTGACCCCGGTTGCAGTGCGCTGGTTATCAGGAGTCAGGAGGGACGGGGTGAGCAGGTGCAGGCAGCTAGCGCGGGGACTCCTGCCTGATGTTCTCACATTTTGGAGGGACTCAAGTTGTTGCCTGTTTTTTCCCACAGTCGCTTTCTGGGGAGAAGGAGCTGATTTCTTTATTCAGTAGAAGAAACACAAGATGGACAGGCTGCAGGCAGAAGGCCAAACTGCACTCCCTCCTAATCCATCCCCGGAGTAATGAGACAGCCCCTCCCTTGGGGTGAGGGTGGGAGGCTGTGGTGCTGCTGCCAGGCAGACCCTGCTGCTGGCACAGTTACAGGAGGTGGTGTGTATGCCTTCACCATCTTTTCACCATCCCTTTTTCTTCTCTCTCTTTTTCTCTCCCCACATGTTTTCAGGCCTAGAATTGTTGTGTGTGCTCAGTAAACTGGTTGACACTGTGAATGAGTTACATGTGTGCTTGGAGGGGGTCCCCAATGGCAGGAGAGAATGAGGCCTCTGTCCCTACCTCAGGGCATCTGGTTCTGTGTGTGTGTGTGTGTGTGTGTGTGTGTGTGTGTGTGTGTGCGTGTAGGGGTGGATGTGTGGACGGATATGTGACATACAATTTAAGTTTACATTGTAAATGACAGATCATAGTCCAAAGTGGCCATGGTGAGTGGGATTTTTTTTTTTTGCTGTAGCATAAACAGCAGGGTCTACGCTGGCTCCGGCCTGAGCTTTCCAGCATCCAACCCCCTCTGAGGTCTCCTGCTGCCGACAGTGTGTAAGCATACACGTCCCCTCACCTTTTCTGATGGAATATTTTTGTGACGCACCTCATGTGTCAGGTGGAGCCTGGGAGACGCATCCATGTTTGTGATTTCCGCAGTATCTTTAGAGCATCTAATGGCTCTGCCCAGTTCCTGGAGGCCTCTGTGCTAAGAAAACGGACTTTTCCCATCACATTTGCTCTGACTGGTTTCCCCAGGTGCTGCCCCTGGGTGTTCTGCCGACCCTGCGGCCACTTGTGAGCCATGTTGGTTATCTTCTCTGGAATTCTGTAAGTTCTTTTGACTTTTGTTAGAAATTGGGGACTGTCATTGGGCCCTCGAAGACAGACTTTTGTGTTTTTGGAAGCAGTCAAAAGCCATTCAGACCCAAATCTGCCAAAGGCGGTGGGTGACCCAGCTCCGAAGCCGCAGATACCTGGTGCTGTGCAGGCCCCGTGGGTGTCAGCTCCTGGGCCGAGTCAGTGTGGTCTCCCGCAGGCCGAGGCCGAGCCTGAGCCGGCAGCACCGGGGGCAGTACTGGGGGCCCTGGCTGCTCTCGTGGACAGGAAGATCCTAGGAGGGCGTGGGGCGGGGCGGGGCCACAGCCTGAGGGCTTCCAGCTTCATTTTGTCACCAGGAGAAGTGCGTGTTTTCTTCAAGGAGCTCATCGTCATTGGTTGGCTGGTCCTTAAGGAAACACCCCGCCCAGCTCCCTCTCAGCAGCCTGGTGTCCCCTCGGAGGCTGGGGTCACCTGTCCAGTGCCCACGTGCCCACGTGCCAGGTTTCCTGAGTTTATTTCCTGCCTCTGTGTGTCACCGGGCGATCGACAGCCCCAGGACAGATGTGCCTTCCCACTGGAGTCCTTTCAGGAAAGAGGTCGGGTTCCCAAGGGGCACCCAGGCCACAGTAAAGCCTTCAGGAGGATGGGGGCGTCCCTGGAGAGCCTCCCTGCTCCCCCCACTCCTGGGGGCACGACCCCACCTGACCAGGAGCCCCAAACCCGCTGGGGCTCCTGTGTCCGTGGATGTGGTTCTTCCTAACAGCCCTTTTAGGACAATTAATTTTCGAAAATTGCTCAGAGTTCTTTTTAGGGTATCTCTGAATAAAAAACCCTCAGGGAGGGGGAGAGGGAGGTGCCCGGGCACCGAGAGCAGTGGTCTTGCGTTTCCCCAGCCCCGTGTCCTCCTGGCTCAGGTGCACAACCAGCGCCCCTGGCTACACCGCGTTGGGAGCCTGCAAGTTGAGCAGCTGCCTCGGTTCACCTGCTTGTTTCTCCAGCAGCTGGGAGGTGCTGGGTCTCCCTTTTCCTGGCCATGCGCCCAACAGGGCTGGTTTTCCCTAGAGGCCGAGGCCCCACCGGTGGAAAATGGTGGTGGGACTATGTAGAGGCCCCTTTCCCAGGGCTGCTCATGTGGTCGGAGTCAGCCCTTGCCCCGCACAGCACAGCCCAGCTGCTTTCGCTGGTGGCTGATTCATGTCCATCCCAGCACCATGACACAGAGCTGCGGAGGAGAGAACACCATTCCTGGGGCCCCACGCTGCGTATAGAGACGGTGCCCCAAGGCATGGAGGTTTAGGTGACACAGGGCAACATCACGGCCCCTGGGTTCGAGGGTTGGGGATCGTGCTGGGAGCTGGCTGTCGGGGGAGGGCAGGGCAGTGAATCATTCAGGACTTGAGAGGAATCTGAGTTTCCATGTCCCTGTCCGCCTCACGGGAAAGAAGCCAGGGTTCTGGCACCTTAGGGCTCAGAGCTGAAACATGGCTTAGGTCAGTGGTTGGCAAACTCATTAGTCAACAGAGCCAAATATCAACAGTGCAACAATTAAAATTTCTTTTGAGAGCCGAAAACCGACTTCTGTGCATGGGCCACGAAGTTTCATTCAAATTGTACATGAGCACCCGCATGTGGTATTTTGTGGAAGAGCCACACTCAAGGAGCCAAAGAGCCGCATGTGGCTCGTGAGCCACAGTTTGCCCACCACTGGCTTAGGTCATGATGACCTTTGGCCTGCAGAGGTCTGGGCCATGTGACCAGTAGGCAGATCCGGGCTGCTGTCTTCTGCTGCCTCGGGGGTTGCTGGTTACTGGGGGAGAAGGCTAGGGCTCTGAGGCGGAAAGAGAGAGAGATGATTGCCAGAGCTAAGATTTAAGCTAAATGTAAGCAGAGGCACAGGACCCGGGTTTCACATGGCCCAACCCATTCCCAGGTGAGCCTCGGGCCTGGCAGGCTGGGGCAGGATAGGGCAGCTCGGATTGGGGATGCAGGTGGGGGTGCTGAGGACAAGTGTCGTCCAGATGGTGGTAGCTCTGAGACCAGCTCCTTGACGTGGGGTGATTCTTCATGCAGTGACTGTGTTACATCCCCCTATTTGATTTTTTTCCTGCGTAACTTGATGCTAATGACGACCAGCTCCTGTTGAAGTTTGGTTCCCTTGGTTTCCATGATGACACGCACATGATTCAAGTCCCCTTACCGCTCACTTCTGAGCACCTCCCTCGCTCCCTCAGCGAGTGCTCAGCACTGCTTTGCAGCATTCTGTCCCATCCTGAGTCACCTAATGTCAGGGGGCCGCTGTGACCTTCGTCTGCTCCTTTGCTCTCAGGTACCACGACCATCACGCTGTGTATGCAGGCCTGACCCGACGTGGGAGCTTGGTTTTCATTTTGGAATAAAATGTTTGCAGACAAACATTTCCAAATGGAAGCCCCGGGGAGCCCTCATGCTTAACACGCCAGAGAGGAAAGACCCCTGACCCTTTGCACTTCCTCTCCTTCCTGTCTGTCCTGTCTTGGTTAACACAATATATACCCCAAAGGAACAATCTGGAAGCCTGGGAACCATGTGCACCCCTTGAATTTAGCCCTCAGTCCCCCTAAAGGCATTTCCTGGCATTTCAATCCTCAGAGGATGCTAGGAGACATTGAGGACATGGCCCAGGGCTCCAAGGGACGTGACTTAGCCTGGCAGGCCAGCATCCCACAGGGCAGCGGTGGAACGCTCCGCCCCGAAATTACCGGGCTCCTCGCAGTGATGGCTGGGTGCTGGCTTCATCGCCACATCTTCCCGTGACAGGCTCCGGTGCACGCCATGCTCTGTCTCTCTTGATTCCCCATTGGAGCCCTTGGAGCTCGGTGATGGGTTCCTGTTGGTGTTTCACGGAACTGTTCGTGCAAATGCGTGAGAGAGTTTTAATTCTTTTGAACAAAGGACGATGGGCAGTCGAGGGCTGTTAATCTCAGGAAGGGCATTGGGGAAACGAGGCAAACCAGCTGAGCTAGTGCTTCCGTGGCTGGGCCTCCTGGTGATGGAATGGCACCCTGACCCCAGGAGGACAGCAGCGCTCAGTGTCCCCAGGTTTAAGAATTTGGCCAGTTACCTTTGGCTGTCATGAGCAAAGCTGAATGGTCATATCCAGGTGATTTTGTGGACAACTGGTTTTCTTTCTTTGGGGAAATGCCGAGGAGTGGAGCCTTCAGTCATGTAATGAGTGAGTGCACCTTGACTTAGCAGGAGCTGGCAGACTGTGGGCAATGACACAGACTGTATTTGATGGCCTATTTGCCATCTGTGACTTCTTTGGCAGGGGGACTGTGCTTTTCCGTAGCTAATTTATTATTAGGCCTTTGTCTTCATATCACTGAATTGCAAGTTTTCTAAATAGGCATTCTTCAAGAAATGTGTTGCAAATACAGGGTGTCCCCAAAAATGTATACACACTTGGACAGCTCAATTTTGAACATGAATTGTATTTTAATAAACCCTGTTTGTATAATTATGCAAAGTGTGTGCATATATTTTGGGACACCCAACTTGTGGTGTGGGGCAATTTCCTGAACAGCTTGAGTAGTGTCATCTGAAGCGCAGAGCCTTTTGATTTTGACGAAGTCTAATTCATCCGCTTACTTTCTGTTACGGTTTTTGCTTTCGGGCCTTATTTCAGAAACTTCTGTCTCCCCCCCAGGTCAGTGAGTACTTTTCCTGTGTCTGTTTCTAGAAATGTAGATAGCTCTCTCACACTTCTATCATTTCACTTCATGCTCATCCGTATAAATGGGGTGAAGGAAGTTTGTCCTAGGGCCATTGTTCTGGTGTTCCAGCACAAGGTGCTGAAATGATGACTGTTCCCACGTTGTGTTGCCTTTACTTGTACCTTTGTTGGAAATCAGTTGGCTCTATATTTGGGCTTTGTTTCTTTCCTGTTGATGTATTTGACTACCTTTTCAACATTATTGCACTGTCTTTATTACTGTAGCTTTATCAAAAGTCTCAAAATCAGGTAGTTTAAGTCCTCAAGTTTGGGCTGGTCTTGGTTCTCAATATAAATTTTAGAATGAGCTTGCCAGTTTGTGTAGAAATTACATCTGAGATATACCTATTGGAATTGCATTGATTCTATAGATCAATGGACATGTTAGCAATGTCAAGTCTATTAATGTGTATCTCTCCATTAATTTAGGTCTTTTAAATTCCCCCTACAATGTTTTATAGCTTCCAGTTTATAAATATTCCACATTTTAATAAATATTTCTTCGTATTATAATATTTTAATAATATTGCAAATCTTTTTTGAAATTTATTTAATCCTTACCTGGGGATATGTTTTTGTTGATGGGGGGGGGGGGAAAGAGAGAGAGAGAGAGAAACATTAATTGGTTGGCTCCTGTATGCACCCCAACCAGGGATGGAACCAGAAAGCTAAGTATGTGCCCTGAACTCACAACTTTTTGGTATATGGGACAACGCTCCAACCTATTTAGCTACCCAGCCAGGGCTGTTTCTTTAATTTTTAAAGTTCAATTCCTATAGTTTACTATTAATATATAGAAATATAAGTTGCTTTTGTACATTGACATTTTATCATACAATGCTGCAAAACTGACTCATTCATTTTTGTGGTTTTCCATAAATTTTCAAAAGTGTTTTCTATATAGATGACCATATCTTCTAAAAATAAAGCCAGTTTTATTTACCACTTTCCAATTTATATGGCTTTCTTTTTTTTTCTTGCCATATTACAATGGCTAGCACTTCTAGTACAGAGACTAATAAAAGCGTGAAAGATGCAACTGTCTCCTGGTTCTTGATCTTAGGGGAAAGTGTCCAGTCTTATGACGTATGGTGGTGCTGGGTGTTTCATAGGTGCTTCCTACCATGCTATAGGGATTGCCTGTCAGCACTTTTTGACCTGTGTTCCACAACTTTTGGTGGGTGATTTTTCTTTGGTATGGTTCATGCTCACACCAATATGCAGGTAAGTATTTAGCTAAAGGCTTAGGGGACACCATTGCAGGTCTCCAGACTCTGTCTTTCTGTGAAGCTCCCTCCTCTGCTCCAAAAATTCTAGCTGCCTTGACTTCCACAGACTCTAGACTCTTGAGTCCTACACTCCTGAGGCCCCGGTTTCGTGTGGGTCTCCCTCTCATGTGGGATCCTGAGAGCTGTCCCAGGCAGGGAGCAGGCGGGTAGAAGTGCATCTTTTTCTCGCTCCTCAAGAATTGCTCTCTTGTGCTGCCTATTGTCTAAACTCTGAAATCACGTTGTCCCATGTGTTTTCCCAGTTTTATAGTTGCAGCAAGGGGAGTGTAAACCCAGTCCCTGTTATTCTATTACAGAGGCCCGGTGCACTGGAGGGGGGTGTCCTCAGCCCAGCCTGTGCCCTCTCACAGTCCGGGAGCCCTTGAGGGATGTCTGGATGTGGGACATCCTCAGCGCTGCCTCAGAGGTGGGAGAGGCTCCCACCACCACCACTGTGCTCGCCAGCCATGAGCCTGGCTCAAGGCATCTGGCTGAGCGGCACGCCCCCTGTGGGGGCGCACTCACCACCAGGAGGCAGCTCCTGCATTGAGCTGGTAGTCAGTGCGTGTCATAGCGACCGGTAGTTCCATGGTTCCGTCGATTTGCATATTACCCTTTTATTATATAGGATAGGATGGCTGAAAACAGAAGTGTATAAATTTACTCTGGGCACACTTAAAGCCTGAATTTTATTCTAAGTCTGTGATTTCTAGTAGGAAAATGAATGAGATAGGAACTTCCAGAAGTTTCCCTAGAAGAAGTAAAGTTAAGAGATGGCAAGCCACCTGTGGAAGCTGAGGGCTGAGACAGTTTTCCAGTGCTCCTGATTCTCAGCAACGCATTTGATTGGCACAGGGGTCCAGAATGTGCTGTGGTCTGTCCCACCTCAGACAAACTAAGTCAAACTAAATACCTTAGTATTGCGCACAGACCCCAGTACTTTTAAAGGCTACCCCAGGGAATCTGATTGCTACCAGTTTGAGAACCATTGTGCTGGCTCCGTCAAGATGCTTATGACCTCTCTTGAATGAGGCCATTGAGGTTGCTGTGTGTAGACTACGCAGATTGAAGTATATGGACATGTAGGCTGTGATAAGGGAGTGAGAATTCCTCCCGGCAGTCAATGACGGAATGTGGCGGTGAACTTTTACTCTCTTCACAGAAAAGAGTGGCTTGAGTGTTGGCACTGCTCACTCTCTGCTATGAGCTTTCACTCTGGCCTTATGAGGACATGGCTTGGCAAGAGGCCACTGTATCTTCATTTAGGTAATTTCAGCGGTTTTGCCCAGTCGGGCCTCATCCAGCCCCGTTAGTCCTGTGTCCACTAACACAGCACCTACGCAGTCCTGTGATCTGGAGGATCCGGCATACTGGGGCTCGACCTGCTGGGGAGTCCTTGGAACCCTGGTGATGTCTGCTCGCCTCCGGCAATGCCACAGGCTCTGCACAGAGCCCAGTGGATCACAGTGCAGGCCAGCGCATTGGCGGTGTCTCTCCCAGGTAAACCCATATAGGTTTTCTGGTGACGAAGGGCTAAGTCAGCATGTAGCTGATGGTAGGCAAGTATCTGTCTTGTTTGCTCATGTGGTCCACAGGGCTTAGTGTTTCCAAAGATTCAGTTCCTAGAGAAGGAATAGTTTAACTTGCTTGTTTCCTTCCTTTTTGGTAATCTCCCCAAAAAAGGGGTTTGGGTTTAATGGCTTCTAAGATCCCTTCACCTTTCAGATTCTATAGCACATGACCTGGTTCAGGTTCATAAATGTGTGTCAAAGGAAGAGGGGACCAGAAAGTATGTGCACACACATACACACATGCACACATATATGCATGCACATACACACACACATAAACACACACATATACACACATACCTACAACATGCACATGCATACACACACAGAGTACTCAAATAAAAGTAAGCAAGAACATATTCCTCCATCCCCCTTTCTCTTAACACTCTCCTCTGGTCTCCAGGGCTCACGGACGCCAATGCTCTGTCCTGAGGGTCAGCTGCAAAGAGCCCAAACATTATGTCCTTCCCAGGACACCTAGTTTCATTGCAGGGGCAGTTTGCTGACACTTGAAATCGAGGACCCTGTGGTCAGGAGACTGGTCTCCTGCAGCTGACTATTTGCTTAGGGGAGTGCATGCTCCCAGTTCAGCCAGACGGGCAGGGGCGGGGCGGGGGCGGGTGCAGCGGGCCAGCAGGACCTGCAGGACTCGGCACAGTCATCCCAGAGTGCTAATTGCTAGATCAAAGCCAATCCCTCTATGGGCATGTCCACATGGGGCTCACTTTGGAACGAAGGCTTTTGAATCTTATTTCAGGGAGTGCAGGTCATTCTGTGCTCCTCTTTGCATAGCAGGTTCTTTAAGACCTACCATAGTCACAGACTAGGCAGGGGAACCATGAGACACCCAATCCAGGTCACGGTGAGGAGAGTAAACTTTCTGGACCTGGAGAATTCAGGTGCATATTTCACATAAAGAAAACCTAGTAGAAGAAACATGCGATGTAAAAAAGGAAGGATGCTTAGCTTTAGGGGAGAATGATCTTACTTCTGAAAGGAATCATCTGGGAAACCACCCCTAGGCACAAATTTTGAGGCTAAATCATTGGAAATAGGACCAAACAAACAAAAAAGGCCCATAAAGTGCCTGGGAAGCTTAGCCTGTAGAGACTTTTTAGACTGTGCTAGAGGAGTTTTACTGAAAGGTTGTCTCAGGAGAATGGGGATCACCTTGCCCGGTGGCCTTGGAGTTTTTGTGCAGTCTCCGTGGGTCTGCAGGGAATTAAGGCAGTTTGAGCTCAGAGAGGAAATGCTGCACATTTTCTGAAAAATACCGGGGTGACAGTTCTATTTCCTTACTTGGCTCACCAAGTAAGTCATGCCTAAAATTTCCCTGTGAGGCCTTGGTTGAAATAAGTTTTCTTATCACATTGGCTCAACATCCAAACAGTGAAAACCTGAAATTGAAGTGAAGATAATAATTATCTTTAAGTCTCCTTTGCATAACTTTTAAAAAATGATAAAAGCAACATAGCATAGAAGCAAAAAGTGGAAGCTTTGAAGTAAAGATGCCTGAGATCCAGTGATGACTCTACAATCAATTTATCCAACTTCCCTTGGCCTCTGTTTTCTTGCCTGTGAAATAGGGACAATAGTAGCATCTACTTTACAAGGTTGTTATGGGAACTAAACAAATTAAAATTTGTAAAGCTGTTGAACAAGTGCCCAGCTCATAGGAGATGCTCAGTAAATTCCAGTGACTGTTATTCTCATGTTTATTTCTTTTTTTTTTTTTTTTTTTTTTTTTTTGTTTGGTACAGTCATAGTAAGGGACTTTATTAACTGCTATTTAAGAGAGGTTTCTTTTTTTTTTTTTTAATTTTTTTTTTCTTAATTAAATCTTTATTGTTCAGATTATTACAGGTGTTCCACTTTTTTTCCCCCCATAGCTCCCCTCCACCTGATTCCCCACCCCACCCCATGCCCTTACCCCCCGCCACTGTCTTCATCCATAGGAGTAAGATTTTTGTCCAATCTCTTCCCGCAACCCTCACACTTGCTTCCCCTGAGAGTCGTCAGTCCACTCCCTTTCTATGTCCCTGATTCTATTATATTCACCAGTCCATTCTGTTCTTCAGATTTTTTATTCACTTGATTTTTAGATTCACTTGTTGGTAGGTATGTATTTGATGTCATTTTGTTGTTCATAATTTTTATCTTTACCTTTTTCTTCTTCTTCTTCTTCTTAAAGAATACCCTTCAGCATTTCATGTAATCCTGGTTTGGTGGCGATGAACTCCTTTAGCTTTTTCTTGTCTGTGAAGCTCTTTATCTGACCTTCAACTCTGAATGATAGCTTTGCTGGGTAGAGTAATCTTGGTTGTAGTTTCTTGCTGTTCATCACTTTGAATATTTCTTGCCACTCCCTTCTGGCCTGCATAGTTTCTGCCGAGAAATCAGCTGACAGTCGTATGGGTACTCCCTTGTAGGTAATTAACTGTTTTTCTCTTGCTGCTTTTAATATTCTCTCTTTGTCTTTTGCCCTTGGCATTTTAATTATGATGTGTCTTGGTGTGGTCCTCTTTGGGTTCCTCTTGTATGGGGTTCTGTGCGCTTCCTGAACTTGTAAGTCTATTTCTTTCACCAGGTGGGGAAAGTTTTCTGTCATTATTTCTTCTAATAGGTTTTCAATATTTTGCTCTCTCCCTTCTTCTGGCACCCCAAAAATTCGGATGTTGTTTCGCTTAAAGTTGTCCCAGAGGCTCCTTACATTATCTTCATATTTTTGGATTCTTTTTTCTTTTTGTTTTTCTGGTTGGATGTTTTTTGTTTCCACATATTTCAGATCTTTGGTTTGATTCTTGGGGTATGTTGATCTACAGTTGAGTTTCTGTATATTCTTTATTTCAGACAGTGTATGCTTCATTTCTGACTGGTCTTTTTCCATTTTTTTGGCATTCTCATTAAGGTCCTTGAAGGTCTCACTAAGCTCCTCAGAAGTGTCATCAAGTTTCTCGGCAGTTTTTAGAAGATTCTTGAGTAACCTTATAAATGTGATTCTGAACTCTATGTCATCCAGTAGTTTGCTTTCCTCCGTTTCTTTCATTCGTGACATGTTTCTTTGTTTCTGCATTTTGGCTTCTTCCCTGTGTTGATGGAGTGGCTTTGTGTGGTAGGTGACCTATAGGGGGCAGTAGCTCAGCCTCCCCAATCACCTGATGTGGATGCTCTTGGTACACCCCTTTGTGGGCTGAGTGCAAAGTCTTGGTGTAGTTAAGCCTGAATTGCTGTTGGTGCGCTGGGAGGAATTGACCTCCAGGCCAATTGGCTGTGAGCACTCCCTGTGTCTATAATGGAAGAGGTGCTGCGCTGAAGACACGCTTATGGGGCAGGACTTGTTTCAGTGGGGCTTTGGTGCTCACTGAGTCTGCCTCTTGAATGTGTCACTTATGGATGTGAGGAGTTGAAATCTGTTGTCTCACACTGACCACTAGGTACACTGGCTTCTGGATCTCCAATGGGGTGCAGGTCAGCTACTGTCTGAGGCCACCCAGCAGGAGCTACAGTGAGAGCTGCAGTTTTCTCCTCTTTGCTTGGGGTTTGGAGGTTTTGGAGCTGTCTGACCCGGGCTGCAAGTTTTCTAGGTTAAGCTGCAATAGGGCAGGCTTTCTTATGCTAATTGAGCTGCTTGGAGCTTGGGTGGGTTTGTAGGTTGTGTGGGGCGGGGTCTCAGGGCGTCACTAGGTTAGGGCGTGGCAAACAGCAATGGCTGCTAGTAAGCCCGCTCTGTGTCCCAACCGTGTCCTGGAATCCTGTGCCCCAGTGCCGTAAACAGTTATTCCTGCGCGCAGCTCTGCTAGCAAGCCCCACTCTCACTGGCAGACAGTCCAGCTTCTCCCCGTAGGAGTTTGGGTCCCCCGCGTCTCCCCAGAGACTGGATTTCAGAGTAATCGGGGGCTTGTCTCCGTTGGGGTTGAAAAAAGCAACGCACCCAGTCGCCCGCCGCCAGCCCGGATCCCGCGCCTCCGTACCTCAGCTTTTCAGCGCTCGTGCACGTCTCAATGCTCTTTTCTCTTTCCTTCTAGTTGTAGAACTTCCACTCAGCCAGCTTTCCCGTGGTTCTGGGTGATAGACGTTTTATCTTTTAGTTGCAGTTTCAATTGTTGTCGGAGGCAGCAGTTTAGGTGTTTACCTATGCCGCCATCTTGGATTCTCTCTCCTCATGTTTATTTCTAACCCTATGACAACTGTGTGCCAGGTGTGGGGTGCTGGACATGGGGGTCTGGGGCTTTGTTGTGCCACAAACAAGACCCAAAGCCACTGTTTATAAGAGACAAAAAGCCAAACCTGTGACGCTGGGGAGGAGATGAGGAAATGAAGGTCTTTAGCGTGCAGGTCCCCTAGTCCTAAATATCAAGGTGCTGCTGTGCTGATCCTCTTGGGGACATTTCTCTAGAAGTCAGTAACGAGGAAACCGATCTAACCAGCTCCATCAACACCGGTTCACTCCATGGTGCCAAGCAGCCCCAGGCCGAGCAGCGGCCTCTTTCAGGGACTCAGCAGTCTCACGTGCTTTGGGAAAAGTGCCCTCACGCATTTAAATGCTAATCGTGGAAAATAAATTTTGTTGAAAACAGCAAGGACTTCCATCAAAGTAAGTCTGGGAAATAGTTTTATTGCAAAAGATGTGATGTTGGACTGGGTGGGAAAGGGAAGAAACAATTTTCATGGGAAACAAAAGCCACGGTTCACGTTTTAAAAGCCCGGCTGCCTGGAAGTCAGACTGAGGGAGGCCTTAGGAACATTGTGCACAAGGGAGGGATGGGGCAGGGCGAGCCCGGGCCTCGCTGCTAGTGAAGGTCGGCCAGGTGTGCTCACTCACCATAAGGGAAGGAGGCACACAGGGCTGTGCGCTGGCCCCTGTGTTGGCATAGCAGCTCCACTGCCCCAGCTAAGCATCCCCCAGGCGGCCCTGTGACCTTCCCCTCCCAAGCCTTTTCCCTGAGCGCTCCCACCCAGCCTGTGGTTTCTGGTTCTTTTTCCTATCACCCATGTGCCTTAAACAGAGAAGGACTTCCCTTTCTTTTTTCCTCTCTGTCCCTCCCTGTACAAAGCCTAAGGTGGCAGCAGGTGGTACCACGATGCTGTCATCAACAGAGCTGGACTAGGTCATGAATCTTTGTGCAAGGGGTGTTGGGAAATGTAGTCCTGGGTTGTGGGGAGCTCAACCTGGGGAAAAGCAGGCCCGTACTGTGGGTGACAGCACCTCTCCCCCGAGATGGGACTGTCAGGTTATGTCACATGTGTGGTGACAGCTCCCATGTTTCAGCTCCTTGAGATACGTGTTGTGACTTGGTGTAATTTCTTACACATCTATTTTACATGCATACGCAGGCATGCACACACGGTTTACAGATGAAATCGTGGGCAACACATTAGATCTCTGTGAATATCATTTGCACAGTATGTTTGGGGCTCTTCTAGGTTTAAAATCTGGGTATCCTGGGTATTCCTTAGTTCAGAGCGATGTCTCCTTATGTCTGTGGTTACTATCTGATGTACACAGTAATTTGAGAATTCAATAAATTATGTAGTAACTTAAGAATTCAGGAACTCTTTCCTGCCAAGTGCTTCCTGCTACTCTGTTTCAAAGGCAAGCTGGGAAAAGAACTCTCCATAGAATCACATGTCTAGTCAGAATAAGCAAGAGGCACGCGCCAGCTAGAGGCGGGGAGTGTGGGCAGGGCAAGCAGCTGTGTTGCTGCTGCTGCTCTGCATCCTGGGTTCCTGAGAGCAGGAGATGAGTCCATCCAGTGCGAGCGCATCAGCGCAGGTGCAGCTGTGGATAATGACCCTCGTCTTCCTTCTGTTGTGCCACATGAACAGGATGGAAGTCCAGACTCGCTGCCCCATGTTTGTATTCGGGAAGGGCCTGCCAGGCCCCCGCACAGCATGCTGGCAGCATGTCCTCTGTCGGTGCTGTTTTCTTATGAATCCCCCGTGAGGATCTTTCTTTTTTAAAAATCCTAGCTCTGACTGAACTTCGTAGACGTGGAGAGCTCGGTGTCATGTTTGGCTTCTGTCGGGATCTGTGGCGAGGGTGTTGGAGAAGGATGTCTGTGAGTCGTTGGTTCGGGGGGCTGTGCGGAGTAGACGTGTTCTGTGCACATGTACACGTGCGGTCGGCGCGATGGGCGACGGGCCAGTGCACTTCGTTTCACGATATAAAACGACCCCTCGTCTGCTTCCTGCCACTCCCCGTGTGAGTGTAGTGGCAGATGAAGGCCAGCCCTGACCCCGTGCTCACCTGGGCCTTACGCCTGTTGCTCACCTGTGCCAGCTGTTGCTATAGCTCCTGCTGAATGAGAACCCCACCGGCCAAATGCACTCTGGCCTCCCCCGATGGAGCAAAACCAGCCTGGGAGAAAGGGTGGTTGTGAGGATCTGGCCCAAGTCCTGTGTGTGGAGAAATGTGATTGCCTTCCTGCCTCTGTCTCCTGGTCTCCACTCGCCACCAGCTTTATGGGGACGGTGAGGCTGCCTGTCTCAGTACACCCCCTCCCCAGCTCCACATGCGTGGGCCTCCTCTGTTCCACTGAATGGCAATGCTGCATAAACACCAAAGCCACAGCCTTCCGTGGCCCGGCGGTCCCCAGGGCGATCATGTGATTGATGGCTGTGGGGACATCACTGTCCCGCCACTCACAGCTCCACAGACCACACTCTTTCAGGCCAGTGAGGAAGGGTGGCGCTGAGGTGGGCTGGGCAAGAGGGGCGGGGTTGGCACACTCTCATTCATGCTTGCACTTCAGAGGTGGCTCACAGGCTTTCTGTCACTTTAGGGGGTGAACGGATGTTCCACTGTAGTAGAGGTGGAGTGATCGCAAGGTAGCAGACATAGGAGGAGACCAGGTCACATTTGAGGACATTAATAAACTACATTTCTGAGATGAGGCGTTGGACAGTTTGGGGTGGATGGAAAAGGAACTGTTCATATTGCTTTGCAGTTGGTGAAATTGTGATTCTGTAGCTCTGAGTCTGAAATTCTTTATTTCAAGTCCATAATTGTCTTGGGGGGAAATCTTTGGGAAAGAAAAAATAAAAGGCCTTAACAAGTAGTGTAACTTGCAGATAGCTCGTATGTCTAGGCATCGGATTAGTCATAAAGGCAGATGCAGCTGACCTTGAACAACATGGGGCCCTCTTGCTCAGGTCCACGTATGCACGGATTTTTCCCAGTAAACGCTAAACATGTATTCTCTTCCTTAGGGTTTTCTTCATCCCATTTTCTTCTCTCTGGCTTACTTTTATTAAGGATATGGTATATAATACATATAACATACAAAACATGTATTGAGCGATTATGTTACTGGTGAGGCTTCTGGTCAACAGTAGGTTATTAGTTAAGATTTTGCAGAATCAAACGTTATACATGATTTTTGACTGCACGGGAAGTCGACGACCCACCCCGTGTTGTTCGAGGGTCAGCTGTATCACTTCTCTTTCAAAACAAAGCAAGTACGCGGCACATTCTTTAGAAACTCTCGAGAGAGAGAGAGAGAGAGAGAGAGAGAGAGAGAGAGAGAGAGAGAGGGAGACACACACACACCCCCTTGGTTCCAATGGTTCTACATTGTGGTATCGGACCTACACGCTTTCTGCTGAAAATAAAATCCAGCCCTGTACCTTCGCAGTTCCCATTGGAAACAGAAACTGGGATCCATTAGTCACTCCTTAAAGACCTCTCATGTAAAGATGGGTTTTACACTCCCCCACACAGTGCCTGTGTCCTCAGAAGCTCTGTGGCCTTTGGTCTGTTTGTCCAGGTGTGGAGTACGGCGCTCTCCTCCTGATTCTTACGGCTCCTCTGAGCGCCTTCCAGGTCTGCAAGCCCCACTCCTGCAGGCTCCCGACTGGACTTGGTGTTTGTCATTAAGATGTGGTCCAGCCAGGTGAGTGCTTAGATGCTGCAGATCTGAGAAAGCGCCCTTGGGGAAGACGGGCAAGCAGAATTTAACCGCCTCCTCTCAGTCCAGACTTGAAAGGATTCATTAGCTGATGCTCTGCAGGGAGCAGAAAACCGCAGGGGTCATGCCAGAATCGGTGCACCACTCCCCAGGGCAATGAGATGCTGCAGCACGGAGTTCAGCTTTCAGCAGGAATCACTGGTGAGCGTGTCCTTTAAAAACTCGCAAGCGGCCCTGACTGGTGTTGCTCAGTGGATAGAGCATCAGCCTGCGGACTGAAGGGTCCTGGGTTTGGTTCCATCAAGGGCACATGCCTGGGTTGCAGGCTCTATCTCCAGTAGGGAGCGTGCAGCAGGCAGCAGATCAATAATTCTCTCTCATCGTTGTTTCTGTTTCTCTCTTCCTGTCTCTTCCTCTCTGAAATCAATAATAATATATTTTTTTAAAACCCTGCAAGTTTTTTATTGCTTTAGGCATAGATGAATTTATGCAAAATTTTTCCCAAAGGATTGAAATTTCAGCAAGCAATACCATTGACTTCTTTTTTTAAACAAAATCTTTCCTGAGGATGTGTTTTTATTTATTTTAGAGAGAGGAAGATGGAGAGAGCGACGTGGATATTGATGTGAGAGGAACATTGATCGGTTGCCTCCCATATGTGCCTGGACCAGGGATCGAACCCGCAGCCTTTCGGTGCACAGGACGATACTCCAACCACTGAGACACCCGATCAGGGCAGCTTCTTCCACTTTTGGTTGGTTTCCTTTTTTAAAAAAATTATTTTTTAACTTTTCAATTACCTTTGACATGCAATATTATATCAGTTTCTGGTGTATGGCATAGTGATTAGACATTGTGTAACTGATGAATATATCCAGTCCCCGCCTGGCACCGCACAGTTAAGGCAATATTTGCGGGGGGCCAGATGCGGCGGGGGCCAGATATGGCAGGGTTCTCCCTTTTCCATGTGCAACACGGAAAGAGAGGTGAACAAACCGGTTCCAAGTGGAGGCGGCCAGGGATTGAGAAATAAAAGAAAGAAAGAGACCAGACACGAAGATAGAAACAAAGCTGGGAGCCAGGTGGGACGCCATCCTCTCTGATGGAGAGGCAGGGACCTCGAGCCCATGAAGCAAGTTTATTTTATACCCCTACATATAAGGAAGTATCACTAAAACTTAGGATCAAAGGAGCTTATTTGCATTCTTGAGTAGGCCCAAGCATTCCTGGTGCTTGCCTGGATTTACATATCAAAGTCCGCTAGGCCGACACCTGGACAAAGGTAAAAAGTCAGTACTGATAACATGATAACACCCCCCACCTTCTTGGGGAGGGTGTAACCATGACGCGGCTCTGCCAATCGCCTCGGGCTCAGCTGACAACAATTTAAAGAAATGCCCATGTGCCTTCCCAGGCAGCCTTCTACAGATATTGATGATTATATTCCCTGTGCTGGACTCTACATCCCGTGACTGCTCTGTAACTACCAATCAATGCTTCTCAATCCCTGACTGCCTGGGTCACGGCCGACACCCTTCTTCCTGATGGTGAAGATAGAGCCTTTCCCTCAGATTGGCCTTCCCTTGACAAGGTCTTCGAGTCCATCAGTAGGCAGGAGCCTGTATTTGACACTGAGATGAAATAAGGGAACCCCCGTGGTTTCCTTTTTCTTCCCAAGTTGATGAAAGCAGGCGCTTCGCTTCCCATGAGGCCGTGGAGAGCTGGGTGCCCGGGAGGCTGTGCGGGTCACTGCCGGGCACCTGGGTTCTCCTGCAGCCTGCAATTGCGCCTGGCACTGAACACGGCATGTTTGTGTGGTGTATTTGTGTATGTTGTATAGATGTGTTGTATTGGATTGTTTCCCAGAAATATGTATTCAAAGTTGCTGCTGTACCAACTACGAATATATCTCTAAGTTTAAAAACACTTCAATCCTGGCCGGTGGCTCAGGTGGTTGGAGCATCATTCTGTGACCAGAAAAGTTGTGGGTTCGGTTTCCAGTCAGGGCACACACCTGGGTTCCGGGTTTGATCCCAGGTTGGGTGTTTATGGGAGGCAACTGATCGATGTTTCTCTCCCTCTCCCCCTCTCTCTAAAAATCAATGAAATCATATCCTTGGGTGAGGATTAAAAAAACACTTCAAGTAAAATAAATGCAGTTCAGGTAGAAAGTTGGTGTTTCAGTCGTGTGGAACAGAAGGCCGAACGTGGGGCTCGCGGCATTGGACGGGTCGCCGTAGTCAGCGTGGCGTGGGCAGACATTCTACCTTCCATGTCACAGGCGAGTATTCTGGAAGGAGGAGTCTTGGCCGCTTTGTTGTCTCTGATGGTTTAGTCCTTAGTGTACCAGGTAGCTGTCTGTGTAATAGAATTTGAGGGTCGCTAAAAGCAAGGCTTGTCCCAGTGTCTCTTTCCTAGACCAGAAACGGTGCCAGGGTCTGCATGCCCGTTCGGCCCAGGCCTCAAGGCGGGAGCTTCTGAACATGAGTTCCTAGAGGCTGCGGCTGGTTCTCATCGGCCACTGCACTCCAGTCCCTGGCGCACACCCAGCGGGTAGTGGGTCTCCTGATCCCTGCACAGCCTCTCAGAGTTAGAGCAGTGCAGTGCTGTAAGCTCCGGCAGGAGATGCTGCAGGTGCTCGGGGTGGAGACTTGGCTCCTGAAATGACTCACATGCGGGAGCATGATGGGAGGGCCCCTGAGGTCCCCGGTGGGCTGGAGGGCGGCGCTGAGGGCCACCCATGTCCATCACAGGAACACCAGGGAGGAGTGAGCCCACTTATGCCCCAAATTGTCCTCTCTGCTTAGCGTTTGAGGGCTCCCGCCAGCAGCAGACAGTGAAGGCGGATGGAGCCCAGAGGAGGGAGGACAAGGAGGGGGCCACTCAGATTTGCTAACACACTTCCGAGGGAGGAGCGCGGGGATGGGACGCCCAGCCTGCTTAGGCCCAGCTCTCCTGCGTGTCCCTGGCCTTTTTGTGCTGCAGGTGGCCAGGGGGCTTCTGCCTCGGCGTTTCGGGGCCTTGGGTTAAGATACCAACAGGATGTTGAGAAGGAAGAAGAAAAGGGAAGGGAGAAAGGATGCATTGATTTTTCAGACAGTTTGCAAGCAAGGAAGAAGGCTCTGGTTAATCTTCAAGACACGTGAGGTTGTCACAGGAGAAGGGGGTGGTGCCCTTCTGCGTGGACAGCTGCTCGGTTCAGCGGAGCAAGCCTGTCCTCGCTGCGGGCGAACCACGGAGCCCTGTGTCCGTCAGTCAGTGGCTGCGGAACAGCGTCCAACACGCGCTTCTGGCATCTTATAAATCCCCTCATTCAGGTGCCACAGGTAACAGGGTTAAAGGAAAAGAAACCTCTGGGTATTATGGGGACGCGGGTTTGACTAACAAAGGATGCTTTTGGAGAGAAACGGGTATTGCGCTCCTTAAGCCAAGCTCAAACTCCCTCGTCATTTGATAAAAGCTGAGCTTGTTCAACACTGTGCTGGCATGAAGTCCTTGGATTTGGGGGATGCCTTGCAAGTGTATTGGTTAGAGACCCCCCAAAACTCAGTGTACTGGACATACCGCCATTCAGGCGCTGCGGTATGTCCTCCCCTGGCTCCCCTCCCCCAAGGGCCTGAGTGGCTTTCGCTGCTCCACACGCTGCGTGCTCCCTCTAGACCAGCTGGCCAGTGTCCTACCCGAAACACCGCTCTGAGGGTCTGTCCTGTCTTCCTCCTGGGCCAGGAGGCGTGGCCTCTGCGCGGCCAGGGCAGACATGCCAGGGAGCATGCGGACACATCAGGGTCTCTGGAGGTCATTCCCACCATTCTATTGCCCATGCAGATCACAAAGGCAAGGGGTCAGAAACGTCCTAATCCCCATAGCGGGAGGAGCCGCCATGTCACATGGACTGTGGGGAATTGAGACCATGGTGCCACTGACCACACTTGGATCAGTCTTGGGGCCCCCAGGTTCTCCGAAGAGCCGGTCCCAACCACGGCGAGCTTGGCCAGGAAGCGTTAGCCTGGTGCCGTGTTGTCACGGTCGCCGTGTACCCACCTTCGGTACTGTTTTCTGTAGACTTGTTCAGGCTCAGACTCCTGAACTGGTATAGAAGTCTAGTGCCTGGAAACTTTTTCTCAATCACCTAAGAATGAGCCAGTGTTACTGGGTCGCTGCTGGGTCAGGAGGACTGCATCTCGGTTCATGGCGACCAGCATGAACCGATGTTTACTGGGTGACGCCTCGTGTCGGGAACTGTGGCACGAACTTGGCAATGTGCAAATTAAGTGCACCGGGCACATTAGTGGAGAGATACTACGTGCATTTTTGTATTGTTTATTCGGACATGGTGCCAAAGTGTAAAGATTTCTCGAAGCTGTTGATGCTGGAGAAGGGGACGGAAATTCCAGCGTTGGGCCTTGAACGCAGAAAATAAACGTGTGTAAGTGCAAGTTTCCTGTGGTTTTGAGGATGGCCACATTTTTGACCTGTAGAAGATGATGATAAACAGTCATCTTCCTAAGTCTGAGTCGCGTTTTAAAAGCCTGTGTGCTGAATCTGAGCCAGAGAGAGCGCTTCCAGAAAGCACGGCCCCTCCTGGGAGGAGGGAGGGCACCGGGCTCAGTGAGTGTGGGTTACCTGGGGAATTGTCAACAGCTTTTTATTTGTTCAAAATGTTATAATTTGGCCCTGGCCAGGGAGTTCAGTTAGTTAGAGCATCATCCTGATAAGCCAAGGTTGCGGGTTCGATCCCTGGTCAGGGCACATGCAAGAATCAACTGATGAATGCATCCCTAAGTGGAACAGCACATTGAAGTTTTTTTCTCCTTCTCTCTCTAAAATCAATCAATCTTTAAAATATTAGAATTTTACTCCTTATTGGGTATACATATGGAACGAATGCAGTAATAAGGTGTGTTTCTCTTAGTACATGCTCTCCGCACATGTGTCCTGTGAGGCTTTAAAGAGGCTCATGATTCTCTGCTATGTCTACCAGTGTCATTGCCTTCTGCTTTTGTCTGTGTGTTCATGACGTTCAAAATGGGATACAATCAGACTTGAAAAATAACTTTATTCCTGACCTACAAGGAGCAGTGTGAAGCATGACACAAACCTCATTCTCCAAGTCTATATGTCCAAGTAATGGAAAGAAGCCGAGAAGGCCTGTTTTGGGGGTTTTGTTTGGATTGCATTTTGGATCTCTTTAATTACAATTCTTACCCCCATTCTTATGCCTCTGCTCTACCTGATGGAATAGTCCGAGTTGCTGCTGGGCCCTGGGGGAGCCAGCTCTGGCCAGGACCACCAGGCTTTGCACCAGGGACCCTCATTCGGCTGGTTTTACATGTTCAGATGGGAGCGCAGCAGACGAGCGGCAAATGTTTGGTGGCTAGTCCTTGTGATCAGACCTGGGGTGGCATGGGAGCCTCTCTGGATGAACACTGATTGCCTGGGAAGAGCGTAGGAATTTGAATGGCACAGCAGGGATCGGGTTGGGGGCTGTAGAGCCGAGGAGGAGCCTGGGAACTGGGAAGAGAGGGCTCCAGGGGCTACGGCAGGGGTAGCCCCTCGGAGTACCTGCTGCCCAGGAAGCTGGACCTGGTGGTTGGCTGTCCTGCTAGGGAAGGTGGTTTTGGGTGCAGGGTCTGGCCTGCAGTTACCCAGAGGGAAGGAAGAATGAAGGGACATGGGGTGACCTTTTCCTCAGGCTCCCACATCCCCTTCCAGTTGCAGGCAGTGTATGTGCCATTTTGGGGAGAAGCCAGGTTCTGGCTGCATTCCAGAGGGCTGGTGACCACGCCACATGGTGAGCACCGCCTTCACCACGGGCACTCAGCCAGCATTAGACGAGAGGCCGGCTCCAGCCACCATGTGCCAACAGAGTGGAAGGCTGGAGGCCCGCCAGGGCTCAGGAGGGCTGGCCCTGGGTGGGACCTGAGCAGACACTGGGCTGAGGGAAGCCAGACCTTGAGGACAACCTGACCATACAAGTCCTGTCTGAGGGTTAGTGCCGAGAGTCCCCGCTGTGGGTGAGGCACAGGGACAGGGACACAGCGCGAGGAGGCAGGGGCCTCTGGTGGTAACACACACTGTCGACCACAAACAGCTGACAGCTGATAGCGCTGACATAGCAGGTGGCTCCCCTCTGTGTTGGGCGAACCCCCTGATGTTGGGCCCATGGTTTTTATGGAATTGGTTCTCTCTCTAGACCAGAGGATGTCCTTGGTTGCAGCAAGAGGTGCAATTAAGTGGCGGGAGGCAGAGCTAGGTTCTATTCCAGGTTCCTTTGTTGGTGGTTCTTAGGTCCCCATTGCCCACGTGTGCTCAGGGCTAAATCCGGCTCCTTTGAAATCACAAAAGGGCTCAGCCTGAGACGGGCCCTCCCCACAGCAAAGCCGAAGCTAACCTGACTCAGTGGCCTCTGGGCGGGCTCAGCAGCCACGTAGCCTGCACTCCGCTCTCAGCCTCAGCACCAGCAGCTGGTGTGATGTTGCCCCAGTTAATTGACGTCTCTGTGCCTCAGTTCCTCACCAGAAAACAGGCCATGTTGCCCTTGAACCTCGGGGGCCATGGGAAGACTGAATGAGATCACCGTGAGGGCGCCTACAGCATGGCTGGCATAGTGGCCCTGGGTGACTGTCCTGGATGCTTGTGCAGGGAACGGATGTGGACAAGCCACCTGGGTGTTAGATGGGTGCCTGCCTCCCCCAAAGTGGCCTGAGTCCCACCACTTTCAGCCTCATTGCAGCTGGTCCCGGGGAAGATGCTCAGCTCCTCCTAAATGACGGAGGTTTGGGGGTGACTCTGCTCAGTGTCCGGTCGTCCTGTGGGTCTCAGAGGCAGGTCCACGCTTCCCACCACCTAGACGATCCCACTCAGCGCATGCTCCCTGAGCAGGAGTGTGAGTGGTGCCCCTGGAGCGCGGTCTGTACCAGCACAGAGGGAAGACCGCTTCCGGCATCTGCTCACCGGCTGTTCCTCTTCCACTCCGACTGCCACCGGTTGGCTCTTCCTGGGAAAGAGCCCCACATTTCCCTCTTATGTGGGACCCCCTCCTTGCCCGCGGTCCTGCCCACTTCTCAGTCTTCATAGTTCTGAGTGGCCCCTGCCGGCTGTGTGTCCAAGTCACTGGGAGCATTTTAACCGTCCCGTCTGAGGGCCCACTGAGGTCCAACCGTGATGGGTGATGGGTGCTCTAGTGGGTCTTCCAGGGAAACCCATTTACCTCCGTGTTAAAAACTCCCCGAGGGGCAGCCAGGAGCCTCTGAGCCAGTCTTGTTTTTGCTCTCACAACAATATCGAGACTTGGACAGATGTCCTGTCCTTTTTCTAAGATTAGGAAACCAGCACCTAGCGGTTAAGGTTTGTTTGAGGCCACAGAATTAGCTGGTATGTTATTCAGGGTCTTCACAGCACCATTCTTCAGCCAGCACTTCCTAATCTCAATGGCTCATCCAGGAACATGTGTTGCTTACATCACAGTTACATGCCAGCAGGTGGCACCCCTAGATGCTCCCCAAGGAGGGTCTCAGGGCCTTTCCATCCTTCTCTCCAAGCCCCTCTCCTCTGAGGCCTGTGTCTCAGGGTCCTTCACTTCCAGGTGGGTGGGCAGAAGATATGGCAGGTCTTGCTCTGCCAGCCTGGCTGCCATGGCCATGTCTCAGTCCACATCCCATCAGCCAGAACTCCAGCTGCAGCCCACCTGGATGCAAAGGCTTCTGGGAAATGTAGTCTCACTGTGTGTTCAGAAGAAACAACCACCTTGCAGAACAGTTGGGTTGGTTTCTGCCATTGTTAACAGCCATCAGGCAGTGACGTCTAAGAGAGAGGACCTTCTGTGCTAGAGCTACGGTACCCCTGACATTTTATTTTATGATCACGGCAGTCTGATGGGTAGTTATTGATCTCTGCCATTTTTAAGGATGAACAGATTCAGAGAAACTTATGTGACTTGCACGAGGCCACGCCCCTGAGCAGGGAGGGCACAGAGGACTGGCAGTCATCACCCAGCGAGTCTGGGCCATTCGCCAGACCACATCTGCTGCCGGAGCACGTGGGGCCAGAGAAGCACGGGCTCTGAACTCGGGCTTCCCTGCCGTGTCCTGCTGCCTTTTCCATCCTGAGTTGTGAGCCTGCTGTATCGACAGATGAATGTGGTCTTAAGGTTAAGCAAGTATTCATTGCCTGGAGGGAAAACCCACAAAGCTTTAGTGGAAGTTGCTGGAAGGCTTTACCAAGTAGAAATACGGAATTTTCCTACTTCCTTACAGCTGTTGGTGCTGCTCCGGGGCCTTCTTGCTAAAAGCCTCAGAGAAGGTTCCATTTCCCCCACAGGAGCAGCTGCAGGAAGCGCCTGATTAGAACAGTGTTTATAATGCACCAGAGGACCTGTCCTTGAGCTTCATCCCAGGGAAAATAGCCTCCACTCCCATTCCCCACCCCCACCACCCCCACACTGGCTTGGAGGTTGGGGAGCCAGTGGCCTGGGATGAGTCGTCTCCCGGGGGCAGCCCCTCACCTGAGCTGCTGCCCCTGGTGGTGGAGCTTGGTCAGCTCAAGCCCAGCAGGAGTCAGGGCCTCTGGGAACCGGTGCCTGCCCTGGCAGGGGCCACCAGCTGTCACAGCAGATGGTCCAGAACACCGCCAGCCCAGACTCCGACTGAGCTCATCCTCCTGAGGAGACAGATGAGCTTGAGCCCTGCTTGCTGTGGCCTGGTGACCACACGCGGTGAGGCTCCGGGAATGAGAACCGCAGGGTCTCCAGGCCCCATGCATCATCCCTGAACCCTGGCCCTGGCTCTGTGCTGCCAGCTCCTGCTCTGAGGTGGAAAGCGGCATCCTGACCACCCGTGAGAAGTGGGAGGGTCTCCTCCACCCCAGCCCCAGTCGCTCTGAGGGTCACCTGCCTCAAGAATCCCGCACTCCCGCCCTGCTGGGCCCCAGCCTTCCAGCATGGGTGGCGGCCACTTCCCCCTACCCAGGATCAGCCCCTCACCCATGAAAACGGCTAAGAATGTGGCTGGATTCTATGAACAACGCTCGTGAGAACCAGAGTCTTGTCATTAGCTTGTTTCATCAGATTCCCTCTTACCTGAGGAGCTGCCTTCTCACTCACCTGAGTGCCCTGGAGAGAGCAGGTGTCTCCTGCTGTCATACTAGCGTGGTTGGTGGGAGCGGGATCAGGCACCTCCTTGTCCTTCCAATTTGACCTTCCTGCCCTGACCGACATGCCAATGCAACAGCCTCAGCAGCCATCGATTTTCCTTAAGTCAAAAGCCTCTAAACAAAGACTACAAATTAGCTTCACTTCTCAAAGGTCTGGCTTCACTACAAACACGTTCAGGGACAGAACTCAGCCACTGCGCCTCTGCGGAGGAGCCTGGAAGGGGGGTTATGGCAGAGCTGAGAGCAGCCAGGCCCCGTGTTCCAACCTGGAGCAGAGACCAGAGCCCTCGCAGCCCAGACCCGCTGCTCAGGGAAGTCAGGGCCGAACTCAGCACTGACATCAGCGTCACTTCTTCATCACACACCGTCTGCTGCTGCCTGAGAAGTCAGGCGCCTATGCCCTGGGGCACCCATACCCCATGTTTTGAACCAGAAGGTAAAATGTGGTGCTGGGTCTTATTCGCAGCGCCTGCTTTTCTGCTGCGTCGATGGTCAGCGGCTGCAGGTTGAACCACGGTGAGTTCCTGCTTTAATCCCTTACTTGTTGTTCATGGGCCCTGTGTGTGGGGAACGGCGGTGTGGGCACGGGGCGGGGGGGGGGGGGAGGGCGGGGGACGGGAGTGTCTGAGGGGCCGATGGAGGGCAGTGCGGCCGCCCACAATTTGGGATTGGCTACAACTCCACTGTGTGGTTGGATTGAGCTGTGCTGGGAGCAAGGTCTGTGTCTGCTTCATTGGTTTCTGGCACAAACCCTGGAAGAATGATATTCAGGTTTGTTTCTTGGCCTTTCCCACGCTGGGGCGTCTGGCTCTGGCCCAGGCAGAAACCCTGGAGCTGGAAGTGGCAATTCCAATGGCAGCAGGGGCATCACTCGAGCGTGACAGGCCTCAGCTGGGTCCCCAAGGTGCCACCAGAACCCTGGTGAGGGCAGGATGGCCTCCCACGATGCTTCAGTGTCTTCTCCCATCATCTGCCGTTACCCTGGTCAACTTCCCTGGGGTCACCCAGGGCCCCTCCAGTCCCCAGAGATGAAGGTTTGCAAGGCTCCCCTGGTCCAAGTCAGGTCCCCGGGCCTGTGACCACCACAGAATCGCCACTCGGAGGCGGTGACAGTGACACTGACGATGTCCTACTCGCGCCATGAAAAGTGAACCCAGGGTCTCCCCCCATGGCCTGAGAACTGGTCCCTTCAGTGGCGCATCCCTGGAGCCCACTGATCCTGATGCGGGACGCTCACCCTAGGCTGTGGCTCCGGGTCCTTCCCCAGCACAAGCCACGCTTATCTCACCAGCGAGTCAGGACAGAAATCATTTTAAAGTGGGCTGTGCAACCTAAGAATAAATCTCAGCCCATGGACTTTACAACCCAGAAATGACACAAATTCCATTTGTCTTTTCACTAAGAAAATACCGTCTGTGGCAAGAGATGCTGATGTCGTATGTTATTACGTCAACCCAAAGTCGTCTCTCTCACTTAAGGCAAATATTTTTTTTTGGAAGCCATGGTTGGTGCCTGTAAACCAAGTCCATCAAACAAAAGAGCAGGTTTTTAAACAAAAGGTGATTCTCCAAGGATGAATCCAAACAGCTTGCCAAATGCACCCTTCTGATGCCATCTGCAAGGTGGTGCTGGGCCTGGCTGTGTGTCCAGTGGGTGGGTGAGCTGTGGCCCAGCACTGAGGGTCGTGGGCTTGATTCTCAGTTAAGGGTACGTATCTGGTTGCAGGTTCGATCCCTGGCCTGGTCTGGGCACGTGAGAGAGGCAACCCATCCATGTGTCCCTCTCACGTCGATGTTTCTCTCTCTCTCCCCCCACCCCCCCTCTAAAAACCAATGGAAAAAAATACCCTCCGGTTAGGATTTACAGTAAAAGGCAGCCTCCTGTAACAGGAGAAAAAAGAAACTCTGAGATGCGCTCGCTGTGAGATAGCCCAGGTAGGAAATCCGTGGAACTCTTCACTCTGGGACCCAGGACGGCTGTTCACTGTTCTGAGCCTCAGTGTTACCGTCTGGAAGGTGGAGATGACAGAATCTACCCTGACAAGTTGTTTTTGCGTTATTACGTGTGTTTTTTTTTGGTTTTGTACCATTTCATCCCAACAACATTAACTTGAGCACCACTGAGCACAGATAATAAGACCAGGTCCCTGGTTCCTCCGCGGGAGGAGCGTCCGGTCCCTGATCTCAGTTCCTCGTCTGTGAAACGCAGAGTCAGTTAGCTCATTGATCCCATCCTTTCTAGCACTCACATTCTTTTTGTTTTTGTTGTTATTACTCAAGGATGTTTTTCCATTGATTATTTTTCTAGAGAGAGTGGAAGGGAAGGAGGGGGTGGGGAGGGGGGGAGAGAGAGAGAGAGAGAAACATCGATGTGAGAAAGACACACTGATTGGTTGCCTCCTGCTCACGTCCTGACTGGGGCTGGGGATTGAATCTGCAACCCAGGTTCATGCCCTTGATCATGAATCGAAACAGACCCTTCAGTGTGCAGGCCAGCGCTCTAACCACTGAGCACCCAGGCCAGGGCAAGACTGCCTTTTTATTATCTTTTTTCTTTTTTCTTAAGCAGAAAACTTTCTTCCAAAGAAATCAATGATATACTCCTAGAATGAAACTTAGGCATACATCTACTTAAAATATAGAACCAAATGGAACGTCTAGAACTGAAAAATATAATACCTGAAAAGAAAAAATTCCTTATGACCTTGGATTAGGCAATGGTTTCTGAGATGTGAAACCAAAAGCACAAACAACAAAGGGGAAAACTAGATAAATCAGAGTCTATCAACACTGAACACTTCAGTGCATCAGGGACGTGGACAGGCAGAAGGAGAGGAAGCAGGCAGAAGGAGAGGAAGCTTCTGCATGTCCCTCGGACCAGAGGCTGTCTCGATTAGAGCCTGTGAAGGAGACTGGAATTCTCCTTCATAAAGAGGCTGCTGGCCCAGTTAGCAGAGCACGGGTTACGTCCCTCTCTAAGTCACGGGACTGTTGACAGCAGCTGGTGTAAAGTTCTTGTTGCTCAGCCTGTTTCTGTGGAATTTCTGTCTCCTGGTTTTGGGTGTTTCCTGGTGTCTGTGTGTCTCATGACTTTTCACGGAGTGGAGCACGCTGTGGATTTGATGCTGTTGAGAATCTGAATTTTTCAAATTTCCTTAAACAGTTTGGGTTTTGTTCTGAGAGGCAGAGAATGTACTGGCCGGTCAGTTCTGTGCCCTGCAGGCTGTGTGGGGAGTCCTCAGAGCAGATGTGGGACCATCACCACCCCGCATACTCCAGGGCTTCAGCAACTGGCCTGCTCCTACCCCCGCCTGGGCCACTGATATCCACAATGCCCTGCTAGTGACCCTCTGCACACAGCTGGCCCCGCCCAGTCACCTTGGGCTTCTCCCAGGGTCACAGCCTGCCTCAGTGAAGACTGTTGTTTTGTGTATTTGTCTGGGTCTATCTTTCCTAACAGGGAGGGTCTGAGGACTCATCACAACGGCCAGAGTCAGCTGGATTAAGTGCTACTCGATGCTTGCGTTCCTTTAGGGGCAGAAGTCGAGGACACCTAATAAAATTAACAAGACTCTTAATGTAGTGTGTTTCGTAGAGAAACCTCAGGTTTATTTTAACAAAGTTAGGCCTTTGTATTTTTTTAGAAGTTAAAAATTCGGTAAAACCAAATAGTGTTAAACACAAGGGATATCTATTCGAGTTAACCTCACACTGTTCTACTAGATCAGATGGTAATGTTTTGAAAAATCTTGTAAAATTCTTATTGTATAGCTGCAAAAGTTTAGAGCTTCTGATATTCTTAGTTCAACTTCCTGTCCTTTTGTTGTTGTTATTAATCCTCACCCAAGAATATTTTCCCATTGATTTTTAGAGAGAGTAGAAGAGAGGAAAAAAGGGAGGGGGGGGAGAGAGAGAGAGAGAGAGAGAGAGAGAGAGAGAGAGAGAGAGAGAGAGAGAGAGAGAGAGAGAGAGACTCATGTGAGAGAGACACCTCAATTGGTTGTCTCCCACAGGTACCAGTCCAGGGCTGGGCATCTTCCTGCAAACCAGGTATGTGCCCTTGACTGGGAATTGGACCCTTCAGTGCATGGGCTGATGCTCTAACCACGGAGAACACTGGTGAAGCTCAATTTCCTGTCTTGATTGGCATAATTTGCCCTGCTTCCTCATGCTTTCATTCTTTAGACAATCTACTAGGACTGCCAAGGGGACAGAATATAGACTCTTTGCCAAGTCCCTTGCAAACAACTCCACTGTCTCTTGGCTTTAAGCAAGGGAAGTCGGAGTCTTAATCTGATCCTTGTCAAACTGTGGAGGAAAAGAGCTGTGGAGCCATCCACTCACCATCCTTTTTGAGCTCCCTTCTGCCATCAGGGACCGTCACCTGTCCAGTCTCTCTCCACCTTGTCACTCCCCAGGCTCGCTCTGCCTATGCTTCCTCCCTCCGGTTCTAGAGCGAATAGCTGGTTCAGGTGAGGCATGGATGCCGAGGCGCCTTGGACATCCTGGGAAGCCTCCCTAAAATGAGGAGCACATGTGACAGTAGGGCTTTGGGCTCTCCGTCTCGAGTGGTGAGAACTGCGGGGGACTTCTGAGCTAGCACAAAAGGTATTAGAGGCAGGAACGCGTCTTTCTCCAGTGAGGGTCCCCGCCTGCCATTTACGCAATGCTTCTCATTTATTCTAGCCTAAGGCCAATAGTGTCTATGGTGATATCTATGCACTAGTTCACTCCCTCCTCATTTGGAGCTATTCTGTACCATTTCCCAGATCCTCACAGGCGCTTACTTCACCTCCCTCCATGCACTGAGCCCGAAAGCTCTGCCCAAGTGTCTCCCGTGTGAATGAAGCAACAGTCCTGTTTCTGGGGAACCAGGAGGAAGTACTCACTAATGATCCCACCAAAGGTCCACCCGCCCAGTCCGTCATCTCAGGAGCACTGTGATGATGATGGGTGGTTAGGAAACTCCTTGCTTACGGGGCTCCGAAGGTGCTTTGGCAAGGACCCAGCTTTTCAGGCGCACCCTCGAACTCGATCAAACGAGAGTCTGCAGTGAGAAAGTAAGAAGCACGGGGGGTGGGGGGGGGGGTGATTCTTCTCTAATCCAACGCAGGCCTGGGTTTTGTGGGGACCCACAATGTCCTCTGCCCTCAGCATCCTCTCTGTCCTCCTTCTGTTTTCTTTCCCACAATGTGGACATCACTACCCTCCATCTCCAAGCGGTGCCTGTGATCTTCTCTCACGGGACCCTTCTCTTTGAGCACTTGATTGGTTCCCTCTCCTCTGCTGACCGCTTCATATTGAATCACCTGGAACTCAAGTCTGATGCACCTTCTCGCTCCTGTTGTACCTTATTTCTGGAGGAGCTTATCCAAGCCCATGGTCTTGTAGATCATCTGTATGGGGATGGTTCGCAATCTTGTGTCTCTGGCTGGGTTTTCAACATGTCCATCTGACGCATTTTGTACTCCTCACTCCGTCAAAATACTACTCCACATCCCCGCAGCCTACCAAAACCATTCATGAACCATAGTTTCCCATCCAGGAACTGGCACTGCCAACTGTTCAGTTGCCCAGATCAGAAACCTTGGAGATGTAATCCATTCTTCTTTTCTATCACACCCCATCTAATTTGACAAGTCCTATTAATCTCATCTTCAATCTATGTCCCCAGTCAGTTCACTATTTCCACCCTCAATGCCACCTGCTGGTCCTCGCCACCATCATCTCTCACCTGGGCCCTGATGTATGTCTTCCCTTCTGTGCTCCATCTCCACAAGGAAGCAGAGGGCCCTGTAAAGTCTAAACCTGTCCTAGGCACTGTTTGGCTTCTGTTTGGACACCTCGCCAGGGTCTGCAGGACACACACCTGCTTAACCTACCAGGACCCTCTGCCCTGTCCTCTCCAGCTCCAGCCATATTGCTCCTCTTCCTCTTTCTCCAGTGGGCCAAGTTCATGTCTGCATTGCTGACATTTCCCACTGCTATTCCCTCTGCCTGGAACGCGCTGTCACAGATCTTCATGTGGCTGTCCTTCCCGTCACTCAGTCAATTCAAACGTCACCTCTGCAGAGGGGCCTCCCCCGCCCTCAGCCGCACTGTGTCCTCCTTCTGCTTTATTGTCTTCCAAGCATGGATCACCATGAAGACGTTAAGTGGGGAAGGAATGTGAATTATCATTTCAGTTTCCCCAGTGGAGTACAGAAGGACTTGCCTATTGTGTTTAATCTTCTGAAACCTGGGCTCAATAAATATTTATGAAGTATATTTTAATTTTAAAAATTGAAATATTCAGTCTTAAAAGTGGGTTTATTTGTCCCTGTGTTGCCAAGTAGCTGGTGTGCATAGTAATAAAACATTTGAATTAAGAATACAAAGTCTTGAAACTTAGCCAGAACGTGGGCATTACCTAGGGTGGCCCTGAGCCTTCAGTGGCCCATCTATTGGAGGCCTCACCACTTTCACAGAGTTCATGAGATGATCAGATGAAACCGGCATTGGGACTATGAAGTGAGAAAGCCCACGTCGATGTTTGGTAGTGGTTGATGGTACATTGCAGTAGCTGCCTGAGAACCTGTCTTGGCAGAGTCTTGCCATCTGTGCTGTCTAATGTGGTGCCCACAGAGCCAGCACCATGCCTGGCACACGTTACACAGTCAGGAGTGTTAGTGAGGGAGTGGGGAAGGCTACTGGGGTGAGCATGGGAGAAGGGCTGGAAGGGGTTGGGCATGGACATGGAGCCACATTTGCCCGTGCGGTGGGATCTCATCCACTCTCCAGCTGGTCTCCACGCTCCAGCCTTACTTTTCCCCTGAACATGCGGGATCCCTCTCTGCATGGGGCTCACAGACAGGCAGCCATCCCTGTGCTCGGAAAAGGTAGAGCGGCTCACCAGCTTCGTGAACTAACAGCCCACGTGTCTGGCTTTTCAATCGACTGGTTGCCATGACATCCCCTTACTCACACTGAGAACCTTCCAGGCGGTTCCCGTGCTGAGGGCGTGGCATGGCGGCAATATGAAGGCAGAGTGTTTTGCTCGTTATGCTCCGAGGAGGTCAAGGTGAGCTCGCACACGGAGAGCAGGGCCGAGGACGTGGCATGTGCAGAAGGTGGTCCCGGGCAGGAGAGTCCTCAACCATGAGGACCCTTTGGGGATAAGAAATGGCTGCTGAGGGCATGTCCACCACTTCAACCTCTCCGTCACCTTCTGGTCCCTGCAGAGCTTCGTGCACAGCCCTTAAAGCATGCCAGAAGGCGGACATGTGGGCAGATGCAGGAACTGGAGCAAGCAGTGTCAGCTGATCCTGACGTGGATGAATAATGCAGATGCCGCTGTGTTTGTGATGGAGGAGGCACACATTTAATAATAATAGAGAGGAGCGTGGCTCTCGCCGATTGCCCTCACAAGCCGGTGTCTTCGGGCTGCACAGCTGAGCCTGTGCCGGCATCTAGCATGCCCGTCTTGTTAAGAGTTTATCCTTTTTAACTTCAATTTTGTGAAAAATGTAATGATGGGAAGAGGAAAACAAATATCCTATCAAAAGCCAGACTTTCCTTGTTCCATCAAACATTTATCTGTCTTGGCCATTTTCTTTTGTTTTAGTTTTTCACTTAATTTTCAGTGCCAGCTTTATATGGAAGGCACGCAGTGGGACTAGCTTCAGTAGCCAACGCACACAGTGGGAACAGCTTCAGCAGCCAATCACGTTCCTACCGAGGTGTCCCCGACAGGCAGGAGCACATACAAGAAGCTGCATGGCTTCTCACACTCCCTCTTCTGTGAACACAGCATTGAAACCTGCGTAAGAGGAAAGCGTTTATAAGGTGGCTTCTCCAGATGCTGAGGATGGCGTGCTTGTTGACCTAGTCATGGCTTATAAGTAATGACCCCAAAATAGCTCTTCTGAGCTACTGCTTTTCCCTCTTCATGAAACCTGGATTGAGCACCCATTGCCGAGTATCATCTATGATACTCAATTCAATTCCATCTTTTTAGGGTCACAGGAAGCCTCTTTCAGGAGCTCCTCTAAGAGTCCAGGTGGCCTTTACCTGCTCTGCTCCTGTGGAAACCACACTCAGCATGGTGGCTGGGTGTCACACAGAGTCCCACAGCACCCTATCACCTGTCCACAGAGTGTGTGCATCGTCTGTCTCCACGGCTCTCGCTGCCACAGCCTGGGCTTCAGTGAAACCTCATGACCTTTTACACACACGCACACGAACACACAGACGCGCACACGCATGCACACACACACCTACACTCATACACCATCTCTATGTTCTAAGAGGCCATGACCCAGGGTTGGTTTTGATCACATTTTGAATTCTATAATCACAGGTTTTTAATTTTCTTCAGATGAAAATGCACAGAGCTTCCCCTTAGAGCAGTGGTTGGCAAACTGTGGCTCGCGAGCCACATGTGGCTCTTTGGCCCCTTGAGTGTGGCTCTTCCACAAAATACCACGGCCTGGGCGAGTCTATTTTGAAGGAGTGGCATTAGAAGAAGTTTAAGTTTAAAAAATTTGGCTCTCAAAAGAAATTTCAATCGTTGTACTGTTGATATTTGGTTCTGTTGACTAATGAGTTTGCTGACCATTGCCTTAGAGCATTAATGTGAGAATGCCAGGGCCGAATGTGGCGCAGGTGGAGATACAGGCAGGGGAGGGCAGGAGAAACATAGGGGACAGAGAGGTGGAAAGAAGAGAGAGTAAGTGGGTAGAGAAGTGGGCCTGTGCCTTTGAACCCATGAAGATTCACAAAAGGCGAGCTGGAATCCTCCTGGTGTTTGGAGAGGCCATGAGGCCAAGCTGGTCCAGGTCTTCTCAGGCCTGTGCCCGAGATTCCCTTGGGGGCGGCCGTGGCGCGGCATCGTCTTCTGTTCGAAGCATTTCAGCGGGTATTCTCTTGGCGCCTTTTCTCCAGTGGTGGTCAGGCCTCTGAAGGTTGCACGGAGTTTAATAGGCGCGAGATAACGACCCCATCCTCTAGGGCTGCAGAGAAACCATCCCGCCCGCGGTTTTAAACAGCTGTGTCATTATTCCTTTTAATTGCATGGGGAACGTTTCAGACAGCTAGGCCTGCAGCTCTAATGCTCCATGTGGTCCCCAGGGCCCGTGGGCACACGGGGTGTGGGGTCCCAGAATATCCTCGCCTGCATCCCGGCGCCTGGGCACAAGGAGGCTGGAGGCAGCTCAGTTCTCAGGGACAGGGACTTGGGCTCCCGGAGGAGGCTGCCTGGTGACCCAGGCGGAACCTGCAAGCCTCCTAGTGCGGCCATGGGAGCCCGGGCATCAGCCATGACCTGCAGGCTGCGGGCGCCATTGCCGCAGCTCAGCCTTCAGGGGAGGTGAGAATTCACCTCCCAGTGGGCGGGTCTTGGAGCCAGGAAAGTTCCCCACTGATATTCCCCCAAGTGAAGGAGACTAGAACAAAGCAGAAACAGTTGTGAAAGGTGACAGAAGATGTGGAGCAGGGGACCCTAGGGGCGGCAATGCTAAGTTTGCTTTTTGGTAGGGAAACAGCAATAATAAATTACAGCAGTTGCCACCAGACCTTTCTTAGTGAGAGAATGCTCTTTGTTTAGAAAAACAATTGGAGACGTTGCTTGATCATGGAAAAGTAGGACGCTGTGGACCCCCTGACACAGTGGTGAAGTTTGGCAGAGTGGAGGGGATGCAGGCATTGCCTCAGGAGTGCAGGAGAGGGGGACAGAGGGGACAGGGTGGGAGGGGAGCATAATGCGAAGGCAGAGGCTGGGAGTGAAATGCCAGGGCGAGGTGGGATACTCCAGCATCGCCCAACACAAGCTGGACACAGGCCCGCTCCATCCCCTGCCACCACCCGCCCCTCCGATGTTAAGCCAAGTCGTGTGGACAAATGCACGCTTTGTCTAGGGCTGCCACATGCGTGTGGCGGGTGAATCGAGGAAGCTGCATTTCACGTTCACTATGGCATGCGCTAGCCTGGCTGGGTGTGCATGGTGGATGGAGAGCAGGAGCAGGAAGAGGAGCTCAGTGGGGAAACGCGCTGGGAGCTCAGAGAAATCCCAATGGGGGCTGTGGCTTCTGGGGGAGAGACCCAGGGCTGGGGAGAGCCTGCCTGCCACCTGGTTTGGTTTACACGTGGTTTGTGGCATTGACAGCTGTCTCCTTCTCAACTCCTAGCCCAGGGGTCGGGGTGGGACCCTTCCGCACCTCCTCCCCGTGGGGCCTCTGGGCCGAGCACCGGGCAGTCGTCTGATTATAAACCAGGATTTCCTGTGGCTCCACTTGGCAATGGACTATTCTCTGTATTTCTTTATTGCTCAGGACTCCAGGAGTCGACCCTTCACAATCCCAGGATGCCTGGCGTGGATGGCACCAGTCCTGCCTCTGACGTAGCACAGCCACATTCACCCCAGCACCTCTGTCCTCAGAGTCAGGTGGGGCTGGGCCCAGTGCTGGCACTCGCCGGCAGCATGACCCACACAGGAGGTAACACCTCCTAGAGTGGGTTCCAGAGACGGATCTGCACACACCATGCACACACTCAGACACACACAGGCACAGTCACATGTGTGCACAGCATACACAAACACACATGTACACACACACATTTCTTCAGTCTCTATTCCCCAGCTCATGGTAAGGGGCAGGAGTCTTCATAGCCGCTGGCACCACTGAGCTGGCAGGGCTCTGCCCTGTGGTTGAACCGATATGTATTGCCTTTGGACTTTTACACATCAGATGGTGGGATTGCAAAGATGGACACTCCTCCAACAATATTTAAAATGTTTATTTATTTATAATTTTATCCCTCACCCAAGGATCTAAGTTTGTTGATCTTAGAAAGAGGAAAAGGGAGAGGGAGGGAGGGATGAGGGAGGAAGGAAAAGAGGCGGGGGGGGGGGGGGAGAGAGAGCGAGCGAGCTGTGAGAGAGAAACAAATGCCTTGTCTCCAGAAAGTGCTCCTACGGGGAGCAAACCCACAACCTGGGTAAGTGCCCTGACCACCTTTTTGTTTACGGGATGATGCTCCAACCAACTGAGCCACACCAGCCAGGGTTCCTCCAATAATATCTTAGATTTTTTTAATTAGTAAAAAATGGAGAAAGTGATTAGGGAAGATGTGTCTGTCTCCAGTTAGAAATACATCCAAACAGTTATTAGTCGTCAGGACTGTCCAGGCCCCTGTGGTGAGTCAGGCTAAGTCCCGCTATGTTCAGTGCTTACCTGGGGCCTGTGCACTCCGCGGCTCTGGGAGCTCTGGTGCTTACATTCACGCAGCCTGCCAAGGAGAAGCGACACTGCCTGGGTACTTTTCTTCTCAGCTGCCAAATGCTTCTTTAAAAAAAAAGCGCAGAGGAGAAGGAATTATGGGAGCAAATGCGCTATTTATCATTTGTATTAAAAGACTAAACCTGGTAAATAGTTCAGCCATCAATCGAGGAGCTGTGTCTGTTGTTCGGCGCTCAGCTCAGAGGATGTGATGAGTTGACATGTTTATGTGGCGCATGATAGGCATCCAGACCACTTTCATGTGTATTATTTTTCTTGTCACTCACAATCATGTTGCAGAAAGATTGATGGTAATGCATAAATCACCCTGTGTACTTACAGACTGGGCTTGTTGGAGATGGGACGGATTGACTGGTTGGTCAGTTTCCTTTCTCCCTTTAGGCCAGCGCTCATCAGAACACCGCTCTCCAAACACAATGCTGGAGAAACAGGCTGCAGGATGGCTTTAAAAATGTTTTGTTGGTTTTTAGAGAGAGAGGAAGGGAGAGCGAGAGAGAAAAACATCAGTTGGCTGCCTCCTGCACCTCCCCTACTGGGGATCAAGCCCACAATCTGAGCATGGGCCTAAACCTGACATTGAACCGGCAACCCTTTGGTGCACCAACTGAGCCACATCCGCCAGGGCAAACAGTCTGTGGGGTGAAGGGTTGGCTATGAGGGGTGCTGCATTGTTGGGGAAAACATTGCTCTGGGAATCAGACTTGCTTCCTAACTTCCATGGTCGTGGACAACACTCTGACGCACCTGCTATGACTTTGCAGTGCAGCTCTGGTCCAGGGTTAGCTGGCCGACTCACCTAGGTAAGGCCCTGCTGGTACCTGGAGCACAGCAGCCGGCTGTCTCGTGAGCAGATCTGCCGACACTGTCTTTACTCTCTTACTTTCCCAATAAAGTCTGTAGGAGAAGCTACAGGCTGACATTTTGCAATATTGAGGTTTCAAACTTTTAGTTCCGTGCACAGGAGTGGGAGTCCTCCAGGGTCAAGTCCCCACCAAGGGCCCTTCCTAGACGACACCCCACGGAGACTTGCAGGTCCTTGGTGTCTCATATCGCTGAAAACCCTCCCCCAGGGCTGGCCAGGCTCCAAACGCAACGGCCTCTGTGATATTTCATTTTAAAACATTATTTTTAATGGTGGCATGTTGTGAGCCAATGAGAGGCATCTCTTTAGCGTCCACATGAGTTAAAATCAATATAAAGTTTGAATTCAAGACAGGAGAAGAAAGCTTGCCAGGGCCCCTCCACGTCACGGCGGGACTTGCTGTTGTCTGTTCTTGTTTCGTTTCATTTGGGAAAATAATGCGAGAGGTTAGCAGTGAGAGCTTTGAAATTGGATCACGATGAGGGGTTGTAAAGGGAATTAAACTACAATTACTTTTGAGAATGTAAATGTGAGGCAGCATCTTTATAATAATACTAGCCTTTCCCATGCTGCTCACTCATCTCCCATCAGGAGGTGGGAGGGGCTGGGTGGTAGGGGCTGGTGAGAGTGCTGGTAACAACTGATCACAGGCGTGTCTTTGTAGGACACTTGTACTTTAAACATTTTCACCTGTCCTTGGCCTCCTGGGCCCTCCCAGGTCCTGTGTGAGCACATCATTGTCAAGCATGTGATAGTGTGTGAAGGGCTGTGGGACCCGTCTCCCTCATTCCACCAGACCTGGCCTCCAGTGGGTGGTCCCGCTGAGAGGGGACTGAGGGAGGAGGAGGAAGAGACAGTGCGCACCCAGCTCTGCTGCCCTTACTGCTGCATTGCCAGAGCAGCCAGAGTTCCCATAAAAAATGTCAGCCCTGGGCGGTTGCTCAGTGATTAGAGCATCCACCCTGGCACAGAAAGGTCTCAGGTTCAATTTCCGGTCACGGGCCCGTGCCTGGGCTGCAGGCTCAATCTCCAGCCCCAATTTGGGAACATGCAGGATGCAGCTAATCAATGTGCCTCTCTCGTGTCGATGTCTCTCTCTCCCCCTCCTCCCTTCTATTCTCTCTAAATAAAATAAAAAATCAGTGGAAAAATTGAGGATTAACAACAATAAACTACATGGAAGCCTTCCTGTGGGGAGGGAGCGCCGAGAAGACGTCACTGGACCGCGGTCTCCATGGGACCTGTCTGCCTGGAAAGGCCCACCTGTGTCTAAAGGCTCTGGCTTTCCCTCCTTCTTGCCGGCCTTTCCCTGTTTTCTGTGCCAAAAGGACTTCTTCATCTGCCCGCCATGCTCAGGTGCTCGGGTTTGGACCGATTCACTTTGGCTCTCCACATCCTTCAATCAGAAAAGACAGCGCCTCCGCTCGCTGTCCTCTGGCCCATAAATCCCCCGCTGGCCGCCCCTCTTCCCACCCTCACCCTCACCAGCACGCGCTGCTCTTCACCTAACCAAGCTCTCTGCCCACCTCTCTTTCAGGCCGGACCTCAGTGTTTGGTGTCACAGATCTCAGTTATGTGCTCTCAGCCCTTCGTCTTTTCCTGAAACCCGATGGAATGTCTTCTCCCCGCACCCTCTTCTTACTGGGAGGAGTGTGCTTTGAACAGTGTTGGTTTTCACTATTTCTGCAGAGCGTGAAGGCTTTTACCTGCCATCTCTCACCCTTTCAGCCACACACCTTCCCTCTGAGGACTGATGCCATCTGGGTTTCGTCATTGCCCGAGTCCCTTCAGAGGACGCTGTCCCCGCAGCCTCTGGTGCCTTGGCTGGAGACCTGGATCCCAGGCAACGCCCTCCCACTCCGCTGGCCTCCAGTTAGAGATGAAAGTGGTTTCACTGGACTCTGGGGGTGACACTTCTAGTGGCGTTTTGTGCCATTTCACCCTGAATTTCCCAGGAGGCTGTGGTGCCCCCTGTTCTGTGGCATTTGAACCCTTTGAGGCCACCCATGGAGTCTCCCTTTTCCTCGCTGAGCTCCTCGCCTCTTCCCTCCGGAAACTGCACTTCCCTCTGCGCCAGCCCCTCGCCCTCTGCTGCCCACCTCCTGGCGCTTTCCCGCTGTCTCTGCCTCCTGCTGCGCACGTGCCCTTGCCCCCATCGTGCATCACGCCTCTGCTGGTCCAGCAAATGGACACTTCTCTCACCCCCTCCCTCTCTCCCTGCTGTCTCTTGGGCTCCCTGGGTGTGTGGCTTTCCCTTTGTTATCTTAGCACATGAGAATCCCCCCTCCCTCGGAGCTCTGGCCTCAGCCTCCTTCTCTCACCAGCTTTAGGACACTTGCTTGTGCCTGAAACTCAGAGTGCAACCAAATGTTTCTCTCCACAGGCCATGACACAAGGTACTGCTGCCCCATTTTGTTCCATTCTCTCGGCGGCGCGTGGCTGGATTTTGTGGAACGAGACAGGGCTGCACAATCCCTTGCCCTGCCCAGAGGGTGTGCCTCTGACAGCTCCTGTTAGGTGGCCATGTTGGACTCTGTGTCGCCTTGCACACCGAGGCTCAGTCTTATGAGGTGCCAGACTCCTTCCTCAGGCTCCTCTCAGGACGGCTCTCCCTGAATGCCCAGATGTCTGTTCCCCGGCCACAGTCACTGTCCTGGAAACTGCCCCTAGTTTCCTTGTCAAAGACAACCCCATGGTTAGATATTATTAATTTATTAGAGGCCCGTTGCACAGATTCATGTACCAGTGGGGTCCCTTGACCTGGCCTGCAGGGACTGGGCCGAAATCAGCTCTTTGACATCCCCTGAGGGGTCCCGGATTGTGAGAGGGCCCAGGCCAGGCCGAGGGACCCCACCGGTGCATGATTGGGGCCGGGGAAGGACTGTGGGAGGGCTCCAGGGTGTGTCCAGTCCCTCTCGCCCAGTCCTGATGGGCCAAACCCCAGCAGCAAGCTAACCTACCAGTCGGAGCATCTGCCTCCTGGTGGTTAGTGCGCATCATAGCAACTGGTTGAATGGTCCAACAAACAGTTGGACACTTAGTATAATAGGCTTTTATTACATAGGATCTAAGCCAAAACAGCCATCATGCTCATATGTCTTTAAAAAACAAAAATTTATGCCCTGGCTGGGTAGCTCAGTTGGTTGTGCCCAGGTTGTGGGGTTTGATCCCCAGTCAGGGCACATATAAGAAACAACCAATGAATACATAAATAAGTGGAACAACAAATGGAAGCTTCTCTCTCTCTCTCTTACTCTCTTTCTTCCTATCTTTCTAAAATCAATCAATAAACACTTAAAACAAAACTTATGTGAACCTGACTGTTTTAAATGTTTCTATTAATCACTAATGAACCAGTATAAACAGATATCTTGTGTATTTTTGTAACTATTTTTTCAAAATAATGCTTTTCTTTTAAATCAGATGTATGTTATTTTATATATTTAAATATGTTTTGAGAAAAGAAACACAGGCTTTACCAGAGTGTCATAGGGTTTCATTTCTTGTCTCATTTAGACCTGAGGAGACAAAGAAAAGTCTAGGATCTTTACCCCAAAGAGACATTTTCCTCATCTTTGCTCTTCTCTAAATTGTAGGGTCTCAGCCCCTATTCTCTTCAGGATGTATCTCTGCTTCCTCCAACCCGCAGTCACTTTCTCATGTGAAACAATTGGCCTTTTCTGCCCTGTACATGAGACCATCCAAGCACACCAGCACTATTGCCAATCACAGCTGACCTGACAGCGTCCCTGTTTAGGAAGTGATTTACCCGGATTATCTCACACAGTCGTTGAATCATTTGCTCAGAGCCCTACCAGTGAGGAATATGGAGTCTGAATCCAGAAACTCTGGCCCTAGGATGCTACTACTCTTTCATATGCTATGTACCCATTTATTTTTAAATTGAATTTATTGGGGTGGCACTGGTTAACAAAATTATATAAGTTTCAGGGGCACAGTTCCACAGCACATCATCTGGACACTGTTTTGTGTGCTCATCACCCCAAGTCAAGTCTCCCTTTATCACCACATACCCCCATACCATCCTCCACCTCTCCCCACCACCCCCATCCCAAGCAGTCACCACACCACCACACTGTTGTCCATGAGTTTTTTCTTTATTTGTTCAATTCCTCACCTCCACCTTCCACCCCTGAGCCCTACTCTGATAGAACTAACAAGCAAAATAGATACAGACTCACAGGTGGAGAGTTTGCTGTGTACTCATTTAAATGTCTTTCTTCTGCTTTGTCCCTAGAATGTGCACACACCTGCAGTTAAGAAAAAAAATGTTCTCTCTCTCTCCCTCCCTCCCCTCATTCTCCCACCCCCTACTTCTGTTCCTTTCTGTCCTCCTGCCCTGGGATTGGCCCTGTGGAGATTCTTGGATGCCTCCTGTCTCCAGGTGAAGAAGGACAGAGTAAGGCCTCTTTCATTGTCAATGCTCCTATTTAAATTTGCTGTGAGCTGAGACTCCTGCCTACAGTGGCCCCACAACCTGGCTGAGAAGTGACCATTCTTTATATTGACCACAGGGCCCCAGCATTTCCTACAAGGCTTTACATCTTCCCCACGAGGAGGTGACCTGGCCTCTGCAGACACTTTGTCTCCGTGTGTCTTTGGTGCTGTTATGTTTGTCTCCTTGAATGATTCCATAAGCTAAATAGCAGTTGCCGTATTCCTTGGTTGATTCATTTTCTAGAAAAGTAAGAGCCCATTTTTGATCACAGTTTAAAAGAACAAAAAAACAATGATAACTCAATGTATATCCTACATCCTCGTACAAAATACCTTTTTATTTGGTACAAATAAGAGCAAGCAATATTTATTACGAATGGCTGCTTCTTCAATTCATTCGTGTATGATATGGTTTCTAGACCTGCTTGCACTTTGAAAGTAGTTGATTAATTAGAGTTCATTTACAGGCACCAAACAGAATAGTGTCTAGAGACACTTACCAGAGTCTGTCTACCAAGGTGGCGTTGGGAGAAAGTTCACCGAGAAGATCACCATGAGGATGTGCATCTGTAATTCCAGGAATAATGTTTATAGCTGAATCACATTATGGCTTCTTAACCGTGGGGCCAAGTGAATAGCCCAACTTTTTTTTATGTAACTCTTGTCAAGCTGTATTTGTTCCTACCCAGGAACTGTGCAATCTTATTTTTACATGATTGGTTGTACCAAGTCCAGACCCTGACCATGCCTTTATGTGCACCCTGCTACTGTCATTGTCCTCTACTCTATAGCCATGGTCCCTGAAGCAAATGTGTGAATGTTCCTTTCTCCTTCTCAATTCCTCTTCTTCCCCCCTGCCCCCCTCACAGAGAGATCAGTTGTTTCTCTTTTTATCTGTTTTTTATTTAATTCAAGATACAGTTTGTTTTGGAGCATGGCATCCATCACTCAGCTATATAAATGATGAGTCCACTCTTACACACATTATCAGTACACATAATGTCAAGTGATCTAAAATCATGAAAGTAGCCAACGACGGTCACTAAGTTATCTTTGCAAATGTTTGGCCATTGTTTGAGTCTTCCTTCACTGACCTTGGCATTTGAGATCCATTTCAATATTCTTACCTCCATTCTTCTTTCCCTTCCTTCATCAACATACTTGGAGGATGCTCTTGTTTCATGAGTACTCATCCACCAGATTGGTTCATTTTTATCAATGGTTGAATCCAAATTCCTACCCTCATCCAATTCAAATGGAGAGAACTGACCATGTTTCTGAAGCTAAAACATGTCCTCAGCTTCAACTTGATCTACTCCTAGACCTTGGTTTCCTGCTAGAGCATCCTTCCTCCCAATCTGAACCCTCTGGATTCAGCCCACTTTGGGGGCTAAGATTTCTGAACTTAGGCGTCTTTCCCAGTGTCTACCTTTTTGGAGGTAAAGTCTTCACCCTTCATTTGTGGAAATTTGCTCACTATCTAATCAATGAACAATGCATTCTTCAATGGCTTCAGTGGACAATGTCCTCTTCTAGGCCGTTCATGAATGATAGTGGAAGGCTCCATTAGAAAAGTATCATGGTGTGGTCAAGAAATGGGTTCCCTTTAGGACTTGAAAATAGATCACTAAAGCCAATCAGGTGCACTCTGGAATTCACCTTTGATATAAAACAATGATATAATAATTACTTTGCTTTCAGTGTTAAATCATGGGAATCATCCATTCGTTACAGATCCTGACTAGTAGCACCAGCCTGGAGTGATGTCTCTCTTGCACTCCTTATTCACTTTATTTCCTCTCTGCCCCACATCAGAGGACAAAAAGTTTTTCCTTTTTTCCTTGTAGGAATTACTTGTGATGATGGTAGTAAAACTAGGGATTGAGGCATCAGCTTCTATTTACTAGTACATCTGTT
Source organism: Corynorhinus townsendii (assembly GCA_026230045.1). NCBI lineage: Eukaryota > Metazoa > Chordata > Mammalia > Chiroptera > Vespertilionidae > Corynorhinus > Corynorhinus townsendii. The sequence goes on along the minus strand of JAPDVU010000004.1, from coordinate 104,777,950 downwards.
TCATCTCTATGTACAGGTAACCTTTGCACAACACAGTTTGAACTTCTTGAGTTCACCGATACATGGATTTTTTTTCAGTAAATACTGAAAGGGTTTTCTCTTATGATTTTCATAACATTATTTTATCCATCTATATATTATATAATACATATATAAAATATGTGTTAATCGACTGTTTCTGTTATCAGTTATGCTTTTGGTCAACAGTAGGCTCTTTGTAATAAGTTTTGTGAGAGTTGAAAGTTATATGTGGGTTTTTTATTGCATGGGGGGTGGGGGGTGGTGGTGGTGGTCAGTGCCCCTAACCTCAGTGTTGTTTAAGGGTGAACTGTACTAATAATCTAGCACTAGATTCCAATGAGGAGGCGATACTGCTTGGAATCTAGAGACTCAGCAGGCACATCAGAAAACTCAGTAGAAATTATATCCGAAGGCTAAGGAAATCAAGAAGCAATTTCTTTTAGAATAATACTCAAAACTATGATATTGTTTTGTTGTCTCTTTCTTAGTTTTTCCAGTTCAAGGTTGATTTTCTGTCAGTCTTGCTGCAGACATTCAGAAATCCCTAGGCTCAATGAAAACGCGTGGTAATTGCAGAACCAGTGAGTGAGCTGTGCACAAGCTGTGTTGAACTTGGAAGAAAGACAAGAGAGGTAATTGACTATGGCCACCTTTGACTCTGGCAGGTCCCTGAGAGGAACGCTTTCAGTCTGTTTACATTCCTGAATCCATATTCCATGCTAGTGTTCTCAGGTGTCATGGAACAGGACCAGTGTTTGAAGCACTAGCAGCCGTCTCCCAGGACCACATGCCAGGCTCATTCAAAGGCTCTGCCTGCAGCCACATGTGTTTTTCTGAGGCTCACAGGTAGCCCTCCAAGCGGATTTTCACAGAGTTGTTTTTAAAGAATCACAGATGCTGTAATAAAAACAACACTTTAGAAACAGTTTACTGGATGAGAACATTAGTGATTAAACAATTTAAGCATTCGGCACTGCAGGATTATTTCTCTCCTCCAATGGACAGGAACTGTGCTGGATGTTTGCTATGTGCAGTGAAGGAGATGGAAGCAGTCCTTCCTATCAGGGAGTTTGTCCTCTGGGGGACGAGACCCAAGGGACCACCTGTCTGTCTGGGAGGAGTCCAAGGTGCTTGCAGGAGGAGAATGCCCACAGGGGGGTGGATTTTTCAAAAATTTCTTTATTAAAAATACTAAAGGCCCGGTGAATGAATTCATGCATGGGTGGGGTCCTTTGGCTTGGCCAGTGATCGGGGCCGATGGAGGCCATCTTGCCCAGTCCCGATAGGGGCTGATTGGGTCTGGCTGGCCAGCGGGGAGGGACCGCAGGAGGTTGGCCAGCCATGGGAGGTTGGCTATGGGAGTGCATTGACCACCAGGGGGCAGCTCCTGTGTTGAGCATCTGCCCTCTGGTTATCAGTGCGCATCATAGCAACCAGTTGACCAGTTGTTCGGTCACTCGGTCACTTAGGCTTTTATATATATAGACTAGAGGCCTGGTGCACGAAATTCGTGTGCTTCGGGGGCGTCTCTCAGCCTGGCCTGTGCCCTTTCACAGTCTGGGAGCTCTCAGGGGATGTCCAACTGATGGCTTAGGGGAGCAGGCCTAAGCTGGCAGTCAGACATCCTTAGCGCTGCCGTGGAGGTGGGAGAGGCTTCCACCACTGCCGCTGCGCTCACCAGCCATGAGCCCGGCTTCTGGCTGAGTGGTGCTCCCCTGTGGGAGTGAACTGACCACCAGGGGGCAGCTCCTGCATTGAGCGTCTGCCCCCTGGTGTTCAGTGCGCATCATAGCAACCAGTCGTTCCACTGTTTGGTCAATTTGCCTTTTATTATATAGGATATTTTTATTGATTTCAGAGTGGAAGAGAAGGAGAGAGAGAGAGAAGGAGAGAGAACATCAGTGATGAGAAAGAATCATTGGTTGGTTGCTTCCTGCATGCCCCCGACTGGGGATCGAGCCCACAACCCAGGCATGTGCCCTGATAGGGAATCGAACTGTGACCTACTGCTTTATACATTGATGCTCAACCACTGAGCCAAGCCAGCCAGGTCAAAATTTTCTTTAAAATCATACACTCATGGCATAAGTAACATGACCCACCACAGGATCCTAGTTCGCAGTTTCTGAAAGGCACTGTTGTAGACAATATAGCATCTTTGTATTACTGGTGTCTCAGTGGTCACTGACCAGAGCCCCTCCGAGCAGACCCTCAAAGAGTGTCTTCCTGGAGACAGCCTCTATGAGGACGGACTGTAGATAAGAATGGCTGAAGTGAATTTTCTTTTAATTCAAACACCTCCTTTGTATACCAGACAGTTCCTTGTATGAACTTGAATTAGACATGTATCTTCTTATGAAGGAGCTGTAATGGGGAGATAAGACATGCCCAATCGTTATAAAGGCTCGACAGTGTGTTGTGAGTCAATGAAGGAGTAGCACAGGGTAAAGAGTTCTGTGTTTGATAAAGCAGGTACTTATAGACATTAGGAGGGTTCAGCAAGGCTAGTAGTAACTTCTACAAAATCATGGAAGGCCTCTGGGAGGGAGTGGCTTTTGAGATGGGCTTTGAAGAAAGGCTATGATTGTGCCAGCAGGAAGCTCCATTTCACAGCTTCCTGGGATGTGCTGTGAGTGCGTGAGCTGTCAACATGACAGCAGAAAGTGTCCAGAACACCAGTGGGGTGTCCAGATAACGTGGCACTCAGACAATCCTGGGTCAGAATACCAACTCTTTAACACCCACACCCCAGGACTTTACAATGATTAAATAAGAGGATGTGTGAAAAACGTACAATTATAATTCATTAACAAACCCTTTGTGGATCAAAAGTTTACAAATAAATTCACAGTTCATTTGGAGTGTCCAGTGGACCTATTAATATCCTAGCTTCCCAGAACCATTGTGTATGTATATAAACACATGCGTGTTTTAAAATATGACTGAAATTAAGTTGTAAAATTGAGTTTTCCAAATTAATGAATAGCTTTTCAAAGAGCATACAATTCATATTATCAACCCAATCTAATTCAGGTCCCAGGGTTAGGAAAAGCAGACCTTGGTGCACATCTTGGTCCTTTCCAAAGGCACCCAGCCCCGGCAGAGGGAGCCAGAGTTGTGGGTTGCTGATAGCTCCTAACAGGGTACTCAGGGCCAGTCACAAATAGCATTTGACGTTGCCCTGCACTACAGTTTGGGACTTGTAGCAGATCTACCTAATAGACAGACACAAACTCAAACAGGCAGCCAAAACGGGGAGATAAAAAAACAAGCCCCAAATGAATGAACAAGAGAATTCCCCAGAAGAAGAGCTAAATGAAATGGAGATAAGAAATTTATCAAACTTAAGAGTTCAGAATAATGATGGCAAAAATGCTCAACTGCATGATAAAAGATACAGTAATCATCAAGAATGACACAACACTAATAAAGAACACAGTGGAAGGAATACACTGCAGATTAGGGGAAGCTGTGGATTAGAACAGTGAATTAGAAGACTGAGTAGAAAAAAATAATTAGAGAACCAAAAAGAAAAACAGAAACAGAAACAAACAAACAAAAAACACAGGAGGACAGCTTAAGGGAGCTATAGGACAACACAAAATAACAATATTTGCTATTTGCATCATATGGTTGCCAGTAAGGGAAGAAAGTGAGCAAGGGATAGAGAATGTGTTTGAAGAAATCATGGAAGAAAACTTCCCTAACTTGGTGAAGGAAAAGTCATACAAGTTTAGGAGGCACAGAGAGTCCCAAGCAAGAAGAACCCAAACAGGCCCACACCCAGACACATCATAATTAAAACGCCAAAAAAATTAAAGACAAAGTGATATTCTTAAAGGCAGCAAGAGAAAAGCAATTTGTTACCTACTAAGGAGCTCCCATAAGGCTGTCAGCTGATTTTTCATCAGAAACTCTATAGGCCAGAAGGGAATGGCATGAAGTATTCAAGGTAAAGAAAAGCAAGGATCTGAAACCAAGATTACTATATCTAGCAAGGCTATCATTCAAAATAGATGGTGAAATAAAGAGTTTCACAGACCAAAAAGAAGGCTTAGTGAGTTTGTCACCATCAAACCAATATTGCAAGAAATGCTAAAGGGACTGCTGTGATGAGAAGAAATATATATATATATATATATATATATATATATATATATATATATACACACACACACACAGAGAGAGAGAGAGAGAGAGAGAGAGAGAGAGAGAGAGAGAGAGAGAGAGAGAGAAACAGGCACAGAGAATTAAAATGGCACCCTAGCCACTTTGACTCATTGGATAGAATGTCAGCCTGTGGACCAAAGGGTCCCAGGTTTGATTCTGGTCAAGAGCACGTACCTTGGTTGCAGACTCCTCTCTGGCCTTGGTTCTGGTTGGGGCTCATGCATGAGGCAACCAATTGATGTGTTTCTCCCACATCAATGTTTCTCTCTGTCTTCCCCTCTCTTTTCCATTGTCTCTAAAAATCAATGGAAAAATACCATTGGATAAAGATTAAAAAGAATAATAAAGAATTAAAAGGGAAATAATTAAGTACTTACCAATAATAACCTTAAATGTAAATGGATTAAGTGTTCTAATCAGAGGACATAGGGTAGCTGAATATATATGTGAAAACATGGCCCAAATATATACTGTCTACAAGAGACCTGCCTCAGAACAAAAGACTCACATAGGATGAGAGTGAAGGAATGGAAAAAAATTTGTATGCAAATGGAAACAAACAAAAAAGCGGGGGTGACAATACTCATATCTGACAAAATAGACTTCAAAATGAAGGCCTTCACAAGAGACAACAAAGGTCACTACATAATACTAAAGGGATCGATCCAACAAGAGGATATAACCCTGGTAAACATATATGCACCCAATATAGGAATACCTAAATATATAAAGAGTCTTCTGGAGGACTTTAAAGGAGAGATCGACAGCAATACATTCATAGTAGGGGACTTTAACACCCACTAACATCACTGGATAGATTTTGCAGACAAATAAAAAAGGAAACAGTGACTGTAAATGACACACTGTATCAGACAGATTCAATTGACATTTACAAAACATTTCACCCCAAAGTTGCAGAATATACATTATTCTCAAGTGCACATGGGCCATTCTCAAAGGTAGACCACATGTTAGGAACAAAACAAGTCTCTACAAGTTCAAGAAGACTGAAATAATATTAAATATCTTCTCAGATCACAATGGAATGAAATAGAAATCAAGTACAGCAAAAACACTAAAAAACATTTAAATACATGGAGGCTAAATAGCATGTTTTTAAACAACAAATGGGTAACCCAATGAGATCAAGAAATAAATCAGAAATTTCCTGGAAACAAATGAAAATGAATGCACAATCATCCCAAATCTCTGGGACATAGCAAAAGCAGTTCTGAGAGGGAAGTTCATAGCATTACAGTACTACCTCACAAAGCAAGAAAAATTAATAATAAATGACTTAACTGTACAACTTACAGAATTAAAAAGAGAAAAACAATAAAAGACCAGAGTAAGTAGAAGGAAGGAAAAATATTAGAACAGAAATAAAGTACATAGAGCCTAAAAAAACAATACAAAAGATCAATGAAACCAAGAACTGGTTCTTTGAAAGATAAACAACATTGATGAACTGTTAGCCAGACTCATCAAGAAACAGAGAGAGAGAGAGAGAGAGAGAGAGAGAGAGAGAGAGAGAGAGAGAGGATTCAAATAATTAAAATCAGAAAGGAAAGTGGTGAACTAACAACTGACATCACAGAAATACAAAGGATTGTAATCAAATACTATTAGCAATTATATGCCAACAAGCTGGACAATGTGGATGAAATGCACAAATTAAAAAAAAAAAAATCTTCCACACTGAATCAGGAAGAATGAGGAAACCTGAATAGGACAGTAACAACTGAGGAAATTGAAGTAGTAATCAAAAAACTCCCAGCAAACAAAAGCCCTGGTCCCAATGGCTTCATAGAGGAGTTTTACAAAACTTTTAAAGAAAAACTAACACATATCCTCCTCAAGTTATTCCAAAAAAATCCAAGAGGAAGGAACACTTCCAATCTCTTTTCGTGGGCCCAACATTACCCTAATTCCAAAACCAGATAAAGACACTACAAAGAAAGAGAATTACAGGCCAATATCCCTGATGAACATAGATGCTAAAGTCCTTAACAAAATATTAGTAAATAAGATCCAGAAATACATTAAAAATATCATATACCATGACAAAATGGGATTTACTCCAGGGATGCAAGGCTGGTACAATATTCACAAATCAAAAAGCGTGATACATCACATAAACAAACTGAAAGACAAAAATCACATGATCACATCAATAGATGCAGAAAAAGCATTTGACAAAATCCAACACCCATTTCTGATAAAAATCTCTCAGCAAAGTGGGAATAGAAGGATCATACCTCAACATAATATAGGCTATATATGACAAACCTACAGTGAACATTATACCCAATGGGCAAAAACTAAAACCATTTCCCCTAAGAATAGGAACAAGACAGGGATGTTTGTTTTCACCACTCTTATTCAACATAGTACTGGAAGTTCTGGCCACAGTGATCAGACAAGAAGAAAACATAAAAGGCACCCAAATTGGAAAGGAAGTAAAACTCTCATTATTTGCAGATGAGATGATATTGTACATAGAAAACCCTAAAGACTCCACCATAAACTACTAGATTTAATAAGTGAATTTGTCAATGTAGCAGGATACAAAATCAACACCCAAAAATCGGTTACATTTTTATACATCAATAATGAATTCTCAGAAAGAGAAACTAAACAAGTAATCCCTTTTACCATTGCAACAAAAAAAGTTCAGATACTTAGGAATAAACTTAACCAAGGAGCTAAAAGACTTATACTTAGAAAACTACAGAACATTGAAAGAAGAGGTAGAAGATATAAACAAGTAGAAGAATATACCGTCTTCATGAATTGGTAGACTTAACATCATAAAAATGTTCAGACTACCCAAAGCAATCTACAGATTCAACGCAATCCCTATTAAATTACCAATGGCATATTTCACAGATCTAGAACAAATACTCAAAATTTTTTATGGAATCAAAAACTCCGACAGCCACAGCAATCTTGAGAAAGAAGAACAAACTTGGAGGGTTCATAATACCAGATATTAAGTTATACTACAAAGCCACTGTAATCATACAGCCTGGTATTGGCACAAGACCAGACATATAGATTAAATGGAACAGCAAAGAGAACCCAGAAATCATCTCAAGCCAGTATGCTCAATTAATATTTGACAAAGGAGGCAAGACCATACATTGGAGTAGACAGTCTCTTTAATAAATGGTGTTGGGAAAACTGGACAGATACATGCAAAAAAATGAAGCTAGATCACCAACTTACACCATATACAAGAATAAACTCAAAAGGGATAAAAGACTTAAATTCAAGATGTGAAATCATAAAAACCCTAGAACAGTGGTTGGCAAACTGCGGCTCGTGAGCCACATGTGGCTCTTTGGCCCCTTGAGTGTGGCTCTTCCACAAAATACCCATGGCCTGGGCGAGTCTATTTTGAAGAAGTGGTGTTAGAAGAAGTTTAAGTTAAAAAAATTAGGCTCTCAAAAGAAATTTCAATCGTTGTACTGTTGATAATTGGTTCTGTTGACTAATGAGTTTGCCGACCACTGCCCTAGAAGAATCCATAGGCAGCAAAATTTCAAACATCTCTCATAGCAGTATGTTTTCAGATACATCTCCTAGGGCAAAGGAAACTAAGGAAAAAAATAAACAAGTAGGACTACATCAAAATAAAATGCTTTTTCACAGCAAAAGAAACCATCAGCAAAATGAAAAGGGAGCCCACTGTGTGGGAGAACATATTTGGCAATCATACATCTGATAAAGGGTTAATATCCAAAATACCGGTAGATAAGGAACTCATACAACTTAACAAAAAGAAGACAATAATCCAATTAAAAATGGCCAAATGATCTAAATGGACTCTTCTCCAAAGTGGACATATAGATGGCCAAGAGTCATATGAAAAAATGTTCAAAGTCACTGATCATCTGAGAGATGCAAATCAAAACAGCAATGAGGTATCACCTCACACCTATCAGAATGGCTACCCTCAACAAATAAACAAGTAACAACTGCTAGCGAGGATGTGGAGAAAAGGGAACACTGCTGGTAGGCATGCATACAGGTATAGCCATTATGGAAAACAGTATGGAGTTTCCTCAAAAAATTAAATAGGGAACTGCCATTTGACCCAGTGATCCCACTTCTAGAAATACATCCTAAGAAACCCAAAGCACCAATAAATAAAAAAAAAAATGTATGCTCCCGTATGTTTATTGTAGCTCAAGTGCCCATCAGTAGATGAGTAGATAAGTGGATGAAAAAGCTGTGATACATTTACACCATGGAATACTATGCAGCAGTAAAAAAGAATGACCTCTTTCCCTTTTAGACAGCATGGAGGCGCCTGGAGAGTATTATGCTGAGTGAAATAAGCCAGTCAGAGAAAGACAACTATCACATGATCTCACTCATATGTGGAATCTAATGAACAAAATAACCTGATGAACAAAATAGACCCAGAGACATAGAAGCAAAGAACAGATTGTTGAATCTCAGAGGGAAGGCAGGGGAGGGTGGATGGGTGGAAAGAGATCAACAGAAGAACTTGTATGCATATAGGCATGGGCACAGACAATAGGGTAGTGGAGGCCTAAGGGGCGGGGGCACAGGGTCAGGGTATAAGGAATCAATGGGAGGAAAAAGGGGACATATGTCATACTTTCCACCATAAAGGTTTAAAAAAATAAAATGACTAAAACAAATTCATGTTCTCAAAGAAGATTTGTGCAGACTCAGCCGTTGAAAAGCTGCTGTCCATGGTCCTAATTGTATTTCCTATTTCCTTGGAAGGGTGTCAGCTATCATAGCACAGCCTCTAGTCTCTGAATGTCTTCTTATCTTAGGAGGAGGAGGGGGAAGAGGAGAAGGAGGAAGAGGAAGAGGAAGCAGAGAAGGAGGAGGAGGAGGAGAAGGAGGAGAAGGGGAAGAAGGAGAAGGAGGAGGAAGTGTAGGCAAAGGAGGAGGAGGAGGGGAAGGAGGAAGTGTAGGCGAAGGAGGAGGAGGAGGAGGAGGCCAAACCCAGCTACTCCGTGTCATCAATGCCAGTTCAGTATCCCACCCACTGAGGACCAAGGGTGAGCCAGGACCCCTTCTCACACACAGACCTCTTGTCCCAGGAGCCTGCATGAGATGCCTTCCTCCACGATGAAGGGAAATTTAGCCCATTATTCCCCCACCCCAACAGGAATATCTCAGCCTTTAACAAATGAGAGGCATTACGGTTCATTTACTGACTTGACATTAATATTTCTGGGAGCACTTCAAACATTTATGACACAGAAAGTTTCCTTTTCATAAACAACAAACATCTTCTGAAAGGTGCCTCATTTTCTTGATTCCTGAGGGCAGACAGGGTGGGGTGCAAGGAAGGGCCACCCTCAGTCTGCAGGGCTGAGAGGCCTGCATTCCTGAACACCTTCAGCACCCCAAGTGGCTGACCAGGCTCCGAGCTGCTCTCCCTCCCTGGGCGCCAGCCCAGCTCCTCCACAGACTCTGTTTTGTGGCTTTTGTGTTTGCAGTTGGGCGAGTTCATCAGGGAGCTGTCAGAAACAAAGCTGAGGAGGGTGGGGTCTGCTAGGCTGTTTGAAATGAGGAGGATGCCATCAGGGGTGCTGTGGAGCGGGGGAGGGCGGGAGGGAGAAGGAGCCAGACTAGGAGTGATGTCTCTGTCTATGTCCCTCGTGTCCTTTCCTTCTCCTGGAACAAGGCAAAGACCCAGAACACCCAGGTCCATCAGTCCAAAGAGGCTATGAGATGAAGGGAGCGCTGTCCGCCTACTGCTTCTCACTTTGCTGCCAGCTCTGCACGCTGCTGGGCCTGCCTTTGACCAGCAGGTAGATAAGCACCGAGGGAAGTTCACATTCAGAGGAACTTCAGGGGCGCCCCTCTGCAGGCTGGGTTAAGACTCCAAGGCCTCGCCCCTCCCACGTGCGAGTCCAAAATGACTTCTTACTTTGTGAACTAATAGAAGCATGTACGTTTGCCAGTGCCAGGCTCCATGTGCCCAGGACAGCTGCTCTGTCTTCCTGTGCTTTTGATCCTAACTCTCATCCCTGGTGCCCAGACAGGTGCTAACCCTCCTGAGGTTTGAGGCTTGGGGTCCACTCACCTCCTGGCCCCCAGCAGCACTGGTAGAGGGATCCAAGCTCTTCCGGCACCAGGTGGGGCAAGCCTCGCCTCACAGGGCCTGCTGCGGGCGCTAGGTGCCTATGTGAAAGCCCTGGCATGGGACCTGAGCGCCTCGCTGGTTTAAGTGGGTGAAGCAGTAACTCTCCGCCCGCCCCTCCTGTTGTGGATGCACACACCTTGGTGGCCGTGGGGTCCCTGCATAGAGCCTCTCACGGGGCAGTGTGCAGCAGGAGGGACGGGAAAGGCAGCAGGAGCTCCCACTTCAGAGGTTTCCTCTGGCTCATAGATAGCAATCAGCAGCAGGCAGAGAGCATTTTTTGGATGGCACCCACGCTTTTCTGAAGGTGGGGTACATAGAAGAGGTTTGGTTCCCCCCAAATAAATTACTGGGACTGCCCAGAGTGCGTATGGTGGGGGAGGCTGATGGCGTGAGCCTCACATTGTTGGGGGGAAAGTCGGTGCCTCCCAGGTCCAAGGGCTTCAGTGGCGAAGCCCATGGTGTCCACTGGGGACAGTCATGGCTGCAAACCAGTTCCTAACAGGGAGGGGCTAAGACCAGGGTTTGTGTCTCGGGGTGGGGGGGCGCTGTTGGCTGTTGGGACTCTGGGTCTATGTGTTCACCAGCATTGCTTTTCCTCTCGTGGCCTCAAGTGGTCGCAGCAACCCTGAGCCTCAAACCTTCTCCCAGCTGAGCTCAGAGAGAATGGAGAGGGGGCGTTGCTGGGGGCGAGATAGGGTCCCGTTCTCCCTCTCTGCTATCAGGGAGGGAAAATACTCTTCAAATGCCCAGAACACAGTTTATATCTTCAGCCAAGAGGACACCCTTAACCTGAGGGCAGAAATTCTATATTGGTGGCAAAAAGTGAGAAGGGATGGTGGGGTGGAGGGATGGGGGTATCCTTGGGGTAACCCAGGGAGGATGGTCACAGTTCTTATCATGAGAGTGAAGGACACATGTAAGGATATGCATACAGAAAAAGTTCACCTCATTTCCTCTGGAAAGCAAACAAAACCTCTATTGGCTTCTGCAAAGCTCATTCAGTGAATGATTGAGTTATTTCTCAGGTGCCATGCAGTGCAAACCGAGGGTTACTTGTAAGTCAGTGACCCATGAGCAGCTAGCTCTGTAGAAATCACCGCTCCTGCATTGAGCAGTCGGGTCCCCCTGTCCTATCTGGGGAAACGGCAAGATCAAGGTCACAGAACTGGAACAGGTGAGGGCTCCTCACCATGAGCTTCTTCGACCTCTTCCCCTCTAAGGCCCCCAGTAATGGTGGTTTTCCCCTCAGAGGTCAGTGACAGAAGGGGCCTAGTAAAAGTCTATGGATCATTATTTTGTTTCTCATCCTTTAGCTCTGGGCCCAAAGATGACCATTAATGAGCTTGAGTCAGAAATCAGGGGCTGGATGTGGCTTTGCTGAGAAGCTGGGCAGGTCAGATAGACGCCGCCATTTCAAGAGGCTGCTTGCATCTTGTGGAAACCTCCAAGCAGCTGCTGTCCTGGGAAGGTGCTGTGTGCAAGGCCTGGCATTCACAGGCTTCAACTGGGAGACAATAAAATGCATTTGTAATCAGTGGACAGAATATTAGGCTGGTCCCTATTTCAAGCTTTCCATGCAAGCAGCCATCATGCACAAGTGGACCACTGAGTGTCTGTGGGGTAGAGGTAACTTACATGAAGTCTTATGCTTTGCCTCAGCACACTCCTGAACGCTGCAGTCTGTCTCATAGTACATTTGGACTGGATAGTGTGTATTATTTTTCTCAGAGTAAATCATGCATTCAAGAAAGACATTTATCTTATGGATTTGTCTGTCTCAATGTGGAAGCTCAGAATTTATGTAGATTACCCTTAGCCACTTACGTCTCATTTGGAGTTGAGCTCGAGGCTGTGCCTGATAGCAGAGCTCTGAGAGAGACACCCAGGGGCCCCTAGGCACAGAGTGAACGCGGCCTGTGGTGCCACAGGGTGCGGCAGGGTGGCTAAGACACCTCCAGACCCTTGAAGGCATTGCTCTGTCCCTTTTTCTGTGAAGAGTGAAAAGTTCTGTATAAAGGGTGCAGTTTGGGTATTGTTGGATTGTAAGTAAATGAAATGTCAGTGATTGTGGGTGCCATACGGAGGCTCGAGGTAATGCCCTCCCCCACCCCCACCCCAGGGACCTAAGACACAGCAGCAGGAACCCACCTCAGCCTGTGGGAGCAGACAGCCAATCTGTGTCTGCTGTGAGGGAAGAAGACTGCTCACACTGCAGGCTCATATGACTCATGGATTCATTTAGTCAACTGGGCGATTTCTGTTTACCTGTCAAGCAAGATAGAAGCATAAGTGATTGTTAGGCTCATTACTGCTTTGGGTTCCAAATTACAACGATTTCAAATGCAATTAGTAACATAGACAAACCCCTCTTTCCCCTTTATGTGAAGGAAATTGTTCCGTGCTGGGTCTGCTAGAGGGAGAGAGTCACCGTGCACCATGGATTTAATTGCCCGCAGGATCCAAGGAGCGCCTTCCTCTCAGCGTGTGGCTCCTGCTGCAGTGTTTTCACTGATGATCCACGGCCTCCCTGGTCTGGCCCCCCGCCCAGGCCCCACCTGGGCTCTGCACTGGCACCTTAGACGGTGTGCCGACCAGCCTCAGGCAGATGCCTGTGTCCTGGCCCAAGGGAAGCCTCACACTTCATATGTAGGCCCGATTGTGTGTGCTGACAGCAACTTGTAGATATGAAAGGTGCTGGTGGGGCAGAGTGTGTTTAAACTTCAAGAAGAGCTGTTGAGCCACCTAAAGTAATGTGAGCCCATTTTTCAATTTGTGGGTATGGTCCATGGACATTTGGAGAAAATCTTAACTGACGGCGAAAAAAAAAAATAATGAAATGGATTCTATAAGGAACATTTTAACATGCCTTAAAGGAGTAGACTCAGGAAAATTAAGTTCATAAAAGTCAGTTCTCAGCTTAAATGTGTTTATTAACTTCATTGATTTTTAATTCATGAGAAGGCTTTTTATTGCATTAAAAAAGCAATGAGGATTTTTAATGAAATCAGTTATTGAAAGTGAGGCTTGGTTCTTCTTGTAGTCCTGCAGAGCTCTGCCAAGTTGCATATACTGTGGCAGGAAGGGCGAGGCCTTGGCTACGGTGCAAGGTCAGTGTCTGGAGGTCAGCCCTACAGGGATGGCGTTTAGCTGTGACCACACCTTTGGTGTCCGCTATGTCTTTTCCCTTTGGTCACTATCTTCGTCCTGAGATGAGCCTTCACCATCTCAATTCAAGGGCGAAGCAGCATTCTGAAAAGGTCGTGTGGAGACCAATGCTAGTCCATCCTATCCGGCGTTGAATGGCCTGTGAAGATGCCCTCCATTTAACTCAGGAAGATGGGCCTTGTGCATGCTCAGAACCCATCCCTCGGGGAATCCTTGCTAAGCACATGCAGCTGGGAAGCCATTTCCCAGCAATAGCAACATTTCAGGGCCTCGGGGGTCTCCTTAGCACCACGTGGAAAGGCTCTCGCCGTTGTTCTGGGGCAGTGATGCACACTGTGTGCCCGCCAGGCTCCCCTGGGCAGCCTCTCCCGCGTCCTGGCGCAGCGGGCCTGGGAGGGCCTGAAGCCTCCTGCCCACCAGCTCCTGCCTGGCCCTGGCCTGCTGGTCCGGAGCCCACTGTGAGGGCGTCAGCTTCAGTGGCCGAAACATGGGCTTGGGCCCCTGCTTACCGGAAGTAGGGTGTTATGATGAACACATTTGTGACCTAGTGGTTTCTAACAGTCTTTTCCTAATAAAACTAGCACGGGGGTAAGTGTAGCAAAATGAATAAGAAATTGAGGAAATGGCATTTATTCACAAAAGGAAGGCACTAGCACTCTGGCCGGGTCATGGTGGTGTCTGTCCTGATTTACGGTGGAAGCATTGACTGTAATCTAGGAAAGTGAGGACTGAGTTCCTTTTAATTCATCTTTTCATCCAGAAGGTAGCAGGGGGCTGGCACACAGTGGGCATCCCGGTAGCTCCTGCGGATGCGGGTGAGATGCCTGCAGGCAGCACTGGCATGAGCTGCTCCGTTCCGCACATGTGGATGGATGTGGGTCTTGTCTTAGGGAGCTCATGACACGAGCATATCCTATAACAAAGCAGCCCCACCCCGGTGGCTTGCACAGCAATATTACTCCCGGGCCCATGTTGTTGTTGAACAGAAACACCCAGGAGGCAGGTGGCCCGCTCCTGCCTGGCCTGCCTGGGGGTGGCATCCGGCACCAATCCAGCCTCCTGGTGGGCGCCCTGCTGTGGTGAAGAAGCCCGTGTCTCTCTTCGTGTTCCCAGCCAGAAGCAGGAACCAGCGTGTGGACCTGGGGCCAGAGCCCTGACTTTCTTGTGCTCCTTCTGACGGCAGCCCTGCCTTTCAGGGGTCACGAGCCTCCCCAGCTTTCAGTTCTGCCTGAACTAGTGGTGCCCTGTATTCCTTCCTGGGCTGTATAAGGGAGCCCGTAGTGGAATCCGATTTTCACTTTCTGTAACTGTTTCTATTGGCAGCTCATGAGGTCATCACCGCGACAGGATGAAGTGAGTCAGCGTGTCCAATGACCCTGATTCTGTCTGTCCTTTTCTATTCCCTGCTGCTTTTAAGAGAAACCCTCAGGATGGCTTTACATGACATGATGCAAAATAAAAACTCCAAGTGAGGGTCCGACCTAGCCTGTTTCACATTGGGTTAAGGCTGACTGGGCCTGGTATTTCAAACTTCTTACCACTGCCCACAAGAGAGCAGACCAGAGCTTCCTTTCTCCCCCTCCAAGCACAGCAGGCACCCGGGGGGTGGGGGGGGGGGCGGTAAGGAGTGGTAGCACTTTGCAGAGGCCCCATAGGGCCACTGTACCATTGAGGGGAAGCGGTTTAACCGAATTCATTGGCTTAGAGAAGCGTAGCCTGTAAGGGTGAGGAGTTCAGGGGCATCTCCAAGCCGAGCTGCTTTCCTTTTAAGCGAATGTGCTCCATATAGGAACTGGGATGTTCTGGATAACGACTTGTTATGTTCAAATGCTCGCTGCAGACAACACTCTTTTTTGCATCTCACACCCTAAAATCTTAAGGGCCCTTGGGGAACAGCACGGACGCCATCCTTGTACCATCAGAAACCCGAGAAGACCTCCTCTGGGAGGTAAAGGGATTATTCGGACAGTTTCTGATGCAATATTGTAGTAAAAAGTAAGTATTCAGAGAGCAGCAAGGAATTTTTAGAGAAAAAAACAAAACAAAAAGATAGCGTCCTGCTGTTGATCCAGAGCCTGGGTAAGGAAGAGAAAGAGAAGAAAGGAAGATACCAATGGGAGAAAGAAGAAGGGGGTGTGGTCCATTGGCCAAGAGGGGAGGTGAAGAGGCAGAGGACAAATCCCTACAGGAAGGGTGGGGAGGTTCTGACAACCCCCCCGCCAGGCTGGGAATCCAATGTGTTCACTGTGTGGACAGCAGCCATTTAGCTGTATCGATGGCTGTTGAATTTATTGGGGACCAGCTTTCGCCCTTGCATCGTGTGCCCACGCTAGGGCAGCAGTCTCGAACTGCGTGTAAAAGCCAGCGTGGCAGTGACAGTACCAAGATGCAGAAGAGAACAGTGCTGTTGGGGATTAAAATGGGACTTCAGTAATTTCCCAGTATGACTTTTGGTTGGGTTAAAAGAAATGTTTTTTTTCTTTAAAAGGCATCGATCTTTCAGTGTCTGTTTGGAAAGCTCAGAGTGAGTGCACTCCATTCATACTTTAACATTGTGCTTTCTAAAAGGGAGAACAGCCATCTTTTTCTTATACTGGACTTTCCTGTTGGTGGGGTTTGTCAAGGAGTCACACTGCCCAGTCCGCATTGGTACTTACATCTTGGGAAAAACTTTTTTTTTTATGAGAGAGAGAGGTGAAAGAGAGAGCTGGGAATATGCTTTGTATTTATGTACTTAGCACTGTATTTTCTAAAGCTACAAATTCTTTGTTTAATTTCTCCCCATTCAAGGTGGTACTATCTACAAGACACAGTGATGCTAGTGTTTTAGGAATCTCTTCCTCAGAGTTCGCTAAGATGCCACTGCTTGGAGTGAATAGGAATCTGAAACAGGGTCTGCCCTCCTCCCCTGAGAGAGAAGGGAAGTAAACTGCAGGGTGTAATTCTCTCCTGGAAATCAGAAGACCTCGCAGCCAGTGAAAGTCAGGCTCGGGCTGCTGAAGGCAATGTGCTCTGGTACTTCCACCTGCTTAGCTCGCATGGAGACCTAGAAGCTGCCTTCACTGTCGTTTTAAAAAATGACCAGCCATCATGTTTTTGCAGCATCTGCCTAACTCCAATGGCCTGTTGTATTTGTTCTGTAGTTGGCTCCAGGGAAAATAAATACACACTCATACCTAAGTGAGAAAAGGGGTCCGTGGACATGATTTTTAATATTAAGGAATAAAATCTTGATATGAGATGATCCACAAAATATTTTCAAAAATACGTTCATAAACCTGCCCAACATACAGGAGTGGGAACCATTTCAACTGAGCATATTGGAGCTGCTCAGCAGGCGGTGGAGGTGCGACCCCTCCACAGTGCTCCTGATGCGTTAATGCCTACTGCCAAGTTTTGCTGTCCTTCCCAGTATCTTTTCCCTGATTTGGGGGATGGGGTTCTGAAAAGCTTATTGAAGACAATAAGCAAAAAAACGATGCATCATAACCCTTAAATGCCCTCACTGCAATTCTCTGCAGTTGCTGTACTTCACTCATCAGTTTGCTTTTGTGCGTGTGGGACCTCAGATCCCTGACTGTGTAACTAAAGATAGATTGGAACTCACTCACCCAGGTTTAGGGGAAACTTGGAGTGATGCCTGCGTGTTTGCAAACATGCATGCGGAAGTGCACACCAGGTCTCAGCCATCCTCCCACATGAGGTGTGCCCAGTGCGCAGGCGGGAGAAAGGAGCCACGTTGTCCTTCAGTTGGAGGGCCTCCGCGGCCGCATGGATTCTCTCTTCCTTCACGCCTGCCTCCCAGGGGCTCTGCTTGTCCTACCTGCCCCCATTTCTCCTGTTCAATTTTCATTCTTGCTTCTCGCAACACAAAATTGTAATTCTGCTCTCCCTCCAATTGTTATGACTTTTATTTTTTCATTTTCCGAATAATTTTAATAAAGTGCTCATCCAATTGTCTGAATAATTTTTTTGCACTGAAGCCCTTCTAAATTTTATTGTCACTGGCATAGAACGTGGGTTGAGCATAAACCCCTCCAACAAACCATTTTTAAAACTCCCAGAACACACACACATGCACACACACAACTGAATACAACATCTAGCTTTTCTCCCAGCCTCGTGAGGGTGGGGCAGGGCCACGAGGCTACCCCATAATTCCAGATGTGAATTTACCCAATGTAGGTCTGTATCATTCACAGCAATGCACTTGAAACTCCCCAAGGTCGGCGGGGGGGGGGGGGGGGGGATTTTAATTTTGACCAAATTGTAATTTGAGTATTTACAAACTCACTTGAGAATATCATTTTTTAAAGTTAGGGACACGTGTGCCTTTATCTCACATTGAATGTTATTGCTGATACCCATAGATCTGTAAAGTATGGTGATATATAAACTATTTCCATAGATGTGCTACACTTTGTATAAAATATATTAGTGCACAAAGTATATATATACAAATACAAATGTTAGTACACACATTTATGAGTGTGCTCAGTTTGTGTAGTACATACATGCATATTTCATATATGTACATATATATTACATAGGTGAGACCCTCACAGCGTCCACGTTGACTGAAGTGTCTGGATCTGGCCACAGGCAGCAGCGCGAGCACCCCTTTCCTGTCCCGTTAGGAAGGGGAGCCTCCGTGCGGGCACAGCTGGTGGCAGGGGCAAAGTGCATGCTTTTCTGTTTACCTAACGGTGAGGACTTTAACATTTAGTTTTATTCCTCTGCTTCAGAGGAAAGCAGCAGGTGGTCAGCTTTCACCCCCTCCCCCCCCGCCCCCCACCATACTCACCTGTGGTCGGGCATCTGCTTGTAGGGTTGGCCTCGGCCCCAGGGAGCTGCTTAGCTCCAGGTCACTGTGCCCCTTGTTTTCATAGTTTTAAACCAACTTAGCGATTGCACTTTGTGCCCAGTGACGGGAGACCATAGAGGATCACACGGGGTGGGTGTGTAATCAATGCTGATTAAAACTGGAAAGTGCCCACTGGGCTCAGAGCTGGGGGAGCCTGCGGAGGGCTGGTGGGGTCCTGTCCCAGGAGGTGGCATCCCCAGCATCCAGTTTTCCCTCCAGATGGCAGAGGCAGAGGAGACCAGGGCCAGGCAGGCCCTCTGGGGCTTCTGGGCTTGGGCAGAATTGCCAGGCAATGGCCTCGGACTGGGACCCTGGAAGGCCAAACCCAGAGCCTGCAGTAGGGCCTGCTGAGGGGCAGCCCCCATGTTCCAAAAACCAACATAGAAACGGTGGTACCCACGTGGTGGAGCAGGGAGCCTCCCTGAGTCCAGGAAGAGGTGAAGGCAAAGGGTCCACCTTGTCCAGGTGTAGAAAGAGCAGTGATGGGTCTGGTCCCCCCTGTTCCCTCCTCTGGAGTTTGGGGTCAGCCCAGGCTGGCGCTCAGGATGAGATAATCATCCTGGTTTGAAGGGATTCAAACAGGAGGGATGGGGCCCGCACAGGGAGGGGAGAAGCAAGAGTGCCCAGAGCCTCTGTAGAGACAATGGCTCAGATCCAGGAGGGAGAGGGCCTGGAGGCCAGGAGGGAGAAACCCAGCACCCAGGCCAGTTCGCATCCTCCCACACGGGGGCGCTGGCGCCCGCGGTAATGCAGCGAAGAGTGAATGTGCGCCAACCCAGGCGCCCACTACGTCCTCTCTACCCTCCCCAGCCTACCCGGGAGCAGGGCGGAGCAAGCTTTGGGAAACTTGCCCACAACCCAGGGCTTCAGCCTCTGCCCGAGTTTAATGAAAGCCAAGGTGGGCTGGCGACGTGCAGGGATTGGTGGCGGGAGGAGCTTGAGTCGGGTTGCTGGGAAGGCTCCCGCAGGCCCTCGCTGGCTTCCCTGACCTTCCCTTCCCCTCCTTTGAGGCCGCTGACGGGAATGGGTGTTTTTGGAGCGGAGCCTGGTTTGGGAAGGAAGGGGGCGCATAGGAAGAGGAGTCCCAGCCTCCTCCCTCCCAGCCCCATCGTTTGTCCTCCCTGCCCCCATGCGCACCCCAGGGTCCTGGCTGTTGCAGTTTCAAGTTAGGAAGAGAAGCGGGAGGGGGCGCTGGAGGGGTCCAGGCCGCAGCTGCCAGGGATGCGAACGGAGCGCAGCGCCTCTCGGAGGAGAGGACGGGCACCTACGGTGCTGTCCCCAGGTCCCTTACACCCCTCCTCACCAGTGACCTCCCCTCACACGCTCCCTCCCTCCCTGCACCTTGGACTGCCATCTCAGGGGTCCTCAGCGCCCAGAGCTCCCGCAGGCACCCACCCTTAACCGCGCTCCCAGCCGGCACTCATGACCGGCAAGCCCGCCCCCCATCGCGCCCCACATACACTAGGAGCCTGCCCCTCGCGCCACCAGCCCCCTGCCACCCAGGCGCCATTACCCTGAGGGTGGCGGGCCGCGTGGGAAGGAGGGGCCGCTGCCGGGCGGAGCGCGGAGATGCGATCTGGAGGTCCCTGCTTTCTAGGTGGTGCAGACCGGGGGGCCTAGGCAGTTCCCTCCCTTTCCCTTGTTTTGTCTTTTCCTGCCTGTGGTGGCTTCGGTTAGGCTCTTCGTGGCCTTGGGGAGGAGTTGAAAAAACAGAAAGGGAATCAGAAAGAGAACACGCCCCCAGACCCGGCCTCCCAGCCGCGCCAAGGAGGGGGCGAGGAGGCTGAGCCCTGCGGTCCGCGGGGACAGAGAGGAGCGCGGAGGAGCCCGCAGCTGCTCGCCTTCTTTCTCCTCCGCTTTCACAGTGAAGGGTGGGGAGCGAGAACCCCGAGGAAGAAAGCGAAATAAATAGCGAAGCGCCCGGCAGACAGCCAGCGAGCGCGGGGACCCATGGCTTCGCTGTACCAGCGGTTCACGGGCAAGATCAACACCTCGCGGTCCTTCCCGGCGCCCCCGGAGGCCAGCCGCCTGCTGGGCGGCCAGGGGCCCGAGGATGAGGGCGCGGGGCCCAAGTCCCTGGCAGCCCAGGCGCCCTCGGCGGTGCCCCGGGAGCGCGGCGGCGGCGGCAGTGGCGGCTGTGGTGGCGGCACGGGTGGCAGACCCCGGTTCCAGTACCAGGCGCGGAGCGACTGTGAAGACGAGGACGTAAGATTATCTTGGTGGGTGGGGGGCGCGGGCTCGGGCCAGCACGCAGGGAGAAGGGGAGCGAGTTCCCCGTGTCTCTGATGGTCTCAGACTCCCTCCTTTCCCCACCCTCCCTTCCCCCCACTGCTCATGGGAGCATCCGCAAATGCACTCCTGAGCGGGAATGCTGTCGCCGCCGTCCTGGGGCAAGTCTGAGGGTGCCAGGAGTTGGTGGCTTGGGAGAGAGCAGGGTTTGTGGTGCTGCGCCGGGAGCGTGGAATTGGCCAGAGAGGCAGGGTGCGTGGAGGCTGTTGACCGCGTGGGGCTGTGGATCCCAAGCAGAGAATTAGGGCTGGCTGTGCTTACAAGTTGGTCTTTCTTCCCCAATGCTTTAGGACCAGGGCGGGTACAGTCCCACCTGCCAGTCACTGGACTCTGCCTATTGTACCCTCCTCCCCTCCCCACACTGTTCCTCCACAAGCCTGCAGGTCTCCCCTTGCCAAGACAGTTGCCCCACTGCTGGTGGGGGTTGTCCTTAGTGAAGAAATAAATAGCACTGGTGTCCCAGGCCCCACCACCAGTCTTAGGCCCGCAGGTTTTGCTGGTGGGCGTGGGCCTGCCCTCTGCAGTGCCTGGCCTGGGCTGGACTGCCTGAGACTGTGCTGCCTGAAAACTTCTGGGGAGCAGGTTTCCCAGGCTCCTCAGGGTAGGAAGCCGGGTTGCAAAGATTAGATTTGCATGGTAAGTAAATCGCATAGGCCTTAGTAACCAGTGACTCAGGCCGGGCACCAGGGGGCTGCAGAGAGGGATGTGGGCACTGCTTCTGTTGACCATAGGCTACTCATAGGGCCCAGGACAGGAAGGGCCAGAAGAGAGAAAATTGCCCTTTTTTGACACCTCCTCTTCCTAGGGAAAAAATCCCATAGGAGCTCTCAGGCCCCAGGGCTGGGCAAGTGCGGCGGCCCCTGGAGGTGTGTCCTGCTATAAAACCCACCTTCACCCGAGGAGTCCCACCTGGGTGCAGGGCGTGCAGGTTCTCCCTCAGGCCGCAGCCTCTCCCGACATACCCAGGGCCGCACAGGCCTGCACTGAGCCAAAGGCTGTGGTCTTTATCCGCTACGGGTACGTCACCTGCCTCGCTGTTTGGCATTTCTTTTATAGTACAAGGTTATGTATGGATGGGGAGAGGCACTTTTACTGGGACAATTCTGGGGGGAAAACTCACTGAGGTTTTTGTTGTCATTGGTTGCGTTTGTTTTGCTTTATGAATGGAGGACATGGAGACTGTAATAGAGCTGGTCAAAGTTTGTGGGAGATGGAGAGTGGTGCGTGCGTGCGTGCGTGTGTACGTAGATGCAGACAGACACACATACCCTGTACCAGATCTGTGTGAGGTGCTTTATTTTCTTTCGGATCCCTTGCAGACAACCCTGGCACAGGGAGAGCTGTCAGAGAGACGGCCCCTCAGTGGGTCAGGCCTGGAGGGACAGGCAGGGATGCTTCAGGCATCTGATTCAGGGGCTGGGAGCCTTTGAGGGCAGGTTCCATTGGGGTCCGGGAAAATTGTAGAGGATTAAATTACTGAGAATCTTGGAAAAGACAATTGAGCTGCAATGCAGACAAAAATGATGCACTTTTTGCCTTATATCTGACTTAAAACCTTCAAATAGTGTTGCTTGGAGTGAGAACAATGTGCAGTTTCTTCTCAACAGACTATAGGTGTTGCCAGAAGCAAGGCCAGGGGAGCGGTTCTGCATTTTGTTTCACGTGGTCTCCACCATGTCTTAGCCCCGGGCATATATTTCCTTATTTCCCATTTGACATCTGTCTAGAGCTGTTTCTCAGATAAACAAAAGGAACAAATTGGCAATTTAACATTTGCAAATGACTCCACTGGTAGGGCTCTGAAGGCATATCTCCCTTAATGCCATTAAGTCCAGACATCAGTGTTTCCTCTTGGAAATCACAGAAGTGTGTGGTGTGCTGTAGCTTTAAATATAACATATCCCGTGAAATATATATAAACTGAGTAAAAAATGTATGATTAAATCAATGTCACAGGGCTAAACGTAGCATCAATTTCTTAAAACTTTGATGTACTTTTCTTAGCAATTTTTTTCAAAATTGGAAAAGTTAACGTCTAAAATTTTACTCCAAGATAGTTGTACATAGTAAAGAACACTTTTCCTCCAGGAATAGGGAGTAACTAACCTAAGATAAGAGGTACTAGTAAAAGAAACACAGTAGCTATAAAAACTGTTTTTCTGATATCAGCCCTTGTCAAGGAGAAAGAAGAATCTTGAGTATCATTTTACTATCCACACTTAAACTCACAGATAAACGGCTGGCTCATTAGGAACAATTGCCTTTATTCTGTGTACCTAGGTGTCTCCATTTGAAGCATTGACTGGTTTGCAGACTCCTTCCCCCCCCCCACCCCCCCCACCCCCACCCTCTGGCTTAGGAGGGAGCTGTCCGAGGCTGAAGTGTTCTCCGCCTTAGAACACAGACATCCCTAGCAGGTTGGCCTGCCAGCGTGGTCCCGGCCCGAAGGCTGGTGGCTTTATTTGCTCTTCTGTGACTTGTCCATGAGCTGTTCAGGTACAGAAACAGAGTTCCTGCCTTAGCCCCGAGAGGACGACAGCCAGCGTACCTTTAAAATCCAGAGGGCTTCACGTCCTATCAGAAAGGGGGTAGTAAGTTGGAGTTCTTGAGCCCCTCTGTGTGTGTACATATACATGCCTGGATATGGTTGAGAGTGGGTGAGCCCCGCTGAAATGAAATTTAAGGTAGCCACAAGGTCTGGCAGAGGTAAGTCCAGTGATGGTGTTGCATAGTAAGTAAATTGCAGAGCATACACACCTGCACAAATGACACGTATGAGGGGCCTGCCCTCCCATTAGCGCCACAGAGAAGCCTGTTGGGGTGCGTTAGTTCTCAGATGAAGCTTAACTTTGACATAGACATAGAGCCAGGGAGCCTTCTCTATCAGTTTCCTCATAAATCTTAGGTTCATTTAAATGTAAAGTCAATTGCTTGAGCAACCCCTCTAGGAATCAATAGCTATTTTGATTTAAAATTCATTCTGTAGGTTTAAAATAAGTTGACTCTGAAAGGAAAGTTGATGCAAGTGACTTTTAATGCAGTTTAGTCACTTCAGAAGGAATGAACTGAGACTAATTTTAAAATACTAAACTTTGTCATGCCCCGTTCTTGAGCATTTCTTTTTCCCTTTTTATTAAAGTGCAGTTGGCATGCAATATTCCCTCAGTTTCAGGTGCACGTGTTTCTTATTTTTGCGGACCTGGGAGGCCTTGGCTCCTGGCAGGGCCATCGTATTATTGAGGTCACATCGGCGTTCCCATAGTCTTCGTTTTTGGTGAAACATGATTTTCTAACAATAACAGATGCGATGACAACAGGATTTTCAAATGGCAAATGGGCAAAAGAAGGATTGAGCAGGGAATCCCTGTGTGTGATGTCTGTCAGCCTGATAGGGCCGGTTCCATGTCCTTCAGCCACCAGCCAGCCCATCCCCTCTCCCTCTACCTCGTGCTCCTTGGCTAGTGTCAGCATCCTGGCCATTTCTTCCTGGGATTTATCAGCTTTAAGTTTTTTAAGTAGCTCGGCTCCACAAAGATGTTTATATGTCCTACTAGTTTTTCTGTTCCAGGTTTCAGTGTTGTTTTTACGTATTTAATTTCACATTGTCTTCCTAACATACGAGGAAAAGGCTGGACAGTCAACCACGTGCTTGGTGCCATTACCTCCTGACTGGCTGGCAGTGCGCAGGGTGCTCCCCAGCAGAGCGCGGTGGGGTAGCAGGGGTGGTTTGGTGCTTTTACTGGGGAGGCATGTCACGTAGCAGCCTCAGTTCCTCTTCATAGCACCCACATGCAGGCGCCACTCCCTGCTGGCAAGTGCTCCATGACTGTGTGTTTCTGCTATTGCTAATAATGTTACTCCTCACCTTTCCTCTCCCTTAACGTAGGAGGGCTGGAGAACCCACACTCCAAGGTATGGGTCTCTGTTCTTCTATTCTTCCCTCTCAAGCTTTCCTCTTAAGACACATGAGATGTGAAGTCTGTTGGAATGAAATGAAGGGGGCTGAGTGTACTATGTGCGTCTGTCTCAGAAGGTCACTGAAGCACTTCCTTACACAGATGTCGTTTCTCCTGGAGATGGCTGGAGAAGTGGGAGGACCTTGGTGGTCACTGCTTTGAGCTCTCTCCCAGGCTTTTTCTCCACACACAAGCAGCCAGACACCATCATGGTGGTGTTGGGGACAAGCTGTCAGCAGGAATGCACGCCCAGCCCAGCTTTGTCATTCCCCTCCCTTCATATCTGCTCCGTCTAAATAACTTCCTGCCTAATCGCTTTACTTCTCCGCTCATATTCCACCACGCACGCTCTGACCTGGCACAGTGTCTGTAAGCATGTACAGGGGCATTCTCTCAGGATTGTGGTTTCCGTGTAACATTCAGTATCCACTAGATGAGCTTTGAGGTCCCCGAGTGGGTTCAATGCCTAGTGATACTATGCCACAGCACCCTGCTGGGTATCAGCTTAAAAAGGTTAGTTTTGCTCTTTAGAATGTGTTTAAACACATGGGAAGTATTTACTATAGAACAGTCTATCTGTGAAAGTTTTGGTAAAGTGGTGCATTTTCTTTTCTTCTTTCTCCCTTTCTTATTTTTCAATTACAGTTGGCATCCAATATTTTGTATTAGTTTCAGGTATACAGCATAGTGATTAGACAGCCATATACTTCACAAAGTGTTGTCCCAATATTTCTGGAGCCCCTGGCACCATACATAGTTATGAAATATCACATATGGCAGTTACAGAATAGTCACAGGGATGCAAGGGACAGCATAGGGAATATACACTGAGTGGCCAGATTATTATGATCTCGGAACACATAATAATCTGGCCACTCAGTGTGTGTGTGTGTGTGTGTGTGTGTGTGTGTGTGTGTGTATACCAGGCCTCTAATATATATATTCGTGCATGAATTCGTGCATTGGTGGGGTCCGGCCAGCCTGGCCTGGCCAGGGGGAGTGGACATGGGCGGTTGGCCGGCCTGCCTGCTGGTTGAACTCCTGGTTGAGGGTACAATTTGCATATTAGCCTTTTATTATATAAGATATACACTAAGTGGCCAGATTATTATGGGTTCAGAAATCATACTAATCTGGCCACTCAGCGTAAGTCACTTTAAAAAATATGTTCAATACCTTTAAAGAATTTGCTGAAATGATACCTATAACAAAATTACACACTATTTTGCTTATCTCAGCACAGACAGTGTAGTCATAATTAGGAAGCTGTCTATGTTACAAGGAAGCAGGACCAGTCACTGAGTGTGAAGCCAACTGTTGCATCACACACTGGCCTCTGCGTGCACCATGCGGTCTTTCACAGCAGGCTCCCGTGTCTCACTTCACCTTTGTAATTACATTGGTGAGGCAGGAAAACCATCAGAAAGAGCTAATCTGTGAGCTTGAAAAAGTAATAAGGGGAAGCCTCATTTCTTTGTGTTTGGACTAGTCAGTTGTTACCTGTGGATTTTAGTGAATACATTTCTGTGTGTTAACAAGCCTTTGCTCTAGGGCCAGCCAAGCAAAGCATTTGTTGATTAAAACCACGTGGTTTGGGAAACGTGAAACGCCTGCCTCTCCCGGGGACTTGAGCTCTGTGTCCCAGAAGACGTTGTAGGTAGGCAGGAAAGCCAGCTTTACCTGGCATCATGCTTTTTTTATTGCTGCCAGTATAGACTTTTGAAATAACTTATAGAAGGTCCGCAGCATTAGAATAACATGCTATTTCTCTTTTTCCTTTTTGTTGAATTGATTGGGGTGACTTTGGTTAATGAAATTATATAGGTTTCAGGTGTACAGTTCTATAATACATCATCTGCATATTGTGTTATGTGTTCACCACCCCACATCAAGTCTCCCTCCGTCACCATTTCCCCCACCGTTTACCCTCTTGTACTTACCCCCATCTCCTTTCCCTCTGGTAATCACCATACTATATCTATGAGGTTTTTAGGTTGTTGTTAGTTTTTTGTTTGTTTTTGTTTTTGCTTAACCCCTCACCTTTTTCACTCAGCTCCACAATCCCTCTCTCCTCTTTCAGCCGTCAGTCTGTTCTCTGTATCTATGAGTCAGTTTCTTTGTTTGTCATTTTATTTTGTTCATTGGATTCCACATATGAGTGAGATCATATGGTACTTGTTTTTCTCTGACTGGCTCATTTCACTTAGCATAATGCCCTCTAGGTGCCCCGTGCAGTCACAAAGGGTAAGATGCCCTCCTTTTTCATGGCTGTGTAATATTCCATGGTGTAAATGTACTACAAGCTTTTTTATCCACTCATGTACTGATGGGCACTTGGGCTGCTTCCAGATCTTGGCTATTACATTAATTTATATTTTTGACAATGAAATTAGTACCTTTTCCCACATGAGATGAACATGCTAGTATTACTATGTAGATAGAAATTTCTCTAGATGTTGGCTTAGGACATTTTTTCTTCATAAAATAGAGTTTTTTTTAAAGAAAATTGTACCCCAGGCTTTTCCTCCTTTAGAGTCAGAATGATTAATGAGTCTAATTTTTGCAAGCAAATGGCGGAATTTGCTGAGTAAGATGTACATGCTGATTGTGTATAACCCTGCCTCTTTTTATTACCCTGATGCTAACAATGCACTTATCAATGCATGTGGAATAATTCTTTGCAAGAGATATTGATCCCTTGCATAGATCATGGCCTTTAAAAACAATATGTAGTAATCCTTTTAAAGTTAACTTCTGCCTAATTTAGTGTTAAAGGCATTGCGTGCCCATGTGTTATTGTATGGGCTGCTTCCACTTTATGCACGCTGGTTTGATTTCATTGTACATGTAAAGAAAAGCACAAAACAAACACCCTCAACCATCCTGTTAATGATTTTTGGAACATTTATCTTTATAATGATCGAGCATTGTGAAATCATCTGAAAAGGAACATTTCAAAATTTGGTAACATCTAATTTTACAAATGAGAGGACGGTGAGTAAGTGTGTGGGTACATTTGACCGATCCCTCATGTTCTCAGGGCCTCGAGGAGCCCTGCCTGGCCTGGTCTCCTGTGTTCTCGGGGATCGCTGCAGTGGGTGATTCACTGTATTAATCATTGAGTTTAAACACTATGAACAGCATGCATAGGAACTATGAACAGCATGTACAGGAACTATGAACAGTATGTAGCAATAGGCTCTGTCACACTGTCCACGGTGTTCCTATATAACTGTACATATCTATCCATTCTACTGTGTGTATTACACACATCATATATTTAAGGTGCAGCAGCCAGAAGGGCAGGCATGGGGTAAGGGAGCTTGGAAAGAACTAGGAATAAAGGAAGTTGTAGAAGGGGAGAGGGGGAGGATGAAGCAGAAATGAAGGGTGGAAGAACTCAGAGAGAATCACCAGCCTCAGTCTCCCCAACCGTTTTCTCCAAAACACTCAGTTTTCTAAGCTGTATTCAGACCCATCATATGCCTCATGCAACTATATGCACCCGTGTTCACTGCAGTATTATTGACAATAGCCAAGATACGGAAGCAGCCAAGTGCCTACCAATAGATGAGACGGTTGGAGGAAGAAGATGTGTTACATGCATACAATGGCACATCACTAGGTCATAACAAATGACATCTTACTATTTGCAACAACATGGATGGATCTAGAGGGTATTAAGCTAAGTGAAATAAGTCAGTCAGAGAAAGACAAATACCACATGATTTTATTTATTTGTGGGCTCTAAAGAACAAAATAAATGAACAAAAAAGCAGAACCAGACTCATAGATAGAGAACACACTGAGGGTTGCCAGAGGGGAAGGGGGTTGGGGAATGGGTGAGAAGGGTGAGGGATTAAGAAGTACAAATTGGGACTCACAGGATAGTCATAGGGGTGTAAAGCACAGGGAACAGAGTCAGTGATGTTGTAATAAGTTTGAATGGTGGTGTCAGATGGGTACTTGAAATACCAGGAATATCACTTCCTAAGTTATATAAATGTCAAACCACCATGCTGCACACCTGGAGCGAATATAATATTGTTTATTGTGTGCCAATTGGAATTGAAACATAAAAAATCTATAATAATAAAAGCATAATATGCAAATTGCCCAAACGGCCGAACATCATAACGACTGTCCAGATGACCTTCTGGATGAAGCAGGGGCTGCAAGGGCCTACTCTTGCACGAATTTTGTGCATCGGGCCTCTAGTAAAGAAATAAAAATGTAAAAATTAAGAAAAGAAAAAAGTTAAGACCAAATAAGAGTGAGAAACCTTTCTAGAAGTCTTGAGAGGTGGATTTCATCTCTCTGAAAACTTGGAGCTGAGCGGGGGATGGGGGCACTCACCCTCAGGAGGTAGCCACCTGCTGAGCAGCTCTGGTCGCCAGGGGGCCGGTCCCGCTCTCTGCTCCCACAGCTCCTACTTGAGACCCTGACTCCATAGGCCAGGAGCAAAGTGTATCTGAGTGTGTGCAGTCCTCCCTCTCATGGTCCCCATGCTGCCTCACCCACCGCCCACCTGCATGTGTGTTCCCAGGAACATGCACGGAGGGAGTGTGTGATCCTGCAGCATGCTGGAGCTCTGTCACAGAACACCTAGCTACCCTCCCAGGCCTTCTTCACCTGCTCGTTCCATCTTTTCAGTTGGCAAACGTTCGTTCTTCTTGGCCACGTCCGAGAGAAAAGGGCTGCAGGGACGGCCAAGTCCAAGGGAAGCCATCTGCCCACTGCTCCATGTGTGTCTCCCCCTGGACATCACCCTGACAGGGGCACACCGCTGGCTGGCAGCCCACAGCCCATCAGAAGGAAGGCGGGCTCAGCTAAAGCTTAGAGGGGGATTAGGCAGAGGGAGGCATCGGGGACCCAATGGGTGCGGGAATGGGGTGCAGAAATCAAGTTCTGTAAGTTCTTGGAGAGGGCTGGCTTCTCCTGTGAAGGTGTAGATCCTGGATGGGGCTCTGCAGTGTTTTGGGTGCCCCGCCCCCATAGGACTGTGCTCCTTGTCCCTAAGAAATCACCTTGGCTGGTGGGAAGGGGTGTTGGTGGGTCCAGCACCTGGAAAGGGGGCTTTGTGAGCCAGAAGACCAACCTTTCAGAGACTGTGTTCAAAGAGCAAGATGCCACCTCTGGTGCACACACCACTGAGACTATGTCACAGCATAACCTGCCCGAGCCGATGGATTAGTGGAAGGAGTCGCAGTTTATTGTGACTGGACCTCCTTGCGTCATGGTGGACAAGACTGGCCCTTCCCAGACTTCTGCAGGAAATAGTCCCCACCTTTCTGTGTCCCACATCCAACCTCTCAGGCCTCTAGGGGACAGAGAGAGAAACTCTGGGGGAGGGAGAGACCTTGCAGAGCAGGAGTCTCATTAGCTCCATCACTTCCTTCCTGGGTCCAGAGGAGGACCAGGTGGGGCTGGGGGCGTGGCAGGGCCCCTAGGTACCCCTGAGGAAGGGCAAAGGGCCCAGCCTTCAAAACGTGCTAAGGTCAGCCTTAGAAATGCGGCCTCTGGGCCGTTGCCTGAAGACCCCCAGTCAGAGAAGCAGTGGGTTGCAGGCAGGGGCTTCCAGGTCACTGTGCAGAGGACAGTTTCAGCCCCTAAATCAGTCCTGGGCGCATGCCATGTCCTTCCATTGCCTGTGCATTCAGACAGGGTTGTTCACAGTGTAGACACGGAAGAGACAGGTCTCCATGGAAACCATAGGACACATCAGCACGAACCTCTGCCTTCAGCACATCCTTCTCCTCTGTCAGCATCCTGCCCGGGACGGGCTCCTCTCCCATGGGTCTGTGGGAAGGTGTCATGGCAGCCTCTTCCAGACCTTTCCTTCCTCCAAGAGGGTAGGAGACTCAGCCCCTAATGACTGGTTATCCTTGACAGGGAGAGGAAAGCCGGAAAAGACAGGGACCTTGTTGCTATGGCAACGGGAGCTGACCATCTGGTTCTGTGTTGGTCGCTGGCCTATGGATATGCAGTCATTGCTAAGCTTCCCTGTCTGTCGGCTCGGCTTTGTCTCCGCAGGTGCAGGGGGTGCACCGAGGGGACCCCCGGTCCCTGCCAGGACCCTCTGGTCCAGCGGCCTCTGCCCTAACCTCGCCCTGCAGCCCCCTATTACTCCCGGGTAAGTCAGTGTCTGCCGCAGGAGACGATCTTGAGGAGTCATTCACAGTCCGCGGTATCTCCCACTCCCTGTGAGATGCCCGGGAGTCATTTTCTACGCAGACAGACGCCCTCGCATTGCCCCATCAAGTCATCACCCTTCAGGTCCCCTCCTGTCCCTCATGTTCTGGCCTCACTCCAGACAACAGCTCTCAAGGTTCCTATGGCAGCAGGAGGGCCCTGACTCTCATTGTTGGGCTTTTGCCTTGGGTGTTCCATCTGCAGGAACACTGTTCCCTGCGGATTCCCTTGTCTGGCTCCTTCGTGCCTTCAGGTCAGGTTTCTGCTCCTGCATCACTTCCCAGTAAAGTCTACACTGACCACCACCCATCCCTCATGATACCCGCCACCTGGCGTTTCTCACCTCTCAACACTCTTCTTCCTGTGCTGTCGTATTTGCATCTCCCTCTGTCAGCGTATTAACTGAACTTGGAGAAGGGTCTTTGGTTGACTCATCCTCTGATGTACTGGTGCCTGGGACAGTGCCTGGCACCTCCAAGCGGCCCAGTCAACATCTGTTGAGTGAATGTGTGAATGAATGAATGGATTGTTCCTGAAGGACCACTGTCCGCTTCTCTCTGAGTCTTCTCAGGTCCTATAACCCCATCCTCCAAGCTGTTTTTGAAATTAAACGAGTTCTGGAAGTAGAACCCAGAACCTCCGATGTGGCTGACACGTGTCTGCAAACGGGCTCTTCAACTTCCCTTTCTTGTTTGACTATGAGCCGGGCCCTCCTGATGGCCCCGCTTAAGACTGGTTGAGATGATAAGTTAGCTGTTGGGGAAACCATAGCATTTACTTTTGCAGAACCTGCTTAAAATGTGTACTACTTAGCACAGGTAATATTCTGTGTGAATTTAAAAATAAGTGCGAGTTAAATATATTTTGTGTATGACTATTTTTTGCTGACTTTTTTGTGGTTATCACTGAAATAGTAGAAAAGGTCTAATTTGAGAAAATGCAAATCTTTGAGAAGAAGAGATTTCTGTAAATATAGGGAGGTGATAAGTCGCTTTTGATTAGAAATTTGCGTTTCCTAAATTCCTGCTTGAGGGGAGGAAGGAAAAGCGCAGCTTCGCTCCTCTTCCAGGGTGCTCTGGCCCTCTCCTCTCTGACAGGCAGGAGGTCAGATTCCAGGAGTTTTGCACTGGATATCGTTAGAGGAAAACCAGTCTCAGGAACAAAATGCAGAGTTCCGTGGGGGGGAAACCCTTCCCACTTCTGCAAGCTTAGGAGACCACCTGGGGCTCCTGGGTGCTTCCGCGCACTGGTGAGAAGCCCCACAGAGCTATCCCAGGAGGAGCCAGGGCGAGGCGAGGACCCAGAGCTGAACTCCAGGTTCCATACAGGTTCCTACCCCGCCGTCTATCAGCGACCCAGCCGTGGGCCCCTCCTGAGGTGTCTCTCATTCCAGACACTTTAAATTATGCCAAGTGAAGATTTGCAATTCTTATTTTCTGTTGCCAGACAGGGTAGGCATGCAAATACACACTGTGTGTGCTCTTACATTCCACCAGACTGAGCTGTGCTTGGCAACACTGGCGGAGTCACCCAGGCCTGGGCCTCCAGAGCGTCGCCCTGCAGGTGGGCCGCGCTGAGGGTGGGGGTGTGGCCGGGACCCAGACCTGAGCTTGAGCACTGACTTGACCTAGCATATGCTGAGGACGTGGGGTCCCCACTGTACATCCCAGGACCTTGTCCTATCAGCAAAGAGCCCGACACACCAGGTGTTCACGGAGACGCCCGGCGCCTGCAGTAAACCAGGAAACGGTATTGAAATACAGGGCTTGGCGTCTATTGTGCGAATGAGAACTTG
Organism: Corynorhinus townsendii; assembly: GCA_026230045.1. Lineage (NCBI taxonomy): Eukaryota > Metazoa > Chordata > Mammalia > Chiroptera > Vespertilionidae > Corynorhinus > Corynorhinus townsendii. The sequence goes on along the minus strand of JAPDVU010000004.1, from coordinate 104,745,359 downwards.
AAGTTCACACATGGTTCACACACGATGAGTGCTCAGTAAATAATTTCCCCAAGCAGTGGTGAAAATAGGTATGACTAGAAGACGCTGATAGTGTTACTGAGGAGCTAGCAGCAAATGGAGGGAAGACACACAGGTAACTCAAGTCGGGACTCTAGTACAAAAGGACAGGCCAGCAGCAGAGCCAGACACGTTACAGGGTGGAAAGAAAGGGTGCAATCGGTGGAGTATTTAGGAAAGCAGTGGAAAAATTGTCCAGGTATAGCCCTGGCCAGTGCGCTCAGTGGTTAGAGTGTTGGCCTGCACCCAAAGGGTCACGGGTTCAACTCCTGGTCAAGGGCACGTACCTGGGTTGCAGATTCAATCCCCGGGCCCAGTCAGGGTGAATGTTGGAGACAACCAATTAATGTGTCTCTCTCACATAGATGTTTTTCTCTCTCTTCCTCTCTCCCCCCTCCCTACCTTCCACTCTCTCTCTAAAAACCAATGTAAAAAATAACATCATCTGGTGAGGATTATTTAAAAAAAATTGTCCTAATATGGATTTGACTACAGTTATTTGAAAACAAAAGTATTGAGCCTCCTTCTCATTATGTTTCTCAAAAAATGTCACTTTTGCATCATCCCTGACCTTGAACGACCTGTTTCTCTATTAACAATGACATGTGTGACTTCTCTTTTGCTTTAACATATCCAGATGCTCCTGCGTGGGTGGAGTGGTTTCTGTAGCTTTGTTACCACATATGAGGGGCAGGGCCTGGGCAGGGCCCGGGCATGGCTGAGCTGAGGCTGAGCCAAGATTGGCGGAGGTAGAGTTGCTTGGCACTTGGCCATGAAGATGAGAATTCACGGCCAAAAAGCTTGGGAAACACTGAATTCCTACAGGTTGTCTTATTTGCTTTAGTGAGTTTCACAGTGGAATAGGGATGTCCACCATGTAACTTACCTGGCTCTGCTTGCTGGCCTGTCCTTTTATACTAAACTAGAGGCCTGGTGCACAAATTTGTGCATGGGTGGGGTCCCGCAACCTGGCTGATGACCAGGGCCAATTGGGGCCATCTTGTCCAATTTGGCAGGAGGGACTGTGGGAGGTTGGTTGTGGGAGTGCATTGACCACCAGGGGGCAGCTCTTATGTTGAGCGTCTGCCCCCCGGTGGTCAGTGCGCATCATAGTGACTGGTCCACTGATCATAACGGTTGCTTAGGCTTTTGTATATAGAGATTCCCAACTGGAGTTACCTATGTGTCTTCCCTCCACCTGCTGCTAGCTCCTCAGTAACATTGTTAGCACCAGCTCTGACCGCTGCCAGGGGGATTATGTGCTGAGCTCTCACCATGTGTAATACTGAGGCAGGAGTCCTCATGGTGCATCTGGGGCAGGGCCGGTGCCAGGGGCAGGCAGTCTCGGTCAGCAGCCAGAGGGAGCCTTCATCCAGTGACCTCACACCATCTTCTGGTTAAGAGGTCAGTGCGTGTGGCTGGATTGCTTTCTCAGGGCAACTGTGACAGAAGACCACAAAGTGGGTGGATTAGACTAATAGTTCTGACAGTCAGAAGTCCAAGATCCAGGTGTGGGCAGGACCCCGGAAAATGGCAATGAGACATTGAGGAACCCAGAGGTGTGTGACGCAGTCCGGTCTGTGGTGGTCACTTCCCATGCAGACCTCTGGTGGCCCCTGTGAGGTGCTGTTGTGGCACAGGTCAGGGGACAAGGGCACAGCTAGTTGAGTGATTGCGAAACCCCAGGACACACACCTGTCTGTCACCCTGTGGTTCCAAGAACTGGCAGGGCTGTTGGCTGGGAAGTCAGGTCTCATTTACATTTCTTTTTCCTTCCTTTATACCTAAGACTAGTGGCTCGGTGCATGAAATTTGTGCACATTAAACGGGGATTAATTAGAGGAAATAATTTAATATTGCTATTTGCCCTTTCTCTATAATAGAAGTGTCAGAGATGAAAGAAAATTAGTAAAATGTATATGAAAACCTTCATCCTGTCAGAGTCTGGGGCACACCATGGTACCGAGAGTCAAGAACCCACCCACCCACATGCACCTCAAAATCGCATGAGACCCAGACCCAGCTGGCCCTGCCCCCCTCATTGGGATAGATCCAGACCTGGCTAGTCCCACCCTTGTCAAGCCCTGCCAGTCAGGAAACGTAGCCTCAGGTCCCCTGGCCCAGCACCAGGATGGGGGACGTGGCCTGAGGTCCCCCAGCCCAGACCAGGGTGGGGGGCATGACCTTAGGTCCCCCATCAAGCTCTGCTGCGGGGGGGGGGGCACAGCCTCAGGTCCCCAGCCAGGCACCGGGAGGGGGGGAACAGCCTCAGGTCTCCTGTCAAGCCCCATTGGCAGGGGGGTGCAGCCTCAGGTCCCCCCTGGGTGGGGGGCGTGGCTTGAGTTCCCCAACCCAGCACTGGGGGTGCACCTTGAGGTCCCCTGTCAAGCCCCAACAGGCAGGGGGATGCAGCCTCAGGTCCCCTGGCTCGTTGCTGGGCTGGGGGGTGCAGCCTGGCCTGGTGCCAGGGTGGGGGGCTTGGCCTGAAGTCCCCGGTCAAGCCCCACCTGGTGGGGGGCATGGCCTGGGGGGGCGTGGCCTGAGGTCCCCCGGCCTGGCGCTGGGGTTGGGGGAGCAGCTTGAGGTCCCCTAGGCCAGCACCAGGATGGGAAGCGCACCTTGAGGTCCCATGTCAAGCTCTGCCAGTCTGAGGTCCCCTGTTAAGCCCCACGGGGGCAGGGAAGGGCATAGCCTCAGGTCCCTGCTGATTGCCTGTTAAGTCTCCTTATGGGAACTTGGCCTCAGCTGTGGGTGCAGCCATCTTTGTGATGGAGTGATGGTTAATTAGCATACTCCCTCTTTATTAGATAGGATGGATTGTAAACAGGAGTGGGGGCAATTAGAATATAAAATAAAGGTAGACAGTTGCTGGACTGCAAACAGAACCCCTCTGTGTAATTGGGGCTGTCACAACATGCGGGTGAGCAGGCTACACAGGTACCCAGGCGGGGTCCCAAGTGGCCAAGCCATCGGCCTTGATGTTTCTCCTCCTGCCTCTCAGGCGTGGGGCCCGTACTCCTGGAGCCCAAGGAGGGCAGGAGACACATGCACTCACCACTCACAGGAGGAGCGGGGACTCTGGAAGCCAGTCCCCATCCACCTGGTCCCACATGTTCCGAGGGAAGAAGGGAGGTTGGTGCGCCTGCTGGCTGAACACAGGGCTCCTGAGGACCAGTGAGCCAGGAGCGGATGCCCTGGGGCTGCAGGGAGAAGGGCCATCTGCTCCCACCAGCCCCCAGGCCTCTGTCCTTGGTCCTGACCTGTGTTGCTGTCCCTGAGCAGGCAATTCATGAGCGCCCCTCTCCCTTGGAGTGGCTGGTGCTGTAAGTGTGTGGCTACCGCTGTCCTGGCTGACCTGCCCTCTGCCCTCTGCCTCCTGGTTACAGTTCAGACTGCTGCTTTGGGGGGAAATTTCAGGGCATAGAACCTCAGTGTACGGCACCCATCCCTGAAAGCCACCCTGACCCCGATCCCTGCCACAGGCGCCCGGAATACCCAGTGTGCACCACAGTGGCTGCTTGTCATACTTCAGAGGAATTGTCTGCTTTTCCTTCTTTCCACTGGTCTCTGAGCTTCCAGGGCACTGGGAGGAGGGAGGGGAGTTGGGGGAAGGGGCCACGCCTCAGCCTGCAGAGCCTCCAGGCCCAGCCGCCCTCCTGTGGGCGTGGCTCCAGGTGTGTGCCATCTGCCTCTGTGGGTCACCCAGCTGTTCCTTAGTTGGTCCCCTGCACACAGTCCGGGGAGGTGAGCACATAAATAATAAATCCCTCGCACACGGCCCACCGCGAAGAGGCAACAGGAACCCCAGGCGCCTCCCCAGCCCCAGCCGCTGACATTTCTGCATTATTCACGAGTTCCTTCCTGGGCCCCCTGCATCACGCTGCGTCTGCTTTAAAAGAAAGAGGTTCTTTTTAAGACGTGTCCTTTCCTGAAGCCACAGCGACATCTCTCGGGGGTTTCCAGTGCCTTCCAGGCCAGGGTGAGACCTGCGTTTTGGAATGAGCAATAAAAGGGGCATATTTTGCCGGGAAGGAAACATGTAAAATGTTACTAACCACTGAAGCAGCTCCAGCTTTGCTCCTGTCCGACCCAGTGCAAAACTCAGGGGCGGTCCACGGCTGCAGCGGTGTCCTGAGGCACTGTTTCTGCCCTGGGCCATCCTGGCCGCTGGCGTGGAGCACAGTGCCTTCCCGTGCAGCCTGGCTGATGCCTTTCCGTGGTTGCCGTCTCAGAGGTCTGACACTTCGGTCTTTCCTCCAACCTCTGTGCTCCGTCTCGCCCCTGTGCCTTGGCATGTGGGTTACCCACTGCCCCTCTGGGGGCCTCCATTTCTGAAAACCCAGCTGTCCCCAAGCCCAGCCCAGTGTCACGCCCTCTGTGGGCTGTGCTGGAGGTGAGGAGAGGCCAACCATGACTCCTGCCCCTCTGCCCCGGCACCTGCCCCCAGGGCGGACAGTGCCCGGTTTCCTGGCCGAGATGATTCCCTCACCATCCAGCATGGGCACCAGCTCGAGCTCAACAAGGGCGTGTCCCATCCACCAGGAGCTGAGCGCCAGCCAGGTACCCATGGTGGGTGTGGGCAGCACAGCACGCTTGGTGACAGACCTGTCTGTGCACTATTTCTGAATGTCCACTCCCAGCTGCTCCCTGAAATCGGATCCAACCATCACTCTAGGAGAGATGCAGGTGAACCCGCCTCTGGGTGGTCGGTCTGGTCCAGGGGGCGGCAGGGTTTCAGGAAGAGCCAGATCATAGCTCCTCCGGGCTCTATGGGCTCGTTGCTGCTGTCCATGCCTCCAGGTGGACAGGCAGCCGCAGACCCAGGTAGAGAGGCAGCCGTGTTCCGACTGAACACCCCTTTCAAGGACAGGCGGCGCGGGCGGGAGCCGGGCGCAGTGGTGTCCTCCTGAGTCAGAAGATGGAGTGTGGATGTAAGCATGGGGGACCGCTGTCTACAGACCGAGGTGCGTTTCCAAGGGTCCCCGGGACCCAAGTGGAGACCCCGAGAGCACAAGCACTCCCAGCGGGCAGGAGGCAGTGGAGGAGGACACCAGGGATGCTGGCTGCCAGGCTGCTTGGGTTCCTGGTCCTGTAAGAAGGATGTCAGTGTAACAGGAGTCACGTCAGCAAGTGAGGCAGCCAGGTGGGGAGGTTCCGGGGCCACAGCGCCCAGTGCCCAGGGGAATGAGGAGAGGAGAGGACCTGGGCCAGGAGGCGCAGGCTCTGCCTCAAGGCGGGGGCGGGAGTTAGGAGGTGGCCACAGAGGGCGAGGGAGGGACAGCGGCCTGGAGAGTGGGCAGCACACACAGAGAGAGGACAGGTTGCACCCTGGAGGACAGTGTGGGACAGGGTTTCTTCTGTCCCTGTCGCTAACCTTTAAGGCAGTGGTTCTCAACCTTTCTAATGCTGCGACCTTTTAATATAGTTCCTCATGTTGTGGTGACCCCCAACCATAAAATTATTTTCGTTGCTACTTCATAACTGTAATTTTGCTACTGTTACTGAATTGTAATGTAAACATCTGTGTTTTCCGATGGTCTTAGGCTCTACAGCAGCAGTTCTCAACCTGTGGGTTGCTAGCAGGGTCGCCTAATACCCGTGGTCGGCAAACTGCGGCTTGTGAGCCACATACAGCTCTTTGGCCCCTTGAGTGTGGCTCTTCCACAAAATACCATGGCCTGGGCAAGTCTATTTTGAAGAAGTGGTGTTAGAAGAAGTTTAAGTTAAAAAAATTTGGCTCTCAAAAGAAATTTCAATCGTTGTACTGCTGATATTTGGCTCTGTTGACTAATGAGTTTGCCGACCACTGGCCTAAGACCATTGGAAAACACAGATATTTACATTACAATTCATTTACAGTAGCAAAATTACAGTTTTGAAGTAGCAATGAAAATAATTTTATGGTTGGGGTTCACCACAACATGAGAAACTGTATTAAAGGGTCGCGGCATTAGAAAGGTTGAGAACCACTGCTTTAAAGGATGGGGGAGACTCACCATGGGGGTGCTATATTTCAAGGGCATGTTAATACCGTGTGAATAAGGCCATTTCAAAGCTTGTTCACATAATAGACCCAAATGCCCCCACTTGGCTTCACTAACGAGCTGCACGGAGACAGGCAGGTTCGGAGGAAAACTGGCAGGCGCGCTGCTTTCCAGGGCTTGCCGTGGCACCAAACAGAGGTGTCTTTCTTCTTCACGAAACTTCTCACCGTCTGGGGCTTCTGAGAGCTGCATGTGACCCCCAGGATGGGCATGTGTGAAGCATGGACCTACCCGGGGGCTCAGTTCTCCTGACGGGGCCCTGCCTGCCTCCCTTACTCTGCGGGGTGCATGCCTGTGCCCACTCCCCGGGACCCTTCCTGCCTCGCGGGGCAGCCTACCAGTACCCAGGTGCTCTCCCCGAGGTGCGTGCTGTTGGAGCTGAAGGAACACCACTGGGGGATAACAGTCCTTCCCTCATTCCATTGTGACCACTGCTGTCACCCCCCCGCCCCGCCCCCGTCGGTCTCAGGGTGCCTGTCCTATGGTTGCCACTGGGGTCTCTCCACGTCTATCGCCTCCCACGGATGCCCTGTCTGCATCTCCATGGCCCTGCTTGTGTCTTCTGCAGCTGCCCCCACTGACCTCACCCCTTAGCGCGCTGGGCTGAGTGGAGGGCCAAACACACCGGACTTCACGCCTGGATGCTCGCCCCATCGTCATGCTTGTGTGGGTTCATTATCTTCTGTTGTGAAGGGCAGACACCTTCCAACGTGACTTTCACAAAACAGCACAGAGGCAGCCTGCTCTGGGACGCAGGCCCCAAGAGCCGGGCCCGCTGCTTCCTGCTGCCTCCACTGCTGGTCTCCGCCAGGGCCCAGGCTACGGCAAGAGAGGAAGGCAGAGCAGAGGCACACTCTCCCACGCCTGCACATAAACTCTCAATGGGTTCTGAGGGTCCGGCATTGGCCACAGGCTGCTTTATGAACCCGTCCCGTGGACAGGACGGGTCGGGCCAGCGCTGGAGCCACAGGGGACAGAGGGCTCTGCAGAGCATGGCACCTCCTCGAGGGCATGTCCTTGTCATCTTCTGACAAAGACTTATCCTTTCAGATCCTGTTCCAACGTGGTACAGACTCCGTGGCAGGATGTGAGTGGGAGGCCAAGCGGGAAAGGGGCCGGGTTTCCTTCTTTGATTTCCATAGGAATTGCAAGAAAAATCCAGGTAGTGAAATTAGGCAGAAAATCCCAGCCCTGTGACAACAGAAAAATGAGCCCCATGAAGCAAACACTAGCACCCCAGGGGGGTCGCTCACAGTTCCATCCAGTTGCCACAAGAGGGTTATGCACTTCCTAAGTGTGGGCAGCAGAGGGCGCAGCCGACTGGTTAGAGTGGTTCCAGGCATCCAGCAGGGCCTGGAGGAAGCGAAGGCTTGTGAGACCTGGTTCTTTATGCCAGTGGAGAAGTATTCATGTAAGGGGACCCTGGGAGGTAGATGTGCTCTGTCAGCTTGCACTTCAGTTAGCTCCCCTTAGCTTCTGTACATCATTCCAGGATCGTACATTCTGGGGAGGAGGGATGGAGAGGAAGGATGGGGGAGGAGGGATGGGGAGGAAGGATGGGGGAGGAGGGATGGGGAGGAAGGATGGGGAGGAGGGATGAGGAGGAAGGATCGGGGAGGAGAGGTGGGGAGGAAGGGTGGGGAGGAGGGGGTCGTCTTCTTTGGAGAATTCAGTGCTGCTCAATGGTGTTTACTTGGTTCATGATAAACAAAATCCACATCCAGGGGCCCGACATGCCAGGCAGGGATGTTCACTTGTGCAGCACGAGGCTTTTTAAACGTGCAGTGCCTGGCTATGTAGTCAGGGGCACCGGCCCCCTTTCCCTGAGGTTATCAAATCAAAAAATGATAACAACCAACATCTCTGTGGCTGTCTGGTGTGAGTGCCCTGTCTCCAACTATAAATATGTAGGTCTTATGGCAGATGCATCTTATTGGTTATGTCAATATGTCTGTTTGGTTAATTCTTGGTACTAGAAATTCTTATAAACAAGTATAGGCACCTGATTTTTTAAAAAGTCACTTTGGAGCAAGAAGCGTGGGTTATTATTATTGTAAATCAATCAAAATTACACCTACTTTTTGGATCAGGTCAGCAAAAATATGTTTTTGTTGTGCCGCAGAATTTTAGTGATTCATTTATGTGCCATGAGATGAGAAAGGTCGACCATGCTCACAGCTCAACTGAGCAAAGGCAGGTGGTCTGAGAACCTTCTGGAAGGCACTGCATACCTGAAGGAATAATTATAACAACAGGAAGGATATGAGGCCTTGAAGTTTCAGATAGCTCCTGGTGATGCACGCATGTGGTCCCAGGATCACGGAGCGGAGGTGGGTCATGTGTCTCTCTCCCATCCATGTGTCTCTCTCCCATCCATGTGTCTCTCTCCCATCCATGTGTCTCTCTCACATCCATATTTTTTTCTCTCTCTACCCCTCCCTCCATACCCTGCCCCCTTCCACTCTTTCTAGAAATCACTGGAAAAAATATTCTCAGATGATTAAAAAAAGAACACATTCTTCCTCCATGAATTTATATGCACCTGTCTTGGACATCAGCACATCTGCGCATGCACACCGCTTTTAGGGCTTCACTAAACCAGTGTATGTCTTCCACCCTCAAAGACAGAGGAAGATTGCAAAATGTCAGAAAATTTCAAAGTTCTCTTAGATTATGAGCAGTCATAATCTAAGGGACAAGTCAAGCTGTTGAATTATCCCCCAAAGCTCACTGAGTGACAAAGTGGTGGCTGGTTAAGGCTCGTTAAAACTGCAGCAGAATGTTTAGTGAAGGAATTTGAAAAATTAGAAATCAGTGCAGGCTGGAAGGAGTTTGGGATTTTTTGTTGTTGTTGCTAGATGATCTAGCCAACTCCTGAGAAATGAGCGGTTGCCATAGCAACTGTGCCTTCAAGGGCCACGTGGAAGGACACGAAAAGGGTGGGAAGGACACCTGGTTTGAGACATTAATTTTGCAGAAAAAAATTCACCCAAAGTGATTTATGAAACCAACTCCTTTTATTTTTCTTCCAAAATTATTAGAGAAAAAGTATTTTCTTTGTATCATAAAACTCAAAGCACTAAATGGGAATCCTGCAGAAAAGGAACCCAGATTGTTTCTACGTGGAAGTGCCCTGTTCTCCGCACACAGCCCCCACGACCTTGTTCCGATGCTGTTGCAGGGCAACTGTCCGTCAAGGCCACCAGCCACTTTTCATTGAGCACTGGGATGTCGGCAGGTGCTTGCAAGGGCGGTGCATGCGTGGCCTTGGCCCCAGCGGTCGCTGTGGAGCTGACTGAAAGAAAACGACGCCCGGGAAGCATGAGAACATGAAGTAGTCAGCAGATGAGGAGTAGGAGCTACTAATGGGAACAGGGGTGCGGCTTAGAGAGGAAGGCTGGAATGAGGGGCATGGCGGAGCCCGCGTTTGTCACTGAGGACTCCGGGAGTGGGAGTGGGTGATTCAGGCAGGGAAGGGACAATGCCTGGTGACATGGCCTGTGTGAGCTGGAGAAAGATCCACATGGTGTGGGAGGCAGAGAGCTGGGAACCACTGGCAGAGCCGGAAGGGATGGTGGGGCCTGGAGGAGTCACCTCAGGATCCAGAGACTGACCCAGGGGTGAGTGACCACAGCTGGCTTCTCAGAGAGTGGGGTCTAGTCTTCATGCTCCTGTGAAGTCACATCCAGTGTCACTCCGTGGGGCCAGAGCCCTGGAGACCACGATGTGGATGCCAGCATGGAGAAGGTGCCAGGGAGAAATCGTCTGTGACGTGGTGTCCTTCGGGGTCCTGGGGGGCACAGTCCAGAGGGCACCAAATACAAAATGGGGGGTAGGGTGCAAGGACACCCCCAGGGACAGTATGGGGCCCCGGGGACTGTTGCCACCCCAGGTGGGGGGCCTGGGGAGGAGCTACCTGCTGTCAGAACCCTGAAGGGAGGTTGTATGAGAGGAACTCAGGCCAGGGGGACCCCACAGAGAGGGGTTGGCTGTGAACACCCTCCTGCTGCACCAGCAGCCCGTCATCCAGAGCTGAGAGCGAGGGCAGCGTGGACAGTGTTCAGGCAGACCAGGCTGCAGGGCAGGGAGCCCATAGACCTGTGAGTCCCCCCCTCCACCTGATGCCAAGCAGTGCCAGGGAGCAGATGAAAGCACTGTGATTCAGTTTCCCTATATACTGCACAGGAGTCTGGAGTCTGAGCCTTTGCAGCAGCCTTGAGCCTGATCCCACAGGATCGAGTCCATTTGCCCAGGAAAACCATGAACGCAGTGTTCCGACTGGGCCATGTGTGCAATGGGTGAGCTGTGAGCAGTTGTAGCAGAGCCACAGGCATACGCTAGACTGTTCCCAGCCAAATGGGACATGTGCTTACCCATCTATTCCCCCACAGCCACAGTGTCCCTGCCCCGGAGAAACTGGAGGGGGGTGGCCCCTGTGGCCTGGGCGGAGCTGGCCAGCAGAGGCTTCTGGAAAAGATAAACCTTGGGCATGGCCAGTGTTGGGGTGAAGGCAGGAGAGAAACTCGAGGTATGTGAGCAGCAGATGCTGACTTCACTTCTCACTGTCTACAGAGCAGACGGCAGACCTGCTGGGTGTGCTGTTTAGAGACCAAAACCTCGAGCCCCCGATGCCGAGGGCTTGTGGAAGAGGATCATGTCTTTCTGTCACTGCAGAAAGTGCTAGCCCTGGTGTCAGCAGATCTGGTTGCATGTAGCAACTTGGTGAATATAATGGAAAATGGATGCTTACTCTGAGCTTGTTACTGAAGGCTCCTGAGCCTGCCTTTCCCTTGGACAGGTCTTTCCGTTGCTTCGTATTGGAAATCCCCTGAGGTGAGGCCTTTCTTTGTTGGCTTGGACAGTGTTGGCCCTTTGGGGACATGTCACATTGTTGTGATGTAACCCCCATCTTACAAAGGACGCTTCAAAAAAAGGTCTAATTATGGAGTCATTTATTAAAAAGCCGGCGGCTGACGAGGGGCAAAAGTGCTCCAGACCTCGCAGCACCGAACAGCTTGCCACATCTGGCTTATATTGGCAGAATATCACAAAGGTATCGATTACATCTTTGGGTCTGGAATGAGGAACCTGTTTCGCGGAAAAGCATTTTTACAGAAGCAGAATTTGAGCAACTTAGTTATCTAAAATATCTACGAATCACTGAATCAACAGAAACACATTATCTGGAACCACCTGGGCAATTTTAGAATAATTGTGCTGTCCAGATTCTGAAATCTCTGAGTCAACCGAAACTCAGTTGTCTGTAGCTACTGAGACAATTTAGGATCACTATCTGTCCTAGGTCCCAGAGGAATGTGCTTCAATGACCAGTGAGATCACAATCAATGGGATATTCAAACCGCCATCAAGGGAGTATTCAATCATACACAAGTTCAGAAAATCAAAATAACTTTTAAATGAGTACAGAACCCAAAACAGCAAGGTTAAAATATTAAACAGCAATTTTTACCCAAGTATGGTTGCTACCATACTTCAACATGGCACCGACCTTACAGTAGGGGAGGCTGGGGGGGGGGGGGGAGAACTGAGCCTCATGGAAAACAATTGATTTAATTGTCTCAGGAAGAGGGTCAGAGCTGTAACCCCCCCCCCCCCCAAAGAGCTACATGCATCCATCCATCCATCCATCCATCATCCATCCATCCATCCATCCATCCATCCATCCATCCATCCATCCATCCACCATCTATCATCCATCCATTCATCTATCCATTCATCCATCCATCCATCCACCATCTATCCATCCATCATCCATTCATCTATCTATCCACCCATCTAGTCATCATCCATCCATCTACCATCTATACATCCATCATCTATCCATCCAATCATCATTCACCCATTCACCCATCTATCCACCAGCCATCTATTCATCATCACCAGTACTACCCTGCTTGAACCTAGGCCTCCCCAAAAGCCTATAGCTATCTCCACCTCATCTGGTCTAAAGCTCTTATCCATGCTACTCAGTTGGCCTTTGTCACACTGCCTTGTGACATCTCTCATTCACGCACTCACACATACCCACACATACACACTCACACACTCATGCACACACTCACACACATACTCTGTCAAGTCATTCTGTGGAGACTGTGGCATCCACCATCAGCCACATCCTCTTCTTCTCCCCACTAACTCTCTTCTCTGCCCAGGATATCCTTCCAGCATTAGTGAATGTTTAGTGAGTGTAAGTGAGACAGCTGAGACGATCTGACATGTGGAAACTCAGGGACAGTGTATGGCTGCACCGACCAGGCGCAATGCCTGAGGGACACACTGTGGCCCCTGTGACCATGAGGACATGACTGCCCACTGTGCACCTTCCCACCGGGACCTGTCCAGTCCTGTGCTGGCACCCTGAGATGCTCGGGGGTATCTGAGAGCCGAGTGTGGTGGGTTGTGGGCAAGTGGGCACCAAGGCCCTCTCCGTGCCCATCTCTGCTCATTTCAGGACCACTAAGTTCCTCCCCAAACCACTGCTGATGGGTTGCGTGTTGGCCTTGATGCTGACGGGGACCCGTTTGCCAGCTTCTTTGGCAGCGTGGCTCCCACCACCACTCCCGACGGGCTGTTCCAGAAGCCCACGGGACTTCTCGCTCGATCAGTGGAACCTTTCCCTCTTTCTGTGTCTTCCAGACAAAGGCCATGTTTTCAGACCCCCGAAGGAGTGATCATTCTGCTGTGTGGATTGAGGGTGGAGGCAGCTTGTGACTGGTCTTGGCTCTCGGTTCAAGCCCGGGTTCGTTCCCTGTGGGCAGGGGAAGGGGGAGGCAAAAATGAGTCCAGAACACAGGCGTGCCCCCTGCTGGTGCTCTTTGGGTGACTCCAGGCACGGGCATCAGGCAGAGGAGAGTGGAAATGTGTGAAGGGAAAGGCGAGTGCTGGCCGCACAGTCTGGCCACTGACGGGCCTTCCTCTTAACACAGCCGTGCCATCTTTCCCTCCACCCAGCAGCCTGACAGCTGTGGCCTCGTCATCACCACCTTCGCGATGGTTTGCAGTGTCTGTCTCAGGGCTTGATCGGGGTGCTTCTGTCTCAGGGCTTGATCGGGGTGCTCTGCGTGGACCACTCTCATTAGTCTTTCTCAACAAGCCTACGATCCCCGTTTTACAGATGAGGAAACTGAGGTCCAGGCCCAGCTTTAATCTCTTTATTGTAATTTGTTGTTTTTGTAATTTGCCAAAGTTCAAGCAGCCAAGTGATATGAGGCCCTTCTAGCTCCTAGCTCACTTTTCCCAATTCATTGTGTTTCCTAATTAAGCACCACCCACGTTCTGGTGAAGGTCATGTCCTTGAATCCCTCATGGCATAAAAGAATGAGTTTTTCCCAAACAATGTCTAACTCTGGGGAGATGATTAAAGGTAGTATATGTATTACATGTGAGTCTGTGTATTGTATCCTATATAATAAGTGTGTGTGTGTTGTGTGTATTGTATGTGTATTTGTTGTATGTGTTGTGTTGCATGTGTTGTGTGTGTATGTGTTGTGTGTTATAGGTTGTTTATGTGTTTTGTGTGTTGTGTGTATGTGTTGTTGTGTGTGTTGTATGTGCGTTATATATGCTGTGTGTTGTATGTATGTTGTGTATGTATTGTTGAGTGTTGTGTGTGTATGTGTTTTGTGTGCGTTGTGTGTGCTGTGTGTTGTAGGTGTGTTGTGTGTGTGTTGTGTGTGTGAGTGTTGTGTGTGTGCGAAGAGTGGGCCATGGGCATGGCCATAGATATAAGGTCATCCCTAGGGGTTGTTGGTGGGCAGAGTTTGCTGGCGGAGCGGGATGCAAATTCAGGATCACTGGCTGACAGTGGGGGTGTAAGTTCCCGCCAATCTGCTGCTTGGCCGCTGGTGCCACCTGCAGGGTCCTCATCCTGAGGATGCCTGCTGCTGACTCAATGTGGGCAGTCAGCAGGCTCCCTCCGGTGCCTGGAAGACCCCGTGTTTCTGCTTGTGTTTTCTGGGAATTGGGAGCCCTGTGAGCGTGCCTGGCTGGTGAGCCCCTGAGTGCAGGTTGTGGACTCCTGGGCTGCAGGAGGGAGGTTGGGCTGCGGGGGAGGTTGCAGTCATCCTCACTGGTTGGGTCCTGGTGACACCCGGGTGACAAACCTCTTAAAGACCTTCCTGGACATGCGAGACAAGAGGCAGGTGAGCGTGGAGAGGGTGAGATTTGGGTCAAGTGCACGGGGACATTTGCTGGCACAGAGATCTACACCCAGTCAAGTCAGCTCTGTGTTTGTGGCTCAGTTAAAGTTGTAAATAGTTTCCTCCCCCTCTTACACATAAGAATAAGTCCTCAGAGACTTGAGCCGATAAAATTCTCTAATTATCGACACAGTAATTTTAGTTCTAGGAAATGAGAAGAATTAAATACCAGCAGGGGTATTTACATAAGAACTATCGCCTATCAATTAAGTAAGATGGAAAGATGAAATCGTTAATGTGGGGTTGATGCTATGAGGCGATCTTATTTGTGCTTGTTGGGTGATGAAGTAAAATATTATCCCTCTTGGGATGTGTGTTCTGTCCATATAACAAAATAACATGTTGCTACTAAAGTCATCTTTTGGAAAAATTATTCATTATACAATAAAATCTCTAGGCCCTGCCCAGGTAACTCAGTTGGAGAGCCAGCCAGATACACCAAGGTTGTGGGTTAGATCCCCGGTCAGAGCACATACAAGATTCAACCAACGAATGCATCAATAAGTGGAACAGCAAACCTAGTTCTCTCTCTCTCTCTCTCATCAATAAAAAATTTTAATACAGATTTCTATATTACAACATTACAGGAAAAATAAAATCTAAAATGAGCTATAGAGTCCAAATATTTATAAGTAATGAGTAAAGAATACTAGGAAAACTTAATATAGGAACTGTATACTAGTACCATATTAGCTGTCTCTGAGGGTGAAATTTGATTAAATAATGCTTTCTATTTTATTCTTTCTGAATTCTTGTATTTTATAATTAGCGAGGCAGAGAAGGTCGCCCTGTGGTGGGAGCGGCATGCAGGGCCTGTGTGTGGCCTTGCGAGGGTTGGTAATGACATGGCACTCATAGATGTCCCCTTGTAAACATCATGTGAATAGATCAGCGTCTGAACTCATTCTCGCCCCATGAAGTCCCTGAGCTCTGGTGGAGCCATGGCCACTGGTCTCGAGTCAGACACAGTGGGCGGCTGCTGTCCACACACGTAGGGCTGAGAGGGTGCTGACACTTAGGGAGGATGGTGAGGCGGAGGCACATGTTGTCCGCAGTTACAGCGGGAACCTAGTGAGGTAAAGTTGGAGTTGGCCCCACTCCAGGGGGTGGATTGGACCGCGGGAGAAGGGGCGACTGACTCCGTTCCCCTGCTGTATGAGAGCATCAGACAGCTTCATCTAGAAATGAAATTGCAGATCTTCTCCATGAGACAGGCATTGGTCAGTAAATAGTAACTGAGCACCAAGTATTCCGACAGGCCCCACACACACGGTTTCAACCACTGCAGACACACCGGGAACAGCCTGCCTTTCTTGACGGGGCTCATATTCTAATGGGAAAACAGCAAAATCTAAATAAATCAGCAAAAAACATTGTATATTTTATGGTGATGGATTCTAAGGTGAAAAGAAAAATCAAACAAACCAACAAAACCAGGGAATGGATATAGAGTGTTTGGGGGGAATAATTTAAAATTCTGAGAAGTATGACCAGGAAAGTCACACTGAGAAGCTAATATCTGTCCAGACAGCTTGAGGAAGCAAGGGAGTGGACCAGGGCTCCCTGGGCAAGAGCGTTCCCAGAAGACGGAAGAACAGGTGCAGAGGTCCTGAGGCAGCTGGGCCTGGTCTGTACAAGGTCATCGCTTGGCTTGAGAGAGCTCAGGGGCACGAGGTCATGTGTCATGGGCCGTTGGTAAGGATTTGGGCTTTAGCCCCAGTGAGTTGCTAGAGGGTGTGGAGCAGGTGCATGATCTGAAGGGTGTTTGGTGGGACCCCTCCGTGCCCTGTGAGAAGGGTGACCCGTTGGGAAACTGGTGAAGCATCGTGGGGACCTAACCAGGGCTGGTGGTGATGGGATCCCTTCTGCACCGGGATGCACTGACAGACTGGATGTGGGGTCTAAGGGAGACAGGAGTCGAATTGGGGCGGAGTCCCTGGAAGCCTTTCTGAAGGGGGAGCACGGGGGGTTGGGGTCCGGTTCAGGGCTCAGTGGGGATGGCAGAGTGTGAGATTTGGTGGATGTTCAAGTGAGCAGTGGGCCTGGAGGTGGGAAAGGTGTGAACACGCCCCTGGAACAGAGCCAAGCGTTGGCAGAGCAGGGTCCTTCCTCCATGCCCAGTGGCCTGTGTGGGGACAGACTCACGGCCCATTCATTCCTGGATGGTCTCCTGGTTTCTCTCCATCTGATCCCAAAGTCCCTTGCTTCTGTCACTCACCACACCCAGCAGGTAACTGGGAGCCACTCAGAACTCCAGCCCCCATGCCTGTGCCAGTGGGTCTTTGCTGAAGGTCTTCACTTCCTCCAAGGGGCCTTTCCCTCCTGTCCCCAACTGTTGAGGTCCTTTCCCTCCATCCCCCGCACTGGGGGCCTTTCCCTCCATCCCCACCATAACCATTGGGGGGCCTTTCCCTCCATCCCCGCTGCTGGTGACAGGAAGCCTCTAGGTCTTGTAGGATTATTCACAGCCTCTGAGGCCGTCCCCTGTGACTCCTGTGCTCTGGCTACCTTCCCTGCTGGACCTCCATCCATGGGACCAGAAGGAGGCTCCCTGTGACTGCAGCACCTTCCAGCCCTTGCAGGGCAGGGGTCCCTGGGACCTGGTGGCGGTGTACTGACTCTGTCTAGCAGGCCTTCGGCCTCCTCTTGTCTCTGGGGTCTTTGTACCCTCTGACTAGCTGAACATCCTGTCCCCTCCCAGGCACTTCCTGCCCACCCCCATCAGGGCTTAGCCTGGATGTCCTTTTCTGGGAAGCTTCCTCTGGCATTTCGAGTTCAGGTTCATGTTCATCCTGTGCTCTACCAGAATCCTCCACAAGCTGCTACCACACGCGTGGCTGTGCATTTGGGTTCCTGTGCAGGCAGCTCCACAGAAGGGCTGCTTGTCATGGATCAGGACCGGCTGGAGTTACCCTCCACTTTTCATCTCTCTTGGCTACTTTAGCCTCTTTCTTCTTTCCTTCTTTGTTTTTCTCCTTCAACACACATGTGTATAATCCTGGACAGGGAAAAGAGAAGACTCACAAAGCAGGATGTTTGGAAAGGCAAGTGCAAGAGGGAAGGGGGAGACCCACCCATGAGAGAGGTCAGCAAGGCTTGCTGTTGCAACAAAGGGAGGGGTGATGTCAGAGAGCTCCATGGGTTCTGTAGGTGGGACGGTGCTTGGGAGCTGTGAGTGCACCTGGGAGCTGTGAGTGCACTGTGGGGGCTGTGTGTGCGCCATGGGGGCTGTGCGTGCACCTAGGAGCTCGTTTCGCTTGCACACTTGTGCTTGCTCAAGCAGGGCAGCAGGGCCTCCTTGTGGCTCGTCTGCTCCATGCTTCTCTAGGCACCAGGAGCTCCAAGACCGAGCCCTTCCTGCAATGCAGGCAGACGGAACTTGAGAGTCCTGAGCTCTGAGATCCAGCCCAGGTGCCGGGCTTCCGGAAGCCTCTCTCCTTGCCACCTTGCTTCTCCCAGATTCGCTCATACAGCCCCGGCCTTGCTGGTTGGCTGCTCACTGTCTTTCTCCACCTGTTTTCTTTGCTCTTACGTTGTCTCCTCGGCTTGAATGTAAGACTGTTTCATACCTTTTAATATCTTCCTTGTATCAATCTCCTGTCTGTGCGCACCCCCATTTCCTGTGCGCACCCCCATTTCCTGCCCACACTGCCCCTCTCTGCCCTGGCAGACACCTCCCTGATCTTTCCTTCTAATCCAGTGGTTCTCAACCTTTCTAATGCAGCGACCCTTTAATACAGTTTTTCATGTTGTGGTGATCCCCAACCATAAAATTATTTTCGTTGCTACTTCATAACTGTAATTTTGCTAACTGTTATGAATCGTAATGTAAATATCTGTGTTTTCCGATGGTCTTAGGCGACCCTGCCACTGGTTCTCAACCTGTGGATCGCTAGCAGGGTCGCCTAAGACCATCAGAAAACACAGATATTTACATTACGATTCATAACAGTAGCAACATTACAGTTATGAAGTAGCAACGAAAATAATTTTATGGTTGGGGGTCACCACAACATGCGGAACTGTATTAAAGGGTCGCGGCATTGGGAAGATTGAGAACCACTGTTCTAGTCCCTCTTGGGAACGTTTTAACCACAGTTGTTCTTCTTTTAATGTTTAGCACACACACCAGATATTCTCTATATTATATCTTTATAGATCCTATAAAGTCCCTCGGTTCCCTGCCACCACAAACGGTTATAAAAGGCAATCAGATTATGAGTCAGCAGGGTAACGGTGGATGGCTCACTGGCTAGGGAGAAAGGAAGAGGCCAGTCTCCCAGGGTCAGTATGTGGACTTGGTGGCCTTGTCCAGCCTGAGTTCTCCAAGCAGACGGTCAACTTCGTCCCCATGTCAGTCACTTGCTCACCACACTCGTGGCTCCAAAGGGACCACAAGGGAGCATTGCCAGGGGGCAGTTCCACCTCCTCAGCCGAAGGCGGTGTCTTGCAATAAAGCTGCTTCTGAGAGCAGCACCATCTGCCCAGCAAGCCCTCCCTTATCTCCCATGACACACACAGTCTTCATCGTCAGGAAACAAGCCCACGAGTGGGCCACACTCAGGCTCCGAGCATCCTGGGACCTCTGGGTTGCCTGTGGGAAGAAGGTCCTGCAGTGAGTTCAGACAGCAGTCCTCTGCGTGCGGACCTCGTTGACAGCAGCGGAGACCATGTGCGTCCTGCCAGGGTGGACCAGCGGCACTCCTCCCGCGTGTGCGGAGCTCCCTGGCCAGGCCCTGACTCGCCACTTGGCACTGCGGCAGGGCCGGCACATTGGCCCCCCTTGTCTCCTATGGCTCCTGCACATCCATGGGGCCCGGAGGGCCAGCTCCCCTCGGGCTGTCCACGGCAGCCTGCAGACGAGTAGCTGGCTGCTGAGGGGTGACCATTAGGAATTAGGAAGGGCACCTCTCTGCCATGGCAAGGTGATGCCAGGTGAAGTGTTGTGCTTTCCTGGTGTGTTTTTGGCTGGACCTTGAGAACTTTTGCTTTCTAGACAATTTAGTCATATTTTGTGAGGATCAGTGGCTGGGAAGTTGGACCCGCATTGTATGAGAGGGGGAGCACAGGTGAGTGCCCCCACCGGGGCTGCCACGGAGGTGCGGTACCCGGGATGGAGCGCACCCAAGGACCCAGTACGGGCTCCCGGTGATGAGAATGGCACGCTCGCCATGTCTCAGAGCTCGGTGGCTTCTCAAAACAGCCTGCTCCCGGGATTCCATTGGTGCTGGGTCCATGGGACACACTGGGCTACATCCCATGGGCTACGCCCTTGTGGTTCCTCCACTCAGCTGGCTTTTTGGGGCGTGGATGGCCCCTTCCAGGGGTCCTTTGACCCTTCCCCTTGTGCACTTTAAGATCCAGCTCTGACCCATCCACTGGGTGACTCCTGGGCCTTGTGAGCTCCCCCACTCCATGCTTCTTCACATCTCGTCACCACGCCCACCAAGGGGGCAGGCTTTCTGACTGCGCCAGTGGAGACGTGCTGAGTTCCAGGATTTCAGAAAACTCCTGGGTCCCCGGGTCATCGCCCATGAAGACGGTTCCTGTTGTAAAGCTCCCGGGTTTCTGACCGTCTGCCTGCCGTTCAGGACACATTCCTGGGCCACAGGAGCTGAGACCATCTGCTCTCCGCATCGCCAGCCCCTCCCCAGGCCAGGGCCCCGCTTCCACGGGGCAGAGGTACTGAGTGTGGTGGTAGACATGGACTGTCCAGGGGTGAGTAGCGCAGATGTGATTTATATTCTCATGAAAGAGCCAAGCACACACAATTACATGTATATTAAAAATTGTCACAAAAGGGAAAATAAAAAACCCAGAATCATGAATGTATGCGCTGGGCACTTCTTACTGTTGGTTGTGAGGATCAAACCCTGAATGATACTGAACATTTTGTAATTTATGGAGTCAATCCTTTGTCCTTTTAAAAAATATATCTTTTTATTGATTTAGGAGACGAAGGGGGAGAGAGAGAGGAGTAGAAACATCAATGAGGAGAATCATTGACCGGCTGCCTCCTGCACGCCCCACCCTGGGGATCGAGCCTGCAACCCGGGCATGTACCCTGACCAGGAATTGAACTGTGACCTCCTGATTCATAGGTCAATGCTCAAGCACTGAGCCATGTCAGCTGGGCTCTTTGTAGTTTTTTGTTCAACAGATACTTCAAGGTGGATCTGGCTGGCGGTGTCCCTGTGTGTCTGGGTGCTGGCAATTCCATGGTCACTCATTCAGTCTGTGTTTGGGTGGAGGTCAGAGGCCACAGATAACTAAGAATCCATTATTCACGAAGTGATCTTGACTTTCAGGGGATTAATGAAGACTGTTGGGGGAGCCCTGGTTAGCAGCTGGGGAAGCTCTCTTCTCCGAAAGGTGACACCTGCGCTGAGACCGAAGATGAGAGAGCTAGCTGTCACCCAGGGAGGGGTTAGTCTCCTGCAGGGCCCCGCAGAGGGGAGGACTGGGACACTGGTGACAGGACCCAGGCCAGGTGACTGGGCAGAGTGGGTGCAGGAGTCTGTGCTGAAGGCGCGGGTCCCAGGCCTCGGGTCTGGGAGAAGTGCACAGAAAGGAAGCCCCTGAGGCTGGGGCCTGGCCTGGATTTGCCTTGAAATGGATGTGAAGTTGGAATTGCCCTAAGAGCACGTATGAGCACAGGAGGGTGCCATGGCTCTCTCTGTGGCATGGGAGGACCAAGCAGGACACCTGACATGGTACAAGCACTGGTAGGAGGCCCCCTGGCTCTGGGCTCTGTCACTCATTCAGATTGGGGACCTCCCATGCCCAGTGACATCCCCAACTCAGGCCCAGGACACCTGCCTGAGGGCCCTCCCGGAAGTGGGCTGTGAGTGTCCATGTCCTCCGAGCTCATCGTGGTAATGATTTCATTTGAATGTCAGCAGTTTTTATTGTTTTTGAAATCTCATTCAGTTGAGTTTCATAACAAATAAATAATTCATGCCAGCTAGGAAGTGAAAGGGAAAGGAGAATACAGAGATGTGTTCACCCAAATGTGGGAAGAGACACCTTGTCACTCAGCCCTGTGCCCGCCTCTGTGTCCCGCAGCTCAGCTTGCTCCTGAGCAGTCATCACACCGGAGGGAGGGCAGTCACTCTCAGGACACCCGGGTGCTCATGTCCCAGGGCTCTGTGGCCACAGACCAGGGACGGGAAGGGAGGGCGGTACGTGCCCCACCCACAGGCCTGCTGCGCCCGCTCACCTGCTCTCGGCCACCGATCTGCTCAGTGACCCAGGCAGCCTCTCTCAGCTCCGCGGTCTTTCTTCATTTGTGAAATGCAGGAGCTTTTCGTAAAATAATGGACTTAGGCAAATATCCTGATTGGATAGAAAACAAACACTAAGATCTGGGTGTTTCTGTGTTGTTCGAGTATCATGTCGCCGGGGAGCACTTGCTGCTTGCAAGGGGGAAATGTGTATTTACTTGGAATACTTTAAAAATAGATAAAGCAGAATATAGAAAATGAGTAATAATTGTCAACATCTGGATGTTGTGAATAGGAAATTATGTTCTACTATGCTCTCTATTTTTCTAAGTCTTTTTAAATGACAATTTTCTAAAAGATTGCCTACAAAGATTTTATTGGTAATATGGACATTGTTCTTCCATAGAGGAGGGACAAGAGAATTCATTGATCTGATTTGCAATCCACTGACCACCCATCAGAGGAACTATAACCCTAGAAAAGTAAGGCCCTGGATGGGAATTAAAAATATTTTTTAAGACTTGAATATAAGACCTGAAATAATAAAATACTTAGATGAAAATATAGGAACTAAACCTATGGATCTTGGTCTCAGAGGGGTGATTGTGAACTTGACCCCAAAGGCAAGGGGAATAAAAGCAAAAATAAATGAATGGGACTACATCAAACTACAAAGCTTCTGCCCAGCAAAGGAAACCATCAACAACAAAGGCAACCAACAGAATGGCAGAAGATATTTGCAAACAATACCTTCAATAAGGAGCTAATATCCAAAGTAAATAAAAACACATACATGTCAACAACAACAAAACGAACAATCCAACCGCCGTGTGTTGTTCAGTGGTTGAGCATCATCCATGCACCAAGAGGTCACTGTTCAGTTCCAGGTGAGGGCACATGCCCGGATGCGGGCTCCATTCCCAGCAGGGGGCGTGCAGGAGGCAGCTGACTGATGATTCTCTGTCCTCATTTCTATCTTTCTCTACCTCTCCCTTCCTCTTTGTGAAATCAATAAAAACATATTTAACTTTTTTTAAAAACTGGGCATAGAACCTGAACAGATACTTTTCCCAAGACAAACATGGCCACAGATGTATGGATGGGCATGCTGTGATGGCTGAACAAGGAGAGGGACCCTTCTGGGCTCAGGGTCTTCATGGGGAGGGGTCTGCAAGGCCAGCAGCCTCAGGGGCCTGGAGGGTCCATACCAAGGGGAGATGGGGAGGAGGAGACCTAGAAAATGCAAAATCCAGTTATTAAAACTGACTAAGTATGGGTGCCTACTTTTTAAAGCTGACTACAGGATTCTGGGTGGCTCTAGAGAGAAGTGTAGGTAACCAAACAAGAAAGCAGAAAAAATGGAAACCGTGTTCTGCTGGGTTTCTCTAAGGTGATGCATTTAACAACTGTGGGTTCAGGGGACAGGTGGGTGGGGAGTTGGTCTTAGAGCAGGGACCAGACTGTTGCTCTCCCTGTGGGGTCAGATGCAGAACTATTCAACTCAATACATTTGTTCCATTCAATCCAACTGAAGGGTTTGAGTGATTGAGTGCCCACTCTGCTCACCTGTGCCGGCTGCAGGGGGCCTGGAGATCTGGCGTCTGCCCCGTATTTATTTCATTGAGGGGCTGCGTTACAGGAAATGGACAGGTCCTTGGCTGACTCTGCTTGTGCCAGAATCTTTGTTGTCCCTTGGACCTGGTGTTTACCCCACAGTGGCTGGACAAAAATAGGCAGCGATCAGCAAATAGATAAAGACAGAAAGAGAAAGCCATGAGGGTTCCTCAGGCCCTTATGATAAAGGTACATAGCAATCGGATGGAAAACAGACCCCGCACATCAAATATATGGGATGGAACCAAAGAGGGGTGTGGCGTGAGCAGTGTGGAACGTTTCCCACAGGAGTAGCCAGCCTTGACTTGAGGTAGGGGGTTCTTAGAAGGTTCCACTTTTAGGTCTCTGCCCACCAACAGGCAAAGGCAGGGAGGTCTCCGTAGTCAGGACGTCATGGAGCAGACAGACCATGGTCACAGGACAAGATCTAGAAGTTGCTCATCTAGTCAAAGTTAGAGAATCTTCCATGGTCTGGGACATCTGATCATCTGTAAAGGGTGGTTAGAGAGGAGCAGGCATGGTGGGCAACCTTAAGTGGAAGACCTTAGGGAACCTGCTGTGTTTCTGGGCCAGAAGGAGACCCAACCCATGCGGAACAAGGGCTCCAAGTTCAAATATAAAATAAGTGGTCACAGAAAGAAGGATTGACAGGTGTCGTGCTCTAGGCTTGATTGGCGGGACAGACACAGGCCTTGTGATGATGTGCAGTTATTGCCAGCGCCACCACCTGTGGGGCACAGCTTCTCCCTCCGGCTTCAGTAGCTGAAGCTGAATTGGGCCACCTCCCTGGTGGTGCCCCAGTGTCCTCATCTGCCCCGGGGGAACCCTGTGTTCCCCTCCTGAGAACTTGTCAGGCTCTCCGAAGTGCCGGGCACACAGTGCGCCCTCTGTAAACATCAGCCATCACTGGTCATAGGTGTGTACATTAGGAGGCACCTGTTGGAGTGAATCATGATTTATGCCCCAGGCAAATGGAAAATATGTATTTCAGTTATTTCCTTGTCTGGGCAGGGCTAGAGGGGAATATAAACATAACAACAAGCAGGTGTGTTTTTCTTCGTTTGCAAGCATGGTTTAGTCGATGAAATTAGATGTGTCTTCTCTTTTTCCTTTGTTCTCAGACTGGACCACACAATCCCATCTAAATTTAGCTAACAAAGATCTACACGGGTGTCTTGATGGGAGAGTATGACAAACCTTTAGAGTGAGCATGTGTAGGCAGATGGTGTAATTAAGGGTAATTTTCCCAGATCATTAAAATATTTTTAGGAATAAGACAGGATCCTTTTTTCTTGACAGAAAAATTGTGAAGCACACATATTTCTAATTTTTAAGTTTTGCTTGAATTTCATTTAGACCAGAATGGGCAGGGATTGGGTAAGGACCTCATGTTTCCAACTCACTCTCTTCCACTCCAAACATTTATTCCTGCATACAGGATGTAATGCATGTCAAAGACTAGGAATGCTGCCCAGAGATGGAGAATTTGAAATGTCCAACATCCTTGAAGGCCAGTGAATTCAGGTTGCAGGAGGTGTGGGCAATAGATGTTAGATGAGTATGATGATGAAGCCATTACCAATACTCATGTCAGAGTTCTCACCAGACCTCAGGTAACTTGCTGTCAGAGAGCTCAGTCCCCTGGTAATTTAAATCGAGTCTTCCATTATCAGCAGAAGAAGAATGAAAAAAATCTATGAAGCTTTTTTGGCAAGGAATGCATTAAGCATGAGCAAAAGGAATCTTCCAGTCAGTACTGGGGAATGTTGCTACAAACTCTCATCTTCACGTAGTACTTTGCAAAAATCTCTTGTAAGCCTTGAACTCTGGCTGGCAACAGGGTCGACCCTCATTTAGCCTGGGCCTGGGCTCACCAGCAGGTCTCAGCAAATGCAGCCATCCATGGCAGAACCATTCCTTCTGGGTTTTTCTGGCCCTGCCATCTACTAGCTGAGTTGCCTTGAGCAAAGTATCCAACTCAGAAAGGTCTCAGTTTTATTATCTACGAAATGGTGATAGCAGCACCTACACCACAGGGATGTTGTAAAGATCAAATAGGATCACGTAGAGTGATTTGGCCAAGCCTGACACAGGATGATAAAGCTAATCTACACTAATAAAAGAGAAACATGCAAATTGACCATCACTCTGCTATGCCCACCAACCAATCAGGAGGGACTATGCAAATTAGAAGGACAAAGATGGCAGCCACTCAGCTGCTACAGGGCGCGGAGTGGCTGGGCAGGGCAGGAAGCCTGCTATGAGAGGGATGGCAGGGTGTGAAGGGATCTACAGGAGTGGCACTCTGGCTGCAGCGAAGACAAAGACTGCAGACTCCGGAGTCTGCAACGAAGACGAAGACTGCAGACTCCGGCCGAAGCAAAGGCCTGGGTCCCGGGTGCCGGAGGAAAACCAGTGCTGGAAGCCAAGGGAAGGAAAGCCTATTGCACGAATCTCTTCGTGCAACGGGCCTCTAGTCTTTATATAATTGTTGAGGTGAAGGAAGGGGAAAAGGAGTGGGATCAAAACACAGAGGGCATTTCCCAGTGAACCTTGAAACTCGCCCCTGAGTTTCATCTCCCTGAGAAGGCTCACTTACTGTCCCATGCTCTCTCCTGGCGCCAGTTGCTCCCAGCAAATATGAAGAGTGGGGGGCATGGCTTTCAATGTCGATTATGTAACTAATCAGCGAACCTATCTCATAGAGTTCCACTTTCCTACATGTTCCCACAGAAGAGTTTAATAAAGAAGGATGGATGGTTGGATAGATGGATGGTGTGATGAGCAGATGGACATTTACTTTCTTGAATAAAATGTTTATATCTGACTTTGATTTGCAAAAGAATAAAATAGTTGGATCAACTACTTCTTTCTGAGTGGCCTTTAGAAGCCAGTGTCTCCCTGAAATTCCTCTTGTTGAAGGAACAGGAAGCATTTGTGTTCTGGCCTCTACTACGCCACCATGGCCTGCCCACAGATGTGACCTGAGGAGTTCACTTAGGATCAGATTTGCTAATTCTTCCAGAAGATCATTGAGTGAGCAGGCGACCCGTTTAACTTGTACTTTTCCCAGCAAAACCAAACCTGAGACATTTGTTCCTCAACAGATATTAAGAATTCTGTCGTCCCAGCCAACTTAAGATTCAAACATTCCTTCCTCTCACCCTTTCTTTATGGATATGTACCATCCACCTTTATAAAGTAGGGATTTCTCCTTGTTTCATTTCTGACCTGTCTCTCTTGACTTTACTTCTTAATCCAGTCAAACTTTTGTTGAATTAACTAAGGTGAACTTAGGGAACAATTTGAATAAAATAAAACAATATGAACTGGAAAAAAAAAATTCACCAAATTCCAGGCTCTGATGGAGCCCAGGGCTGAGTCAATTTTTATTCTTAATCCTTCTTCATGTCCAATCCGAGTTGGTATGTGGCACCCTCAGAGTGACCCCATAAGAGTCCCCAAGATCCCCAGGCACCAGAAAGATCTCTCTTCACTAACTGCTTTCTGTGGCAACAAAGTGATCCTATAGGAATGAATACATGCTCCACTGAAAACATGCATTAAAAAGATTGCTTGGGGCTTGCAGGAGGCAGCTGGTTGATGTTTAGCTCTTGCATCCATGTTTCTCTCTTTCTCTCCTTCTCCCTTCCTCTATCTCTGAAAAGCAATATAAAATACTTTCTTTAAAAAAAGAATTGCTTGCTTAGACTATCAGAAATTTAATCTAGTCACTCATTTCCCAAGCATTTCACTTGCTAGACCGATCAAGACATTTGTTATTGTATAAAAATCACAAATGTATAATTACACTTTCACATGATGGTCACAAATTGTTCACTCAGAATAATTTATTGGAGGATCGATGGACAAGATACCATGCTTTTACCTTTGAGGCATATATACTACTAGAAGCCCGGTGCATGAAATTGGTGCACGGGTAGGGTTCCTAGGCCTGGTTGGCAATCAGGGCCGATCTGTGGGGTGACTGTCAGGGTGATCAGGGGGCTCCCACTGGCACCTGCCTTGGCCAGCCTGGCACCACCCGCTTGCTGGCTCTGCCCCCTGCTGCCTCCGCTGCCAGTCACCTCCCTCTGCAGGGTGACCTGCGGGGCGATCGGTGGGGGGGCCCTCACTGGCATCCATCTTAGCTGCCCTGGGGCCTGTGGGCTGGGGACAGCTCATGCATTGAGTGTCTTCCCCCTAGTGGTCAGTGCATCATAGTGACCTGTTGTTCTGCCATTAGGTCAATTTGCATATTAGGCTTTTATTATATAGGATATTTTAGGATATATCTTTCGCCCTCTTCTTCATCAGGGATATTTTTTAAAGGATCAAGTACTAGAGCCCTTGTCTTTTCCTCCTCATATTTTATGTTGACATACTAGGCTTTAAGGGAGTCTGCTTTTAGACAAGAGTAGGACAGCAAATCTTGCCTCAATGCTGTTTTTTAAAAGCATGTTCAGTCCTAAAAGTGGGTTCCTTTCTCTTCCTCCTCTAGCTTCTCTTGAAAACCTTATGTTTTTTTCATTGGTCAACATGATGGGAGACCTGCCAGCTCACTACTATGAAACAATGATATTTGCAAAATGAGTGTAAAATGCCTTGAGCTTAGAGATGGCTGCTTAATGAGCTCAAGGGAACTCATTTGCTAAACCTGACCTGCCCAGTTGGGTGGATGGGAGATCCCTGGATAAGATGGAGATGGTCGAGGTGAGCAGACAGTGCTGGAGCCACAAAGGGTGTTTCTGAGTGATGAACTGGATGGTTCAGAAAGTCTCTTGCTGCTCAGTCTCCACCCTCCCAGGGGGAGAGGGAGGGGAGGTGGAGACAGAGCAGCACTAATATCTCTGATCCTCTGCTTTGGGGGTGCAGCCTGCTGTGATCTTGACTTCTACTGAGCGAGAGCCATCTGGGAGAGCTGAGCTGCCAGGCATAGTGGGACTAAAGAGGTGCTGGCACCTCAGGGTCAGGTGTGCACACTGAGAGAGGAGGAATACACACACCCTGGGAGTGGCGAGAAGGCGGTGAGTCTAGAGTCACTGGCACAGAGAGCTGGCTCTTGTTAGAGATTCACTACATTCAGAATCGGTAATGAGGATGTACAAGTAATTTCTTCAAGCAGCGGTAAACCTTGTCCTTCTCGGCATCTGAAATGGCGTGTCACCTGAAATGTCTTGCACTTCGTGTCTGAGATGCCATGGGGGCAGCACCCCACGGACTTGTGGCAGAGAACGGGATTACCAGGATACATGGTGAAATGCGGTGCCACTGTTTCCAGACGGCCAGCGACGTGTGCCTACCTGTGAACACTTTCCTGAGGGTTGGGGTCCCCGTCATAAGGAGGGTGATGGCTTGTGGGGGTCCTGAATGCCCTTTGGACGGGGTCTTGCGCCCTTTTACAATGTAACAGGCACGGGACACAGTGCTGTCTGCAATAAGGGCGCCATGAGTGCCTGTCCTGGCGGTGGGGAAATACCTACTCATTGTGCTCATCAGAAGCAGCCAGCCAGGATCTGGGCCCTCCCACGCGTCCGTGCACACCACACCAGACATGAGTCATCATGGTCAGGCTAGCGAAAGCTTTGTCACTTTTATCGACTTCCCAAGAACCAACTTTTAACTGTATCCATGTACTCTGCTATTTTTCTATTCTCTATTTCATTCATTTCCTCTCTGTTCTTTATTTCTCTATTTCCTCTGCTGGCTCTGGGTGTAGTGTGCTTTTCTATGAGCTTCTTAAAGCGCAGTTAGGTTATTGATTTGAAATCTCTTTAATAGAGGTGTTTACAGCTACGATTAAATATAATTTCCCCCGAGCACTGCTCTCGCTGCACCCAGACTTTTGTCATGTGGTGTTTTCATTTCCATTCAGCTCGGAGTACTTTTTAATTTCCCTCGTGGTTTCTTCTTTAGCCACTGGTTGTTTATGAGTGTGTCTAATCTACACAGTGTGTGTGAATTTTCCAGTTTCCATCTGTATGGCTGTCTAGATTCAGACATTCTGATCAGAAAAGAGGATAATGATTTTAATCTTTTAAAGTGCACTGAGCTGTACCATGTGGGTGGACACGGTGTGCCCTGGACCACGCTCCCTGTGCCTTGGGAGGAGTGTGATCTGCTGCTGGTGGGAGCACTGCGGATGCCTTGAACTTGGTCAAGGATCTGGGTCTTCAACAGGGTTCCCGCCAGCACATGAGCTCTGTGTCAACTCACCAACCCACCAGCAATAATTCAATTTTCTTTTCTATTTGCAAAGCCACATTGCTGATTCCAAGTTCATGGCCTTCATGGGCTTGGTTATTAGATAAGTTATGTGCCGCTCCAGAACGTCAGTGGAACTTTTTTTTTTTTGGCGATTTTCATGTGGATAGAACTTGGCTCCCCTTTCTTAAAATCCATTCGCACTCACTTTAGGCAGCAGTGCCTCCTTAGAAAACACGGCCAGGAATGCATGAGTGAAGGGCCATCGTCCTACAGATGAGCACCGGTCAGGGGCTGTTGAACTGGAAGGTGTGCCATTCAGTCTCATCAGCTAAAACCGGTGACTTTTGAAATTTTTCTTGGCTCCAGAGAATTAGCAAAACTCTCTAGAAGTTGTCAACTTGTACACGTTTTGGTAGATTAAACATAAAATAGTGAAATAAAGCTACGCTGAATTGATATAAGGGAAAACTGACTTGTGAGTAAGGTGACAGAGTTTATCATTCAAATGGGGCAAGGGAAGGGGAGGGGAGCTATGAACTTTCAGGTCAAGGCAACTGACATCAACTTGGGCAGGGCTGGGAGGACCTGGGGCTGGGAGGAGTCAGGGCTGGGAGGAGTCAGGAGGAGGCAAGGCTGGGAGGAGTCAGGGCTGGGAGGAGTTAGGAGGAGCCAGGAGGAGGCAGGGCTGGGAGAAGTCAGGGCTGGGAGGAGTTAGGAGGAGCCAGGAGGAGTCAGGGCTGGGAGGAGTCAGGAAGGGTCAAGGCTGGGGGGAGTTAGAAGGAGTCAGGGCTGGGAGGAGTGGGGGCATATTGTCACCTGGTGGAGGTTTCTCACTTCCCAGGGATTTTGAGGCATGTCTTCCCTGCCCTGAACCAGGAGGGACCAGGAGGCTGTGCCCTCAGTGGATCACCCAAACATATCCTTGGGATTTCCTTGCCAAGAACAATGTGAGTGTTGTTCTTAGCAGATCCCCTTGCATTTTTTTTAAATCCTCACCTGAGAATAATTTTCTATTGTAGTTTGGAGAGAGTAGAAGAAAGAGGGAAAGACAGAGAGAAATATCAATGTGAGAGAAACACATCGATTGGTTGCCTCCTACATGGATGCCTGACCAGAGCCCGGGCCAGGGAGGAGCCTACAACCGAGGCAGGTGACCTGGACCGGAATCGAACCTGGGACCCTTTGGTTCTCAGGCCGACACTCTGTCCACTGAGCCACACCGCCAGGGCTCCCCTGACAGTTGTGTGCACAAGTGTGAGAGGCCAGCTTTACCCGCCCTCCTTTGCCGCGGGCTCCAGGCTTTGCCTGCAGTGGCACCTGGAGACCTGGTCACAATGCACTCAGTGCAGAACTGTGATGCTCCGTACCTGGCTAAGATGTGAAGGTGTATTTTTAAAAAGGAATTTGTATGCCAAGAGACCCCTCTCCAAGCCCTCGACTGAGAGTGTGCAGTCAGATTGAACATAATCACCCTCTTTGCGTGTTCCTTTGGAATTCGACTACCTGTGTCTGATGCCTCTGAAGGTGGAAAATTACTCGTCGTGCTATTTTTACAATTACATCACCTGCATTGCTGTGGTTGGGCATTTGGTAGGTGCTGGTTTATGTTGTTTGAAAGCGATTAAATGCATATCTCCAAGCCAAAAGGGCACCAAAGCTAGTTCCCCTGGTGGCCGGGGGCATTAAGAAAACGCTTGCCAAGGGAAGCGAGATGTCAAATATCACACATTTTTCCCATGCCAGGAACACATGGCACTTATTTAAGCTACAGGTAAAAAAATAATTGTGGTCTTTGATGAGGAAATCGAATCATAAAAGGGCTTGACTCACTTGGAAGGGGATGCCGGCATGTCACTTGGGGAGCAGCTGGCGTGCCTGAGGCATGGTCACAGGGTCCCTGTGCAGTCCCACTGTTTCCCTATTTCCAGGACTGGGTCTGGGGTTGCCTCCTGCCTCCTGCCAGGCTGTGCTGTGGGAGCAGAGAGGGGAGCAGGAACAAGGCAGTGTCCCAGAAACAGCTCTTCCCAAAGTGGACAGAAGCCGTTCCCTCCATCGGCACAGGCACCTGTCCTATGGGAGACTCTGAAGGCCTCGATGCAGTTCCCAGAGACCAGGGCTCAGCTGTGGGGAGCGGGGCGGGGGGGCGGGGGGGAGACAGGGAGACAGGAAGGAAAAGCGGGGGAGGCCAGGGGACAGGAGGGAGGTGGGGAGGACAGGGTTTAGCTGTGGGTGGGTGGAGGACAGGAGGGAGAAGGGGAGGAGGCCAGGGCTCAGCTGTGGGGGGTGGGGGGAGAGGGGATAGGAGGGGAAGCGGGGAGACAGGAGACTGTGGAGTAAGAGACACAGAAGGACACAGCAGGGCTCAAATGGTGGCTCAGGCTCAGCTGCCCCACTGCCCACCTCTCCGCCGGCCTTGACAGATGCCCATTCATGGTCCCTCCCTCCCGACATTGACTTAAGTGCATGGACCTTTATTCCAGGAAGAGGCTCCGGAGTGGCCCTGAGTGACCGTCACTCGTGTGTCCTGTGGACTATGGCTCCTAAAAGTGATCTGGAACATCGACTAGCAGTCCTGCCTCTCTTGATGCCTTGCGTTCAAAGTGTCTGTTGCAGCTGATGGGGCACAAGACCAGAGACCAGGTTAGGAAAGCCGGAGGGAGGACCCCTGGCCTTTCCCTTCCAGCCACTCTGGCTGTGACCAGAGGAGCCTGATTGAGAGTCTGAGGGCAGAGGTCCTCCCCCTCATCAAGGTGAAGCTCAAGGTCAGGCCCCTCTGGAAACAGGTCCCCTCCCCCAGCTGTGTCCTGGCTTCCGTTCTGTAGTTGTAATGTGCAGCAGTAAGTATCCAAGTCTAGCTGGGAATACTGGATTAGCAGAGTGTTTGAGTAAATCAGTAATTGGTATTGTGAGGGGCTTCTCGTCCTGATTACATCTAGAGGAACTAACCCTGTCTGTAGGGATAAAATGGAAGCTTTGCTCATTATGTAAATGAAGGTAGCCCAAGGAAATAAAATATTTGGAAGAGGTGCCCTTAGGACTCTGGCTTAGATGTGTCTGGTGTGGAGCCAGTCAAGGAGAAAGGGATCAGACTCTCCTGCAACTTTATATAAATTTAATTATAATAGAAATGAGTTCAAGGCATGGATTGCAGACTCCTCTGAAGAGTTAGACATGAGCCTGAGAATATATAAGTATTTTTATATACACACACTTCTTTTTCTTCCAGTAAATAAAACACAATATCCCTGAAGGAAAGATATGTGGCAAGCTAAGTGTTTTGCAAATTGGGGTCAGGCCTTATTCACTTTTTCCTAAATTTAACCTGGAATTCTAGATGTTCTACTTGGTCACCATGTGCACTGGGACAGAATTGTAACCTCACATGTCCACTAGCCCTCATGTCAGAGAGCCGGTGGAAGCAATTGGTTGGCTGGCTTTACCTGAACTGACTAGTGGTCCCCTTGGCTCGATAAATATATTCTCTGTACATCAGGCAAGGTTTGATGTCTCCTAAGGAAAGGAAACTGGAGTGATTTTCTGAGATCCAGCACGCACCTTGACCCAGGGCCCCTGGAATTACAGTGCGTCAGTGAACGGCATTCCCATTGTCCCCACATCAGCAAACTACGAACTGTGGGTGCACGTGAACCTCTCCCTGTGCCTTCCCCAGACCTCTGCTCTGCAGTCCCCTCGCCCCCCCTGGAGTGCCTCCTCCCACCCTCCCTCCATGGTTCCCATGGCCACTCTCCTGCCTCAGGCCCTCCTCCATTTTAGTAGTCTTGTAAGAGGTCTCCTGTCCCTTTTCAAATAGCATTTTGATAACTTTCCTGATGAGCATTATAATTCCAGAACCAAAGAGAGGAAGCAGATGAAGGAGATAACCCATTTCCAGGCACTCTCCCAGTGGCGTCCATTTCACTCTGAATCAAAGAGAGATATTTAATGCCTTCAGTGGGTTTCCATGGCCTTAATGATAAAGTCTACACCCCTCAGTGAGCCTTCCATGATATGGCCCCAGCCATCGGCCTCATTCCTCACCGCGCCACCAGCATACTGCACACACAAACCACGTGACACAGCTTGCTGCTCTGGCCTGCGCCGTGCATCAGCATGTGTGCCTTCTGTTCCATGCTCTTCTCTTTTCCCGTGATGATTTTCTCTTGCTTCTCTGCAGGCAGAGACATTGCTCAGCGTCCAGGTCTCAGCTCATGTTAGCTCCTGCGCTGCTCTCCTCTGGGAAATGGTCCTCCCTCCTCTGTGTCCACACTGTGCCGTGCACAGCACTGTGCTCACCCACATCTTCTTCCCTGGGAGCCCTGGACAGAGAGACAGAGAGACAGACACACACACAGAACATAACGTAATAGTAATTATCCTCATTATCACTGATATAAATGGAGCCCTGGGGCAGGAGTGTTTAGGTTCCTTGAAATGGTATCTTATTTCATTGTTAAAAGATGTCATTTTATCATGCCTCACAGATAAAGAAATAAGTTCAAGGAGGTGAAATGCAACCCCCAAGTTTACACCTCAAGTCAGCTGCAGCTCTGGGATGACTCCCTTCCCGCTTCCTCCCAGCGCTGAGCTGCCCATCGCGTGGCCTGCCAGGGTCCGTCCACAGAAGGTTCTGGAGTAGAAACGAAGAGCTTATTGTCAGGAGTGTTCTCTCTTAGGAGATGTTAGACACTTCATGGGAACAGAAGATAGATTGCCAGGCCGCATGGCTCACGAGCCAGAGAGAGGAGAGAAGTGTGATGTTTTCTACAGTGGACACTGGATAACACCAGGCAAACACCAAGCATAATACCGCTGGGAGAAGCCGAAGAGATTACTCTCCTTCAACTTCCTAACGTTATTATCTTTGTACAATTTAGAGTACATCAGAGGAGATAAAGCAGGAAAAATCTGGGTCTTAACAGGAAAAATGTTTGCTGGTGGGGAGGGACTGTCCAGACTCAGGTGGCAGGTTCCTGCTGAATCTGGGACAGAGTTGGTGATTCAGTAATGGCTTTTGAATCTGTGGGGCCACTTGATCTTTCACTTTCATTCGTGCAGTGACTCATTCTCCCAGCCAGACTTGGCATTATCCCAGGAGGCACCCGCAGGACCACACCTGTCTTCCAAAGGCCGCGTGGGCCTCCCATTGCCTCTGCTAATTAGGTCCACACCTCTGCTCAGCAGCCTGCTCACCCCCCCTGGGGAATTTCCAACCCCAGAGTTTATGGCAGGGGTCCTCAAACTACGCCCCGCGGGCCACATGCGGCCCGCCGAGGACATTTATCCGGCCCGCCAGGTGCCGCTGCCTGTCCTGCTTAGCAGCCGACTCATCCCGGGCCCGCAGTGTGCATAGGAATTTGTTCATAGTTGTTTTTTAAAACTATAGTCTGGCCTCCAACTGTCTGAGGGACAGTGAATTGGCCCCCTGTTTAAAAAGTTTGAGGACCCCTGATTTATGGAATCTCAAGACTGAAAGTTCAAAACCATGAATTCAGTTTCACACTGGGCAGTGTTACAACTTGCACAGTCTTTGTATTTAGCACTATTTCCTCCGTTGGGGCAGGTTAGCTGTGGATCAGTAAGGCCTGCGATTTCCATATATCTCCCAGAGCAGCTCCAAGGATGAACAAAACAAGCCTATTCTCCCCTTGCCATTTGTCCCTGGACATTCTTTCCCCCTTGGGGCTGAGATTAGTCCAGTCTTTCTGCATAGAAACCATTAGTCCAGTCTTTCTGCATAGAAGGAGTCAGAATTTTAGTGCCAGAAGTATCAGGAACTCTGAGCAGTGCTCATCCCCTTGGCAGTGATGCTAGAAGATTGGTTCATGGGTGATTGCCCAAGGAGGGGGTTGAGTGGGAAGAGCAGCAGCTTGTAGTGTGGGGTTGCCCCAAAAAGAGGGAGATGCTGGGAGAATATAGCCTGATTCCCAGTGTGCTGATTCCTATGAGCACCCTTCCTCATGGTCTGATTCTGTGCACTTCCAGGATGCGTCCTGGCGCCTCCATGCTGACTACTTCTTGTGGTCAGATGTGGACAGAACCCCAGTGATGTGTGCATCTAATGCTATTTCTCTTCCACAAGTTCTCTTCTATGGTCTGGCCCCTAGTATCTCCAACTTCCACTTCCTGTGAGCACATGCTTCCCATGTGACCCCACTTCCTGTGAGCTCTTACTTCCTGTGAGTGCCTACTTCCTGAGGGTGAGTGCATACTTCCTGCGTGGCTACTTCCTGTGAGCCCACACTTCCTGTGAGTGCACACTTCCTGATAGTGTTCACTTACTGAGAGTGCCCACTTCCTGTGAGTGAATGCACACTTCTTTTTTTTTTTTTTTAAATATATTTTATTGATTTTTTACAGAGAGGAAGGGAGAGAGATAGAGAGTTAGAAACATCGATGAGAAAGAAACATCAATTAGCTGCCTCCTGCACACTCCCTACTGGGTATGTGCCCGCAACCAAGGTACATGCCCTTGACCAGAATCGAACCTGGGACCCTTGAGTCCGCAGGCCGATGCTCTATCCACTGAGCCAAACTGGTTAGGGCAGTGAATGCACACTTCTTGCCTGGCCACTTCTTGTGTGCATACACTTCCTGTGAGTGCTCACTTCCTGTGAGTGCCCACTTCCTGTGAGGGAGTGCACACTCCTCTCACCTGCACACTCACACAGTCACAATGGAATTTGGGTTTCTGGAACACAGGACTCCTTTCTACCCTGAGCTTTGGAATATGTGCTTTTTCACCTTTTCTCTTACCCACCTGAGGCCTCTCTGTAGCTCCTTTTGGTCTCCTGGGTGTGCTTTCAAGGGACTGTGTTTTCTCTCTGTGGCACTTACTTAGCGGACCATTAGTTAATGGCAGGTGATGTCTCCCCTGGCTGATGGGAGAACCTCCAGGGTCAGCCATCCCTGCTGTGCACCGAATGTTTCCTAACTGAATGGATATATTACAGCTGGGTTTCTTTCTGGAGGAGAAATATTGAAATTTAAACGTGGGCCCGCGTTATTTTTCATAAGCATCTTTCACGAGTAAGATCCATGTGAATGCAAACAATGTATTGCTTTTCCTGCAGTGCCTCTCAGCACATCACAGCCTCTTCCATCCGGCTTTGGGACAGGTGGTGGGTAGGTGGCTTTTAGTTCCGTTGAGACTGGTCGCAGGACGTTGTATCCTTTGGGCAGGACAGACTCCACATATAAAACTCCTGAAATCCTTTCGGAACGCTCTCACAAGCCCTTAAACACATGGCTTCTCTCTTAATATTCAGACAGTTGGGCCTAGAGGGCTGCTGTTGGAAATTTTCATTCATAATTCCTCAGAGACACTTTTCCTGAGAAAGGTAAAGTCCAGTAAAATGTTATTACTGGAACCTGGAACCTTATGGAAAGAAGATCTGAGAGAGACCCATAATTTAGGCAGAAGTTCTGGAAAACATGAATTGGCTCATATATGTCTAATCTGGAAGAGTTGCAAAGATGGCTGCAAACAGCATATTTGGTGAGTGTAGTCCTTTAAGATCTACTCCCTGAATATTGTCACATGGGATCTGCTTGCAGAACCGTGTACTCAGTAACATATCTGCAGACGGAGGTGCGGGACTGCCACTATCACAGTGTGAGTTCCCGCAGAACACGCGGGCAGGTAGCCTTTGTTCATGTGGACCCCGGAACTCCGCAGCACCTGCCTCTGGCATCCAGTTGTGGGGATGCCCTTGCCCATCCCCAGGAGGCCTTCTGAGTGCAGTCCCTGCTGGAAGCCAGCCCTCTCCCCAGTCGAGGTCCCTCTCTGCGCCCACCGCCTCTGCAAGCCTCCTCCACTTTAAGATGTTCTGACTAGGTGAGTCTCAGGCTCTGGGACTGTCACACTGAAGCAGAGTCATCATTTTGGGATATGGAGGCATCTTAGCGACGTGGAGTCGGTCGGTGCCCCTCCCCAGGTCCCACCCCAGTGAGGAAAAGGGGAATTTCTCTGCAGAGCTGAGCCCTCTGAAGAATGGGTTACAGTGAGAAATACATGCACCGCCCAACAGAAGGAGCCCTTGGCTGGTGTTCACTCCTTGCAAAAGGGCTGTGGCTTCTGTCATGGGGAGGCCGATGCTGGGGGTGGCAGCAGGGCTGGGCAGGGGAAGGGAGTGATTGCTGTTGGGAGGGCCAGGCCCCTGGATGAACACACACCTTCCCTCCTGAAGAAAGTGCTCGAGACCATCCTGGTCGGGGCTGCCGTGACCTTCATTTCTCCTCTCATGGGCACATTGTGTATGTGATGGGGAACGCCTTGGGGATTTAAAATGACAATGACTGTGGTCTGCAGGGGGTGACCAATGTGGTTTCTTCATCCAAAAGCACTGGGCTGTCTTCACCTCCTGTCCCAGGCCAGAGGTGCCGTGGCCCTGGCATTGTCCCCAACGGAATGCACTGCGATCCGTTCTCTAGCCCAGGGTCTGTCAGAGGAAACAAGGAGACGAGTCATCAGGGTCTTTGTGAACAGAAAGTGTGTGGACGTCCTGCGTCACTCACATCTCGAAGGCCGTCAGAAGCTCGCCTGCCCACCAGCCAGGGCCTGTGTGACTCATAGCCTAGGTGTTCCTGCGTGTGGTGCCCACAGACACGGCTCTCCGGGAGGAACTGGCACTGTTGAAGTGAAGACGACACGTAATCAGTGAATGCACAGAGCAGGCCAGGGCGCTGAGGCCGGCGTCGGAGGTGCTTTCTGGAAGGAAGATGTTCTTTGGAAAACTTCCAGCTGCTGAAGCTTGAGAGGAGCCTGGGTCAGCAGGTAATTCCCTGTCATGGACCCAGAGAGAGAGGAGTTATGTGCCAGCCCAGCTCACCTGGAAGCTCAGGTCCACAGGACATGCCCGTGACTTGTCAACAGTGGACCATGGTTGTCACTTGAACTGTTGGCTGTGAGGACAGATACTGATCCCTCTGGACACAAGCACATTGGTCAGCCTTGTCCCAGCCCAGCCCTGTGACCGCACAGGCGAAATAGCAAAGGTGGGAAGGGGAACATGTCACCAAGAGTTTCGGGGGGCTCCTGCTGCTAAATCATCAGTTGGAGCAGTTCTTTCCTGAACTGGTTGCTTATTAGTATTAACTGAACAAGGTAGCCATCGCTGTGAACCCAGGTTAGCACAGATCACATTCAGGCCGGTCAGGTGATGAAGGTAGTAGACATCACCCAGCAAACATCTTGTCCACTCAGGCCCAGCAAGCAAAGTGTCAGTTTCCAGGGAAATATCTCCTGTCAGGGCAGTGACAGCCCCAATTACTGGGAATTCCTTGTCCTTCTATAACAAAAGGAGCCCCGCTTTCTCCCAAGGGAAGAGGAAGTGGGTGTGGCCCAACTCCTGGGGTTCTTGGGCAGTGGGCAGGATGGAGGGAACCCTACCCCCACCAGTGATTCCATCCCAAGGAGGCCAGTGAAATGCTCTGACCCAGCTTTCACCCCTGCCTACTGCACCAACCTGATCCCCATCATTCCACCTACTACTGCTTCTTCTCACAACCTCGAGGACATCTCCTTTGCATCCCCTTCCCCCAACACTGCACGCACCTCCTTGTGGGTGCCACAGCCAGCTGGCCTGGGAAAGAGAGAATGGCATTGGCCCTGGAAAAGGAGAGACAGATAGAGATGCTCCTCTGATGACATAGATAATTCACAGTCTCTCTGTCCTGTCTCATGGTCCTGAGCCCCCTCCCGTCTCACCGCCCAGCAGACCTTCGCACGAAATACCTACACTGGTATTCTAGGAGTGAGCAGGAACAAGTGTCAAGGAGCAGCCCGAGGGGCAATAGCCATCAGACTCATCCAATGTGTGAATGAGATCTGGTGGGAGTAGCCCGATGACCGGCTGGCTGGGAGCTTGCAACTTGTGCTTCTTACTCAGCCCTCTACATCACTCTTCTTTGATTTTTAAAAAAATTTTATTGATTTTTATAGAGAGATGAAGGGAGAGGGAGATCAGCTGTCTCCTGCACTCCTCCTACCAGGGATCATCCCATAACCCAGGCACGTGCCCTGACCGGGATTCGAACTGGCAACACCCAACCAACTGAGCCACACCGGCCAGGGCCACTGAGCATGCCCTGAGGAGCCCACTGAGAGTTCGAAGGCCCCATGAAGGCTTTATTTACCCCAACCAGAGAGCTTTTCTTTTATATTCGCTTTTAAGAAAAGAGCCCCCCCGTGACTAAACAAACACGATTCTGTTAGCACACATGAACCCACGTATTAGAAAAGAGAGCCCAAATGTCCCAAAGTAATTAATTGATCCACATCGAGTTTGCTCTGGAGGATTATTTAAGATAATCATGTAAACACTCACGGGTAACCCTGACTGTAGTGTCGCGCACACTGCGTGCCCAGGGCACACTCAGGAGCTGACTTTAGGAACCTTTGAAATACCAGGAGGACTCAGCCTGCTTGGATTTCTTTCAAAATGTCAGCACGTACGCAGTAACGTGAACTATTTCCCTAGAGTGATCTGAATCCAGAGTTTTAGAAACAATTTTTAAAGGCTCATTTCTAATAATAACAACATGATTAACCACAACGATTGGAGAATTGCCTCAGAACGTTTTTGAAAGCAGGGAGGACATAAATAAATCAGTAGCATTAAATGAATCACTTGTGGCTTTGTGACCTTCTGGTTTTCAGGTTTCTATGCATCGAATTCGAGACTGATCCCTCTAAGTCATCTCTGAAGCCTCTTCGATGTAGAATTCTATGGATTTTCTGTGAATCCAGGTTACGCTGGAGGCCAGATGGTTTTGTTTGTTGACAGTCATTTGTGAAAGTAGATTCCACTTTGCTGCCGAGTTCAGTGAGCT
Source organism: Corynorhinus townsendii (assembly GCA_026230045.1). Taxonomy (NCBI): domain Eukaryota; kingdom Metazoa; phylum Chordata; class Mammalia; order Chiroptera; family Vespertilionidae; genus Corynorhinus; species Corynorhinus townsendii. The sequence goes on along the minus strand of JAPDVU010000004.1, from coordinate 104,705,162 downwards.
GGATGGACCGTGTCACGGCCAGGCTCCGAAGGACTCCAGGTCGTTCGCGGACAAAGCCCTCACATTCGAGGACTCTGCCGGCTACTTTTGGCCGCACGCCCATGTCCTGACAGTGTGTACAGTCAATGGCGTTCAGTTTTAGGAAGCCACAGTGAATCGTTTATTCTTTTCCTCTTTGAAGGCTTTTGAAAGCTTGTTGCTTCTGACAAATTAGGGTTTCACCACACATTTTCTTTGAGAAAATGGTTTGTTGTGAAAACACCAAATATGTTCCTGACTCTTTCTTCTCTTGTCCCTCCCCCCGCCCCCCCGCCCCCGTATGACAGGTACAGTGAGGATCTCTGCATTGCTTACCCTGAGCTTCAGAAACACTGGCTTTAACTCAGTGCTGTTGCCTGCTCTAGCCCCGTGACCCAGCACCATGTTGGCACACAGTCAGTGCTCAGTAGATATTATTTAAATGAATGAATGCATGTGGTAGGTTTCTAAATTCCTTTGGGCCCCATATGTATTTGCAGCACTTCCATTGCTTCCGCTTCTATAGAGGGAACCTTTACAAACTTGACGGCTAGTGTTCCCTGCACAGCCCACATGGCCAGGGCTCCTAACTGGAGAAAGAATTACACTGGCATTAATTAGGGTTTCTGTCCAGGACCATTTAAGGCAAGTGAAGTGGCTTATCCTTTATGTCACAAAAAGACACACTCAATAGAATACGCCTCAGTGGTCTCAGCAAGCGGACCCAGGTTCATGGCACCCCCAAAAGAAGAATAGCTCAGAATGAGCACGGGACCAGAGAAATCAGTACCTATGGGCTTAGCGCAATGATGGACTCATATTACAAATGGGATTGGACTTTGCTTACTGGCTGTGTGCTTGCAGCACAGAAAATAAAAATAGCTAACCCTAAGCTCTAATCAAGGTATTGAAGGACTCTAGTTGAGTCTATGCAATTAATTAAGCACCACCTACTCAGAATGCATTCTTTCCTGTGGCTTAGAATTGAAAGATGCCTTACTCCAAGGAAATGTACAAAGATTACCACAAGACAAATTGATAATGACCTCACTCTAATTCATTCCACACGTACTCAACTAAATGGTTTACATAAGTGATACGGGTCTTTATTTCCAAGCAAATTATTAGAAGAATGTTTGAATTTGAGTGAGATTAGCACAAAGTGCTGAATGATGGGTAAGAAATTAGTGTCTGGTTGGCATTTGCTAACTGACTTGGTTTGAGATTTGTGTTTCCGAGCTGAACATATAAATCCATGGTCAGATTAGCAGGGAATACAGACAGTCCTTTGTTTATTGTTCATAGCATGTTGTTTGAAATGTGTACAAAAGTAGAATGTGAGAAGCATAAACCACAACTTCCCAGGTTCTGAGATTGGCACGATGGTTCTAAAAGCTACATAGGATTAAAAAGTCCCTCATTATGTTACTGGGAAATCCCCGGGTGGGCTCGGGCTGCCTGTTGCTGTGTCCAATAACAAAAGCAGGGTTGAATCATATTAGGCGTTTATTGAGAAGGCTAGCCAACCAAGAAAACAGTGCGCTTACAAGCATCAAATCCTGTCTCCACAGTAGGGCCCAGGGGACAGGATTATAAATGGGAAGGGACTAGGGAACAGACATCAGCTATTGTCATCAGGCAATGAGATGAAGTTGATGAGATGATGTTGACAAGATGATGTTTTAACTCCTGGTGGGTCGATCTGACCCTGCTTATCGGTTCTGCTTGCTGGACTCACAGCTGAGTCACCTCAGTCGCTTCCCACAGGCCTTGAAAAGGAAACTTAAGAAAAACTTAACCCCCTATTCACATAAGTATATGTGTTATAAGATTTAAAATAACATGGTTATTTTTCAGATTAATTCAGATGCTCTATCTATCAGATGATAGGTCCCCCTATCAATTACACCTCACCTTTAAGACCCAATATTCAGTATATTTGTAGTTATGCACATATTAGTTAGCTTTGTTCCTTCCCTACTAAAAATGAACATAACCGTTCACTAACTTTGATGGACCAGACCTTCATTGTTATTTATCACATTGGCAATGACTGTTCATAAAACCAATAAACCTACAGAAAGTAAATGATTGATCTGTGCCCCTTATTACTGGGATCACTACTTAGGTTTTTGCATTTTTCTAATCACTTTTATGAAGTGAGCCAAATGTGAAAATAAAAATCACATGAGAACTATGGCCCTGGTGGAGTGGCTCAGTTAGTTGGGGGTCTTCCCATGCACCAAAAGGTTGCCAGTCGGTTCCCAGTCAGGGCACATGCCCAGATTTTGGGCTCGACCGCCAGTAGGGGGTAGCTGATAAATATTTCTCTCTCATTGATGTTTCTGTCTCCCTTCCTCTCTCTTTAAAAATCAATTAAAATATTAAAAAATATAAAAGCATTACTAAAAACAAGAACTTATGTGGAATGCAGGAAACGATGCTGCTCAGAAGGACCTGCTGCCAGGGGACAACATCATAGCACTTGCTCCTTCACCGCTATGAACGCGATTTTGCACCTAAATATGCTCAGGAACGGGTGGCTCCAAGGTCAAAGGAATCCTCCAGAACATGTTCCTCTCTGGGCATCTATTAAATGGCTGTAGGTACCTGCGGGTGTGAGGAAGCGTGGGCAAGTGTGGGGGCTCCGTGGCTGTCAGTGGGGTGGTGTCCGTGGCTTACGAGGAACTCCAGGGCAGTTTCACGGCCGCTCCCTGGGTGTGGGGTGCTGTGCTGGCCCATTGAAAGGAGACAGAGGCAGGGCCTCTCCCCCCAGGGGTCAACCCGCAACCAAGGCGGGATGTTTCCTGGGGTGCCAGACGCATCTACCCTGGCTGACTGCTCACCATTCTTGAAAGTGCTGTGTCAAGCCTCCTTGGGATTACACCCTTGAGGGGACAGAGCCGGTTGAGTGGTCACAGATGGTCACGCTGTCGGGAGACTATAGCGTCTTGAGCGGACGTGACTGGGGAGTGGAAGTTCAGCTCTCAAGTAAGCTTCGGAGGAGTTCAAAATGTTATTTCCAAATAAGTAAGAGGTGTTCAGGGAGGAAAACATGGAAAAGGCAGACAACCAAGTGAATTCAGACAAGCGGGAAAACACACAAGTGACCTCTAATCTAATCACTCCAAGATGCTCGCTGTTAATAATGCAGCAGCTCCTCCTGTGATTTTCTGGGCTCTTTGTAGGTGTGTGCCTTCTTATGCTCCGCCTATTCATGCATATGAACACACTTTCTTTACAAAAGGGGTGCCACTTTGTTCTGCCACCTGTCCTTTTGCACAAAAATAAATTATGAACATGGTTTCATGTCGCTGACCACACACCTGTCACCATTCCTATGGCTGCTTGGCACTCATTGGGAGCTGCAGCTGGTAGGTTTACCTCCTGGGTAGTCGTCAATATCAGCAATGCTGAGACTAGCCGCCTATGTGAATGCCTTGGCACATTCGTTTCCTGGTCAGGCGTGCAGCCAGGTGCTACTGTCTGTGGGTGTGGCTCATAGACTTGGCCCCGAATCATTTGACCTTCCAAAGGGAGACCACCTGGGTGGGCAGATGTCATGCCACGAGCCCTTTATAGGCAGAGTTTTCCCTGGCTGGTCCCTGGAGAGCAGGTAGGAGATGCCTGGAAGAAAGCCAGCATCCCGTTGGGGACCTGCCCGCGGGCACCACGTGGCAAGGACCTGCAGGTGCCCCTAAGGCCTGAGAGCAGTCCTGGTCGGCAGGGAAAAGGGAAACGAGGTCTGGGAGAGGGATTCTTCCAGCAGCAGTGAGCCTGGAAGGGCTCAGCCCCAGGAAGCACAGGTGTTCCTCACCAGCCCAGCCCCGCCTCTTGACACCCTGCCTGCTGCCTGTGCTGTAGCAGGGCCCCGGGTGGGTGCATGAAAGTGCCTGATCATAGCTGGATTCCCACCTCTGATCACTTGCGGGGCCTCTGGATTTGGCCTCCACCATCCATAGAAATATATGAGTAGACCCGCTAAGGCAGCTTGGCCTGGAAGAAGACTGGTTAGAGTGGCAACCTCCTAACATATCCATAAAAACACAAGAAAGGGGCAGCGCGGTAACCCAGAGGTACAGTGAGGGGCATCTCTGCTGTGATTCAGGCCATGCTTCCCCACGCAGAGCTCCTCCCTGCCCAGCCAGGCTGGTCACAGACACCACCCCTGCCGTATTTCACCTCAGGCAGCCTTCTCCATGTGTCCGAGTGATTGAAATAAAGAAAAGAAACAGTGTCTCGCACACCCCAGCCTGGTTTTCTCCCCTGCCTTTTCCTCCTCAGCTCTCCACTCTGGCCTGCCGCCAGGGGGCCTGTGAGGCTCCTGGGCGCTCATGCTTCTCTGTCCATCTCATTAAATCCAGACTATTCTTCGGTGACCTTGGTGTTGGAAGGTTATGTGGTCTTAGCTGGGCGTGGGGTGGAGGAGCCAGGGGTGGTCTCACTCCCTGGCACTTCCTCTCCATCACTGTTTCCCTCTGTTCAGCCCTCTGTCTGTAGCCAGGATGCTGACACGTCACCTGTCCCTGAGCGCAGACAGATTCTGGCCAATGGTGGGAGTTTCCCCCCACTGGCTTCCTCCCGCGTCTTCTCCTCGGGGGACTGTGGTAACAAGCGCCGTAGATTGGGTGCCTCAACAGCTCCACGGACTGGCGCGTGGGACATCCGTGTCTGAGGAGAGCTCCTGTCCTGGTTGGCAGAGGCCACCTCCTCGCTGCTGTGTCCTCACAGGCAGAGGAAGGGACGGGAGCCTCTTCCTTTGCTGACAAGGACACTACTCCTGTCATGGAGGCCCCACCTCATGACCTCATCTAAGTTTAACGCCCTCCCAAAGACCCATCTCCTAACACCATCGCAGCAGGGGTCAGGCTGTGGCATATAAGTTTGGGGGGACACAGACATTCAGTCTCTAACATTCGCCAGTGCTAGAGACAGGAACTGGACCGAGAGGCTCACTTCCCACTTCACTCTCCACCTGTGCTGGCCAATGTCCCCAGCCAGTGACCTGGACTGGCTTGGGTTTAGGGTTAGTTGATAGTATAGGGTTAAGGTTAGGATTAGTGTATAGAATAGGGTTAGGGCTAATATATAGTATATAGTTAGGGTCAGTATCTAGTATAGGGTTAGTATGTACTGGTAGTATAGGGTTAGGGTTAGGATGTAGTATAGGGTAAATGTTAGGATTAGTATATAGAATAGGGTTAGGGCTAGTATATAGTACAGAGTTAGGGTAGGGTTAGTATGTAGTATAGGGATAGGGTTAGTATGTAGTATAGGGTTAGAGTTGATATATAGCATAGGATTAGGGTCAGGGTTAGTATGTAGTATAAGGTTAGGATATAATATAGGGTTAGGGTTGAGATGCAGTATAGAGTTAGGGTTTGAATGCAGTATAGGGTTAGGGTTAGGGTGCAGTATTGGGTTAGGGTTGAGATGCAGTATAGGGTTAGGTTTGAGATGCAGTATTGGGTTAGGGTTAGGATGCAGTATAGGGATAGGGTTAGGGTGCAGTATAGGGTTAGGGTTAGGGTGCAGTATTGGGTTAGGGTTGAGATGCAGTATAGGGTTAGGGTTGAGATGCAGTATAGGGTTAGGGTGAGATGCAGTATTGGGTTAGGGTTAGGATGCAGTATAGGGTTAGGGTTAGGATGCAGTATAGGGTTGGGTAGGATGCAGTATGGGGTTGGGTTAGTATACAATATAGGGTTAGAGTTGGGATGCAGTATAGGGTAGGTGGGCAGCAGACGATCCTCAAGGACTGGTGAGAAGGCAGTAGGATAGGTGAGGTGGAGGGAACAGCGAGGTGCCAGGATCCGCCCTGGCACCGATCCTTGTATACATGCCTCCCTCTTCTGAAATGAGGTGACCACATTCCCACCATAGACGTTCCTGGGAGGATTCTTCGAGCTGCAACAGTTGCCTGGTTCCGGTGCTGCAGATGTCCGTCCCTCCTGAGCTGATCCCTCGTGATGGTGGTGCAGTGCTAGCTCATGAGGCCGGGGCTGCAGTTCTGAAGCGTGGTCAGGAAGTGCAGTGTTCAGGGGCATGCAGAGCTCTCTGCAGCACGATCTGACTGAGCTTGCAAAGGTCACCTGTTTCCACAAGTGTGTCTGCCTCAGGCTTCCTAGACTCCCTGGAGTCTAGGAAGTCATTGATCTCTGACAGTCTTCCCAGGAGCCCGGGTGCCCACCTAGTGAATGCTGTGCACGCTGCCGCAGAAACATCCCCTTAAGGGCGCTCCATTATCGGAAGCACAAATAGCCAGGAGAATTTGCTCCACAGCCACCCCATCCATCACTTGCTTGGCTGTCACTGCTGAGTGCCGATGAAGAACGCGGGGACAGCTATAGAAGTCGTACCCAGATCCAGGGTACACCCCACTTTGGAGCCACTGGTGTTTCTAATACAAACGGTGGACTCATTTCAGAAGGCAGAAAGGTGACTTGGAAAATAGCTTAAAGGCAGAGAGTTAATTAATCCTAAGCCTACTTCTCTTTATCATCTTGGTAATGAAATTACCATCCTAATACAAGAGGACTTGTTAACATTCTCTCAGCCCTGGGGGAAAAGAGGGGATGCCTAAAACTTGTATAAGTCATCTAACCTCAAGAAGTTTCCATTTTTGAAGGTGACCATGCGTAATTAAGTGCCTACTCTTCCCAGAGTTAGGATCCTCATGCTTTTCCAATGAAGGCCAATTTACTGAGAAAAAAGTGCAGTCACCCAGCGGGCCCACGGCTCCCTCTGCTTCGCCTTTCTGTGGCTGCAGTGCTGTGGATGGCCCTGAGTCGCCAGGCCTGGTGTCCTTTGCTCTTTGCCTCGTCGGTGACCTTGCTCGTGCACTCGACTCTGGGACCCTCCCCAGCTGTCCTGGGTACATGTCATCCCTCAGTACCCCCTGGAGGAGGCACCAGTGAGAATTTGCTGCCTCTCTGCTCCCCACTTTCCCTTCAGTTCTTTTGGTTGTAATTCAGGATTAAATCCCAGAGGGTGAGTTCTCAGGAGCTGGGAGCCCCACAGAAGACACTGAGGCACTCATGTCCCTGGCACACAGGGAGGCTCCATCACTGGCGTAGTTATCAGCAGGGGTTCCCTGGGACTCCCTCAGAGCCAGGGAATCAGCGAGCAGGGCTCCATGGGCCCATTTCTTTTATCTCTCCTTCTATAAACAGATAAATGAATGTAACTGTCCACAAGGTGGGTTTCCTATGAACATGTTTTTATTAATTTTTCATCTTCATTGTTGCAAGTATTACATGTGTCTCCCTTTTTCCCCATTGACCCCTTATAGCCTGCCCCGCCCCCCACCCCAGGCCTCCACCACCCTACTGTCTGTGTCCATGGGTTATGCATGGTTCAGCTTCTGTATAAATGAACGAATGAAACAGTGTTCGCTCATGCGGCCTTCCCTCTGAGATTCCACAGTCTCTTCTATGCTTCCATGTCTCTGGATCTATTTTGTTTGACAGTTTATGTTGTTCATTAGATTCCACGTATGAGTGTGATCATGTGATACTTGTCTTTCTTTGACTGACTTATTTCACTTAGCATAATACTCTTCAGGTCCCTCCATGCTGTCTCAAAGGGTAAGAGATTCTTCTTTTTTACTATGCAGCAGTGTAAATGTACCACAGCTTTTTTATCCACTCATCTACTGATGGGCACTTGAGCTGTTTCCAGTTCTTAGCTATTGTAAATTGTGCTATGAACATAGGGGTGCATACATTCTTTCTGGTTGGTGTTTTGGGTTTCTTATGATATACTAGAGGCCTGGTGCACGGATTTGTGCACCAGTGGGGTCCCTCAGCCTGGCCTGTACCCTCTCACAATTGGGGACCCCTTGGGGGATGTCAGACTGCTGGTTTCGGCCTGATCCCCACAGGCCAGGCCGAGGGACTCCACCAGCGCACGAATCCATGCACCGGGACTCTAGTATGAATATAAGATCTTTGGTTAATCTCTTCCCACCCTCCCCACTCTCTCTTCCATCTGAGATTCATCAGTCTGTTCCATGTTTCCATGCCTGTGTGTTGAGTGTCTGCCCCCTGGTGGCCATTGCGCATCATAGCTACTGGTCCAACAGTCAGACAGTCACTTAGGGGTGTGTGTGTGTGTGTGTGTGTGTGTGTGTGTGTGTGTGTATGTGTGTGTGTGTTCCTAGAAGTGGAATCACTGGGTTTAATTTTTCGAGGAAACTCCATATGTTTTCCATAATGGCTGCACAGTCTGCATTCTCACCAGCAGTGTACCAGGGTTCCCTTTTCTCCACATCCTCACCAGCACTTGTCATTTGTTGATGGTAGCCATTCTGAGAGGTGTGAGGTGACACTTCAATGTTGTTTTAATTTGCATCACTCTGAGCATTTTTTCATATGTCACTTGGCCATGTATATGTGTACTTTGGAGAAATGTCTATTTAGATTGTTTCCCCATTTTGTTAATTGGCTTTTTTATCTTGCTTCTGTTAAGTTGTATGAATTCCTTATATATTTTGGATATTAACCCGTTATCAGATGTATCATTGCCAAGTATGTTCTCCCATACAGGGGGCTTTTCATTTTGCTGATGGTTTCTTTTGATGTAGTCCCATTTGTTTACTTTCTCCTTAGTTTTCTTTGCCCCAGGAGCTGTATCTGCAAACATATTGCTACAAGAGATGTCTGAGATTTTGCTGCCTATGGTTTCTTCTAGGAATTTTATGGTTTCACATCTTATTATATTTAAGTCTTTTATTCATTTTGAGTTTATTCTTGTGTATGGTGTAAGTTGGTGGTCTAGTTTCAGTTTTTTGCATGTATCTGTCCAATTTTCCTAACACCATTTTATTGAAGAGACTGTCTTGACTCCATTGTACGTTCTTGCCTCTTTTGTCAAATATTAATTGAACATAATGGCTTGGGTCGATTTCTGGGTCTCTTTTATGTTCCATTGATTTATATGTCTGTTCCTGTGCCGGTACCAGGGTGTTTTGATTATAGTGGCTCTGTAATATAACTTGATATCTGGTATTATCATTCCTCCAGCTTTGTTCTTTCTTAAGATTGCTGTGGCTATTCGGGGTCTTTTTTGGTTTCATATAAATTTTTGGAGTATTTGTTCTAGATATGTGAAATATGCTGTAGGTAATTTAATTAGGGATTGCATTGAATCTATAGATGACTTTGGATAGTATGGACATTTTAATGAAGTTAATTCTATAATCCATAAATCCGGTATATTCTTCCACTTGTTTATATCTTCCTCTCTCTCTTTTTCAATGTCCTGTAGTTTTTCGAGTACAGGTCTTTTACATCCTTAATTAAGGTTATTCCTGGGTATCTTAATTTTTTGTTGCAGTGGTAAATGGGATTATTGGTTTAGTTTCTCTTTCTGAGAATTCATTATTGGTGTGTAAAAATGCCATCGATTTTTGGATGTTAATTTTGTATCCTGCTACATTGTCAAATTTCTTTATTAAATCTAGTAGTTTTTTGGTGGAATCTTTAGGGTTTTCTGTGTACATCTGAACGTGTTTTATAAACTAAAACACAGCACATTTGATAGCTTCTCTGGAGAAAGCCAATGCGCAGCAATTGCAGACCCATCTTCCCTGAGAGAATTGGGAATTAAGGCATGGAACATTCTCTCTCGCATCCAGGATTCTTTTAAAGAAAGTCAACAAATGACTGTGTGATTATCTCCAGTCCTGTTGAACGTGTCCTCATTTGTTTGACTTAGTATGGCTCTTCACATCGATCACTACCTTTGTTTGACAGCCTCACTGAGGTATAATTTAATTCCACAAACCCACCCTTCTACAGGGGACAATTCACTGGTCTTTATTGTATTCCCAGAATTATGCAACAGTCACCTCAATCTCATTGCATCACATATTCTAACCCAAGAAAGAAACATGACATCCAGTAGCAGCCACTTCTCATTCATCCTTCCTCCAGCTTCTGGCAACTTTTATTTTTTGTCTCTATTTGCCTATTCTGGTCATGTCACATAAATGGAATCAGATGACATGTAGTTTCTTGTAACCGGCCTTTTTCACTAAGAAGAATGTTTTAAAGATTTTCACGTTGTAGCATGCATCAGAATCCCATTCCTATTTATGGCAGAATAATGCCCGATTGCACAGAAATAACATAACATTTTGCTTATTCACTCATCATTGGATGGCTGGTTGGTGGATTCCATATTTGGTTTATTGTGAGTAAGGCTACTGTAAACAGGCATGACTAAGGCCTTATGAGAACATGGCCATTAGGTTTTATAATGGGCTGTCTGGAGTGACAGGCGTCAAGAAGTCTTGGGATGGGAGGTAGGCATGAGCTTGCACGTTGAGACCCTTTTCTCTAGTAACGATTCTGTGCCGTCCCGTTTCTTCTCTCTCTCTTCCTTCTTGTTTCATTCATTCATTTATCCAGAAGCTGAACCATGAACACTATTTGCTGGGCACTTTACTGGTTTCTGGAGATACTTTAATTGGCCATTTTTATGCTTTTAAGTAAAATTTGGTACTTTATTCCTGAGAAAGAACTTTTTAAATTTTAAATGTAAATTGCATTTGAGAATATTGGCACCGCCTCCTCTGGCATCAGGCACTCATTAGGAATAAGCAATTTCAAGATACTGGTTTGGCTCCAGCGGATGCCTCTCCTGGTGTTTTCCGGTCAGTTCATTTGTGTGAGTGTCTCACAGTCTCTCCTGCCCTGGCATCTCCGGAGCCATCTACTCCGCGGTGTTTTAAAGAAGGTGTTTCCCACTGGGATTGGGCCCATTCGTCCCACTGATAATTACAGTTCAAGTCCACAGCCCTATCAATCTCCTTGGGTTTGAGGCTTATTTGTTTCCAACTTGTCAATCAGAGCAGCTCTACTAAGAAGCATGCCTGTGGAAGCCCCCTGTTTGGTGCTGAGGGTCGGCAGAGGCAGGGAGTCCAGGCATGTCAGCCCCAGTCATTACCTGCAGGACTTTTGAGAATATAGGCCTTGGACCCCTGCCTTGGTCTCCAGAGCCCAACATGCCAACGGGGACAAGTTGGCTCAGACCCTCCTTTCCTGAGAAAGGGAACTGTTTAGGATTTCAATTGGAAGTGGACATCTACCACTTTACACAAGCCTGGCATGTGCCCCTCCCCAAAGCTGGTGGTTAAAGGTGAAGCTCTGTGTGAAGAGGAGGAAGTATTTTTGCAGCAAGTACCTGCTCTCACATGGTGTACACTCTTGTTGGGTGCAGGAGGGCACATACCCATTAGAGACACAGGTCTACACATGGAAAATGTCCAAAGACAGCAAAGAGACTCAGAGTATAGATGACTAGAGGAAGGAGAGAGCTGTCTGGAGACCCAGTGATCAAGAGCTCAGTTGGTTAGAGCATTGTCCTGATACTCCAAGGTTGTGGGTTAAATCCTCAGTCAGGGAACATAGGCGAAGCAACCAATGAATGCAAACAAATCTATGTTTCTCCCCCCCCCTCCTCTTTTTCTTCCCCCTCCTCCTCCTCCTCCTCCCCCTCCTCCCCCTCCTCCTCCTCCCCCTCCTCTTTCTCCTCCCCTTCCTCCTCCTCTCTTTCTAAAAGTCAATAAAATTTTTAAAAATTTGTTTAAGAAGTAGTCCTGGTGAGAGAGGCGGGCGATGCATTTGCATTTAAAGGAGTGTTCTCTCTAATGAAGATCCGTTCTCCTGCTGGTCCAGTTTGTTCATTCATCCACTGGACAGGGAACATACAGGGAACACAGCCTATCTGCAAGGCACCAGGTCGGTCCCAGGATAACTGACCTCTTCAATGTGCCACCGTCTACTGGAGGCAGGGACTGAGCATTGTGTATCAGCTCTTATCTATCCCGTACATCCTTGCTCTTTTCCTCAGTGTTTCTCCTTATTATTCGGGTGGGACTAATGAAGGGTGACTTCAATAGAAAAATGTGAGTGTGACGTAATCTACGTGTTGTTGCAGTTGGAGAAAAAAAAAAGCTGCGAGGTATTCACAGGCACACGCTCACCGCTGGTCCCTGTACAGATGATGGGCTTGTTTCCTGTCCTGGGAGGGGAAATGGCCTCTTTTCCACTCAGCACCATCCCTGCCCCTGCCAGCAGCCAGTGAAATCTGTGCTCCTATCTCCCTCCCACCCCCCTGCCCAGGAGTGCCCCCAGGTTCTCCTGCCCTCGATTTGCAGCACACATTGGCCTAATGGGGAAGAACATTGGGGTTCTGGAAAAACTATAGCTCATGGGAGATTCTGATTTTTCTCTGCATCCACTCCCACGACTCAGCTGTTCTCTACAAAATAGTGTAAGAATTGTTCTCTACCCTCACATCCCCAAATGTACAAGATGAAATAAATATTTCTTTATTTAGGGGTTGAAAGCAAGTTACTCACCTGTTTGTCTTTGAAGGCAGCCTAGCCCATTTCTATACTAGTCAGCAAGGATCTTGAAGTATTCACTCAAAACCTGAGCCTGTTCTGGATATTTGGGGCAATGAAGCCAAGAGGGAGCTGTTGTCCATCAAGACTTTAAAATTAAACTGCATGTACCCTGACCTGTGTGGCTCAGTTGGTTGAGTGTCATCCTGGGCACCGAGAGGTTGCCGGTTCGGTCCCCAGTCAGGACACAGGCCCAGGTTGCCAGATCCCCAGTAGGGGCTTCGTGAGCTCTGTGTTGACTTAGCAAGAAGAGTCCAGAGTTTTCATGTTGGTAGGGTGCCCCCTGTTCAGGAACTACCAGCAGAAATGCTTTCCTTTCATCCCATGAATGCCTGTAAGGTAGTTATTATTATCCTTAATTTTTAGAAGAATAAGCTGAGGTGCACGTGGGATTAGCCGTGTGGGCCAAAGTCAGGGATTCTGCAGCTGGAACCGTGTAGACTTCTGCCCCTGCCCGTGTTGGCCTTGACTTTCTTTGATGCCTGTGGGTCTCCAGGGCTGTGAGCACAGAGTCTGCCTGGAGCAAGCCGGTGCCACTCCACACAGGACAGATGGTCTGGCTCACACCTGTTAGGCCTCCTGCCTCCTGACAGCACCTTCTGGGCGCACAGGCATCTCATTTGGAGCCATTATCAGCGAGAGAATCTGTTTGTTTCTATCAGATTCCGCAGAGGTGGAGGACAGAAGCAGACACGGAAGGGGGGGGTGAGGGTATGGGGTTGCTGCAGGTGACAGCAGGAAGGCCACCCCATGAAGGAGCAAGGCTACTACAATTAAAACTGCGGCTCTACCCAGAGGTCATGGTGCCTTCCCAAGACAGGCTGTGCAGGAGAGGGGAGGGAGAAGGGGCCCGGGAGGCTTCTTATCCCAGCCCCAGGAAGACACACGGGATCGATGAGATACATGAGCTGTTCATCCAGTCCCAGCCCAGGGACACTGCGGCTGACAGACACTTGCACACAGCCAGCGTGCGCTAGAGCCTGCTGGTCTACCCTGGGAGGAAAAGGCTGGTGGGAAGAAGGTAAAAGAAGCATCTCCATGTAGTCTGGGTTACAGATCTACCCACAGCTGCCTCCTTTGTGCTGAGGAAGAGCTGTCGACACTGTCAACATATTTGAAAGCAGGCAGAGGCCACGATCGTCACCAATGCCGATGGGTTGGGCAGTGGTCAGCAAACTGCGGCTCGCGAGCCACATGCAGCTCTTTGGCCCCTTGAGTGTGGCTCTTCCACAAAATACCACGTGCGGGCGTGCACATACAGTGCGATTGAAACTTCGTGGCCCATGAGCAGAAGTCGGTTTTTGGCTCTCAAAAGAAATTTCAATCGTTGTACTATTGATATTTGGCTCTGTTGACTAATGAGTTTGCCGACCACTGAGTTAGGGGGTGAGGTGAAGCTGGGACCTTCCGAGAGCCGGTCACAGGCTTGATGCAGGCCTTCAAGCCACAGTCACTCCCTGAGCTGAGGTCATAGAGGGTTTATAGCCATCCTCTAGGAAAACCCTGAGGGAGTTTGCTTTGGTTCTCAGCACATCTCCAGCCACTTCCTGCTAGATGAGTAGGAGCTAATGAGTTTGAATGTCAAGAACTCATCTATAAAGCAGGCCTCTGCTTGAAGCCCAGTACCATCTCCCACTGTAACCCTGGCCTAAGGGGGACGTGCATGCAAACAGAACAAAGCCTGGCCTCAGCGGAGAGCTGGCTCAGTCCAGGTCCCAGTGGCCAGGGAACCGGAACATTCTCCACCCTTACTGTCTTCCTTGATAATCCCTGGAAAAGAGTCCAAGAGTCCCCACCCAAACCCATGACCTCGGCAGCAGCCCACCATTTCCTTGTCTTCCCACCCTATGGATATGTAATTACACCTACAAGTGCAAGCAAAGGTTGTCCCTGGTTATGTAAACTGCAGAGCCTCTGGGATGGGAATTTCTCTCTTGAGCATATCTTACCCTGTAATTATTTTCTATTTTTATTCTCACTGATACAATGAATGAAACAGGCAACCACAAACATTCTCATCTTACAAGGGCACGCAGCGGGATCCAGAGAGGTCATGTGACCCCAAAAGGGTCCAAGGTCACATCTCCTTTGCCTCTGTCTCCCTTTAGAAAGGCTGTGCCTCCCTCTAACTGAGCCACTTTCCAAAATTACTGGGGCACCATGCCAGTTCCTTCCTCCGTTCATTCATTCATTCACACCACATTTAATGTGCGCCAGCTAGGGACCAGGGGCTGTGCAGTCTATTGGAAACAATGCTAGCAAAATGTAAGCTAGCAGATATAGAAACAAGAAAGTATGTAGGAATGGTAAGACCCCTGATAAGATGAACTTTTTAAATGCTGACATTACACGTCTTCAGCAGAGCAGGACTGGGCGCGCTCGTCCCCTTGCACAGCCACACGTGAGGATGTGTGCCGAGCAGGCCAGGGGAGGGCAGTGCCCATCAGGCCCCTGCTTGGTGGTGCAGCTCCCCAGCGAGCCCACTAGTGTTTGGCCACAGCAGTCACCCTTGGCCTCGGGCCGTGGAGAAGGTGCGTTCTGTCTTGGACCACAGCTTGGCAGGCTGGCTCAGGCAGATTGATCGGCTCTCCTGGAGTTTGGAGGCCACGGGGGTTGGAGGCATTAACGGAGACTTTACTTCCAAGTGTATCCTCATCGGGAAATCTATTTTGTTTGTTAAATTCCATCGTGAGAAAGAAACTGCAGCAAAGCACAGTTTTAGAAGCAGTCTTTGGAGTAAATAGATTTCTGGTGGGTTACGTTAGCATGACCCTCAAACCCTAACGATTTTCACTCCTTTCGGAGGAGTTTTGGCAAATAGTTTGCTTCTTAGCCTGCACAAAGTCCTGGCCAATTTGTCTGACGACAGTCACATCCCCAGTAGTTGTAGGGCCAACGCTGTTTCTGGCCCCGCCAGCATGGATGAGCGAGAGTCATCACCCCTGGTCTGAAGCAACGGAGACTGAGATGACGGAGTAACAGAAGTCCACATGAAATCCATTGCACAGGATTTTGTTGGTGGGTTTTTTCCCCCATTATTCTTATTATTGAAAGTATTACATATGTCCCCCTTTTTCCCCCATTGACCCCTCCATCCCCCCAGCGCCCCCCCACCCCAGGCCTTCCACACCCTATTGTCTGTGCCCATGGATCATGCATATATGCGTACAAGGTTTTCTTGGAGGTCTTGTAAAAGTCAAATGAGGAAACAGTTGAGGGTAAGTCGCGCTCCTCAGTCAGGGGTATTTGAGTGACTTGGGCGACCACACATGGAGTTGACACTTTTTTTCATATAACAACCTTTCTCTCCTGCTCCCATAACCCCTTTCCCACCATCGTCAACTCCTGATTCTCAGGCTCTCCTTGGGCCTTCCTCTCCGTGGCTGCACCTTCCTTGCTCGCCAGCAGTGTGCTACCTTCTCCGCCTCCTCCCTCACTCCCACCCAGCCCTTCTCCACCTCCTCCCTCACTCCTACCCAGCCCTTCTCCGCCTCCTCCCTCACTCCCACCCATCCCTTCTCCACCTCCTCCCTCACTCCCACCCATCCCTTCTCCACCTCCTCCCTCACTCCCACCCATCCCTTCTCCACCTCCTCCCTCACTCCCACCCAGCCCTTCCATCTCCTCCCTCACTCCCACCCAGCCCTTCCATGTTCTCCCACCAACCCGCACTGGGACCCTGACACATGTCTCTGCACTGCATTTGGCACCTGTACATTGCAGGGTGGAGACAGAATTCCCATGTTGGTGAAGGCAGGCTCGGTTCCCCTGGGCTCCCTGAGCAGACCCCCCACCAGGTGCCGGGGCTGCTTCAGAGAGTCAGGGTGCTGCTCCCCACATTTGCACAAACAGTTGTTTCATGGTGTGTGTGAAAGTCTAACCTGGAAAACTCCCGGTGCAAGTCCTTTTGCACCATCACTTCCTTTGTTCTCTGAGAAACTTGGGTGTGCTGCATATGCTGTTTCCCACACATGCCCCCCTACCTTTCTCTGGTTGTAGGCTGATTGTTTTAAAAATGTAAATTCATTTTCCTTTTCTAGTAAGTTTCCTTAGGGTGAGAGAAGAATAACATGGCTACAGCCCAGGGGCCTGAGCCTCATTGCTTTGTTTTGAGCGCCTGTGCCCACCCACCACGCGCTGCCTGGGTTGGGACAAGCAGCCCCCGCTGGAGAGGGGAGGAGTCAGAAGGCCACCTTGTCCGGTCTGGAGGATCCGATGAGCACCCCCTTGCACAGGGCGGCCCCTTTGTTTCAGTAAAAACATAACCCAGAATGCACCATCGTGACTGCCCAGGCACTGCTCACCCTGGCGAGTATGCTCATGTTACTGGGAAGCAGGCCTCCGCAGGGTGGTCTTCCTAAGGCGAGGCCGGCTTGCCTATGGGCCCAGGTGCAGTCTCCCGTCACTGATGAGGAAACTAAGTCAGAGGAGCAGCATCTCATGTGCGCCGCCCTGCTCACAGACCTGCCTGGAGCGAATCTGTTTGGGTTGGAATAGTCTTTTACCACCATGTCTCCATTCCTGCACACCTGGTTCTTTGTAGATCTATCAGTATCCCCAAGGTCAATAACTTATTTGTGTGTATTTCCCTGGAGAAGATGTTCATTTCCTACTTCTCAAGTTCTGTCTTCCCTGCCCTCTGCCCCTCCCTGCCGCCCCGCCCCCTCCCCTCTTCCATCCTCTTCATCATCCCAGCATAGCTCTCCCCAGTCTCCCTCATCTCCCCCCACTTCTCTCCTTCCTTCTAGATGCCCTTCTTCCATCCCCTGCCTCATGTCTGTCTCTGCAAGGCTGAAATCGATCCTGCTTGGGCCCATTGGACATGCTTAGAGTTTGGTTTTCCAATAAAAACAGTTCTGAGCAGTGGCAGGGCCGGGTTCCCAGCAGCACAGTGGCAGTGGCAAGGGAAGGGCGATAGCCTTTGTGGCGAAGGGGTGCCTTTGACCACATAACTCCATCCCTCAGCTTCCTTTTGGCAAAAGCAGCAGTGGAAATAAGTTATGTAAGAATGTGTCGGAGACTCCCGCTGGCTCCCAGTCTCTGAAACTTGACCCAGACACCATGTTTGAGTCATTTATTCGTCGGCGGAAAAACCTCTAGCTGAACCGATCTTCAGTGGGGCCAGCCCTCATTACTTTAATTTTGATTTATTTTTAATATCACATATGCTGAGTTATTCCCCAGTTAAAATATTATGCTTGAGTTAATATTTAGTATTGCCTTCCCCACACTCACGTGACGTTACTCACCAGTTTGGTGGGCAGAGTTTTGGCTCCTGGGATCTCTGTCTATGGTTATGTTACGTGGCAAAAGGGACTTTGTCGATGGAATTAAATTTACTAAATGGGTAGGTCCAATGTGACTACAGGAACCCTAAATGCAAAAGAAATTCCTCCAGAGAAGGATCTAGAAGCTCGTCCTTCCCGGAGCCTGCAGAGAGAAGGCAGCCGTCTGGCATGGTGATGACCGCCAGTCACACCCAGAGCAGACAGCCCAGCCGCCTGGACTGGCCTCCTGCCCTCCCGAGCTCCGTGTGATCAGTGAGGGCACTGAACCACCAAGTCTGTGGCCATTTGTTCCGGCAGCAGAGGGACCCAGGACCCCCTTCCCTGGGCATAGCTTCTGGCTGGGGCTGTTTCTCTCATAGGGAGATTTGTGTTGACCTCACCCCGCCTTTGTGCCTCCACTTTCGGGCCAATGCTGCCCCCAACAGCATCCCCACTGAGCTGGATACGCATCCCGGGGCCCTGGATGAGGATGCAATGAATTCACGTTTCACGAACACGGGACATGCTCTGTCTTAGAAATGCGCCTGTGTAGGCGACTGAGCAGAAGAGTATGTTCTGGTGCTGCTCCTACCAAAGGGCTGGCTGGGGCCAGCAGCGTCCCGGGAAATAATCCTGGAGTTCAGAACTGTGGACCGCCATGTCCCCCACTCCCATCCCCTGACTCCTCACTCAGTGTCTCTGGTTGTGGGCAGATGTGCAGTTTTGAGGGGCACTCAGGCACATCTGCTCCCAACATCTGGAATCCAGCTCTGGACTCCAGGAATTTCAAAACAGCTGGTTGAGACCTGGTGAGTCACAAATTCCATGGAGTGAGACCCTCTTTTAACGAAGCAGAGTGAATTTGTAGCAGGCCTTGTAAAGTCAGAGGGTAGGTGTGTTTGGTGACAGTTCTCCATTCCGTGTGTGTGTGTGTGTGTGTGGCGGGGGGCGGGAGGGGGGAGGTTCACCGTGTGAACAATAACACATCTAAGAAGCACCGCTCTCACCCGATCCTCTGAGTCCCAGACTTCCGTCGGGAGTTCTACGACTGACTGGGTGCCTCTACGACTATCAGGGTGCCTCTGCAACTATTGGGGTGCCTCTACAACTGACTGGGTGCCTCTACGACTAACTGGGTCCCTCTACGACTATCGGGGTGCCTCTATGACTATTGGGGTGCCTTTGCAAACGCTCAGAGTCTGCAGACAGGGTGAGGATGGCTGTCACTCAGCAGTTCCCAATGACACACCTTCCACCTGGGACCTGCCGAGGGCAGTCGGTGGGGAGGGAAGGCTCTTGGAGTGCTTCCTGGATGTTTACACTGGAAACGGGAAGCCGGTGGCTGTCCATGTGCGGAAGGGATATCTTCATACAGGATATGCTGTCGGCTCGCCCACGGGATCAGGCCACATGAGTGAGGGTGGCTCTCCCACGTTAGCTCCCGCAGGACGCGGTGAGAAGGAAGTCAGTGAGCGTGGAAGTGCATGCCACCTTAAACCCAGGTTTCATGGGAAGACTGATCGCAGCAAAAATGGTGAGTTTACAGGCACGGAGCAGTGACAGGTGGTAGGCGAGATGACAGGAAGGAGAGTGGGGCCCTGCCCCAGGGTCCTGGCACCCATTGAGCATGTGCGGACTCGTTGGAATCCATGATGCTAATGATCGTCCCACAAATGGGACATTTGTGTAATTACACACGTTTTAAAAGCATCATCTCTGATAGGAATAAACCAGATTGGTCTCCCTTACCTGCTTTTCCCGAGATGCCAGCAATGATGGCCACCCCAGTGCCACTCGAGAGAGCAGCAGGTGAGCGCCTCTGGGACAGGTGCTTGTAGCTTAGGGCGGCCACAGACAAACAGAAATGGGACCTTCTTGCCATTGGCAGTGGAGACTGTGGGGCGCAGAGAGGTGAGGGCATCACACCCCAGGGTGAGTCATCAGCCTCAGGAGGAACGTGGCCCTGAGTTCCAGCCCAGGGCTCTCCAGGAACCCAAGCTGCCTGTTACCAGCAGCCCCAGCACTTGGGCCACTGCGGCACTTCAGGGTCAGTGAGGGGACACCGCCTGGGCACAGGTCCCGGGAGGAAATGCCAGGTCTTCATTCTACTGACTCCCACTCCAAATTGCACACGGCTGTCCCTTGAGCTTGGGAGCACAGAAGGTCATTGCTCATTGCAGGACAGAGCCTGTCTATAGACAGCATCCTGCGATTGCCGCAGAGGTGAGCAGTCACACCGGCCGGGAGCTGAGTGGACTAAAGTGCTCTAAAGTGCTTTCACGTGCCATCGCTGTTTGTCTTCCTTCGGCTCATCGGTTCAGCCCCGACCACAAAGTCAAAGACGCAGGAAGGCACAGAAGTACAGTGAAGGGCTTTCTCCACCACCCTGAGCAGACATGCCGTGTCTCCGTGTCGTGGTGGCTGTAAAGGGAGCACCAGAAGCGCTGGCTCTGGTGGGTCTGGTTCCAGCCTCTGTGAGAACAGAGAGAATTTCACAGCCTGGAAAACTCCTTTCTCGGAGGGGGTCCTCCCATTCATAACAGCCCTTTCCTGCAGATGCCAGGGGTCCCAGACTGGGAGGGGAGAGGAGGAGGGAGGACCTCTGGAAGCCGTCAGAGAAGAAACTGCCCCGGACAGGGAGACACTAGCCCTGGGAAGCTGGCCTGGTGTTTTGTATTTTTGAAGCACGCAAACGACATTCATAGTTGCTTGTGTTTCACGGCTTTGCCATCCCTTGAGCCTGTTCACTGATAATCATTTCAGGAGAGCCCAGACGAAGTGAAAGGCAGACTCTTTTATTTAAAAATCAATACGTTGTTAATGTCATTTTTGATACATTTTAAACCAAAACGACATTACAGTTCTAGGTTTGCCAATGGTGTCATAAAGATTCGGAATCCCACAAGTGGATTCTAATCTCACACACTGAAAAGAAACCTTGTTGTGTAGAAATATAAGAAGGTGCAAAGAACATTGAAAATACAGCCTACTGATCAAGTACTAGAGTTAATGTCAATATTTATGAAACTTCAACAACAGCCTTTGCTCCAGATTCTGAGGCCCATGAACATCCTGTTTTTGTGAAAGTGCCATGGATGACACAACTCCCAGGGATTTGGAAAAATACAAGCAGGACAGAACCTAATTTTTTGAAAGCTCTGCATAATGAGTTGGTGTCAGAAGCCTCATGTTCTTGCCCTCTTTTCCGTGATTAATTTTCTGATGCTGAGGTTCTCCAGGTCTCTTTCCAGAGCTGCACATCCATCATGCCTACCTTTCGGAAGTCACATAAACTCAAGTCCACATTATTTTTATCCGATCAATTAGATATTCATCAGCCCTTCTTGGTCCTCACCCCACAGGTCTTACGAGACTTTACCGGCAAGCCCAGTCCAGATTCCTTGGTTCTCTGATGACCAAGGTTTCTGACCACATCTCTCCACGCACACTTACCCCGCTTGCCCATAGCTCTGCTTCCGGGACAGCTCTCCCAGTGTCTGCTCCAGGTTAAATGCCACCCCAGGGACATTGCGGAGCTGTCTCCACCCTATGCCTGGCTCTCAGTCCTCTCTGGCAGTCCTCTCCCTGCCTCTGGCCTCCTCCCCTCTCCCGTGCACCTTCCTTGACTCACAGATGGTGTTCCCCCAGCGACTGCTCTTTGGGGCCAGAGGCGAGAAGCGAGGGGCTGCCTTGCAGCCTGTGAATCCACTTTCCAGCACCAAAGCTCAATGGCTGCACCTAGGTTTTGCCAAGTGTCCACTTGAACCCCCAACTTTCTAGCTGTACCGGCCTGCATCACTATTCCACCCTGCTTCCTTCCTTCCTCGTCCCAGTGGGTTTATTTAAGCTGACCTGCTCAAGTGCTTCTTCGGTTCACTCACTCTCCCTGGCCTCTAACCGCCCTCTGGGAGCCGTGCCTCCATGATGCTCACACATCCCATAATGAGGAAAACCCAGGAGGACGGCCCGGGCTGCTACTGTGAGATGACCAATGTTCCGTCCCCGCTCACAGGCAACTCACCATCCGTGGCCATGGAAACCAGCAGTGTGGGGTGAGTGGACGCGAAGGGGAGGATAGGTCCCTCCTCTCATAAAAGGCGTCTGAGTGGGGGTTACCTCACAGGTCCCATTCTCCTGTTAAGTTGATGCTGGGCACCTGAACGCCGCACACACAGCTCGGGCCAGCCCTGTCTTCGTCGACACACTTCTTCCTCACGTCTCAGTCACCATCCTGCCAGTTCCCACATGCCTGACGCCCGGCCAGGGACTAAGGTCAGGGGCTGTCTCTGCCCTGGAGAAACACTGGGTCCAGTAGTGTGTGGTCTGAGTCCGGGGCCAGCAGCGGGTAGTGGCATCGCAAGGACACTGGGCTGGGGGTGCCCAGGGCTGGTGCCTATCTGGTCCCCCAGGATCTTCCCTGGGGCCTGGCATGGGCGGTGCTGGCACAGCAGCTGCTGAATGCCAGTGAGCATCATGCTGGGGTAGAGGAGGGTGCGGTGAACTGTGGCCTGGACACCGCCCAGCGCTTCCCCTGGAGGGTACTAGATGTTGGAGGAGGTGCCTGTAGACTCAGTCCCAACAGCCTCAACATTTGCTCAATGCCACCCAGAAAGGCCTGTCTGCCCCTTGGCATGAGCTCAGGTGGACAGTAGGCAAAGCTCTGTTTCTCTGATCCTTTACCCTCCAGCAGGGACCATGGGTAGAGAGCCTGTCCTCCAGTTTCCAGACACACCTGCCCGTGGCAGGAGCCCCCAAAAGAAGTGAGGCCTTGCCAGTGGGGGACCCTCCGCGTTAGCAGGCTGATCACTCCTGTCTCTTTCTCAGAGGGAACGTGAACTTGGATCCAGCCCCTGAGAAGTGGGAAGAGGAAGACAGGGCCCTTTAGAAAGCAATGCCCATTTGCCCGGGGGCTGGTGTGGGGCGCCTGGGCCTCCCCTATGCCGGAGCCGCCTGCAGCGGTCACCCTGCCCTCTGCTCCCTGGAGGCTGAGAAAGTCGCTTGCAGCTATTGGTTCCTGTGCGAGCAGCGAACCCTGTGGTCATTGGGAAGCTGTGTTAAAAGCTGAGTGTCTCAGGTTGCAAGAGCTGAGCATCGGGTGGCGGCTGCCTCAGACTAGCTGGGGAGCCGGACCTCCTGGCAGCCGCAGCGGAGGTGCAGTCTGACCTGCAACCGGCAGGATGAGCTCGTTGGGGCGGCCCGGGACGAACCGGTTAAAACAATTCTGGAGGGTGAGTAAATCCACTCACTGGGAAAAAAGTTTAACTTTGGGGTGGGGGTGGGGGTGCTGTGACCAGCTGCTGTAGACTGAGCCAGCCCTGCCTCTGGGTGCCTTGCCCAAGGTGTAGGATTCGTCTGCGCTAATCTGCAGCAGATGCAAGCAGCAGCCTATTCAGCTTTGGGAATTGACTGAGAGAAAGTTTTCTTCCCAGAAGGGGCAGCTCAGCATATGCACCCCGGTGGAACGGCTGACTGTGCTTCCTGCCCTCCCCCAGGTGGCCCTGCAGGCTCTGATCTTAGCCTCTGGGACCAAGCATTGAATGTGATGGCTGATAGGATCCCGAGAATAGGCCTGTGTTTTCTCTCGGCTCAGTAGTCTATCGGAAGCCCTGTGCGCCTGGGAGGAGGAAAGCTCAGAGAACCGTAGCTTTGTGCTGCCCTAGTAAAGCCTTAGAAACGAGGAGGCCATTGTCACACAGACCTTTCAAAGGCAGGATGCACCTGGCAGACTACGACCCTTAATCCGCAGTAATGAGGGGATTAGCCCCAAGCTGCCTGATAGCAGCGGCATCTGGAATCCCAAAGCCTGCCTCTTCCCCGTGAATGATAGAACAGCCGTGAGAATCAGCGTATTTTCAGTTGTCAGATTTTGGTTCAGAGCAACAAGTAAAGAATTCTTTCCTGTGTAGTCACGTGGGATAACTTGGGAGGTGGGTGTCCTGCCTGTGCCGGCATCAGAGTGTCTGGGATCTGGGAAGGAAGGAATGACCCCAAAGCTGATTTCCAGTGACCCCTCCCTCAGCACATCATGCAATACGAGAATACTAGCACAACCATGGCGAAGCTTCTTTTGTACATTTATTGAATCGATTGGGCTGCCGTTAGTTAATGGAATCATGCAGGTTTCAGGTGCACAGTTCTGTACACATCATCTGTATTTGTACTATGTGTTCACCACCCCCATTCAAGTATCCTTCCATCACCACTTATCCCCCTTTAACTCTTTCACCTCCTCCCGCCCCAGTCGCCCTGGCAATCACCTCACTGTAGTCTATGTCCCTTCACCCTTCTCATCCCCCACCCCCTCCTCTCACAGCTAAAACCATGGGTCACTTTCCATCCCGCTATGTTTTTTTAATCTGCTGATATTGGCACCCATTGGGCTTCACCGATGGATGCGTAGCTAGCAGGTGGCGCACCGATCGTTCTGCGTCAGGTGAACTGCCCTGGGTTGTGGACGAGGCCTTGGCTACAGGCTATAGACATTCTCCATCAGTTACTGAGGGAGCCATCTGATCCCCTTGTTTGGACTGATGATGCTCATTGGTGAGTTTGCCAGTAATTTTGAAATTACTTCTTAAGCAAAGATCTACATTCAACTGAGTAAGACAAAAATAATTTCTTCCCCAGGTGAAGCCTGTATGTCATATAGAAACGGGTGTTTCATCTGATTAAACAGGAGTATAAGACAGTCTATAAGCCATGACAGGCTGGAGAAGACCAAGGGGCTGCACTGCCCGGGCTGAAGGCCCTCCGGCCCCCGCCCTGTGTTCCCGGGCCAGCCTCCGGAGCTCCACCCAGTGCTGAACGCCCTTCATTTCCCATCTGTAAATGGACTCTGTGCTCGCAGCTCCAAGATTGAACCTAAGCATGTGCAACACAGATTGCCCCTTGCCCTAAATTCTCCAAGTGTCTGGCCAGATTGAGTCTGAGAAAGTCTGGGTCCATTTGGTGAGTGTAGGGCTTCCGGCTGGCAGAGGCTCTGAGAATAGTCTGTTGAGATCATACTCAGACCGGAGAAGTTCCTCCCCTGTGATGTCAGGGGAAAGGATCGAAGTCACATGGAGACGTGTTGATAATTTGTATGTAAGCTTCAGTTTAGCCCTCAGCACCTCCAATGATCTGGAAATTTATTGGATACAACACCCCAAAGTTTCAGATGAAGCTCCTGACCCCCCACTGGCTGTGTCTAAAAGGGAGGCCCCGGGGCCCTGGGGCATCCCCCGAAAGAGATTTGGGGTGCACAGGCTCCCAAACTAGCAGCACCCACAGGAAGGAAGGCTAAGCTTGCTGTAAACAGAGACCAGGGTTTCTAGCCAACAGCACAGCCCAGAGAGGGCAGCGCACCCTCAGTCCTGTGAGAGCCTCCATTACTCAGGGCTGGGGTGCAAATGGGGCTGTAATTACCCTGCAGCCTTAACTCTGAATTATTCATGCCCCTCATGGTGGCTTCATGCTAGTCACTCCAGACTGTTGTTAAT
Organism: Corynorhinus townsendii; assembly: GCA_026230045.1. Taxonomy (NCBI): domain Eukaryota; kingdom Metazoa; phylum Chordata; class Mammalia; order Chiroptera; family Vespertilionidae; genus Corynorhinus; species Corynorhinus townsendii. The sequence continues at coordinate 104,679,987 of JAPDVU010000004.1, read as the reverse complement.
AAAATTTTAAAACTCAGAGATGGATGAGAAAACAATGTCAAAGAAAGGATTTAAAAGCCTCCCAGTGGGGGCCTGGCTATGCAGCACCCATTCAGATACCAAAATTGAAGCCAACTTTCCGCCTTCCTCCGGTTTGTCTGCCTTACTTCCTGACCCCAGAGTGGTCGCTAGATCAGCAAAAACCACTTTGGTTCCGACAGCTCCGAGGGAAACCGGTCCTGCGTCTACAGCCAGGGCTCCTTCCGAGAGACGGGAGGGAGTTTCACACAGTGGCAGTCTTTCTGTGACTTGGTAGGTTCTCTGTATGTGATCATATGTCTTATTGGTAGCAAGTGGCAACGAGAGGTGGTGTTTAGACAGCCCATGACTGGCCTGCCTATAATGGGAGACAGGAGAGTTCTGGGATCCGTGCTTTCGATGGCCTTGTGATTAGGCAGCCTGCTGTAGCCACTGCTGATGGATGTTCCGGGTGGTGCCAATCAGGCCTCGGACACTCTGTGCAACCGTTTGCTTCCTCAGGTAGCTGACAACAGGCATCTGTGTTCCAGCAGAGCCGCTCCAACTTTACCAGAAGAGGCAAAATAGATTTGTGTTTTCCTATGAACTTTCTGTCATGGACACAATAGCATGAACCAACTAGACTTGCCATTGAAGGAACAGCCATGTGGGGTTTAGCAGAGCGAGGAGCAGGACTCAAGAGGACTCTCCTTCCCATGCTTTTGCCCAAAGTGGTTGGGTGCCCTCTCTGAGCCTGTTTCTTGCCTATGACATTGGGGAGGTGGGTAGCGCAAGCAATGCAATTGCTGTCCAGGTGGCCTAGCTTTTTGGAACTGGCCCAGCCCCGACTCTGAGCCGTTCCAATTAAGGTGGAATCACAGCGGTAGGGCCCACGTGACCAATATCTATAGTGTAGGCTCCACAGGCCACTCTAAAGGGCAGCCAGATGGAGAACAATTACCCCATCTGCCTGTCCCTTCTGGCTCCGACGTCCTAATGGTTCCGTCTCAAGGTAAAAGCGCCACCTATACACTAAGAGTCGAGTGCCTACATCTAAGGTAAAAGCTTATGTTGCAGCTGTGGTGGCTCTTCCTCGCATTCTGGTCTCTGCAGAAGATGATGAGTTGAACTCTGTAGGGCAAAGGATACAGAGGACTTTAATGCCCCCAAAGCTTCTCATACCAACGGCTTTGAGCATTGCGCAGATGACCAGAAATGCCCCAGAAGTATCTCCCTTCTGGGGCATTTCTGGTCATCTGCGCAATGAACTCTAGTTTCAAGGGTAAGAACAATACTTCCCCTGAAATGTAAGCTTCTCTTTGGAGCCACTGAGGTCCAGTCAGATGGGAGGTGTTCGGCGATGACTGAGACACAGGCGCACTGAGGTTCCCCTGCAGTCGGTGGGGAGGCAGCAGGAGCAGGCTGTGTGCGGGGGAGGTCTGTACCTAGTGTTGCTGCCTGTGTAGCTTCCGTCTCAGACACTTTCCTTGCGCATCCGAGCTCGAAGGTGGACCCGCTCCCCACCTTTGCCCATTGGTAGGCAGCTGGGTTGTGTGGGTGAAGCTTTCGCTATACTGTCCACATTTCTTTGAGACACACGATGTCTAATAAGCACACAGACCCCCAGACCTTGTCCCCGATGTTCTGATAACCAAAGTATTCATACTGATGCTCAACAGACACATTTATGCATTTAAACGTCAGACCTCTGTTTGTGCATTTCAATACAAGAATGGGCTATGTCACAAGTAATGATACTGGTGGGAAAACAATGTAATGCATGTGCTCACTTTCGCCTGGTTCCCTGGGCAGTCCCAGGGGGCCCCAGGTCACAGGTGGCGTCCCCCTGCCCCAGGCTGGCCTCAGTATCTAACCCGAATTCGGGTTTCTGTGGATCTGAGAGAGAAGCCCTGGTCTGGGCACCTGGGTTCCAGTTCCACCTTCTCCGGAGGCGGGTGAAACAGGGCCGGGGGCATCCCCTCTGTGGACCTCTGTCCCTTGTCTATGATGCGGGAGGTGGATAGGACCTTCGTGGTCCTCCAGACAACCTGGCTTCGCCTAGACCACTGGCTCCGTCTGCAGGGAAGAGGGAGGATATCAGCCAGGACAGCCATGGCTCCTGCCTGGGGCCCGCTGCCCATGCAGTGTAGGAGGAAGGCTCCAGCCTATGGACACGTCGGAATCTGCGTGTGGATTCTGCCACAGCCTCCCTCAATGACGGCAGGCAGGTTTCTACCCTATGACCCCACATTTCCTCCTATGTAAGGTGAAGCCGCTCCTGCCACCACACAATGTCTGAGGATTGAGATGGAACCTGATGGTACCTGTGAAAATACAGGCACACCCTGCACGCTCGATCGGTGGTGCCCGGGGTCTGTGTGCATGATGAGAGTGGCTGATGGCACCCTCCAACGGCACATTTATTCCTGCAACTCAGGGCTCTACACCCTGCTCTGCGATGCGGGGTGGTTCTGGTGTGACAGGAGTGGATCCTGAAGAAGGAAAACGCTGTGTCTCAGCCTCCGGGACCATGGCGTGGATGGTCATTGTGCAGGTTTCTCTCAGCAGTCCCCTGACACCACCAACCCCAACCCTGGGTCTCTGGGCTTTGACCAGCAAGTCTGTCTTTGTTAGACTCTGTGGTCTGGCTTCTCGTTTTTTAGTGTATGTTTCCACACAAACCATATCAAAGAGGAAAAACAAAGAAACAGAATATAATGCATTGGAATCATTTTACTTCTCCAAGTTCATGTGAGAGACACATCAAGGACAGGCTGCGGTGGGCATTCTGCGGGGGCGGGGGTTGAGTGGGGGTGGGGGCCGGGCAGGGGGTGGCTCTTCATTTGGCCTTGAACACCGTCCTTTGGAAAACATTCTTAGTGTCTTTTTAACCAACACTCAAAAATTATTAATTTGGCTCTTTATTCATGAACATTAAAAGCTGGAAGTTAGTAAATATTTTATGATCCTAAAGCTCAAATGCCTATCTGATTGATATTGAGGGCTGAAGAATTGAGGGCAGGGACGAGGCCTCCCTTTCCAGAATCAATGTAAAGTGGGCTTGCGCTCACCCCTCCAGTGTGTGACTGGCCTTTGCCCGAGTGGCAGGTCTCCGAGGGAACGGGGCTGCCTGGGAAGCTGGGCGCCACCCAGGAGGCCCAGCTTGGCCAGAGCACCGTGCCTCCGCCTGCCTTTGCAGGGGAAGTTGGCTGGATTCCCAGGGAGAAGAACAGCGCTGATAGCCTCACCACCACTTCGCCAGACCTGTCTCGGCTTCAGAGAAATACATGGCAGTTCTTCCTTTTCAAAGGTGAGGGGTGACAGGCTAGAACATGTCTTTAAAAACCAGGTGTCCCTCCTGGAATAACCAGGGCAGGCCTGCCTCTCAGGAGCCACTGCTGGCACAGTGGCCACAATGCACGGTGATGCTCATGGCATCTTGCTTTTCTGCAAACATGTCCAGGAACTCAGGTTGGGGTTGTGTTTCCTTAAAGAATTTTTGCTGCCCCTCCTGAACCAGAAGAGATTCTCTGGGTTTGCTGTTGATTGAACATATGGATGAATCTTTCTATGAAAAGAATGAGATGAGGGTAAATAGAGCCTCTCTCTCCAAGGGTCCAAAAGGCACACACACTCACCTGGTGCTCCGGCAAAAGCTGCCATTTCTTAGGGAAGGAAAGAGCGTGCAATGGTTTTTCATGGGGTGGGCTTTTGAAGAACTATTCCTAGCCCACAAATAAGGACCTAGAAAGTTTCTGTTGTCAGGTATTTTAAAAGAAACACGCCTAATGTTTTATAAGGGGAAGCATTTCTATGTGAGATGTACATTCTCAGACTTGTCTGATAGCTAATCACCAAAGAGCCACTGGTGTGGGTGCAGAGGAGTGCAGTGAGCAGGCCTGTGAACCTGGGGTGAGGGGTGGGCGGGGGGCGAATTCTGTTGACATTTCATTATTCGGGGAGGGTTTGCTGCATCGGGATTCTGTGCTTTGATTCTGCCAGTGTTGTCTGGACCAATCACTGATGGGAAACCATGTCTGTGAACTACAAACATACTTGTGAAGATTTTTAAAACATTGCAATGTAAACACTGTTACTGGTCTCTTCATGGGGAAAAGACTGATGAGCAGCCTTGACCAGGAAAGTGCACAGGACCCTCTTTGGTGCAAAGATGGGCTTGTTAAGGTAATGTGAGTGGTTCTTTAACCACCTGCTCTCAGTTGCCTGATCTGTAAGAGAAGGTGAGATTACTTCTCCTATAAGATTTTGAGAGCAGTAAGCGAGATCCCAAATGTCATGTGCAAGCAGAGAGCCTGACACTCCTAACAGACACTTTTTTTCTGTTTTCTCCTTCTGTGGGCACTAGCCTGCATTTTAATGTTTAGCCAAAGCACGTAGACTAAGGGTGGTGTGATAAGCTAATGTCTGTTGGGTGGATGGATGGATGGATGGGTGGGTGGATGGATAGGATGCGGTAAGGAAGCACCACACAGTGTGCCAAGTGGAGACAAGGATAAAGTGCTCTTGAAAAACCCCAGTGGGGTAGTTAGTTTCACCTGGCTTGCAGGAAACCACCAGGAGGGGATATTTCCATTAGAGGCTTAAAAATAAGTACAGATAGCCCCATGTGGACCAAATGGATTCGAAGCAGAGAAAACAGTGTACAAGGCATTAAAGCATGAAAATGTGTGGTATCTTACACAAGAATATTCACTCCAGCCAGCAGGGTGATGTTGGAGGTGGGATTTGGAGTGAGGGGTGGCTGAGCAGCCGCAAGGCCACTCATTCCCATCAGTGAGCAAGATTGAGACCCAGTAATTGTTTCAAATAGGAAACCTAGAAATGAACGCACTTTCTGTCCGGAGTGTTCAGTAACTAACACTTGGAGATCATTCTTCCTGTATCTGTGTATATTAGAGGCCCGGTGCATGACATTCATGCACTGAGGGGGCGGGAGTCCCTCAGCCCAACCTGCATCCTCTTGCAGTCTTGACCCCTCCGGGGATGTCCAAGGGAGCGGGCCTAAGCCAGCAGGCAGACATCCCCCAAGATATCTTTAGCGCTGCTGTGGAGGTGGGAGAATCTCCCACTAACGCTGCTGCCCTTGCCAGCCGTGAGCCCAGCTTCTGGCTGAGCACGCTCCCCTGTGGGAGTGCACTGACCACCAGGGGGTAGCTCCTGCATTGTGCGTCTGCCCCTGGTGGTCAGTGTGTGTCATAGCAACCAGTCCTTCTGCCATGTGGTCGATTTGCATATTAGGGTTTTATTATATAGGATGAGCAAAACTAGAGGTTCTTGAGCAGTTTTCCCCTCTTGTTGCCATGGAGGGCTAAGGAAGTGCACATGTGCTGTAGGAGCTATTTACATGCAGATTTCAAAGCCAGATGGAGAATGTTGGCATGATTTTGCAGGTCCCTCCCCCACCCCCGAACTTGTCAGACTCAGGATGTGGCCCCTTTCCCGTCCACACCACTTACCTGGGAGGCAGTCCCGCAGGGGGAGAGGCCCCAAGCCTGGGATGACAGGCCTTGGAAGGAAGGGGAAAGAGGAGCGCTATCCAGTGGAGACACTGGAGGAAGCACGGCCACTCCTTTCCCCAGCATCTGGCCCCAGATGCAGGTCAGCCTCGCTGGAGAAACAGGCTCGGCCTCTGCTGGGCCCTCTCGTCTGAGGAATAGACCTCCCAGGAGCACACCCAGGCCAGTTGAGCCTGGACGGGGAGCCCAGGGAGAAGAGGGCTCAGCCAGGAAGCTGCCTGCATTCACAGACAAACCATAGCCCTCACCTGGGTAAGACTCACATTTTCTGGAATGCTTGTCATTATGCAACTTGCAGCCCAGCCAGTTTCCTGGTGCTGTAGGTGCTGCTGTAGTTTGAAAAGTCCATGTATGTTAGTTACCACGAGGGCAGCTTATGTATTTTACAAAGCAGAGACAGGGACAGAAGCGTCAGACTCCAGCCAGAGGGTGAAGTGGAGGGGAATTGTCACTAAAAATCAAGATTAAGCTCTGGGTGGGTGGCTCAGTTGGTTAGAGCATCATCCTGATACACCAAGGTTGTGGGTTCAATTCCCAGTCAGGGCACATGCAAGAATCAACCAATGAATGCATCAATACGTGGAACAACAAATCTCTCTCTCTTTCTCTCCTTCTTTCCCTCTCTCTCTCTCCCTTCCTCTCTCTCAAATCAACTTTTTAAAATCAAGATTAAAAGGTGGGGATTCTGTGCATGTAATTCTTATTATCTTTGTGAGCAGCTTTATGACAATTAAGGGACAAACAGTAAACATATTTAGTATGTGATTTTGTAAGCACTGGCATGTGTGTGCATCGGAAGCCAACCCCATGATGAAGACAATGAAGAGTCACCTCCCCTACGAGTTTCCTCACGCCCCTGTCATTCCTCACTCTCCACCCTCCCCACGCAACAGCCACCTGCTCCCTGCCGCTGTGGAAGAGCGTGCATTTCCCTGGCCTTGCAGACGTGGGACCACACAGTACTGCGCTTTCCCACCAGGCTCTCTCCCTAGCCCTTCTCAGCTGCATAGTGACATTCATTATAGTTTGGTTTGCACTCCCTAATGAAGCTGCTGTCAAAAATTTTCTCCAGCACTTGGCATCCCCGCATCTTCTTTGGAGGAGGTCTGTTCAAGTCTCTTGTCCATGTTTACAGTTGAGATTTTGTTTTGTTTTCTTACTATTGTATTTTGAGAGCTCTTTATATATTCTGGGTGCAAGTCTCTTGCCAGTATTCTTTGATGAACTTATGATTGCCAGTATTTTTCCCCAGATTGTAGCTTTTGTTTTCATTCTCTGAACAGCGTCTTTTGACAAATGAATGTTTTTCCTTTGATTCTGTCTAATTCAGCAGTTGGTTCTCTTCTGCATCTTGCTTTGGAGCTGTAGCTAAGAAATCTTTGTCTAACAAAAGGTCATGAAGATGTTCTCCTATCTTCTCCTCCAGAAGTCTATAATGTCAGGTTTACATGAAGGTCTATTGTCCATGGTAAGATAATGTGCATATCATGGGAACGATGGATTCAAGCCCCCTTTTTGCATATGGATATCGAGTTGTCCCAACACCATTTCCTGAAAAGAGAACCTTTCTCCATGAAATGTGGATGTAATGATGGCACACGCAATGCCCATAACTTCCAAGTCACACTCGTAGTGCGCATTAGGTGTGGCCAGTTGCAAGGACAGCTCTAGGAGCAAATGGGCGGGAGATGGAAAACGACATCAGCCACACATTGGACACTCTTCTGTTGTACTGATTTTCACCCTTCACAGTTGGGACCTGACACCCAATCGGGAAGTTTGGGGAGACTGTGTAAAACTATTACTCAGGGGGAGCCAAGATCCCAGAGAAGTGACCTACCACTTTCATCAGTGTGGTTACAAAAAACCCACCTCCCGCCTCCAGGTGCCACGTTCCATTATTCGTGGTAAATTCTATTATGTCCCCCTTTTTTATCTGTTAGAAACCTCCAACTGCTCCTACTTCTTCAGAATTCCAGAGGACCCTCATACAACTAAGATTCCCACCATTTTCACCAGTGCCCTGTCCTCCCATCTCGCTCCTCATCCTTCCCCACAGAGCCAGGTCTTTGGGCAAGAGGCATGGCTTCCTGGCTGGCCTCCTCCCCTTCCCTGTCACACAGCTGCACACTCTCCACACCCTCCCTGAGACATCAGTGTTGCTGAGCAGGGCCAGTTCCTTGCTTTGTGCGACCTGGTTGCTTCCTGTCCCCACATATGGCATTTCTCACAGCAGAGGAGGCCAGCCTTCCCCTGCCCCCTGCCCCCACCCCCACGAGTTCTGGATCTGCCCAGCCAGGATGTCATCTCCGGGGAATGCGAGCCCACACTGTTCGCCAGATGAGGCAATACATGGCGTTGGTGAATCCTGTGTGATTCGCACGCACCTGAATTCCTCCCAGGGCCTTTGTTTCCCTGTTGATGTTGGTTTTATGAAGATGATGAGCACCTGGGCTCCACGGCCAAGAGGCAGGTCTCTTCCAAGGCCTGTGACTGAGATGAATCTGAAAACATCACCCTGCCCAGCCCGTCCGAAAGCAGAGGACACGGCAGTGCCCTCCCCAGGCCGGCCAAGAAGGCTTCCAGTGGTGGGTCCCACTTACTCTTCCTCATGATATTTCCCTTCAATAATCCATCTCTTGCTCGGCCAGCATGGCTCAGTGGTTGAGCATCAATCTATGAACCAGGAGGTCATAGTTCAATTCCGGCTCAGGGAACATGCCTGGGTTGTGGGATCCATCCCTAGTGTGGGGCCTGCAGGAGGCAGCTGCTCAATGATTTTCTCTCATCATTAATGTTTCTATCTCTCTCTCCCTCTCCCTTCCTTTCTGAAATCAATAAAAAAAGATATTTTTAAAAAGTCCATCTCTCTACCCATTAATCCTGAACATGCCCACCTCTGTGACTTTTTGCCTAGAAATTCCCTAAGATTCAAGTATCTCCTATCTCCTCACTCATCTGTGAGTTTCCCTGTTTGGGGTCCTATTTGACTCTCAGCCTCTCCATGAGGTCCCCCCTCTGAACTCACACGTGCACTGCCTCTGCCATATCTCCCCGACCCTGCTTTCCGCTGTTACCAGGCGTGGCGGTATGACCCTTGCTTATATTTCTGTAACCCCGACCAAACCTAATACGGTACACACTGTGGTCTTCGTGGCTATGATGATGGCGGTGAACTTGGCTATTGATGACCAAGCACACACAAGTGAAGCTATACCTGTAGAGAGTGATGACTTGCAAGGTAATCCACAGGGAACAAGCAGACTGTGGCTTCCTTTGGGGCAGGAGCATGCAAGGACCTTAGGACCTTTGGGCTCTGCCCAGCGCAGTGTGAATACCTCAGGTGGGACAATGGGAACATCTTAGGAAGCCCTCCACCCCCCACTGCCCAGCCAGGATGCAGGCCCTGCCCTCAGAATCCTGTGCAGCAGGGGCAGCCTGCTCTGTGCCCTGCAGGACAGAGGTAGCAGCTGGAGAAAACACGATGAGATGAAGCGTTCCTTCAAAACGGGCACTTATGCCCACCTAGGCTCTGACACCATAACCAGGGGCAGCTGGAGGTGGCCCCCACCCCATCCAGCCAGCTCTGTTCAGTGACGATGAGGTGCTGGAGGGAAGCCCTTTGACATATTGCTATCTCCACGCCAAGATGCCCATTTGTTGTAAGAATCAATAATGTTCAGTTAATATGATTATGTCACCAAGCAGTTCATTTAGAATGTCGTTGCTCTGCAGTTTGTATCCTGACCATCCAAGCCTAATAGCTCCCACCTGTAGGCCACACCTTCAGGATGGGAAGCCAGAACCCCTGCTGGCACTCCCTCCCAGGCTCTCCTTACAGGTGGATGAGAAAGGATTCTGTCTCCTTGGTGACATTGTTGGCACCCTGAGGCCAGGTTTTACTGGTGGGACCGGCTCCAGATGTTGAACTGTGAGCATGCGGAGCTTGGAGGCCCTGTGCTCAGTGGTCACGCCGTGTGGGCACATTTCAGTGTCTTTCTGAGCTCCCGCCTCTTCTTTATATGCAGATAGGGCTGCTTTGTGGCTTGATGTCACCTTTTGCCTGTTCTCTCTCACGCTCATGCAGAGGGTGGGAGGCTGGAGCTGTGGGTCCTGAGGGTAAATGTCACTTCTTGTATGTTCAGTTGACCCCAGGAGTTGAAGAGTTACACAGCTCTAGTTATGTAACGAAGATAACCCTGCATCCAAATGGTTGCAGGTCTTAGCTAGATTGTCACATGATTGCAGGCCTTAGTCAGCTCTTCCAAGAAACAGAACCAATGGTGTGTGTGTGTGTGTGTGTGTGTGTGTGTGTGTGTGTGTGTGTGAAGAGATTAAGGACTTGGCTCACACATTTATGGGCACTGGCAAGTCCAAAGATCTGCAGATGACTTGTTGACTAGAGACCCAGGTGAACTGATATTTGAGTCAAGGTGAAAGGTGTAACACACCAGTATCTCAGCAAAAATGTCAAGCAAGAGGACTTTTCTCTAACTTACTGGGGGCTCAGGCCTTCCGCTGCTTAGATGAAGCCCACCACATTAAGTGCAATCTGCATTATTCCCTTTTCTTATTAAATATTAATCTCATCTGTAAACAGCCAGAATAAAATTTGACTAAGTGTCTGGGGAACCCATGATCCAATCAAGTGGGCACATTAACGTAATCCTCTCCGTGCATGTGGAAGGCAGAGGGTGCCTGCGGCCTCTCCTTTGTTCTATACTTGGCCTTCAGCCTCTGCACTGGGGCATTAGGTTGGGCCGTGCAGGATGGGATGAGTTGGCCAGGCCTGGGGTTGATTCTCATTTCCTGTCCTGCTGAGCCACAGCCCCCTTCCTGGACTTTTCCTGATAAAACCCCGGTGAACACACATCTCTGTGGTTCCCCCAAGACCTTATCGTGTCCAAATACTCACCTGGGCCTTTGGGGTCCAGGGAATTTTGCAGGGTTTGCCCACATGTGGGAAGCCTGTGGGAGACACCAGCCGGGTGCATCTGAGGCTGGCTCGTACTGCTGCCTCCTGAGCCAGGACCTCCCTCCTGCCTCTCCTCCCTTCCCCTCAGCTTTCAACTTTCTCAGCAGTTTCAAGGTCAGGAGCATTTGGAGAGAACGTGTTGGTTATTTGTAGCCTTTCAGCCCGTGGGTTGTACTGGGCTGATTCCCGTGGTGCCGGTGCCTTCGTCCTTTCTCTAGCAGGCAGGCACTGTTAGTGAAGGAGAAATGCAGTCCCCGCCATTTCATTCATGTCCCCCCTGTTTACTGTCACAGTTCATTCCCACGCTGCCCTATGAACTGGACAGGACTCATTTTTTGGATGAACAATTGATTTTGGACACAGCTCCTCAGTAGATACATTAGGTGGCATTCGTTTAGGCATTCATTAGTTATTTGTGGAAGATGTTGCGTATCTCACAGGCTCAAGTTGTTATTCAAGACCCCAGGTCCTCAGTCTCACTCCAGAGGTCCTCATCCAAAAAACTTCCAAAGCCCAGGCCACACCCAGGGGCTCTGGTCAGCATCGCCAGGGCAGGCCTGGGAGCAAGTGCTCCTAACAGCCCTGGGTGACCGCTGTGCCGCTTGCAGAGGGCACTGCCCTGCGCGGGAGCCTGCAGGGAGCTGTGTCAGCCGCCAGTCCCTTGTGAGCGGAGAGGGTCTCCCAAAGGCTGTGGAGGTAGAGAGAGACCATTAAGTCTTCTCTCACTGACACAGGCAAAGGCATGTGAGGCCTTTGCTAACACAAAGGCTAAAGGTCATCACCAAAAACTATGGAGGCCATGCTCAGCATTTTTGTCTCCGAAAGTTTCAAAATAGGCAAGACCCAGCGTGTCTGTCCCCTGTGAGGACCTGGGGAAAAATTCATTCTCTCCAGTTCGGTTGCAAGTGTCATGGCTTCTTTCCCGAGTTTCCTCGGCAAGAACGGTGATGAGAAGAAAAGACAACCAGCACAACGCTATTGTTAGTTTAGTTCTTGGGAAGCACCCGGCTGTCAAACGTTTAAAACCTGGAGCGTTGGTCTGGCCTCGACCCCACAGTCCATGTTAATCGAGCAAATGTGTCCAAGGAGGTTAAACTTGCTAATCGACTTGGTCCTTGATATAAGTCATCTAAGCAATGTTCTTAGAATCGGCTTCTTTTAAAAACAAAGGGTGACCTTCCCTTTCCTCAGCAAAGGATGTCCCTAGTGATCACGGAGGAAGCCCAGGGTGGCCCGGCCCAGCGCTCTCACCGTGAGCCCCAGAGCACACTGCAGCGTGGCTTTAGACACGGGGGGCAGAGCTTTGCTCAAACTGCTGCTCCGCACCTGGCCCTACCGAGTCGCCTCAATCTGCTCCAGACCGGGTGCGTAGGGGAGGCAACCCATCACTGTTTCTGTCACATTGATGTTGCTCCTCTCTCTTTCTTCCTCTTTCTAAAAATTAATAAAACCATATCCTTGGGTGAGGATTAAAAAAGAAAATAGAGGTTATGATGGCTCCTCTGGTGTGTCTTATGAAAGTGGCATATTATATGGAAAGGGCCTGTCCAACACCAATGCTTGATAAGTGGTTGATATTATTGTGAGCTCGTTGGCATTGGGGAAGCTGTTCATGTATCTGAACCCCAGGGCCTGCCACCTGGGTCCTCGTGTGGCGTTGGAACAGGCCTGGCACCATCGGTGTGGAGCGTGAAGAGGTGGGTGTCACCGCCGGCGCATGGTCCACCCCCAGGAGAAGGTGCCTGGGATGTTAATGGGCCAGAGACATAGCCAGGCACTCACTGCCCCACGGAGCATGGGGCCTCGCTGGGGCGTGTGGGAGCATCCTGGGAGTCCCGTCCATGTCTCACTCAGCATCCTGGCTTGTTGGTCCAGTCTCTACCGAAGAAGGGGAACATCTCGGGCTCGCTCAGAGTGCCACCAAGGACTGCGCCTTTAATGACCTGGTGTGCTTCAATCTCGGGACGGTTAGTAACGGTCACCATCACCTCCCTTTGCGGAGGTGAATGAGCCAGTGGCAAACCCTCAGGAGTCAACTGAAAGGATACCCCTCAGACTCCGATTTCCATGGACGACCGAAACCATGAGGCTGCTGACACCCCCGTGTGGCAGGTCCTGGTCAAGGTCAAGTGGGGGGAGTGTTCCTTTTCTGGGGCGTGGTTTACTGTGGAGGGGAGCTCAGCCTTTGACTGGAAGCAGCTGAAGCCAGGATTCTAGTTCGACTCCTGGCTCAGTGACCTGGGGTGTGTGTGGTGTGTGGTGTGTGGTGTGTGTGTGTGTGTGTGTGTGTGTGTGTGTGTGTGTGTGTTTATACTAGATCTATCTATTCACTCCCTGGAATTCTAGAAAGATAGATACATAGATACATAGAGAGATAGAGCTGGAAATATAACCATTACTTAACCACAGACTAACGAGGAACTCTCTTCTGCACTGACCTCCATTGTGTCTGGCAGCCATTCGTTATGGCTTAGATCACATCCTTGTTCTAATATTTATATTTAATCAGCACGCTTCCCGGTACCGGTTTAGGCAGCACGCGGCCTGCGTTCGTCATCACTGGTAGAATTTCCCTCACGTTCATTCTTCCCCTGACAAGGAGGCCCTGAGTGTGGTTTTGTCCTTCCCTCACATCAAGCTTCCGCTTGAGACCCTCGTAGACTCACATGCACGTGTCGAAAATAATATGGAGCGAGCCCGGGACACTTTAGACTGCTTCCCCCAGTGGTACCATCTTACAAATCTGCAGGCCAGTGTCACACCCGATCCCAACACAGAGGACACGGGACAGTGTAACAACCTGGGCATGGACACAGAGGACACAGCCCAGTGCCATAACCCAGATCCCGACACGGAGGACATGGGACAGTGTCACACCCAGATGCTGACACGGAGAACATGGGACAGTGTCATACCCGGATCCCAACACAGAGGACACAGAACAGTGTCACACCCGGATGCTGACACGGAGGACACGGGACAGTGTCACACCTGGATGCTGACATGGAGGACACGGGACAGTGTAACAACCCGGGTATACACTCAGAGGACACAGCCCAGTGTCACACCTGGATCCTGACACAGAGGACAGGGAACAGTGTAACAACCTGGGTATAGACTCAGAGGACACAGCCCAGTGTCACACCTGGATCCTGACACAGAGGACACGGGACAGTGTAACAACCCGAGTATAGACACAGAGGACACAACCCAGTGTCACACCCGGATCTCAACACGGAGGACACAGGACAGTGTAACAATCCAGACATGGACACAGAGGACACAGCCCAGTGTCACACCTGGATCCTGACACGGAGGACACGGGACAGTGTAACAACCCAGGCATGAACACAGAGAACACAGCCCAGTGTCACACCAAGGAAATTGTGCAGTGAATATGTTTTGTGTGTTTTTTTCCCTTTGTTGCTGGCAAAATGGATGATGAGCACAATTTTAAAACATAAAAGGCCATCAGGAGTCCTAATGTTGCTAAAGGTGTGAAAGAAACAACAACCACAGGCAACTGCAGAGGTGGACAAACTGTGTTGATTGGAAAAAGGAAAAGCAGTCAGCCAGGACAGCATTTCAGAGGCAGTGACATGGGAACAAGCGAAGATGCTGCATCTGACCTCCTGGAAGACACCCTGGGCCCAGTGCTGACAGGGATTCCTTTAAGGCCGGTAGGTGTTTGATACATTTAAGAAAAGAAGTGTTTGTTTATGGATTAGACAGGGCATTAGGCATGTGTTGTATATAGGAAGGTTAAAGCAGGGAATCATTTGGCGTCTGGAATGAATTAATTCAATTTACATTCTTTCTAATGTAATGGAATTTATTTCTAATTTACTTCTAATGGGAAAAAATTATTCCGTTTTCAAATAATTGCTTCTCGAACAGCCTTCCAGAACAAATTAAGTTTGAGAACCGAGGTTCTCTGTATATTGTTCTCAAAATCAAGCAAATGGTTAACATGCTGTATGAAATCTGGCAGTGAAATGGACACCTTGTCACCCTGGACGCTTCACCCCCTGGACAGAGATGACCCCACAGGTGCAGTCCCACCTAGCAGGGGCGTGGGAAGCGGGTGCCAGGTGCAGTGAGGACAGAATTGCCTGGGCGAAGCCTGGATGTCAAGCAGCAGAGAGTCCAGGGAGCCTCCCTGTGTGCCCCATCCAATCCCAGCTGACTCATCCCATCTGGAGCGTGCGTGTGCTGTGTATCGTGGCTCCAGTCAACTCCACTCTGCCCGACATAATAAATATTAAGCGAGTGCTATTGGCTTGCAGAATTTGCAGAATTGATCGGCCAATTTTAAAAGCCTGGGTCTCTAGCAGAGGAAAATGGAGTGCTTTGCAGAAAGGTTAAATGGATGGCTTAACTGGCGATCATGTGTGAGGAACCTATTATCCAGCCATAGCCATTGGAGGGGACGCTCCAGATAGCACAGTCAGGGAAATACGTTTTCATTTTTGGTCATTTAAAAAAAACAATCAGGGCCATGGATTGAAATGAAAAAATGGGGCAGCCTCAGTCTGGTTAACTTTCTCACCAGAATGGAATTCTTCCTACACTCTGCCACCCAGCTCAGCATTTAGAACATTTAACTGTGCAGATTGCCAAGATTCTTCCCTCACCTACATAATGTATCCAAATCTAGAAAGGTATTACACCTCTCTCTCTCACTCTCTCCGGCTTTGACCATTTAAGTTGAAGGACATGGAAGTCTAGCAAACTCTTATGAAGCGGGTTTGGACCAAGTGAGAGCATTCTACAGCAGCAACTCCCCAGAGCAGTAAGAGGAGCCTCCAAGGACGCTGTTTGCGAGTGCCACGCCCTCCCAGGGAGAGTTGCGCGAAGGGCTCTTCCTTGCTCCCATGGGTCTGGTTGGTGAGCTGGAGATCTCGCTTCAGGCAATGAGAGGAAGTTGCCCATCAGTCTGGTCCCCAAGAGAACTGTCACATTTCAGAGGTGCTCTCCATTCAAGCAAAAGTTGTCCCAACAGTGAACGCTGGCATCTTGCCCACCAGAACATGCCCACTACCTTCTGAAGTGGGTGTTGTATCCCGAAGGTGCCCGGTGTTGGGACGTGCAGCCTTGCTGGGGATGTTCCTTGGCCTCCTCTTCTGTCTCTGATTTCATGTGAGCGTTGGTGCACGGGGTTGGCCCCAGTGTGGCCAGCAGGTTGCAGATGAAACCAGAAAAGTCTTCTTCAGCTCCAATTGACAACACCCTGGGATACGCTGTACCCAACCTCGCATCCTCCCCAAACAGCTTCCTGAGCCCGGAGCCCCCACGTCCAGCTGCCCACCGGGAGGGTAGGGTGCTCCTGGCTCCCGGGGCTCAGTTGGGGCTGCCTGGCAAGCTGCTCACTCCGGGCTGTGCTGACAGCTGCACATGGCTCTGTAGTGGAAATATTACAACTGCATTTCTCATTTCCTTCTTGTCAAAGGCGGGCCCAGGCAAAGGCATTGGCCTTAGGCCACTGACTGAAAGCAATAACAGGCCTGCACTTCACCCTCAGCACACCCATCTCTCACCCAGACTTCAGGCGCCCCCTGGAAAGTGCCCCCCTCTCTCTCACCCCCTCTCTCTCTTCTCTCTCCATCTGTCTCTCGTGAGAAAACTTCAGTTCTTTCTCTCTGTCTCTCTTTTATCTCTCTCCCTCTCTGTCTCTCTCTCTCTCTCTGAAACCTTCTAGCAAGAAACATTATTCCCAATTTTGAGCCGAATGATGTTGAGAGGAGTTGAAGAGATTAAAAGCTCTTTTTGCTTTGTCACCTTGCATCTCCCTGGTTGGCAGGAGACAGACATTGAGAAGGGGCAGGACTAAGGAGCCCCGTCAACTCAGCCAGCACAGGGTTTGTCAGAAGCCTGGTCTCCTTCAAGCTTTCTTGTGTGTCACCTGGCGGGCACTGTAGGTCACTGCAGGTGACAGCCGTCCTGAGGTGCTTCCAGGGCCTCCTGGTGCAGACCAACTCTGCTCAGGGCCTGCAGACCCAGAGCCATTCTTTGTCACTGTGTTCAGAGGAGCTGGGCCATGGGCCAGGTTGTCCCTGGAAGACAGGTGCCCAGGAAGCCTGGCTCCTCCCCAGGCAGTCACTGAGAATGTCTGTCACCTCTAGGAAGGCTCTCACGACCCTCTGGGACCCCCCCTGACCCACCTACTGGGAAGTGAGGAAGGGCCACCAGAAGTGGGAGAGAACCTGTCCGTCCTTGGCACACAGGGCTCTGCTGAGCTCTTCCCCAGAATCTGGGAGGAAGGTGCACCCCAGCTCTCTTCAGGGCTCTGATGTGGGGCATCAGGCCTGACTTTGTCCACCGATCCCCCTCCTAGTGCAAGAGCCTTACCCCAGGCCTGGGTCTCTCTGGCGACCACACTCCCACGTCCCTTTCATAGCTAGGAGATGGTGGGCCTGGAACCCCTGCCTGCTCTCCCCCAGGACCACCTGGGTTGCGGGCTTGATCCCAAGTGCAGGAGGCAGCAGATCAATGATTGTCTCTCAACATTGATGTTTCTATCTCTCTCCCTCTCCCTTCCTCTCTGAAATCAATTAAAATCTATACTAATCCTATCTAATAAAAGAGTAATATGCAAATTGACCATCACTCCAACACAGAAGAAGGCTGCCCCCAGGTGGTCAAAGATGGCTGCCCCCATGTGGACACAAGATGGCCACCACAAGATGGCCAGCAGGGGAGGGCAGTTGGAAGGGACCAGGCCTGCGAGGGAGGGCAGTTGGGGGCCATCAGGCCAGCAGGGGAGGGCAGTTAGGGGTGACCAGGATGGCAGAGGAGGGAAGTTGGGGGCGACTGGGCCTGCAGGGAAGGGCAGTTGGGGGGGACCCAGGCCTGCAGGGGAGGGCAGTTGGGGGGGATCAGGCCTGCAGGGGGGGACAGTTAGGGGCAATCAGGCTGGCAGGGGAGCAGTTAGGGGCAATCAGGCTGGCAGGGGAGTGGTTAGGGGGTGATCAGGCTGGCAGGCAGAAGTGGTTAGGGGCAATCAGGAAGGCAGGCAGGCGAGCAGTTGGGAGCCAGCAGTCCTGGATTGTGAGAGGGATGTCCGACTGCCCGTTTAGGCTCGATTCTACCAGGATCGGGCCTAAACGGGCAATTGGACATCCCTCGAGGGGTCCCAGATTGGAGAGGGTGCAGGCTGGGCTGCACCACCCCCCCATGCATGAATTTCATGCACCAGGCCTCTAGTAAAAGCATAATATGCTAATTAGACCAGACATCCTTCTGGACATGCTTCTGGATGACCTTACAGACAAAGTCGGCAGCCAGAGGGAAGCCCGGTCCCAGGTGCCAGAGGGAAGCAGTGCTGGCGCGGGGGAAGGAAGGCCTGCTCTTGCAGGAATCCTGTGCACCAGCCTCTAGTTTATTTATAGAAACAAAGACTGACTGATGCCTGTATCACGTGTCCCACAAGACACTGGAGTTCCAGGCTCAGATGGCCTCTAGGCATTTCGTGTACACAGTGTAACTTTTCCTGCTTCTGATAACAAAGAGATGCTCTATGCATTCCCAGCATCCCTGCAGGGTTCCCTCAGAGAATACCAGCACCTCGCTACAGGATTCAGCGAGAGCGGTGACGATGGACTAGGGTTCCCAGTGCTCACAAAACAAGACTGTCTTGAATAATTCACGCTGAGAATTGCAACCTGCCCACCTTTTCCTTACTGCTGGAGCCACCCGGGGAAAGAGCAGGGATCCTAGCGGCTGGGTCCCATCAGCTGAGCCCCGCCATGTGCTCCTGGGGCGGGCCTGGTGTAGGGTGGGCTCGGCCACCAGGTCTCCGGGTGGAGACATTCATTCCACAGGTGCGTGCTACCCCTACTCTGGGCACAAGTGTGCAGGTTATTCATTTGTTGGAAAGCATACTTACTGAGGACCTCCCAGTGCCTCCTGATTCACCACTTGTCCTTGAAAACTGCAGCCAACTGGAAGGGGACACAGGAAGTGGTTACAGTGCGAGACACAGAGACGCAGTACCAGAGACAGAGTGGAGGCACCAGCCGCCAGGCAGGGAGCTGATGCCTCGGAGCAGGGGGTCAAGTCTTTCTGCAGGACTGATTGCGGAGCCCACATCCCAAGGCAGTCAGCTCCAGAACAAGAGCAGCTTCTGCAAATTTGGGGGTGAATCTGGGGATGAGGGCCTGTGATGCTGCAGGAAGCAGGTGTCTGTCCATCCCAAGCTTTCCCGGCAGCTCTCTGGAGCAACCATCCCCACCACAGGGGACAGGAGAGAGCTCACTCTGAGGGTCCAGGCAGGTGCAAACAGGCGCAGGACCAGGAAGCTTGAGCAGGTGCAGTGCTCTGCTTCCTTTAACTCTTGGGTCCGAGTTTTATCCTGATTCAGATGTGCAGCGGGGAAAGGGGCCAGCCGGGAGCACAAGAGCCAGGGGGAGAACTCAGTCCTCTCCTCCTCAGAACTGGGGGATTGTTGACGTCTATGCAAACGTGAACCTCGAAACTAAGGTCCTGAAGTGATTTAACCATAAACCCTCCGTGAAAAGAGAGAAGGAAACAATAGTGAATGGTCTGTATTCATTCTGGTGGAAAGTCCTTATCTAGGCAGCTTCATCTCCCACAACATGGGGATAAAAACAGAGGTATGGAATCAGCCACGGTCCCCATCGCTACCCTTGTCAACTTTAAATACAAGAAAACTGAATTTTAAAAAAACCCTCAAATTTACCATTTGGTAATGACTCCACTCAGCTACTTTTGGCAACAACACAAGCTAATCAGGGAGGGTGTGGTCATCCCCAGTAGAACAGGTGGGGTGCAGTTCTGTGCCTGTGTCATGAGCTCATTGCCTACACAGTTGTTTCATATGCAAACACCTTGGCTTTGAGGCTTCCTACTGTGTGTTTTAGGGCACATGGGTCCTTGGGACTTTTACATGGAATTGCCAATTTTCGACCTTCCAGTCCCAGCACACACACAAAAGCTGAAATGGGAAGGAGCAGAAACTCTCATTGCAAAAGGGAGAGCTTTCACAAACTGACTGTCATGGGTGTGAAATGGTAAGGTGCCCCTGGGACAATGAGATTTCGTTTATGGACTATTCGATAATTACAAGAACTAGAATTAGCCTCAATTTTGGGGGGAAATTACATTGTCTAAAAGAAAATAAAAGCCTATAAGCTACAAACAGACATATTGTTCCCTTTAAATTATATTTATTGGGGGTGACATTGGTTAATAAAATCATATAGTTTCAGGTGCACAATTCTATAACACCATCTGTATATTGCCTTGTGTATTTGCCATCCAAAGTCTAGTCTCCTTCCATCACCATGTATCTGATCCCCTTTACCCTCTTCAACCTCCCCACCCTCCCTCTCTCTCTCCCTCCCTGCTAACCACCATGCTTCTGTGTCTGTGAGCTCCTACACATAGCTGTTTTCTTTGTTCATTGTTGCTTTATGAGTGAAATCATATGGGTCTTGTCCTTTTCCATCTGACTTACTTCACGTAGCATGATACTCTCAAGATCCATCCATACTCCAAATGGCAGTGTGTCGCCTTTTCTCAGGGCTGAGAAGTATACCAGAGTATGTATGTACCACTTTATGCATTCCTCCATCGAAGAACACTTTGGTTGTCTCCATGTCTTGGCCCCTGTGAATAATGCTGCAGTGAGCATAGGGGTGCACATATCTTCATGAATAAATGTTTTCAGATTTTTCAGGTAAATACCCGGAAAGGAGGTCTGGGTCATGTGGTAGCTCTAAATTTTTGAGGACCTTCTATACTATTTTCCACAGTGGCTGTTCCAGTTTACATTCCCACCGGCGTGTATAAGGGTTCCTTTTTCTCAACAACCTCCAACACTTGTTACTACTTGTCTCGTTGATAATAGCCATTCTAACAGGTGTGAAGATGATATTTCATTGTGGTTCTGATTTGCATTTTTTATAACTAATGACGTTGAGCATCTTTCCTATGTCTCTTGGCCATCTGTATGTCTTCTTGGGACAGGTGTCTATTCCAGTCCTCTGCCCATTTTTTAATTGGATTGTTTGTTTTTTTGTTGTTGAGTTGTATGAGTTCTTCATGTACTTTTGATATTAGCTCCTTAAGGGAGTTATCATTTGCAAATATCTTCTCCCATTAAGTCGGTTGCCTTTTTGTTTTGTTGATGGCAGAGGAATTTTGCGAATTGGACCCCAAGGGTGGATATATCATTCTTAAAACAGGGTGCATCCATAGCCAGCTGTCACTCACCTCAGCTGGTGTAAGCACGGGAGGTTTTCCAAGGAAGCATGTAGTCATCAGTGCCACCAGCTTCAGGGGCCTGAGTTCCTGCTCGGCCCTTCCTCACCAATGGAGTCCTCTACCATTTTCATTTTCTTCTGCCCAGCTCAGGAGAGCGCAGCTATAAAAGCACTGATGTGACCCAGAGGAAGAGGAAAGGGGAGGATCACAGACCGCCCACACACCGTGGGCTGGACATTCTATCTCAGTGTGCATGTGGGTGCAGAGGGACCTGGAGGAGCCAGGAGCCAGGGGCAGGGTGGGGTAAGGAAGGAGTGAGATGTGAATACTCTCAGGGGGAGCTTGCTGGGTATTCAAGTTTACTGAGCATCCTAATCCTACCTAATAGAGAGGGAATATGCTAACTGACCATCACACCCTCACAAAGATGGCAGTTCCCATAGCCAATAAGGAGGGAATATACTAATTGACTGCCACACCCTCAAAGGTGGTGGCACCCACAACCACAAGATGGTGGTGCCCAGTCCCCTCAGCCCTGCTGGGGCGGCAAGGTTGGGCCCACCCCCAGGCGGGTCTAGCCGCTCCGCAAGCCTGCTTTTGGAGACCTCCAATCCCCTCAGCCCCCCAGCCACCCAGGGCCACCCAAGGCTCAGGTAACCAGGGCTGGCCGAGGCTTGCGCTGTCAGCAGTGGCAGCAGCAGAGGAGTGATGGGGGCATCACCTTCCCCTGATCGCTGGGTCACCTCCTGCCCCTGAGGGCTACTGAAATGTGAGAGGGGGCAGGTCAGGCTGAGGGCCATCTCACCCCCCCACCCCTTCGTCCAGGGCATGAATTTTCATGCACTGGGCCTCTAGTATAAAATAAGAAACAAAATAAATCAAGGAATGGAGAAGCATTTCACACTTAAAATCCACCCAACATCGGTTTTCCCATTTTATCAACAGAAAACAAATGATCTTGGTCTCCTCTTGGGGAGATGGATCTTGCATTTATACTGCCCATAGATTGCTGGTTGGTTGGGGTCCCAGGAAGCCAGCCACCAGCCTATTGGAAGGTGCAGAAGGGATGCAGAAAGAGCCATGGTTGCATTGTCACCATTATCTCCAAGCTCCCGGTTTCCTAGTTCACACGTTGGGTGCCCTCCCAACCTACCCACCCAAGTCAAGCAACCTTCCCACAGTCACTGTCACCCTAAATTGCCAGACTTACAGATTCCATTCAAAGGGGCTGAGAGGACAACTTGATCTTCCAAGGTAACTGACATACCAAACTGACATTAAAGCCAATGGTTCCGCTAACTCCCCAGTCTTCGTTAGAATTGCGGGCCCTGTGTGTGTACTCACCTTTAGGTAGCCTGATGTGCAAGGATATGAATTATTCATGGGCTCTCTTTGGGTTGCAGGAAGCCTTAATAGAGCTTTAGTTTCCTAATGTATTTGATAGACTCTCTGTGTATGATCACATTATATGGGTATTGCTGGCAGCAAATTTTAAATTATATAGTGGGCAGTTTTGCACTAAGAGATGGTGGGAGATGATTCATCATGTTCCTTGTCTTCCTGTTTACATGCAGACACATAATTCATGCTCTGAAACCGCCCTCTGCTCTTCCGGAAGCTTCACCAGGGAGCCTGCTTCCTACCAATAGGACGGTATGAATCACATTCCAGTTACACAGCAGGACACATGTACTGTAAATATACATAGCTGTCTTCAGTTCCCAGCAGGTGAGCCCAGATTAAAGGATTGTCCCCAAAAAGCAAGTGCTAGGATTTAATGAATGAATACTTTGACTTTAGGGCATCCGAAATTTGCATCTCTATGCACATATTGAAGAGGTGTACACATAGAGATTTGCCAGATGGGTCTGTGTTTGGGGACTGTGTATTTTTGCAGGAAATCTTGGGACACTAGCTCTTGGTCATCCTGACATGTTACTCGGTAAGGATCTGTGCCCGGCAGAGTTAGCAGTTTAGCATGTGGTGAGGGCATTGTCTGCCATCTCCTTGACCTTCACCCTCAGGTCAGTGGTGAAGCCACTCATTCAGAAGGTGGCAGATTCGGCAAACTGTTACATCACAGACGAAGATAAAATTCATTTACAAAGCCCACTTGTGACATAGGAGTGGGATTGAGACATCTCAGAGATGTTGCTGCCAGTAACTATTTCTTTGTCCAGTGAGCAAACTCAGCTGTGGCTCTGTACTGCGGAGAGGGAGTGTGATCTGAGTTAGCAGAGGTTGTAGGTAACACATACACGTGCTCACAAACACTCCTTTCTCTGGCATTCTTCCCGCACATCCCACGTAAAAGTGTGTGTTGCACATCACAGTTGTTGGGTGGGAGTCTTTCTAAACCATATAATGTCCTCGCCTACTTTCCTAAGCCAAGGGCGCACGCGCAGTTTTGCTTCAGGCTTTGATGCTGCTGGTCATTGTCTTGACCACCTGGGTCCTACTACAGATCTGCCCCGGAGCTCGCCTAGCCTTTCGCTGCATCTTCTCCCAGGCAGGTCCAGGAACGAGTTCGTGGGGCCTGTGCTGTAAGCGAGGAGTCAGGAAGCCCTTCCCACGGAGCAGTGTGTGAAGGCTCCTGTGAACCAGGCTCAGCTTTTTCCGAGGCCCAGAGGCCTCTGTCTTGTGGGTGAAGGACTCTTCCCTGTGTCGTGGTTGGTTCTGAACCAGTGGTCCCCAGATCAGTAGGGTCTCTGTCTGTGGGACAGCAGGGCCGCCTCTCAGCAGAGACTCCGTGTGAAGGATGTGGCCATGTGTGCCCCGTGCCCTGCTCCTCTGGATCTCCTGTGCCCTGCTCCTCTGGATCTCAGTTGAAAGCCATGAACTTGGGCCATAGTCTGTCTGACCTAGAATGTCTCTGGCCCCACCCCCTTGTGCCACAAGTGAGAGGCTGGAGGCTCAAAAGGGAGAAGAAACAGCCAACAGCCCTCCCACGGGAATATCACGTAGGCCACGGCGCCCTCAGTCACCCTCTCTGTCCTCGTGTGTCTTCCACTCCTCGCTGAAGGACTAAGACCAAGAGCCGCGGTTTTCCGGAGACTTGGTAAGTGATCCTTGAGGGTTTCTGATCGTTTAGTGCTTATGGAATGAGGACTGAGTGCCAGGAGCTGTGCTGATCACAGACTGTTATGAGCAGCAGAGCCAGGTACAGCAGAGCTGGTTGTAGCCTTGGGATCAATCCAGGCGGCTCCACCATGGGCACTTGGCGTTACTGTAAAGAGAAATACTTCCCCACACCGACTCAGGCAGGGCACCATGATGGGGGGGCGGTTATTCCCGGCATGTGGAAGACCAGGGGAGCAAGAATGTAGACGCTGACTCTCTGAAAGGCTCCTCTGGCATTTTGCCATCCTCCCTCTGCTGTGGACTGCCTCCAGCCTGGATCCCGGGCCCTTGGCGGATCCTCTGTGCTCGGGCTCCATCGGCACCTCTGGCTCCAAGCAGGTCCCACCAGATCATGTCCTGGAAATGGTGCCTCACGTGGAGAGACACACCAATGGGACCTTGTCTGCAGTCTTCACCCTTCCATGGGGCCTGAGAAACTGCCAGGGAACATTGGCCACTCCGCGTGGAGAGATGAGGTGCTCCCAGGACGAAGCGGCTCTGCATGGGGGCACTCAGTGGAGGCTGTGGCGAGAAGGTCAGGAGCATCCCTAAGACTGAGGTCCGCACTTTGGTGCATCATTCCGGATGCTTAGAACCAAGAGGCAAAGGTCGGGTGGAGTGGGGCTGGGGAGTGGGAAACCAAGGCCCCCCTAGGTCTGATAGCACAGAATAGGGGATGTCATCAAGCAGAGCTCGGAGAGCCAGGGGAGGGATTGTGCTGGATGGGGGCAGCCGCAGCTCCCTCACCAGGGCCAGGAGGTAGCACCTCTGGGCCCAGCCGCAGCCCCGGGGAAGAAAGCTGGACGCCCTCCCCGTGGGGCTGTGCTCATGTGGTTGTGTTCCTTGGCAGCATCAACAGGGAACTGGGGTTCAGGAGGACGAGGAAGGGGGCAGAGCCAGACTGGGGGCCATGGTGATGGGGCTGCAGCCGAGGGCTGGCCGCAGGGCGCCACAGGCATTCTGGAAATAGTGCCTTTGCTGTGGCTAAGTCACCTGGTGAAAAGTTCATGCTGTGTCTACATGCATAGACAGTAACATGCTGTGGCTGTTTCCTGGAATGCTTCATAGATTAGCGACTTTGCTTGGGCTTTTATAACGCTTGAATTTACTGAAGGTCAGGCCAAGAAATGAACCAAAAAGTCTGCATGAATCACTTATGACCTTCAAAGAGGTGTCTTTCACTTCCATCAGCAAGTGGGTGCCCCTCGAGGAAGGAGGCGAGATTGGGGCGGGGGCGGGGACACCGGTGTGTGTGGGCCCGGCTGTGGAGGTGAGCCGGTGCCCGGTGGACACTGACGTGTCATAGATGATGTTCAGAGACAAAGCTGTCTGGCCCGGGGTGCTCCTCGCCCTGGTCCGTGATGTGGTGGCTCTTCGCCTGCCTCCTGTGCTGCATCTGGGCCTTGCTCATCCCCCTGCCACCCAGTGCCTCTTCTCGCCTCCCTGCCCTTTATCGACCTCTGCCAGGACCATCAGCCCTTCTTCTAGACCATTTCTGGACACGGACGTGAGGTCAGGCATCAGCGAGGCACCGCGTCCTGAGGGAGGCATCGCCCTCCCTGAGCCTGCCACCTCACCCTCTGAAAGGCTGTCCATGGCTTATCTGTGCGTCAGATCTTTGGTCTGTGCATGGCCTTGGCCATCAGTGGGCATTGGTGCAGGAAGCCATCTTCCTCACCCCCTGCTGGGCAGGAACATAGCATCAGTCCCGTTTTTCTTACGGAGATAGAAGAAGGCGCAGGTTTGCTGAGTGATCAAACCATCCAGGCTCACGCGGCGGTTTCTCAGGAGGTGCCTGCAGGCCCACACTGTTCTCAGGACAAGGAGGGAGACTGGGAGCTGGTAGGGACCCGGCAGGGCAGGGCAGGGCAGATTGGGGGGGGGGGGGGGGCGTGAGATGGGGAAGGTAGGGGAGGGGAGGTGCTGGGAACCTTGCTGCAAGCAAGCTCTGCCATGGCAGGAGGATGTCCGGTCCAGTGCAGACCAGGAACTGGCCGTCCAGGGTGGCCGGCAGCAAGCAGGCCCAGCAGCAGACCCTGAGGGCGGGAGCACTGGAAGTCCAGGCAGGTCGCCTTCTGAGCCGCAGATTGTCCTGGGACAGAACCCCAGGCTGTGAATGGGCTTGGGGGCCAGGGCCTTACCCCTGACAGGAGGGGCACCTGGAAAGTGGAGACAATAATGACCCCCTGCTCCTGTCCTTGGGAATTTCATAAATGCTTTGTCCTGTGGCTCTGTACCCCTGTCCCTCTCCCCCATCATACCTGCGCAGCTCAGACCTGGGGTCCATTCTGCTTCTCCAGCTGCATCTGCATTTGTGTCCCGATGCCCTGAGCACAGGGGAGGCGGGCGGAAGCAGAAGCCAGCAGGAAGCTGCTGGGAGGAGCTGTTGGTGCAGTGCCTTGGTGGCTGAGGTTAGAGAAGCAGGACCAGGGGGCCCCCAGCTCACTGCCGACTCCCTTCAGGCTCCTGGTTCCTGCCCGCGTGGGACAGAAGGCTTTGCCAGTTATGCTGTTGGGAAGACATGAGCCTGGTGAAGGGGATGTTACTCAGGAGCCCCAGGTGGCAGGGTGAAGGGAGGGAGTATGTGGGCGAGGAGCGCCCCCAGGGTGAGCTGGAGTCCTCTCAGAGCCAAATCAGAATTCGTGTTGTTGGTGTTTTTCTGGTTTGTTTGTCTTTGTGGTTTTCTGTTTTGTTCTGTGTTTTTGAGAAAGGCTGGCTGGAGAAGAGGCACGTTGGCTGAGAGCACAGAGTGAGAGGTAGTTCTGGGTGACATGTAGTTGAAGAGGGCAGAGCTCCTGCCGACAGGCATTTGTTCATTGACTCAGTAGTGATTTTCTTCATGGCCCTGGTGTGAACTATCCATCAAGCCGGGCACCCGTGGCTGCAGGCACCTATGCTGACAAAGCATCTCGTGCCTTGTGATTGGGTGAGATGTGTTCACCAAAAAACGCATGTGTCAGAGTCCCCAGTTCCTGGCAAGGTGACCTTACTTGGAAACACAGTGGTTGAAGATGTAGTTAGTTATGATGGGGTCCCACTGCAGCTGCATACACTTAGTCCACGTGTCTGTCCTGTAGAAAGGGAAATCTGGACACAGACACCCAGGGAAGGCCACGTGAAGATGGGCTGATCCATCACAAGCCGAAAATGCCAGTGACCACCAGAAGTCGGGAGACAAGTCTGGGACAGACTCTCCCTGGCTCACAGCCTCACCTTGGTCTAGGACTTGACCGTGGCCACCGTGGTCTTGGACATCTAGCCTCCAGAACTAAGAAAATAGCTTTCTGTGTTTACAGCACCCAGTATGTGTTACTTTATGGCTCCCACAAGCTCAGACAATACTTGGGGGACGTTGAATGCCGTGCGAAGCAGAGCTGTGTCTGGAACCAGTATTAGGGGCTACCTCGCAGACAGAAGAAGATGGTGGGTGGGAAGACCATATAGAAAGCCTTATAGGAAAATCAAGCTGGATATTTATTTGCAGGAAGGAGGGGTTGGTCTAGGAAAGAGAGAGAAGAGCAAGAGAAGGGATGTTTTTAATTTTGTTCTGTCAGCCATCAGAGGCTCTTTGGGGGCTGGGTGCCAAGAGTCCCAGATGATGGAGCGGGAACCAGATGTGGACACCGCGGTGATCAGCCCTTCACCAGGGAGACCTTGCAACAGGGAACAGAGCGGAGGGTTTGAGATGAGCACCCTGGAAGCTTCTGGGGAAGGACGCAGCCTTGGTGCCCCAGCCACAGTTAGAGGGTCACCTTTGGCACCACCTCTTGCAGGACTCGCGGTCTAAGATGCACAGGTAATCAGATTCCAGTTACTGATGGTGAAACTGCCAGCATGCAAAATAAATCAATAAATAAAAGTCAGTTCTGAGCTGCCTGCTTCACAGGAAGTCCCACCAGCAGCCACTGGCCTGAAACGTTTTCCTCTACGTGGACTCCAGCAGCACCAGCCTCTCCCCAGAGCCCAGCGCCAGGCTCTCCCCATGGACTCCGCTCCAGCCTCGGTCTCTGGCCCTGACCCCACCTCTGGGCTCATCCTGGGGGCTGCAATGTTGTCCCTTAAGTAGATAATCCATCCGACTCAACCCCCTTCACACACAGACGAAAGAGCCAGGTCTCTGGAGAATTGCCTTCCCCGGTGTCACCTTTGTTCTTTAGGTGATGAAATTATAAGACAACTTATTGAAAACATCATTTCAGGTGCCAGTAAAGCCCAACAAAATGACTAGTGTAAGCTGAGAAAAAAGGGTACTATGAGCCACATAGCACTTTGGGGATGAGTTTGAGGCCATAGGCCAGCTGCCCGTCCTGGGTCAGGGAAGGACCTGGAGAGGCATGGAACACAGTGGAGAGGTCATGACTTACATTTACAATCCGGACAAACTGGGGCTGGAATCCTGTTTCCCAAACGTCCGAGTGAAAAACCCCGGTCATCTATCTAAATTCCGTTCCTCGTCTGCGAGGCGCGGCTCCCAGAGGTGTGTGAGATTCAGCCGCGACACGCTGTGGGCGGGCCAGCTGGTGTATCGGGCAACATGCATCAAGTCCGTGGGGTCTGGTCTGGTCACCTGCCAGGTGCTGGCCTCTGCTCGGGGCAGTCCAGCCCCAGAGGACCTGGCACCGGAGCCTCTGTCCCCTCATGCTCCAAGGTTGGCGGGGCCACCACACAGGGCTTTGATTTGTTCTGTTTGCTGACACCTCCGTGGAAATGTAATCGACCATTCCAGTGCACAGCGTGCTCTGCAGCGTATTCACGGTGCTGTGCAACCAGCGCCCATCTGCCTGAGCACATTTCATCCCTGCAGGAACTGTCCCGCTACCATCATGCCCACCGCCCCAGCCCCTGGCAGCTGCTAGCCTTTGGTGCCTCTGACCTGCCTGCTCTGGACACGTCATAGCAATGGGACCAGACACTGGATGTCCTTTTGTCCGACTCTGTCACGTAGCATCCTGCTATCAAGTCCCTCGATGCTGTAGCAGGTGTTGGACAGACTTCATTTCTTTTTCTTGCCAGATAACTGCAGTGTCCTCAGACACCTTTCAGTGGGTTAGCTCCACTGGACGTCTCCACAGTTTGCTGTCTGGAGGCTGGAGGGTTCTGTTCTTCTGCGGTTTCTTCTTCCCTGGAAGACCGACTCTCAGTGTGACCAGCGTGGGCTCTGGACTCTAACGTCCGTCCCGACGGCCCGTGGTGACAGGCAGCACATCTCCTCTTCCTAGTGCTCTTGTCCTAAAAACGGGCTTAGTAAACACACCACACTCAGGCACATGGTTTTTAAAAACTGAGCAATTTAGTAAACCATTAAATCGCATGAT